>CM043736.1:2663333-3990000 GCA_023968675.1 Taenia pisiformis
TATTGCCTTCAGCTTCCTCTCTGTGATTGCCAGCCGCTCTGTAAATTCGTCTGTCAGTGACTGTAAATCTGCCGCATTGAGGTCATGCGGAAGTCCAGCTTCCTCCAGCTTGCTGCAAGGAAACTCACTAGTAAATGTATAAAAGGCTACGCTCAGAGGTCCAAATGCTTGACATACGCATGAAGAAACTCATTCACTTCCAAGAGAGAGAGATTGGTACGACTGATCTCCACCAATTTGGCTTCCCGGGATTCTAGCAATTTTGTCGCCTCTGCGAGTTTCTACGGCATTAAGAAAAGTTAAAAGCTCATTACTTCGACATCCAGATGCAGCGTCAAGATGCAACATACAATCGGTTAGATTTTCCGATGGTGCAGCAGTGGCTTATCCCAACACGACTGGAGCCAAAACACGCCCAATAAAATTGTTAGCCAATCTGTTTTACAGCACATTCCACTGCAATACAGCGATCTGCGCCTAAATGTAGGCCATCATTTTCACGAATGCTATAAACATAATTTATTTTGGCCTCTCTGTGCCCTTCCTCGCATTCGTTCAAACATCTCCACTTCTCCAGTTTCCATACAATGAAATTTTGTTGGAACTACTGCATGCCGTGTCTAGACGATCAATCGGTCTGAACGCTTTGCACAGCCAGGAGCTGTAGAGGGATCCCGCACTATTTGTCGCATGGCACATGGAGAAGGCACGATGGCAGAATACGATAACACCATGTGTTGGCTCAAATTGGCTCAGAGAAATAATTCAATTCTGCTGGCCAAGTGCTTCGAGATAGATGCACCACGTCAATGGGGAAAGACTCCCCCGCCTTTACCAAATGATAAGGAGTTGGGTGACCATTGCCACGTCTCACGAGTGGCATACTGAGGCAACTTGTCTGCGTCCTCCACCAACCGGGAGGGAGAAGTAGTGACGGAAGCTAAACAACCGAGCACCACTCACACATCGCCACATCAACAATGGATGGCGGTGGGATTCAAGGGCTTCCCGCATCCTCCTTACTATTTTCATATGCGTTATGAAAGGTCGCCACGCATTGTGGACTGACTAGCTGACGTGTGGTAAGAAACGGATTTCTCGTCTGTGCATTTGCTGAACTGATGGTCATGCTACTGACTACGCCCACTGAGCCACCCACCGCCCAAACCACACCTCACCGCCATGAGACTGTGTGCTCTACGTATGGTGGCGGTGAGCTGAAGATGCAATCATTCAGCGAGAATTGCTCACTACTCAACGACCAACCAACTACATCCGCGATTTATCTTCTCAATTCAATCTATCTTGAAGGCGGATAGGGGAGGGGGTTGTTTTCAGATACACCCGGTATTATCTCCCCAGGGGGAGGAAGCTGCTGCTCGCATCCCCATGAGACAACACACGATCCCATACCGCGAAACGCGCTTGTGAAGAGAACACACCATAATCTAGGAAGAGGAGAGACAGGGGTCAGGAAGAGGGTGGCTGTAGTCTCTGATTTCTCATGTCCTATATTCTTTTCATGCTTTTCTAAGCGATGACCATCGGATTTCTTTGACGTTGGCAACAGACAATTACATGATCAGAAGGACAATGATCTATTTGAAGGGCAAAGGGGCAATGAAAACGGAGTTGGTGGGGGTTCAGATTTTGCCTTTCTTTTATTTACGAAATGTTTCAACGGTGGAATTTGATTCTAGCCGATGTCTGGTTGAGAGATAGTTGCAAATTGTAGTTGTGCTGGCTGCAGATCCTTTTTAATGGGTGAAGGCATGCAAACTAAACTAATTTGATCGCTTTGACCATACTTTATCGCTTAGTTAAAGTCGCTTTTGCTTTACGCTTGATCTACATAATAGTATACAAAAGGCAGCTCGCTGGTTATAGGGAATACCGAATTCCTGTTTTCAAACAGCCTCGTTGAGGCTGCAATGCAACATCAATTACTTGACGAAGTTGACCGAGCGCGAGCAGTGCTCAAAAATTGTGTGAAAAGTGTTGGGAAATTTAGACACCTTAAACAACTGGAAACCAGTCGGAAAATATTTGAAGATAGGATTTTCCTGACCTGATGGAGACAATCCTGGCTGGCAGCGGCGTCTGAAAGGAAGGAGGCAATTAGATTTAATAAAGCATAACAAATAAGACCTGAAATTAAAGCAAAAAAGCAGTGGGATGATGGCCTACTGGCTAAGATATTACACCGAGAGCACTGGAAACAGATCATAATGGCAGCCATTTGATCATGTGTTCCCTTCACCAGAATGGAAACATTTGTACTTTGATCACGCATCTAATACTATTTCGGTGAACTTCAAGATTGCGTTAACGAAATCTGAGGGGATATTCCCATGCCTGCCATTCGATAGCTGGACACAGGGGGCTTTAAAAGCACTTGGCGCAAAATACACTCCAGGTGAACTGCCAATCTATCTGCGCCGCCACCGCTACCCGCGTAATTTAAGTAATGCCACCTGTTTTACAAATATTATTTTAGAACTGCAGTAGCTATAAAAATTTCACTAACACAACAGTTTCTTTAACAGTTAAAGCGCCCTTTTCAATGAAATCACGGTTTGCAATTTTGATGAGACTACCTGTGACGAGTAAGACTCTGAGCTTACCGGAAGCAACTGTGCAGGTGAAGGGACGACTCAGGATGCTAAAAAGAAAAAGGCGAAAAAAAATAAGACGCTAAAACTAGACTAAACCGCCTTTTATCAATTGTTTTCGTATGAGAATAAAGAATTTAACTCCGAGTCGGTGAAAGAGAAATGTAATCTCCATGCACACTCACTCAATAACTCAGGAAATAACGAGGAAACACTTGCGTAGCTCACCTACGCTGAGTCACAAAAAGCACCCCAACAACGGAATTCAGAAGGTCGATAAAACCCAAATATCCCGCATATTCCTTCCTGCAACTCATTACATCACATACTTGCAACGAACTGCATAAGAAGGTATGGCAGAAAACAATGCAAATATTGCTCAACGTCCAAATTGGCATCTTCCAGTTGAACTCGTACCGCATGCACAAAATTGGAACTATTACCCCTCTCTTGGTACAAAACCATCCGCTACCATCCATAAGAACAGTAAAATCTGATAAGGCTTACTAAGTCGAGCCATTAGGCTCTTCCAACCCACACACTACAGCTACCAGAAGAGTTCTCTCAACATTTTACGTATTCAATAATCACATGAATTCAGCGTTATGTAATGATTAAGAAGCCGTTCCGAGGATAAGGCTACTTATAGCATACAATAACTACTTGCCGATTCATTTATCTAACGGAAAAGCTAAACCTCAAATAATCAAAATCGCCTATTTGGATTTCGATGAAAATTCCAGCTCATAATGATACCCTCCGCATGATTGCAGTTAAAAGCCCATTACAAATCGAGTGAAAAGGTCCAGGACCTTGGTGAAATTTCATCTGAGTGTGATTCCAAACGGCCTTTTACCCATCAGTGCGTATTACAAAGCAGTAAAAGCCCCTTTGCATTGAGGCAAGACACCTGACAACGTCTTCAAAGGGAAATAGGACACCAAATCTCATTAATTTCATCGGCATGCCCATTCCTCCAGTGAGATCTGATGTAAATACATCGTAGGTAAACTAAACCTAATTAAAATTTTTAATAAAATAAACAGGAGGATCTTACGTGGTGAGATGGGGAGCCGAGTCCTCATAGACAGAAGTGCATGTGGAAATGACTTCAATCTCTGAGCTAGTATTTGTGGCTATTGATTCCTCATCGACACGTAACTTTGACGAAGTAGGGGCAATGGTGGTGCAACCACTGGGTACTTCAATCTGCACTTCAGCGAGAGGAGGGTCAAGCTTCCGAGTGGCCTCCTCCGTCTTCACCTCATCATGGCTAGTCGGCATTTTCACTATGGATTGCTGGAGAGACGATTCCCCATGCAGTGTACCCGAAGTGCTCATCTCCAACGAGTTAGATGCATTGCCCCGAGGTACCGAGATCGATAATACAAGTTCTGGGCCCGAAGCGAGACCTGAAGGTCTTTCCTTGAGGGAAAAGGAGCCAATGTGAGTAATGATAGTAAAAGGCGAAGGTAGGCAGGTTTGTTTCCTTTTGAGTCCCGTTTCCGGGTAAAAATGCCACTCGTGTTTCCAGCTTACATTCTTTTCGTTTTTGACGGTAGGGCCTCAAGGTGATATAGCATACAAATAAAGTAATGAGGTTATCTGATGAGTCATAATGGGCCGTAGATATCTAATTCTGAGCATAATGTCCGGCTTTCCCGCATAACTGCACAAACACTTGCCAGTAGCGACGTAGGCACTGTACCTCAATCTCGGCTGTGGCTACGAGCTTCAGATGTACATAAACGAAATAACAAAATAAGGTTAGAAAGCTTAAATGATTCGCTTAGGGTACTGAATAAAAATAAAGTTCGCGCTTAACACAAGAAATTAGGCAACGGTTCATGTTCGCACTCAATGCACAATAATAGTGAAGAACCTAGTGGGTAATTTAAACCCAGATGCAACCAACCCATAAGCTGGACTTGATCATTTACCGATAGCAAGCACTTACGAGAGACGAATCGTCCTTTGGGCACAGTTGCGCACTATCACATTATGAGGTAAATTTGAATCACGCTAACCCAAAAACAAACTAACAGGTAAAAAATACCCCTCCATCTGCATCCCTAGGTACCCAAATGAAACGCTCGTGAGACAGTGTGAATCAAATTACTGTGCAAATGAGGGTATAGAAGCCACAGAACTAAAGGGACAACCTCTTACTTCTAGACACATGGAATTAGTAAGCAGAGGTTCCAAGTGTGTGTAGCATTTAATTGCGCATACGAAACGACACACCTGTACTGTTCAACTGCGATTTTAGATAACCACAAAAAAAGCACCAGTTCCCAGACCGAGCTATACAAGATGCAGATTCATTATTGCAAAAAATGAATGCTCGTCGTCTTGCTGTGAAATCAGTTATGCAGTATCAGCCCAAGAGCACCCTCAATTGACTGCTTGATGTAGCTCTGACCATTATATGCACTTCAATGTCCTACTCAAACCAAATTGAAGCAAATACAATGGATGAATGAATCTAGCAAATGACTAGCTTATGAAGCTAAATCCCTCACAGACACAAGATTTAACCATTCTGAGCAAATGAATGAGAAAATGCTGGAAATACAATCCCGAATCAAGCCACTTGGCTAATACATGGATACCTAACAGGTGAGCAGTGATGCAGAGGATGAGAAAGGTCAAACGTCAAACGAATTCTCAACAATTTCCTTTCCCTTGAATAGGAATGAGGACGAAAGGAATCACACACAGCTTTCTAACACCCAGCAAACAACGCGACCATAATTATCTGATTAGTGGATTGAAAGTAGCGACAGACAATAATCCACTATAGCTCCGGTTTGTTTTGGTGAGGGGGAAGGCAATGACTCGACATAAAAGTGACTGAAGACCCACGTGATCGGGAAGTGTTGACGCCAATACGTCTTCCCCGGCTTCCGACTCAGGCATCGGGCCGGAGGACAGCGAGGAGGAGGCGCGCCGGTTATGCTTTGGTGTTGCCCCTGCAGGGACCTCAGCCGGCGTCGGACCAACTTCTACCCGATCCGGTGAGGATTCAGCGGGAATCAGTAGGAAGTTTTCATCAAAATAGAGAGAGGGAGCAGATGGCTCTATTATAATAAGAGAACCGATAGTAGAATTGGCATCGAATCTCCAAAATTTTCCAATCATTATGAAACCGTTTAAACATTAAAAAACTACATTGAGCTGTATGGAGCAATGTACATACATTTGCGTTCTTCAACAATTCTCTAGGGTAAAGAAAATACCTAATTGTGCCTATGTAGTGAGGGCGTTCAAGTTAAACTGGGACGGCCGATTCCCTCCTATAGACGTGACCACGCATTACTGTTACTTGATAGTAGTGTATGCACAGCAGCGTGGTACAACGAAGTTACTTCGGAAAAGTTTTTACAAGCCACGAGCATCAACCCACACGAACAACTTTAAGCATCATTTGTACAGTAATGATCCTTAGTAAAAGAAGCTAGGTACTGGAATAAACGCTTTGAAGACATCTATCATATGCCCGTCAGTCAGTCTCGGCTGTGTTACCTTAATTTTCAGCACAAAGTTGATTTCCCGACCACCAAACCAACGCGGGAGACATCTGCTCCCGGACTCACGCTTGACACACAGCTCGCTGTCAAACAGCACAAGAACCAATTCCTCATGTGAATATGCAAAATGCAACACGATCATTCACAAATACAAATGACTGTTTCAAAAATGCAACTCATGATGAATACTAAAGTAGCCTTAAGTGCCAAACGAGAGGAAAAACAGGCCGTTATAGAACAATTCAGATGGCCTGACTAGTCCTTTACAGAAGCCGCTTTGAAGATGTCTTTGAGACAGCACTTAGGAAAGCGCATAAATGCGGCTGACAACTAAGTTAACAAATGATATCCATTGCACTTCCCAATGTGTTCGTGGCCGCCCAGAAAAAACACACAAAGCCTAATTCATACTAACAGCTCGTAGGAAATATGTGAGGTGCCACAAAACAGGTACACAAACTCAACCCCAACACGCTTCGGATATTACCAAAGAGATTTAGCACAATATCTGCTGCTGCTAAAAATCAATGCTACCAGAGAAAACATATGATGACAACAATAAAAACAAAATACTTTTCCGAAAACTCAGTGATGAAAGAGCAGAAACTGATCAGTACAGTAAAAAATGAAATGTATAACAATAACCCAAAGCATAAATTCCACCTAGGTTTAAGAAAAACAGCAACCGAAGCTTTCACATTCAGTCGCCCAACCTCACAAAAAGTGACTTCCATTCACACTCAAACAATGGAAATAACTTTGAAAGAGGGTAATCGAATGAGCTACACCACATTCGTAGACTAATCGTTGCAGCAATTTTAAGAGACTTATTACACGGCGAGTGAAGCCAGCACAACTACAATTTGCAACTATCTCTCAACCAGACATCGGCTAGAATCAAATTCCACCGTTGAAACATTTCGTAAATAAAAGAAAGGCAAAATCTGAACCCCCACCAACTCCGTTTTCATTGCCCCTTTGCCCTTCAAATAGATCATTGTCCTTCTGATCATGTAATTGTCTGTTGCCAACGTCAAAGAAATCCGATGGTCATCGCTTAGAAAAGCATGAAAAGAATATAGGACATGAGAAATCAGAGACTACAGCCACCCTCTTCCTGACCCCTGTCTCTCCTCTTCCTAGATTATGGTGTGTTCTCTTCACAAGCGCGTTTCGCGGTATGGGATCGTGTGTTGTCTCATGGGGATGCGAGCAGCAGCTTCCTCCCCCTGGGGAGATAATACCGGGTGTATCTGAAAACAACCCCCTCCCCTATCCGCCTTCAAGATAGATTGAATTGAGAAGATAAATCGCGGATGTAGTTGGTTGGTCGTTGAGTAGTGAGCAATTCTCGCTGAATGATTGCATCTTCAGCTCACCGCCACCATACGTAGAGCACACAGTCTCATGGCGGTGAGGTGTGGTTTGGGCGGTGGGTGGCTCAGTGGGCGTAGTCAGTAGCATGACCATCAGTTCAGCAAATGCACAGACGAGAAATCCGTTTCTTACCACACGTCAGCTAGTCAGTCCACAATGCGTGGCGACCTTTCATAACGCATATGAAAATAGTAAGGAGGATGCGGGAAGCCCTTGAATCCCACCGCCATCCATTGTTGATGTGGCGATGTGTGAGTGGTGCTCGGTTGTTTAGCTTCCGTCACTACTTCTCCCTCCCGGTTGGTGGAGGACGCAGACAAGTTGCCTCAGTATGCCACTCGTGAGACGTGGCAATGGTCACCCAACTCCTTATCATTTGGTAAAGGCGGGGGAGTCTTTCCCCATTGACGTGGTGCATCTATCTCGAAGCACTTGGCCAGCAGAATTGAATTATTTCTCTGAGCCAATTTGAGCCAACACATGGTGTTATCGTATTCTGCCATCGTGCCTTCTCCATGTGCCATGCGACAAATAGTGCGAGAGAGACTACAAAAAGGGCACTGAGAGGCCAATAAACGCTTGTGCAAATTATAATGAAAATTTCACGAGAGCCGTACCGGAAAATCTATGCCCTTTTACCTTGGCAGACATTCCTTTTAAACAACTTAGGCAGGTGTCGGAACCGTGCGACAGGTTTAACACAACTGACCGTGGTAAATTAATTTAACTGAGCGTGTGTGGTTAACGCAAGTCTTGCTAATCTTGGGAAAGTTGACAACAATCTAAATCATAAGGTATCTATCGAAAGGAAAAGGTGCAAGGGAATCATGTCCACCTTATGTGCATGCGTGCTTGCGCGAGCGCCAGTTATGTAAAGCTCGGCACATCACAGGCAATGCTAATCTTCCATATTCCGAACATTCCTATTTAAACATTTTTTTGTGTATCCTGAATGCCGAGGCGGTTTAAATGTAGTGTTAACGGCTAGATGAGCATAACTATGGAAAAAGAACGCCTTCCAAAGTTTCCAGTGAGTGGTTAACTTTACATTGAAACTCGCGCAACATCCATAGACATTAATGGACATTTGATTTACTATCAAAAAAGATTATGGAGGTATTAAACCGATAAGGTGGCATGCTATGCTATTTGCAGCATTGTGCAATAAACCGCTCGATGCATGCAAAAAACGAAAATAGAAACACCATAACGGGACAAATTGACAGTATAAGAATATGAGATAAATATTCACAAAGCTATACAGTAAATGTGCCAGGTGAATATGCAGCCACACTACTTGAAGGTCTTAACTTTGACCGTGCGAGGCACTAAGCAGAATAGGGACACTAACGAATTGGAGGCGTAACAATACATACCCTGCTTGTCGCTCTGGGGAATATCATCATCTATAGCGAGAACCTTATCGATTTTTTTCTGGGCCTCTTTGAGAGCAGAAGTCGCCAGCTTAGAAGCACTACTTATGGACGACCACCAAGCCATTACCAATCATACGCAAAAGCCATTGTGGTGTGCGGGGCTAGTTTAGACCGTGTTTGCATGTCTTCACTGACGGCGCGCTAGGCGTTATGAACACCAATGCAAAACCAAATGCTTAGTAAAAATCAGGCCAACATCTCAGCATGAAGGTAGCATCTTGCCATTAGCCTTAAGCCATTTAAAGTCATGCGTGGAAGAGGGTTAACTGATACGAAGCCGTGCTGCACGTTATTTTCTGCTCCGTCGCGTTCACAACAATTACTGCACTTAACCCCGTTTTTGCTTCCTATGCATGCACGCCACATCTGTAGCGCCCCGAGCACCCCTAGAAGACGAAAAGAAGGCCAGGTGTAGGTCAGAATACTCGTATTCTAGACGGCAAGGAGGAGGACTACTGGCATGGCCTGCAGGCCAGCCCACGCAGCGCCGTTCAGGGTGGCCACCACTAATGTGGCGGACCAACCAGCAGTCCAAACAAACAAAACACTACAACACTAACTACCATAGATCCAAGAGCGAGCGTCCTGTAGGTCTCAAGCGAGAGAAAACTTTTGAATCTGATTCTCCTGATCTGGAGAGACCTTACTCCCAATCCCTGTTTATATGCTGTGTGCTGTTCCACTCGATGTAATGAAGATGTTAAGGAACATGATAAGAGGGAGGGAAAAGAAAGGGGAGGGGTGTCTACACCAAATACTTCGTAATTACTTTGATAATTGGATTGGAGGGAGAAAGGACGCATTAACTCTAATTTTAGCTGATATAAATGTCTTGAGTAAAGACAATTATTAGCCTTGCTTAATCGATTAGGTCCTAACAGCTAGTATTTTTGCGATAATCTGCTCTTTCTCCTTTCTTCGTCATCCGTTCTCTTGCCTCTGCCAGTAAAAGCTTCAGTTTTCTTCGATACCCTTGTAATAAATGGCAGTCAGATACAGATTAGCGGAGGTTAATGGGCCTGGGTTAAAGACGCACCGAAGTCTGGTAGGTCACCTGCTGTTACCCGACAACTTTGGATTTGCCCATTTAAAGTACATAAGTTTACACTAGCATTCGTTTACATTCTGACTGCATCCTAGACATGCAGCCTAGTTTTCAGCCCAAAATATCAATCTTACAACCACAATCAACATCAGTTGTATATTTTATCCTAAGGACATTGGCCTTGCCCTGCCTACATCGTTTCCATGACATAAAAGGAAAAAAAGCATAAGCAAATTATGGAAAAGTAAACCGTAAAAACACCCCTTCCTCCTTAGTGCAGCGCATCAGCTACCCATTGGTTGATCGCAGATCTCTTTCTCCGTATGTGTAATTATCTCTAACATTAATATTTCGACGTTATTAAAAGCAGCTGGATGGTCCGTGTTATTCACGCCACGATCCATTTTCTTCCTTTCAAAAAAGCGCCTATTAATTTCGATAAGCGCAAAGCTTGCCTAATCAGCGCATGCGTGAAAGTAGTGATCACTGACGTTTTGTTAAGACTACAAGAAAATTTAGTGACTTTTAATAAGCTTTATAGTGGGCGGTGAATTTCTGATTATTTTCGCAGTGGGTGTGCAATCGGGTTGGGTCAGCTACGTGTTGGCGTGTTACGGTAATGGCCGATGACGTTCCTAAGGATCGTGTCAAGGAACTTAAGTGGGTTTTTCTGTATTATCTTACTTCTCTCCAGGCAAGAGACTATCCTTTGCCGTGTAAAGTATTACAATAACCTTCCGGAGCTCCCCTTCGACCCCAAGTTTTTGCCATATCCATTCGAGTCTACGAGATTTGTGCAGTATGCTGCGACTTCTCTTGAAAGAAATCACAAACACGAACTTCTGTGTGAAACTGATGTTGGGGTTGATGTGGACCTTATTGATCCATCTGCATTCAAAACAGATCGCACAGGTATCTGTTTTCTTCCGCACATTCCTTAGCGTCTATTCATCCTGACGATGAAAGGCTTTTGGAAGACGATGATCCGAATGCAATAAATGATAGAAGGCTGGTTTTCTCATCTAGTATTGACTTTCGTACAGATCTCGGCACCAACGTTCAGTCGCATGGCTGCGCAAAACGGAATACCTTTCAACTGAACACTACAATAAATGGAACAAATCAGAGAAAATCGAGACTAAGTTTGTTTTATTACCATGTCTTTTGACCTTTAAGACTTGGTCATAATATTAAACAACGATTTGCCGAGGAAATTGTTTATCGAGACAGAGAAAGTCAAATTAATGCCATCGAAGCTACCTTTACTGCTGCCAAAAAACCGATTCAGCGTCATTATAGCAAACCAGGCGTTCATGCTGTTGAGGTTCTACCCCTTCTTCCCGACTTCAAGCTATGGCGTTATCCCTGCGCTCAGGTAATTTGTTTAATGTCACAGTTATTTTATTGCTTCCTTATCTACTTTTGTTGCCCCTTGTATCTGTAGGTCATTTTCGATGATGATCCAGCTCGTAAGGGGATACCCACTGCTGACCAACGCGAGGAAGTTAATCAAGCTGTTATCAGGTGCTTTCAACTTTAACCCCCATTTTAACTTTTGCTCGCATTTCTAATTAAAGGGGTATGGTGGATGAGACCGGCGATCATTTCGTTGTTTACTTCCTACCCACCGAAGAGACAAAACAGCAGCGGCGTTTAGACGCAGAAAGTCATGTTGCCTTTACCGAAGGCGCTTCTTATGAATATGAGAAGGCACGTGAATACAATTGGAACGTAAAAAATAAAACCATGACTAACTACGAGGAGAACTACTTTTTTGTTTTCCGTAAAGAAGATAAAGGTATAAGAAATTCGTATCGGTTTTTCTCCATTCCTGGAAGTTGCACCCTCGCGTTATATCGTCTCTTCCTCCGTAAGACTGTCCTGCGGGTGTCTACTACAATGAGCTGGAAACTCGTGTGCGACTTAGCAAACGTAGGAAGGTGCAATCGAGCTTTGGAGGTGGGGCCATAGCGCCTCCACAACCGCCTTCTAAGATGCGTTTGGTCGTGCAGCACAGGGACTTCACATACGAGGAGCTGCAGGCACAAACGGCACGTCTGGACATGCTCAAGCACGAATCAGAGGACGAAGAGGAGGAAGAAGAAGTTGACCAAGAGCATGCGGGTGCTCAAGATAGCGAGATTGAGGAACAAAAGGGCCATTCATCTCTACTTGAATCTCCCTCCCCAGGTAACAACACTGTTTTTTTAATTATTTTAAATTTCATTTTTTGTAAGAACCTCATTTTTATCGTTTGCAGCTTCTCGAGCAAAACAAGGGTCTCAGTTACATTCAGATAGCGAGGGAGAACACAGCAGTCTAGAAGACGATGAAGCGGGGCGGAGGAGTAATATGCAAAGGCACTCAGACACGAAGCGTTCCTCGACGAAGCGCTCCACAACTGCTGCTGTCTTCTCAGACGATGACGATGAAGACGAGGAGGGGGCAGACAGGGAAGAGGACGACGAGGAAGGGGAGGAGGCTCATCGCACTCGTCACTCCGTGTCATCGGACCTCTCTAATGATAGTCCATCACGACAGCAATCACCAGTTTCTAGTCATTTTTCATCAAAAAGGCCGACCCGTAAAAGATCAATCTCAGAAGGTAAAGTTAAATTTGTTTACATCTCATTTCAAATTCCATAACATTATGTGGAATCGATGTCCCCCACCAGTGCAAATTAGTGGCCTTGTTTTTTGTCCATAAGGGTAGAAAACGTTGATGTGAGTGGGTTGTCATCGTTGCAGTAATTTTTTTGAGGGATGGTATCGTTAGTCCTTCTGTGTCTCTCGTGTGTATCAAAAAAGGGGGTGTAAATTGGATTAATTGCTCTTGTTCTTTCCTTCCAACACATTCAGGTGCTAAAATCTATGTTTAAGGAAAGATTTGGTGTTCAGATCTTCCTCGAATCATCTGGTAGGGTTAACGCCTATAGTGAATCAGATTTCACCGGTTATGGCAACACTTGCTGCACAAAGTGTAACTGACGTCCTCAAAGCGGAAACGGTCTCCGAAACGGTTATGTTCTTTCCATTTTATTTCCTTCCCCATGCAAACAGCTGAAGACAACAGTGTAAGCGATAATGAGGATGAGCGTTCTCCGTCATCATCACCGTCGCATCGGCATCGTCAGGAGTTTGTTCCTGCGCCCAGACCTCCCATCGACTCCTCCTCTAGACGTCCTGTCCTTAGCGAGAGTGACGATGATCTTAGCAGCCTCAGTGAATGAGGAAGAAATGTCTCCTTGACCTCCGACTGTCTCCAACGCACTAAGACCTCATTTCTCTTTTTTGGTGTAAATATTATTTTGAGTCGATTTTAAAAGTGATTACGTGTATATCAGTACCTGTGTTTTTTTGATGCAATTCGGAAACGTTGTTTACATTATTAGCTTACCAGTTTCGTATGATTTCTCGAAGATCATTTGGGACACGTATGCCGATCCCCTCAAAAATGGGCAGGAAACTGTCAATTCCAGGTCAAAAAAACATGGCCTCTCTTAATGGCAACTAGGGAAGGAATTGAGGCTCCTAGCATGACCTGGGGGGAACATCCAAGTAAATCTCTTTCCGAAACCAAAAGTTGAACTAGCACCCATCGAATTTCATAGGTCTTCACTCCCTTTTGAGCACAATTTCCGACACTTTTCTGAAATGCTCACCTTAGCCACCCCAACGGAGTCGGTGTTGCTAGAAGAGCACCTACTGTTTAGTCGCAACGGTAGTCAAGTTTCAATACAGTTGAGGCGATACTTCACCATAGCCTCACTGATATCTAATAGCAATTCTACTACGTCTGAAGTTTTGTCTGTTGAGGGACCGTAGTGAACAAAATGAGAATTTGCTTTTCCATTTCCGGCCGTTGGAATAATAGCCCAAGAGCAGGGCCATTTAAAAGGGGCTGGGGATTGAAGCAGTTTCGTCGGGTGAGGTTACGCAGTTATTTTTTTCTGCCCCCTTGTAATCGCTTCAGTGCTGCTCAGTCATGCCTATTTCGCATAGGTGGCATCATCATAGGCCTCTGTCATATGCAACCCCGGTTCAAACTTCCTAATGTAATTTACCACCATGGCTAGTGTCAACCAGTGCCAAAAGAGGACGTCATTTTCAACCCTTCTATTGAAGATGGAAATAATCTCCTATCTTTATCATACGCCCTTCTGTCACGCTGAGGTCGAAAATTCAGTAATCGGAACCAAAATGCTTGCTCTTTGGCATAGATTTCCCTTTTCTCTATCACTAATGTAGCGCCTCAAGTTCTACTCAAAATGGAAGGAAGGTGCATTGCTAGCGTGGAATGCACACAGTCGATGCACAGCTGTCGGTATGGCTCAACGGTTATGCTGCTGCGCGACATCAAAGCAGTAAAGTGGTACTCTAGCCTCCAAGGTTAAACTAGCCCAAGAGAAATCATTTTATGCCAAATTTGGTGCTATTATTAAAAGAGCGGAACACTGAGGAAATGCTGTAGCTCCTAGTTTAGCAGAAAGTTTGTTAACAGATATTTTGCACGCACACTTTTTAGAACTACATTCCCGAGCAGCTGCACTTACCCCTTTACCTTCATCCTCCTGCCCAAATAGCACTGCATGCTAAGGCTTTGGTTTTAACCCCACCGCCGCAGCTAAAAGCCATTATTTTGTCCGCCTTTAAGTCTACACTCAGCAATCATAAAGTAAAAGTGACCGCATAGTGAATTCAAGTAAGTGGATTTTATTTGCCAATTGTTAAGGCCGCCACTCAAAAAAAGAATGTAGGCTTCTTTTGCATTTTCCCATTCATCCAGAAGCTCATTCGTAATTACTTGACAAATTTTTTCACCCTGTCCTCGGGAGCAATGGCAGCGGTTTTGGAGCCACTGACCATATCCGTCTCAACAGGAGCCAGCATAGTTCGTGAGAGTCGTTGACGAAGGGGTTCTACCTCAGCCGGCTCCAGTTTTTGCGTTGTGTTCGTAGCGTAGCGTTTCACGACGATTTCTGAACCACGAGTTGGAAATGCAGAAGTGCGAAAACTGAGACACCGATTTAGAAGATGTGCAAAACCAATATAACGTCCATCTTTTTCGTCGAATTCCACCTCTATTGTGCGAAAATTGACCGGACAGTAAACTGCGCGCGGATCGTCGGGCCGAATCATGGTTATCTTGGAGTTGGTCAACTGCTCAAGACGACGCAGACGCGGGTCTTTGTAGTAAGGGGCCACTATCGCGTCATACTCCATAGGCACGAAGATAACTTGTTTGAGAACGCCATACGGTTTCAGTTTCTACAAATAAATTGATGTCAAACAGGGATTGCTTACTCTGAGGTGAGTGTGAATCTTTTGGACCGCGAATGCAAAATCTATTGGTAGAAGCACTTCCTGCAAAAGAGCGCCAAATTCATGAAGGCAGAAGGTAATGTCAACCAAACGGACGTAAATAAGTGCAGGTATTTCAGCCACGTAGTTCAAGATCTTGTCCATCTGATCACACAAATCTGTGAGTTCAGTTATAAGAGGACTATAGCTCAACTTCTTCGAGATAGCTTTCATGCTCTCTGCTATTTCCTTGACCTTAGTAACCAATTCCCCAACATTGCTAAAATCGTACTTGTCGATTTTACAGGGACACTTTTTCAGTGCCACAAAGAATTGATCCACCTGTTTGTAGAGTTTTTTGATTAGCTGTTTCGCCGCCTTTGAGACTTTTTCATTAGCGGCTTCTGCTCCGGTGTCTCCCTTGGGTAAGCCCACAGTACCCGCACGTGACACGAAAATTCGCCATCTCGGACGCCGTTTTCGAGCCATTCCAGCCCTGAAGTCATCCGGCATGCAATCATTATCTTCTTCGTCACAATTCATAAATTCGTCGCAGTTGGGACAGGACGTATCAACCGGCTGAGGGCCAAAGTTGCAACTGGGTTCTGATTGTGGTTGACAGACGCTCATGACTGGGGACTGTGGCGAGAGTAGAATATCCTCTAAGTGGCTCTGAATGTGTATGTGTGTGCGTCCAAACCGCCTCCGCCTTTACTTGCTTCTTTAGGAGGTTAACGAGGTTGTCGTTAAGACGAAGTGGATAACTCATTCGTTCAAACTCGCCAGGTAATCGATTTTGACACGTGGATTTTCAGTCTCAGCCTTCAGGAAACTTGTGTAGTACTCATGGCAGCAGAACTAATTTACTGGATTTTGTTCCTTCATTTCCGGTCAAAAAGAAAATGAGGGGCTACTCAGGGTATCATCTCACACCATGAAGTCATTTCAACGAGGAAGTAATCCGGTGAGAAGATGAAGGGGTGTCTGAGGATCATTGCCGGTTTAAGATTTTTCAACTTGAAGTGTCAAATCTCTAGTCAAAGACACATGGGTTTACTGGGGTACCATTAAACCGCTTAGAGAGCTTGTAATTAAATAAAAAATATTCAGGTGCGTTTTCCATTTGCTCTCGGAGTAAAATATCCATTGTTCACATTTAATGGTTTAAAGCAATAAAAAGTTACTGACGACAATTGTAGTGTCTTAATGATTTCCGTTTAAGCGTTGTCCTCCTCCCTCTATGGGGAGGTCTCGGGGTGTCACATTATCACAGCGTTTAGAAGTGCTCAGGTTTGAACTCCATTGCAGTGTGGCCAGAGGCCCTCAATCGTAAGACAGTCCCACTTCATTACTAGCACGAATTTTACGCATTTGGAAAAAATCTAACTGTAAAGTGATGCAGTCCAAGACCCTCGCGTTAGCGGCTACCGTTTCAAAATTGTTACCATCATCCTTTAAAAGGGGCAAATTTAAGCAAGGTTTTAAATTATATTGCAAAAATTACCTCAATAAAAAGCAAATGACAATGCTTATGAGAAAATACGATGAAATAATCCACAAAAGGAAAAGAATTGATGGCCCAAGCCGCCTCAGGTGATGTGGAAAGAAGAGGAATGAATGCAAATCGGTGGGTAGTCAGATCTCAATTTTGGGCGCCACCGCTAGACCACTTCCACTGGCCATGTCCCCTCTAATGGTGTCGTAAGAGATTCGAGCCTCTGTGGTCTCCATTTCACAAAGGTCCTTAAGAGAAATCTCAACCTCTGCGCCACTGAGCCGTTTATATACTGACGCCACTAGACGCGGGAGAATGCTCTTCTGGGGTGCGCACTGGTTCAGCAGTTGTTGGAAGCCTATGTAGCGGCCCCTCTTGCAGTCGAAATTCACCTCAATGGTGCGGTAATGCATGGGACAGTAGATACTTCGGGGATCATCTGGAGGTAGTAAAACGACGCTACAGTGGCAAAAATGCTCCAATTTTAACAGCCGTCGACTCTTAAAGTATGTTCCAATGACCGGATCCATGCTATCTGGCACAAAGTAAATCTGACGGATAATCCTTCCAGTTTGCAAGCGCTAAAATAACATGATAATACGGTGAGAATGAAGACGCATAAACCTACGTATAACCGACTTTGAACTTTGTGAACAATCTGCGCAAAGGAATAGGGCAAGAGTTCTTCACGCAGATGGCCGCCCAATTCGTAAATGTTGAACCCGAATTCAACCAGACGAAGAAGGACGTAATGAGGATTTAAGAGAAGTTCATCAAGCATTATTAATAGGCGTTCATTTATATCATCAAGTTCATTCTTGTACGTGCCATAACGAAGGTTTTCTATCAATTCCGCTAGTGTCTTCTGAATTCGACAAATGAGGCAAACCATTTCATTGCAAAAACCGAAGTCACACTTGTTTAGAGAGTCAAGAGCTCCCAAAAGTTTATCAAAGAAGTTACTTAGAAGCTCATGCAATTTTCTTATATCTTCGTGAGCAGCAGATGTTATTTTAAAAGAACGTTGTTTAGGCGTTTCGCCAGAATCATTATAAGTGAGAGAATAGCGCGACGGATAGCTTGTTGGGGGACAATAAAGACTAGGCATTGGAGTCAATCCTTGTTTACTATATTGACATTCGATGACGGCGTCGAGTGTTTGATAAACCTTGCTAACGCTTTGTGACCTGATGGATTGACTGCCCTTGTTGGAACGCTGTCTTTTCAAGCAGTCAATCCTGACTTGCATATCAGGATCAAGCGAATCCTTTGAAGTCCTTTGAACACTTTTGATTGGTATCGCTTCTTCGCAAGAAACTTGTCTTCCCTTGTCCCTTGGTGAATTTCTTGATTGGCAAATGGAAGCATTTGTTGGGATAATGGAACAGTTACCATCGGCTCTTTCAGTGGGTAAACTTTCCTTGCAGCTCGGTCTCATCTTCAGTGCAGAGGTACCATAAGACCGACAGGAAGATTCAGGCGACAAAAATGCATTGTGGGGAGTCTCTGTGAATGCATTTTTTGAGCAAATACAGTTCATTAAAGGTTTTGGATCGCATAGAAATTCTTTGCATGATTCATCTGGGCAGGAGCTTTCCGCAGCATGCTTGGCACCACACATCCGTTTTTGGGATTCGTTAACGAACCGATATTCTGTTGTTTGCCTATACCCGCGCATAACACATCTTGGCGTGGTTCTTATGCAGTTTTGCCTTAACTGCTTGCTGTCTACTCGACAGCATGAAGACTCCGTCAGTTTTGAGTTGCACACGCAGTCCCTCAACCCGTCGTCTGGGAAGGTTCCTTCTGTGGGCTTGTGAATGCGCGTGGACCACTTTGATGCATGTTCCGTGCAACCAGTTTCGGTTTGATTCCTAGATCCACATGCAAATCCTTGAGATGAAGCGTTTGTGCAGATAGGTGACGATAATTTAGGAATAGTTTTTAAAGGAAAAGGCTTTGTTGTGTGCTTACAGCTGCAAGATTTTTTTGCAGCATCTTCGATACAACACATCTGTTTAGATTTGGAGCCACATGCTGGTGCTTTAGATGCGGAACCCATACCCAATTCCTTTGTGCAGTTAAGGCTACGCAAGGATGAATTTTGTCTACTTCTCAAAGATAACGTTCCCATGTTTTCACAACGTTGTGGACACTCATTTGACTTATCGTTGAAGCATAATTCATCTGCTGTTCCGAATCTATGCACGAGATCTTTGGATGCATTTTCCACCCAAGGAGAACCACACAAACGTCTGGACCTGCACAGCGATTCCCCAGGTTCCATTTCAGGCTTTGAGTGAGACAAAGATCCTTTAGCTGAGATGCCAGAGCAACAGGAATTTGTTGCAGATTTGAAAAATCGTTGGGGTTTCTCAAGTTCTTCTTCTGAGCAAAAAAATCTACAATTTTCCTTAGATTCATTTTCTAGGCGGTGTGATTTGTCCTT
Source organism: Taenia pisiformis (assembly GCA_023968675.1). Lineage (NCBI taxonomy): Eukaryota > Metazoa > Platyhelminthes > Cestoda > Cyclophyllidea > Taeniidae > Taenia > Taenia pisiformis. The sequence continues at coordinate 2,682,579 of CM043736.1, forward strand.
CGTGTTTTGCAAATGTGCTTCCACCTCATATTTAGAAGTGGATTGAGAGTGTCTAGGCGCACTCCCTTGACTTGCAGATTCCAGTGTGTGTTTGAAGCTGTGAGCAGGTTCTCTGGGTGCTTTCCCCAATTGGCACACCAAATTTATGCATTTTGAGCTGCACGTAGGTTCTTTAGCATTACCTTCCGGGCAAAGCAGTCCTGCTTCAGCCTTAGAACAACCCCAAGGTTCTCCGGTGGCCTCCCCCAAGCTAGAAGGTTCTGGAGAATATTTGAAGTTCTGAAAACCGGATTCTACACGACAATCGGGCGTTTCAGTCCTAGTTTTTGAGGGCTTGGAATCGCACTGGGGATTCTTAGGTTCAGTCTCAGAACAACATGACGCAGATCTGCGTTTATGGATGCGTAGGCACTTTCTGGGTGGGTTTTCCAAACAGCTAGATTTAATTTGATCAGATTTGGGCAGGGACTCCTTGGGATCGTCCTTCCTGTAAACTCTATCCTCTTTCTGAGAAGTATTTTCTAAAAGTATATGATTAACACTACAAGCACAGCTGCATTCGGTCCTGTTGGAACAATCTGATGAAGTTGCATCAAAAGTGATGTTTAGAATTATAGTTGCTGGTGTATTTTCAGTAATAGGCACTAGATGCTCAATTGTTTCGCAGTGCCTTGGACTAATACAGTTTTTTGTGGGAGCAGGGCACTCTTCTTTTGGTGAGCAAACCTCCATATTTGTTATAATTTTTTTACAAAGAAAGTTTTTGATCGCGGTGGTGGGTCGATATGCTACGAAACTTGGGCCCTGTGTCACATGTCATGCCCCCGGCATCACGTGTTTTTGATGGGATCTAAGTTGGCTAGATCCAAACGTAAACGGTTTTTATGCATTTGCCTTTCTTCCTTCACTTGAAATTCACTTCCTCCTTGTGAATATTAGATTTGATTGTTCTTTTAATTTTGGAAGAATAAAGGTTTAAAGTGTCACAATTCGGAAGCAGCATATGTTACCATAAATTGTGTTCGGCAGATTAAAAGTTATAATGATGCGGTTAGAAGTAGATGACTTATGCGCAATGTGCCGAGTTAGAAATGTTGTGCATTTAAATGCCTTTCCAGTGCTAATGAAGGCGCAATAGCCAATCAAGGTCACCTCTTCGCTTGCTCAATAAAACAATGCTTGTGTCAAATTACTTTTTAGGTGCACTTAAATTTCATAAATAAATGAAACATCTCGATTGGGGTTTCCGCCGCTTCTGTTCGTGGCTCCTATGCGAGACGAAGATCGGACAAGGGCCACGTGAGCAATCGATCACTCTCGGCAAAAATTGTGGTCGGTGAGCGTGCATCGAACCCGCCCACTTTGGCCCTAGCAAGCAATTTGGTCTTTTGAAAACAAAAATTACGGAGTCTTCAGCCTCATGGCCACCAGTAAGGATCGTACTTCTACTAGGGAAAATGGATTTCGTAGCAAAGTAGTAGTGTTAAGCAGTCCTGGGACAGCTAGAAGAGATGCGAATTTCAAACCATCAAAGACTATAAACGAGGTGGATTTGCTTAAGAAGCCCGTGAAATTGGAGAAATTGGTCCCTGGTTTGCCCAAAGTAGTCCAGAAATCGGTTTTAGCACATGAATCCCCACACTTCAAGATTCCTCCACCTATTCAATCCACGGTAACCATGAGTCAAAATTTTCCCATATTTATGAAGTTCCAATCGCCAAATTGTTCGGCAAACAAGGAGGAAATACGATCCAGTGAGGACCAAATAAAGTTAATCAAAGAATTGAAACCAAGAAGTGGCAAGGACTCTAGAAATTCACCAAGGCCTGTTTGTCCGCCTTCGTTTTTAATGCTTGAAGTCAATAATCACAATGACTCACCCACTTCAACTGATTCACAACTGAATTCGGAATCGAAAATGGCACATCAGCATCAAAAAAAAGGTCTTAAATCTGATAAAATTAGACATCAGAGGTCGTTGGAAAGATTCGAAGAGCCCGGTGCTCAACCATACGGCAACACCCAAAGGAATATAAGCATGCCAACTCTACAGGACCCCAAGAAGTGTGTAGCAAACAGTCGTAATCGCAATATACTACAATTTGGGAGGAATGGAAGCCTCTTTCATCTCTCCCCGCGTATGCGATCCCTTCAAAGCTTTTTTGAAAAGAAGCGCTCGACTGCAGACGCCTGGAAAGCAAAAATATTACATAAGAATAAGGCACGCACTCCAGACGATCTACAGTGGGCAGCACGGCAACTACGCACATTCTCAACTAACAACCGGTTAAACCACATTACCTTAGGAAGAAGTACTTCCTACCGACTCCTCTCTGATATGATGGGAACCGAGTATGGTGACATTGTTGGGCCAAATGTTGTGCTTAAGCCAAGGAGAGCAATGAGTAAAAAGGAAAGGAACATCATCTCTGATATGGGGAGAATTCATTCGGGCGAAATCCCACCGGGGGATAAAGTAACTCCTGAGGCACAGGAAATTCTCTTAGTTCTGAGAGATTCGGTCGCGACACTCATCAATGACATTATTAGCATTGACCAGGGGCTTGCTGAAAGGAATTTTAAACCCTGTTTTTCCATAGTTGAGCACCTTGAAATGATCCCCGAAATGCTTGTAGCTCTTATCGACCATCTTTACTATACGCCGCAGGAGTTTGAACTAGTTGCTGTGGCCAAGAACATAAATTGCTTGATTGCGGATGTACTGAAGGACCCGGTGATTGTCCTTTTTAAAATGATCGAACTCGGTCACTACCTCTACTACTTGGGCCGCATTTTGGGCGAGAAAATTGTGCCTAGAGATCTTCCTCGACTATTGCACTCAATCCAAGTAAAGTTGCAGGTAAGGCGAATTAACTTTTATTTTGTAGAACAGAGGTTTTCAAATTCCGTTCTCTTCACCTTAGGTGGCCTTAAAATTCACCGCTAGCACACATTCGGATAACATCGAAACTTGCATTGGTACTGAAATAATTACGTGGACTTTAATGGTGGCGAGCTTATGTTATGTGGAAGACGCTTTTGTGAGCAAATGATTAATAACGGCCATCTGTAGTGTGTGCAGAAGCTCCTCTTTTATATCTGCGAGTCTCCGTTGCATTTGAGAAGCTAAGAGCTGTCACACTTTTTACAAAGAAACGGACATTGTTGGAATGGTAGAATCCGGTTGGATGTGGGTTTGTGTCTACTGATTTTGGTTACGCATCTCCATGCACAACACTCTACATGGTGAATTCACTGTGCTCGTCCTGCCACCCTGACCATCTGCTTAGACGGCATCTAAGCCTGCCATTGGCACTCGTGAAAAGAATCTCTCATTTGTTAGCATCGAATGAAGCAAAAATTTAATTTGCAGTGACTAGACACCGAACGCACAACGTGAGAGGTAGCCAAAGGGTAAAACACTATGCTTCTGTACTTCTTCTTAGCGAATTAAGATTGGCTTCGTCGTCCGTCAGTATTTCCACGTCCCCATAAGTATGGACTTTATCATTACGCCTTACAACAAGGATCGGCAATTAATTCGATTGGAGGAGGAGTGTCATTGCATAATTACCCTCCTCCATCCTGAAGACCCGCGTTCACGATACTGTCCACCCAGCTACCGCACTATCGAGGTGCTCTACGACGAGGAGTTTGGGCACTTTGAAACATTCCAGCACCGTCTGAACCGCATTCTCGCACCTCAGCGCTGTACCGCACGCCTTGTCTCTACTATTTTACGACAATTTGACGGGCGAGAGGTTGTAATGACTGCCGAACACGCTGCCTATCTGCTCAACTCGGACCACCGACCGCGCTACGACGATATTCGTGCTTTCGTGGTATCTGGCTGTCGGCCGCGCGCAGACCGACTATCAATCAATGTATGAGAGGGGAAGCTGGGCTGTCCACCCTCCACTGTCAACGTCTGTATCTATTCTAGATATGCTTTTTTGTATTGTCATTTCGATGAAACGAAAATCGGTGTATATTTGATCATTTTGTGCGAATGGGTTAGCAGTCATCCAACACACTCTCCTTTCAAATGTCTCTGATTTACATTACAGTTTGATGAAAATAATAATTTCAAATAACACACTTGCTCCTCATTTTTCCTACGTTAGCTTCAAAATTGACCTCCAAAGGCTTGCTTTAGTCTCACTCACTTGGCAATTTGCATATAGTGGACCGTGGAAGTTGCCTAAAAAGTGGATCGACATTTCATGAGGGCTTGTAAGGTACTTTTTCATCCACTAAGCTTCCTGCCTTGTATAGTAATGTCAATAGACAGCGAATATCCATTTCGCTACAGTGTCAATACGAAAGCCGAAAGTTTTCCGACATGCTGATCATCGCTTTTTAATACTGGCGGACCAGTTTCATGTAAGGGATTGGGCGCATGTGACGACCTTCATAGGGGTACTAGTACAATCGACAGCAATCAAAGCGTTACAAAGGGAAGTCGGGTTCTACGTGTTCAATTTAATGGCAGGGTAAAGTGACACGTTGCCTAGATCAGCTGTGCTGTCGTACTCATTTGCCGGCCTTTGAATCCGGAAGAGGGTCAGGTAGAACAGCTATTAGAAGGATAAATTAATTAGTTATTTTATTTGATTCATTTCATCAAATCATTTCATTGTTTTTTCCACGTGCTAATCCTATTGATTTATCCTGAGATTCGAAAATCTGTAAGGCATTCCTACTTTGAGACACTTTACTGCATGAAATGCATGGCAAATGCTTCTAACTCCCTGCGAGTGAAAATGTCTGCTTACGGATCGACAAAAATTAGTAGAGGTCGGGACAAAGCTGTTTTGGAAGAGACCTTGCCGACCTCATCACAAGGTAGTATTATTGAGCCGCAGCGTTTCCAGGACTCACCATTATCAACCAGTAGGTGGTGTTCATTAAGTAGCTATCAGAGATCCTTCAAGTCCACGGACTGGCTCCGATTGAAGAAACGTGTGCCCACCATAAAGAAGTACATTGAAACTCTAAGAAAAGCTTTGTACTCACTTTATCGCAAATTAAACAAAGCGGAGATGACTCTAGCAAAGCATCGAATGCCTCAATTAGACCCCATCATACTGCCAGCTGTCCAGTCGTCAGCTGTACTACAGCGACTATGTAACGACCTTCGTTTCACGTCTTTGGACAAGGAGATTTTTGGTGCATACAGGGAATTTGCGAATTTTGTCAACGAGGCCTTAGGAAATCCGGAAGTAGTATTACTAAAATCGCGAGAAATGGCGAAATGTATATGTGAAATTGAGGATATTTTGGAAGAGGACTTGCTTCCCGATGGCTTTGAAGCACTGGTCGAACGAATTTTGAGCCATGCTACGGAAATTCGCATGACTCTTAGAAGCGTATGGGTTGAACGACTTCAGGATTTGCTCCGACAGCACTTTGTAACCTCAGACACTCATTAGTGTCCTAGGCACGCATATAAGTTTAATCCAAACTGAGTGAGATTTATCTTTGTGGTGCTAAAGTAGTGAAATTGCATTAATTTTGCGATTATGAGACGCTTTCAAGGATTAAACATTGCTGTGCGACAAACGATTGCTCATTCACAACTTCTGGAAAAGCAAATTTGATATAAGCTAGCATACTTAAAAGAGAGAAAGGGAGAAAGAGCAAAAACGGACATGCAATAAAGGCAAAGTAGCTTGTAAGTTGTGCCCATGCAATTTTTTGATTAACTGGGGAAAAGAGGTATTCAAATCTCATCTAGGTGGCCATATACGTTCAGTTGCGTCTGGATCCCTGCATTGGCAGGAGAGAGAATCTTACGCACCCCAAGTTAAAAAACCATCCTTTTTTTACCGCCAAGCAACGAAAACTCAGAGAAGTGATAGAAGTGCACATGCTGTGGATGGAAGCGACGCTGAAATCTGTTGCAACACTAGCCTTTAACGTCAGCCATTTGGAAAAAAGTCATTGCAAAGATGCCAAATGTGTGAACTTACGAATCGTCTTCCACCTCTCTGCTATCCAACTAAAGTTTACGTAGATATGTGGCTGGGTAGCATTAAATCTGGAACAAGACTTGTTTTTTAAAATGTCAACAATTTACTCAACTAGCTGTGCACTCCCAGATGTGAATTTGTTTCCATCGAGATGAAAGATTGCCACGGGTACTGTTTCATTCGACCTCCGTTGCGCCCTAAATCATTGTATTCGATCTCTTAAACCGTAAATTTTTAAGCTCTACTCATCAATCTTGTCGCATCCTCATTTGATAGTCTAAATTTTTTTGTAACTGAGACCCGCAACAGGTGCTTCGAATGTAGCTAGCACTTCTGAATAGTGCCTCTTTTTCTTTCTTCACTCCGTCCACCCCTCAGTTTGAACTTACCGTCAGAGCTGTGCGTCGACCTCTGCCAGTGAAAGCATTTCAATTCAATCTCCCCATTTGGCGCTTTCCGATTTTAATTGAGCTGCCTTTTTAACCTTGTAAAAAATAACATCGTGAACTCACTTGGTACTCGTTCAGTCCTTCATAAAACCTTTCAATTATGCATGGCATGCTTTGTAGCATCTCTAGTCCCCTTCAAGACGAAGGAAGGCAAAATATGGGCAGAATGTCTACATATGGTTTTACTGGAGGAGGAGATGGGTCTGATGGCATGACCCGGACGCCGGCCTACGCGGCTGGGTCAAGACGGCCACAGGCGAACTAGCAGTCCAAACAAGCAGAGCAGTTCATGCTTGGTCACTGGAAGGAATGTAATTTGAGGGAGTTGGGTCGCTCTTCGTATGTTTTAGGCAATCTCTATGCCCGCTCTCCTTTTCTTAAGCGCTTTTTTGGTTCCTAAAATTTTGTAGTTTTTTTAAAGTATCAGTCTCTACTTCATTACCTTGATTAGCGTTCTTCCATCGTCTGTTATTATGCAACAACCAATTTTAGGAACTACTCTTTAAATATGTCGACGATGGAATAAGTGTTTTACAACTTGGTTTTGGCAACTAGCCAGACGTCCTAAGCCCTACTACGCGTCGGCAATAAACATTCTCCCATAGCATTGTGCCTTCTTTCGGCTTCTTGAAGGTTTCGGCGTGTTACAATGCTCTTTTTACCTCCTCATTTGTTCCACCATCCTACTTAAAATTGATTTGAAAGGTTTAAATTATGTGCTCTATTTTTAATCGCCCATTTTAAGTTTTAGACCGTCTTCGCCTCCGCTACCCTCGCAGCAGCCGCTTCCGTGTGCCAGTGATGCCTCAGCCACTATTTCAGTGGCCTTGTGTTTGAACTGACACGCATCAATAATTGCCTGTTCCACGGTGCGCCATGCTGAACTGACCGACTTGCTTGCCATACACACCTATTTTCCAGCAAGAAATTTCCGCAAAAATTGTTCTCCTATTCACCTTTCTTTTCCTGCTCACCTTAACATACCAAAGTTTTGTTCAAATGGAAGGTGCGGCGATTCCCGGTTCGCAATCGCATAATTGTGGAAAACCCGCCTATAGAGAGGATTGTTGTGATGCTCAGTCCTGTAAGGCACCGGAATTACAGTCTGCAGGTTCCCAGCAAAATGGATCAAAATGCCAGCCTTTTGCAATCCCGAGAACCAACAGTCAACCAGGTACAATTACTGTTAACATAAGCCTTCTACAAACTAATCGGAAGGGCAAGCGTTGTCAAGCTCAAAACCATCGTGACGAGACGGTATTTTGTGAAGTAAGCTGTGAACAGAGTAACGAAGAGGATTGCAACTCCTGTGATGCACCACCAACTTGTGATTTTGGTGTCGGTACTCACGATGAATGCTGCAAGCTCACGAAAAAGTTCACTGCTGATCGTTATGACATAAGTAGTACCTTGTGTGATGACGAATGTTGCCCATTAAGTGCTAACATGCCCATCAATGAGTGCTGTGGCAGAAGTTCTAAGAGATGCGAGAGCGAAGTTAACGGACAATGCATTCCAATGTTCGGTAAAGATGTGTGCGACAATGAAAGAAATTTTGAAGATGCCTGCGAGGTGGTGGAAGGATTTCGCAAAAGCAAGATGAAATGCTCTTCTCTGCGCAGTCGTCGAGCAGCTAACGCAGATCCACGAGAGAACCTTAATAAAATGATCGTTCGGTCACAAATGACACCTTCATGGAAGGGTCGGACACCGGATCCAGGTCTGCTGAAAATTGACGAAGCTACGGATGCAGGAACACCCGGATTGTATCAAGGCCGAATGGGCAAATCAAGTCGATTTTGCGAGGTCTATACAGGTGCAAATGAAACCGCAGAGGCGAGATCAAACAAAATTACCGACAAATCTATGTGTCACATACGAGAAATGTACAAAGTTGTGGGCACGCTATTTCAACGGCTAAGTGAAGCCGTAGATCTAATCCCGTGTAGGGACTTCAGCTTGTGCGGCCAAATTCTATGTCTAATGCAGCAATTCCATGAGAATTTCGTAAATATGCTTAAGTGTCTCCGTTACAGTCCGTATGAGGAGGAAATGCTTCCACTGAATGCCGGCCTGGACCAGTTGCTCGAAGAACTGGAAGTTCAACCTGCTTTTGTGCTTGTTCGGATGATTGAGTTTGGGTATTTCCTCTACGAAATTGGTCGTCTTCTCAATGAGGAATTTATACCTCCCTGCTTTGTTGCCTTGATTCATAAAATTCAGACCCGATTATACGTAAGTTCTGCGGTTTATTCCCTTAACTCTTTAGCCGTAATCGAGATGCTTTGACATAATTAATACTTCTCCTTAAGTTCAACACAAAGCATAATTTTTTTGGTAAAATTGGGCATTGGTCTCAAAAAGAACAGGTGGATCTCCATTTGCCAAAATTAGCAAAGAAGGGGAATCGGTGTGAGACTTTATGGTGTCCATCGCTGACATCGCATCATTTTTGTGCATAATTTACGCCAAAAATAAGAATACAAAACAAACTAACATCGCACTGATTTAGATTTTTTTCATTACGTAAAGATTACAAAACCTGGAAAGAAAATTCGCTCATTTTATCAGCACAAAAATGCCTTTAGTTGAATGAGTACGTAGCGATGACAAGTGGAACTGCGGAGCAAGGTCCTTGTTTAAATTAAGGTAACTGAAAGGATGACTGCTATAGTCCTAGGATTCCCTTAGGTACGCTGCTGTGTTCACCCAACCATCCTCTCGGAAACTAGCATTCCATACGGTAAAGGCGCGAAGAGCAAACATTAAAATGGAATGGAGAATTGCACTTTTTAGTCGAAACGGTAGTTAAATAAGTTAAAAGTGTCATCACGACTGAAATTACTGTTGAGCATTGAAATCCTGGCGGCTAACATCCAAGAGGTAAGGCTTTGTAGGCGAACCCCTGTGTGCCGTGGGCTAACGAATCGCCTAAAGTGGTCATGCAAAAAATAGAATTGCATCTCCACCTCCACCGAATCGCAACACCTACTGCTCCCTGTTGAACTGTCAAGATACTTCCACTTAGCTATGACGAAATTCAGTGCAGCTAATTGTGCTATTGAACAAACTTCAGCGACTACGATCAGGAAGAGTCGTCAGACAGATATTCTTTGTGCCCAACACCTATGATCCCATAGTGAGCACCTACTACAAAAGCCGCCAAATCCTGCGCATCGAGAACTTTTGTCACTGCAAAGTGGTTCTCTTACCTCCTGAGGATCCGAGGGCCATTGATTGTCCAATGGACTGGCGCTGTTTGGAGGTGAATTTTGATGAACAGCACGGGCGATACCTGGCCTTCAAGAAGCTGCTCAATGAAGCTTGCCCGGTCCCCCTTAACCGTCCAATCCTCTCCATCGCCACCGTCTTTCGCCGTCTTAACGGCTCTGAGGGTCAAATGTCACTGGAGGAGCTTTGCAACTACGAGGTCTCCCGGCCCCGCGTGAGCATAGGAGATCTTGCTAACGACATTCGTTCCAAGTGTGGACTCGCCAGTCTGCCCCGACTAAAGATTTCAAAACACTAGACCGCAGCACCAACACTATTATTACATGTGATTTGGTTTCTTTACTGTGTTAAGTTACGTGCATGTTACTTTGAGCTATTTGTTTTGGAATTTCAGTCCATTTTATGAATTTGCTTATTTTATTGTGTGAAAATACAGTGCTTTTTGCCAAGTTAAGGCTTTTCACGTGTTTCGGCGTATAAGGAGCTGGGCCATGCAGGGATGAAGCAACAAAAAATAGGCAAAAGCTAATGCAAATTACAGTTACAGTGCAAGTGACACTTTTTACAGAGCTTCAATGGTAACCAATGACTTAAGCAAAAAAATTGCCCACAGAACGCATTTGCTTCGATTAAATCAATGCGCACGTCATTTATGATAATGTCGGATGCTCTGGCTATAATTCGTCAGTTGCTTGTTTGGATCTCAGCTAGCCACTAGTGCCACGCCATCAGCTCAAATTGTACGTGTGTCTCTATAGTTCACACTGGCAGTCAAGTTGGAGGTACTTTATATAATTCTGTAGGAAAGTTGGATGTGGTGTAAATCAAAGGCAGCACCACTCAAATCAGCTATCTACGTAGTAAAACGATAATAGCTCGCCCCTTGAAATGGGTCGGGGAGAGTTTGATGGTATTTCCTTTCTCCAAAATGCGTGCCAGCTATTATCAATGGCCAGAGGCGAAAGCACATAGATGATGCGCAACAAGAGGGACTTAAAAACGGAAGGATTATGCATAAGTGATGAAGCGATTGTAGCTTTCCCATTACAGACGCATTAACCGTGTTTCCTAGATTTCCAAGGCTAAAAAAAGTAACTTATTTGGCACGGTATGTCAGATTTGCTTTTATTTATGAGTTAAGTAGATTTATTGAGTAGCGATCGGTTGCATTGCAGAGTAGGTGCACTTTTAATCATTAACTTCATTTAAAGGTCAGGCTTTGTTTCTCAGTTGTCCTATTGGCTAGTCAATGGGTGCGCGTTAACCGCGTGTTTCAAGTTCGTGAGGATTTTGAAAGTTGTTTGTTTCTTTTTTTTCGAAGTGCGCCTTTTTGTTGCCCTTGGCTTATCAGAGTTTTCTACTCAAGCATTTTTTTTCGATTTTACAAATTTGGTTGCTTATTGTAGTAAGCTAACATTTTTTGCGGGTAACTAGTTGGGGTTAAAGCATCCATGGATCTATAAAATTCAGGGCAGTCCATGCTTTTAATTCTATCTGAGTATTTGCTTTCATTTTCGACCTTTTGTTTTGCTCTTTCAACTCGTTGGATTATCCTTTGGAGATTGTATTCGACATTAACCACCCATTCTAAGCCATTCTAACACGACCTGTGAGTTCTCCGGTGTGGTATTTTTTTGTTCTCACAGGCCCTGGGTATGCTATCGCAGCCCTATTCTGCATCTCTAACACCCAATCATCAGACAGGAAATCTCGAAAACCGCAATAACAACGATAGATTCAGTCTCCAACGCACTTCCTCAGTTTCCAGCCTCCTCTTCACCCGTCGACCCTCGACCACGAGTTCATTGGCCTCCACTGCATCTAATCAACTGTCCCCTCTGCATCAATACATTCGATATCAGCAGATTCCTTCCTTCTCCTCCATCGAGCTGGATCACTGCTGGGGAGGTGGAGCCGGTGGTAGTGGGGGTACTAGGCGCTCGAGGGAGGATCAGAATGACTCTCATCAGGATTTATACGACTTCTTGAAGGCTGCGGGTTTAGAAGAATACTATACCGTGTTCAGCAAACACTTGAAGGTAAACCTCTCCTAGATTCTCTCGAGTGATCTGAGCATCTCTTGGTTTTGATAGTTGGAGGGCCGATTAGAATAATTTTGGTTCTTCATATGCATTTTACTGCGTTTTTTTCTTATTACCTCGAACGTTTATGTGTAGAAAAGTATGGCGACTACGTATCCAGCGATTGTTTTGCATCAATCCGCTGTGTATTTCATCATGCCGCATCAAAACCAGAGCTTGCCTATGCTCATCGCTTGCTCTTTTAAGATATAAGCATTGTCATGCGCTTCGTCCGCGCCATATTGGATTTTCAAATTGTCATTACGCAGCATTGAACTGTTTAAATTAATTGCGATTGGATTGTAAACTATTTACTCATTGAGACTTATGCATTAGCACCGGTAATGGAACCATTTGCTGGTAGGGAATTTCCCAGACGCCGGCTAGGCATCACTTCTAATGAAAACAGTAATTAGAATTTAGCCCGTACTGGCGTGGCTCCAATAATCTCGTTTACTGATTTCTGTTCCTTGCAGGGAAAACCTCCGACGTTTCTAATTGAGTGCATCTTTAAAATGAGCATCTGGTCTTCAATTTGCACTTATTTGTCAATAAAAATCGTAGAACATTTGCTCATTGGCTCTTTTTGCCAAACACCGAAAAAAACAGGCACCTAATTGCCTGCAAAGTACTTCAGAATGCGACATCGCATCATTATCATTATTCGTGGGGAATTAATTTTGTTTTCTCAGAATTTTCCAAACCATATTGTGTCAGTTTTTGGACTTCACGCATCACTTATTTTTCTCAAAAATTCTTTATTATGGAGTTGTTTCCTTTCAAACCGCCTTCTTAATTGTTATGAATTGTCGTATCTGCAGTACATCCTTTAGAACCGTGTTTCATAACCGGTGAGTCGCATTATGCATATTTCCATCCGTTACGAAGGTGAAGTTTTGGCCTGACTTGCGCACTACTTTTCAGACTGACCTCACCAATCTGCGAAGTGATTGCACGAGCGCGGGTGCATTTTTATGCCCTTGACACTGACACTGACACTGCCATACACAGGATGGTGATAAATTAGGCCTCATCAATTATTTACCCATTCCGTTTTGATCGATCTTAAGCGCGACCTCCTTTGTTTGGGTGCGAAGGCTGATGATACCATGAATATGCAAACTGTTTTATGTACGTCTTGAAACAGTTTTAGTAATTTAGTTTGGAAGCCGCTTGGGCATCGTAAATTCCGCTTAGTCCAATTTAAATAACATCCTGGTTCTTCCAAGATTCTTTCACCCCTTTGGTGCACTACTTTAGTACTATTATTCAGCCAACAATATGGCGAGAGTCTACCCTCGACGCGTCTGCATGCGATAGGTTAAATGCTGGTGTGACTGGGAGGTAGTCATAGCGCTTGAACAACGTCGCACCCTTGCATGCTGCATTTTTGCCGGTTGCCCACAAATGACACTAGTATGAGCACGTTGTGAGCGCGCGTGTTGGTCAGTGAAATCGACCTCCGCCCATCGCCGCCCTGGCCAACTGGGCTTGCCCATGCAGACTGCGCCCTCTGTCACCCTGTTCTGTGCCATCAGACTCGATCTATCATTTTTGGGGCGGCGAATCAGCCCTGTTCAGCTCGTGGAAATTTGCTTTTGTAGTGGCACGATTTAATGACATTATCTTTTAGATTGTATTATGCTAATTAATTTTTTTTCAGTTCCAGGTAGCATAACATTAATGTCGATTTGAAATTGAATAAGTCACTGTAGTCGTCCTGCTGCATCTTGAGAGAACGCAAGATGAAAACGGTCCTAATTGTTAAATTGACACGGAGTTGTTCAGTCACTTCATCTTGTCAAATGATTTTTTTTTGTTTTTTATTCCGGCATTTATTACCGAGGAATATGAATTGTAGTTTCCATTTTTCGGGATTACTTGGAGAAAATTTTGGAAAATATTTGGAACAATCACTTGGTGGTATTCATTAGTGTTGGTACTTGTTCTGGTTTTTGTTTCAAACAATCCTATCGTTTATTAAACCAGCAATTTTTGCTGTCTTTTAAGAACTATGTCTCTAAATCCAGAATCAGGCCAAATCTCTCCCTAAGCCGAGCATTATTTTTGTGGTACTTATGTTAATAACTGCTCTCCGCTAGATCCGGACAGTGAATCAGTTGAAGTATGTGACCGACGTTGAACTTGTGGAGATGGGGATGAGCCGGCCGGAGGTACGTCGCCTTAGAAGGCACTTCGAAAGGGAGTGCCCACAAACGGCCATGGGCAAACTGAAAAAGGTAACTTATTTTTCTCATCCTCATGCGTCTTCTTGCGATGTGCATTCCATGTAATTCTGCTTCAGTTCACACATTGGAAAAATTTTGCAATGGTGATTTTTAATCATGAAGATTATAGAGGAGTTCATTTATTTTAAGCGTCTTCGTAGCCCTTATGTTTGCTTCTTTTTCCTCTACCACTTGATCTCCAGCACTTTCCTGTGGACTAAGCCGATTAGTTTCGCTTGCGTTTTTCTACCTAATTTCTCATAGCTTCTGTTTTACGATTAGGAGAACTTGCATTCTGAACCTTGTTTCGTGGAAGATTCCTGGTAATTTTTTGGTCTGGGCATATTCGAACCGTCTATGTTTTCCTGTTTAGCCTTAATAAAGTAGTTGAATAGGTTATAAACATTGCGATTGTATGCTCCAAAGCGAATTCACGAGCTCATCAAACTTTTAACCAAGTCTTGTGCAATTGATCCGCTGTACTTGGTGTTTTTTGGCTCCATGTTTTATTCGTTCCCAAGAAGACTTGGTCGTTGACTCCAATCATTGGTTGAACAAAAATGGCGAAAAACTTAAATTGCTTCCAGTGCAGAGATGCAGGAGGTTTTGAGCCATTAAACCATTCCTGCTCATGTGCTAGTTATTTTTTGTAAAGGGTAGCGAGCTGTACCCTTACGCACATCTCATCTCTGTTCAATCGTACATTAGCCTTGGCATTCTGAAAGTGGGTTTATTACTAACCTACAGAGGGGGCAAGTGATCCGTAATAAGTAGCATAGGTAGGGACGCAAACAGGACGGCAATCAAGTCAATGCAGTGTAGTTTTGATTGGGATGCATATTCACGCATTTATTTCACCCACTTATTGTCACTTTACGTTTCTTGCAGAAACTTTCTCGTTCAACCAGCGCCAGACCTCCACCTCGACATCAGCGCGCTTCTACTGAGCCGCCGACAGACGATCGAGAGAGCATTTTCGGTGACAGTAGTGGCATCCCTGGATACCGCATAATTCCTGCCTTTGAACTCGAAATCGCCAGCCCCTTGGGTCAGGGTGAATTTGGCCGCGTGCACCAGGCAAGTCGCCGTTTCACTCCCAGTCTCGTCCGGCTTGTTAGTTTAACGACAGCTGTGAGAGTTTGAACTGCCTTCGGGACGATGTGGATAACTTGACAATTTTGTTTATGTTCAGCTGGTTCTCGTGAAGGAGACATAGGTTAGATAGGGCTGGAACTAATTCAACGGCGTTACAAATTTTTTGCATAGGCTATTTAACTACATGGGTTCTCCGCCTCTCTACATCTTCCCAAATTTCAGTAGCAACTGGTGCAGAAAGCGAGAATAACCCTGACTTTTTAGAACCCATTCCATGTTACGATTGAGATTTTAGCTCTTTTCCCGTTTTAATCATGATAGCTGGACTGCCATACGTTGTGTACGTTATGCTTTTTGGATGTATAGACTGCCTTTAAGATAACGGTGTGACAGCATGGAATCATTTAGTGCTTGTATTTATGTTTCACTTATCTCATCAGAATGATTTTGCCAAAGGCCAGCGCCAAACGTTTTCCTGTTGCATTGCGAAAAACGAATTTGTTTAACCGCTCTCCCCAATCGAAGCATCCCGTGAATGGGAAATGTAATTGATGTTCTTGCGGGCGATATGAGAGGCTCATGCTGCAGTAACCTGCCCATTCATTTCCCCCTGTCTACAGTCTCCAACACGTCAGTGTTTGTCAATTCAAGAATTCGTCTCAAATGCATGGTTAAATTTACGTTCCGTTTTCAATGGCTGTCTGTATCAGCACCCAGTATCTAGTCTTCGTTTTAACTTGGTTCTTAAAGATTCTTAAATGCATTTTTCGAGCATAGTTGCATCCTCGCATTTGATTCCATAAACAGGCGGGTTATTTTTATTTTCACTCAAACGGCCATTTCATTCATTTCGGACCGCATCCCACTCATAAATGCAGTAATACATTGATGTGTAGAGCCACGGTTGTGCTGGGGCAAGATCCTGTGTGTACCGAAACTGCGATTCGCCATCCCTACTTTGGGTGATGGGTGAAAAAGTCGGCGCATCACATTTGGCGCATGGGAAAAGACAAAGGCACTGAAGCACCAGCGCCACTTGACTGACCGGCCGGCTGCAGTTGTGCGCAGGAAAGGTTGGAATATGGATTTACCTCTCTAGTCGATTTCGTACAGATTTGAAGCCGCGCCCATGCTCAGTGGGAAAGTCTGCAGCTGGTTCATCAGGTTCATCACCAAGCTCGACTGAATTCACATGAACAAATGCGTTTAATATCTTTCTTTGAAATTAAATTGATCTAACCCTTCCCTGAAAATGCATTAGTACAAACAAGTTTGGATAAGTATTGCTATCAACTTATTGAAGGTCTGGCAGGTTATAGGTGCGTACTGGACGTTATGACATCAAGGTTTTATTGGGGCTGAAAAGTCCGCGTAATTACGCTAATTCTATACCCTTGGTCTTCCTCTTCGGCGCTCCCTATGGTCACTGTCCAAGTCCATCCGTCATGGTTCATGCTTAGGGCAGTCCTCAACTAGGGGAGGATCAAGGATTGAGTTCGGATTCTTGAATATCCTGCTATCCAGGAGGTCTTCGTCTGCAAATTCGGTGACGTAAGCATTCCAAATGTCATTGCCTTTCAGCAGGACCATCTTTCCACGAATCAGTAGGACAAGGGTAGTAGTCTACCTTTGACTTCTACTTTTGGTAGACGTTTCCATCGATAAAATCGCATTCGATTATCAAAATGATTTTTCGGCTTTCAAATCTGGCTTGTTTGTTGGCACATCGTTGTGTAGAGCTCAGAAACAAAGAACCTTTTAACAATCCAATTGGTTTCAAAACTCATCCTGTTTTGTCTGCGTAGATTTTTTCATCCACAACGGCCGTCTTTGCTACTTCACGTTCGTCAGGTGTGCAAGTGACGACGTTGGAAAAGTTTTTTTTGCTTAGGTTGGGCCAATCTACACCTATCATTGTTGTACTTTAAACCATTCTGGAATACCTAACGGGACAAACTAGTCTGTTGTTGATGTTATTGCATGGATATGGGGTAGATACTACGGTGCTTTGCATTTGAATACATAATTAAAGCAAACATTGTTTAGTTTCCTATGACTTAAAGCGTCTTTTTGGCGTTTAGAATAATCAAATTGTCTGGGATTTTTTGAAGGGAACGCCCTTATGCCGAAAAGTGCGAACCTGTATCGAAGCCTACCACTTTCTTCTGTGGCCAAAAGTGTATGATCTCCTTTGAAAAACGAGTTCTGTTAGCGTTTTCGACGCTGGTGGGTGATTCATACAGGCATCTATTTTAACCCCAGTGAGTCACCTAGTCCCCAATGCAAACTACTGCTGCCACCCCATTCTCCTGTGTGATGAAGCAGTCTTGTTCAGCGCTAACGACACTACCACGGCACTACTTTTTCTCGGCAAATCGGTTAGTGGTACTGTTCTCGCCTGTCGATGCGCTCACTTGATTTCAAAGCTGTGTGTCTTTTAAAATACTTGGTGGCATATTGGCCGACCTTTAAGTAAAGAGTTCGTTCCCTGTTTATTTACGCTGCTCGCTTCCTCACTTTGTTTTTTTGTGGTCGTGGGCTGTGGCATTAAGTCGTGTTGGCCGATTTCAGCTTAGAGACTTCGAACAAGTACGCTCTACCGCATTTCGTTGGGATTGATATGCTGATCATCTAAGAGGCATCGAATAAAATGCAACTAACCACTCCCGACGGCTGCTTCCTCCAGCCGCAAGTGCCCCAGCAACCCCTAACTGTTGTTCTCAGCACGAGGTCCGAAGTCCGATTTATGGTCAGTTTAATTTCCGGATGAGTCATTGTTGTTGTGCAGGTAGTGGAGTTGCTTTTAATAGTCTTTCGTTTTCTTCACCTTTAGCGTTGTTAACCGCCTGCGCCTCTATCTTCCCAACCACCGATTGTGCATGCCTGTGAATCGGATAATGTTTGATTCTTGCATGCATAAACAATAAAAGCTTGCTCCGTTTTCGAACCAACTTGACGATGGTTGTATTTTTGCCCAATGACTGTCTTACATTAGATTATTCATGCTATCACAATCGTACTAGTGATGTTATCCTACGATGGTCTAGCACTCGGGTTACTCCTGGGCACGTTACAAGGTGTACAAGTCTGAAAGCACTTTGCTAGCATGAGTGGTGTTGGTAGAGCGTGATATTGTATATGTGAAAACGTTCCCTTTCGGTTTTTCTTTGAGTCGCTTTTATTTGTTGGCCGCATCGATGTTATTCAAATATTTCGGATAACTCACGAGAAAAGGAGTGAAATTGTGCTGTATTCTCTCATCACAGGAAATGTTTCTCAGTCTGATGGTACCAGAATGTCTTATGCTATCGCCTGGGAATCGCATTATAGAGAATCATTCGTTAAGCAGCGCTTAAGTCTAGAAAGTGTTCTGTGCTGAACAAATTTCGTTTGCCAATCGTGATTTGTATAGCAAATCCGTGGCAAGGTCTTCGAGATGTGTCGAGGTTTGTTTTTTTTACCTTGCATTGCTCTTTGGACGGCAACGTTAGATCTTAGCATCCTGTTCATCATTCTCTTCTGGTGAGACTGTGCTTGACCATTAACCGTAGAACCTGTGCCGTCACACGACGTGACATAAAATGCCCTCTCAGCTGCATTTATAGGCAGCTGGCCAATTTTAGGTTGCTTCCTTCCATAGCGAGCGAGTCGACCCATTATTTACCCACAGAGGAAACAACGTTTATTTTATTGAATAAGGTTTCGGTTATATCCCACCGCATCATCACTATTAGAGGGAAACTGTATTGGAGATCGTTATCACAGGATATTTCAACCAACTGTTCGTAAGAGATGGCAGTCTGCGGTTATAAAGTCATATCTTCTCACCTTCCCGACCATTTGGGGGCAAGGTCACACTTTTCCCCCAACCAACTTCCTTCATGTTCCCATTTGCTCTTCTGAGGAATTTTTAGCAGAGCGTATCACGTTTTCATTCCCCTGGACTACTCGAACGTTCAAGAAGGACTGCAAACAACTTATTTGGGGAGTGGAGCAAGTGTTATTTTGCCTTGACCAGGCTTTGCCCTATTCTCTGCGCCCGTTAAAATCCCTCCCCTCTCCCTCTAACTCTCCAACTGCGTCTCGCATCACCTTCATTTCGCAGCCAATGAGAGTCCAGAGAGTGCTTTGTATTCACATGCATGAAGTGGTACCAGCCCAGAATCCGGCCTTCCATAAACTCGCCTGCTCACGCATTACTCGTCGGCCTTGCTGCTATGACTAATCAGGCAACAAAGGTGGATCGATAGGCTCTGATTCTCCAAGATGCTTACCTTCTGTGATGTTTTGGTGTGAATTTGATTGTACCTTTTAACAATGCCATGCTGGTCAGCGTCGAAGACGTCATTGGGCCCACGAGGCCTCTTATATCCTTTCAAATCTGGTTTTACTCGGAGCCGACGTGAATTCCATGGTTTCAGCCATCCGCAGTATATCTTCGTGTAATATCCAGCTAGCAATGTAAATGTAAAATGGACTTGGCTCCACCACTTATGCTGGTAAATTAAGTTAACAAAACTATTGGCAACAGTCGGCTGGAAAGTCTTCATGTCCGCATGTGGGTCACTTTGCTCCATGCTCCTTTTTTTCGTGATGTGCATTCAATTGGCACCGTTTTTATGCGAAATTGCCATGCTGTATTGCCTTTTTACATGCATAGGATGTATACTAAATGCAATGCTCCCTTCTCATCGATCCTTATGCGTACAGAAGAAATTACGCGTTCGCCGGGATGTCTTGATATGCTTAGTTCGCATTCTCGGGATACACTGTATCCCACCCTCTTATCATAAATCACTATTGTATTAGGCGGTTTCACTAAAATGTTCAAAGCTCGAGTGGTGCCCATGCTATTTTCCCTCCTGTCGATCTTAAGGTCACAAGAGCCTTACTGAGTGGCGCTCAGTTTCGAACAACATTTTATGCGTTTCCATCACTGTCAATAAGGTATCTTCATCAGGCAGTGATCCATTCTAGAACTTCATAGCTGTGTTTGTTGCTGAACTGTCAATATCGTGCTAGACCTGTTCAGATCTTCTCTGAATGGGTTAATGACGATTATATCTGGAAAGCTATCTATTTGATGTTGTTTGAGTGAAAAAAAAAAAACTTTACATAGGAGAAAGTAAGGCGAATGTGGATGTGGTTACATTTATCTGGTGATCTCTCGGATTGACCTATGCAAAGCTTGTGACAATGGTAACGCACGTCTCAACCGCAGAATTCGTTCAGTTTTGGGTGGGAGAGAAAGATGTTTAAGTCAACTCTTTCTATGAAGGGCGGTCATTTTAGTTTGCAGAGCGCTGACGCCAATAATTGCTTGTTTTTTAGTGGAGTTGCTATCTCTAATTCTTCCCAAGAGTCCATTTTCATGCGTATTGATTCATCTCCCCTGCTGTTCTAATAAAAGTTTACCTGTTCGCCCTCTAGCGCAGCCTTTGGTGGAAACAGTGGTTTGAGTTGAACTTCTGATTCGATTTAAAGGAGAGGCACTATAATGGTGGGTTGGGATAAACGGTTATATCAAGCTTGCGTCATCGCATTAGTCTTCGTCAAAAATCTCTGAATTAATCCTCAACTTCTTTTTTGGGACTTGATCCCTCAGCTAGTCTGCAATGCTGCCCAGTTTATAATCGTGTTGAGCTTTCCCCATTGGCTAAAATGACGCGTGGACAAATTCTCGGTGTACTTATATTTACGCTGTGGGGGACCTAATCACGACTCGGAGCAATAGTCGGTGGGCGTTCATGTAGATACCATGCAGATTGTGTGCATGTTGTTGTCACTATGGTCTTCGTGTCACCTAAGCCTTGCGCCTCGGTAACCATAATTGGTTTCTTAGGGGCGTCTGTGCTTAAACAAATAAACACCACTAAATAACAGAGCTGTAGTGGCAAATTGTACACAATCTTAGGCCTACTTAATACAGAATGAGTATGCATTCACTCGTGGAGTCAGATTTGGAACGAGTACATAAATTTTGGTCGGCTATCGTTTGGGCATTAAGATATACCTGAAATGCTCTCCGATTTGTCTTGTAATGTGCGGATTTCCTTGCACTCGAATACTGCTTCGCATCTCACCTGTTAAATTTCATAAGAGCAGCCCTCGGGCTTATTAAGACTTCTCTGTTAGTTTCTTACGTTATCAGTTTGCATTTTTCGCTGTTATAGACGAAGTAATAGTTTTCGTTTTCCCATGGCCCACTCTTAAGAGTCGGCAATGCGGTGTGGTTGGATGGTGTCAGTTTTACTTATCGGGAGCCGGAATAAGCTGTTGTCTCCGGCATACTGGAGCACAGTTGTATTAATTCATTCTTACTCAACTTGTATCCAGGTTTTGGTATATTCGAACTCCACCTTGAGAACGGAAGTAGTTAACCAAATCTGCCTTTCATATTCGTCAAATGCGACCGGGATATGAGTTGATTCTTGTAAAAGCCGACTTTGAGTACCTTCAATTTGAGTAACACTCATTGCTACATTACAAATTCGGTGCCTGTTGCTCACAGCATGACTTGGTGTGTGGAATATCTGACTATATGGAAGTTGTGCAACTTGAGTGATTGAATCTTATGACATTACTTTCACAAGATTCATTTGTTGATTATTCATTTATTGATATTCGTTTGTTCGTATGCGCACCGTCAATGCCTTTGAAGGAAGGACAGCTGTGCTGCCTGCACCTTCAGGCGCTTGGTGAGATCAACTACATGACCGATATTGCCTACTGAAGCTACGCTTGGGAGAAATTAAATCTGTGACAAACGTACGAAAATAACTGGCACTTAGACGTCCTCTTTATAAATAGTGCCGAAATTCATTTATGCTCTTGACTTTGAATAGCCGGACTGTCCTGCTTATCAGATTCTTGAACTGCTGAATTTTTGTAGCATTCACGAGTAAGTAAACTCAATTCAGAGGTTACACCTCGCTAGGCCTTTATGCGTTAACTCCTAGTCAGTAGCATATCTGAACAGTTTATATTTTGCCACCAAAACTTTGTTGACCCCATTTATCTTGTGATTTGCATAGGCAATGAGTGCGGGAAATTTTAAACTAAGCCCAAACTTTCAATTCCTCCCCTACTCCCACTATGATGTTGTCCGTGGCGGAATTGAGATCTAGGCTTGCCTCACATGGAGTAGTCTTGGCATTTTTAATAAAGACTTCTGAGCACAATCACAGTGTGCATATGCAGCAACATGGGGGAGATCAAAAACGGGGTCCCTTGCCGGCGAATCTGCTCATTATCTGCTAAAAGCTGCCAGTGGTGACGATGAGTCGCTCCGCCATTTATCGGAAGTTCATTTGGATGGCATCATTTCAAAGATGACTATGCACCGCAGTACTTCTCGGCACAGCTGTGTTCCTTGCTACCATTCAATGCGCAGGACAGTTTGTTGCACAGAAGGCCAGTCGCCTCTTGGAAATGATGTGCAAACTCACTTACGAAGTTCCAATTTTAAAAATCTCCTGAGCTCAAGCTATCCCAGGACTTTCAAACTGTATAGACAAATATATCTGTACTGAAGCTTCCCGGGTTCTGTGGAAAGTGTATGTGCAAATGTGTTATCGGGGGATTGTATGAAAGCCGGGAGATGCATTTTCCATTGTAAGGAGTTCATTGAACTTTAATGATAGTAGCGTTTAACTTGTGGTTGGAGTTTTGAAATGAAATAAAATAAGCGTCAGTTGGTGGATTTCTTGGACTAAAGCGCCATTACTGAAACACGCTGATGCCATTCAAGATGTCGATTTGGGTTTTAATGCGTCTTTGGCATGTCATGGTTGCTGGAAATATTTCAGTAGGGTCAGTTTTTCACTAATTAATCTAAACTCTATTGTAAATTGAATTTTGCAGGGATCATGGCGACCGGCATCCATGGGTAGGCAGCTGCAGGTCGCGGTGAAGGTCCTGGACTTAGAACGTTTCCCCACAAAGATGGATGACTTCCTAAAAGAGGCCGCTATAATGAATAGCCTTGACCATCCCGACATAGTTCGATTGTATGGCATTTGTGTTGCACAAAATTGCCTGAGACTGGTAAGCAGATTGCCTGCCACTTCATTATCGAATCTCTATTTGATGCATGGTTTGGTTTCACTCACTGCATTAATGGCTTTCTTGGCCGAAGGCAAACTTCTCTTAATGGGGATATCGTGAAAATGTTGCTTTTTCCTACCATTGCTGTTTTCGGCGTCGAGATCTGTGAGTTTCAAGCTTTTCTAGTTTGAGAATTTGAAACAACTCACTCCATCACTGCGACATTACTGCGAAATACTCGTAGAAATCGCAAATGGGCATTGAGGGTGATGCAGACAATTGTCCCATTTATATCTCTTAGCTAAATACACCCGACTTAGATGCATCATAGATGTAAAGTTTTCTTTTTGAGGAAATGGTTGTTTGTATAATGGCATCAAAGAAGCGGTGATTTTTCTCAAACTACGAATCTCTAGCCTCGAAATTTATAGAAAGTTGGCTCTCCCGAAATTACTCTTCCCCACCTCCTGTCCCACTGTCGTACTTTGGCGAATTTCGAAGTCCGCAGCTAGGAGTACAAATTAATTTCAGCTCAGGCACTTAACGTTGTGTAATATGGTGTTGGATTCATCGGAACCTTTATTGAGTGGTGTTTTCAAGTTTCTGCATACGTGATATTGTCTTTTTCATCCTTGACATGACAACTTTATGCTTAAGCACTTATGCATTGTTTCATTCTGATCCTCGATGTAATCGCATAACCCAGTCGTTGCTACTGTCTTTTAAAGCAGCTACATCTCTACATCGAAGAACAAGCCCAATGAACGTCTCAAGTTCGTTACATGATGGGAGATAGGCCCACGAGGGGATTATTTTTACCAAAGAGCACTAAGGTAGCATAACTTTTATCATGAGAGCACGAAAGTCTAGTAATAGGGCTCATCCCTGTGAAACGCAGCTTAAAAATGGAAGCTTGTTCTGTCACTTCTCAAAGTGTTTGTCTTAATGTTGAGTTATTAACTCATTAGCACTTGGGTTATGTTTCGCACGCGGCTTGGTGGAGATCAGACGACATCCTACAGAGCGAAGGTAAAGCTGCTCAATAAACCCTGCATCACCAGGCCTCTGCTTGCATCTGGGTAACCTTCAGGTTTTTGCACCCCAGAGTATCATCATATCTTCTGATTGCTCGTATACTTTACTGACCTTTTGTGAAAGGTCTCAAGTTTGGGACCTCAGACCTCGTCTCACTACTAGCAAATGTACATTTGGCGCAGTGTTATTTGTCTTTCCGCAGACTTAGCCGCTGGCATCAACTGCTTTCCCTGCATCATGTCGGTGTTGTATTCGGCCGACGGAATCGGGATGGGCTTCGTTTTTTGGAATGATTTAGCCGAAGCTGCCATCAACGGTGCATTCTTTTACACCTTACGTGCTCAGATATCAAACATTAGCAGCAATTTTTCTCCCCCTTTCCCTCCCCCACTCCGTCAGGTGACCGAGCTTGCGCCATTGCGTTCTTTGCTGGAGTGCCTTCGCGAGCCCGATCTCCGTGCTTCCTTTCCCGTGGCCACGTTGCACAACTTCGCCATCCAAATCGCACGTGGTATGGCTTATCTCGAGGAGGAGCGTCTGGTGCATCGTGATCTCGCTGCACGCAACATCCTTGTGTTTGCAAAGGACAGGGTATGCTGTTTCAATTTATCAGTTAGTGGTGGTTTTACTGGAATTTGACACTTTTGTGTCCTTCTGATTGGGCAAGGAAAATAAGTGGCTTTCAGTATTACACACTTACGGCCGCTGAACGACTTGAGAAGGCTCAAACACTTGGAATTTGTACCATTTCAAACTTATCAGCCTTAGTTTTCATTGCATATCAGTAATTTTTGAGTGTTGAACAGCTGTGAGAACACAGAAACCAGCTACTTTACTTTCTTCTTCTTTCTTAAACTTAGAGAATGATTGGGTTATTTAGGCATGAACAGATTAAGAAAGGGAATATCCAGATTATGGACAAGATTTGAATAGCTTTCTATCTCAACCCACTGAACTGTTTCAAGAAATACAGAACTTCGAATTCGTCTCACTGTTCCTACCCTAATTGCAGCGTTGTGGGCAATGGTATTTTGCAAAGCAGTAGACGCTCGTGTAGCAGTCGCATTTGTGATGGCTCTACATATTTAAAGCTGTCGATTCTAGGAGATCGGAAAGAACACCGTTTTTATCTTTTTTTTCCGTATAAATCCTAAGTTTATGAAACAGCTACGTTTTTTTGAATGCTATGTGTTTCTAGAGGTCTTAGTCAGCCACAACGATGTGAATTTTCTTTTGTGATCGCAAATTTTCCGTGAGTATGGATCAATGAATTTATTCGCAACTCATGCTATCATCCGGGCTCTTGCATTTGTAAATAATGCAAAGCTTCAACAGAACCATCTCCTAAAGGTGCGAGTTAATGGTCACTAATTGGCGGTTGAAGCTTTTTTGCTCTTAAACGTCAATTCTGAAAGCTCCACACCTTCTTACTTCTTTCTAGAGAGTTTTGGAGCACGAAAGTGCAATCTCACGACCTAAGTAGGTTTTATCAACGCCAACGGAGGGATCTGGCAAAAATAACCTGTGAATTTTATGTACATATCTGCTTCAGATTTGGGAAACCAGTGTTTATTAGGTATACAAAGATCACCATATCGAAAGGTTTTGAAATGTGATGGTTGCTAATACGGTCTGGTGGTTAAGCAAGAGAATTTGTTCAATTGCCTTTTGTTATTGCCTTTCGGGAATGTGTGATGGCTTTCGTGGTCGATATAACTGAAAAATGGAATTGGTCTCATTCAATAATTTGGTGTTGAGCTTATACGCCGGATGGCCTATGGATTTTGATGCGGGAATGGCCAGTAGATTGATGCAGTTTCACGGTACTTGATTTTGTGGTGCATTCCCTTCACTGTTAACAAAGGCCGCCCTTCTCTGCCCTGATTGGCTATTTACTTCGTGCTATCACGCTTGGCCCCCCTCACTGATTAATGGATTTTCGATTATGGAACGGGATGTTCATTTGTTGCTCTTTTAATAATAGGCTCTATTTTCAATGTTATCAACGGTTTATTGGCTAATTTTTACGAATTAAAATGATTTAACTGCATTAGTCTACGGCTATTTAACTTGTTTTCTGGCTTTTCATGTTTCGTTTTATCTCCAACACTGGGATGTGGCATTGTTACCACGGTCAGTACTCAACTTCTACCTTTCCTTGATTTACTGCACCAGTTTTACTTATGTAACTTTGATTATTCCGTGCCATTGAATAATTTATGCACCTTATATTTGATTAAAGTGCGTTTCCAACTGTCGACCACGCCTTCCATCTCTTTCAAATCAGTTTGCAGCGGCAGTAATCGATCGCCGTTGCATTATAATCTTTTTTAGTCTTTACTGCATTGTAAGACTTTGTTACTCCTATTTCCATCTCGATTTACAAGGATTTCAGATTATTGATGTCTGGGAAGACGCATCTCTACCACCACAATTGCGGAACCCATTTTGTCTGTTTGCTTTGGGGTTCGGTGATCCAATATCTACCAAAATTGTTTTGCTTAGCTATTCGGTTTGCTACTTACCTCACAACTTGTCTCATTATGGCTTCTGTCTGGGTAATCCTTTGGAGAATACTCGCGACAACCATTTCTATTTAAGCGGAATAACGGATATCTCTGCCAGCAACCCGGCCCATTGAGGTGGTTCGAATTTTAAAGAATCTCACCCTTTACCCACCACTGCTTGTAGTTTCCTTTGCACCAGTAACATGGGGAAGGAAGATTGCAAATTGTATGACGAGGCATTCATTCCAGTCATTGATGGCTTGCAGGTCACTGCAAAGATAAGTTAGTTTGGAAATTAAGGGAAGTTGAAACGGATGAGTTGCTAGGTCTAAGGTTTTCTGGTGGCTAGAAAATTTCAGAATAACTTTGCAAGCACAATTTCCATACTCTAGCCTAATCATATTTGGCGGTTTCATTTTGCTTTCGCTTTTTAATGATTCGTTTTGTTGCCTCTATATAAACTTACCTCCCGTATTCACCCAATCACTCGCTTTCAAGGCAAAAATAATATAGGCCTAGCTTTTTCACGCTTATCTTCCCGCTTGGTGACTGTTTCGTACACTAGATTTTTGATATCTCTGACTTATAGTGGCTCTTACCTGAGTCTCGTTGTTTTGGCAAGCTTTTCCGTTAACATTGCTTCACACTAGATTTCCTTTACATCCAAATACATAAATGGATCATGTAAGAATACCCTTTAGGTTTGTGTGCTCTTCTCTATTCTCGCGATAGCCAACACTTTAATGAGGAGTGTTAGAATGGGTAGGGTCTTGATTCACTTTCTATGTAATAAAAATGGGAGTTAGTGCTCACGCGTCTCGTATCTGGATTCAAACTTTCGAGTTTTCTTATGGGATTAATCAGTTGCGTTTGTGTCGATGTTAGTGCAGATACTTCTCGAATTCTCGCATCTCATATCTCCGTCTTATAGCGTTGCCGTGAAAGGTCAAATATTCATTCATTCACTTTCACGCAACCCATGGTTTGACTAGACTATTTTAATGCGTCTTCTCAGAACTGTGGGGTCATAAATTCATGCCTTCCAAACACTGAGATCGCTTAATCAATATTCTGCATCCAGTCGCGCATTCCATGTCCCGTCCCGTTGTAGGTGAAGATTGGCGACTTTGGGCTGAGCCGAGCTCTGCAGTTGGGCAAGTCCTACTATCAGACTAACTTCAATGCGAACCTGCGTCTTCCAATCGCTTGGTGCGCACTGGAAGCCATCCATGAGTTGCGTTTTACCAGTGCTAGCGACGTCTGGTCCTACGGGGTGACGCTCTGGGAGATGTTCACCTATGGCTTTGTTCCCTGGGCGGGTCTTTCGGGTCGTCAGATCCTTGAGGCTGTTGATGTACCAAACTGTCGGCGTCTTACTCAGCCGGACGCCTGCCCGGATGCTGTCTTTGATGCCGTTATGCGCGCCTGCTGGAATCATGAACCTACTTCTCGGCCTACCTTCACTCAGCTTGTGGGTTAGTGTCACTTCTAATTTACGCGTTCAGTCGGTTTCTCGTCCCATTGCCCAATAGGAATCAGTTAGGGTTTTATAAAGTTAGATAGGAAATGTCTATGCACCCTTTCACTGGATATTGGTAATTGTAATTACTGTTCCTTTGCACCCATCCCTCAATTAAAACTCAGGTTTGTGAACCCTCTCTTCTATGGCCTGAAGGTGAGTACAACAGTTTCGTCGTGTATCGCCTTAATTACGCAGCTTTCAATTGTTTACTATTTTCTGTTCTCGGTTACCTAAAAGCAACATTTCAGTCTATACCGGCACTTCAATTCATCCGTGCCATACTTTTCGCCATTGTCTTAGCTTTGTGCCAAAGGTCCTCCGTCAATCATGTTGGCCCGTGCACGATATCTGGTGTTTTGTTAGGGTAATTGTGTCATTAAGCAGCGCAAGCGGGATCAAAAAGGACTTGCGAGGCCAAATCGGCGTTTGGAAAATGAGGCGTTTGGTCTGCTTTTTACATTCCTAATTTTATTTGATGCCAAGGTGCTCCATATCATGAATTCGTGTCAAGCTTGGCTGAGCTTCTAACCCGCGGGGTTTCAAATTGTGAATGCCTTAGCCATTGCTTAATGTACGCTCTTCGGTTTTTTCTTCGGTTAACCTTGGTAGATTTTCTGTAGGACTGTTAGCTTAATTCGATTGAATTGTGTCGTCGTAATCACACTCCAGTCACTACATCAGAGGTGATCCTACGGAGAGTCATGACTTGTTTATTTGATGAGCTGCGATTCAGTCGCCTACCGTAGGCTCCACAATCGAAAATCCGCTGATACAAACTTTGGGCGCGCACTTAAAGTTAACGGGCATTCTCCTGAACCAGAGAGCAGAAACTCCTTAACCTTAGAGAATATACTTAGGATGTTCGACATCTGATGTTGCCCTTTTGTTTTGTTCAGAGCCCTCCCAGCCGACGCTCATTAGTGTGTGCTTTAAAGTTAGCGGACGTTCTCTTCCATCGTATTCCTCACCTCATCCGCAAAAACCCCCTTGTCAAACTGAACCTCCCCTCGGGACAATTTTACTCTGTTAATTTTTAAATCCCAACTCTGGCAGAAATGCTGCCCCACCTGAGCCCTCAGGCGTGGTGCGTGGTGGAGGATGGTGGGGAAACGGTGTCTGCCTTTCCACGCACAGTGGAGGACCTTCGCCACCTGCTGAGAGAGAATGCTTCTCAAAGTGGCAACGCAGGTATAAACACAGGCGCAGACGATGCCGCTAACTCTACAGCACAAAACAATAAAAATCTTCTGCGTGTCCGTGCCGGTGAGACAGTCTATGTGCTGAGCAAAAAGTATGTCACTTGCTGAGGTTATGAAAATTTTATGCTGGAACCTTACACTATTTTAGTGTACTAGTGCATTGTTGAAGAAATGCTAGCCCTTTTGATTACTTTGAGACCGGATTTTAGGGATCTTTACATCAACTCCCCACAGACATCGTTTAATACACCTCATTAACTGTTTAAACTTTTCATCCGCCTTTCATTGCACGAGGCGATCTGATAAATGGAAGTCAATTTGGTCACTCGTATTGACCAAGAACATGTAATATCCAGATTACCCCCATCAGGACTCGGTGTCACAAATATATGGCATGTGTTTCACATCAGGTTCTGATAAATATCTGCACCAGCTCATGAAGGGAACAAAGTGGTTGGATATTAAACGTTGGAATAAATTCAGCTCTCACCTTATTAATGGCAATTGCTTTTTTCGCTCTTGAGTGGCAGTTGAGTCGGTTGCTTTGATAGATTTAATGTATTGGCCTTATTAGAACTTATTGTGTTGCTTGATGCTCCTAGAGATTTATTCTGGGGCTTTCTAAAAGCTTTTTTGTATCTTTACTCTAAAAATCCCACAAAAATATCTTTCGAAGCAATAGAGAGGGTGAGCAGTGGGAACTATCTGGACGCGTGTTAAACATATTCTGCATCATAAAAAGAGGATGCCTACTTTGCAGTCTGGTGGGTGCGTATGCAATAACCTCATCCTTGGGTCTCTATCTGATGTTTCCAATTGTGCAAATGATTTTGCAAGGTCAACCTCTTTCTGACTCTGAATTGTAGTTACAAAATTAATCAAACTTGAATAGTCGACCGCATGGCCTTGGTACGCGCACATTTAGTTTCTTCCACAGTGAACCTTACCCATTCTCTTAAGTTTGATTACCAAAAGCCACCCTTCGCCATAAGTTTTGCTGCAAAATTTTCTCTCTACTTCACTTAAGCAGGTTAAGAAACACTTTGGACATTATGCAATTTGGCGTTGTTTTACAGGGATCCGGAGTTATGGAAGGTGGTGTCCCATTCAACCTGTAAGGTTGGCTATGTGCCTCCTGAGAACCTGCGAATTGTGCCAGATATCTCTGACTCTACCGCTATGAAACCGAGCAGTACCAACCAGCATCGAAACCATGCTAGCACTCTCTCACGGATGCGTCTCCGTTTCAGCAGACGTGGTTTGTTGTTTTTTTTGGAGGCAGTGATTTAATTCTTCTCACCACTGATTCGTTTAATAAGAATAGAATAATAAGAATGTTTAGTTCTGCTCCAGCTTAAATGATATTTCGTTGCTTTTATCGAGGGCTTCTTTGAAGTCGTTTTGGAGTTTTTGTTCAAGGGGCGCCTATTAGAAGTGTTACAGGAAGGTCGACGGGTTGTTAACTTCAGCATCATGAACGAAATGCTATTTAATCAGGATGGCGAGCTAAACTTCAGAGGCTAAAGAGTCGTGCAATTCTGATAAAAGCTATCTGCCGAAAATTCGGAAGGCTTATCTGCAACATTGATAAGAAATGTTTACGTCATCTGCATGAAGAAGTGGTGTGTGGTGTGCCTAGCCAGGTTATATCAACTGACCTACGAGCAGATATTTTACTTGACGGTCATTTGCCTGTGCGAAAAATCAAAATTCTTCAGTAAATAGTCTATTTTATTGAACTTACCTTACTTTCTAATCTTACTGGCTGTATTGGCTGTTTTGGTATTGATTGTATGGCTCAAATAAGTTTTGCATCTTGTCTTTCATTGGCCACTCCATTTGGCTATTGTTCAATTCGGATCCTCGACTTACCTCAATGCTGCCAGGCTTTACTCATTTTATGCTAATTGGTACCAATGGGGCTACACGCAAATGCTGCCAGCCAAACCACTGGGCAGTGGTGTTGGTGGGTGGGGGCATGAAATGGCGTGCGCTAGTGAATGATGTTAACGCTGCGGGCGTCTACTCCTCCGGAATCCTTTAAGTGCAGTGCAGCCACTCAGTCGTGGGTCTGATCGACGCCTAGCCTGGCTTGAAATTGCGCATGGTCAAAAACTTGCTGTGGAAATAAACACGAGCACCTACTATTTCAAAAATTAGTGCACTCTGGCCGCCAGGATGGAGAGGTTACCCTGAGATCTTTTTACCAAATGCTAGAGGTTTATAAAGGCATTAGCCTCTGCCTAAAAGTCTAAGGGATTTTTGCTTTTCCAGTTTAACAATCCTCAGGCATTTTTGTCGTCTATAGTTGGAAAACTTTATTTCCTCATGAGGATGTATTGTGATGGTATTTTTAATTCACTCGGACCCGCAAGTGAGGCTTCCCACTCCGGTTGCACAATTAATTAATGTTAGTTGCTCTGCTTTGCCTTGAAAATGATTTACAAATTCTGTAGGATCCGAAATCAGTCTACCAGAATATGGCCGTGAGTCTGCATGCTTCTTGGCACCACCCACAAAAACTATCCCCTTACCGACCTTTTCCGCCCCCTACTCACCGGGATCACCATTTCCCATGACGGAACACGCCTTGGGCCACGACGCCCAGTTGGAATGCGTTATTTTTCACTCGGAAAAAGCACGCATGTGCTTCCATTTGTGATTGCGCTTCTACAAAAAAGCATTGAAAGCCACTGAAACTGCTTACATGCGTATGTGTATTTCCGATTACAGTCATGACTCAACTACATTTTTAGTTGGATTTCCAATGCAGAAGGCGAGTTTGCCAGTTCCTTTTCGCTGTTTTAACTATTACCTGTGGCGTGTTTCCTATCGAAGATTATGCCCCATAACGCCCTAAGTTGGAATCGTTTTTTCCACTTTACCGCTTCTCTGTTTTCTACTTTCTTAATCACAGTCATTATAAGACATGGTTGTTTGTGATCCGTTTTTCACTCCCATTTTTTTCCGATTTCGGGAAGTTTTGTTTTTTTTGTTTACGATTGTCGTAATTCCATCATTACTCCTTTTCGCCGCTCGCAAGAATCGAATTCGTTGGAATCTGTTTCCATTTTTTTTCGCAACGCAATGAGTTACTTGTCTTTCTGCTCCAGCGTTAGCCTTATTCTTTAATATTCTGTTGATTTGACGCCACTCGGCGATTCTCACTACTTACACCATCACCATATCGCACAGATTTCAACTGTCGACTTACTGTCCCCTCGTTCATTGTCATTAAGTAACCACCGGAATGTAATTCGCTCCTTAGAAATTCAAATTCGTTGTTTCTTGCCTAATTGGATTAGCAAACTTAATTCTTTTGACAATTGGACATATTTCTCTGGTGATAAAGTTCGGCCCTCCTTTTTTCTCTTATCTACCTGCCCAACTTTGTTTACCCAACCACGCTGCTGGCATGTCATTTTAAGGCTTAAGGGCATCTTTTTGACCTGGCATTCGTTTACCTCATATTCTCAATAGAATTGAATCGAAATTCGCCCAAAGAGGGGAAGAAAGTTAACCGAGACCTCATATCGCTGCCACAGAACGACTTCCGCCACGTCGGACATGTGGGTGCTGATGGCACCATGTTTGGTGATGTCGGTTTCTCTCTAGACAACGTTGGTGAGGATGAACGAGGTAAGGCAATCAGTTCTGTTTACGTCTTAACAATTAAAATCACATGCATAAAGTAAGTGAATTTGTGGCATGTTCTCAGGACAAAAATTGTGATCGAGTAACGATAATCCGCCCTGTTGCCAACATTTGCTTTTTTCATATGGTACGATTAATGATTCTAGACGTTCAATTCCACGATTTATGCCTATTTAAACGGCTTTTGATTCTTAATCGTCTTTCATTTGCTGCTAATCATTTACATGCTATGCTATGCATTCCTCGTTCCTGTGTTTGCCTAAGGTGTTGTAGTGTGGCATGCTAAGTTAATTGATATGCGTCCGAGGGCAACTTGAACATGATCGGAATGAAACATAGCGACGCAAAAATACTGACTGAAACTACAGAGACTGCAGGCTGCTTAAAGGGAAAACTGGGAAAATTTTAGTAGACATTGTTCGATTGCGATGAAATGCATCTGCGAACTCAAAATCCCTCTCTAATAATCCTAGAATCAATTCGTCACCTTGGCTGCAATGCTGATCACCATCGATTCCCTGATTGACCTCTCTCAAGTTTTATGCCGTGGTTTCTTAATTGACGCTATCTCGTATCTCACAAATTTTAGCCTCGAGTCCTGCTGACAGCTGCATGACCATTGAAAGCGCGTCGGACAAGGAGAACCCATGCCTCTCCGACGCCACAATAGGCGAGGTAGTTGACGTGTTTTGTCATATTTCGTAAACAAGTCCTTGGACATTATACCATCATCCCAGTGAGCCTTCAGCGAGTTCGTGAAGAATGTTATTGTTTTAACCAATTATCCCAGTGTATCGCGTGACTTGCACATTTTTTACCCAACTCACGAAGCATTATCGTGAACTTTTGTTCTCGATTTTAATTCTATTTGGTGGAATGAGGGTGGATGTGGGCTGACCTTCCTGCCCCTATATTTTTGAACCGATAAAGCTCCTAACGTCTATCATATCCACTTATTTTTTACAATGATAAGTTTGTGCGGCAATCCTTGTACAATGTCATTTAAAAACAAACACGGGCTGCTTATCCGCTCGGTGGCCGCTCTGTGTCAATTGACCTGACGCACTAGCAACCCTCTGTTCGTTTAGTGGTATGTGCGTGTGCGCTTTGTCTCCGTTAGAGCAATAGTCCTAACAAGCGATTTCTCTTCATCCTTCTCGAATTAATCATTGCCCAGGTTTTAACTTGTATGCTTCCCTTTTGTTTCTGCACAACAACGCAATGTATCTCACTTTTTAATTTAATCAACGATCTACTTTAGATCTGGGCATTTTTTGGCGACCGAGGTGATCACATGGGTATCCTTTACACCGACAGATCATGTTTATGTGGATAGTATCGCTTCCGACTTATTTCTTTGAATTTATTTTCTGCCACTTCTGGTGGCAGTCCAAATTTTTATGCTGTGGCTGTATGTTCCTTTTTATGACTAAAAATGGTCATCGCAACGTTTTGCTGCTGTTCACCTGACAGGCGTAGTCATTCCTTTTTGCTCAATTGATCCCTGCATTTGATTTGCATTTTGAGGCCCATAGCGGTTGTGGTTGGGAAGTATCGCATCTTCCGTTTGAGGTTCACACTGACGCATCGCTCAGTAGTTTTTATCTCAATGAATACGTCAATGATTCCCTAGAATTACTATTTTTAAGAAACTTTGCGAATTATTAAAGACAAGAATATCTCTGCCGATTTGTTAATCAATTTTTTTTGAAATACCTCTTCACTAATCAGCATGCTGGTCATAATTCCTCTGTCACCATCGATCAGACCAGGGTACTGCCGCCTCAGTCTGTTACCACTACCACCACCGCTGCTGCTACCAGTTCACCCCCACTCTTGAGTTCGCCCACAGAGAATAGTCGAATTCCAAGCGCTACAAACTCAAGCTTTACTTCTACCTGTCTACCAATTACCACACAAACCACCGTCGCTCCCCCTTCTTCTCCTTGGTTTACCACCTCCACCACCGATGTTGAGGATCCTGAGCCTTCGGTGAGTTCTTCTAGTCATAGTTTCTTCAGCTTAAATCTTTATAACAGGGAATTGCGTGCATTTCCGGCATAAATATGGCCTAGTTAAATGGCTCTTACTCAGCTGATATTTTTAAGCAATTTAAAGCTCCTATCACTGTTTTCAGGGATTGTGTATAAAACACCTTTTTTGTTGAATTAAGTGATGAGATAAAGCGTTTGGTCTTTTCTGTAGTCTTAGAATTTATGACTAGTTATTGTTCACCACCTCGATGTCCTTAAAAGCCCCATTTATGCGATCAATTTTCATAACTGACCTTTTACGCAATTTCTGTGCATGGCATTCGGTTCAAGTTCCAAATTGCTTTCTTGACAGATTCTCGACATGGGTTCCTCTTTCATGGACGAGATCTTCCAATGCCTCTCGACTAAAACTGATGGGCTGACTCTGCTGGACATGGTCTCATCGACTAACGAGGCGCATCGGTCAAATCCCACTGTATCGGAATCGTCGCTGCCTTTGCCATCTCCTCCAGTTCCGCGGAGGGATGCGGCATCACTTCCACCTG
This sequence comes from Taenia pisiformis, assembly GCA_023968675.1. Taxonomy (NCBI): domain Eukaryota; kingdom Metazoa; phylum Platyhelminthes; class Cestoda; order Cyclophyllidea; family Taeniidae; genus Taenia; species Taenia pisiformis. The sequence goes on from CM043736.1 coordinate 2,718,137, forward strand.
AGGAAGTGGTTTCTGCGTCTCCCCTACTTTCGGTGATATCCAAACCTTCTCGAAGCCGTGAAGCGACTCCCTTCGAGGGGTCTTACCACAGTACCACTGTTAACCCCACCCCTATAAAACGCCTCAGCCTAGATCACACAAATGGGTGAGACCTACTTTCTATCATACTTCGTATGCGATTATTTTGTGAAACATGTTTTTTTTCCACCCAATAGGTTAAAGTAATTAAACAAGCTTAGTACTCATCATTTCTAATCCTTTCACTAAGGTGTCGATGTTCAGTGTATATTGAGTGCGCTCTCTAATTTTCTTTGCTTTGTCAAGATGATGTATGAAAAAAATACTCGAGTCCAATCCTCATTTAATACTATTTTCTGTAAGTCTCTCAGTCTCAGTTGCTAACATCGTCAACGTACGAGCAGTTTTACATGGTTTTCAAATCCTCATCTTTAATCAAGTAGCAGTTTCTTTGTTTTTTCACTGAAAATAAGGATATGTGCCATCGACACCCATCCCTGACTCTGTCGCTGTAGTTTTTATAACCTAGCTCAACTAACCGCATCCTTCGAGTTTCTGCACAGCAAACTGATTGTACTTGAAACTAATGGACATGATTGCTGCACTGCTTTTTAAATGGTCCCTTATAGCCATCTGTTTCTGTGCTACTTACGCCTGTTTATCTGGAATGGGAAATAAGGATAATGTTTCCTTCCCCTATATTTTTAGCCACCCCCAATAAAATGCCTTTCCCATGATGTTGCAACCTAGGCTCACTCTCTTGTGGAATTTCTATTCTGGGAGAGGCGAGGACCACTAACTTAGGGAACCAATTTCTAGTTTTAATGCATAGTCTTCTTCCCGAATGCATTTGTTAAAGTATGTGAGATATTCCTTCCATTTTCCTGCGGCTTCAAACAGCTTGTCGGTCAGTCTGCAGCCGCATTTCCTGCATGAATCTTGGATCTATTACAGATGCTAATGAACCTGAATGGCACCATGGTATTAAGGCTGATCAAACTTCGACTTGGAAAACTAAAGCAAAATTGAAAGTGAGTTGATGAAACTGAGGGAAGCCCTCATCGTCTGAGAGTTAGCTTTTAATAGTCTTCAGAAATAGCTACTCTTTATAGCTTTTTTGCTCTCCCTTTGGCACGCTGTTTTGTCCATATGTCATTCACTCAGCTTTTTCGTTGGCGGTTTACCCACGAACGCTTCATATGGATGTGTTTCCACCCTTTTTGATGGACCCCCTCTCTATTTTCCATGTTGAAGTCCTGACTCTTGCCATTCTCAAATACATAGTCGCTGATCTTATGAAGGGACCTACAAGGAATTATGAACCCACTTCACGGTTTCTCCTTTCAAGATAATGATGTGCTTTCATTTACTCTTCTCCTCAGTAATTTAATGTCCGTCACTTCTTTTTTCCCTGAGTTCATTTCCTTCTTGTTGATTTTCCTGCCTTACTCAAAACATAGTGAGCGATACGAGGAATCCTTGCCGACTTGTGGCCCGACCAACAGTGTGAGTCGGAGCTCTCGCATCTCCCTGGTCGATAACAGCCCACTGAGACGGGGCAGAGTAGGGGAGATTGGCGACGTCGGTGGCGGCGGGGTCTTTGTGAACGCCACAAACACCTTGACCCGTGCCTTTCGCAAGTCCAGCGCCTCGCTTACCCGTCGACCCGCGCAGGTGGCGTCAGGAAAAGCGCCGTCTGCCCTCTCCCTCCAACAATCCCTTAATCAGCATCAAGTACCTCCTATAAAAGCGCGTCTCGATGCAGCCGGCAAACTTAAACGTCCGGCTATTAGTGGTCCCATAATGATAAATAATCCCACTGTTGGTGAGTACAGTTTCTTGCATAAAATACAATTCCAAAGTGTTTTTATCCCGTAAAGGTCTCCTTTTTCGCGTAGTTTTGGGTTCGAAAATACGCTTTAGCTCTATTTGCTCCTCGTTTCTAGCAAAATTTTCCACGTTACCCACACTAAAGTTGGACTTACTAGGCTCGGAAATGTCGTGTTTTGTATCATTCTCTGTATATATGTACTAAAAATTCTCTTCATTTGGAGGTTATTTCCCAGCGTCAATGATTTGCCAGTGCGCCTCTGTCATTCAGACAAGCAACTCCTTTGCGTTGCCTTTACCTTATTTTTTCTTAAATGTGTGAGGGTTGCTTTCTAGTCGTTACTTATTCCGATTATGTATCCGGAGCGATTTAATTGCCAGCAAAGTTTTCAATTTGGATAAAGGCAAATTTCCATATCGAAGTCAATGCTTTCCCTCTTCATGCTCTGAAAATTGCTTTGACTCCTTCAACGAAAGGTCTTTTAATATAGACTATTTTAAATGATTAAATGTGTCACCTTGAAGGTTGCGGATAATGCCAAACGGCGAATTTTGATTTATCACTCAAAATATGCCATTTACGTCCCCCGTTTGGTGGCAGTTCTGCTTATCCCGTATACCTGCTGTAACTCTAGCTCTTCTCGGGAAATGTGGCTACTACGGGTTCATGCAATAGTGCAGATCGAATTGCGCGCATTATGTCAGGAATAAAACAATTTATTTGTATTCTAATTGATCTCAGCGCATTCGCATTACAAATTCATCATTCAAATTCTGCCCTTGTTTAGGCCTACCTATACGGTGCAAGATGCTAGGTCATGGTGAACATGCCACATGTATGCATCGAAACGGCTCAAAAATTATCTTCCTTAAATTTTCAGAGCATGCTTCAACTCTTTAGGATGCTTCCTATTGCAAGTTCAGCACTTTAAAGACTCCATCAGTGTGAGCTGTGCATGAGATTGGCCTCTGCCTTTGGGCACGTGTTTTCATGTGTCGTTTACCTAAAGTGTGCCGTGGTAAGGTACGAAGTCCTCTCCAATTCGCTTCTAGGGCTAAAGTGATGCCACAGGGGCAAATTCCACTACCACCGACCAAAAGCTAATCATTGTTGAAACCGTTTTCTACATTCCGATCTTTGCTGTCCCTTGGCAAAACAACATCTTTGTGGTCTACTTAGTCCTGTTGTTTGATTCATATGCTGAAAATTGTGTGCAAGATCTGCTTCCCTTCAATCTCTAGGACCATAATTGAACTCCTTACAACAAAAGTGTTTTGTCTTGTTTTGAACTTTGCAAAGCAGTGAATGTAAATACTTCTTTCTTAGCTCGTAGAGGGCAAAAATAGGCTTCGTTTGGCTGATTTTATCTCATTGCGCATTCTAAATATAAGGCGCTTCACAATTCATAACACTGGACTTTAAAGCCCATCAAAGTATAAAATAAAATGGGCTCTTTAGTCAACTTTGTTTCTTCAATTTAGCAGGTTTACGATAAAGTCAAAATTTGGGGTTCTGAATAAATTTGAGAGGCTGAGCCGGTTTGATTGCGGTGATGTACATGCAAATTTTTAAATGATACATCTCCCTACTTTTTTGGAAGAATGTTAGTTATTTCTATACCTATGCAAGCGCAGAGCCGAAAGTATATTCAAAGTAGTGCACCGAGTGCTACATTACTTATCTGGAGGTTGGAAGATTGAGTTCACATTGAGCTACTAAACCCGGTGCTAATAAACTGTAAGTCCATCGATCTTACATCACGAGTGCTGCTGTTTCGGAAGGAGATTTGTTTTTATTTTTTTAATTATATGCTTTGGTGTTGTTGAAAACCCAGCCAATCATTAATAATTGATGTTTTGCCGTTCCATTTGCCACCATTTCTTCAGTTGTGGCTGCCTCTGTGGCGTCTATCCTCTCCTCAGAGGGAACCACAACAGCCGCGGTGTCCACGCCACCGTCCTCGTCAGCGTCGTCACGGGGCACTAGTCGGGGCTCCTCCATAACCGCTATCTCTTCACCCCTCTCCACAGGCGGAGTAGGGGCTGTGACACCGGCTACCACAACTACCCCTTCCATCTCGCCGGCTCCCTCCACTTCTTCTCTTGCCACCTCAAGCACCTCTTCCTCAAACCTCGTGCTCCACCATCTCGGACACGGCCACTATCAGGGTTCAAGACTCACTGGTGTCGTTGGAGCTGGAGGTAGTGGAGGCGGTGGACTGCGAGCACTGCGAGACCGTGGCGACCTGGTATTTCGGGCTCCGGCAGCCTCAACTGCCATTGGTGGTTGGCGTAGGGCTAACCCAGCCACTTTGGCTGAACACCAACCTAGGTAGGTAGACTGGCAGACTGACGAATTTTCAGCTTTTGAACATTGTTGATACTAATGTCCAACTCGATTAAGAAGGCTGTAGATCTGAATATATCACTCTCTACCCCTTATTAAACTAGTTTTGTAGGCATTATTTGCGGCCTCAAGTTGAGGCCAGTTATTTGCATTCGTTTCCAATTAATGTAATATTTACTATTCATTCACCTCAAGTAAAGTGCTCGATAAACCAAACTTCGGATGTTTTTCGAAATTGAAGTTCGCGTAAACTTGAAGCTTTAGATGAATTTACGTATCAGGCATGACGACAACTAGGTTTAACCCCCTTTTGTCTGATGCAAATCCTTTGCTTCTCATGATGCTGTTCGTTATTCAGATCGCCTGGTTATACTGGTAGCACTTTGAATAGAAGACATCGATCTCTCCTCCCCTCCTGTCCAGCCACCGTGACCCTACCGCGCCGTAATAACCTTAGGTTTGTGTGTTTGTGCGCGTTAGCCTTTCCTTTGCGTGGGTGCTAGTGACTACTTCCCCTGCCATTTCTTGCCTATGCTCGTTTTCTCTGCACGTGCCACCAGCCTGCGTACGAGCATGTACCCATACCTTTCAGCGTCCCCAATTTAACTCAACCTGCCCAGATATGCAAAAAATTTTATTTAGTTCATCATTCTAACATTGCGTGCAGGATGCAACGAACTCTTATTGTTGTGATTATATGTTATCCAACCTATTTCTTCGCATTGGGGAAAGCCTTTTCAATCTGAGTCGCATGGAGGCCTGGTATGGCCATTATGGGTCCCCGAACAACACTCGGATTCGACTTTTCTTTTTCCTGTCAGTTGAATTCGATTATCCCATCCAGGAAAGAAGCGTCTGCGCATCATGATGCAATTTGCTTTTCTATGATTCGATTGTAAGAAAGCGTTGGTCCCTGGAGTTTTTAACAGGAATTTCACTTCTGATTTGTTGCCTCCTGCCAGCAAATTACATGTCAAGTATCTCGGTCTTTGCAATCGGAGTACCATCCACATTTTTACAATCATCGGCTCTTAGCCCCCTAGCCAGATAGTCTCCCCGTTGCTCCAGTAGCAAAACTTAATTTGCTCCAACCAGAACTACATCCATTTCAAAATATCTTCCCATGGTTCTGTGAATTGGAGAGTACGGAAGCCTCCTTTGAACTCTCTGATTCAAGGGGGTTGACTCCTCGTTTTTTCGACATTAACCCACCGGCCTTGTTCACCTTAATTACAGTGGCTGAACGCTTGCATGACCACCGCGTTGGTTCGTTCTCCCCGCGCTTTCCAGCCATTTTTGTGTTATCTCTTTAAAGCCTTAGAGATCGGATCAATGTGAACACTATAGAAAGGGATGGCGATGTGGCCGGGTTAAGCTCATATTCAGCACGTGAGCGTGTAGTTGACCCAACTGCTAATTCGCTGCCCTCCGAGACTGAACTCTCGCCCTCCGTGGTCACTCCTACTGCGACGGATTACACGTTTTTACCCTCAGCTCAGCCTGAAGGTCTCCAAAGAAAGACACCTCAGTCTTTTGAGGGTTGGTTTCATAGCTCTTACTTTTCTGGATTTGGTCTGAACCTCTTTCAAATGGCAAATAATCGTGTAAAATGTTTCATTCTTCATTCGTGCTTTACCCTCCCAGTGCATCAAGATTTTGAAGGTTTCTAGAAGGAAAAGTACCTAAAGTTATTAATTAAGAACCAATTTAAGTATTCTCGATGAAAAGGCGCTTTTCATCCATTTCAGCCGAAGCATCAGCAGAGCCAATCCCTTCATCGCCAGTATCACCACCACCACCTTCCAGTGGTGGGGACAACGAACTATCAGAGGAACTCCTCAGTTTGTGGGGCTCCGAATTGGCAAGCATTTTGGGTGGACATACTTCTGTAGCGTCCTAGATCTTCACTGGTCAGTTTCATTGGTCAGGCCTCGCTCCCTGTCCTTTTCCTATCAGGGAGGGGGTGTTCATGAAAAAAAGAGGACTTCATTTTCGCCCATAGGAAAGAATGCTGTTGTGACACTCATGCATCCAGTAGCAAGTTTTTTCCACTTACATTAGTCTGTGCATATGCCGAGACTCGATCGAGATGTCTTTGGTGCGGATGGCATGACAGAGATAGTGGATGCATGCGCATAATTGCGAAGCGGTCATTTGAGTGGTATGAATGTCTAAAGGGCAGCTGTACGTCAGTGACTGATGATTCCGCATAAAACGGCCACCTAGTCGTACATTAGGCAAATCTTTCCACCGATGAAAGTCATCCAGGGTGTTACGCTGCTCCCTGTCCCAGCCGACAATTCTCGTCAAAGCCTCAAAAGTAATTTTTCATCATCGGAACGGATAAATAAAGTAACGGAGGATATACCGAAAAGGGTTGGTAATTCTTTCGCCCTGTAGATATAAAATCTTGGCCTGGTGTGAATAATTTTACAGTCCACTTCTGTTTTTGCTCTGAAACGGAGGCGGTGTTTTAAGTCGAGCACAAAGGTCTCATAATAATACTGAAATGCTCGTCTACTTATGATAAAGTTCCCATTTCCGGTAGGCATAAAGAACATGGTTCATTTCATCACTATACCGTACGCCGAAGCCGATCGCACCAACTAACCTCTGATCATATTACAGTGTAGGTGTTGTGATGCTGCCGTTGAGAAAGGTAAACTTCACCACTTCTCCGTAATCGTGGTTTGCGCTTGTTGCTTTCAATTTTTCTGCCCCTTGAGTCAAATGGTTATAGTGGCAAGTAAAGGTGTAGTGAATTGATTCCAATAACGTAAACCTTCACCACGGTTTTTAAGCTGCGTGTTACACGATTTGTATGGATGCCCCGCAGGAAACCAGGTGGTACCAAAAAGGCTGCAGGAAAGTATGTCCGCCGTATCAGAAAAGTTGAGTGTAGCGATTTAAGTCGAAACAGGTCAATTTACACTGAAACGGTATTGTTGGAGGAACTGGCCATCAGCCAGAGCTTGAGAGCTGCCTACAGCATTGAAACCGTGCATTAAATCAATGCTCTTGTCTTTTTGACATTTTTCTTTACGTACCGTTCTAGATGGCGTTTCAGTAAAACTCAAGTCCGAAATGCGCAGTGAAGGATTGTCCTCACCCTGTATCCGGAATGTGTTGTTTCTTAAACTCTCTTGCTCTACCTTCTCTTCCCTTTGCCATTCTCCCTTCATTTATCTGCCTATTACACATCGCTTGCATTTCTAACGATAATACAATCTTCAAATTTTCGAACGGTTTTAAACGACTGGGCTTACAGACTGAACCTATTAACCTGATGCTCGTGTCATCCCTAAAGACGTGGTGGCGCAGGCCCGTTTCCATCCTACGGGAGGAGTGGTAGGGATGGGATAAACCTGCGAGATTGCGTACAAACCACCAAGGCATGTAACTTCGCTGCACTGCTGCTGATAGGGCTTCGATAAAAATATGGTGAGGTGATTATGAGTGACCACAAAAACCTTAGCATTTCGTCCCAAACGATAGTATCCCGACTAGCTTTTCGCACGCTTGAAAACCAGGTACTAAAACAGGCAATCCTTGCCGATTTTTTGGAGGACTTGAGCTCAATCTGCCAGAACCGGTCCATCATTGTCGATTGTTGCCAAAACAGGGATCCTCCGAAGAGTAGCAGAATGGCGGCGGTGGACCCAATCTCCTAATCACAACTTGGTTTCCAAAAGATTAAGCAGTCTCAAGCGAATTTCACACGCGGAAGCTGAAGAACGCCTAGCGGCACTTCACGCCCCTTTTCCGTCCAATAATTCAAGTCACAGGGGAAAATCAACAGTGTATGAGAAGAGTAAAGCAGCCATTCAAAGAAAATAGATAAGAAAAATAGCTGCAATACGAGGAATGGTGGTGCAAATGAGTAAATTACAGTGAGGCAAGTATGTGTACTGAAACAACAAAGAAACGTGGTAAGGGAAAGAAGTGGTCCTAAGTGGGCGCAGTAGTGGTGCCGCCTTCAGAAGAACCGTTTGGGGCAGCAGCGGCAGTGGCAGCGGGAGTCTCTGCCTTCACCTTCCTCGGTGGCCGACTAGCACCCTTCTTATTCACACGCGGGATGCTTATGCAGTTGGCGGGCCGCGTTCACGTCCGCTAGACCAACACTGCTGTCCAACAGCTGAATTTTAGAGGCTGATTAGCCTTTTTAGGTCACTTCACCACTTCATCCTATAATAAATACAGTCAAAAGATAAGCAAACTCACATCGTTCTAGGACCAACACTGCTGTCCAACAGCTGAATTTTAGAGGCTGATTAGCCTTTTTAGGTCACTTCACCACTTCATCCTATAATAAATACAGTCAAAAGATAAGCAAACTCACATCGTTCTAGGAACAAAACTTAATGGTTTAACTTTGATTCAATTACCAATTAGTACCAGTGAAGTTTTAGTCTCAAAGAAGTGGACTAATTATGTAACTAAAAACGGAATGGGAGAACGTAGTTGTTTCTACCTTCCTCGATCACCCGTTTGATTGACTGCCCCTTCTGCAAGGTGGCTTTTCTGGCAGTCTGCGTATCACCCAGCTTCTCATCAGCAAAAAAGTCTTTGCAGCAAAATAACGACCATTAAGCTTCTATGATAAAAGCGCCGTAAATGCCGCGCTGTTGCTATTTAAGCCCATCCAAATTAGTGCAATACGTTCGCATCGGTCAAAGTTTAACAAAACCAATAAGGTTTCCCAAGATGATTAACTTCCGGTACCGCTTAAACAGAATACACTTCCTGGTTTCTCGGACACCTCATAAAGGGTTTATTCTCACAGTTCTTGCCTGACTTCCTCATTCCTCTTACTATAATAGTCCTTCAGGTTTGACCAGCGAGCAGATTCCAGATTCCGGTGGCTATTACGCCAATAAAGCCGATGACTGAATTGAATCCATATGTCAGCGGAAGGCGTTGTCATTCTCAAACGAGAAGTGAAGAAAAAATCAGAGACCCCACGATAGGTGTACGCTCCAATCCGGATGGCAAGGAAGTATAGTCAAGTCTGGTATTGAAAGTTAAGCAGTTGATGAGTCAGGCGCCAAAAAAAGCCAGGTCTGTGCGAATATATGAATAACTTGGCGCCATCGAATTAAACGGTGCCAAAACACAGAAACTGCATCCTAACTAGAGTTCCATTTCAGCAGATAAAGACGTCCATGGCGAAGTAATTAAGCAAAAATATGACAAAACAATTACCACGTGGGAGGATTCAGTATGGAACAAACATGATCACTTTTATTGCCAAAAAACCGGATGTGAGCCAAAAAGAGCAAAAACAATTGGTGATGGTCTTAAAGTACCAGAAGTCAGTGGGAGGCTAGAAATGCGGACATTGAAACACTAACTTGGCGTTGGGCACCACAACACTAACTCAAAATCGCAGTACCTGTGTTTAAAAGTAAGCTTCCTTTCATGAAGAAGGGGTTTCACCTCAAATCTCCATTACTCATCAAAATCCACACCTGCAGACAGATACGGATTCGAGGATGCCAAGTGCCAATTATCGATACCATGAATCGCTGAAATCTGTTTTGCCATAAATGAGCAAATTATGTCCGTTCAAAATGAATTGGAAAATGTCATTTGCTACATCGGCAAATACATGGCGGGCAGCTGCACGACGGGTAAAACATGAGCTATAAGGGAACGGCACAAAGGGTTGGCCTGAGATAAGTACGACCAGACTACCCTTTTGCAATCGCTGTCGTGGAGTCTCACATTAAATGCGACTCGTTAGACATCCTGAACAAAAACCTGGTCGTTTACGCTACTTCAAATAAGGCGCGATTCCAGACCTACCAGCAATGCCCTAGAATAGTCAATGGACCAATACCTCCTGAGAGTGATCAATTTGAGGCATAATTGTAATTTGTAACGTTACTTAATTATGCCTTTGCTCCATATTCTTTAGACTAAGTCATTTGCAAGATACTCAGGGTTTTCTTTGTAATTGTTCTTTCAAAGTTAGCAATGCGAATTAAAAGTTTGAGTACTTGTGTTTGACCAGCTGCATTGAAATTGTGGTGTACCTTGACAAAATTTATTATTGTTCTGCAGCTTATGCATACCTAGCGCTTTGGCATTGCATAGGCCGCGGTCACACCATTCGTCACAATTTATGCCCTCATTGGCGCACTGTACCCAAACTCATCCCCCAAATTTTCGGCTAGAATAGCGATGCACACTTTTTGACCGCACTCAGCTGATTAAATCTTGGGGGAAGACCTGCATGGCTACAGAAGTGTGTTCATTATAATGCCTTCTTGTTTAGACTGCTCTTTGGCTTTTGATCACCTAGATGGCCATTTTGACCTAGCCGCATGGGCTGGTCTCCGGGTCATGCCATTAGCCGTATTTTCCTTGTTTATTGAAGATATGTTCACGTGTATTCAGCCCTAAAATTTTAGCTTCCTTTGTCTTAAAGGAGGACTTGAGACGCCACATACCCAATCAAATATTTAACAATTATGGAGGTGGAGGGCTCATGGTATCAATGCTTTTTGTCACACGTAAGAATAAATTTGAAAATTATGCCGGAATCCGTAGCTTTTATTTGCAGAAATTAATGGCCTTGACATCTGCTTTGTAAATTGAAATGTGCCGAATTTGGGCGAAGGGGTCGTGCATCCCTCAACGCTTGATTTTAAGACACATGTGAAGAAAATGCTTTTTGAACGTTTGCGAATCAAGAGAGTCATTGTGAGCATTAATAATAAGATTGAACTAAAAAGTGCAGTTTTAGCTTAAGTAATACAAGGGTTTCAAGTATCCGACGGCTTATAGCAGGGATAACACACTTGAAAAGTTTATCTCATCTATAAGGACTCTAACCGCTTCCTTGCTGTTTTGAGAATTTCATCGGTTCTTTTTTTAACTAGTGCACCAGACATTTTGTACAGCGGTGTGGGTAAGAGCACCTTAAGCTCATAATCAGGCATGATGTTTCCATGCCGATAATTGCAAACGTGACTTACACTAAATGTTCGATGCCAAATGTTCAAGTTCTTAGGTCCATTGCAGCATCCACAGACTTTCCTAAGGACAGGAAATGTACAACTCTTAAGCAGAATACACTTTTTGGAGAGTCAAGGGGAATTTCAGCGCTTTTTTGGGCTGCTGGTTAACGTTACGAGACCTGGGCTACCATTTTGATTAAACTGCGTAGGCTTACCTCAAGGTCGTGGTAGCAGCCTCATTCCTTCTTCTCTTAAGCATATATATTCTTCTTTAGACTTAGCAATCATTCGTTCTCTGGAGATGCTCGGGCCTCCACAGGGATTTGGGATACAGTTATGGTCCAGATTCCGGGCAACCCGGCAGGGCAAGGTGGCCAATCAGGGGGCTGCAGCCACCATTAACCCGGTGTTGCATTTATTAGACGTGGCGTCCAAAAATTATAGCTCACAAGGTTGAGAAATACGCATTCAGGTACCATTTCCCCACTCGGAGAGTAAAAGTTGATTAATTTGATTAGCACATTGGCGGTGCTCTTAAACCAGCCTACGCCGATGTTTATAACGAGACCATGGTATCGAATTAGCTCCACATTTAAAATTTAACCCACTGTGAGACGTTGATGCACTAACACATGATTTTGGGTTTTTTGGCGTGATTCTTAAGTGTTTAGAGTAACGTGTTAATCGCCAAGCGAGATACTCTTACTGCTTAGATTTTCGTCTATTTTTAAGTTGAAAGACTATTCGGAGCGCATAATTGAGAGATAATTTATGCCTGTCCAGCTAAAAAATTTTATTTTCACAGCTTATTTTGTGAAAATTATCCTTTCCTCATTGCTCCAAATATTTCTACTTAATTATTTAAAAGTAGAAAAAAATTTAATTTTATTTACCGTTCATCGATTGCCAGGCCGTAGAAATTACTGCGGCACCTCAAGGCTTCTCCAAGGAGAAAAAGGAAGGTACGACATGAGGAATGGACATGCATTTAAGGCTGGTGCACTCGGCGGAGCTCTCGAGTTGCCTCTTCTTAAAACACAGAGTTAAGTAATCAATTACTCTGTTTCATCAGCACGCAAATCTATACGTTTGCAACAAAGCCTACTCTGCAGCAGCTTATACCCGTATTCACCATTATTTCCAAGGGATCAGTTATTCAAATGATATAAATCATAGTGAGGAAAAACTTTTTTCTAAAAGTTATGCAGCACAAATTACTACTGGCTCCAAAAAAGATGGAACGTATAAAATGTAGGATAAGGAGGGTGTTCTTCTTCCAGTCATGTGACTGGATAGGATTCGATATTTAATAGAGATGCTAGCATTTACCCTTTGCTTCCTCCTGATGGTTCTAAGTCAAAAAAACTACGGCATCCGATAGAATCACTAAAAAATTGGCTTATTTTTATGTAAACCGTTTTAAAGTCAAAATTTGATCGCATTCTTTATTGTTTTGCGGATTCGCATAAGTCTGTCATTGGTCAGCAGGAATTGCTGTGAAGTTCTTTAACAATCGCCCTCCCATTTTTCGATATATATTCATTTCCAATTTTACCAGGGAGAAACCTTGTCTGCTTCAACCAAATACCCTTTGCTTTAAATTTATCCTTGATGGTTTCTTGGGTCGGTACTAGATTTTCCAAATCCAATTTGCTTATAACAGCACGAGTCATAGAATCGCCCTCTGGGCACTCCAAGGCATCGTGCTGTCCCACCGCCACTCTCAAAGTGACCACGTTTCGTCCACCACGAAACGCAGTTAGCCCAGTATAACAGCAAAGCATACGAGCTCAGGTGTAAATTGGTCATTATACATCGTGCAATAACACGCGGGATCACTTAAAAAGTAAATAAAAAATTGAGGATGGGAGAAAGGTGAGGTCCATCAAAGCAGAGATATCTTCCCGTACTCCATACAGGTACCTTTGCTTGAAGAGCTGCGAACCACAGTATCACGTTTGGAGTCACTGTTTCGTGAAGAAGACTCTTGCGTGCAGATAGATTTGCCACCGTTAGAATGCCTTGATGGTGGTGGCTGTGACAGAAGGGGTTGTGGCTGTAAGGGCACTGGTGTTGACTGCGTTCGTGTCTGAAAAGCTATCTCCTCCTCTAGATCGTCACCACCCAGCGTGCTAAGTGAGGAGAGGCCATCTCCTGAACCAAGGAGCATTTCGTAACCTCTGGACGGGACTGGCGACCGACTGTTAAAACGATTGCCCCCACACGAAGGTGACCGGTGTGTGGAATGAATGGCTTTAGGAGTTCGAAGGTACCCTGAGGTTCTATCCTCAGCACATTTGTCATAAAACACCAAAGGGTCATCCATTCGTGTTTGGATTAGCTCTGTCTCTGTCATCGTGGGACCAACTTTCGAGGACTTGACTCCCCTTCCCTTCTTTGAAAGTCCCAACGCCGCAGCGGAGCGTTTGCTATGGGAAGAAGGGAGGTGTTGCATTTCAACAAAGTTGGAATAGGTTTTTCGCATTACGCGCTCCTTAGTGGGAGGACTCCCCTTGCGAAAGAGCCGCAGGATACTAGAAACAGACTCAGTTCCGTCTGACTCACTAGGCTGACGGGTTCGTATCTTTTGGTTCTCAATCACCTTCCCAACTGCTTCGTAAAGCTTCAATAAATGATCATCAATCATATCAATCCTCCGGTTCACCGCTGCTATTTCGTCAACGACTGACGACTGCATTGAATTGATTGCTTCCAGAACGGATTGTATCTTTCTCTCAATTACGGGTGATAATAACTCTGCTTTGGTTGCCCTCCCCAAAGCAGATTCATCTTCCTCTACAATGGTTTGTGACTGAAGGGTGCGCTTCGTTTGGAGGCCTGTAGTTGACAACGATGGTTTATTTGCCACTGTTGGTGGATTGACGTGAGTTAGATTTTCTGACTGCGTGTCACCAGGACCTCCGCTTTTTTCTCCCCCTCCACCACTGCCGCCTCCTCCACCGCTTGCTGAGCTGCCACTAGGCTTCAGACGAGCCCACATACTGGCAGGGTTAGTTGGACTGGGTTCAGGCGCTGAATCAGCGGATTCGAGGCCTCCCATGGATTTTCGCCTTTGAGGAGCAACTACAACACCGGGAACAAGGCTGGAGCGTTCTTCACTTCCTCCATTACCCTCAACGCCCTCTCCGCCTCCGGCTCTGCTGCCTCCACCACCACTACCCCCTCCAGCAGTCGAGGTGGCAGCCGCCACCGCCGCTGCATTCGCGTTGGCAGTGCCGATTTTGCGGAAACGGTGAATCATCCGCCGCACGGGATGATCTGCTGTCAGCTCAGAGAGATAGTTCTCGTTGGTCCTGTGCTCTGCAAGTTCACGCTCTCTCCGGACATCCTCCAATTTCCGAAATATCAACTGAACGTTTCAAGTAAAAAAAGAAGAATTAGCTTTCCCATCACCAATCTCTGCCTATAAATGACGCAAACCTATTGTAATGTAGAGCTTTTCTGTCTCTAAATTTCTGCAGCTCATAAAATGAGAAGGAATCCCGTGCTTAGCATAACAGTGCTAGGGAGTACATTCGCAAAAACTCCACCTGAAAATAGACCGAGGCCTGTGAAAAAGCTCTCAATGAGGCATTTCACAAGGGCATTTATCCTCAGCAAAAAGAGAAGACATTTATTTAGAGTTCCTGTAAATTATTAGGGAACTAATCAAAATTTAGTAAGGACACTTTTTGGAACCGCTATATCCTTTTCTTATGCAAACGCATCATCAAATGTCGGTGTGATGGGACGCTGCAAACTTTGCAAGCTACCGCAAAGGAATGTAAAACAGACTTCCATGCATAAAACCTTTTTGCAAGCCCATGAGTCGCAAATGTCATGCATGCTACAAAGAACTGACTGTCTATTATCTTGTGCAGGTTTTGAGTAACAAACAAGTGTCACGGATACCTCCATGCAATAAACGTGTTGCAAACAAATAAATTAATGAAGGAAGTTCTTTGCATGAGAAGGACAATCAGTCGTAATTTCCCAAAATGAGTTCAACTCAGTCAAAATTTCAAATAAAAAATTAATGTTATGCCAGTCATGTGAACCACTAGAGCTGTTGAGTGTTGGAGACCACATCAAGTCTCCCTGGTCTAGTCACACTTACTCGTGTCTTCAAATCGTAAGAGAGGACTAAATTTCGGGCGAAACTGTTGGCGAAAGCCGTGTAGAAGTCAAGAACATGCAGAAGGCGGTCTTTTTTAATGTAATGCAGGTCACAGTAAGTGAGGGCGCGAACCGTGGCCGAGGAGTGACTCATTCTGCTGGGATCCTTCCAGAACGGCTCTCCAAAGACATCTCCTCGACCTGACCAACACCAAAAAGCATACTTTATCTGTAGAAAGTAGCAAAAAAACTTTGTAACCTAATCGCAAAATTCATGCTCCTTTTCTTATCAGCATTGTATGGCTGGCACCAACGATTGGCCCATTTTTTGAAGCATATTGGCCGCATTCGGTTGACGAGCATACGAGCAAATTCTGCCTACTAACTCAGTTCCATGGTTTATGGATTTGATTGTCTGTTCCATTATGGCCATATTGATTCGGCAGTGCGAGTCAAAAAACTAACAATGGACCAATAGCACGGTGGGTTTTCGTGGCAAACAGATCCCTCCCCAGGCGACATCTTTCGCGGTGGAAAAGGCCATAATCACTTGATTGGAGGACTGAATGCGCCTTTTTGTGGGGAAATTTGTCTGATCTAGAAACAGATATTTGAGAGGGAATATTATGCACGAGTCCGTTGGTCGTTTAGCATGATAAACTAGCTAGTACAGTGGGGTAGACTGCATCTCTTTCCTCCCTGCAGCCTTGAAGTAGCGTCGCCATGCCGACATGACACCACATTGAAGTGTTCTCTTCTCGTAATTGATAAAATCACAAGAAAGTCCTTTTTTTGGGTTTGAGGGTAAAACCTTAGCTAGAAGAGAGCGCTGGAATAAATATCTCATCAACGACAAGAAGAATTACAGCGGTATCGAAGTAAAGAATTGTTCATAAAAAATTGGCAAGGGTGGTTCCTGTGGTTCCAGGCGATCAAGTAGTGAAGAGATGAGGGTTACTAAAATTGGGTCGATTTGGCGGAAGTAGCGGTCAGGTGAGTTGCGTAACCAGGACAGACCGAAATGGCAGCCTTTACGGTCACTGTGCTGCAGTGGGAATTGAAAATGGAGGAGCCGTTGTTGGATGAACGCATTTGAGAGAGGAAATACAGGCTATTTTAGTGCATACAGACACTGGATGCACTCATTTCCAGATGTATGTTTGACAGCCTAGCTTGACCGTCAGAAGAAGCAAATCCCAATTCGTATTACTCCTCCTTCTAAGTGAAGCTACAAGCACCTCATGGTAAGTTTGCAGATAGTGGGAAAGAAAGTTCTGAAATATTGATGGAAACCAGGCATAAATTCGGAGTTTACTGTTCCACAGCCCAACAGTAATCACCACACGGCTACTTGCATCTCCATCTTGGATGGCTGGCTACGCCCGCCCAACCACTTTAAGCCGAAAGAGGGGCCATGCATGGCCGCCTTTGTGCTACGCCACACGGCTTGGAGGCTTTGTCCAATGAAAAGTCCGATAGACACAGGATGAGATCAAACAGCAAGCCAAAGCTGGCATTTCTTATGCATGGACAGGATCAGATAATGGCCAAAGTGTCAAAGGCACTGACTGCCAAACACACTGTAATCAGAAGGCGTACACTCCAACTGTAACAGAGTGGTTTCCTGCATCATTTCACGCGATAATACTGTAACTAAAATTAAGTCAAAGATCGCCTACTTCAATGCAGCAGCTTCAATTTTGCCATATCATCTTCAAATGGATGTTTCAAAGAACAAATTAGTCGAATTAGGAGATGTCTCTTTTGTCGAAGTTGTAGGTGAGTTAGCGGTGGTAATCCAAAGTAAGAAGTTGAGCACCTTTCTGATGGAACGCTCACAAAGAGTTATGGGAAGAGGTGAATCGTTTTAACGGGCGGCCAGATTTTCCTTAAAACCCCTATTAATATTGCTGTTAAGTGGGTTCGAGGTTCCACCGCCTGAAGATCTGTGGCATGTCACGACTTACCTCTACAACCAAGCTGGAATAATGCGTGGCTCAGTCGTTAACAGATTGGGCGCCCTTGTCGTTATTTCGCCCGCTTACAACTTCTCAATTTCAGTTCACACAGCGAACTTTATGAGTACACTGTACTTTTTACAGTTTAGTAAATGAGGATTCTTAATGTTTAATAGGACAATGGTAAAGAAGAGGAAGAGAGGTTTCACCAACTACTCATCATGAATAATTTAAAAGCTCATCTTTTCAGCCACCTTTGGAAGACGGTTATGGTTGAAGCTCCTGCGAAGTCTGCCATTTCTGTTCTGAATGGCCCAACGCCCTCAACAATTACGCAACTTAGTAAAAGTGTGTATGCAAAGTATTGACAGGCTCAACTTGCTTTCAGTGGTTCTTTAGTCTGCTACGAACTGGTAGTGCTGCCTTTCTACGGAATTTAAGGAAGTTCTCTAGTGCACTGCATTCAACTCTTCATCATTCAAAGACAAGATGTCAAATTTCTTGCACTTATCCCTATGAGAAGAAAATAGAAACTTGAAGCAAGATAAAAGGGCCACCAACCAAGAATAGCGACGATCTCATCGTCCTGAATGACTTCCAAAGACCCTGTGACAACGAAGCAGAGTTGATCGATGCTTTCGCCCTGGTGGAAAATCAAATCGCCGGGGGCAGTGTGAAGGGTGTTAAAATTGACCGCCAGTGAACGCAGACATCCGTCGGAGGCGAGACGAAAGGCTGGATGTTCATTAAAGACCATCCGGTTTAGGTGGATGCACAAATCCGCCTTCATGTCCTTCGGGCAGTAATTGAGCACCTAGGAAGAGAAATGCGAATGATTCGTAATCGGTTCCAAATGTAAAGATTATTCAAGAAAAAGAGGCCAATGAAATGTTCATTGGCATTTTAAAGGAAAATTAAAAAGGGCATAAGCTTTAAAGAGGTAAGCCATTGCAAAGGATGTGCGGGATTTTTAACCATCGAAATGTTAAAATTTTGCATTCCAACACCATCGAAGTTTTTAGCATGGAAATTTTCTATGGTTCCACAAAGAAATGAAAGCGCGCTTAGTTGCAAGTGAATTGGTCCACCGGCGGCTTCACAAACATTCATGCTTAGAGATGGTCTGAGCATAAAAAACTGCCATGGACTTGTGCAAAGCAAATCCATTTACTTCAGCTGGTTTTCTTTTAATGCATTAAAAGGCATTTTTTGGCATGCCATGGGCATGTAAACGAATTCATCTTTTCCGCATGATATCAAGCATGCCAAGTACTTAATGTTGCATTCGACAATGACTAATTGCAGATCAGCAACTTTCGACCGAGGCAACAGGTCGCTTGGGGCTTAAGCGTTACAATCCTCCGGGCAGCTCGGCATCCGAGCTATCCCAGCAGCCCCGTGCCCTTCTATAGGTCAACAATGCACGTTCAGGGCAAGTATTATGCATTCTTTCGATTTCAAGGAGGTTTAACTCACTGCATTACTACCAGTCGTGTTAAAGCTATGATAGATTGGTTAACTTTTCCCTAAGAACTTGCGTTTCCCACCCAATAACCTTTTAGCCCCTCCATTTTAAAAGAATTGGTTTTTCTAAAACTCTCACCTAAAACAAGTATAAGTATGAAACGCTCTTTAAGCAGATTGTCCCCTTTCAAAGCTTTGCATCGCAAATGCTGTGGCCATTGTTTTGGGAGACGAATAACTGGCCGAGCACTGTGCGTGTGTGTGTGGAAGGAAGTGGGAATGCTGTTGAAGTGGGCACTGACGCACTGGCCAAAGTGAATCCTTAGAGCTCTTGTACCGATCGTACCGTCGACTTCCTTGCCCCTGGTGATGTGCATGGCGATATCTATTAAAGAGCCTGCCAAAATTTGTGCAAAAGGCAGTTTACGAGCGCCACTATTATTGACTTAATTTTAACTCCTGCAGAAGAGCGGCATCAAAGTAGCCTCACTCGACAGAGGGATTAAGTTTGGCATTGCGTCCCTTTTGTGGTACAAGCAACTTCTCCATTAAGCCATTTTTGTGTGGATGCAAGGTAGTGCTCCCATGGCTTGCTCAGCTCTCCATTTTGGTTTCGCGTTAACCACTGCACTTCTACTGGGCGGCATGGGCCGTCGGGCATGCCGGTAACCGGCGCACACGTGCGTTGAACACCCGACGAACAATTTCTGGTCTGCATGCATCAAGCTATCTCTCTGCCAGAGGGTTAACAAAAGGCCAATGCCGTGAGGTGAAGTACGGAAGCACACAATGTTTACACTTGTAAAATCAGCTAATAACCAAAGAAGGTTGACAAGTCTTAAATAAGTCATTTTGCGTAAGGTAGAGCACTGCTGGAAATACTACGAGAGGTAATTGTAAGCGCAAGCAAAGACGGCAGAAACAGTGGTGGTGACTCCTGATAAATGCAGGCAACAAATAATGCATTCAAACGTTTTCTTGGTTTGGACGCGATGGGGATCCACAAAAGTTAATTCAAAGGTATCACTATGCTAGCACCATGAATTATGCTTGTTGACAAAGTGGCAGCTACAATTTCTGGAGGGAGACAACCAACTTCCATAGTTAAATGCGCAAGAAAAAAATGAGCTTCAAGATTCTCATGATCTTGAAACACTGAACGGCAGTTCAGTGAGAAAGTGATAAAAACACATCAACTTCGATTCAGCAGAAGCTTGATTTAACCCACCAGAGCAGCAATTTACAGTCTATCTCAATTTAAATTAACTTGGAGTAAATACCAGCTTTTTATTAATGCATTTGAAAGTGAAACTGGTGAAGGGTGGTGTGATTGACGTTGTGACTTAGCTGGTATCATTTGACTGGTACAAGTACACTTGCTCTTATTGCTATCCGCATATTGAAAGAGGCCCACTTGAAACACTGTCGACAAGTGTTGCCCGTGAAAATAAGGTGGACAAGCAATGGCTTCCACGGTGCAAATATTCAGCTGCAGTTAGTTGGACCTCCCCACGCGTCTTGGGAGCAGGAGCCACATCTGCGTCCGGGGTTTGATGTCGCAGGTAGCCAATTGAGACACGACTGGAGGTGCAAATTTTCCACCACATAGGCCAATTGTGAGAAGCGCCCCAGTCAGAAAAGCAATGGTTGGCAGTGAGAGCCTCCTGCCATCATTCATCGACGCGTGTGCAATGCGTCAATCCACCCACAGCTCATCAAACAATGTGGACTACAGCTGTAACGCGCACATGTTCGCAGAATGCAATGCCGAATGAGGTTATTTGTGGGTGAGAGCCTCAAAATATTTCAATCACAATTTTACCAGTTTCCGGCTAACTAAAATGGGACAAACATTTGTAAACGACCATTTCTTAGTACTGGGACCGAAACCCTCGTGGATGTAATGGCCTCGATGGCGCCTTACACCCTCAATTTTCATTCGCAAAAGCATTTAGCGTATTTGCTGCCGCTTAACTAACATTCGACCTGTCGCTACGGCATTGCACCTGATACAGTTCGTTCCGTGGGAAGGTTAACCACATACCCTGGCTACCTAGACGAGTTGGCTATCCTGTGACAGGCCTCTGGCGAGTGTTTCAACGCAGAAGAGGCAGCGCAGAGCAATGAGCCATCCACAAAACAGTTCTTCTTTTGTAAACTGGGATTAGAATGACATGTTTTTTACATTTTAATATGTGTCGAGGGAAGACAGATGAGGTCTTTTAAAGGTGGAATTACTAAGTGGAAACGTGAAACGGCCTTTTTAAAAATAGACTAAAATTGTGCGTAAATCCAAAACTCTACGCAGATCAAGTCCCAACGAAATAACTTTCTGCATAACTTTACTTAGAAATGGAATCGGTAATCCAAGAATCAACGCAGGCGATAAATGAAAGGGTGTATAATCGTTACTGAATTGCGTAAAATAAAATTGAACTGCCTTTCTGTTTAAAGGTTATAATGTAGAGCGATTCGATAGTTAAGATTTATCCAGAATACCTCTTATGGACTGAACGCATTGTAAGGGTGACACTTGAAGGGACGGCGAATTGACGATTTCGATAGCATTGAACGAGCAGTGAAATTCCGTCTAGGCTCTTCGAGAAGTTCGCTTCGCATATTCTAAGCATTCTTTTCACGAATGGTAAGCTTACACCAGTTTCAATCCATCCGGCTAAAAAATATTTTGGCTCAGGGAAGACAAACAGTTTGAATGGCAGTGAGTGAACTACAGGAGTAAAATTAACTTATTTTTCTTGTCACTGGTAATTGACTGTTTTGTGCTGCTAAACTGTCGATTGAAACGGTACAGTTGCAAAAAGCAACTGCTTAATGGTGTCAAAGTTCATTTGAAGTCGGACAGAGTGGTGACTGCCACCGACCCAGAAAACATATAGAAGAGAGTGAATTCCGAACTAACGGTCCTTGGCGTTTTAATTCCTTTACCAGTTGAACTCTGACTGCCGAAAACCTTACTGGATTCCTCAGGCAATCTGTATGCTGCTTAATGACACCAAAGTTGGTAGACCATAGTGGCTTTGCCTAACATCAGGCTAAGGAGGTACGCAATGGCTTAATGATTGAGCAGAATTTAATGCTCAAAACCGCTTTGAAAATGACTACATTTATTTTACAATCATATTTGTAGGGCTGCTACAAGTTAGAAAAACGTCATTGCGTTTCCGTCCATATTATAATGAACAATGCTGACGAGTTGTTTTATCTGATTGTCCTAGTAGAAAAGTTTCAAATCGGATTCTCATGCCGTAAAGTCAAAAGGTAAGGCTGCCGCCTGCATCTGCTCTTCCCCAGATCAGCAACAAAGAGCCCTTACGACATCACTGTTCGTGTTCAACTTTTCTGCCTTGACAGAATATTTAAGGCTAACGTTGATATCTGTGTGGTCCACTTGGCGTGCGAACAAACTCGGTACACATCGCCGCGACAGTGGTTATTTCCAACTCTAGCCAGGTTTTGCCTCTGGGCGGCTCATAGCACTAAAATTTCCTAAGCTAGGATAACACACTAATTACTAGCATGCGGCATGCCAGAAAGATAGGCCGTCCTGTTCGAGCAATATTTTGAAAATAGGTGTGTGAAGACCAATTTACTGAAGAGGGTCCAAGCAGCAGAAGAGGAAATAAAATCTTCACGGCATGAGGACAGCATAAATTTAAGGATCCCACCAAGTGGGCGTAGAAGTGTTGGCAAAAACAGCGAATCCCTTCTTAATGTCATAAGTCTAAAGACGCTGATGAATTCCTACCACAGAAGGAAGTGAGAGCACCTTCTCAGGAAGCATTTCTTTACAAGTGAGTGGGTGACAGGCTTCAGGAAGGCATCGCAGCATCCCTGGTACCAGCAAAATTGGTAAGGATTCGACAATTTCAAGACCTTATTAAGAGCTTCATCCTTGTGATACTTAAAAGCGCGTCATGACCTTCGATCCAATGCCAAATCAACCGCTGCGCTTCGTGCACAGTGAAATGCTGTAGTGTTGCCTTCTTCCTTGCACGCACGGAGGACTGGTAACACAAGGAATTCGAGAATCATTTGAATTTTTTGAGACATTCCTCTCCATTCCTCTTTTAGTCCATTCATTAAAGTGTCCTATGAAGATTACAATGTTTGGGAAGGATGGGTGTGAAGTCATATTATCGGCACTCTATTACGAAAAGCATCCATTTGCATCGTTATGTTGCTTTGCTTCGTTTCCGTCTTCCTAGTTAAAATGTCAGCTACCGGATAAAGTACTTTCGAAAACTGTCCCTGAAAAATATTTCCTCTCCACTTAAAATGTGCCTTTAAATAGCAACGCCATAAATACCGGTGGCACAAGCCTTCTCAACGCCTTTCACCGCACACAAGCAGCTTCTTCGCTAACCCATTTCATAATGAGAAAGGAGAGGTGTGATCGCTACGCTAGCAATGTTATTCGTTTCACCACCACCGACAAGAAGGAGGAGTGGACCCTTCAATTAGGCCTCGAGGAGACTGGAGGGTGGGGAACTGCGGCAAAGCCTTCACACACGCACACACGCACACACCGAAGGACTGGAGCGACAGGTGTGGTGTGACTAGTGAAAAAATCTTCCACAGAAACTGAGAGTTTTGCCTTAGGTACGGTGATTATTGCGTCATGGGGGACAGTTCTGACTGCGAAAATGACCGATCATTTTAATTACTAAAAATAAAAGGCATTTTGGAGCAGTCAAAATCGTCAGAATGAATTAATAAATGAATTCACCCCTTTCCCTTGTCATAAGTGTTTGCGAGTTGTGGCTTCATAAACATAATCACAATAGTAGTAAATTGCTTTTTTTAACTTGAGTTCTACAAAAATAAACGTGGTCAGTCATATAGAACTGTGAAAATTCAAATACTCATAACTGGTTGACGTGTTCACATCAAAGAGACACTGAAAACGTAGTTAGTGATTTCAACCTCAAACCTTTCATAAAATTCTCTTACAAACAGAAATATCAACAAGCTGGAACCAAAATGCACTGGACACCAGAATGCGTGGGTGTTTGTAGACCTTTGAGGCTTGAGGGAGGCACAGAGCAGCTCATTATGGACGGCGTACACTTTGTTCAACAGCATTCTTCACCGTCTAAATAGCTCAACTCGTGATGATCCGGGAGCGCCTTTATGATAAGACCTGGGACGCGATGCGCTAGAACTCAAGTGCCCTTACTTTTCGATGATTCAATATGATGCTTCGGTTATTTGTTGGGTTATACGTTTGGCGTTCGTGAGCACTTGGGGCCTGCGAGCAGCCACTTTTAGAGCGGTACGTCTCCTTTCGAAATCAGGAAAGACTCGAGGTGGTACAATGGTAACAGCTGATTGTGAAACCGATTTCAAACGACCACTAGCCTAGTTTACACTTCCATACGACGAGTCTTTTTGCAGCAGAGGAAGGACACACAACCCCAGAAGAATGGATAAGATTGGCATCAACCTCCTGTAACCACTTCAGTCCTGTAATATGCAAGAAATCTCTTTACAAGTAAGGCGATGGTAGCCATCAGCCATCATAAAAAGATTGTTGCAAAGCACTCCACAGCGGCTATGAATAGGTCAGTTAAGTCAGCCCGTGGTGCCTTCACCTCTTTGCTGGATAAATATAACCCAGATAGACAGATGCGACTAGACAAAACAAAGCAGGAACTAAGTAGTTAGAAGAAATTGATCTGAACCATTTTCCTCATGAAACTGGACCGAATCCAGTCGTCTGCCACTAAAAGCACTTTGTGGTTGGTGTTTCTTTACCTGATGATGAGCATGCGAGCCAGTCAACACACTTCCTTACCTCCTCAATACGGCTGTCATGCTGAGTAAGGCTGCAGATTAGTGGAACTGCCGAGAGGGACGCGGCTGTTGCCCGTTTGTTTTTCTTACACCACCGACTACATTATGGAGGCTGAGTGACAAGGGACAGCGCCAAAGCAACGTTTAAATGATAAAAGGGGCTATCTAACGTTCTAATTTGTTGTCTAATCTTTTTGGGTTATCAGATCTTTGAGGTTCCAACTCTGAGTTAATCCATGACACATTCTTTACGAAATCTAGCAAAACGATCACTTGAGGCCGCTGTGCTGTTTGCATCTTTCTCCCATTCTGGAAGAATTTGTTGCCCATAAATGGAAGAGTAGCACTTTGCCCCGTGCCAGAGCTCTGCATTAGGTTAAAGTAATAACAATGAACCTGACCCCGTGTTGCTAAAGTGGGCTGAAGATCATGGTCACTGAGAGGTTATGCAATTAAACAATTCGGTGGACGAAAATATTTGATCGGTCTAATTCAATGAGAAGTAGTGCAGAAATTAAGTGAATACAACATTGTTTTACAGTTTCAAAGGAAGTTATTTCACCTAGAAGCCCTGAGACATACACAGTGTTCTTGTGGATGCAACCAAAAATCGTATCCTTACCTTGGCAGTGTCGATGCCTTTTGTGATGGCCCAGGTGGACGTGACGTAGTCAATGACCCGTTCCGCTAGGTCCTGGGGCACGTTGTGTGTCTTCACGAAGTCCTTCACCGATCCCATCATGTCGTGGTACCTTGAGCGAGCTGCGTACATCCCCTGAAATATTGTTGTAATCTGGCCGAAAATAGTGGCATAGCTGAAAGCTAAAGAGTAAAATACAAAATGAGTTGCATTGATTACGTGGTTAGGTTTAAGCAAACTGCATGTCGGTAATGAAGTGCCCTCCGTTTGGTGGATGCGTCTCCTGATCGCTACAGATCATACTGAACTGAGTGGCTATTTTCAACAGGTGCGCATTCGCGGTGGCATCTAATGCTAAAAGTTTACTGTACCGCCGTTTGGTTGCTGATTTGGCATCTAGGCGGTGTCTGATCTATTGCACATTAATGACCAGTTATGCGAATATAACATGGATGATAGACACGAAAGTGGGGTGAGAAGTGTATCAGCAACACCAGAAGCCTAAACTTACCGCCAATAAGCATAAAAATAACGGAGACAATCTTCTCTCCGAACGTGTTTGCAGAGACATTTCCAAATCCAATGCTGGTAATTAGCGAAAGTGTGTAGTACAAGGCCGTGATGTAGGTCATGGATCTCGACACTGAGATGTTCTTTCACCAAAAAGATAGACGAACTGCGTTAGCATCAAAAAGGCGTATGACATAAAGCAAGGATAAGTGGAAAAGCTTTCTCCTTCCTCCCTGTTAGCAACACCCAATTACCTCGTTCGTCTCTTGCACCCGAACCGGAAGCTTCAAGGAGTAAATCACATAGTTGCTGTGAAACGCTTTCATACTTGAACACGGAAATCCAAAATTTCCGTTCTAGCTTTAAGGGACATGCAGTGGACCCATTATTTTCTCCCGCGGCACACCGGTTTTAATGTAATGCAATATTCCTTACAAAAAGGGCTTTAGCTTAAGTACTCGTGATCCGCTGTTTTAAATCTCCATTTTATACCTCTTTTCTCAGTGATCTTAATCAAAGGCTGAAAAAATGGCTTGAATAGGTATTTAGGCGATCTAATCATGCGTTTTGCTTTATCACTTATTGGAAACTGTCATTAGAGTGACAAATGGTGCAGAACCTTGTTTAATTTTTTCTGAGTAACATTCTGGAGAGATGACTACTAGAGACAATCCAAGAAATGAGCCATTTAATTCCCAAACGAGTCGTTTTTATAGCACCACTGGGAGGTGGCATTTCGTGTTGATTCTTTCCCCGCATTACGCATGAGAGAAGTGAAATGTGAGTTAAGACGTGCAATTGAAAGCTTGCCCATGTAGGCTCCAATTTATGCCACACGTTTCGGGCGTGCCATCCTCGCCATAGCGGCCACAATTGTGACTCACAGGGCTGACGGCGTGTGGCGCGTGGGCGTCGCTCCTCTTTCAACGCCAATCCGCTGCACTCGACAGGGCATCGGAAGTCGCTTAGCTGATTTTAACCTCCAATGCAACGTGACAATGGTTGAATGGGCATGTTTAAGTAAAAAATTGCCCTTTGTGGTGTAATCGTGACCTCGAGCTGACTTCAGTGAATGCATTTCCGGTGTCACTCATTGATGACGCTAGTGATTCAGCATCGTAATCACTTGTCATTATTCTGCATAATTCAGACAGGCTTGATGACACAGGAGCGTATAACAACCCGGAAATTTTCACACACGCACACACAGAATGGGGAAAATACTTTGATGTGGCCGCATTCGCTTACATCACATGGATTGACCCTAAAACTGACCAATTCTTGTTCACATCAAATCAACATGTTTCGGTGATAGTGTGGACAAAAGATGTACCAAAACGGATGAAAAGAACCATGGGATAAATTCACTTAAATAAAGTAAAAAACAAGCTTGATTTTAAAGGTTTAAAAAGCAAAAAACGGAATTCGACATTTCTTTTGCATTTCGATGTGCTATTACCTGCAGAAAAGTGGTAGATTGATGGCTAATTTAATTTTGTGCCTAGGAACAGACTGACTCCTCCTAGTTCTGATCGCACATTTAACTGCAATCCAGTTGGGAGACTTGGCCACAATAACAATTTGGACCCAAAATAGGGAGGATCTCTGGAGCCTTCTGGCATTTAGCTTGCACGCTGGTGGCATTAACTGTGCTGTTGGTATATACTAGAGCTGCTTTTCTTCTGCCATGCTTTGCAATGGCAGCGAAAAAACTAAATGCTTAGCGTGAGCTGATTAAATAATTTATTTCACTCTTCATCCTCCATTAGCTTTGCACAAAAAATGGTGGGGATTTTGGATGGATTTATGGCAGCTCTTGAGACCATACCTTGGCGTCGAATAGACTGTAATTTTTACTGGTAAGACCAATATCACTGGAGAGACGGGGTATCCAGCCATAGTGGATGAAGTTTTCAAGATCGGACATGCCAATACTGTACCAGATGCAAGCGAGCCAGTGAGCTAGGAGTACGAAGCCAAATATCATGAGGAAGAGACTGGCTGCCATGTACTCGAGGTACTGGTCCAACTTTCGTGTCACTCGACCAATGCGTAGCAGACGAACCACCTTCAATGCGCTGAACAGAGAGCTTATGGTGCTCTGCAATAAAAGTACAAATGGAGATCGGAAACGTTATCCTAGTGCATGTAATTTTCTGCTTTTATACAAACTGCTATCACCTACGCCTTTGAAGCTGCTAGGAAAATCTTAAAGTACTCGGATTAAAGGGATGCCGAAACTAATGATCATGAAATGTTTTTTAGCAGTTGTTGAAGTTCATTTCGTTTTTTGGTAACGTCTACCCAACTGGCATCAAGACAATGGACAGCCATAAAAGAAATAGAGAACCAGATGGGTCAGTGTTTACTAGCGAGTCTGTAACCGACGCCAGCAAGTAAATAGAGTGTCATTCATTTCTAGTGATTTTCCGAAAGGGCTCCGCAGGAGGCTTGACACAAAAAGATTCACAGAAAGTTGACCACTCCAGCCATTTAGATAATTTGCTAGTCTGATAAGATACATTGGGGGTGAATTTCGTATTAATACAAATTTCTAATCAAAACTCTCATGCAAATGCATAAAATGGCTAAGTTATTGTTTAACTAGCTGCGATTTAGTGCACGTCACCTGCTTGTAACGCCGAGGTCAGATAAATCACCGCGCCACAAACACAGAGAGCTGGTGGAGAGCGTGCTAAGGATGTTGGTGCATATCTTCTACAATACATTTTACTATCACGGACTTATGCGCCTTATTTATATAGCTTTAAACCTTGACGTAATGCAAGCATTTTTGTCATCAGCCTATTGCACCTGCTTTGGTTCAATGTGTAGCTCCTAAACTAAATTGACAGTGAGAATGGAAGGCCTGTAAGGCTTAATTACCTGAGTAGCCTCTGGCTGAAAGGCATTGAAGACATCGTAAGGTAGGCAGGAGAGAAGATCAACAATGAACCATCCCTTGAGGTAGTTGATGCGAATAACAGTGGCATCGGAGATCACCTCGCCCTGAGGCCCTACGAATGTCGTATGGAAGTTTAGTACAATATCGATGAAGAAGATGACGTCCACGATGCTGTCAATAACGAGGAAGATGACATCATCTATGGTTTTGCTGCGAAAGGCCGCATTAAATGGTACCATTACGGCGGTGTAGCCAGTGAGAAAAAGGATCATCCAATCCCAGGCGGTCTTGAAGGCCACGTAGTGCAGGATCACGTGCGGAGGAGTTTTTGGAGCCTCCTGCTTGTAAGGTGGAACCACATCCATCCATGATGCGAAAGTCTAAAGTGGAAATCAGGCGTACATGAACTATTACTGAGTGAGCATGTCCAGGCAAATTCTAGGCAAATGAGCACTGTACAGGAGTGCTGGAGGTTTTTGACATTCACCTTTATCTGTGACCCATTTTTACGAACACAGATAGGTATGCTAGTATGACAGTACAACACGATCATATCCTTTCACTTGCACTTAACTGACGCTTAAGCCTTTCACTACGTCGCTAATCAAAGCAGCAGGCGGCTGAGGAGGCAAGTGGGTGACTGCATAGAGCACAGTGGTGATAAACGGAATAGCTTGTGAACGAAAGCATCGGTTGGGAGCTGCTTGGTTGCAGTAGCAGTTGAGCGTTATACATCTGCACGTTAATGGCGATCTCATTCCCAATCGCTTTGTTTCTGTTGCCACTCTAAAACCTTAGCTGTTAACTCTGGCCCACACCCAGCACTGTGAGCTTCCAGCTATTGGCACATTAGCCTGATTCGAGGCATCCAATCGACGCACTACTGGGGATTTTAGAAAGTTAGCGCACGCCACAAATGAAGAAATTGTTTCAATTTTGACCAGCGCAGCAGAGTTTAGTACAGGGGGTATTTGGACAAACTCACAGCATTCTATAATCTTGGCATAATCCTTCATTCCTGAGGCGGAACCAAACTGCCCTAGGTCAGCGTAGTCCCACCCAAAAGCCGTACCGCGTAGGGACTTTCTGAGTGCTATTTAGGTTTGGACACAAAAAAGCTATGTAGAGGAGTACGTGACGTTTGCATTCCTCTATTTGTTGAGAATTCTGGCCAAAAGAAAACACTTTAAATGGGCCTTACCATGTAGCAAATCTAAAAACTACTTTCAGAAGGCTTGCGTAAGTTGCCTTTGTGCGGTTAATAGGTGAATGTTTTTTTAATGCAAGCTTCTAGGGGATCTTTATCTCCTGTATTTGCTTATTTTGAGTGCGGGTTTCGGTTTCGGCCACTTTGATAGCCATATCGTTCTAGCAGGGTGGGCCGGCTTCCGGACCAGGCCAGCAGCCCCGTTCCCTCTGTTTATTAAATATATGCACATCCCGTCCTGATAAAATGTCCTCTTATGCCTTCAAGGAAGCCTCGAGACTCTACATTCGTAGCTCCGAAATTAACCTAAATGGCTGCTATATTTGTGGAGAAGGTAGCAAGGTTTTAATGAAAAATGACCATCGTCATGCTTTAGCGGGTTTTAGACGAGGTCAGCCACTCCCTTTCGTGCTCTTTCAAGAATTACGAGGCAGCTTGCAATTTTAAGGGCGTGGTCGTAGAGATAAACATTTTCCTTTCAAAACTGATGCCAACCTTACGCATAAAAATGGACAAGGATTGGAAGTTGCAATTTTTAATCAAAACTTCCGCTCCTAATAAGCCGTAAATTTTGCAGTTTATGTCTGTCAGTTCAATGCACAAACTTGCGCTTCGGCAATAGCCATAAACACCATATCTAGAAAGCGTTTTTTTTCAGCCCAAAAAACACTCTTGTAGTATGGTACGAAGTGGATGAGTTCCGACTACAGCGTAAAATTAGGGCCACGGATCGGGCACGCAATTGGGGCCAAAATTCGGCACCTATAGACAGCTTTGCATGTGTCTATGAGATCGGATGCCGCTGAACGCGGTGCTGTTCACACAGTACGGTAAAGCAAAACTATGTACCCCTTCGGTGCCTCCGTTGCCTCATGGGTTGGCAAAGCGAGTATGATTGGTGTTGATGGCACGACTTTACGCAATCTGTCTTCAAATTCTCACAGCTGAACAGCCCGGCTTATTTGTGGTAGTTTCCCCATTGGGTAAAAATGAATGGACCGAGGAGGACACCTTATTTATGTCAACATGCAACTAAATCAGGCTTATTTAACCTTTTGTTTGTGAACAATCGTGAAAGGGTTGGACAATACTGGTACCACTTTGTAGTAGATGAATTATTTCGTTGAAGAGCTAAGAATGAGAAAGTTACATGTTTTTTTGCATTGAATGGGATAAGAATGCTGATGTGCTTCAAAAGATTAGAGAATTAACCCACGAAGGCACAACTTTCAGCTATTATAACTAGACTCCCGAAACTCAAGTAATCCTCGTCCACCCATTATTCTTTACTAATCCTCATTGTCAAAATGGAGCCAGGGATTGTTTTAGATTCTCTCGCCCCATCTAGGTGCCAGACACCTCTGTTGAGCATAAAGAAAGAACGTCCACATTTGCCGAACATCACCTTCATATTGGGAGTGAAATGGAGGACAGTAGCAGCCGGAGGTTAAAAACATGCATAACTATAAGGAACTTAAGGTAACATAATTATTTATTCATGCAATTATTGAGCTGAAGAATGTAAAAAATGTTTGCTGAACGCTAAGACTAAGGTTCGGCTAAAAGAAATACAAATGCAACGGCTAAACGGTGAATGAGAGCCCGTGAACCAAAATAAGTCAGATGAGCAGACTAGTGGAGAGATGGAAAATAAATGGATCTAAGGATAGATGGGCTGACGAATGGACAAATGCACCATGAAGAGGCAGAAATGTGAATAAATGGACGAGTGAAGGGATAAATGAGTGGAGATGAATGAAAGGATGAACTTATGAATGGACAGATAGGTGAGTCGACAGGTGGATTGATAGGAGACGGGGTGAGAAAGGGAGGGATGGGCGTATGGATAGAGGGCGAGACGAATGGGTGGATAGGTGGACGTGCATGAGGAGTAAATTGAGGGACTGATGCCTCGACCGCGGGTGTAAGGGTGCACGTTGATTTATCAATAGCAGAGGATGGGCGAAAAATTTGCTCAGTAGATGGATAGAGCGGGTGGCAGATAGGTGGGTGTAAGGAGCAATGCAGTTGAAGGTTAGAATAGATGGAATAGACGGATATGAATGGACATGAATAGATGGCATGATGATGAGTTAATTAAGGGGATGTGTTAATGTCAAGGGACATCGCCGAGCGAATAGGTGGAGTGGCAAATGTTTTGAGATGCGGATAAATAGGTGAGTAATTAGGCAGATGAAGCAGTAGGTAGGCCAATACTGAATGAATGGAGAAATGAAAGAAATGCCACATAAACTGGTGCAAGATGGGGTATATGAATGAGTGAACATGAGCGCAGAGTGAACTAAGGCTCGGTAGAAGTGAATGCTTTCGTAAATAGATCAAATGATTGATGGTGATCGAGAAATTGTTAAAAAGGGAAATAACTTAACGAATACCTAATTGATAGATGGGGAATGGCGGTTGGGAAATACTTACTGCAGCGCCCTTTTCAAGATCGGCTTGCGCCTTAGGTGTGGGGGAGGGGATGCCGTGCTCATCGCCGAAATGCGAAGAGGGCGTGCGAGCGGAGGAGGGGGTGCAAGCACGGCCATGCCGGTTGTCCGCCATCTCAGGGGCTAGCAGACTCCAATCTGGTGAGGTTACTGCGTTTGTTTGCGGCGTTGGTGTCGCGCTGGCCACCTGCTGCAGCATCGTTCGATTCCGCGTCACCGAACGCGCCAAACGAGCAAACTTGTTTAGTCCCACTTTTAAAAGGAAATAATTTTGAGGTCATAGTCGATTAGATAGGCTGCTGATCTGGCCATAAGACTGGACTCACCGAGAAAACAAATGTAAGTACTGCTCCAGCAGCAACAAAAGCACAAACTCAAGTTAGCCGCAGAGACACCTTTCTTTGGCAAAAATCAGAGTCGTCTATGACGTAACTAGGTGACTCACAAGTGGGTAAGGTGGTTAAAAACATCTCTTAATTCGCTGCTGATTTTGCATCCGGTGTCGCGCTTGATAAACAGTTTGAAATTTTCGTAGGGAATAGGGAACTTATAATGTACTTCTAACGTATTATTTCAGGGGGCAAAATAATAAAAAAACAGTCCAGATTATACAAAACCTTTTGCTGGCCAGGTTTGTTTATTCGCGTTGATTAAAGCACTCAGAAGGCCTGTGATTTGTTCGCATAGGCCAACAAGGTTGACATGGAATACAAACGGTTTAAGCTTTGAAAGAAATTCAGGGATAATTCAAGTGACTAACTTTATTCATTTGGCCTACGACCTCCTTAAGGTACTTCCGTCGGATAATCACTAGGTGGGGCAAGATCACTATGAACACTGCGAGTGCAGAGGCTGGATTTTCGGACTATTTTTCCACATCCAGAAGACATGGTTGCGGCAGGTATTCTTGACTGGAGCGCATCAAAAAAAGCCTCGCTATGGCAGAAAGCAGAAAGTCGTGGCTAGCAACGCTTTACGGACCACAATTTCGGAATGAGACAATGTCTTAGTGGCCTAGTGAGGCACCTACGGGAGGTATCCGTTAGTAAGAATCAGCAAAAGGTGGCAGTGGAACCATCTTGGGCTACCAGCGTCGCGAGGAATCTTCAAGGTGCATTAAAATCGACTCTGGCAGACCAATAAGATTTATGGTTTATTCGATTGTGCGGCCGGAGTCGGCTTTATGGCATTGATTGAAACCTAAAGTTTATCAAAACACCCAGGTGTGAATTTGCTAGGAAAAGAATGAATCGGAAGGCTGAAGTTCGTGGACAGAGCACTGAGTCTCCATTGCTGCAAGCATGTCATCATCAACTGCTGAAAGAGGCTTGCAGTTGACGCACTTTCAGGCAGACTCCGTTTATAACTAAGACGAGAGGTAAACTGTCGGATGATATAAAATTGAAGTGAATGTTTTGAAAGGCGATCTCCCACCGAATCAACGTTTCGTTTTGTACATTTGACGCGCTCCTGCCCCGGGCGGATTGCGGCAAACATTGCAACAATCGAGCAAAATATACAAAACAGATGCTCGAATGTGACATTTTAAATGTGAGGGGGTGATTTTGATCATAAGGTGCGGTATGGAAAGCTCGACTAGGTTTCAAATTGGCACAGAATGATCCTATCAAAAGGTACCATCGACGTGACTACTATAGTTTTGAAATGTTGACAAAGTCGAAGAAGGTAATTAACGAGAAAGGAAGGTCGAGCTTCCTCCGTTGCCTGTGATGCTTGTGAATTCGAATGCGTTGCGATAGAATTGAAGGCTACAATAAGTCAGTTTAATGGGTATCAGAGGCCCAAAGATGGCTGAAAAGGTGTATACTTATCTGGAAATCCCGGGTCTACGACACCTTTTTTGACAAGGATGGAGGAAGGGTCCCACGCCTATCGATCGGCTGCGTGGACGCAATGTGCAAACTCCTCTCAAGATGACTAATTGATTCCGTGCGATCGATCGACTTGACAATCCCAGCGGTTCCTAATCTTCGCGTGGTCAATGTTCAAAGGCCGATCTTCATGCTGGATACCTTAAGTGTTACTATTGCTTGTAGCTTCAAATGTTACCGTAGACGATCTACACAGAGACACTGCGGCACCGCACAAATAGAGTTGTGCTTGTCCTGTTTGCAATTGTATTGCTGCTCGCGGAGACCCTTCCAACCTCTATTAATACAACTCTTGCTTTGGTTACATGGGTTCTGCTCATACTCCATAAGTTAATTTACAAAGTTACTGGTC
Organism: Taenia pisiformis; assembly: GCA_023968675.1. Taxonomy (NCBI): domain Eukaryota; kingdom Metazoa; phylum Platyhelminthes; class Cestoda; order Cyclophyllidea; family Taeniidae; genus Taenia; species Taenia pisiformis. The sequence continues at coordinate 2,752,605 of CM043736.1, forward strand.
CGACTTTACATTCTGAGTAAATTGTGACGCATCTTCTTTGAAGCCAACAGCCCACTTAGTCTACATATAGTGTTAAAAGTGCGGCGATTCCACCGCTGAAAGATTAAGATGATATATGTCACTTCTAAGATATACTTTTCCTTAATACTAATGCTGATGTGTAGCTCATTTCTTCTTGCCATTAGAAGATGTTTTGTGACCATTTCATCTGCAATTGTCCCATTAAGAATATATTTTCCGTCCACACAAAGGTCAGCTTTGGTTAACTGTATCTCGTCTTATTTTTGCAATTGGCAGCCGAAAGAAAAATGTTTCAAAACCTTTTTTGCTGGAAAACAAACAACGACAGCAAACTACGCATTTATGCACAATTTTTTGGGGGCGAATGTCGAGTGTTTCTGCCTACTGAGGAGTCAGAAATTTCAAGTTTGCGAAAGTCTTTGTTGCCGGGTCATGCTGCTGCATGATAGTCTTCTTTCGTTGTGCTGCAAAGTACAGGAAAATGATTCTCCAATGTAGCCTCAAAGGCAGCGAACACTTCATGGCTGTTAATTTAACGTGAACATGAATGCCATGTAAGCAGAAAGGCTGCCGCGGTCTCTGATACCAGGCGATTTAGAGAGAGTTCGGCTATTGGCGATGAAAAAGGTCGTGATGCCGTTTTAAAGGAGAAATCATTTGTCATCCCAAGGCAAATGCCCTAGAGACGACAACGTCTCATGAGGATTTGAAGGTGCCAGTAACAATGGCAATGATTTCCCATCAACGTCACTCACCTTTGTTGGATTCATCATCGTCAAGAGGAGTTTTTAGCGCGGTGATATCACGGAAAGTGAGAAGCATAAGAACCGTCTCAGCTCTTTCATTCACTACCGGCGCTATGTAGACCATCAACCAGAGGGGTGTGCCTGAAGGAACAAATAGACACCATACATGAATAGTTTTGGAAACCCTCTTCTGATGCAAAATAAAAATGTTTTCTTTTTCTACAAAGTAATTTCCGCCAGCTTACTCTGCACCATAGTAAGGAAAGGAAGTGATTATCTGACGAAAACGGGAGGGCGATGGATAAGGTTGGATTAAACAAGACTGGAGTTGGAGTTCTGTTTAAAAATTAGGCCTCGATCCTTAGGTGTCTAGTATGTTTTAGCACTTGAGTGGTGCCTACAAGGGCACTACCCTTTGATCAGAGATGACCTGGTCCTCTTGCGGGAGCTTCGAATTGTGTCACGTACGGTTTTTCTTGTAGAGAAGGATTTCCAGCTGTTCTTTAGTTTGGCTGTCCAGAGCTTGCATCAAACGGTCCTTCATTTCCTGTGTGGTCTGTTCCCCATAGAGGTAGGAGCAATTACCACTCTTTTGCATTATATCCACTCGGCTGTAGCCTGTCATCTTAGCGAAGCCCTCGTTGCAGTAGACGATGGGGTAGTCGACTATGCGGGCGTTTGTTAGAAGGAAGCTTTGGACTGTGGAGGAAGGCAAAGCACAGCTTATGTTAACTTGTGTGTGGAGGTTGGAATTTGATACTAAAAATGCTTATATTATTCAGAAACACGTTTTCAGGCGTCAAGTAAAGCAATATAATACAAAAATAAATGGTTTTGCTAGATAGTCCTCCTTTCCCTTACTTTTATTTAAAGATACTACTTTGCATATGACCAGTTTCGCTAGATTTTATCGCCTCCAACAAAAATCACTACCTTTCATAGCCTAGGTGGACCTTTCTGCTAGGTTTAAAAATGCATTTTTTAACTGATAAAAGGTGAATCAGAGTTAGCATCTAATCGCCAACGAGTGATTAAATCTGGATGAGGTGTTGTTCTCACCCATCGGCCGAACAACTGTGGAAAGGTCCCCATTACTACCGTCAAAGTCTAAACTCTTTCGCGTCACCCAAACCAAGCTCAATTATTGTAACGAAACGGACATCCTCAAATATTTTACCACGGCTAAATAAGGAAACGCCCAACTGTTCACTGAGATCATCAACCGTAAACCACAAGATCTCGAGTAAATTAAATTACTTTGGAGGTGTCCTACGGTCATACCAAGTTACCAGTTCATTGCTGAATTTGAAGTCGGTGGAAGATTCTACGCTTGGTCCCATTTTTGAATCCTTGGTCAAGCGCACAAAGCTAGAAGTCTGAAATTGGTTCCCACGTATGGTAGATGAGGCGTGAAGAAGTGGCCTTTCTAGCAAAATTTCTGACAGCTTTGTCGAATGTGCTTTCATCACCCGATATTTTCACTTGGCTACGAAAATGATTGCCAGGTTATGGCAGGTCATGACACCAGTATAGTAATGGCGAATCCACAACAGTACACCGATATTAAACGCGTATGCAACGTCGATCACTCTTGAGTAAGTTGTAGCGACGTTTCAATGGTTCACAATAAACCACAAAACATCGAGGTTGTAACGTTCAATATGTTTCTGAGCTTGGTCACAAAAGTGTCGCTTGTGATGCTCTATTTGTGCGGTTACCGCCTCATTTTGGGTTCCGTGAGCACTTAAGGTCCTGCAATTATTCTCTGCTCAACACGGCTTCAGAGCTATGCCTGCAGTTCCCATACCTTAACGTGCAAGCCAATAATAAAATTTTAGTCATGGTGCTATGATTTTCGTTCTGAGACAGGTTTTGGGCGCTTCAGTGGTGGCGAAGGAAGGAAAATATGATCATAAACGCCGAACACATTGAAGTCTTGACGTGACGGAAGGAGCGCATAGGCTAATGATTACCAAGGCATCACCAGCCCTAATCGCGAACCATCTGAAATGCTCATCAATTGTGCCTGTAGGAAGTTTTTAATAAAACGACGATGCAACATCCTATTCGCCTGTCTACTAGCTGGATCGAAACTAGAGAGATAAGACTTGACAGCATTAGAGCAGAAACGATGACAGGGGAAAATCGACGCCAATCCCGTCTTTATTGGTAACTTTGCTTCGAGATCACTGTTTCGCTACTGACGATAGATATACGCGGTGGCCATTACAATTTGACACAATTCCGATGATTGCCAAGGTAGGTTAGCGGATGTTGTTTTATTCAGCACCGACTGCTTTGTGATGGCCGACGCGACTGACTGACTATGGAGAGCGCTCATTAAGGAAGGAAGCAAGATCATTCGATGTGTTAATTGCTTGTTCAACTCTCGGTTTTGAATTTTAGGGCACTTAAGACCTCCAAGCCATCTCACTGGCTTTCCATTCGCATCGATGTCAGCACAAATTCTTCGGCTTCGGGAAAGTCTAGGACCACCATGGACGGACCGCCATTCATTTGCAGGAAAGGAACATCTTGTATTCTTTATGGTAAAAGCTTTAATTTGTGTAGTTATACTAGCCTTAACATGGAATGGTCGAGTGATTTCGAGTGCTAATATAGAGATTGAACAGAACCAAGGGTCAATTTTTGAAGACACCTGAACGTTGCCCACTATGAAGATAAGCAGTTAATGAAATGAATCAAAATTGGGAGGAATTACATCTAAATAAATCGGATGTGGGGATGGGTTGTGACAAAAAGGGAATAGTTGAAACGACATGAATCTTCTAGCACGATCTTTAAAGTAAGGAAGCACTTTAGCTTGAATCGTGAGATCCGAACGGTACAGTACCAAGATATAAAATATTGCGATGATTTGTAGCAAATATATCCATTTAAAAGACCTGTAAGCTAGAATGCTCGTCAAAGTGAGCTTTTGAAGCACTGAAACTGGAGAGCAATACGTTTCACGAGCACGACCTCTGCTTCGATGCAATTTATTTGAATGATGTTGGTAGTTTATTTTGAAAACTTAATGGAAAATTTGCCCACTAGAGGCCAATGACGTTCCCGTTGTGATACTCAATCACAGCCCACCCTGTTCTTACAAGACGACGTTACCAGGGGCATTGGACCATGCGATCAGAGTGATTAGACTCGAATCGTCACTGCTACGCTACGCATTTGCAAAACGACCACTGAATTTCACCAGCGGCTAGTGAACTAGGCTGTAGGGTTGGGTTGCCCTGAGACCAGCTCGCCATTTCACTGACTAATTAGACCTCGGTGAGTTATGTAGCGTCCTGTGTTCCTCCAGTGCGGTAGAGATTGTCGTGCACCTAAGAGTATTTGAACCTTGCATTTCAAAAACAATAACCTGGTTGTAAAAAATTGAAATCATTGGCAGTGGAAGAAGGAGAGCATAAAAGCTAGTGGGTGATAAGGGCACTGTGGCCAACATCAAAGAAGCTAATCTCTTACATGGGGGCATGGACCACTGCTAAATCAAGTAATGTTGAAATCAGAGGTGAAGTTTTTTATCAAAAACAGGCCTGCGTGGCTTTTTGCATGTCTCGAATGAGTACCCTTTCGTCGAGGAGAGATTCACCAGCCTACAACTCTAAGTGCCCGTTGTTGTTCGTAGATTACTCACTATACGCATGTTGGTGATGCTGTGTTATTACAAAGATTTTTAAGGTACAAAAGCCTTTTAACCCGAAATATTAAAAGTTTTTACTCTTGCTTTAACAGATACCCCACGAAGGCCTGTTACAAAAGTGCTGGAATATTTGAACCTTCCGTTTAGCTCCAAATGAAGGACCACTACTTCCAAATATTCCAATCAATGGGACACGATAATGTTGAGCGGTTGCTTTCGAAAAATAGGTAGCCCAAATAACCAACATGCAACGCTTTTGGATGTCTTAAAGCAAAAAAATTTTCAACTTGTTTTCTTAACAAAGTGGTGAGAATGTCACCCTGAGCGTGTTTCGCTGCCCCTAAGTTTTGAGCGCTAATGAGAGGTGTTAGGCATTACCAGGGAAAACGGCGACTATCACTTGGGTGAGATGTAGTGCAGATTTGCAATGCTTTTCGCGACCTAAAAATGCTATTCTTGCACACATTAATGCTCCTAGAATAGGTAAGTAATTAAACATTGACATTTTCCTATGGAAATATTTATCCAGACGCAAAGCCAATTTAGTCTACTGTTGTGGCGATGTGAATGCCTACTTCGAATTGGGCTTTGCGACGCATGCGCACAGCGTCTTCGTGGCAAAAAAGCTTTTGTCTTTTTGAGAACCCCCATAATTCCATTGACAAGATATTGCGCCCGGAGTACAATGATGCATCGACGACAAGCGATACAACTTGATTGAAGAATAAGCAATAAGTTTCTCCACCAGTACGTGTCACGCTGGTGTTTCATTGATAATAAAGGAAAACCACGGGGTGGAATAGTTGCATTCAGGTTATCTGCCCGATGCCAAGGTCAGCAAGGCATCTCGGGCATTGGAGACTAGATGTGTCATTGTTTCCGTCAAAGTGAATTCTTCTTACCATAAGGGCATATTATGCCCACTTCATCGTTTTACCCTCAGTCCGTATGCTTGGCTGAGTGGCCTGTTAAGGGGCGATTAAGTGCGTGTCACACAGCATACAAATGACCGTTAGGCCAAACAACCCAAAACAAAATAAGCGTCGGGTCGACAGGAGCTCAAAAATTTTTTTCCTACCGAGAGACTTCAAAAATGGAGGAACCCAACTCATGCTGACTATTCATGCAAATGACCACATTTGGAGTCGTTTACTCCCCTATATTGGAGGTGTTTTTAAAGGCACATCCTCACTGCAATTTTGTGCGCTTTGTTCGTAGGCAACTGTGCTTCACCATTCGCACGCATTCCTAGCGAAAGTCACCCACCAACTTGGTTTGTCTTCGTGTTTCAGTGATGCTAAAACCACGCGCTGAGTCAAAATAAACGACCTTAGGGGAGAGGAAAGTACCTTTCATATTGCGGCAAGCATCCCACTGAGACCAATAAAGTGGAGAAATGCACACTGTGCTACAATGACGCTAAAAATAGCGTCATAATCGGAGAGGATAGATCAGAGGGTATTTTTTGACCGTCGAGTTTGCCAATCGCCAGCTCTGACTGATGGAGCTAACTTTTTGAATAATAATGAGGCTAATCAGTGCACCGAAAGTTAGTGCAAAGGAGATTTACTTAAGCCAATTAAAAGAAACTCCTCGACGATAGAACTGGTGCGAATGTCCCCAGAAGACAACTGAAGGTTGTCATTGTAGGCATTGGGAAAAATGAAGGATAGATAGAGGGAAGAGAGGTTGGGGGGTTTACAAGACGTTTGGTTTCAATAGATTTGATCAGCTCAAAATGATTTCCTCAATTTAGAGTTAAAAGGTAAAGCTCCAAATGCTCCGCTGAAGTAATAGGTGCCTCACAGTGATATCGTACGGGAGGATTTCAAAAATAGCTTAAATCTTATTTTTAGAGAAGTGAGAAATGGCACTTACTGCTGGAGGCAGTCACTGCGTGAAAGCATATTGAAGCCATTTAAGCTAAACCCATTAAAGATAAAAAAATTTGTTAAAGATAAGGGAGTTGATTTGGAAAAACAAACCTCTATTGAATCATAAAATAGGTTTTGGAAATTAACCAAGTCGCCTAGTTGGCACATCGACTCCAGACGCCTCTTGGAGAGCCGTTCAGGTGTACCATCTTCATGCCATGCAGCATTGACCGGTGCCTGGCATGCATTCTAGCTAACTCCTCCCGTAATTGCCTTCCTTTTTTACAATCTTTCAACTCTAACAATGCGCTGAATTCTCTGATATTAACAAGCGTTCTGTAAACTAGACTGGACCGTGATTTAAGGCTCATAAATATGCTTGAGTAAGGTCAAATGCAATGCCACGTCTTGATACCATCCCATGGGACATCTCTTGCAACCGCGATTTGGGAGCTTCGTTGCCGTCCTGCGCAGAGCAATCCTAGTATTTCAGTAATAATAAAATTAGTATATTTGGTGCGAAAACACTAAACTACTTTGTGCAGATTGCTTTAATTTAGGGGCTGGGCATACTAGTCGGATCTTCGTACTTCGAAATGCATGTGAGTTGTAGTGAGCTGAATTGCCAACTACTTCCTTCAGATGGCTTGCATCGCCGCCAACGTGGTATTACGCAGTGCTGGCACTCAGCTTTTAGGGTTGAGTTGATGGTGCGTCCTTCACTATAATGACATCCTTGTCACTTCGAAAGTGCTCATCGAATCGCTTGAATTCACCAGGACAGACGGGTACGAGACACAAAAATCAAACCGTTTCAGTATCACAAAGTGACTGCCTAACGAAATGCAAGAAAAAATCATGTAATAGCTGCATGAATCATCGTTTGTTCTTTACTAAGAAACCCTCCTTCCAAATAGCGGGCCGACAATTACCTCTGCATCATCTGCGATTGAAACAACTTTTAGCTAGCAAAGAAATCGTGCATTATTTTTAAGAAAATAGCCCGTGACTCTAACATCACCAATAAAATAGAGCTAAAAGAATGAAGGGTTCCTCCGAAGTATTTGATCGTCGGATCACAACAGTATTCAGTCTAAATTTACAATAGTTACGACAACATGTTTGAAGAATAAAGAACAGTTTGTACCCCACATTAGCTAATGCAATGCGATAGCAAGTTTTACTCAACAATTAACTCTGTGGGTCAGAAATAAGCCTAGCCTTTGAGAAGGATGTGTGGATAGGATTTGGAAGCGGTACTCACACTGTCCATTACATCGGCGAATAATTTTCTCCAAAAACGTATTCTGTGGAGCTACCAATCCGCGGCGAGTTCCACTCATACTGCTCACTAGAAGTCCTCTCTTGCTCCCGCCCTACTCTACCTTGTATCAGTGAAATTGATACCAGTCTGCATAATCCTCTTCACAGCAGGACCCGAGCACTTCATCAGCAGAGGGGAATGGAGCAGAAAGGTGTTGATGTACTTGTGTATGTCTGTGTGTCTGTGTACCTCGAAGGAACAGTGGGTGTAAAAGCGGGGCCGACAAGCTCAGAGAAGCAGCCGTCACCGCGTATCCACGTTGCCATGGTGACGATGGGCTCAACAGAGCTGTGATAATTCAGTGGGGACCAATCAGCTTGCGGGTTTGAGACGGCGCACCAATTAGGATTGGGTGGTGAAAGCGAGTGGCAATTGGAAGGCGTGCCTAGTTGGTGTGAGAGCTTAATGACTTCCATGGAGTGCTGTTCACGCCCACTTCTCTCTCTCTCCCTTCATGTCGCGAGTTTGCAACCATGAGAGCTGGCAATACGCCAAAAGAGTGAACCACCCGATCGTCCTGTCTCCCCTGTCCAACCATGAGCAAAAGTGGGGCGTCGCTTTTATTCATTCCAATGGCATTCTTCCAATTTGTTGCCCTTTCGAAATAAAGGGGACATCATAACGGCACCTTTTGCTTTAATGAGGCAAATGAATAGGGTATGGAGAGCGTATGCCATGAAGTGCCATAATAATTTGTCTGATTGCCAGACAAAACTAAATTTTTGTGTTCCTGTTGTTTTCCTGATCACGTTGTTAAAGCGCCGATGGTTCGTTGTCACATTGTATCCCATCCATGAACTCATACACGTTTCTAGTAAAAATTGAGATCAGGTATGCGATTGCGGACTTCAAAGAAGAGGGCGGGGAAGGCGACTTCGCACCTTTTTAATTTATTTGACACCTCACGTGGATGACTGGGTAGATTCCCCCACTGAGAGGCATAACTGGTGGTCATTTTTGGTCATCTACCAAGTACGGTAGTCAAGTTCGCGGCACCGCTTGTCTTCCAGCCACTGCCACGCAAAAGGGTTTATGCTTTCCGAAAGACGTATAAGCCTTCAAGGAGATGATTAGTTGCCACCGTCCAAGCGAACTAAAGTCATAATGGAACAATTTAAGGTTTGCTTTTAATTTTTTTATAACTTCCTATTAAAATCTGACCCTAAATTCCATTATCAGTGGCTCCGTAGGCAAAACTTGTATGTTGAGACCTTTCAGTTTTCAAAGCTAACATTGACACTTGGGAACTTCTTTAGCAACTCCGGTTTTTTGGAATTTTTAGCCAAAATATCCTATTTATACCGAAAATAGGACACTGATTTGACCATCAATCTTCCAACCAGGTACACTCAAAGTTGGAGAACATTAGCACTGACAGATGCTCTCATGATCCATTCGGCTTTGAGAGTTTCATAGCGTTACTTTGCTGACTGTCTGACCGCTTTCAGCACGTGCCCACTCCCCTGGCCATCTCACCAGCGTCAAATGAAACCAGCGCAGGTTTTGTGCCACCGATCCCGCATGCCCGGCACTTTCGATCGCCGTAATGCCAATTCCAATTGTCACGAGGTTACCGTTTCCTTCCCTTACTTATGTTTATACAATAACACAAGTCAAAATAGCTAGAAGATGATTTCTGTCACGTAGATGCATAAAAGTGGACAAATAGTTAAGCAAAGATAGTCAAAAAATTGGCACCCATACCTGTCACTAGCCTACCTTCATACGCCCAAGACCTGTTGTCGAGCTTCCTATAGTACCAAAATTCTTCCATATCTATTCGTGGATAGTAATTGTGGGCTACTATTGAGAAATGATCTTAAGGATAGCTTAAAAATAAAGCCATACCCAATGGTGAAAGTTTTCCATCGAGCACGGCTTGACTCCTCAAGACTTCTCTAGTCCATTTTGATCTGCCCTTTGTCCCAAACCCTTTGCAATTCTAGCATCTTCTTATGACGCTCACTTAGAAGATTAAGCGAATGAAAATTTCGACTCTCGTCGTCACTGTTCCTGTCAATACAGAAAAGTTCGCGTACAAGTCACTACCAATGAACGCTTTCGACACAGTGTTTTGACACGAATTAAAGGCACATCTTTGCTCTTAGTGCCCAAATTTTTAATAAATAGCAACGACGATTCTATGGCCTTGGGACCATTAAGTACACTTGCAGGTTTTTTTGTTAGTCATTCACCTTTTTGTCATAAAACATCAACTAATGTGGGTTCGAATCGGTGCAGCTTACAGATGGTCCATCCGAGACTTTCTGGGGGCTAAATAAGGCCTGTCTCTCAGGAGAAGTATAAAGGCGAATCCTCAAGCACCCAAGGAACCAAAGCACAGAAGTAAAAAATTTCGGGAAGCATGTCAGAAAATCCACCTCATTTTTACTGCCTTTTCTCACTTGAAGCCTCCACGTCAGCCACCGAAGTAATGGTTCGGAGCCACCGCCAGTGCTGTTCCATTCGGTATAAGCATTTTTGTTGAACATTTATGTGGGTGGGTAACTCGAGGTGTTGCTGATTTTGAAGAAGCCATCGTGTAAGCAGGCAATACGTATTATAAGCTGCAGGCAACCGACATGGCGCGGAGGCCCTGCCGTCTGGGGAATGTACAGACGCGAAGCTTTTAAGGTGCTAGAGTGAGTAACCCAAAAAATACAGTCTCTGTTGAATGCCTTGGGATTCGTCCAAACTTCGTGTTGTAAACAGCAGCTAACGCTTTTGATGCTCTATAAGTAACAAAAAATCGTTCAGGGGCAGAAATGTGAAAAAAACGAAAGGCGAAATAAGATGGGGCTAAGCAACGACAGGAATCTGATTGAGCAGAAAAGCACACATAAAATGGGGGTTGGCCTGCCGTGCTCCTCAATAACGCTAAACAATGCGCAGCATTTCCCCAAACTATAAGTGGCATTCAATTATAAAGCAAAATGTTTTCAATGTCTGTAGCAATGGAACACTACCAGTTTTGTTGGAGCAATTTCACCTCCTCCATGATATTAACGGATTTTGTGTTACATGCAGCTGAAGCGACATCAATGAGGTGAAACCGGAGTGACTCTACCGTACACAAGCATTCATTACTTCACACACACGTCGTGCTACGTGCTAATCGGATCGGCCTTGTTCAAGTTGGCCAAAAGTTCAATTGGAAATCGATAATTGCAATCCTTTATTTTGCTAGCATTTGAGAAATAGTGACTCTGATTTAAGAAAACCACAACTGCACCAATAATAACCCTAAAAACCTAATGGACACGATAGGGTGGACAAGGATTTATTATGGCACCGCGGAGGACTACGAAGCCGCTGACTTGGCAAAAGACTGGGGCACCCATTTGAAAACCAAAGGATTACCTCAATTAGAAATAAATCCAAGGAGACAATGATTTGCGTTGTAGCTCTCAATGGCACAGACTTGCTTTGTGGATGGGTAACACAAGCCAACCTTGAGGCAGTGTCAAAGGTGAATTTGCGTTTTGGAGGCCATGTTGCCTATTAGTTACAGCGCATGCTCCGAATCTCGTACCTTCTTAAAAATAGACTGCTTGAGGAAACATCAGCTCTCGAAGAGGTGCCAGATGCCAGAAAATGTTACAAATCCAGCACATTCTACGAGTTGAAGGCTTTTAAATAACAGGTGATTAACAATAGCTTAGGGAGGGCGGCACCACGTCATTAGTCGGTAACGTGAAGGAATCCACGCTTTTAAAACCGAATTTCTTCCCATCGACGTACGATTCAAATTCTGGGAAGTGGTAGTCGTTTGATGCCATGTTCAGCACCTTTGCCAAGTGTCCCTAATTTTAACCATCCCCATCGCTTGTATGCCCAAAGTAAGGCCTGAGCTAGATGTCTATGCCAAAACTCCGAGTTACTGATTAAAGAGCAATGAGTCTCCCTTGAGATTGCAAAGCAGCCATGTCAGGCTGGATTAAAATTTATCATTCAAACACACGAGAGCTTGGAGTCAGCGAACAGAGGCTGATGAGCTCAACACTAGGATAGTAGCCAAATTATGGGAAAATTAATGCTTGGGTTAGTAATCCAGGTCTCATAAAAAACACTGAAGGTGATCCATTAAGAGCGGCATACGAATCACTGACATTACGGTTAAATGCCTTTTTGCCTTCATAAAAGCTATAAAAGGATGATCTTCCTGTCTCGTGGGTCGTTCAAAAAGGAAGCTGCGTTGGCTGGAAAAATTGATGCTGAAAATGAGAGTCTTTAGGCCAAGACAGGGTTCTTATGAGGTGAGCTTTATTGGCCTTGAATTGGGCTATCAATCCGCTCTCAAAATATCCTTCCCTTGCCCTTCTTAATAACTGCCCATCAGGCCTTTTACACATTCATCTTTATGATTCAATCTTAAGTTTTGTTACAATGCACTGCCATTTTAACTTCGTTTCTTTTCTCATAATAAGTCATTTTTTTAGATCAAGACTGACTGCATTAGTAAAGTCAGACGAGTTCAATGTTGAATGGGAATGGAAGGAGAAGGCAAGAATGCGTAAAGCAACCATCATTTTTTGATTTATTATTAAATTTGGGTCTTAACCTTACGCTATTACTTGATAATCAGCGTGCAATTGTATCAGTCCTTCCATGGAAATGTGCGCCATTTCCTGCGAAAGGTGAAGGCCTTTCAAGAGGTGAGCAATTCAAACCTGGTTGAACAAGACGCAATGGGGCCACCCGTGATTCCAATGTTGGCTCTCATTCACTTACTCTGCAGCCAAGGGCGATCGTAAAAGTGGCGACTTCTACCTTCGTCTACAAAGGCTTAATGAAAGTGGACATGGCTATAAACCAGGCGAGAGCATTACTTCGATTGGGTTTTGGGTGATAAAAATACTTTCTCATCATTGTTGGCCGCGCGTACAGGCACGCGCAGCGCGATCAACTCCTTTTAGACCCAAGTGCCCCTTCTGGTCCATTATTAATGAACAACACATGACCGGAGGTAATAAATCGACCGATTCCGTACTTAGCTCGGTCTTTACAAATGCACTCTTCCTTCCTTCCTTCCTTCCTTCCTTCCTTCCTTCCTTCCTTCCTTCCTTCCTTCCTTCCTTCCTTCCTTCCTTCCTTCCTTCCTTCCTTCCTTCCTTCCTTCCTTCCTTCCTTCCTTCCTTCCTTCCTTCCTTCCTTCCTTCCTTCCTTCCTTCCTTCCTTCCTTCCTTCCTCCTTCCTTCCTTCCTTCCTTCCTTCCTTCCTTCCTTCCTTCCTTCCTTCCTTCCTTCCTTCCTTCCTTCCTTCCTTCCTTCCTTCCTTCCTTCCTTCCTTCCTTCCTTCCTTCCTTCCTTCCTTCCTTCCTTCCTTCCTTCCTTCCTTCCTTCCTTCCTTCCTTCCTTCCTTCCTTCCCTCCTTCCTTCCTTCCTTCCTTCCTTCCTTCCTTCCTTCCTTCCTTCCTTCCTTCCTTCCTTCCTTCCTTCCCTCCTTCCTTCCTTCCTTCCTTCCTTCCTTCCTTTCTTCCTTCCTTCCTTCCTTCCTTCTTTCCCTCTCTCTTTCCCTCCTTCCCTCCTTCCCCCCTTCCCTCCTTCAACTTCTGGCAACTCATCGTGTACAATACGTCCACAATAGCCGAAAGATTTAAAGCGCCTGCGTTCCTTTTGGCCTCACCATTTGACTACTCCTCATTCGCAGAACAATAGGTAGGTAAAGCCTTCGGTGGGACTGGCTTTTCGACAACAGGACAACAGCCTAAAACTGCTTTGGCTATCCTAAACCTTGGATTTTGCAAATTATCTGCATAGGTAAAGATGCATGCACTGGTAACTCTACCAAAAAGTATCAATTCTCTACTTCCTCTCTGATATGCTTATATTCTGTTTCATGTGTTCTGATGATTTTGTTTCGATGTCATAAGTAGCATTTCCAGCGGTACCACCATAGTCAGTACTTTCCTCTTCCCTTATACCTCAATGCTACCATTTAATGCGGCAGCATTTTTGCTTGGTTTTTAAGCCTTTAGATTGTTTGGTTCAGTCGATGTCCGTCTCCGTGACTTCATGTCAGAGCTGAGGCTTCGGCGAACGCAAAGCAGACTGCCATCGCTAACTCCAGTGATAATTATGTATCAGCGGCAAAGTCGTCTGCTTTAGTGCCGCGTCACAACTTATCCCCGTACTTCATAGCCCCTTTATGGTCCCTGTGAAAAACCTTGTCATCCACATCACTAGTGGGCTCACAACTTGAACATCTACTTTTGCAGGCCCATTACTAGCTCTGGATGAGGGCAATACTTGCCGTGGACCGATTGTCTCATCGCAAGAAATTTTAACCACTGCTTATAATATTGAAAAACCTTAATTAACCTAGTTGGAGTATGAGCTAGTGCGAGCAGTTATGAATCGACGATGAGGAATGCATGTCACATAACTGCGAAGTCGGGATGAAATGGCACCATCGATACGTATGGGGCGAGCATGTTAACTGAGTTTGTGATTCTAGTACTCAAAGCAATGCAGTCGAATATTGAATTCGCGCATTCGAATGCAAATTACTTCTGAATGCTTTATGCCAAACAGGAAGTTGGATGAACGGAGTTGCTTTTATCATTGAAATCTACGCAATGGCGTCACTCTATACCAAAGGAAATGTTAAAACAGGCTGTACTGTTAGGGATGGGAACTACTACAAGTTGATTCAACTCAAGGCATGGCAGGTGACTCGCACCAAAGCGGTGGGTGAACTCATGAACGGCTGATTTCGAAGATTGAGCATCGGTCGACGACACTTGTGTGGTGGAGCTATTTCGGACAATTATAACGCGTTTGTAACAAGCAAACAAAGGAGACGGGATAAAGGCTTTGTACGTTGGGTAGGCGTGGCTTCAGTGCTGAGAACGCAAACTTTTAATGCTTGCTGATTTAAATTGATCAATTTGATTTGTAAACAACTCCTTCAACCAAACAATGGGTACTGATAGTGTATTTGAAAACAAATGAAATAAAGGACTGAAATATGCGTTGGGCTTAACTGACTGTTAGTCGATAGCACCTCAAGCTCGATTCCAAGGCCACACTGCCTAGTCAGAGTGCAATGGCGGAGGATCAGGTGCCAGCAAAATCAAAACGAAGAGCTAAGCAATTCAGTAAAGCATTAAATAGGCTCCTTTTCTCTTCCGAATATCCTCTATGGTGCTCCTCTTAATCGAATCCCCACGTCGACCGTCGGAACGTAACTGCTGCCGCAGGTAAACATCCATTAACCAATTCCACTGAGCACTGAATCTGCGTAGGACTAAGAAGGCACTTGATTAGAACGTCACTGATCCTTTTGTCAATTCCACAGGAACACCGTTCCAAAGTCGTTCTTTTAATGCAGGAATGATTTACTGATTTCGAGGTAATAAGGCTGTGCCTTCATTCATTATTACCAATTTTCTAATTTTAACATTTTTCAATTATTCCCATTAGCTCAACTTCCCTTAAGCTGAAGGGGGATGAAGAAGGTAGCTCATGTTCACTTTCTTGACATCTTTAAACATTCACTGTGAGTACCTTTACACTGGCGGCAGCTGACCCCACTTCCATCGCTGAAAGCATCCCTGCACAACACGAGCTGAGTTGCAGCCCAGAGCAGAGCCATTGCAAAGACCCCCATCCTCGGCATGGGCACTTCTTCTGTTCCGCGAAGATTTATTGCCATCAGTGGAAACATAGGTTGATGTCCTTTAGATTAGGGTTTACCTTCTGCTTTCCCCATTGTACATTTCTTCGACTCCCGAAGACAAAGTGAGCCATAATGCTAGGACATTGCCGACGTACGGAAGAGCTGCGGAAAGTACTCCTCAAATGCCGCCGATAGGGAAGGTGCAAAGGCGATTATTCATGTATGAAGACTTGATCAAATAATTGAGGTAGAACCACTCAAAGAGTAATAATTCTTGTAGTTGAATTTTAACATAGACGGCAAACACATTATGCCCACGCATCTTAAGGGTCCAATCACTACAGCTTGAGTAAATACTCTTGCCGAATAGCCTAGAAGCGCGGCTCTCTTAATGCCATCAATCAAATTGCAATAGTGGGGCGGATAAACAATAGCTGACCGGGAGGGCCTGTGCTGCTAACTTTAAGTGAGAGTGCATTCCTCCAAACCTCCACATGTCTGGAGCCGTAAAAGTAGTCATTAATCTCCCACGCCGTGCTTTCTTACAACAATTTGATAAGTCTTCTCACAAGCTCAGCCAGGACTTGGGACGAACGCTGCAGTTACTGGCTCTACGCATCCAAAATGCCGCTCCAACTGAATACACACATAAGCAACAAACTTCAGCCTCCCTTACCTCTAATAATCTTATCTCTTGTACAAACGTAGCTACTCTCTCTGGCGCTCAGATATCCTATGGACGGTTAACACACAAATCAACTCCTGAGTTATTCATTAAACTATTACCGAATTCCAAAACTGCGTTAGCTATTGCTGGACTTCTATCATTTGTTTAACTGTGCTGTTTGGCTTCATCATCATCAAAGCCCTGCCCTTGTTCTCCTGCTGAACCTCATGGCCTCCGACACATGTTAACGATTTTAAGCCTTCTGCATGCCAATGGTGCCACCTTCACGCATGCCACTGTAACCTCTCCCTACGTCGGAGAAGACTCTAGGCAATGCAGTTAATCTCGCCACTTTACACTAGGCTCAATTGTGGATTCTGATCTCATCCTGTTGCCATACCTCAACGGAATGATGTGTCGATGTTTCATTGCCTCTTCTGCCTGAGCAGTTTTGGTCACCGCCTTCACGAAAAGGCATCATTTTTATATCATTTCTGCTAACAGTCCATCAGTCCTCCAGCGAATTTGGAAGGTTTGCAGCCAGCCTCGCAACTTATAACCCCCTCAGAGTTTACCTGAAATTCTACAATGGTTCACGAAGCCCTCTTTAACTTAGTGAATGAGAGAAATGCTGAAGATTTGCAAATTCACTTAAAACAGTTTCTGCTGCATAGTTTAGAGGTCTGTGTTTCCAAGTAGATAGGAGACAAAGCCACTGTTATGCTGAGGTTCCAATGCGAATAAGAACTGTCTGCGAATTCATCCAACAACGGGCCGAGAAAGGTACATCGAGATGTGCATTGTGCGGTCTCAAAACTTAGCACAAATGGTTCAAAGCCCATATTTTGTACCAATGAGTAGCCTCCACTTATTGTTTTAAAGCCCATCTAATAAATGATTCAGGAAGAGGTTTTTAGCCCAAAGCGTTTAGTAAAAGGACTTTTCATTTCTTTCTGTTTAATTTGACATTTCCGGATCTAGTCTGAAGTAATGCGTTTAGTAGTAATATGGCCAATCCATTGGTAGATGCCAATTATAAATGGAGCTTCTCCAGGTCGAGGCGGAAGGAGCCTATCATTACGTAACTAGGGTACATCATTGCTACCAGATAGATGATAATTACAGTGTGATATGGAGGTGGGAGACCCGGTCGTGGTTTGTTTGCAAGAGATAATACTTACTTTTAATTGCCACCAATTGGTGCAGACACTTAATGTAGGGAACACAAGGTCAAAAATTTGAGTGGCTATGCTAATTTCTCTTGTTTGAAGTAAGATTTCTTTGAGAAATGTGGGTACAATGCTTAGGACGATTTCAGGCACCTGGTTAGACGACTGACTACGACTAGAGTCTCGTTTCAATTCGACTCAACATCGAAAGGGCGTCGCTGGATGCAGCTTACAGATACCACCTCAGGTCGCCTACGGTGCGGACGGTAAGCAACGAGATCACGTTCGCGCATAAAATTTAGAGCATCTCGATGCGCTTTAATTAAGTTGCTAAATGCGCTAATGCGTGTAGAATGTAGCGCAGGAACTACTAAAACATCAGAATAAAAGAATGGCTTAGCAAATCCCTATTAAGTTTTGCGAAAACACGGAAGTGTTAGTCGCTGCGATTCCACGCTAAATGAGAGTTACAACGGAAGTGTTTAGTCAAAAGTTGTGAATATGGTTTAGAGAATGGTGAGTTACTCAGGATTGGGCTCCCAAGGCTGTATCCACTGCAGAGGTAATGAAGCACTTCAAATTTACCATTCTGCGTCCACCACCCGAAACGGGTTGGATGAGAAGCAAATTTTAAGAAACGGAGATAAAACAGACGCGTATCCTAACCTTAACCACAATTGAGATCATGCTAAATAGAATGGATTCTACATTTATCTCCCACTTCTGGATTCACAACCCTGAAGAGAAAAAAAGGATGTAGCATAGTAATTTCGACTTTATAGACCGTGAAGTTTTAAAAGGAGCTTGCCTCGTCACGTGAGTAAAGCAAGCTTACCACCGTGGGCAAGACTCGGAGCACCGTTCGAATAGTAGCGAAATGAACCGAAAAATGAGTGCGAATGCCGATAAAAGTAATATTGCATACATCAGCCGAAATAGTACGTTTTCGTAGGAAAATTTGTAATTCATTAATTGCTTGATTAACCCTCTACTCCGGTAGAGGCTCACATTATTGGTCGATGAACCGGCATTTTAGGCCCTGTAAACAGCCCAATTTACTTTTATCTTAATCACATACATTTTGCTCCTGTACTATGCCTCCTTCCGCTACCGGAGAAGTCCCAGGGATTCATGTAGTGCCTTGTTTGTTTGGACTGTGAGCTGGTCCTCCGCAATGGTGGCGGCCATCTTAATCCTAGCTGCGTGGGTCGGTCTCCCGACCATGCCAGCAGCCCCTTTCCTTTCTATGTTGAATACGCGCATCCTGATCTAAGCTTACCCTTCTCTCCATCTTCTAGGGATGCTCGGGGCACTACAATCTATGCTCTTCACCTATTCCGCTCGAAGTAACTACAGCAACCATTTTTATTTTGGCATAATTAAGTAGCTACTGAAATTTTCTGAAGAAAGGTAAAAGGCAATGAAAGCCTTGGCAATGCTGGTATGGTTCCAAGAACGGCCTCCTCGACAGGCCCAATGCTGGAGCCCATGCGGTCTCTTAACAATAATGAGGCTTTAAACAATCAGGGCACTGCATAACTTATGTCGATCAAAACGCCCTAATTTTTGTTTTCGCTTTGGTTATTATTAATATACAAAATATTTTCTGACTAAGTAGTTAACGTGGCATAACATTACTAAAATAGTTTCTAGGATTAAGACTTTGTGCAAATGCAAAAGTGATTATCTCATTTTCATCAACAAATGTATTAATACCAGCGATTTTAAGGCTTTTATCTTGGCTTCAAACGCTTCTAAAGGGATGGAAATGAGTTCGTCAATAGGAATCCTGACCTTGAGAGAGGCCTTTTTGGTACAGGGCCAGACCTAGAAATAATGCTTTCGCGAGCACTAAGAGCGTTTTCGTCTTCAAATTTCGTGGCTCTTTCAAAAGTACCAGCTTTTGCATATCATGAAAAAGTGTTGGATCATTACGAGAACCCCAGAAACGTTGGGTCTCTTGACAAGAATGACAAGCATGTTGGAACAGGTCTTGTTGGCGCGCCAGCCTGTGGTGATGTGATGAAACTACAAATTAAGGTGAGCTAATCATGATTCTTTAAAGTCCATCTTACTGCATGGATGCTCCTAACTACGACCAGACAGATTTTTCGTGTGGCTGTAAGTGCGGCTGGGTGCGCACATTAGCGAACACAAATTTGTTTTCTTGGCAGACACAAGTTTGCATAATTTTTTGCTGTAGGTGGACGATGAGGGTCGAATCGTGGACGCTAAGTTCAAGACTTTTGGTTGTGGTTCAGCCATTGCATCCAGTTCCCTTGCAACTGAGTGGGTGAAGGGCAAAACCATTGATGAGGCCTCAACCATTAAGAACACTGACATTGCAAAAGAACTCCGCCTTCCTCCCGTCAAATTGCACTGCTCCAGTACGTCTCTTTCTTATTCGTTAGGAATGGATTTGCATCACTTTGATGTTAAGCTATGCAATTGCTGAAAATCAACAAATTAACACATCTTTCGGATTACTTGCTGATTATGATGTAAAACTACTTACATCGACCTGATTATGTAATAAACCTGTGTTATTGTTGCACCAACTTGCAATTGGCAGGTCTGCTGTTTTATGGATTTACCGTTAGGCCGGTTTGTTCCAAGAGATTAGGCCTGTATAATTTGTCACTTGCTCAAGTTTGATAAAAATCGCCCATGATATGACTTAATCTACCCTTTTGGTTTTCAACTGAAGGGGTTTTTAACGCCCGAAGATAACAACTCTCGCCAAATTATTTCACCTCTTAATATAATGACCTATGAATTATCCCCTTTGCCATAATTACGGGTCGCTTGTCCATGTACTTAGCGGTACCTAAACATGTTGCTCAGTGATAGTGTGCAACAACTGTTTAATGATACACATGTTGGAAATCATGTGAACTAGTCTGAATTGTTTTAGCTGCCTCCGTGTGTCATGAGATTTAGGCAAAGTATCACCTGGCCTTCGCATCCCGCAGTGTGCACAGCACGTCCATTCGTAAACACCCATCAAATTTGGCCAAAGCTATTCTGAATGCATAAAAGTCGTCCTTCGGTCGAACGTCATAAGTAGATGTGATATCATTATTTTGCACATCTTTGCATATTCGTGACATAGATGGATAAGAAAGAGTTATTCTCATTTAGAATCGCCTTTTCTTGGGTAGGTGATCTTTTGCAGCTATTGAACTGTCAATCGATTGCACTTTTGATGCTATTAGGTCGTCTGACAAAGTCTGTTTTAGATGATAGTTTGAAGAATCGTTTTTGATACAAATGTGCATTATTTCAATCCGCTTCCGACAATGTTATCTTTTCTTTATTCTGCAAAAGTTGGAGAACTTCATGCTAAAAAATACCATATGGTTGTCGTGGCTGTTATCTGAAGTAATCTCTGTGGTTTTTAAGTATCTTTGCTTTTATTTGACTTTCAAACTGCTATGTACGGCTGAAACCCTGGCATTGATAGGCAGCCCTTTTTCAGGAGGCCAAAGGGTTGCGTAGGTAGTCAACATTTGTGTTTACCACTTCCGATGCGCCGAATATCACGTGTTCCGTGGTTTCTCATCTACGCTCTGGGTTATCACTTTACTTAGACCAGGGATCCGGTTGTATGCATAATCTCTTGGGGAGATGATATCATTAGATAAACTAAGCATGAATCTGAAGATTCTCTAATTTACTTGAAATTTATCTGCCATGCTTTGACATTTTTCATTTGTTTATTTAAGTGCTCGCGGAGGATGCGATTCGCGCTGCAATTTCAGACCTGAAGGGTAAGCAGCAGCAGCAGGAGAGTGGTAGCTCCTCGGAGGCGGCCAAATAGACTTGCCCGTTCCTGCTTTGTTCTATTCGCCCATTTCTGAATGTTGGATTCGTGGATATACTTGCTACTCACCGGAATCGCAGTAGCATACATTTAACCAACTTCCCCATATTCAGGGACTCAACCCTTTTTTGCACATCACTCTTTTGGACCACAGTGTAGTAATTGAGGAGATTGATTTTAACATCAGATGGATCATTATGGCTGCTGCTTAGTCTCCAACAGCCTTGGTACTTGAGGGCTGAGTGTAAATAAGCCTCAAACGATGTTCACGAGGGTTTGTTTATTGGTGAACTCAGACGATTGTTTCTACTTTATAAGTTTCTTAATTGTCTTAAAACTGAAGGTCTTTTTCTGGGTGTCCCTAATGGGAAGGTTTGAAGGATTTCGCATTGCAGGAGAATGATGTTTGTCTGGCTGTTTCACCTGTGAGATACCGTGGTGTTCACGCACCTGGTTCACCAGTTCTTGCGTGCCTTTACAATGAATTTCTGTCCAGTCGTACGGATAGAGTTAAAAGAAATCAGTTTGTGCGCTGATGGATAACGACAAGGGGTTTGGCCATGGTGGATTGAACCGGTAAATATTGTTTCATTTGAAGCGAAATTGTGCATGTTATATGGGGCTGAAGATTCGTTTTACATTTTTTTTGCCTTTCTGCAATTACCTGCTACCAGTACATGCCGAAGAAACGCGCTTTTTAATCACCAATTATCAACAACACTTCCCGATGTTAACATTGTCTAACTGATTTTCGGTTCGTGGGTCTTCTAATGCGCCCATTTTGCAGTCTTTTGCTTTGAGCCGGGGCGAATGAACCTGAAACAGGGTTTGTGAGCGAGAGTCAGTTCATCGGTGAAGATTTGCCCAGTCAGCGGACTCGGCATCCGGCGTGAGCCAACTGGGGTCCCAGTAGTAGCTCCAAAGTTTGTAACTTAAAAGTAGCATTTGAAGGTAATGCGGTACGCAAAAGGATTAACCATTGCTGAACTTACAGTTTCCGTGTTTGTTTGTGGGTTGGAAAATGGTGTGGTGCGATGAGAGCGCTTAGCTATGGGGTTGATTTTCAGGTGCTTGATGGGCTATCATTGTATCTTGGTACCTAAACAGCAAATGTAGATGGGTAGCTCTTTCAAGACGACCGCTGGTAGAAACAAGGGACGGATAATTTAGCTGACGCAGTTCGTCCTATTTGGCTTTTACAACGTGTTCTTGGATGCGACTGTATGCTGCATTTTTGATTATCGCCTTCACGACAAAGTGCATTAAGAGCAAATGGGGTGACACTTTTTATCGCCTTGAGTCATTTTGACAGACGCAAGAATACATATTCCCAACGCACGAAAGGGAGAGCATATCATCCAGAGGAATTTGGAAAGCGGGAGCTCAGGTGTCCATGCAGTTGAAACGAACAAACGAATAGGACGTTGTGCGGTCTCTCGCCTCTTTTGTTTGCCGTCCTAGATGCTTTTCACTGTCAATCTCCCGCTTCAATTATTAAAACGCATCCGATGCTGTGAGAAACAGCACCCACAATCTAAGCCCACCATTTACCGAATGTCCACGTATCGGCAAGACATTTGGCCCCAACGTCACTGATTCGCTTGTTAATACTATTCTCAAACAGGACAAATTCAGGCTCAATGGAATTGCGAAGGATGGCGTGCAAAGCAGTACTTTTGCGACTGGAGTTTGGTTTTGTTCCACCTCGTTCTGACCATTCACATCTGTCTGGGTTAAATCCAGGTAGCAGGAAGGTTAAGGCGCAAGTATCGCACGTTCACCTAGTTGACATCTCCATTCCGGTACCGTTACCTTTTAAGACAGTTTAATAAAATTCCCTGCAGAACATGGGCCTTGGCCGGTCGCCATGCATGCATTTTATTTCTAACATTTCTTTTGGGGGCGTTCTTGCACTCGTCACGTTGATGCCTACCTATTTTAATAGAAATCAGGATGATTACCCTTTAGGCTGGAGGCTGCTTTTCACCCTAAGGCCATGTAGCCTAGCGGAAATGCACAGAAGGAGCCCTAATTTTCCGCAGAACTAAGGGATGAATTAAACAATGGGACTGTCGCAATTAGCTTGGGTGCGCAATCTTTGCATTCCTCTGCTCTCCTACCCAAATGTAGCTTTGCCTGCATGGCACCATTGCATTGTCAATGCAGGTGACTAGGCGGGGCTTCGGGGCCAGTGGGACGGGTGACGCTGGCAACTGCAAACGAAATCATTTTGTGGGTACCGATTGCAGCGTCTGTTGGCCCCATGGATGATTAAACATTTGAAATGTTTCAGTTATTTCCTTCAGTTTAATGAAGCCTTATTGGGATAATGGCATACCTCTGCTACCGTCGTGCTTGATTATACGCCTTTGCTGTTCCCCTGGGAAAGGACCTGAATACTTACCGGGAGTCTTGAAATCCGTTTTCTTACTAATTCAGTATTTTTGCTAAATCCCGATCGGACACCCTTGCACCATCCAAGCCATAAATTGTGGATCATATCCGACCTTAAGCAATTTACACTATCCATTCCAAGGAAAGGCATGTAATGCTTGCTGGGGAAAGGCGTTATGTACCATTTGCGGGTGCTCCCATCTCAATTCAAAGATGACCCTGTAATTCAGTCTGAAATGCTGCATTCGTCAGGAAGGAAAGTGGGCGCGTAAAGTCGCGTTAAAATGACTTCGCAGTCTTATTGCTCGGCTACTGGCAGGTGAAAGGAGCCTTATGACGGTACGTTAGACGCTCTCCTTCCTCATGGGCGAAGCGCATTCTCACCTTTTATTTTAAGGGTTATACCTTCAATTTTGTGACTGGAGCATAAACTTGAATAAAAAGGGAGTCTAAGGGGTGGAAATTGCGTTTATTGTTTGACGCAGTGTTTTTCTGCGTGAGTAATTATTTTGGCGTGCAAGCGATGTCTGAGAGTCTTCATTCCTGAAAATTTTATCAGTTTTCTTCAGTCTCACATTGGGCGCTCATGCTGCGCACCCAATGTGGAATAGCTGGCCGACACTGGACGTGCTCGTGGTGGCTTTTCTTGCAGGGCAGTTGACTGTACTTTGAGCATTCTGGATCAGACCTTTCACGCCCTGCCTGTTTTACAACCGCAAATACCATCAATGGCAGATAAAAGTCAAATGACGGGGCTCATCTTAACTTCCACCTGAATCTAGCTTGTCGAAGGTATTGCGCTGACAATGGGCATAAGGAAGGGCGCGTGCCTGTCACCCATTGCTGATTGCGAAACTGCCGCGGCAGCGTGTCGATACATGCATGTGTACTTAACGAAACAGTTCAAGGCCCTTATCCCGCATTGCCATGTTTGCATGTCGTGCATCCTGCAGGTGTTGAAGTTGGTTGCATGCTTTTTCTTAAACACACATCACAGCCAACACTCGCATCTGGCAGTCACGTTGACACGGCTTGCCTGTTGGGTGAATGCAACATTTTGTGGGTCTTATCTCACCTAGCAATAATAATTTAGTTTCATCCGCATTTTAAGGGCAGATTCAGGGAAAAATGTGCCCCAGAGAAGGAGTTTGAAAGCATTACCACGAGTCATATCGGGAAGAAGGGAAGCACGGCACAATGCTAAGCCTGGGCGAGTTAATTCACAAAGTTTTGGCATTATGCGGCAGGCAAAATCATTTTTGTGTGAACAACTGAAAAAAACATTTGAGCAGAATTTAGAAACATATGATGGTATAAGACTGGACCCTATCTTTGCAGAATGTGGAAAGGAAAAAATTAATGCGGCCCAAATTCATTATCTGACCTTTGTTTGTTCTGGTTCTGCGTTTAAAATGTTGTGAACCATGTGGGTCCACTATTTCCTTCCTTTTTGCGAGGCTAACGAGGGCGTACATGGAAGTGACTCTGTAACCATAATGTACGCAAGCAATGCATATTCGGCCCGAGTACTATGTCTTCTTTCCTCTGCATGAATGCCCCAAGGCGCTGCAGTTCTTCATTGTCGTTGGATGATCTACGCTATGCCATTTAAGGCAAAACGAAATGCAAAACGGCCGCTAAAAGCGCTTTTACTGTACCGGTATCTCTACTTTCCGCATATGAGTCTTAAGTCCTGGTATCGCTTTGCTTCATAAAGTACATCTTTCAAAGTGTTGTTTGGATTTAACACAACATTTCGTCAGTATTGTGGTTGAACTTCAGCAATCATTTAGGCTGGATTCTTGGTTTAGCCACTTTTAAGTGCGCGGGTTGAAGAGAAAACTTCATTCAACCATGGCTGTAGCTGATGCAGATGAATTTGTCGTGGTGCTACTCACATGGCTGCGTTTTGATGTCAAACGGTGTGCCGTAGATCATCCTGTCTAATAGGACGCAATTTTGTTAGAGAATTTATCATTTGCCCTACCACTATGGGTGCTACACAATTCGAGGGTGGATCTCTTTGTCCCATCCCGCCAATCGCGAAATTGTTACTGCTGCTTTGCTGAAAGACACCCTCGCTAGCCTCCCTCACTCACTCCACTTCCCGACCTCTTTGGCAATGTAGCGTTTTGAGCGTCTGAATGATTACAGTCACCTAAGCAACCAATAGACATGACTGCCTGAAAATTGTAATGGGGTGGGGTTGCGAGGGCACGAAAGTGGAATGGGAAGAAGACGAGGTGTGAGATGAGCCCACGGCAGCACCAATTGGAGGCTCTCAGGAGCAGGCCAATGGACGGCGCATGCGGAATAGGTTAACATTATTAATCCTTGGATTTCTGCCACCAGGGATATTTTTGTACCTTCTCGCCAAAGAACATGTCGCTTATCTTTGCTGCTGGCAAGAAGAGTGCTGCTATTGTGAAAGGACGCGAAGAGGATCTACGAAGAGGCAGAAGAAAGACTAGCGCTGGCAGTGATAAGCAAGTTATTTAGCCCTATGCTCGACTAGTTCTGGGGCATTCTCTTATAAATAGAGAGAGAGCGCGTTTTGTTTCAATTTCATTTACTTAAGCGCAAAACTGAATTTACATTTGGCACCTCCCGTAACAGCCATTGGATTAGCGTTAGAATTTGTGGCTGTAAAGAAATTAATTGACATGGTAAATGACAAAAATGGACACGTTTTGGGAACCTGAACTGTGTCTAAGTTTGCATTTGGGTTGCTTACCGTAACTTTGTTGCCTATCTTCATGCCTCCCTAGCTAAACGTTTTCGAAGGTTGTAGCTGGTAAACACTCAAAACTTCACTATTCCCATGTGATACCGACCGCCTTTGATCACTTTGCCCTTCTAATTGGTTTCTGTTGAGACAACTGTGACGCTGGTGGTAGATGTGCTGCATAACGGATGTGCATCCACATTCAACCCTTTCTTCAGTAAGTCTTGGTGCCTCCGACGTCACGTTTATTTATAACCGATGCTCTGGTCCCGACAATGTCAAACACTCAACACGAGGGTGACACAACACTGCGTCGACTTTGTTGGGTAAACTTAATGAAGCTTTCTCCCAACCTTGAGAGCCAAATATGCCAGGATTGTGGTCCACTAAGTCATTGAACGGAAGGGTGTTGTACTATCAAAGCAAGCGTCCAACGAGTGTCTATCAGCAGCGGAAGCAGGATATACGCACATAATTTATTAGAATGACAATTGAGGGTGATAATCTCATCCATCTCAGTGAAAACAGGAAGGAGGAATAAGTCGTTTCCACCGGTCCATCAATCAGGCAGCTCTAAAATAGACGGTGATAGAGCAAGCTTTACACTCCTTGAGGTAGTACAAAGTCAAAGGCGATGGAAGAGTGATTGAAATGGAGGAATTTCTTTGTTTTAGATTACAAAAAGATGCGCTACCAACACTTTATCCAGTGGTTCATTTCACAACTCAACTCATGAGGTGGACTTACTTTTCCTCTCCAAAACTATATTCTAATTATTTGCTCCACTTGAATCAACTATAAAGTGTACAAATTTTATGAAGCTCCATGTGTCTGACAGTGCAGCACTGGCAACTTACATGAGCCTAAGTGCTCAATGAGCCGGCTAGAGGAATAGTTCCCGGCTTCTCCTTATGCCCCCGACTAACCATCTCCCTAACGAAGTATCGTTCTCATTAGCTGACATTTACTCCTCCACCCAGTAGTGTGAGGAATTACCGGCACTATCGGCAGCTCATTTTATGCTAGCATTTTAACGGAGAATAGAAATAAAAAAGGATTGTTTATGACATCGCAAAATAAGATGCTAACTCTCCGACAATAATGCAGATCCATCTCTGTCTACAAGCCCACTGAAGACATTGTTGTCTGGAATCCCCAAATTGGAGGCAAACAGCAAAGCATTGCATTGAGTGAGTCCCCCATCCCTAAATGTGCTTTTAACGGCTTAGAGGACACTTGTCTGTTGCATGCAGTAATTCCGAGCCGGTGGAGGTAATAAAGCACCGTCGAGGCTTTGGATGCATGTGAATGCATTAAAACTGGAGTTGTCTTAGTCTAGGCTTAATGGCACCTTTTGGGACAAACGAGCATCATAATGCTATTCATGCCTTCCTGTCGCAGACAATTGGCGGCCGATGAAAACACCAAACGCACAAATGTTTTGACAAGAATTTCAACTTTTTTAGGGAAATCGTCTATGGATATATGGTTTGAAGATGAACGTTTGCACTACGTGGTGAGTCCCTTTGATTTCTACAGGTAGGCTTCTCCAACATTTGGTGTTACCGATGTCGCATTCACATTATTTTGCAAGCAGAAATTGTTGGTTTCGGGACCAGGTAACTTCGAAAAGGCCTTGCCTAGCCGAAATTCATCCGAGGGAGACTATAGCTGTAGATGTGTCAGAAGTTGTCAACTTGAAATTTCAAAGCGGCATTGAGGAGATGGTAAAAATGATTTATTTGTCTAGGCTACAGCTGAGGCCGATGTTTCAAGAATGGACTTCCTCGTGCTCGGCAAGAAGGCCGTAATTCTTCATCGTCACCATCATGCAAGTAAACATGACTCCTTCGAGCTGCAAATTGAGGGCGATCTCATTCCTCCCTGCAGCATACTATCGGGTACCGAAAAGTAGACACCCATCTCTGCGTTCGCTCTCAATCTATGCCTTTCCACATCGCTGTTGATCAGTCCCGTTCGCCATCGTTATCACTGTCCCTATCATCTCCACTGTTTCACTGAACACCACTATTGAGTATCAACAAACCGATAATAATTTACTTAAAACTGCCTTCGTGGCAACATAAAAGGCCTTAACGCCAGTGGGCACCAGTGCTTCACAGCCTGACCCAAAATCTGAGAATCTACTGCGTCAGCTTCTAAAATCCCGAACTGGACCCGGAAGAAACATTAAATTTCACTTACGAAGCGGTAGCGGGCTGCATGATGTTACTGTCTAAGAAAATCTGGCCAGGCCGTAACGTTGGAAGTATATGGGAGAAGCACAACCTGCTCATTGTTATGACTAGCTTCGCCTACGAAAGCTTTTGTCATCAGATCATGATCCGTGCAACCGCTAAGGTCAGAAGGACTCACTGAGTCGATTGTCACTGACCCTCATAAGGAGGTTATTTCTAGCAAGTCAAAATCATTCGCCAAACATTCCAGTAGAGCTGCATCCCGATAATTTTGGCGAGCCTCACTTCAAACCCGAACAAATGACAGGTAAAATTATTTTTACTGGCAACAATCAGATGTTCGCCATAAATTGTTGTTTGTGTGGGCGGGCGACTAGGATTCTGCCCACCTTCACAGAAGATGGTGGTTAACCGACGTGGGCGTGAAAACGCATCGACGCGATATGCGGCTGGCCGGCTGGCTGGCTGGCTGGCTGGCTGGCTGGTATAGCGGCCTCGTTTACACAAAATTAGAGTGAGGACTTGATCTTGGGCCACCAATAGTGCAGCCAAGGCCTCTCCTCTAAGCAGGAGGGGCTTAGCCAGAGGGCAGTTTGTGGGCTGTTCGAAAAATAGCCTCAAAGCTGGAAATGCTTAACGAATCAAAGACGAGTTTTCTTTTGGGATTGCAAGCACGTCTCAGTGTTTCCCTCACTGTTAGCAGGAATTAATTAACAGCTCAATCCTTCTGAACTATCATAAAAATTGGTTTGTTTAAACCATGGGACCGTTCGATTGGCCCCTAGACCCTTTTTTGCAGAAAAATAAGGGTAAATTATCATAGTTTCGGCGCCCACAGCGATACAGCAAAGCTTACTTTTTGGGGCCTGATCAAAGGAGGCATTGCTTCTCGCCACGCGGAATGGCATCCACCAAATTTCTGTGACTCAGTCAAGCGGTTCGCTTGCCATGCTCGTCTGTGGCACTAAGCATCCCTCAAGCAGACCACAAGTTGAGTGTTGCAGTGATAAAGTTTCCCATACGCACATGCATGCTGAATGAAAAGTAAACTTTGCAAAATACTTCCCCGTTCTCCATACGTAAGCCTCAATGTTCCACTTCACTTTTGCGAACCTAAATGCTACATTTTTTGTGTCGGAAGGCGTGGCTCCTCTGTCATAAGGTATAATGAAAGCATGCAAGCTAAGCTTAGTTGGAGGGAATAAAGTGCTTCAGCTCCACAGCAACGCAACTCAGGTAAGTAGGTTGTTCACTTGCTCTAAGACGGGAAATGCGCTGTCCACTTTCTACCCAACATTAATAATAATATGCTCCGCTTTAAATGGTTTGGCCTAGCGTGGTGTCAAGTGAAGAGTTTCATCCATCTTTATGCAAATCTCGTTTTGAAACGTTCTTAATTTATCGATTTTTTGCTTGTTAGGAGGGAATTCAATTGAAGACCTCTTGTACGGTCGTATGCAGACTTGCGGGCTGCCCACTGCAGTGGTGCGTCGTCACTTTGAGGTAGTTAACTGGAATGCAAACATGAAGTGGTTGAAATCGGAACGACTATTTTACAGCAAAGAAGATAGCCGTTAACAGACTGATGTGTGCTGGAATTGTGCTTCTTTTGAAGTAGCCTTTTCGCGGCTGATCCTGTAACACTCCAAAATTTGCTCTCGCACCCACAGCGCAGCACATGTTGGGACAAGCCAGGAGGCAACACATTGAGGATATTGTTAAGTGGAGGCCAGACGATGATCGCTGGGTGGGTTTTGTTGGTAGATCTGTGACCGAGAGAAAACACGCGTTAGACATCATGACGATCCTCACGTTAATCTTTACTGTTTAATAATATATTTCCACCTATCATCTCCGACGGGTAGGAAACATTAAATCTAATTTTAAAATTTACCAAGAAAGGAAACACTTGGGCCACCATTTTTATAAAACAAATCAAAGTACTTCCATTTCGTCACTCCATTGACATTGCAAATGCAATTGCTACAACCAGACGAAAAACTAGCCGATGGGTCTCAACGAAAAAAAACGGAAAAGTTGGGCTGGAAAGCTTCATATGGTCGAAATTTGCTCGGTTCAGTCTATGCTGATTAGTCTGCGCTTCAGGTCTAGTCAACTGAAACGTACGGAAGTCAAAGACACACAATAATCAGATGGTCTAATAACGTATGAAATGTCTTTGAATGACGTGTGCAACAAGGGGTGGAAAAATGACATGAATGACTTACACGGCCGTCGAAACTGAGAATGAGGTATGTGATAAAGGGTAGACTCTGTGGAGGGCTTAGAGGCACGGTTGAGAGGGTTTTCTGTTAGGCCACAAAGGCAAGGCTCGACCTGACCTTGCGACACCCCAGAGGATGCTTCCAGAGTTTTGTCTGCGAATGTGATACAGCCAGCAATAGAGCTCGCAAAACTGTTCAGCGTGGCAGACAGCATTGTGTACCTTCGCATATAAGGTGGTTCGAACATGGAAAGGCTTTCAACGTCCTCCTTCCGAAAGGCTGTTTATGGTGGTTATGTGAACGATACTTATGATTCATCCTCTCCTTCCATTCCTGGTTTGTGGAGGGCGTTACAGAAGTAGTGGGTGAAGTTCACTGGCTGCAAAAAGCGACCACCTAAAATTTGTTCTAAATTTCGTCGATCCACTTTGTTGTAATGCATTCTCGTGCGATAAAATTTTACACTGGTGTGCTTATCGTTGCCTCTGTTCTTTAGTGTGACACGAAGATAGAAGAGATGCAAAAGTAGGCGTTTGAGGAGAAATCCATCAGTTTTTGTGGAAGTCCATTAAAAGACAAGGACATGGGAAAGATTATAATTTCCTCTAAAGTTGGTCAGACTTCTCAGTGACAATGTCCATGCTGCATGCCATTCTATTTGACGTTGGCAAAACATACTGCAGAGGAAAAGCAACCTAATAGAGCAAATGGGCGCCTAAATGTTTGGATAGGCGGAGGCAATCCTTCGATATAAATTTCATAAATTTGGTAAGTTGATAACAGAAATGAAAGATGCGTGCAAGTCACGTAACTTTTGGTCAAAATTCACTCAGCTCAAAGTCGTGGGTGTAGGGAGCCCAGAATAGTTCGTTCCTCTGTTTCTAGGGCACAGAATGGATGGCTGCTATACAAATCAAAACATGTCAGTAGTTTACCCCCAATGCCAGATGCGCACCAATGAGCTGCAAATCGCACCGTTGCACGTGGCATGGACTTGAGATGTCAAGGAGGAATCTAGTCCCATTATTCGGCATTTTCCAACTATCTGCTTCCTTTTAGCTTGCGATGTTAGCGCAAACGTGTTGGTCCATCAGACGCATAGGCTAGGTTGGCAATGTAGTTATGTAGAATTGCGAAGTGACCGCCATTTGTGAGGCATAAATGGAAACCGCCAGACATTTCCAAAGCCGACTGGGAAGGAGGGACAGGCAACGAAGGAAACCGATGCTTCACTTCCATGGTCCACGCCCTTCTACCGCAAACTCGATTTCAAGTAGGCCATCAGTCGTCGACTCGCCAACTTCAAGGCTGCAACAGCTCTTCTCTCCCACCGCCATGCCGATTTAATATGCATGCCTGTCTGTACGTTTGTCTAAGTGTGTCAGTAAGTGGACAAACCACTGCCTAAAATGGAGCGGGAACCACTGCAGGCTTGGGGCGCGCAGGCCATTGCACAGTTCGTCTGTGATGCAGCAGTAGCCCATCGGGTATATACGTCCTCGTCAAAGGCAATCTTTCTTCATTCTTTGTTTTTCTTTTGTTCAAATGAAGTTTCCTTCCATCATTGATACCCTGCCGTTGCATGGAAGAAGTCATTACCCTCATATTAGTAATTGATTTGAATTTAAAGGCAACCACCTCTTTGCCTTCTTCATTTTTTTGCATCAAAACACGGTCGGAGTAGCAGTGGGGGGGGGGGGGCTAATTACCTGAGGCCTGATGCGACGCACAGTCGGGTCCTTGGTGAAACAGGAAGGAAAAGGTACCGATTAGGAAGACATCAGAAAGATTGTGAAAACATTGCTCGACCCAATAGCCGCACAGGGCAGTGCTGAAGCATTCATTCTTGTCCACCAGAAGGCTAAATCGGAAGCAATAGGTGGGTTGACCTCAGCAATGCTTAAAAATCCGGCGATGACATAGTCTTGAATATCCTCTACTTTTTAATTTATTTTAATATCTTGCTATGAATGAGGAAGTTTCAAGATTTGCCATGGCAGTTCAAGTAAGTCGCCCTCTTAATTGGCATATCTTACAAAATAAAAAGGACTGAAAGTTAAATTAGCATTGCTTTAGTCCATATCGGAGAAAACCAAAGAACCCGAAAAACAGCTATCTAATGAAGGAAAAGTTTTTGGCCCCACACTTTGCTGTGGTTTAAAGAACTGCGCGTGCAAAAATCACAAACCATGGGCCAGCTTGTGGCTTTCTATCAGTTAAGTCTCATTGTCGAAACTGAGATTCAATGAGCCAAATAAAGGTGGCGCGAGCTCGTTAACTTCGCGACCGCATTTCATGCCCAAGCTCAGGCCTGAGCAGTGACGGAGGGACCGCGAGTGGACATCCACCGGACAGAATTTGTAGGATGCTCGAAATACATTGACAATACCTTCAACCAGCTGACGCTCTTAAGAAATTGATTCTAATGATTGGTAACTGATGGATAGGTAAGGTGAGAGCTTTAGAGTTACGCCAAAACCATCGCAATTGAGGAATGGATTGGGTGTTTTTGAGTTAGGTAATGCGTCTTCTTCCGTTTAGTGTTCACCCGTACGTCTCTACCTCTCCGTAAAATAGGTAGAATTAAAGAGATTTTGCGTTGTACTTTGAGACCTCTCCGAGGAGGAACGAAAGCATAATGCAGGAATTGTGGTTTCACCCAGCACAGCATTGTCCAGATCCATTCCAATGAGCGGAAGCTGGGCTTCGTAACCACAACCAAAGGGTAATTCACGCAATCAAAGCATCACATCAGCTCCGACGGCGTCCTCTATCTGTCCATTAACCCTGAAGAACATCGACCGTCAATTTCTTTATCGCAATTTCACCTTTTGGTCACCCCCCATCTTCCGCTTCTATTCTCCACGTGGTCGGAAATTGATAGCCAATTAAAATAGATTTAAGGGGCTACCAAAATGTGGATGATGTTGTCTATCCGCCGGCGAAATTCTCATCGTCTATTTTTGGGGTCGGATCTACGCTGGTAAACGTGTGCATCAGCTACAATGTGTGATCGTTCCTCTTGGGTCCGTGGATAATGCCGAGATTTAAAGAAAAAAATTAAACAAAGTAGATGTTGGGCGTGATGACTATCAGCCATGATGCGCATCAGTAAAATTAAAGTAGAATGGTGAAGAAGTATGCTTCTAATCGCTATTCATCAAAGCTAGAGATAAGAAGAGAGGGGTCCTGATCCGAGGAAGACATATTTGAACATCTTTTTTTTGTTGAGTAACTTCGAAATTCACGATGTGTCTTATGCTACGAATTTATCGGAAACGTTTAATAGCTGGATAACGCATGTTACAACGCTCTTGAGGCCCTTGAAAAGCTTCTATCAAATTCTTAATTTTGCTCCCAAGCGCTGGGTCAAAAGCACTGCCCAGAGCAGGGCGTCATGCACTGCGGCAGTAGGCGAATAAGCTTTCGCCCCTTCTTTTCCTTCTCCTCCTCCTCCTGTCGCCCAGATCTTCAGCACTCCAGTACAGATCCTTCTGTGCCAATATTACCTGTTGCACTGTCGGAGAATAATCGGCATGTGGCTCGAGATAGATGCAACGGCACGCAGATGACGCGCCCAAGACTGGTGCTCTTCTGCCATACCACTTTAATTCCGCCTTGTGCAGTTCTTTACGATTAATAATGTGCCATATAAATGCAACTTGCTAAACATGTGTTTACTTCGCGATTTTGGTAACGGGACCCACGTGAGCAACGTGATCTCCAGACCACGTTAGCTGTCTCCCAGCCCTACCGTGTGCCGGGAGCATACATTATGCTTCTTTCGTTTTTTGGGGCTCTGAAGCGCTATTGTAAGGAAGAATAGCCCATTTTCGTTGCTTCACGTGCACTAAACACGCAGCGCTTCCTTGCATAGGCAAACATGCTGTAAATAAGTCAAAGGTGGTATATTTTATTACTTTAAGTTGTAACAATTTCACGGAGCACAGATTATGCCAGTCGACCGTCCACTTATGCACATATGACTTAGTCTTGATAAATTACGTATATCTTTAAACTTGGAGCGAGCCCTCCCTAGCACTAGCTCGGGATGCATTCAAAATCGGTTCCATTCAAAAGACCGAAGTGAAGAAAGCAGACCCCAGTGACCGCGCGTCAACGGGGGTGCTCAAAGTCGATTTGGATCCCTACAACATTTAGTGGAGATCTAGGATACGCTCTTGTGTAAAACGACGCGAATGCTTGATTAAGGAACAGGAAAGCGCGTTTGCTTTTCCAGCAATAAACTTTTGCAAAGTCACCTAATTACAGCACAAATAGGTGGCATCCCAAGACATACTACAAAGCAAAGGAAGGCATAGCACCAGAGCAGAACATATGCATTCAGCAAATAGTGGGAATGGAGTGGCTGGCACGAGCCAGAAGCCAGCCTACGCGGCTAGGGTAACACGACCAGGAGTGGCAGTCAGAATAAACAAACTAGTACACAGAGACGTTAGTGATCTAAAAGTGTTCAAATTGGAGTGCTCAAATTCTTCAAAACCTTCCTTGTATTATATTCTTGGTCCTACAATTTGAATACAAAAAAAGTGATCTCCATTACTGACTTAGAACAAAGGTTTATGCTTGTTTGAGCATCAATACATTTTTACACTTTACTGCAGTAGCGACCAGCAATTTTGTTAAGTAACGCAAAACCTTAAGCTTATTTAGATTATACGCTAGTTCTGCGGCGTGACCTCAAAGGCATACAACTGACCCGCCAGCCCCAGCGTGCAACAGTACTTTGCGCTGAAACAGTGCAGCACTGGTACTTCGTCTGCTTGGACTGCTGATTGGCCTTCAGTGACTTAGGTGATCATTTTGACTTAGTTGCGTGGGCTGGCCTACCGGCCATGTCAGCAGCACCATCCTTTTCTCTCTTAAACATATATGCGCATGTACGCCAATTCTGCCGTATGCTTAGCCTTCATTCGTATTTTAGGGATGCTCGGGTAGCTATAATAATTTTGGGCGAGAACCACGGCGCTGCAATAAACAAGGCGAGCGTCCAAATTACCTGACATGTAAGTCCCTTTCTACGAATTACCTCGAGGAAAATATGTGCACAATAAGTACTTTGAGGCAGGCAATCCAAAAGTTTTACTGACTACCATTCTTCATCACGAATCGCACGGGATTATTCGCTGATGTAACCCACAATTTAAAAACCTTTTTGCCTTAAAGGGACATCGCAACGCGCTTAGCTGCACAGTTCAAGGTGACCACCCACTAATCTGTCGAACCAACCAACGGTCCAAACAAGCAAAACACTACAGGCAGTCCTTTCTAAGATTGATAATGCGTATTCAATGCAGCATTACTTTTTGTTGTCAAATAAACCCAAACGCATTGTGCTTGCAAAAATTTACAAAAGAGGCCAACAAAATGTCTCACCAGGCTATAGTTCTACTAGAATGACAGAAAATTTTACACAAAGCATCAAATGTTGAAAAAGCAGGCATACATTGTATAACATTGGCATCAGTGAATATGCATAGTGCAACAAATGCCTCATATCTTGATGGCAGCTTTAAACAATTTTCCACGGACTATTTTAAATTTGAAAAGGATTATTTGTTTACTTGCATTTTCTGACAACCGCTACTTCTGGATTGGTGTATATGCATCGTGTGGGATTGCATTTCAGGGCGCCTCATATGCTCTGCTGACGGTTCTACAAGATTTTGAAGTATTATTATGAATCCTGAGGATTCTCAAAGCAAATCACCTAGTCCTAGAGCCTGCACTGAAGTTAGTTCGCTGCAGAAGAATAAAACAAGGAACCGTGAAGGTGTGGTGGTCGTCTGTATCGCTAATTTTATTTTAAAGCTCTCGAACGGGGTCTGTTATGCAGGCGGCCAGTAAAAGAGCTTGTCAATCAAGGGATTTTGCTTAACCGTAACCTTATTGTTAATTTCATTCCGGATTTTAGCTTCAATATGTAATGCTCTCAAGGTGAAGGAGCTGCAGCGAGCCAAGGTAAAATTTTCTAAGCAATATGATTTTGTAGACTGCAGATATTCTGAAACGCAAGATTGAAAGGCGTCCAGACAAGCAGGTTTTGATAAATCGACGAATACTCAAAGGTAACGCAGGCTTCAAATCCTATAGAAACATTTTTAGCAAGTGAAACAGGGGCATCGCCACTAATTCAGGAGCGATGTAACACTCTAACAAAAAATCAATTACGTGACTCCTTAAATAGCAAGCTCGAACGAAGGCCCGGCAGCTTGGAACTTGTCGAAAAGGGCGTTTTGAAGGTGTGTTATCTGTCTTTAAACCTTACATGTCTAAATGTGTACATCGGCTTGAGCTATGCATCTAATTACGTCTGCTACGAATCAAATGCACCTTTATATGCTTAGGTTGATCCAGGTGTTGCGACTCTCATTCGTGGTGGATCGATTCCGTATCCTCGTGTGTCCTCTACGTCCCCAACATTGTTATTTACAGTCCCTGAGGGTGAACCAATCGCATATCCCAATCCCCCACCCGCTCCTCCTCCTCCCGATGCGTTCAAAGTGCCCCTTAGCTCTTCCCGATCCGCCGGAGGTAAATTGCGTACTCCTAGCAGATCGTTAAAGGATGAAACCGTGATCAGTCGGTACGGATCACTCGTGTTCCATAACTACTGCCCCTCTTCCGCTGCCTCATCCAATTCACCGAGCCTTCGGGTCAAGGCTTCTACCAATGGTACCATCCCCAGTACGACCGAACGCTTACCGAAACACCGAGCTCGAGAAGTTCAACAAGCGGAATTGCTGCACTTGGAAGACGCGGCGCAGGCTCATAGACGTCTAAGTCAGGAGATTTGCCAAATGAAGGGTCGTCTTCCTCACAAAGTTGCTCAGTCCACCCAGCTCAGCTCAGTGTTTCAGCCGATTGTGATCACTCAGCCGTCCCAGCAATCGTCGTCACATCGATGTTTCGTGTTCTCAAGCCCAGTCCCTTCCCTCCAGCATACAGTAGCGCCGACCCCGCCACCGCCGCCTCCTCCCCCTCCGCCACCTCCCCCGCCTCCAATATCACAAAAAATTTCTACACAGTTCTTTCCAACTGGCGAAATTTTCGGTATGTAGACAGTTTTGTTTTTTGGATGCTTGGCTGACAGCCCATAAATGTGATTAGGCAATGAATTGTGTGACCTCGTGTGCAACTGTGCATGCAAATTGGGCTTGTGCTCCCACTTATGTGCAGAAATGTGTATGGTTTTCTAGTAGCAATCTTTTTGGATTATTTTTTCATCACATCTAGTATTCTTGTGACCATATTAATGAAGCAATCCATATTGTGAGTTTTTGGCATCCATATTTGTCTTTTTATTTTACCTGCAGCAGTTGCCCAAGCACGCTTACTTATATTGTTTTTTGTGCATGCCCACGTTCCGATTCGTGAAACGTTATTCCTCCAGGCATTGATTTGATCGAATTTCTTCTGTATGCATCCACAGAGAGACTGGATTAATTTAGTTGAAGTCATTTGCTCGAATTAGTGGAGGTCTATGATACAATATAGGTGGTGCGCTCGGCACTCGATTTTGATGCACATTCATAGCAAGGAATTTTCTTAAATGTAGACGGAAGTTATATTTAACGCTCGCATTTTTCATATAAACGTTTAATCGGTTCTTCAGTTGATTTGTGCTGTGATTTCTTGCCCTTTTATCGTGTAGGATCATGAGCGTGTTCTTATGGTGCAGAAAACGCTGTGTAGACAGGTAGAGGGGGTATGAATTTTTCCACTGGCCAGTGGGATGCATTTAAAAGTGTCTGACGTAGAGCGAACTGATAAGGCTAGGTGTTTGGCCTGTATGTGACCCGGTGGATGGATGGTGTCGTCTTCGTCATTGGGTGTTTGGCCCCTCCTCCCCCTTTCCGCTCCGTGCATTGCCTTTGCGTGCACACGTGTATGCGCATTCACCGGTGCCTCTTCTACCCCTCTCGGGGCTTTGGCCACGCTCTCCGTGGATATGAATGGCTTCCTCTAGTGAGCAACGTACGGTCAAATAGGTATTTTTTGTACTGTCAACTCACAGGATGGAAGTGCCAATGCCTCCCTGTCCGAATTTCGTAGCTCGAATCTTACTTTCTCCGACATTTGGTAGACTTTTCACGCTCAATCGATTTCGTATAATTCATTCGCTTAATATTAGTGACTTCAAATCGGTTCTGTTTTACCGTAAGTTTGTGCATGAATCCCATAGACATATGCCTCGAGGGTATCCTTTGATTTAGTGTGTAGCTGAAAACAAGCGGTATTTTTCTCTGAATTCATGAAAAATTCCATCTCATTGAATGCATGAGTCAACTAGAGTGAGTGACCATTTGCAACGTAGCGTCTTTGTTTGGAGCGAAACATGCACTCCTCGTGGGCCATATAGGGTTTCAATTTCAGCATTTTCATGGCCTTACTTAGTGCATGAAATGAGATTTTGGTCCTCTAAGCTTTCAAAGAAGACTCCATCTTATTTCCTTGTCGTATATAGTTTGGTACCTGTACTGGCGGCAGACCACCACAGCACTGTAGTTTCATTTGGACAGATTCCTCCTTGAGGTTTTGGTTGGCTATTTGCGTCGCAGTGTATTATTCAAATGTCATTCGACATGCAGAAAAATCTAGCATTCAGTTTTTCAGGTGCATTTATACCTCCCACATTTAATATGAATTTCCTGCCTATAGCGCTTTCTGTGAAGTGAGTGGCTGCATGGATCAGCAGCAGGGAAAGGCCTGCGAAGGTGTTCTGTGTTATTCATGAAGTTGATTACCAAAGGTCAGAGTTGGCTGTGATTGACGTCCCCTTTCATCCGGATTAATTTCTCGTCTCTCTCTTCATGTCAATGGTGGACTGCTTCTACATTGACATCCTGGGCCCTATCATCAACAGCACTGCTTCCTACTCACTATTCATCTTCATAGTATGAAGCCTCGTATTTTTATTCGGTTCCCATTTGTTCATCAGGGAGTCTCAGTGGACTTTGCACCCGGGGCTAATTAGGTCGTTTAAGTTCTTATCTGTACAAACAGTAGTTTAATTGCGACCTCCGTAATGGCGCGTTCTTCACAATACACTGATCTGGTAAAGCGCCTAAGTTTAACAAGATGCTTCACGTTCACTCACTCCTGTTCTCTAGACTCTGACACATTTGAGCCATCACCCCTCCTAGCAACTCATGTGTGCATTCTCATAACATCCCTTCATTCTTTTGCCATCTGGCTCCTTAAAGATTCCTGCTTGATGTGTGTGCATAGGCAGTAAATGCCACCTGACACTACATCGGGTTTGTGGCATTCCATACCGCCCTTGATTGCCTCCGGTGACGCACCCTGCGTTTATGTCCGCTTACAGCACCGATCAAATGCTCCACTTAGTGTCATTTCAATTTTAGGGAATGGTAGTGCTGCCGTATTAACCCTCAACAACGATTGTTCGGCGGTGGAAGCAGTGGTGCAGCAGACTCAGACCCAGGCCCGACAGCAACAGCATCAAGTTTTGGGTTTGGCTCCCGCTGCCTCGCTCTTGACTGCCATTCACCCGGCCACTTCTGCCGAGCCGGTGGAAAAGGTTGCCTCCCTGGAAGAAATCGAGTCCGTGTGGCTAGATCTTCGGCGTCTTCAACAAGATATCACTGAGGCGAGTATGAGTTTAATCGACCAGTTTGTAGTCCTCATTTTGCCCTAATCATTTTACCACTTGAGGTTCTGTCCTTTGTCTCTTCATTT
Organism: Taenia pisiformis; assembly: GCA_023968675.1. NCBI lineage: Eukaryota > Metazoa > Platyhelminthes > Cestoda > Cyclophyllidea > Taeniidae > Taenia > Taenia pisiformis. Next base: position 2,792,775 of record CM043736.1, read on the forward strand.
GACAACCCCGGGCAGCATCCCAATTATTTTGCTATCCCTGTTTAGTGGTCAAATCCCAACGCAAATTTAACAAGACAAATAATTACGCCATAACTCAATTGTCATTGTGCTTGAGGTGTGTGATGATAAATACCACCAAATCACTATGTCCTATGCGGAAACTAGTGTTCATTTCATTTTCCTGGTTTTTCAAACGCCAATGGTAGTTTATTGGATTGCTTAACGGAAAGGCAATTTTTGATGCACTTCCATGTATTCTAATGTGTGCTCATTTCATAACATCACGATGGAGAAATCATTTGTTTCTGTTTTGATTCATTTTTGGGTTTTTGTGTCGGACGAATTTGTTTTTTTTTTTTTTGATTTCATTCGTCTTGATAATGCCTTTAGACTTGTTTTTTGTGGAAAATTTCAACTGTTGGTAGGATGTGATCACAGAAGAACTATTTACTGCATTCCTTAACATTCAGCTCACTTTTGCCAGTTAAGGAGCACTTGGATGCCTACTACCCGTGATTTGGAAAACTCGACTATTGCGCAGAAAATGTCTCTTTAAATTAAGGTTACCAGATTTGAGCTCAGGCGAACTGAGGCGCGTAAAAATAGGAAAACTGTGTTTTTGTGGTCAATAAAAGTCGATACGTGTCGTTTGGTTGCTTTACCGATTGAATTACACTAATTCCTCATTCGCGTTATCATTCCTCGCGATGGGCAGTTCAACCAATGTCTATCCGTGCTAGCGATGCCTTTCAGCTTTGCAAAGTTCGAAGAGTTCACCAAGACTAGGGTATTTTTGACAGTTTGAGCTCTCATTGACTTTTCAACTTTAGTGTTTCAATCTTCCGTTCAAACAACCCTCTTCCCTTCAGTCTGAATCAGGTTTTGAGATGGAGCAGTTCTTCTACTACCAAATAATCTCTCAAACGCATTAGCAAATGAGTCGCTCCCATCAGCTTTGGCATCTTTTGCGCCTTTTCTTCATTTTCTCGTGACAAGTTTCCTCCATCTCGATTTTATTTCGGTGTAACTTGCATTTTTTTCCTTTTCTCCTCTCCCTCTCCCCCCATGGAATTCAAGGCTGCACATAGCTTACATTTTATTCCAGAATGTACTCTATTTATATCGAAGAACTGCGCATCAATATAACAAAAACAGCAATGGGACTGGAAGTTGGCATAACTTTTGCCCATTTTTGAAGAGTTTTTGCGTCTAAGAGGTGCGAACTGTTTTTCGCAGTTAATTTGCTCTCACAATGTTGAATTTGATACACGGTGGTTCTAGAGTGCAAATTTACCTCTGGAAGTTGGGAAAACGAAGCACAACTTAATGCTAGGTTATCCGTGTTGGTCGAAAAACAGCACCCTGTTCATGTATTGAGTTCAGCGACCAAGAGCCGTCGTTGTTAATTACAATGTTAACATCGTTTTACCGGAGGCGGCATGATCTCTTGTCGTGTGGAACCAAACCTGTCTGTAGTTTGTGTTTCGTAGTCGCATGAGGGTTCCTGTTAAATTGATTTCAATTTGCATAATTTGGAGGTATCTTTCAATTGAAAAGACTAACTTATTCATGTTTGGCCAAAATTCATTTTTTTATATCTGTTCTACACTAATTGTTCAAAACCCCCCAAAGTCGCAACATGCATATGACGCCACAGGGGAAGCCTGTTTCACGAGTCTTTGATAAAAGTGGCCGTCATACCTGTTGGTGCTATGAAGTATACGAATCTGGAAATAAGCATTATATATACATATAAGGGCTGGGGCTACTGTTATGGAGACTGAAAAGGTTTGAGTAAACCCTGCGCCATCACCTAGAAAGAGGTGTCAGAAAAGAAGGCTAGAGTAATGGGGATCCAACGGTATCACTGCACCAATAAATCAAGTGTCGCTTCTGTTGCACAATGACTTCTGTTGAAACAGCAGATTGCTTTCTCCTACCGTCTTGGGTATCTCCATTTCGCAGACCCACTAAATGTTGGCAATGTGTGAATCTGTCAAGTTCACCTTGCCCCGTCTTTAAACCTCCAGCCGTGGTTGTCTGCCAAAATTTAAAGGGGCGCCAAGCATCGACGGAAATGTTGTGAGGACTGAAATCATCGTAAGGACTTTCCATCATCTTTTGATCGCTGCAGTGGGCAATGTCCAGGCCACTTTGTAAATTAAACGCTTGCATTTCGTAAGAGTAAAGAAGGTAATCTCTGATGATTATTGCTTGTCAACCCCACAGGAAGCGTCACGGATGGGACTCAGTATTTATTCCAGCGACGGGTTCCCAGGAGCCTTCACCGTAGCAACTTCAAGTGAAATGGAACCCAACCACCCGGCCTGTCAGCGATTAAATCAGCTGGTGAAGGAACACGCCAATCTCTGCTCCCTCGCTCGTCTCCTTATTTCTGACCGGCTAGAATTTTTGGACGAGACTGACCTCTTTCTCCTGCGGTAAGTGTGGATTCCATGTGCATACTTTCAATACAGACTATTCTCATAGTAAGATCTTGGCGGGTTCCATGTCTGAATTGATATATTTAGTGGCGCTCGCAAATGGATTATTAATTACTGATTCTTTGCCTATCACTTTCTCCTATGTTCGCATTTTGCGCTGCGCTTGGATAGCTAGTCAGTTTTAATGAATCAGATATTCTGTTTGCCTAATTTTGCCTCGTCAGGAGCTACGAGGTGTGAATAGCCAAGGCAAATTGGCGTCTGAGAAAGAGTGAATGTACCATTGCATAGGGAACCGCCAGCGACAGTATGGTTCCGTTTTTTGCCGTTTGTGCGTCCCGAAATAGAACCTTGCACCGCCTCTCTTGCCCTTACCTGTGATGGGTTACTTTTGTCACTTGACTGACACCTATGTCTGGTGTTTATTTTTCATTCATCCCCTTCCTTTCATACGTATTTATGGACCTGTCATTGTATCGAACCCGTTCGCACAAAAGCGGAAACACACACAAAATACGAATAAAAAATTGTGGCTTTTGGACCTGTATGTAGGTGGAACTGAAGCAGAGTGCTTCATGTGCCCTGATTATTTAATTTCGTGGATTCGTTGTGTGTGTGTGCTATTGTATGACTTGCCTGCGGCTTATTTTCACCGGTGTTTAGGTATCGCTTTGGAACATTATCTCGTTTTCCTCCTAAATAATGCGCACCGCGCATCTTTATGACGGGCTTCCAATTTTAAAGATGAAAATAAGAGCTTTTTCGTGATGGCCGTTTAACCCTAACTCGGAGCTCTTTTGTCTGCAATTTCGTTGACGATGATAATTTCTTTTCATTATTAAAGCTTTTAGGCTATTTTTTTAATTTTTTTAGAGCACTTGGTAATGTTATTGTCGTTAAGAGGTGCAGGAGCTTGCCGATTTCCCTTTATTGGCCAATAACGAGTAATATCGATAGATATCGACCATGTTCTGCCCTTTGATTGAGTAAATTTCCAATTCCTTTCTTTGTGATTGGGAATTAATTTTTTATTGTCTGATTGCCCAGAGTTAATGATTCTGATTCCTGATTGCCTGTGATAAGGCTAGTTTTCATCGCACGTCGTTTGGATGCCGAATAATACTTAGCTTATTACCAATGCTAAGCTGGCAGTCGGGCCTGGTTTCCGTCACTTCCTGGCCGCCAGTAACAGGGGTCATCTCCAAATGGCTCCTCGTGATTAAGGTATCGGTAGCGGCTGGTTTAGAGCCTTTGCTTCCAACGCCTTTTTATTGCCATTTTCTCACAATCTAAAGCATTTAAGTTAAAAAACGAGCTTTTCGAGTAGATACATGGTAGTAGGTAGCGTCAGAGACGCTTATGTGTGGAGGATAGTGTTTTATCACACGGCATCTGTTTACATGATATGTTAGTGCATGCGTCATTTAACCAATCAAGTGTTTCTTTCTGAGCCTATGTCACACAACTTCAGCCGCAAGGAATCTGTAGAACATAGTAAGGAGGTGCTTGATGGCAGCAGTGCTGAAAGCGACGATGGTGGTGTGTCCGCGAACGCACAGAAGAAGCCGGTGGGTTCTGAGCTGGAGCGCAGTTTGCTGCAGTCCTATTTGTGTCGCCTGGGTGGCAACTACCACCAACGCGGGGCTGCTCGCTCCCGAAGGGCTCGCCAACTCTCATATCTGGCCTCGGCGGGGGTTCCACTTTCGTCCGGTCTCATTGGTGTCGGTGCCAACACTGCCGTGCTGCAGACTCTCTGGCGCAACAGCACCATCCTCCCATCCCACTCTGAAAATATTTTCTATCAGCAGCAGACCTGTCAAGCTTTCCCTCAGAAATTGTGAGTAGTGTTCTTTTTCAATATGGTCGTATTTACCAACCCATATCCGTGTCTTGGCCCATTCTTGCATGGTTGATTACTCCTGTCAGTCGGCTTCGAGTGGATGGACGTGACCCTCGCAGTATTACTAACTATTTGTAAAGTCGCAGCGTTCATATTTATTAAAATTGTTCCACCCTCTTGCCTCTGGACATGATTTCCATGCGGCTGCTTGAGTTGAAGATTTAAGTTACCACTTCTAACGGTACCATTGTCATGGTTTCCGTGTTGTGCCGTGAGGCTTTCCTTTCCAGAGGATCAAAAGTTCTATTGTTTCCTCAACGCAATAAACATCCTAGCATGAGGTGAGCACTTTTTATAACGTCATCTTCGGCTTCATTTAAGCCAGTGCAAACGATGTATAATCACTCATTTGTGCTCGCGATTGTATTAGCGCTCATACGTAATCGTGATGAAAAGTCGAGGAAAGCGTAAAAGCGTAAGTTAATTGACCCTTAAGCATGGTATTAGGGCGAATTTCGTACCTGATAATCGGAATTAAGTAGCATCCAGGTGTATGACATGGTAGAGGCCATGGACATTCAGCCTCGAAGTTGTATAGGGATGAACTGTATTCATCCAACTCGGTAAACGACTTGTCTCATTACGTTGTCACTCCTCTGATGTATCAGTTTGGCAGCATTGATGTACTTCGTCCAGTGGAAGTCTGACAAGTTAGCCTCGTCACTCCCTAGTTTCTTCCACTCATGAAAATGAAGAGTTGTGCTTGCGCAACTGAGCACCGACATCATCCCATTAAGATCGCAGTCTGATATAGTGATTCTTTGCCTTCTGTTTTGGTTCGTCTCGGTTGTGTAGAAATCCATTGTCACAGTTCCATAATTTTATAAAACCGTACGCATTGCATGGTAAATTGACAAGCTTATTCTTATGGTTCTAGGCTTTGGAAGATTGCATTAAATTGTGGGTAGCTTATTGCTGAAGAATGGATAACCTTCCACTTCCAAACGCTTCTGTTACCTTCATCTGCTGTTCACCAGAGGTCTCTGGGGCTTCTGAGCATGTCTGGCACCTTAAGTAGAGAGTAGATTTTTGATGTCACCATCCCTCTCACAGAGATGGAGGCATTGTGAAGCCGCCCTCAGCCACGGAGGCATGGATGGATCAACTGTGCTCCTCTACTGCACTCCATATGCCTCTCAATCCCGTTTCAATAACATCAGAAGCAACAACAGTAGCTTCGGTTGCAACCCCAATCCTTCACACAACCTCTTCCATGCCAGCGAATCTCCATCTTGTCAACGCACCCACCACCATGGTTTTGAGCCCTGTGATGACTGATCCATTCTTTCCTTCAACTCCTACCGTTGCTGTCGCTACTGCCACCTCTGTTGGCAGCGGAGGGGAGGGAGGGAAGACTGTCTTTCTCCCCTCCTTTAGTGATAGCCCCGGTAGTTCTGTGCCAGTCCTCACTGCTGAAGGTTCTTCTTGCTCCATTCCTGCCTCATCCAATGATCAAACAGCAGAACGAACCGAGGACAGTCTCATGGCCATGGAGGTAATATACGTGCATGCCTGTAATGCCGCTTTTTGTTTTAAGTATGAATCTTAACTCGCCTGTGTTTCCAGTTCTCTCCAAGTGATCTCAACGACATACCGTCGCCACCGAGGGCGGCGACTCACGATATCTCCGATGTACAGGACTTCCTCAGCGCATTCCCTCTAGATGAGGAGATGTTGGGATTCGGCGCTGCCTCTCCTGTTCTCCCCTCGACTAATGCTGCTACTTCTTTTGACTCGAGGCTCCCACCTGAACCGCAGTTCTTCGTGCCGTCAGATGCAGATGTCTTGTGGCGTCAGGGTCTCATGGACATATCCTAGCCTGTATGCGCTCGCTTGCCTGATTGTCCACTTTCTTAGATTCACACAACGCACCCTTGTCTTTCACTCTAAGAGAACCCCGGAACAGTGAACAGTTCCTTTGCTACTGGTACTACACAAGTAGAGAGTCATGCACAGATGCGGATGTTTAGGGTTCATTTCCTTGTTCCCATCCTTTTCCCCTTCTTCAAAAGAGATAAAAACGTTTTCAGTCTAATTTTCTGTAAATTCAGCATAACAAACATTGCTTTTGATTGATCATCATGGCTTATTGAATTCGGACTTGAGCCTGCCTTAATCGAAACCCAGGCGGTGAAGCACACCACCAGCCAACTTCTACTCCTTGAATGTAATAAAAATGGTTGCAATAGTTGCTCCTGAAGCTTATTAAAGAAGTGATAGGGAGAGCTGAAAGTCTCAAAACACAAGGCGCAGATTTGTGTTAAGTCGAATGCCGTCCATTACGCTGATTCGCCCCACTACAAGAGCGCTCAATTCGAACCTTGCATGATTAAAACTGCGATCCGCACAGGAAGCGAAAAGTGTGGGCGGTTTGGTAAGCAAATACTACCAAGCAATTGGTGGCCGCCTTAATGAAACTAATTGATTTACCGATCGTGATGAGGAAATCGATCATTAACTCAAAGTAACTGGTGTGACATTCGAAATGTCCATCGCTTTGGGTAAAAATATACTGGGCTATGAACTCACCGACATTCTCGATGTTGCCAGTGACTCTCCACGCAGTAGTCTGCTTGGGCGTTTCTATGGCGGGTTTGCCGATTTCGCCTACATAATGAAACTTCGCAGCCATCTGCTCAACGAGTTCTTTGAGCGCATGAGTGTATCACTCAAGAAGAGCTCTTTCCGCCTGGTACAAATCTACTACAGCCTTCTCCTCACTACCATTATGATTGGGATGATCTCTGTGATCCCCTTTGGTAGCTATCGCTTTAGTGGCGTCCTCCTCTACTGTGGTTTTTTCTTAACCGGTCTTCTCACTCTACTTACGGTCTTCAGTCTCTCTGCCAACACCTACACCTGGTTGTCGATCAGTTCCACATCAATGATGGGACTCAGTGTTCTCATTTACTTTGGTACCATCTCCACAACCCTACCCATTCAAAACACTCTTATGACTCTGCTTGTTTTCATAGTTTATGCTCATTTACCGGTCCCACTTGCGTTCTCTGCCACCTTCAGCTTTCTTCTCTACATCGGTCTCGCAATGCTTGACACGTTCAAGTTTTTCCACGATTTTACTGCTGACCAGATAACTATAGAGGTTGACCAAGTGGGAACTGGCAGTCGTCTGCTCACTGGTTCAACATTTTGCTTTTACCTCCTAGTTGCTACGACATGCCTTTCAGTCTACCTCAAAACCTTCACCTCTCTGCGTTTAAAGGCCTCCTTTCTACGTTTGTGTCAGGCTGTTCACATGGATGCACAGCTGAAGAAAGCCTTAATCGAACAAACCGTTTGGATTGATGCCGTGATGCCCAAAAAAATTCGTGCTAAGTATCGGCAAATGCTGAAACGGCACCGCGGTGTGGATAAGTCACTCTGGGTGTTCTGCGAGACCTATGATCCTGTATCGATCTTATTCTCCGAAATATCGGGATTCACCACTCTTTTGGATAGTTTATCAGCGTCTAAACTCCTCTTTCTTTTGAACTCCCTCTTTGCCAAATTCGACAATCTTTGCTACAATTGCGGCTGTGAAAGAATAGGTGCTCTGGGCTCTATTTACTATTGTGTCAGTGGATGTCCAAATCCAAGGATTGATCATGCCGAATGCTGCGCGAATCTTGCTTTGCTTATGATGGATGTTGTGATGGGAATGAAGTATGAGCGTCAAGTCGAGCTGTCTCTCGCCGTCAGCATTCACACAGGCAAAGTAAACGGAGCGCTGGTGGGAATGGATAGATTTCGCTTTGACATTTATTCTCATAGTGTACTCACGGCTCAAAAACTCCTGGCTACTTGTCCATCTGGTCATATTCACATATCTAGTGACTTCGAACGACTTCTTCCCGCGTCCTTCAAAACTAGTCCTGCGCAGTCGATCACAGAAAAGAGGGAAGTGCAATCGGCCATTGCTGGCATGAAACTGATCGACAAAACCATTTCAACACACTACCTGGATGTCGACTCGGAGCGTCTCATCCCTGTAGGTTCACTACAACGCAGTCTGGAAAGAACAGCAGTCTTTCGTCTTAAAGGAAGAGCAGCCGCTATTAACGACCCCAAGTCCGACATTAGACAAGCAACTAAGCTCAGAAAACAAAGCTTCTCTTGGCACAGGCGTGTTGCAGCCAAGAGGGCGGAGTTTGCATACATTCGCAGCGATCCCTTTAGCAAGGCGGAACGTCCGCCTGCCTCCATTATATGGAATGTGGATGCTTACCAAGGCCGAAGGGTAGCAACTATTCGCGAGTTCATTTTCGGTATTCCCGCTGAAAATCAAGGCGGTTTGGCACAGCTGACAGAAAATAAGGAAATAAATGTCTTGGATAATGAGGTAATCAAAGAATTGCATTCTGCTTCCGGGAGTCTATCTTCTCTATTTAAACCCAAACTTCTCAATTCGCTCACCCTAAGGTTTCGTGATGCAGAAATTGAGAAAATGTACAAAACTCGAAACGAGAACCAACTGACACCGGCCTATATTGACTCGCTCAAGCTGATCCCAGCTTTTGATACCATCTTCCTCTACACCTACATTCTTATTTTCACCGCAGCCTACATAACTGCCGTCGCAAAAGAATCCTTGGCAGGCATTCTCATCTCCGCCCTTTCCTGCGTTTCAGCAATTCTACTTACTTTACCGGGAATCATTTTGACAAACTATGCAATTTTTAAAAAAAGTCCTGAGGGAGGCAGATTTCTGGGAATATTTCATCGACTCGGCAGGTCTAAAGTATGTATTGAGCTCTTCTGTATTGTCATCGGTCAGTTGCCAACGTTAGAGATAGCCTTATTCCTTTATTTCATTTCACCAAGCAAGCTTTTCCATCCAAAGGACGGTTTCGTCATGTTTTTCGGACCTGCTGCCATCCTAGTCCATTGTCTTCCCATGGATTCGCCCTACATTGTTCGCTGGGTCTCCTCTGGTGTTACAACTGCCATTCTCTTACTATACATTTTCTTCTTCGCGAAACTTGGTACAATTCAGCGATCTGAGTACGCCTGGTTCTACGATGCATCGATTTTTCAGCCCTACACATTGGCTTCGTTAATGTCAATGATTGTTGCATGGGTTCTGGTAGTATTTGTAGCCCGGTCGAACGAAGCCACCTGCCGACTGCACTTCTTTATGGCTATGGAGGTTGAAAGAGTTGCTGAAACAACAGCACGAGAGATGCAAGAATGCGAGGCCTTCATTTACAATGTAGTTCCCATGCATGTAGTTAGAGACCTGCTAGCGGAAGGTGCCCAGACATTGAGCATCAACTCTGTCAACCATGCCGCGCTGGTTCCGCAGGTTGGAATTGCTTTTATCCGCCTAACTAACTTCCTTAACGGCTACTACCGTGAAGACTATCATGGTGGAAAACATGCAATTGAGTTGCTAAATCAAATTATTTGCATGTTCGATCGACGTTTGCGAAGACCTGAATACAATGATGTAGAAAAGTTGAAAACCTACAACGACTCCTACATGGTGGCTGCAGGTTTGGATTTGCGTCAGAGAGAGCAAAACTCGGATCAGGCAGCGCATTTGTTGAAGTTGTTACGATTTTGCCACGGTCTTTTCAGACTGCTCGAAAAATTTAATGAAAAATTTATTCTGGGTAAGGATAATGCTTTTGAGCTGGGTATCGGTGTGGACGTGGGCCCAGTGTGCGCTGGTCTGATCGGCTCCGTGCAGCCCTACTATCATGTGATCGGTAGATCAGCAGATATTGCTTACCTTCTGCATCTCACCTCTCCGCCAGGAAAAATCGTTGTCACCGACAACGTAAGAGTGGCGCTGATTTCTCACTTCCGTTTTGAGGAGGCTGTATTATCCAACTCCCCCAGAACTGATCACTCGTACTACTATTGCTTTTAAACCCGGAATGCCATCTGTACTTAACTGCAAATGCTGCCCTTATTCATTAATGGTGGCGAAAATGGCACCATACTTTTTCTTTCCATTACAGCGTTCCTTTTTAATGAGATACTCGCTTACGCGGTCCCTTTGAGTCGCCTGCGACTACTTTCGAATGGTCATTACCTCGTATACCAATGGCACTCTCATGAATGCAAAGCTCTCCACCAATTTGGCTGTGTATTTGGAAACGCAGAGAAGAGGCGAATGCTGTTAGCATTACCACCCGGTCTTGAGTGTGACAGCTTTGCATAATCAATTGTGTATGGTGCTTTACTTTTGCATTTCGTCAGTGCTTCCCGTCAAAGTCGAATCGTCGGCTGGATGACCTCATCTCTGCCCGAATTGATAATGGCAAGCGTAATTTAAAGTGGTCATAAAGAAGTGCGTCTCACAGATAGCATTAACAAAGTATGCCTAGCCTTCTCTCTAACCCACCGATAAACCACGCAAACAGGTTGTCAGGAGGAATGTGAACTGATTCATAGCTTGAATGATCTGACATTCGTATGTTTACGCTGCGCATTTGCAGTGCAGTTTTATTGCTCTTCACGCCCCCAAAGTGGTGGCTTTAAAGATGAAAAATGCAGTGTCCTGTTTCGAGCTGAATTAGGCGTAACACCATGAAAGAGGTGTCCTTTTTTTATGATATGGGCAGTGCTCACTACAAATCTGGCTACTTGGTGACGGTCTGGACTCTCCTGAACATCTATGGTCGATACTCAGAAGGGCTAAGGATTGCTCTCACTACCCGATCTTTCTCTCGTTTAACCTTCCATGTCAGTCAGCACACCGTAGTTTGATGCCCACGAACCAACCATGTCAGTCATTACAGCCCTGGAAACTATCACGCATGTGTTACGAAGGTACATGGCTTTGTATAGTTCATCAGGTGCACATTTTCGTGTCTGTTCCTCTTTAATCCTTGGGTCGTCGATGCAGGTACTGCTGAGCTAGTGGAGGAATGGCAGATATATTGCGTGTCGCTTCGTTGACATGTTCATTTTGGACTTTAGCTCTTTCCTTATAAAGCCGAATATTCCTAGGATAGTTTGGCTTCTACGCGAAAAGGCTGCAAACATTGTCAGGTGGCTGCTCTGATACGCTAGCTAAGGTTTGCATGCTAGCCCTGTACCGAGGTGGAAACGGTTTTTCTCCATCCAAATAGCTGCTCAGAGCCAGTGATAGGGACCAGAAGATTGTGCTCTTTGAATCAGGAGGTGGGTATGTACTTCTCCACCAGCAAGAACTTCACTCCTCGCGGATCAGTACATCGCTTAGTTTCCTCATCTGTGGCGATGTTAATAGTCTGTAATTCCTAACAGCTAAGAAGCATGAAATTCGAAACGTTGGCTTGCGGCCTTATATGTTTCAGAAAACGCTGTCCAACATTGAAGTTTCAAGCTCGTATGTTTTAAAATGTTTCTGTTTCTTTGGGTCTTCTCGAATTACCTATGGACCGGCAAGCAACGGCTTATTTATAGCAGTGATCAATGAAATTCACTAAACCACTGGTTTGGTCTGTGTGCTGATAGTGCTACTAACAGTAATCTGGATTGACGCCAGCGCCCTCGGAACCATCGGTGAGAGAACCAGGTCTTAGCCTACCCACGAGAACTGGTAGCCAAACAAAGCAGTGCAGCCCACTCAGGATACACAAACTTTGATAAGCAAGGAGTTGCGGTTTAACACTAATTTATCTGGATATGTGCATAGCTTAATTTTTTAATCAGAGCAGCCAATAATTGAAACTTCGTGCATTGAAGCCTTGTGCTCCGCTTAAATCCATCATTTTGAAACAGTCTTAGCGTAGCCACACCAGAAGATTGCCATTGCATAATGTCAGCAGTTCGGAACAGTCGAGCGTTGGGTCTGTGGTCATTTGACTGCCAATAATCAACGAGAGTGTGGAATTCCACTCGCCTTAAATGTTAGCATTCGAGGTCTCGCTGAGCCACTCCTTGAGGCATTTCAAAATTGTCCTTAAAATGTGGTATCGTTGTAGCTTGTGGAACGGAAGTGTGTGACCTCAGGGCCTATTACACAAAAGAGCACATACAGCCATAGTTTTCGGAAGGGGTATTGATATTTAAATCTAAACTAAAACGTCACCTTTCTTATTTCATTCTTAAAAATGTCAGTGAAAGGTGTACTTGAATAGGTTGGAGTGTAAATTTGCAAGATCCTTGTAGTTCCAATAACGTTTGACTAAAGTTGAGTAATAAATAGTTCCTTAGCCTCGCAGTTCACTTAGTGTGTCATTATTTGACCTTCACTTCATTGAGGATTCGCAGCGTGTGACACAAGGAATTCGCGTTAGCAACACTAGTAACTGTGCTTCAAATGTACCTACCGTAGCACGGGGTGACGGCCGTGATTAGAGATGGGCATTGTTGATCGCCTAATGGGCGATGCACATGGATTCTTCATTAAAGCTACGTGCATTTTCAGTCAAACGTGAGCCGCGGTTATGTACCACCGTCCTGCAGTGCGAGGCTGGACATCGGACGAGGCCATTTGTGCAGCTGAGCAAACAACCAGTTTGGGTAAAAAATTTCGAATGGGAGAGCACTGGCTTAATGCGGCATTGCTTAAAATCGAAGGCGACGCCTAAACAACGCGGCCTCTGAATGAAGGTTTCTTGTGATTTTAATTGCGCTGTGATATTTAAATGTTTAGTGAATTCTTTCTGCCACGATTCGATTCTCACATCAGCCGCTTAAGGCATTGTTTCCTTCCTTCATTCCACATTAAATTTTGACTCATCTTCCGTGTTTGTTCCTTGTTTCTTCCACGGAGGAATAGCGTGACTTGTTACCTCGAGAAATGTCCGATTTTAAGAACTGTAGAGAACATAGAAAGAACGTGTAGAGAACATAGAACCTATAAAGATTAATATGATCATGGAAAAGAAATGCTCTATGGCTGAGTATTTTTGCATAGCCTGTAGTACCTCGGAATTAATTTGGTGGCTTTTTCGTTTGTCTAACTCTCGTTTCGGCTGCATTAGCACTGGAGAGCACGGTCATTGCGTTTCCCCTTAGTAGAATGGCCGGCGATCCATGCCAGTGGTCCTCTAGCCTTCTTTTATGCCGGGTTTGCTTACCCCATCTGTCTTCAGGGGATCTTATTGGGCGTTACATTGGAAAATATAGGAAGTTCTGCATTAAATGACTGCTCTTGAACTGACGCTCTTGCAACTAGCGCGAGGCATACGCGATGGCCTCCACATAGCCTACTCATTTAAATCTGTTTTTGAAAGTAGACGAAACTCCAGATTTGGTTGAAACGTCGGGAGTGATAGTGAATTTTGTGTCAGGCATCATCAACTACTGGCGCATTCGGTTAGCAATTAGGCTGTGATGGCTGAGTTGACGAAGAGAATCGCCCAAGAGGGCAGTCAGAAGAAGAGAGAGGCTAGGCAGCAATTTTCATAACCTTTAATTATTTTATGCAGGCACTGAAGGAGACAGCCTTTGCATTTCCGTTCGGCGTCGACAACACCCATTCGGTCCCAGTAATAAGTATTTGCTCGTCTTCAGCGCAGTCTCAAAATTTGCGTAGCCGTGAAAGGAGCGCTCGACTTTCATTAGCGAGCCTTCAATTAGGCACAACATCGTCAAAAATAATGCACGTCACACAAGGGAGCGCCAATTCGTCTGAAAACTAAAGTTGTTAAGCTTCGCGATTAAAGAGAAGATCATCGCCTTTCCAACGAGATCTACTCTGGTCAAGGCTGAGAGTCTTCCATCGTGTGCAATGAGGCAAATTGACAGCTTTTGGTCCTAAATCAAACGGAAGAACGCGAGCGCTCCCATAAGGCCATTATCAACCACTCCGAACAAACATCCAAGAATAAAAGCATTAAATAGGCGAGTTGATTCCCGGAAGGAATCACATTGATGCGCTTTCTAAAATTACGCAGTGACAGAGAACTAGGTTGGTGATTTCAATATATTATTTGCCCAGATTTGGATGCCTTTGAGACTTTAATATTCGCAGTGCAATGTTTAAAAACTTGCCTGTTATACAGAGGTAAATTTATTACCCACTGGTGTAAGGGCTTGGGTGATAGAGAGGGTCCAAGTTCTCAGAAATTGACAACGGCAACAACGATACGATCGTTCAGGCTTGGTATCTCCCATCTTTGGAGGAGGTCAGGCACATGCTCACTTGTTGTCCAGTCAACAAATAATTACAACTTCCCCGGCTGCTACTTTGGTAAGACCCATCACAGGGTTCGAAGTATAATTTACCAACTTCGTATTTATTCTTACTTAAACCAAATGTTGGCATGTAACAACGTCCCAGTTGGCTGTGTGCAGTTCCAAACTCTCCGTTCGGTCATGATTTTTGGGAATTGGGAAAACGTGGATCTCTGGGAGCAGGGGCTCATCGTCAGAGGAATCAAGCACACTCCAAAGTTCCCTAACTACCTAGGTGAACATACGCACATTATGTGAGCATCTGCCCCCCTTTGATTCAAACCTTCCAACCTAACTGAACCCAAACGCGTTCAATCTGTCCTTACCAAAGTAGCACTAAAAACCGAGCTAGCTGAGCTAACTTTTTAATCTGCTCACCAACTCTCTGAATGCTGCATGCAGAACAGCTTCAAACCCGTCAATCCGGCCACTGCCTCTAGACCTTCTGTCGGCGTAACCTAGAATAGGTGGTAATCATTCCACATCAAACCAAGCTGTGCAGAGAGCACAGGTAACTTCGTGAGATGACCAAGTTTACTTTGGACAAACTTCCGGTTTGGACCTTGACTGAACCGACTAATGTACCCAGAAAACTTGGGAATGCGGCCTATGAATGCTTGACAGCTGAGCAAAGCTAATCGGAATAAACCCAGACCAAAAAAGATCAACTATGGAGTCGGCACTTCGGCACACGAACCCAGTCAGAGAATCAGCAAGAAAACAAGTCGAATATTGCCAACTACATCGTCTCCCTCGACCTTTGACAACCAAATCTCCAAGTATGCTGATGTTACTCTTTAGACCTCTCGCATATTCACAATGGGGTTACGTTCGGAGTGGCCGTGATCATATCAAAAGTACTTCGTTCACTGCATTAGTAATAGGGTTGACACATTGAACTAGCGCTATGCCCGTGGACTTGACTACACAGGTGAAAATGGCGGAATGTAGGCGCAGCCTTAAGGCCGGATAAACTATTGCGCCTAAGCGAATATTTTTAGAGATGACACCCGGCATACGGAGCGTTCGCACCATCCAGTGAGTACAAGATCCAACGAAACCTCCAAAAACGATACCTGACGCTAGCTTGGAAACCTCTCACCGAGCTCAGCGAGCACCTTGAGGTGGCGGTCGACACGATATAAGTACTATCAGAAATTCTGGAGACAATTTTATAAACGTGCCGAAGACCAATGCGCTTCGTCCACAATGTTTCGACCGATATCACTCGCTTAACAATTAAAATCAGGGCTTTCCGAGGCAAACCCCGTCATGCGAAGGAGCGAACCAGGGTTGGAAGCGATACCATCAGCTTGAGGCCATCAGGCCACGGGTACGAGCAAACGAGTGGAGGACGCAGGTAAGCGCGCGGAAGGTAAAGCACCCACGACAAATAGAACACCCCCCTCCGGAAAGTTCGATACGCTGACCTCCAGAAGTTAAACGACACCTGAGGCACGTAGGCTCGAGGATGGAAAATCACACGGTGGTCACATCAAACCCGTAACTGATGCTCCCAGTAAAAGCCGTCCCATTCACATAGTACAGCGCTTGACGGAGTAAACATGCTTCCGAACTAGCTTGATAGCTATGATGCTAGGTAGGTGAGGCCAAAACTAAATGAACTCATGAACTTATATCAGCAGATAAGAAATAATATGATGATACAGATTGTAGCACCAGACTAAGCATTCCCAAAGCCGCAACAAGTAAGCAGTGAGTGCACCATTTTAAAAATAACTCAAAAGCCTAAAATGGTGTGCTTCAAAAGTAAACCGCTGGCACCAATCTGATCAAAAGTTATTCAGCTAAGACCCATCTGAAATTCTGAGACCTGCGGAAGAGGCCCAAGAGCATTTCAAAAAAACCTAATGAGGGCTAAGGGACTGGTTACTAAAATCATACTATAAAAATAGTAAAGGGACGCTAAAAGCGGATATACAGTAAAGAACATGCACAAGGACATAAACCATATAGAATTGTATAGATTGAGAAGTAAGGAGAGGAATCCACCAGTATCACTCGGGCTTGAGAGTGGAAGTCGGAGCTCTTTCAGATGGATCTATTTCTTCCACTTTTTGGGCTTCTTTCATTTTCTTCGTTAAGTTGTCATTTCGACGCTGCATCTCCTGCATCCACGGCGGTACTCCACTGGCAGTCAGATTGGCACGAGCGGCCTTCTTCTTCAAGGCCGTCTCCCGCATCCACTCGGGCGCATCCGCACCATCGGTATTAATCAAATGCTCCCATCGACGTTCCACATCCTTCGAGCGCTCGTTCTCCAACTTACGTCGAAGAGCTTCCGCTTTCCAGGATGGAGGCTGTGACTGTTGCTCGGCCGCGGCCATCTCGACTACTGCCTCAGACAGATACCAGTCCCACTATGCACACGAGGCGAGAGTGGCTGTGATGCCACCGGACGCTCGCGTCGATCGTTCATCACACGCGTACACCGACCTGACCAATCAAATGGCGAAACAGTTGTACCGACCAGCCAATGAAACGCCAAATCTCAACCAATGCGGCTGCAGGGTACAATGACTAGTAGCTGAGTAATGTCCTGCTTGTCGTAGGGGTATCAGTTAACGACCCTGCCCAAACATGGGACCAAAGCTAACCAAGACAATGTCCTACTGTTATTTTGGTGTTCGAGGTGTAACAAACCCTACTGCAAAGCGGCTGGATAAACATGCCGGCGTGTCAATAAACCATTGAGGCAGAGATATCACGGCTTAAGGGTGTTCACAGCGGGTTTCCTCCTCACCGTGACCACGTCTCTTGCCAAGATGAGGTACTTTCAAGCAATCATTTGTTTCAAGGCAATTTGAGCCTTCTAGGCTTCATTATAGACAAAAAAGCTGCCGTGTTATTTATTTTTGGATCTTGATTGCTCAAGAACGCGGATATACAACGCAATCCCAATTCAATAGTCTAAAAGCTAGCGATCGTCATAAATTGTCTTGTGTTGGACAAGAAGTAGTACTTTGAATAAGCCTTTCATGAGTTGGTGATGCGAGACAAATAAGAGTTCACAAAGTCATGCAGCAGTCCTACAATATATGTATAGATAAATAATCTGGATGCTGTATTTTCATGCTTTTGTTCCGTTGGCATGCGGCAGTTAAAATAAGGATAGGTTTGAGGGTTCTAGTGACCGCGGGACCACAAAGTACATTCAAGGCGAAGCGCTGTTTGCTGTCATAGCTGTGTCGATAATAGGGTCGGAAGCTGCTAGAGGAATTAACCATCTTATTAGGACATCAAGCAGCTCTTTAAGGGAGGGAAATTGTCCAAAAGTGTACACAAGCTTCTAGTTAAATGTTGTTTCTTTCCAAGCTGTGTCGGTGGCCTGCTGTTAAGACCTAGAGTGCAATCCCTTTGGATTTCAGTCAAATTTGTTGTGCACAAGAAAGTTTTCATTTCAAACAATTTCGTACAAAAAAGGCCTTAAAAATACCCGTTAGTGGAAATTGCCTCAAAAAATGTCTGGGCGCGGCCAGCTACTCTCCTCAGCCTCTTTACCTTCGGCGATAGAACCAAATGGACCTGATAATTTCTACTGCATGGGAAAGTCACTCGCACACAAAGATCGTTGAGAGGTCAAAAAGTCTCCTGTAGTAATGCTGGCACAAGGGCCCGAGAGAAATCATCGTGTAGTGCCTCATTGGCAATTTAGCTTATTTCCTTTACCTTCAGTGGCATTTAGTTGGCCAATTACAACTCTCTTTCCACGTCATCAGTTGTACATTAAATGTGTCGGAACTTGGGCCTTCTTTTTATGAGTTTACGCTATTCCCAACCATTTTACTCATCATTTGCTTGTTTCCACATCAAAGTTCTTCAGACGCGATGGGACAACTTCACATCGGCGACTATCCCTCTTGTGTGGGCAACGCAAAATCTGGCAATGAGAAAATTTTCCTTTAATTATTCTTCAATTGCATGAGTTACTTAAAAATGGCACAGAACCGGTTTCTGTCCCGTTATCATATTTGTGCAACAGTGCGTGGCCATGATTGGTCCTCCAGCGTTTCAATTTGACTTTCAAAATCACAATCACGTTATTTATAAATTTTATTTTATAATGGCTTCAGATGTAAAGTAAGATTTCCCGAGGTAATGAGTGCAAGGATTTGGGCCTTCAAGGCATTGAAGTGCTAATGGTAGCTAAAGCAGGGTTTGTTTAATCTCAATGCAGGCCACTGACTTCCAATCGTTGGTTCCAATGCCTCTTCTTATGACCAATTTTTTTGGGGAATGCAGCTAGCCTGAGCTGGGAGAGTCCTTAGTGCAAGTCCAGGGCATTCTGTCATCCCTTATTGTGGACACATTTTGTACAAACCACAGATACCTTGGCGGCACTAACCCAGCACTGATCAGAAAAATTTTCGAATCTGGGAGGATTTAATTATGGAAAGGTAAGCACTAAGAATGCACATGATCAAATATTTCATTGGAGGGAGGCTTTGGGCTTTCGACTGCAATATTCGCAGCAGATTGGGCGCTGAACAAACATTGAGTGAAAGGTTCTAGATGGTGCAAAAGGGGACGCAAACACACAATCCACTGAGTCACGACATCCGCAGTAGTTGCGTCTGGCTTTAAGAGCATCGAAGACGCTGATGACAACCAGACCTCGTCACAAAAAATTCCACACGGCCACGGGGTTGATTGGCGTAGTTCTACCTAACCGAGTTGAAATCATTTTCCAGCCAACTTCTTAAGTCAGTAGTAATTGTCTACTTGTGCCAACTCGAATTCCGTCCCTAAATGACTGTGAAATCAGAATAACACTATGTAATGTTGCATTGTTATCAGGACCATATCAACGGAAGGGCGAGCATTTAATTTTGTTTCCAGTGCTTCGTTAACAATCGTTCCGGTCAATTGGTTTTCTAAAAGAATGTAGGTTTTTTGGGGTGTTTATCAACTTTCGAACTTTGATCCTTCTCAATCAATTGGCGCAGTCTTTCCGCGGCTTTAGCGGTCCTTTCACGCTCTACCCGCTTCGTGTTCCTCACCACTAGCGCCGCCTCTGTGTAGAGTGGGCGCAGTTCATCTGCTGATTTCGATAACATCCCCGCTACATCCACACAGCAGTATGCAATCAGAACAATAGCCAGGACGAGAAAGACGGAGCCCATAGCTATAACCACGTATATCCACACTCGAGTAAGCTCGGACGTTTCTTCAAACCATTTGCCCACGGGTTGATAGCCGTAAGTCTCGGTCACATAGTCATTCAGCAGCACTTGCCAGCGTCCCTGACGCGGGCAGACGAGGTCAATCCATTCCCCACCTTCTCCAGGGATGGTACCGAAGATTGGAATGCTATGCCAGCTTGGACACGGCAGGCAAGAGGAGCGACCAAGGGTCTCCGTGTAGGAGCACGCTGGACAGGGTCGACACGAAGTAACTGCGCCCATATGGGGCCACAGGGAATTGTGGAGGGATTCCTGATTTGCTTCCGCATCGCCACCTCGCGTACTGGCCAGCTGGTCAGGTGGCGGGGGGAGAGTAATTTGGAGTTCGGAAAGGGAGCCGGGAGGGCAGAGTTCTTAAGCGAATAATTTGATTAAACTAGTAAAATCAGCTTTGCATCCAGAGAAAATTCCCTGCATTCTACTTTTCCTGTCTATTTTGTAGCTTTTTGTTTGCATAAGCTGCCCCGAGTTACTTATATCTCGCAAACTGCGCTCAGAGGGGGGAGTGTTTCTTCAGTAATGTTCACCGCTAGAGCTTCAAGGGCACCCCAATCACCAAGGTACGCACGTTTTGTCCTTCACTGTAGCAAAGCACTTATTTTTGCTGTTCAACCCTCAAAGCGCTAGTGACAAGACTAAAAGTACAGCCAGGTGTATGTCACAAGTCTGCAACGAATGCGTGAAGGAGTGACAAATCTTAACAAGTGCCGTTTGAGGCTCTTCAGTTTCTTCATTTCTTGCCTAGTTTAGTACTCCATTTCGTTGACTGTAGATGCCTCATGGTGAAGAGTAATATGCATCAAAAAATATTAATATTAAGCACTAATTTAAGGAAGATGATTTTTTTGTTACCTGCCGGCCACAACTGTTAAGCAAGACAAGAAGCTAGTTGATGCTATTAATCTAAAATGCTTCTAACAACTCACCACATTCTGCCCTTCCATTTCTACTAAGCTCTCCAGCTACACCTAGGCATGCCTTAACCGTTCGATTTTGCACATATATATCAAGGTTCACGTCTGTTCTTGGAACTTTCCCGAAACCCGAGGACATTATTCTCCCCTTGGTGCGTTTCACTGCGTTCAGTAACCGCAAGACAGTCTAAAAATAAGCATACAACCTGTCAACTAGAGAAAGTACTTCATAAGATCACAGTTTAATAAGGTAAATGGTTGGTTCGCGATGTCAAACCTGCTCTATCTTCCTGCCGATTTGAAAGTCATGTCGGTTTACAAAAGCTCCAACATCAATGGAATGCATTATACTGAAGTCAATTGAGTAGAGAGCTACTTTCTGACCCATGTGAACGAAGCAGTGAAAAAAGTCCAAACTGACTCCAACACAGTCAATTGCGGATTCACAGGCATCTTGTGCAGCCTCTAGAACAGCTTTTTTCTGATAAACCGCCTTCCTTAAATCAATGTCCGCAATTTCCTTTAGTACAGAAACTCCACCGCCCTGAAGCTGAACAATGCAGTTGGCCTTCTGACTAAAGAGGAATTCCTGAAAGGCCTTTGTTGCATTCGTCGTCAAAGTGGCGTTCATATCCACAGCAAAAACAGTTTGAATGTAGGGAGACTCGATGAAATCGAGACGATGAACAAAGAGGCGGGAGCTACTGCCTGTGTAAAAATGGCACCAGAGGTTTATTTGATGAGGGAGAACGGCCTTAATGACAAGGGTGCCGCTGGTATCCCAGTAGGCGGAGATGAAAGGGCTGCCGGTTGTGGTGAGATTGAACCCACGGTGACTCCAATAGATAGTAGGATTATGGGTTAGACCGTTTGTAGGATTATCGGTGGGTTTAAAGCAGGGAATCTCTGCGAGACGGTTTACAAGCAATCTATGTGCATATGTGGTATAGTTGGTCCCACTGAGAGACTGGTTGAAAAGAGCGTGCGGGCTCCAAACAATAATAAGGCTACCCTGAACAAAAAACAAGGAAAAGATGACGTAATTAACAACCATGTCAGCTGGCCAAAGCCATAGTAAAATCAATAACCGCTTTTAAATTTATATGAAGACATTTCCGACCTGTACATAATAGGGTAGTAGAATTACTGCTTCAAACATTCGATTGTAGGGCGTATATTTATTTCAAGAGGTTTATATACGTAAAGGGGTTGTATCCATAAGCTGAAAGATTAGTGAACAGCTGGCATTCATTACAGGAGTACTTTCCCTGAGGGGACAAATTTACTTTTAGTGAATTGTATTGCACAACAGTAAAAATAATGCTTTGCTTACAAACGACATAAGTTTGTATATCCATTAAATAATGCAGGCTCTTCAAATCTCACGGGCACGGATCCTCATCAAAGGAGCAATGACATTGCTCTCAGCAGTTTTGTTTAAAGCTCAGTCTCTAGAATAAATTTGACTCTTCGCGATAAATCGACCAAAAAGGTACAAAATGACGCATACCATTGCACGCCGCGATCATAATTTACATAAACTCAAAATTAATTTGCCAATTCTTCTTGACGCGTGTGAACTTTGCTGCAAATATCATCAGTTGATTAATGAAGGGAAGCGATCGGTTTTTTAATTGGCTCATTGCAAGGCGCAGGCAGCCGGGGGAAAAACTCCACTGCTCGCTTGCGATACGCATTATTACTTTTTCTGAGGGCAACTGTTACCCTCTGGAAACATAACTAGCCAGATGCACCATCGGCTCCTTAGTCCAACCCAGTTTCCCACAAATTTATCTTCTAACAGCAGTAATCAGCTACTTAGCATAAAGTGCTCATCTTAATCTAAAGGGCAGCAAACATGCAATTCAAGTCACAAATCTTGTCTACCTCCATTCCAAATCTCAGAGAGCCTTTCATTTTTACACGCTATCTTTACATAAACCCCACCTCCCTACCACCGCCGTTTTATCTACTGACAGTTTACAAGTGAAGATGGCCTGCAGCGTGGGCAGACCAATGAACGGTGGACAAGAGACCAAACTAAGGTTAAGTAGCCCTAGAATGTTTACTCCCAAAAGCTTCAACACTATACGAAGGCAAACATGGTGGCTACCTTTCATCACAACGGTAGGCATTGAAAAACCAAAGCATAAAAAGAAACAATCCATTGAGTTATTATGTCGCCATATTCTCCTCTGCTACAAATAATCACAAGAACCAGTTCATAAACAACCAAACTCACTAACCTCGCACTAGCTGCATTTTTTGGGGGGTGGGTGCCCCTTTAAACACCGACTAGCACTGACACCCAGAGTCGAGGTAAACCACCTGAGCGTCTTGTCTATGGTGGTCGATTCGTTCACAGAACGTGCAAACCAAGCAATGAACTAGGTGCCATAATCCTTTCCATAAGATGCATGCAAAACGTCACAATTGCTTACCATCGCAATAAGCACATTCATCCAGCATCCACGGCGGCACGCATTGGTGCAATCAGCCATGGCAAAGTAACTCCATAAGGAATGCGTCTCGCGGTCATGAGGTCTGTGAAACTAGGCTTCGATAGGCCATTTGTGACGGCATAAGGAGGCGACACTGGCAGGAAAATTTCGAAATCAATGTAGAATGGGGGAAGGGGTCCTGTCACTAAACCGATTGCCACTGAGATATGCAGTGACTGTATCGAGAAACACGCGGTTGCAAGCATGCATTTGATTGAGAATGCAGAGGTGGACTTGGATGCTCCCAGCTCTTGTCTTCCAAAGGTGCTTCGCCACCCTGCCTGCTCGAGGCTCAAGTCAGTGCCATTGACTACGCTCCATAGCATTCACCCCACGATGGGTGGGGCCACCACCCCTCATATCCGCTTCAATCCTTTACACAGACTACTGCCTCGACTGCTGCCGCGACTCGGGCGCGCGCTTACCTCATCAGTACCCGAGCGGCAGTCCCAAGAACGCAACCACCCTCCGGACGAACACGACCCCAACCACCAGAACTAATTCTCTCTAGGGAATCAGCCTTTCGGCAGTAGACATTGTGGCTTTTCTTCCCAACTAGTCTTCTCTCTTACTGACTGAAATTCTATCTCACCTTTCCCCACTTCAGGCATTTCTGCTTGTTGTGCCTTTGTAGCTGAAAGCGTGCGAATTCCCAAACACAGCGCGCTTTCCAGCACCTCGTCCTTGAGCTTCCTTGCTTCACTTTTGCTGGCAGTCCTGCCCACATCTCCTCGGACGTCTGGCGAAAAACCGCTTCTCCTCTTGTCGATGTCATCTCCACTACTTACAGCCCCACCTCTCCAGCATGAAGCTTGGACTGAACGGTAAGGCCATCGCCCCCTCTCCTCCCCCCCCCCTGTTCCCTTATGCTGAATGACAGTTACCTCTACCAATCTACTTCTTGCAAAAGGATGAAGACGACAGAAGGGGAAAGGAATCCAAGCTGCCTCAAAATGGCAACTCGTTCCAGAGGCAAGTCATCGCATTATAAATTGCCAAGTCTATTGTGGGTTTGCGTGGGGTGCTGACGCGCCGACACTAGAAGAACGACCCACCAACTCCATGCAATGCTCTACCCAGTTCAAAGCTATACTCATTTACTATTGCCATATATTCACCTTACAAAGCAGGTGTACACTCAGTGCCAATAGCATCGGAAAGCGCTTTTTTAACAGCGGCTTGTAGTCGTTCAGTCACGAAACTACGTGCTACTGCGATGGCAGCCTCCCGTCATTGGGCAACACACTTCTTCGTAGGCCAACCCAGAAACCGCCAGTCAGGATGGCGGGCGGCAGCTGCTAAGCGATTGACGTAGCTAATCTAGCATTTAACTTCTATAAAATTCTTAGTCCGCAGTACTTTTTTTCGCTCACTCTCTGAGGCTTGATTAAAGTTCTACGCTACCATTATCTTTGACGTGAACCGTCTGGTGTTGAACAGCCAGGGCAAATACCCACCGCAAGGCCGCACATAACTTTTGTAGTTTCGGTAAATGCTCCAATGATCTTCAAGAAGCTACAATTTTGAAGAGTAAGTGCGTGCAAAATACACAATGGCTACGATGCGCTAAAGTATTTCACTCTACTTGAAGAAGGCTAACAAACACGTTGTTGAAGCTACAGCTTGTAGGGGTAGAGGAGACCACCGCCCGGGACATCAAGCTCACTCATCAATATTGTAGCCGGCGTTGCGTGCGTATCGTCGGAGGCTCTTGGCGTACAAGTCGATCCTCTGCGTAAGCTATAAGGGGTGGGCAGAAGAAACATTTACTCACTGGAAAAGTGTTACTTCATTAGCAGGGTCGTGAACATATAAATGCAGCAGAGCAGTAGATGCTTCATTGGGGAACGACTAGTAGCATTAGTGGGGATGGGATTGTTTAGGTTCTGGTCAATAAAGCAAAACCACACGCCATAAGTATCTTGAGGCCTTTAACTTAAACCATTACACCTCCATGGCGAAGCGCATGCCTCCAGGTGTTGATGGTAACGACAATGGCACTATAATTCTCACCGAGGAAACACTTATCTACTAATGCGTACCCAAAAGTGCACGTTTGTTTTCGAGGCTAGGGCTAAGACCTAATTCCACGTAAATTGTTTTTTTGAAAATTATTGATTGAAGGAAATTGCATTAATTAGAAGGGAGACATTCATTTCAGCACCTCCGATGAAGGTAACTTGCGTTATGGTCTAAATAAGCATGATGGGCATCGTGAGCAGCATTTGTGCTATAAATAGCGAAAAATTCATAAAAGGAGGAAGTAAGATGCAGAAAAGTGAAAGAGTTTTCTCACCCTGAAACCCCAATGATCACGAACTTGTCGGCACAGGTTCAGATCTACTTCAACAATAAGTAGACCATCAGAAACACGGTCAAGGCCCTAGGATGAAGAGTTAAGAGGTTTGGTCATTATCAAGGCTGAAGTTTCTGGAAATAGTTCTGATAGCTGCTTTAAAATAAAAGTGGTGAAGAGTTTCCCAGAGCCCGCCTGCTACAAGAAATGCTTCCTGGGTAAGCTGCGTTGGCCAGCAAAAGTGAAACCGACCATTTGGATGTGCACAAAACGACCACTTTAGGCAGAAGAGGCTCTCGGGTAGAGAGCGACAACAAGAGCATTGGTTAGGCAGTACGTTGCAGGAGACATGGATTAAAATAAAACCTGAACTAGGCCTTACGGGAGTTCGAACGCCATGGGGACCGGTGACATAAGATGAGCCGAAGAAGTGGCCGAATGTTTTATGAGCCGGCTTCCCGTCACCACTTGTGAATTCATTCGGGAATTCTTCCTAAAAGTTACAACAAACGGCCCACACCCTCCAGCCATCGCCCAAGAAAAAGTGGTCTACGTGAGGTACCCATTTTCGCCTACTGCTAGTTTGATCAACGTCTGCTGTCATAAAAACGACTTTGGTTCCAATAGATGTGGAATGATGTTTGAATCGAGTAGCCTTTTGATGGATTACAATAGTTCTATGTTTCCAATAATGTAAACAAAGTACTACCAAATAGCACTTACAGTCACTTTATGATAGTTAGCTTTCATTATCATTATTAGCCGTCCCCGGCTCATTTGCAGACATTTCAGAACCAGCTACAAAGTAATGTCGGTGAACGTACCGTTCCGACACGATTGATCGCAACAGTGAAGTAGCTGTTGGCAATGGCCGCGTTTCGCGCTTCGATTGGCCAAAGCGTTTCACTAGAAATCAAAACCAACAGCAGGTTTTTGCCACCCACTTTTACTTTTACGCTTGATCAGACAACGGAAGGTGATGAGCCTTTAGGGCTGTACTACTAGCTTTCCTTGACTGCGTGTCGCAACATTTAATAACACGAGTATCGGCAAGAGCGGTCTATTTATGATCATACAGTTGTGGACTACCGAAGGCCTTACGAAAGAAGTTTAACGCAAGGATTGTTAGATTTATTGGATGGTGGTGGGAGGCACAGATTAGAATTGAAGACTGGGTGTACCCACTAAATTAAGCGTACACTAATCATGCAATGCAAGCCTACAACTTTGTCAATAGTGGTGTCTTAGTTTATGCAACCCTTTTGTCAAGTTTGTGTGCGCTGCGCATTCATTTGTAAAGCGAGGTGCCACTGTGCGCGGAAATTAAGGGGGGAAAGCTAAATCACAAGGCAGTTGAAATGGAGACGTTACGACATACCTTAGACCGTCAACGGTTGCGCTAGGGTTGAAGACGATCTCAGCACCGTTCAGTCCATACATCATCCAGTTTTGTGGGTGATGACGGCCGTAGCAAATGTTGATTGCGATCTTACCTAGGTGGTTAGATTATTGCATTCGTGTGTGCACGTTAAGGTAAAATGGAACAGATCCGTTAACCGAACATTGGTAGTATTTGCGCTACTTATCAAATTTTCTCTTACTCGATGCGTGCAAAATCATACAAAGAGCCAACACCAGGACCACAGTACACTTAAATGCCCATCTTTCAACTATCAGACAGTCGGCAAAGCTTAACCGCCTACA
This sequence comes from Taenia pisiformis, assembly GCA_023968675.1. NCBI lineage: Eukaryota > Metazoa > Platyhelminthes > Cestoda > Cyclophyllidea > Taeniidae > Taenia > Taenia pisiformis. The sequence goes on from CM043736.1 coordinate 2,819,854, forward strand.
CCTCACTTAGCACAGATGAAGAAGAACTGAGGTAGCTAGTTTTGTGCTTATCTTGCTTATTGGGTATGATGAAAGCATAAGTCTTAACGAAAGAAGGCAGAGCAGCTACTCATCGCGCTTTGACGAAAAAGAATTCAGACTTGGTGGTGAAAGCACATTAAAAGCGTGGAAGGTGAAGGCAGGAGGAAGTAACTATGATTGATTAAGGGCCCGTCGGAAAATCTGGGGTAACGTACAGACTGACAAGATCAAAGGGCACGCGCAAAAATGAAGGCAAGACTGGAATTAAAGAGTAGACACTAGAGCACGTCGCATTCGTCCGTACGTAGTGACAGGTTATGGAATCCCACAGTGCTCCTTTAGTAAATTCCAAATTAGCGCAAATTGAACTGCCCATCTCAAATGAGTTAACAAGCTCCATTCGAAAAATACGGTAGCAAGAAGTACCATACCAAAGAGGCAAGAAATTGAGCACAACTAACTCACCATAAATGGTGTCGAACACCGGATGACCAAGATTGCTCTCCATGTAATACGTTGACTAAACATTCATAACTTGCGAAATTGAGGCGAAAATAAATACCTCATTGAAATCTCCAACCCTTGGAATGTGGTTCTTTCTCGATTTCCCCAAAAACGTCCCATTCTGGTCAATGACAACTGCATTTGTGAGAGGTCTGAAAATCAATAATATTTCCTACCAGCCGTGTTCCAGATAACTTCACTGAATTCGTGATCCCGCTCCAGGATGGGTGAAATGATCACCATAGCATACCTCTTGGCGTACTAAAGCGTAGATGTAAAGGAAATTTCGTGGGCTCACTTGCGAGAGAAACTTGATGGTCGGACCGTTTTCCGCGCTCTCTGCAAACTCACACCAAGGCACACGTTCTCTAGTGCAAAATGCAAAAGGCATAGCTAAGGAGAACCTGAGAGCTGTCCCCATACTTACTCCATGCCTCCTGCATGCAGAGCACGTTTACTCCACATGCTCCAGCTGCGTCAATTATGTCTCCGATCTTCTTGTGGGCTGCCAGAATTTGGTCCTTTACAGGAGCGCTGGGAGAGAGCGCGACTTTATGCTGAATGGCACCGACACGAACGACACGCGGGGCACGCAGCTGTTCCTTGGACCGTTCAAAGGCGTAGCCAACCACTTTTGCCGTGCTCTCACCAGCTGGACAGGTTTTGAATGGCAGATCAAGGCTCCTAAAAACTCCGTGGTGGTTATGACTTGCGATCAGCTTACTTCAACCAACCTCCGTAAAGAATGCGTTGCACCTCATTCCTGGCAGCCTCATCTGTAATGTTCTTCTCAAGGATCTCTTCAATGCTTGCCATATTGCGTTTGGCTAATCGCTTGTGAAATTATATAACGCTATATGAGTTTTATACTTCCTGCAAGTGATCAAGGTAAACAGGAAGCCTTGGAGTAAACATCACAAACACCCGGTTGTCCAGGCGCCGCATAGAAATGCCATGAGAAGAATCAGCTTGGTGAATAAACCAACTAAGACATCAACAGACAGGCCCATGTGTTGTTCGACTTTCGTTTAAGTGGATTTTCTAAACACGCATGACGTGCTGACTCGGTTGCTACAAATTATTAATGAAAGTCCCACTAATATCTTAGTTTCCACTACGCGGAAATTGACTGAAACGACCATGGTGCATCTTGATAGATAAGGCGATGGTTTTGCCATAAGGAATTGTCTACCAAGTGGAGGATTCCACATTGCGTCAAAACAAATTTACCCTTAAAAAATTTGCAAAATACGCGGGAAAATGAGCACATTCAATACAGAATCTGAGAAAAACAGAACATCACACCCTTTGGTACTTCCCTGTCCAAGTGCGATAACAACTCTCAGTGAGCTCCGACGACTTAAACTGCTGCTCATGAACCGAAAAAGAACTAGAGTCAAGCCCCACCAGCCACAGGTTGATGGACAACTCACCTTGTATCCTCGCCCTAGTGTCGCACTGAGATGGTGGGATTGGCGCGCGAAAACACGTTCTCCTTTATGACGTTTCTGTCGCAGTGGCTTCGATGAAGGTGCGGTGGCATTGACTCGAAACGCGCCAATCAGGAGGAGAGGTCACACGCAGCACTCCGGAGTTGGTATGACGGACACGCACTCGCACAAACCCACATGCGTACACACGCGGCTGTTGCACGAAAGCCTAATTACACCGTTAGATGAAACCAATGTTTTATGTGCTGTGCATGGGTGTCTCATGTGAAGATTCTCAAAAGTAAGCCATTGGCACCACAAGTACCTTGCCACGTGCCAAGTTGGAGTAACCGGCCTTTAAGAAAACTATGAGAAGTTAATTTCTTTTTAAACTAGCACAATGGATGGATGCTTATTTATGATATTGCTGGACATTCGGATAACCCTAAAATTACAAGCAACGCAATATTACAACAACAGAACATCTGCGCCGTTAAAGTCCACGTTTCCCTTAAGGCTCACCAGCGACTACAGGATATACGACCAAAAAATTGGATTCATGGGAAGACATAATATGCTTTAATTTATCATCAAAGCAGTCAAAAGGTTCCATTCTAAATCTATTCTTTAAATTATGCTCGAAGTACCAAATCTGCTTAACTTCAAACCGTACCAAAAGGTTATCAAATAAAGTGCGATAACTGAGGCTGCAGCTAGGAGACCTGCGTCAATCGCTTAGCAGCTGCCGCCCGCCATCCTGACTGGCGGTTTCTGGGTTGGCCTACGAAGAAGTGTGTTGCCCAATGACGGGAGGCTGCCATCGCAGTAGCACGTAGTTTCGTGACTGAACGACTACAAGCCGCTGTTAAAAAAGCGCTTTCCGATGCTATTGGCACTGAGTGTACACCTGCTTTGTAAGGTGAATATATGGCAATAGTAAATGAGTATAGCTTTGAACTGGGTAGAGCATTGCATGGAGTTGGTGGGTCGTTCTTCTAGTGTCGGCGCGTCAGCACCCCACGCAAACCCACAATAGACTTGGCAATTTATAATGCGATGACTTGCCTCTGGAACGAGTTGCCATTTTGAGGCAGCTTGGATTCCTTTCCCCTTCTGTCGTCTTCATCCTTTTGCAAGAAGTAGATTGGTAGAGGTAACTGTCATTCAGCATAAGGGAACAGGGGGGGGGGAGGAGAGGGGGCGATGGCCTTACCGTTCAGTCCAAGCTTCATGCTGGAGAGGTGGGGCTGTAAGTAGTGGAGATGACATCGACAAGAGGAGAAGCGGTTTTTCGCCAGACGTCCGAGGAGATGTGGGCAGGACTGCCAGCAAAAGTGAAGCAAGGAAGCTCAAGGACGAGGTGCTGGAAAGCGCGCTGTGTTTGGGAATTCGCACGCTTTCAGCTACAAAGGCACAACAAGCAGAAATGCCTGAAGTGGGGAAAGGTGAGATAGAATTTCAGTCAGTAAGAGAGAAGACTAGTTGGGAAGAAAAGCCACAATGTCTACTGCCGAAAGGCTGATTCCCTAGAGAGAATTAGTTCTGGTGGTTGGGGTCGTGTTCGTCCGGAGGGTGGTTGCGTTCTTGGGACTGCCGCTCGGGTACTGATGAGGTAAGCGCGCGCCCGAGTCGCGGCAGCAGTCGAGGCAGTAGTCTGTGTAAAGGATTGAAGCGGATATGAGGGGTGGTGGCCCCACCCATCGTGGGGTGAATGCTATGGAGCGTAGTCAATGGCACTGACTTGAGCCTCGAGCAGGCAGGGTGGCGAAGCACCTTTGGAAGACAAGAGCTGGGAGCATCCAAGTCCACCTCTGCATTCTCAATCAAATGCATGCTTGCAACCGCGTGTTTCTCGATACAGTCACTGCATATCTCAGTGGCAATCGGTTTAGTGACAGGACCCCTTCCCCCATTCTACATTGATTTCGAAATTTTCCTGCCAGTGTCGCCTCCTTATGCCGTCACAAATGGCCTATCGAAGCCTAGTTTCACAGACCTCATGACCGCGAGACGCATTCCTTATGGAGTTACTTTGCCATGGCTGATTGCACCAATGCGTGCAATGAATTGGATTTACTTTTCCATTTATTGTTTCTTTCTTTACCTACGATGATGGTAATAAACTCAAAATTAGGAGGTAATACTGCAAGTTTATAAGAGAGCGTGGTCGCAATTATCCTTGTTGCTCTTTGGATTCGCACTTGGGAAGATGTCTATCGTTTTAACGTCCGCATTTAAGTGACATTAACTTTCTATGGTAACGTGACTCGAGGGCCTCAACATGGCTGCACCACGAATGCACCCGTGGTTTGTTGGTGTCTTATCTGTCAAAGGAATCGATGGGGTCCCTAAGTCGAACTAACACGGTTAGCCTGCACATCTATTGATTTCCCATAAAGTTAGTGCAGCCCCGATTATCAGGGCCTCGATGCACAGGTGACAATGCCCTTTTATTTGGGCTAAACATGATAATAGAGAAGAAGGCTATCAAGGCTGTGCAATTTACACTTAGGCAAGGAACATATTTTATAAAATTCCCATCAAAGGCCCGCCCACCACCTACACACTTAATCACGGTAATAGGAACACACTGCTGCTTTTAATGACCGATCACCTACCTTTATTTTTTCTGAGGTAATATCCAGGCATAAAAGATTTAACTAAAGGTATCTATCCCCTTCTTGTAAAAGAGACCGACGTTTCCTTCCAATTGATTTGGCCATCAAATGTTATCCATTTGCAAAGTTATTGGCCCCCAGAATAAGCATGCTAGATTTCAAATTTGCCCTAATGCCTAACTGGTCTTCAATACGAGAGTCGAACTTCGGAGCTATATTCTGTCATTATTAATGCAGTTAACCGGACGCCACATTAATTATGGAAGATGACGAGTTGACCTCCAGCATTTACTCTACAGTAAGACCTGGGCAACTGGTTGTTCCGCCTACAAAGACCCTCAAATCTCCGCAAAAGGATAAGGTTTTACGCAAAATAAATGAAGAAAACCCATGGTCAACATCTCACCAACTGAGCAGAGTGCGAAGTAAACACATTCATAAATGGACACCAACGTCGCCAGAAACCACAGCCCAAATGAGGATGTTGCCGCATCCAGAGGTTGTCCGGTAGGTGACTTGGGAATCTGGCTAAACAATTGCAGTTGGAGCAGGGAGAATAAGCGATCCCCCTGAAACGTCCCGAGGTAAAATCTATCCATGGCCAGGAATTTGTTTGGTGACAGAATAGTGCATGAAAGGAATTGGCGAAATTGGAAATGTAGCGTATCGTTTGTTTGGGCTGTTTGTTGGTCGGACACATTAGTGGCGGCCACCTTGAAACTATCTGCGTGGACTGGCCTGCCGGCCATAACAGCAGTTCCCATACTTTCCGTCTACAATACACGTATTCTGACGTACACCTGGCCTTCTCTCCTTTTGGGGATGCTCGGGGCGTTACAGGAAAATCTACATGGACCGATAACATCACGGTTGACCGCATATTGATGGCAATTGTCATAGCATGCAAGTGGAAGTTGAATGCGGCAGAAGGCCCATGGGGCGAGTGATAACGTACATAAGGAACTAAGAGGCACCTTACCAGAATTTAAGCAGAGGATATCAAAACTGCAAAAACACGTGAATTAGGCTTGAGATTGCAGCGGAGTTGGTCATCCTTAAGTCTGAACAAAGAATCAGAGTATTATGTGCAATATAGTTTTGTGAAATGTGAAGGAAGTGCCCAGCCTTTGTTGTTCAGGCCAATGAAAGCGACAAAATCTTGAAGAATAACTGCGGCATGGACAACAGCAAAATACCTCGATGCACTTTCAACCCCTCAAGTGACAACTGGAAAGCATGGAACCTCAGAGATAATGACATTAGAACCATGCCACTTTAATTAATAGAACATTTCCCAACTTGATACCGGACATTCTGACAACCCCTACATAAAGACCAACAATGGCCGTCAAATCAAAACGGGTTATACAGGATTCTTGAGTTTTTAAACAAAGCAGATTAATCTTATGCTAGCTAATATTTATATATAGGCTTTGTACTGAGTTTACAATATATGTAACTAGGTTAACTTCACAACTAAATAAATCTTACTCGTAAATTTTGCTTCTTATTTTACTACCATAAAATATTATTCAATACTTATTAGTGCGCTATCTTAGAATTAATGTGTCGACATCTGTTGCGTTGCTTTAAATGACTCAAAGCGCTCGTGGTTTGGTTATGTCCCTACTTAGTGCGCGTACTAGCCTCAATCCGAATTTGATGTTTGATGATTGCGCCGAAGATAAAGAAAACAAAGAAAAGGTACGAGTTTTCACTTATATACTCAGGTATTCATGGCAATATGCACCCAAGGGAACGTTTGTGGCATCGCATTTTCCTCTCCCAACGGAATTTTAAAATGCGTTCCGGACTTTTGTGTTTGCCGGGATTTTGGTGACATTTTAGCCGGTAAAATGTTTACTTTTGGTGAATTTCAGTTTTATTGGATGTCAGTCCTTGTCTAATTATTGGAACAGAAGCTAGTTTGAAGAATGTTCGTGACATCACTGCCAAAAATGGATGTACGTGTTTCTTTACAATCTTTATGAACTATAGTTAAAACACTTGTCATACCAAGGTGTTTATTGGGTAAGTTAACGTAATTTTAAAAATTAGCAGACTTTGATAAATGTATTCGTCTCGTGGGTCTGATTAAACTTCCATATGCGCCGACCTTTATTGATGAAAAGGAAAACTCGAATTTTATAATGTCACTTTTGCCAAGCAATGCTCCTCAAATGGTGACTGATTTTATTTGCTTACCTTTAAGGCAGATTAAGGCGATGGGAGCGCTACTTGATTATCAGTCAAAGCGGTTATCATTAATTGAAAATTTTTCTGATATCCGCTTTGAAAAATTTATTGACATACAGATTTATCAGAGGCATGCTTATGCATACTTAAATTTCTTTAGGAAACAGTATGTATATACTGATAGTGCAACTCTAATTCGTCTCCAAGTTTTTGATTCGTCGATTTGTGAATCTGGTTCCAGAATTGTGAATTTAAAGGGTTTACAAGATGCTCCTGAATTAACCCTATTTGGTACGTTCATCTGTTAGGACTCATAAAAAATCAAGTGCAAACATACGTCAGCACAAAACGTAACTAGAGAGCCTTGCTATTATCATTATTGTATCGTCGTTACCTAAAATTATGAGGATTTATGCTGCGTTCATGAAGCCTTTAAAAGCGGTCGGTTAAGAGAAGCACGTGTTGGCTTCATAGATTTACTTGTCTTACCAGTTTTACGATGCCGTTCAAATAAAATATTTCATTACGATTTACTTTGCCTAAAGAGCTATGTAAATTAATTTTTTACTAAATAAGGTCTATAAAACTCTTTGATTATATGATACCTACGCTTTCAAATGTTTGAATAATATTGTTTTTAATTCTTTGAATCTAGGTTATGATTCTGCCATTTTCCATCTTTGATTAAATTTTTTATAACACGTCATGATTGCAAATTCAATAGATAGGCTGACGTCCAGATTGCCTCATATCATGATGGATGGTGTCGTTCTTGTGCATCTCAGATTATTTGAACACGTGTTCCTCCACTCTGGGAAGCCGCCTTTTGTCGAAATGGTTGAGATTCCCTCTGAAAGATGATGAAGAGCTTCATCGAAGACAATGTGCTATCGAATTTTTTACTAAGCCAGCTAACAGAGATCTTCACAAGTTGTTGTTAAGTTGCATAAAACGTGTGGGCAATATCCAGGTGGGTGTCCCATCCCGTCCAACCATAACACACCTACTTAAACCATTTAAGCAGAATAATTGTGCTTTCCAGCGTGTACTGACCAAAATGCATACTTCGGCTGCGGCGCCGAACGAGTGGAAATTATTGCTACAGACACTGCAGTCCTTGAAGGTGATCATGGACGTCTGCCGCCATCATCCTGAATTGGGTTCACCTTTGGACAGTTCTGATACCGTCTCTTCTCCATGTCAAACACTTTATTTTCTGTTAGAGAAGATCAATGAAACGATTGATGTATCTTCAACTTCTTCTCATAAACGTTTCATAGTCAGGCAGGGGAATCATTCATGGTTAGATGAGTGTAAGTCCTTCCGGTGATACGTGAGTGCTTTCATCGAAAAATTTTTTGAGTAATGCCAACGTTTTTTGTGTCTCAGGGAAGCAAATTTACAGGTGTCTTCCGGATATTTTGAGCCGATTGGCAGAACACGAACTGAATCGTCTAAGAGGTCATGTTGATGCCTGTGGTTTGATTTACTTTCCATTGGTACGTTGCAAGCGCTTCAGTTTGTCTAACCTTTCCTAGTGAATTTAAGCCTGCTCAATTCGCCAGCACATTAATTAATTGGTTTCTTCATTGGCTGAGCACCAGATTCCTTTCATTCCATTGGCATTGCCAGCATTATCTCTGCTGATATAAAGTCTTCAAAATTTCAACTTCAAAACGTATGTAACAAAACTTTGGAAGAGTAAACAAATCATTCCACGCACTAAATTCATTATTATCTTGTTCTTCGTGAAAACATTCAAGCCATATTAATGCATATAATTCTACAGCATCTACAGGAAGAGTACACACTTTGTATGGTCGAGAAAACAATAGAAATGAAACTAGGGGAATCATACAACAATTTATCGGTGTTCTCTACATTTTTAGTTAATCCTGCTTCTTTTATGCCGTTTTGTTCTCGGTGAATTTTTGTTCATATTGGCATCATGAGAGTAATTTCAATAACTACGAATTACCTGGACGTACTGAAGACCTTAAACACGTCCAAGGTTTTCCACTTCAGGTATAGATGCCATACGCTAGCCAAAACTGCAAATATCAAAAATGTGGTAACTACTGTTGCGGGAACCTAATGTACAGACCCACTGAGTAGTAAGGTAAAAGCATGGATGCCCTCACAAAAGCTCTCAGTAATATTAATTTTTCAATTCGGGAATTGCATTTAAGTCCAAGGGCAGATTAAAAAAAATTATAGGTTCCTGCATAAGTTAGTTTAATGACTTGATGGGCAAAAGTTTCGCTTCGACTCAAAAGCGTGGATGTTAGTAGCTAATTGGGGAGGCAAGATTTAATCGCATGACCATGTACTTTGAGTGCACATTCACCAAACATCTGAAGTGCAATTTTGTCCAAACATATGATCTTTTACCACAGAATTGAGGCTTTCTTGGTAAAAAATACAAATAATGCAATGTGATTCCAAAATTTCATTTCGTGACCAAAAAATCGGTGGTTGTAAAATTTATTTCGAGCTTTTGGTAGCACACATTTACTTCCGCATTATCTTTATCGCTAGCATAGTTCGCACGCTTTGCTTCATCTCCTTCAAGAAATGCTTGGCTATGCTTTAACTTGCAGCGAGTGCCTAAATATTTTGCAATTATGTAGACAGACTACACCATAACGATATGGTTAGCCAAATAGAACCGTTTCTGCATAACTTTTATGTATATGGTGCGCGGCATAGGTCGGATACCTTTTACAAATCCCATCTCCTCAAATTTCTGAAGAGCTACAGGAACTGGGTCTACAATACATTGTGAGTTGCAGCCGTTGAATAGATTCCTTTGATAAAGTGTTCTGCCTTCTGATAACTTCCTTTTTTTTAGTTTACCAATGGAGAGTTGGCATATTATCGCACCGCAACAACTAAAGGTTTGATGAGCACCTTTGATTGCCTTACAGCACGATCTTTTAGAGCTGGATAAGCGTTACGGCGATGTCATGTACGCAATACTAGGTACGTTTATCTTTTCAACCTATTCATTCTAATATCGAAAGTTATGGGCGACTGTTTATGGTCCTTGTAGCATGGTTCTAAGAAATTGAAGCCTCTTGTTCATACAAATAATTTTGGTAGCAAATGGCGTCAAAATTTTGCAGTGGGCGTTAACGAACTGCTCTACTCTTGACCTTTGAGTCGACTGTCGGAGCCTATCGAACATCGTTCTGCATGATTTGAAAACAAAAATCTTTCGACCCAAGGAGAGCGTTTTTGGCTCGATCATTCTACCCGTCCTATTAGTCTCTGTAACGCATACACGGAGGAAATGGGCCAAAGTGGCCGTCAATGTAGCACGTACCCGCTTAACGCTTATCACGCAATCAGTCCTGCGTACTGAAGTGCTAAGCCGTAATGTAGAAAACAAACCCGCTAAATCCCAATTACTTTAGCATTAGTTTCAACTCTGTAAAGCCTACCCTTACGTGTAGACGGCTCGCCGCACCCAAACTCACTTTCAGGCGTCGAGTCAATTGATGTGCCAAGTCGAAAGTACGTAATTTTTAGTGCTAAAATAAAGAGCAGAGGGTGGTGGAGCTAAAGTTCGCCCCTTGATGAGGTGAAACGTACTAGCCGTCCACTCAATCTGGCATGGAGGTAATCTACAATCGCACTTACCAATTCGAAATTTTCTCAATAGCTGCAAAATTTTTCATTATTTGGTTCATTTTTAGTCAATTAATCTTGCGGGTGGAGCAAGAATTAAAATTTGAGAGTATTTCTTCAGCACACAATAAAGCCACAACCAATTATGCACATTGAAGATAATTAGCGCTTTAAGGGTCAATCTCTCGGTCCTAGAATTTCGACATTGAAGAATGTTTCCCTTAGGCTTTCGAGTAAAATACGCCTTAGCATGATTCGCTAAACCCCAAATTTTTAATGGCTTGCACTTCTAAATACCAGCAAATGTGGTCCTATAGTTTTGGTTAACCTCAGCCTGGTACTGCCACCCGTTGCAAGTTGAAACAAACAGGGTAAAGTCTGGTTGCAAATGGGTAGATCTGATCACGTGTGGCTAGCTGAACGTCATGTATGGGTTGAGTCCAGAGAATGTGCAGTGAAATTCGAATATTTGCGAAGCTAGGTGGCCTGGTGAATACCATCCTTCATCCAGATATCCCCTCAAAAAATCGATACATTCGTCGGAAATTACTCCTCATTCTGGTGGTCCTGACTCGTTGTCCTAATGTATTGTAAGCTCGTCCAACTGAAATGCAAATTGATGAGACATTCTCATCGTTTTACTGGCAGCAAAACTCCATATTTTGTTAATCATCATCCCTATCTGTTGGCCCGTCTCATCTGGTAAAAAGATTTGAATAGTTGTTATCGCACTCCTAAAGCCTTTGCCGACATGGAACTCTAAGCCATAAAACCTAAATGAGAGCGATACTTCCCAATCTGGACCTTGTTCAAGATGGTTTAAACTACATTCTTGATGCTCGACTTGCGGATAGTCCACAAAGTACATGACGATTGCTCAATTCGCGAATCATGTGCATTGTAGCACATTGCTGTATTCCATTCTAATTGGGCCTTCTATATCTAAGAAACTCGCTGATGCGTCCAGCTCATTGGTGTGCCGATTTTATGCCAAACGCCGAATTGGAATGGCGCATGGAGAAGTTAGAAACATGCAAGTGATCCGCGAATCTACTATCGAGGAGAGCGTTCCAGGCACTGCTCGATCTCCTATGCTGCTTACCTCTCTGAAGACTAGTAACTACCCTAAATAATGTTCAGTCACGGTTGCCACTCTTTCGGCTGCCTAGTAGCTCCATAATGTGCATCTCCACCTGGTAAGAAAAACAAATGCAGGAATCCTCGGCCATTAGTTGCTAGGCTAAGGCTCAATTCCGCGGTCTCATTTTTTTCCCGGTCTGTTGCTCTTTGCAGATTTTCAACTGAATCAAATGGTGTTTGACTTACTAGAACTGAACTAAAAATGCACGCAGAACATCACAACAGCCCACCAACCAATAGGGGGTGTTCAACAATAGTCTTAATCTGATGCCCATGGATGGTACTTTTCATAAGCATTGCAAATGCCATCCCAGTACCGACAATTCTCATTGGTTGACCATTAACACTGGCTGACCCGTAGATAGGCTGTCTTTACGTAAATGCACTGCCAAATGCCGAGTCAAAGCCATTCGCAGAGAAAATTGAGATAAGCATACCTCGGAATTTCCCTAAAGAGTAAGCAAAGGTGACAAACTGACCAACTTAGTGTCCGACCTCCTCCGTCCATCAATTCTCACAGCGCACTAGTAATTTGCACAGCCCAACAAGACATTCTCATGCGGCATTTTTTTTCAGATGCTGAAACTTCCATTATGCACGAGTTGCAAGAAGAAATTCTGAGGGCAGCTAAGCCGCTTTTACAGCTGCTGGATTTTGCCACTGATCTAGATTGGTGAGTTAAGGCACGGGAAGTCATTAACAGGTAATGCATTCATTGAGATCAAGCACAATGAATACTAAAACCGAAAGTTTACTCTCATTGACAAGGACTAAACACCATTTTAAATCCCAATGGAGTTTTACTTTGGACTAATGTATGGAAAACAATGTGTTTCCTTTTGAGTAGCATTTGTGCCCTAGCCACCGCAGCCATACGGATGAACGGTGCCAAACCACATATGGCCTCGGAAAGCTCAATAACAATCCAGAGAGGGCGACACATTCTCTACGAAGCACTTCACACTAATTACCGAACAAACTCATTCACGTCACCAACTGAAAAGGGTAGCGTCACCCTGGTAACCGGACCAAATGCAAGCGGCAAAACCATGTTCATTAAACAGGTAACGGGTGCTCCCTGATGGTTTGTACTTACCAGACGCACATGAGACACTCGCGACCAACTCTCGTTACCAAAGGTTGGCCTGATCGTCTACCTAGCTCACATCGGTAGCTTTGTACCAGCCGACTGCGCAACCATACCCCTGCTGAATACAATTCTGGCGCTCATGCCGGCCGACGTAGAGAGACAAACGACGCAGGAATTCCTCGGTGACGCCAGTTGGCTCTCCGTGGCCCTCCGCCACGCCAGCGCCAACTCGTTGCTCCTACTAGACGAGTTTCCCTACCTTTCCGATCAGGTTCGGAAGACCAACCCACCTCACGAGTAGTTTTTTTAGGTGACTCGAAAATCTCTGTTCCTGGGCTTTCTGGAGTATATGAGCCGGAGAAGTTCGTCTCATGTGATAGTGACGGCATTGAGTATGAACTGGGCGAAAGCACTACTCGAGCCACTTGTTCGCCACATAAACCTGAGGGTATTGCTATAATCAACTCCATAGTTCTTCGCTAGAAAATGCGCACAACTAAGGATACCAAAGGACCCATTTTTCTTCACGAAGTGGTGCCAGGAATCACCGACACCAACTATGCGTTGGAAGTGGCGAGCAGCGCAGGTATACCCGAGGAAGTGATAGCCGCAGCATCCCAAGTTCGCAACGCATTTTATAAATAACCATCTCCTAGAATTCATACAAAGCACGCCGAACGGATACAGCCGAGAAAGAACGAGGCACCAAGTAAGTAGTAATTATTAAAAGGTATATACAAAAATGCAGACGCCGCAAACTTCTGAAAGAATTGATCGGAATGGATCTGAGCGAGTTCACCAATGAAACTCGGGCTTTTTTTTCAAAAACACTTGAAATCTAAATAAATTATGTACACAAACAATCTTATTGGAAGAATGGGTGCTCCAACGCTTCTTGGGAAGATATTCTAGCGTTTGGATCATAGACAAGCATTTCTCTGACAAGGTCAAAGGCAAGTCTAGCGCTAAGGTCGTCAGTGGAAAGCCAGAGGTCACCTAGGGGTCTGACGTGCCGCCGTACATACCGTCCGTCCGTACTGTTTACGTCCCAATCCAGCCGGCCACGCCTGAAGTATCGCCTTCGACGGCTGTTTCTGACCATGTGCTTGGGTAAGGGACCGAGGAACCGCTCCATCATCGCCAAATGCTCAAGGTTATCATGAGTCATAAACAGACACTGACCAGTCACCAGTTCATAAACAATACAACCGACAGACCAGACATCGGCAGAATACGACCACCCACACTCAAGAATGACTTCAGGCGCCCGGTAGTGCCTCGTCTGGATGGTGGTAGGGCGTCTTTCACCCTCCATGACAGCAGATCCAAAGTCGATGACTTTGACTCGAGGATCGCGCACAAGACAAATACTTCTACCTCGCTTATCATTGTAGACGGCAGTGAAATCAGATGAAACAAACATGATGTTTTCCGGTTTCAGATCCGTATGACAAATCTTCAGCTTGTGCATGAAATCGACGGCTTCACACACTTGACGAGAAATAGCGATAACATAGTCGATGGGGTAGGGCTCATAATCATTCCGTTCAAGTAGGTTGAATACGCTAGTGCTCAACAGGGGGAAAACGATATAGTAATGCCTATGCCAGTCAAAAAAGTCAATAGTTTCAATGCAATTAGAGCGTAAACTACGATCAGCCTTAGAGATGGCATCAAGGACATCCACCTCGTGTTTTGCCGCCTCCTGGTAGTCCTCAAGCCTTTTCAACGCCTTAACTGCCACTCGTGAGCGTGTGTGAAGATCAAGACATTCCAGAACCTGTCCGAAGCTGCCCTCGCCTAGGACCTTACGCACCTCGAACCGTCGCTTGATGACTTCCCCGAGAGGGACGACAGCCGAAGCCTTGCCGCGCTTGTGATGCTCGTGGCTCTCTCTGCGCTTGGCTCTCTCTTTGCTTCGTCGCTGGCGCTTGCGCTTGTGACTGGAGCGAATAGAAGAGTGATGATCGGAACCACCGTGTTTCCGCTTCAGCGTTGGAGAGTCGTGACTAATGCTCCGGCCGCGATCGCGGGACCTCTCAACCGAAATATGAGACTCAGGGTCACCGTTTAGGAAACGAACAACCGGGCTTGAGGAGTTACCGTCGATGAGGTGGTCGTCTCTGCCATTTCTAATCGCTGCACCAAGCCGCCGAGACTTACGAGGAGATAAAGCGGGCGAGCTAGGCCTGTGCCTGTACCAACAGGGACAAAAATCACAACATCTCAGAAAATTCAAAAACTTTTACCTGCGATAGAACTAAACTCCAACTAATCAAACCCCTGGATGGTCGAGCTATGGAACTTGAAGTGGCTATGGGTACCTGGCTGCGAACAGGCGCGTTGGGAAAAAAATACAGAGTCACAAACGCGACTTGTATTATGAAAACACATCGGCACATAAAAATACCTTTTACGAACATTCTCAAAGTAAGGTTTCTCAGACTGAGAACATCCATAGCTTGAAGAATAATTTTTTGAACCTGTGGAAGATAACTTCGGCCTGTGATTAGATGTGGTGGAAGAAGTTGCGGAAAATGATTTTGAGGAGTCTGAAATCTCATGCGTTGTAACATCACGAAACCGGAAATCATAGCAGCACCGATGGTTGCTATTAGAACGGCGGCGACGAGAAATGCCCATTGGGTCCGCCCTAAAAGGATAAGCGAAAATAAAACATGGTTGCGCGCGTTAAAACAAAACGCCAGAAGGATTACAAGTAAACTTGATGTCATGGCTTTAGAAACATAGCAGACCAACCATAATCGGCTATCCGGACAATTTAAGCTTATTTGTCGCATCATTCCGTTTTAGTAAATTTTTGTGCTTTTTATTAAGGATTATTTTACGCACATGCAACCTTTGCATTTACATGCATTTACTGAAAACTTTTTAAGTGGGGTGTGACACTGATATTTTTAGGCGCACTGGAACTGTACGCTTTCAAAGTGCTACCTATATGGCGCCGTATCCAAACAATTAATCTATTTGTGTGGCTTTTCGGTAATGTCGCGATTTAGCACTCTTTGGTGTTTAGAGTACTTATGTGTGGATGTACGAATGCTTCACTAGTTCAGGTCAATATTGCGTCAATTTTATCATGTTCTTAGGATGCTTATATGCCTCCATGCTTCCTAAGTATTCCGTGGTATGCATTATTGCAATCATCAATGTGGCCTGAAACCAGAAGCTGTGTCTTAGGCCGTATCTCAGGCTCTTGGCTGTTTGCGTACTGTTGATTCTTTGACGCAGTTTTGAATCCACGAAGTGATGCACCATTGCATGAACTTCATGCTGTTGTTTTTTCAAATATGCTTAATTGTGTCCTGACTTACCTCGCCAATAGTTTTTGCTCTTTTTCCAAATTTATGCCGCCTTGACTTTTTCACATGCTTGCAAGTTTTTGTCAAACGTTTGTCTCGAGGTTTTCATAGCCCTGTTTTAATCGCCTTGTGTCGCAAAAATGACATTTTTGTGCGACGTGATCGTTTTCATTGTTCCATCAGTTTGTGCGATCAAATTTGTCTTATCATTCAACTTTCTGAATATGGTTTTTAGGCCAGACTACGCTTGTGTTCAGGTGTAACATAATGAATAGCAACCCTTCTTTGTATAATCCTGAGGAAGCCGCTCATTCTAGTCTCGGTTCGAATGACTTACAATACTACGTTGTTAAACCCTGCTCAGTAGAACAGTCGCGAGCTAATTCTCCAACTTTTGGATTCTACCACTGTCAAACATGCAAACTGCTTCTAACTGTTCGTCATGATCTGTCTCGACTTGCTGTTGTCTGCTCTAGGTGCTTTGAAGCTACAGTAATTTATTACTTTGCTTTTCCTTTGCTCATGTTCAGGTTCTGTTATTTCCTATTCAAAGTGCAGAAATGCTCTTGCGAGGAAATGATTGCAGTTTTCACTCCCCAGAGTACTAACCAAACACTGCAAAAGTTAAATTTTAAGTTAACAGATTCTAAATTTTTAAGGAGGCGTTTGTGAATTTGATTATGAGAGGCTATAAGCGATACCCCAAAATATCGTTTTTTTTCTTTAGCCGATACGGAACCCACCATCTGAGAAACGATTTTACCGCTGCATTTGCCACTGCCTATTGCTCGTCCCGCGGCATCAGAACGTTTTTGTGTGTCCCCGCGCTTCCTGTCGCACTGTTCTCGTGACTGAGGTGGCCAAAAAAAATCCGCAATTAATTTCCAACTTCACTGACGAGCATTTTGAAAGACTAAAACGCCCAGCTAGTCTTCCTGATTTTCTTTCTCTGCCTGATAGGGATTCAACCAAAACCAAAGGTGTTATGTTACGCTGATTTGGTGCAATTTAGGTACTATAAATATCCACCTAGCTTTAGTCTTACCGAACTTACATCCTTTTTGTGTTCATAAATTGAGTAAGAGATGATTTGTTGCATGGATTAGTTTACCCACTTGGAAACCTTTTCACCAGTGTGCAACGTGAATCTTTCCTACCACCTACCGATAGATTGGCGAAAGGTATTCATAAGTTGCGGTTACTGTAAGGAGTCCTTCAAGGCCAGTCCAGGTCTCGATCTCACGGCAGAGATTCTCTGCCCTGAGTGCAAAAATGTCTCCGCTGTGACACCACGTTTTCCGCGTCGTATGACCAGACAGTATACCCTCTATGGTCTCTCTGTTCTTCTCATTTCTTCTGCAATAACAGTGAGTCTTCTCTGCACCGATGACATCCAAATCAGTTATTCATACCCTAATGGGTGCGATTATTCTCCATTGGGAACATAGTAAATGTAAGTGAAAACAAAGGCTTCATTTGTAAAGTTAACTCTCTTGAAGACAACGCCAAACGATTTGCAAAGTAGCAAAGCGCTCTGGTCTCCGAAATTTCTCAAAATATTCGGACACTACTTTTTAATGGTTTAACACTTCATGAAACACCTGAACCCAACAATTAGCAAAATTTACATGCTACTTTTGTCTTCAAAGGATACTTTAGGTCACGTACGCACGAAGACTTAAAATTTTTGCCTACCTAGTCCCAGTCTCAACTTGCTTACCAATAGGACTCTCGAGTAAGCTCAAACAACACAGTCACTTGGGTCCCTTATCTCTGCGCTATTGCAATAATACTGGTACAGCCAAGCTGACCAACTTCAAATGCTGCTCGAGAGGAGATAATGGCAGTCCTCTTACCGACAATACTATGACCTAAATTATTGCGATGTATTCAAGCAATTTGGAACACTCGTGAAATGAAAATTGGCACATTTGGTTGCGACCAACAATTTTTGACTCGATTTTCCCAGTTTTCGAAATGACAAGCTTTCCAAGTTATCGGTGCTCCCTTGGCATTTTGAGGGTAGAGTGTTGCTGAATGCTGCTTCGTTTTTTTATCATTCTAATTCCCACCTTACGCCAACATCGGCTTCTTTAACTTGCAGATAGGATCCTATTTCAATCGCGAATGCAACAGTGGCATTTACTGCATGACTGTGGGTAAGCCAGACTGACTTCTTTCACAACTAGCGCACGATTGCTGTTTATCGCAGATCTAAGCGGTACATAGGCAGATGGAGGTCTAAGCAGCAGCCTACAAATTTCAGTAAACTTCTTCCGACTCGCCAAATTTTTTTGGTGGTGCTTCAAAATTGCAAGTACCTCCAAGTAAGCCAAAATAGGAGCCAATCATGCCCACTAGGTGACTGGAAGTGTAGCGGTCTTCCGTTTGGCAATAAATACACAGTGCGAAAGCAGTATACGAGCTAATGTTCCTATTTTGTAGGCCTTTTTGTGGTTGGCGCTGTATTGCTGCTTCAAGCCTTGCTGTATTGCACAATGCCCATAAGTACGATTATATCAGGTGCTGTTGGAGTTGACTGAAGTCGCCTTCCCCCTCTCAACAATCCGCCAAAAACATATCCAATCCTTTGTCGTTGGGGCATCATTATAAAATACCGCTGTAAATCCACGCGCCTCAAGTGGTGTCTAAGGTAACCAAACCGGGGATTCAATTTGATTTGAATGAACACGACTGCATGGCTCTGAAATATTAATTATTTATTATTAAGAGTAGGGCATCACTCAGTACAGTCTTGAGACCACCGATAAGACGAAAAAATTAGCAAATTCAGTAGTAATGATTAACTGGAATCAAAGCTTGGCGGAATCGGTTATCAGAGGACTGCAGGTTATGTCGTCTAGAAAAGGAGCAAATAAGCCACCTCATAAAAAATGCAGATCATCATAGATTAGTATTTAGTATTTCACTGTCGCAAAATAACTCAGCTACGTAAAATCTGCTTTTGAGGTATTAAAGCGCTTCATAAATCTGTGATCTCAAAATATCATATAACTCCATTGTAAGCGAGAACAACGAACCGCAGTACAAGCCTGTCATTCAATAAATAAGCATTTCACAAACAGTACCGAGCATGACGGGAAGTGAGGGGCAAAAAGAACAAATAATGAACCAAAAAGCCGAAGACAATAACGGAAAGACTTGACAACACGGTGGCGCTGGTGACGAAATCGGCATGGTGACAATACTGTGATCATCACCGGGGCTGGAGGAGCTGGCGGAGAGAAGGGACGATCTTGGAAAGGAAAGGACGTCCCTCGCCATCCAGGGGAGTGTACTGACTTCTGGAGGCCGATGACCCACCTTCATCCCCGATGGAAGGAATGCTGAAGTCAAACATGGCATTTATCTTGGCCTCGGAGAACTCCACAATGGGCTGATCGGGACTAAAGAGCCGATCATCTCGCTGGTTGTCTTGATCTTAAGAATAGAAGCAATGATTACTAAAATAGGTCAAAACATACAAATACGCAAGTATCTGATAAAGTTGTACATGGCCGATTCAGGTGCGTTCCGTCACTTAAATTGACGTTGACTGGCACTAAGTACAACTGCGCGTTTGCCGCCTACGCGAGCTTTTTGTGCAATACACATCTAATGCTACCACGGTGACTCTATGAACTACTGCATCATAATTTTCGTCCCTTGTACTAATTCGTCCTCAAACAAACCCTGCTGGAGTCTCACCATGGAGGAAAAAAGTTCCATGCGTGTTGGTAGATTAGAAAGTAATACATGAATCCCTTTCCACGGATCATAAAACTGGGTTCCAAGTAATTGTGCGATAAACATGGAATCGACGAATTGGAATGAAGAAGGCATCGGTCCTGAATGCTCTTCTTACTTAAACTCACAATGAGGAGTAAAAAGTCAATTAACTTCATTTAAAGCGACCAAATCCATTTAAGTGAAGTTGTCGGTTTTGCGCATGCCCAAAGCATGCTTCTATTACAGTCCGAGCTAAAATTCGTCAGTGCAGACAGATGCATCTGGGAGCCGATGTAAGAGGTGCTCTTTTTTAACAGATGGGATGTTTTATGGTTAAATAAGTATACCTTCAAGAGTTTGGAAGCCGGGATGAAAGTCGACCTGCCTTTCGAGTGTTTTACGATGGGTAGAGGGGTCAGAGATGGTGCCACCCCGTGTAACTCGACGCGTCCTGCCCAGAGTCCGCTCTAGGTACAAAAAATAAGGTGGCCAAACAAGTTCATGCGATTTTTGCAAAAAGCCAAACGGCAGAAGGAATTCGCTTCGCAGACTCCATTAGATGAGATAAACGATCAAACAACGTTTTCCTCTAGAGGCCAAGGCAGAGCCCATACTATAAGTCACCAGGAGAACCTGGAAGTTATCACAGGACGGCAGTATGGAAGACAATGAAGTTGAGCTTCCTTCCGTCCTTTTTGCAGTGTGAGCCTCAACTTCTCAAGAAGGAACAGGACCTGTCCCATGTACTGTTCTTGCATATGCTTCGCTGGTATCGCGATGAGACCTCCGGCCAATGCATGCCTCCATTTACAGGCCACGCACACAAGCCATAGCCTCTGGGTGATAGGATGGTATGCGCTTCCGAAGCGTGGATTTAGTCACCGGGGCATGCTTAAGCAATATAGAAGTCACTTTCCATCAACAGTAGGTCAACCGACAAAACCGAAAATGGTGCAACTTAAAAGGTTGAATGCAAAACCATTGGAATATTACATTTCCTCTGTTAATGATCGAGGTGCCTTAGATCACGATGAACCTCCATTCCCAGTTACTTTGGTGTAAACCGATCGACTCGCCCTTATGGGTAAAAAAAGGAACCACATCTGATAAATTTCGACAGCATTGGTGTAACATGTTTTTTATATGCTAAACACTAGTGCAATGATTTTCCAGTAGTAGCGACTGAATTATTCCTATGAAATCCTGCAAATGTGCTAGAGATCTTCACTCCAAAATGCCGAGATATTAAATTCCCACACACAAATGCGACAGTGGTGGATAAGGACGACGAATTCAAGCACGTCACAAACATAAACTCGGCTTTCTCTCTTGAAGGTTGCCCGCTGACAAGCAGTCGCCACACATCCTTCTCAAAATTGAGGCACAACTCAAGATTTCATTATGAGAGGAAGAGTTTGTGTGAATAAACCTTTCATCGTCGATCACGCGGAATGTCTCATCTAGCCTGTTATCGACCAGTGTCATGCATGTGACGCCACAATCTTATTGAGATGAATTCGATTGGTGAGACAAAAAAAAAGGCAATTAATATCGTGCGGCCGGCGATCGCCTGAGATCGAGTTCGAAACTGTTGAGCGAAATGCTCGCCGAGGCCCTGTTCGACGGACAAGTTACCGCGTTTTTCACTTCTTAACTAACGATTTTCAATTTACTAAACAGTCGAGTTGTCCTATTCTGATCACTGAAAGCGAGCATTCATTGAGGACGCGTTTCATTCAGCCAATAACCAATCAAGCTCCTAAGAGGTCATGTCCGCGTGGAAAGAAACAAGAGTGGACATCGATTACCATACCTCGGTAGAGCAGCATTCGACCGTCTTCAATAGCATCATCCACAGGACTGCCTTCCCCCGCAGGCAGATGCTTGTCAATGAAGCTTGGACCGATGAGTTGAGGCATGCCCAGTGAGGTAAGCAAACGACTACCCAGGCTGAAGAAGGTCACCAGACACAGCAGTACCACAATAATGGGGAAGTAGACGTTGAAGCCATCAGCGATAAAAGGCACCACGTCCAGATGACCCATGAACTTGGTGAAAGCCGTCTCGTAGTAGGTCTTTGTAGCGATCGAGGGCATGGCAATGTTGATAGTCTCGCTACTGGTCGTGGCGACTGTGCTGTTTTCATCGGCGGCGGCAGAGGTGGCATTAGCGGAAGAAAAGAGGACATGACTATCCAAATGGGCCAAGCAGAGGAAATTCACGCATAACGATGGCGTCAGTCGGCAGAGCATGCTAAAACGGACATGAAGCCATTCGTGAAAAATAAATAGCTCGTGACCGATGTTTACTTGCACTGCAGATAACGACCGCTTATGGAATTCTAGGAATTGTCAGGTTCTTAATCATTCTTGTGACCGATACTGAAGCTTATTTTGTGTTCATATCCTTTTGAGAACTTTCAGAGTCAATTCAAGTTCTACGTGTAAAGTCACCGATCCCACTTTTGTTTAAATAGACTAAGAGACAAGAAATAAAAATTTGGCCGTGAAAGTACTGCTTTCAAATCTCACCCTCCACTCATAACTAGCAAGGACGGGAATGCAAAAAGAAGCGAACTCCTCTCCAAGATACACAGGAATATGCTTTGCGATGAGCACATAAAGTGGACCCTGAAAAACCAGCATCAGCCCAGTATTAACATTGGTTGGTCACGGTTTGCTCGCGTTTCCAACGTCAACTTGAATAAGCATAGCTACAGAGAAAAGAGCTTAACCAATAGTAGGCCTTGTCTGGATGCAACCGTTGAAACGGATCAAAAGACATGACTATCGAAGATGTCAAAAATGGCCGGTGATAGTGTTAGTTATTTTGGATTCCAATTGTCGAAGTAGGCTAGTGGTCGAGACATCCAGATGGAAAAACATATCGAAAACCGATGCAAGGCACTAAAAAGGCCTTTGTTTCGTGCGTTAGGCAACACTTGCTCAGAGTGAAATCGATTAAATTGTAGCAAATTTCCCACCGCGACCTCAGAGGGCATGGGATGGCTAAAATTAGCAAACATGCGTTTTGGTTTGATGCACTGTTCAAAAACAATGAATGCAACCATCCTCAACCCAAGAGCATTCTATGCTCTTATTCGGTTTCCAAAAATCAAGGAATGAGAGGTGATAAAATTGGCAGAGAACAAAGTTGTATGAATTGCAAACGAAACCATTCAACAGTTGGAACCTTCAAGCCCTAATTCTTCACTACGTAGAAAATGGGTCACGATCCAAAATTAATGAGAAGGTCGCCGTCATGTCATAGCAACATGTCTCATTGTGCCAGCATTACACAAGCGGGTTCAAAAGTTCAGTCACAGCTCGATCTCTTCAACACAAAAAAGTCAAATTGACTCATTATTTGCGAATCAGCACTGCTTTAGTGAGGTTTGTTTGAATGCACCAACAGATGAAAGTACGATACCCGGTAGGAAAAAGGAGTGGCCACTTTGCCTGCATCCTATCAAATGCAAACTTTCGAATCTAGTGCTAAGAGCCGGTTGATGTTATAAATGCAATATAGTGCATGAAAACTAGATTAGTTTATTAAACAAGTTAAGACCTCGAACAGTACCCAAAGGGCTTTACCTGGTTACAGCAGTAGCAACTACCAAGAAAAAGGCAAACACCCACAACGTGAAGCAGATGGGAAACTCACTATCCGTAGAAGATGAGACTGATGGCATCAGAGTGGTGGTTAGGCACGAGGCGATAGTAGTTAAAGAAGCGAAGACGGTAGGCCGTGAAGTAGACGCAGACGCCCAAATAGCCCAGGAATACAAAATTCACGAACTGAAGTGAGAAAAAAAGCCATCTACTTCAGTTTGAAGGGGGATGTGGAAACAACGACATGGAACATTCGACGCTTCAACTAAAGAGAAAAGATTCACTTTCGTAGGTTCCCATTGTCACTCTAATAAGGTACTCGCTGAACTGCTTTGAATGCATTTACGCTGACAGTTCGGCTCCATGGTATTGGCAGCGCAGTAGATGTTCAATTCGACAAGTTAACTTTACAAGTAGAAAAAAACTAGCGTTCCACTTCCATTCCGCATGGAACTGCAATCAAAATTAAGTACCAGATAACACGACGCAAAATGCTACCTGATTGAAGACCTAAATTAAGGAGACCCACAACGGAGGATCCTTGTGACGACTCTTGGCCTTCCAATGCAATTAATCTGTCCGCGACGCATTTCATAAGCATTGCACCCACGAAGAAATCAATGCTTGAAAAAACTGAAATAGGAAAGCATCCCAACGGCCGACTATTTTACTGTTACGACCTCCATGGCTGCCGTTATAATAGCTGCTCTACCCGATACGATCTGATGATTGGATAAGTTAATCAGCTGTCACTTCCGCCAGCTTTGATGCAGAGAAGCTAATTTCGTGCTAGAGAGACTCAACACCGATAATCGTGGATTTTGGGACCTGCAAAAATCATAAAGTCGAGAATCACCATACACAATGGGACCTTGAGGTTGCACGAACTATTGTAAGACCTAGAACATGAAAATCACATCAAATACGGACGATATGCTACGCGCGAAAAGAATCAAGGGTTTTTAATAAAGGCATAACATATAACGGCTACTATTGTTACACTCCTGGAAAACGTTTTACAGAACCAGATGACCATGTGGGCGATTGAGAAGTGAATTTCATGAGACTAGAAAATTTCTGGAGAAGGCAAATATTTGAGGCCGACAAAACGATTAGGCAGTAAAACAACACCGCCACTCATACCGCAATGTCCCACGAAAGTTTATTAAGACTGTTTAGTAAACCGAAACGTCCAGTTGCCTACAGATAAAAGGTCTGCTTTACCGCAATGAGATTGTACGCCGTGATGGTCTGATAAGAATGAAGAATAGCAGCGATGACAGAGAGGCAAGGCTCCCGGACGAAGAAGGTGCACTCGCTCCAGACGATAATAAGCGAGACAGCTGCGAGCAGGGTACCCAGAGCGCGCAGTAGCAGAGGATAAATTCGACACCTCCAGTACCATTCGAGACTGCGAGCCCGTGGATCCGCTCCCACCAGCCGCTGCCACAACGAAAGAACTAAGCTAGGTGAGCCCCTTGTACCAAATGTGGCTGGCGCTGGACCATGTTCAAAAACTCGTGAGCTGTGTGAGAAGAAAGGGATAAAGATAGAGGCATCAAGACCACACAGCACGAGACAGGCCTCGGTTACAATTTCACTTGAGTGTTCAAGCAAAACCAAAATTTGATTTTACAGGTGCAAAGGATGAAATCGTGGAGATACCATAAGTAGTAGCAGGAGGTTAATAACCGAAATAGTTGTGGACCCTTCCAAAACAAGCAACTAAAAATGGCGGACGACTTAATGCAGTGGTGAACAAATTTCCCGGAAAACAACGCCTTCAAGTTCGGGGAAACGCGAAAGAGGTCAAACCCAGTTTTTATGGTGGTGGGACGCTTGTCCAGTCGGCAGATGGGTCACCCCACTAATGGTATCAACACTTCAAAGATGGCGGTACAACTGTCAGTGATAAATTTGATAGCGGCGACTCGTGCCCATCCTCGGACAGTATTCAATCCATGAAACATCAGATTCTCTATAATCGGCGCAAAATTTGTTGTGAAATCCTACGCTAAGTAACATCCCTCTGGGAAAGGTGAACAAAATCATTCATGAAGAGTTACAATATCGAGAGGTTAGCGCATTGAGTGAGCAGAAAACTTACCATGCAACGTACCCATTAGTCTGTTAAAATTACTAATCCACTGCATTTCCGTAATGTCAACGATGGCAGTACAAACATACAAGTAGATAGGGACCCAAAATCGTTAGGACGATTTTTGCAAAACGGTGATTCAAAATGGACCATTGTATCGATGTACACAAAGCAAGTGAAATCGAGAGATGCTTTGCCCAATGTCGCACAGAGCCCTTGGTACCTTATTGAGTTCTCGCCTACACAACGGATGCTAAACTATACTCATCTTACTATCAAGAATAAAATTATTCAACTTGCAATGACCCAAAGTATGGGAGAACCCATGGACACAAAATGACATTGTTCGAAAGTAAGTTGCTGGACTTCAAGGCACGTTTGTACCCAGTTAATCCTTAAATAAATCTATAAAAGGATCGAGTGTGTGAATATTATAATTAAGGAAATCTGTAGCAGGTAGGGTAGGTTCCCCTTTGTAAGAACTTTTTCCCGAAATGCAGCTCCGAAATGTGAAAAACCAAATTCCCCAAACTTAATCCATTTTTGACTCTGCCCATTCGACATCGGACTGGCATGACTTGCTTATGACTACTGCTGTTGCTCCAGCCGATTGAATGACCGGATACAGCAACTTTGCCTAACGGATTTGGGAGGGATGAATGATCTTTCCGAAAACGAAAGAAATAGAGCAATGAGTACTCACATAAACACGAAATGTGGATTAGCTAAACGATTAATAGTAAGCGCCGCGCTCCACGCATCAGGAAAAGGGCAAAGACAAATTCGAGAACATGCGGTAACAAAAGTGGCTGTTACGGACCAAGAAAAATAACTTTGCGTCATTGTAATCGCAGATTTTGATGAGAGAACAGGAAGGCAAGTTGACCGTTCGTAAGGAATGGGATACGATACCATACAAACGTATGCACCTTTTTGCTGGGATTTAGTTACCATCAATGGATTAATAAATTACAGGAACGGATAACTGCACCCCAAGGAGTACGGAGAACTCAGCAAGTCTTCACACAAGGGGCAACTAGGATAGAACGGCAGTTATACAAGCCAGTGCTACTAACTGAACAAACCGGCAATAGGTTTCCCGCTTCACAAACTTCCAACAGTAAGAATCCCGACACTCGAACCAAATTAAATGAAAGGACAAAAACAGGACAGCATGTCTAAAATCTACGTGAAACTTTCAGCTACAGCTTCGAAGCGTAAAATACTCAAACGTCTAGACACACCATTTTCAAGTCAAGCTACCAAAACACGAACAGTCCGGAAAGTCTCCACGAAAGAGACGAAAACAAGAGGGCAGGAACTATAAATATAAGCGGACACCGAGGTTAATGTAAATAATTACATTTCCTTAAGGTTAGCAGTCGTGTAAACTTTAACAAGTGATTGAGAAAAAACAAGTGAAGAAAGGCAAACTCACCGGCCAGCGACGCAGTTGTTATACACATCCTCAGCAGAGGCAGCTTCGCAAAGGGCCTCGAGCCAGAGAGCATGAGCTCGTGAGCAGTAATGATAAGCGCGCTTTAGACGTTTGTGCAGTTGCACGAGACGTTTTTTAGTCAACACGATCGCACCAGGTCCTGTACTGCTCTCAAATCGACTACCGTGAGTCCGTTGAGCTGCTTGGTCGCCGCTACTGCTAATTTCGCTTATTCCTACAGTCTGAGGTGGAGAAAAGTTCAGCCGGTGCAGAGGTCGAAGCAAAAATAAATCAAACCTTCTTTAATCATGCACATAAATACGCTAAACTTTTCTTGTCTTTGGAATCAGTTACCACGTCGGTACCATGGAGTTATTCGGATAGTTCACCAGTTCTGTTTGGTAGTAAAGACAACTATAGACCCCATGGATTCGCAAGAGCCTCCGAATCAAATCGAATTGCACAGTTCATTTGCGGATGCTGACTGACATCATAGAAACATGACGACTACTTGAGTTGCAGTAAAGTGCTGACAATGCATTAAGAGAAAAATACCTAGTAATCCAGCCCGTTTATAAGCCTTTTTCGAGTTTGTTTACGGGCCAAGCGTAGTTTTAGGGCAGATTAGACGATAAGATATTAAGTGCGGGTTGTCGATTTTGGCATAACCTGAAATTAAGAAAAGAAAAACGTACTTTTGAAACGATCACATTCAGGAGAGAGCGAAGAGGATGCTCAGGCCCTATCTGGTGGTCCATGTCGTCAATTTCCTAAGAAGATATAAGTTAATTAAACTGGTGTTGCAACCTACGGCAAAATGCACAGCTTAAAGCAATAAGAGATTCTACAGTTTGCACTATCGCGGTTAGACGACTGCAAAAGGTCCAAAAATAGCACTTATTAAAAAAAAGACCTACAGCCAAAACCATTTTGAGCTCCCCCTCGTCTTCAATGTACTCAAGGTATCTTTTGCTTAAAGAAAAATATCCAAAACGCAGTCGAGTAATCGGAGACGAAGCACGTAGCACCGCTCTGGGAACTTCAACCAAACCATATCCCAGAAAAAAAATAACCAAAAACAGACCCCAGGTGTTACTGGTTGTGATAAATAGGACCTTCAGTGATGCGCTGAAAGAGTTGAGGTGAAAATCAATAGCAGAATGGCGCAGAAAAAATTATAGCAGAATTTATCCGCATCCTAAACTTTTTTGGTACCACTCGACAACGCCTATCGATGTGAGGCCCCAATCATGATATATGCAAACTGAAAACCATGATCTAGTTCAGTACGACGAAAGCGATTGTTCAGGAGTTATACTTACGCATCAAAAGAAACGGTCCTTTTAACAAGAAGATAGATCATTACACAGATGAACAGAATTAGATATGATCCATAGATGATAGCATTATCTATGATAGCAGAGCGGAGCTTTCTTATAGTGGTGAACTCCCCCGAGCCCGCATACGATTCCATTATCGGGAGAATTATCCTGCAGATAAAATTTCCTGTGAAGGCTCATTACCATGTCAACAACTGTGATGCCCAATAAACCACAGTCCAAAATACATGAAGCGTATGCATATCGACGAAAACTGGAAGAGATCCAGAGTTCCGCTCAGTTATATTGTTAACCTCGTTTTGAAAAGCAAACGTCTAGATGCATGAATTTGGAAAGGACGAGGACGCACCGAAGATATGTCGATGGGAAGTACGCCAATGAATAACAGGGAAACTAACCAGCCGACGGTGTACGAGACCGTACAGACAACTGGTTGATTTTTCCATTGCCCAAAGTAATAAGATGAATACAAAGTGATCACAGTAAAAAGGAATAAAACAACAGCGAATATTGAATACGCCATTACATATAAATGTCACAACGCCCTTGCATTTCTAAATAGTTCGATATTTGAAAGTTGGTTAAAAGAAGAATGTACAGCCCATCAGGAGAGGACTACAGCAAACAAGGCACATTTTCTCTACTAACGTACCATCAAATCTAAAATGAGAGGCCAAAATTGTGCATTTCTCTGCAGAAAAAAATATGAATCAAGATAGATGACGGTACGGCTGCTCGTGTATTAAAGAATGCTTTTTAGCGAGTATAGAACCGCCGCTAAGTATTTTGATACAGATTTATCTTTTGGAACCCACTGGTCTACAGGTGCCAATTTCAGTATTTAAACTGGGCATGCAAGGTCTCGCTTTCTGAGTAAATAATCTCTTGTTACCCATCAAAAGGTTTTACGCATTATTAAAGCATGTAAATTTCATTTTGTTTTCTTTGCTAAATTTACTAACCGCTTCTTCCGTATTGAGTGCCCGGAAGCATGGTCAGCGTGTGATTTCGGCGTTTCTGCCTTAGATGGTTTTTGGTCGTACTGTTATATTACAGTTTTGCGTAAGTTAGTGGTGGTCTGGTGCGCTCTTTTGCTTTTTTTAGTTTTTATACTTGATTTCTCCTGAGCCAGCCTTCCTAACACCCATTACAACTACAGTTGTTTGTACTCCATAGCGTTATCTGGGCCTGAGTCATTCTGCTCCTTAAAGTAACTCGTAGTAGCTTTGCACTGTAAATGCGCTTGCATGTGCTTTGATTTCTCAGTCCCAAATACTTCTTAATGGGGTCGTATAATTCTTCTTGTAGTAGCCTTAGCTGCTCCGACTATTTCATGCGGCCGTTTGTTCTTTAAGTAACTTGCATGAAGTTAAAGGTATGTGCCTTATATTTTGGTTCAGTTTAGCGTTTGGGGGACGTTTCGGTGGTCAGTATTTATTTTATGGAAGGGAATTGCCGATTTGAATGAAGTTTTTCCTGTGTTCCTATCAGTGGAGATTTTTTAACGTAAGGGCTATTTCAGGTCTCCTTCTCTCGTTGGGTTCTTTACTGTTGATCTTGCAGCAAAGATGTCAGACCCTAGTGCATCAGAAAGTGCGTACTTTCCGTCGATACAACGGCACCCCTAAACATCATCTAATTCAGTTAACAAATCCTTTAAATAAATTAACTCTTTTATTCACTTAAAAAAATACGCACCCATTAAATTCTGACCTTATATTTCCGCTTTAGCATTTTAACGCTTATGCCAAAGTACATGTGCTATTTTCCGCGTTGTTGTGGGTCGTTGATAAGCCTGTTATTCCACTTTTTTTTCAAGGCGGGGAGCAGATGTTGAAGAGTCCGGTTTTCATTTTCGGGAAAGATGTATCGTACCTCCCTAAGGGCTGTATTTTTATGGTCGGCTCTCTTGGAATCTTCATCCTGTATATCGTCTACGGAGGCGTCCAGGTTAGAATTAAACGGCTTCCATCTAGTTGTCCTGGAAGTTCAAAGTAAATCAACAGCGCTATCATGCATTCCTGATGTGAGGGGGTCGTGCGTTTATGCACTAATTTGTAGCACAAATGTCATCAGTTTACTCGCATAGTATGCACTTTACCTGACTTTCTAAACTTTTCTCGTATGCATGAGCTAATACTCACTTTCTAGAGCTGGGTTGCGCCTCCTGTTTATTTTTTGGCTTTTTAGGAATATCTGTTTAAAACACCTGGTCTCAGTGAGCACTTCATGGCACTAACGGCATACCAGTTCTGTCTTTACGGGATCATATCGTTTATTGAGAGCCGAATAA
Organism: Taenia pisiformis; assembly: GCA_023968675.1. Taxonomy (NCBI): domain Eukaryota; kingdom Metazoa; phylum Platyhelminthes; class Cestoda; order Cyclophyllidea; family Taeniidae; genus Taenia; species Taenia pisiformis. The sequence goes on from CM043736.1 coordinate 2,850,315, forward strand.
CCGGTATCATCTACCACGCCAAGTAAGGATGTCTTCCTTTCCCCTTCTTCCTTCTTAGCTTTCCCCCCTGGCTCTACTGTTCCGTTGGAATCACAACAACAGGAACCATCCTCCTTTCTAATGCCGCCGTTGTTTACCTAAACTACCCTACTCAGGTCATCTTTAAGTGCTGCAAGCTCATTCCTGTCATGGTCTTCAGCGTTGTCATTCAAGGTTTGTCATAGCGTTCTAGCTACCGATTTCCATCATGTGCGGTTCATAATTTTCCTCTTTTACCTGCGTTACAAACGATGAGCGTCAATTTGCTTACGGAAATTGTATCTAAGTCTGAGGTGCAAGCTGTCCAAACCGATTCCTACTGCTAGGTAATCACTGCTTTTGTAAACTCAACCATGGATCTTGCGTATTAAGTTGCCATAACTGTCCCTCATTTGTGGAACTCAATTTTTTCCCATGCCTTTCCGATGTTATTCAACCTCCATGAGCACGCAAGACCCGTAAATTTGCTAGTTATTGGCCTTCTAAATGGCGTTATGTAACCATATTCCGCGGCATGTGGTTATTACTCCTTAACAGACTGAACATATATCATAATAGGCTTAGACGAGCAGTTTTGCACCCTTCGTGATGCTGTTATGAAGGAAATTTTTCAAAACTTGAATGGCTTTGTGTACATTGTGAGTAGTCTGTTCATTAACGCTTTTTAAGGCCTCTACGCCTTTTAGGAAAGAAGTATAAGTGCATCGATTACGTTGCTGTCGCCTGCATGATCGTCGGGCTCATATTTTTCATCCTAACTGATGTCAATGTCCAAATAACCTTCGACATACGAGGTATGCACCCTGTTGTTACTTCGACTCTGGGCCAGCAGATTTTCTTGTACACTTAGTTTTGGTTACACGCCTGCCACCGGCAGTGCATGTGTTTCTGTTTTCTTACCTGAAGTCGTACGTCACATTTGGATAGGAGGGACTGGATTGAAATGGGAAGGAAAACAAGATAAAAACACCTAGTTTTAAACCGCAGCAACGAAATGTCTACGTTTTGGTGGCCGATGTTCGCCATGAGACTTTAGTGGCGTTCATCGCCAAATGCCCCTATGTGCACTTCAATCGTGTTAGTATTCATGCCTCTACAGGACAAGACTTTCGCCATTGTATGTTAAAATGAAATATGATTCATAATGTGACGCATATCATTTTCTTGCCTATAGGTGTTCTTGCCATCAGTGTGGCTCTCATTTGCGACGGCTACATCGGCAATCTTCAAGAGCTGGCAATGAAGTCCTACCACATTCCCGCCCTTCAAATTGTACGTCCTTTGAGACCTGAGTACTTTCTCGTATCTAAAAATTTACAACCACTGGTACAGATATGCTGCTTTTGTATTATTTTAGCCAATGCATTGGTGGGGCCATGGTTTGTTGCGCTATTTAGGATACACTAACCCAACCTTTGATGCGTATCACCGAAGTCACACTCTACATTTATAGCTTAGGGCAAATAGTACTGTGTGTGTCGGTTAAGCCAGGTCGGTACAATGTTTCGATTGTGAACTGTCACCTACCTTTCCCTCAATGGCTGACGACCCCGTGATGTGCTTGCTATTAAAATATGATAAGCTCTGCACATTATAAGTACGACTCAGCTCATCCACAATTGCCTTTGGCTACGTTATAGATTGACCGAATGAGTTGCAGGGTGGATCTGCGCAATTCTCTCTCTCTCTCTCTCATTTCAGTTGACCTACTCCTATGCATTTGGATTTTTGTTGATATTGGTTCTTCTCCTCTTCACAAACAGCGTAATCTCCTCAGCTGTTTTTTTCTTTGAGGTTTGCTGTTCTCCATTAGTGCTGCCAAATTGCTTCCAATTCTTATTATTTTTATTCTGATGTACCATAACCTGCAATAAGAGGCTTTGTTTTTACCTCTCCCTGTAGCACTTCAGTGACGTTTTCTTTTGGAGTACACTCTTTGTACTCTCTGGCTACTTTGGCTTGCAGTTTGTTCTCCTCTTGGTGCACCACTTTGGCGCCCTTCTAGCTGTCACCGGTATGTCATTTAGTCCAGTGCTACACCCACCTACTACCCTAAATTTGAAGTACCTTTTTTTCGTGTAGGGCCTTAATTTTGCCTTTGCAAATATAGGTTTAAACTACTTGCATTGCGCGTCGTTCATTGGCTTTCTTGATTTATTAGTCTGTTCACACACAGGTTATGCGGGAAGGCGCATCTGGTGCTTGAAGTATACCCGTTTTTGTTATTGTTTTTGTGTATTTAGTGACCACGGTTCGAAAGGCTGTGACCATCGTTCTTTCATTTCTTGTCTTCCGGAAGCCCTTTTCTATCGAGTGAGTCCTCCCTTCCCCTCAAAATGTCGTAAGTTATGTCTCTGTGGAGGCACTCATTTCTTGCAGTGTAAAGGCACTACGACTGGTGGGATACGAGCTGTGACATGCGCGCATGTTCCGGCTTAATTATGATTGAGGAAAATGCGCTTTTCTCTAACTTATAAATACAGTAGCAGAATTTCCAGATTCATATTTCCTACCTCACGTTTTTTTATTCCCAGGTATGTCTGGTCTGGCTCCCTGGTGGTGGTTGGGATATTTCTCCACTCTTACGGCAAAAGCGAGAGTTCCAAGGCTAAACGAGGTTGTGAGTTAAAAGATGGGGAGCATCAGATTGTCTAAGTTAATAAACGCGCAGTTTTTTCATCGACCCGACTCGAATAGATATTTATATGTTCTTGTCCTTATTGTGCCGGGGCCTATGCGTGTTTGCATTGATAAGCCAACACCTGTAGCGTGTTGTGTAATTGGTGCCTCCTTACTCTTGGGCACGGAGCGTACGAGTTCTGCCTCATCGAAAACTGAGATGTAAAGAAGAATGGGTGAGCAGAAATCTGTTTTTCGCGATTTAATCTGCTAAAGGTCAATTTTGGGATGCTGAGTATTACCGGAATGGTTATTTATGTGTTGTTTTATGGCAGTGGTGCCGTTTGTGATGGTAAAAGGGCTAATTTCAAGTGTATGATTTATCTCAGGTTTATGACGTCAATCTGTACGACATGGCCTGATTAAAAGCTGTAGCTCTGCCTTTTCTTTAGAACAGTTTAGGTTTTCCTCCACACTCATGGGCAAAAGGGTTCTTTAATCACTGCAGCTAAAGCTAACGTGCACAGACGTCAGTCAGGTCTGCTAGCTTAGTATTTTGTAGCTTATGGGTGGGGTTAATTTGGAGACCAAGGGGCCCCCTTTATTGCTTTATCTGCCACAAAATTAGAATTGGTTCGTTCTTCAAATGATGCTATCAGCAAAATTGCATCAACCGTCTCCGGGAGTAATTTATGGCACGTGATACTTGTTTAGGTTTCCTGCAGCCTGATTATCTTAGCTGGGAGGGGATTGTGACAGTCACCGCTCCTGAAGCATGGCGCGTGATTCACCTCAGGGAGTAATTTTTTGTCGCAGCTTGAGCACGCCCCATTTATTCTACACAAATCGAAGAGGTGGAAAAAACCCCAAAACATTCGTGATTGCTATGTAGGTCTTATGGCCTGCTAGTCATGGGAATGTGTTAGAGGAATTCGTAGCTTAAAGTATTCGCAAGCATTTTCGTGTGCATGTAGTGACTTTCCCTACCTGAACAAGGCTCTATAAGTTTGTGATATGCACTGTACTATACTTTGGGGTATGGTGGGCTGCAGTGGTGTATTTTCTCCTTAGGTTTGGCTAGTGAACAGATGCTGCTCGTGTGTGGCAGTCTGTTCTATCGTCAAAATTGAAGATTAGCGGTGGTTATTAGCATAGCTGGCTGTCATATGCATTCACTTGTATCCAAATTTGTCGGTGGGTTTCTCCACATCTTGCCCACTCGACCATTTCCGCTTCGCTTAAGTCAGTCAGATTTACCAACAGGTTAATCATGGAGTGTCAACACATCTTGGTGATTGCTCTCATTGGAAATGTGATAATGGTGAGCCGCGACGTTTACTATGTGAAAGAAAAGGAAACAGTCGCAGGGAGATGAATGAGCGCCTTGAGTTGTAGGAATTCTGCTATTTTAGCCAGCAGTGCTGTGACAGCAACAGCGTTCTTGCACATTTTCACAACTTGATGACGTTGAGCCGTTTCTTCGGCTTACTAAGGAAGGCATCGCCATTTTTCACTTATTGGTCGTCACCGCTCACCTGTTCAAAGCCAGAACGTATTTAAATCTTCATTTTACTCACTAATTGGTGTACTTAAAACAGATTTGTAAATTTGGGCTAATGCAAAGCATCCTGAGTTACACCGCTCGAAGACTTCAGTGCAGCACCACGGTTTCATTTTGGTTTTGCAGTCACTCGCGCTTTACGTTGAAACAACGATGGATGTTGGTAAGGCGACGCAGTTCTGTTCCATTTGTCAAGTGATCGTCAAAGGCCAAATCGAGATTTTGTGTCATCACTTCTCATGAAACTCAGTTTATCGGTCGACATAGCACGAAATGACCCTCATTCTGGTAAGGTCGCTCGTCGGTTCAGTGGGTAGGTTCAGCGGAAAGGAGGGATTAATGGTCGTGGTCACTGCAGATCTCGGATCTCAGTATGTCCTCCCAAAGTGCGCATCATTGCTATGTTTGTATTTCCAGTGGTTAAAACGTCTTAAAAGTGTTCATCTCCTTCAGTTTAGAGCCATGACAAACTCTCAAACCTCCGAAATCCAATGAAACCTTAAATGTTTTCACCCGGTTCATTATATTCCATCCCAGAATAATATCTTCGCTGCGTAAATAAAGGCGGTGGAATGTAGGCTAGACAACCACCCGAATCGTTGTACTGCTGTGAAGAGCTGTAGCCGCTCCAAAATAGGTTCCTCTCTAGTATTAAGCTATCCTGCTCACGTTTACCTCTGCCACTACCATCGGGCAGGATGCGCAGTCTACTGGTCTTCCTGTTTCTCGAGATTTGTCTGCTAACCTGACTGGTGACTTCATCGGGATGAGGCGCCCTTAAGTGGCAAGTGAAGGAAGTTGTGATGTAGCGGTGGCGATGGTTCGCTTGGTGGAAAGAGTTATGTGTGTAATTTCACCGCTTACTTATTGAAGAACCGGCTTCTTGATAGTGGACGATGAAAGCGGTCCTTTGTGCTTAGAAGCCGTACATTCATTAGCAGTGGTTCATGTGAGTTCGATGTTTAATTGCTTCCATTCCCACTTGGAATGGTTTGGGCGCCCAGCTCGTTGATGCGCGAAACTGGAGAAACAGTGTGAATTATACCTTTGACAAAAGGAGTGGCGGCAGAAAATGCAACCTTAGCAGATATTATTAGTTGTAGCATTGCAAATTCTCAGCCCGCAGCATTTTGCGTTGGCACACACTGGTTTGGATCCAAGATGGTCCAGCGGGCTTGCATTAGAACTTGCGCTAAGAGACAGAAAAAGCGCAATTTCGGCTCTGACCAAAACCTTCTTTTGTGTCTTGTGTAAAGCAAAAGTGGAACAGTGGCTGTAGTGATTGGTGGTCGGGAAACCTGAGCAGGTTAATATCCCAGCTGACGGAGTGGTGCAGAAGAGATATTTTTTAGTACTTTGATCACAAAAGGACGGTGGCATTTGTTTGACCGACATGTGAATGTCATTGTTCATGGACCTGCTTTTTCCTACTGCCTCCTGGTTTGAACCTTTGTAAAGCATAAAGATTGGTGGTGCGATCAAAACTTCGTACGCTCCCCAAACCTGGTTTTTGAGCTTTGGCTCCGACAATGTCGAAAGGGTGCGGTACGCGACTCTGGATCGGAAGGCCTGAAATAAGATTAAACGATCCTATTTTTCTTGGCGTGTACAAGTTGTGTTATCCTTCAATTCGGCATTGTTTTCCACCTAGCTGGCTAGAAATGGCTGTCGTATTTTAATCTTACGGCAGTAGACAGGCCGCCGCTTGTCTCCAATCAACTTTTGCGCACACGGCTCACCTCAATTTTGGGGCACCCAACACCTTTCCCCCTGGAGGATGGGATAGGGTACGTGCGCAGGTGTGAGGCTGGAAACGCAATCGTCCACTTGACGAGGTCTAGACAAATGCGGCTAAGGTTTGAATTCGACTCAATGTCATCATGATGGAGCTTGCACGCTAAAGCCTTCACCTTTAATCAGACTAAGACGGGGACCTGGGAAGGGATTAAGGGAGGAAGGGAAAAAGGATATACAGCTTCATCTTGCCACATCCTCCCTGCAGTAATGCTGTTGTTTCTCCAGGGGGTGAGTGCCAGGTCCTTATGGCATTCGCAGTAGGTATTCACGTGGTCATATGCGAAGCAGACCAAAGAGTTGTGGGTAAGGGTTCAATTTTTGTTGACATTTAGAGGCAAACTGTTCGCAAGTGCAGTACACGACTCTGTTGTGTCTCGTTGGTAAAGGGCGAGAGACGGTAGTGGTCAGTAATGTCTCAACGAATGTAGGCTGAAAATCAGCCCTATGGAGCCGTTTCCATTGTTTCGCAAATGCTTCAAAAATTCGCTAAGCCACTTAGCATCAGAGGTATGTCCACAAACAGAAGTAGCAACTAAAAGTAGTTCTCTTTGCAGAAAGTATCCTCCATTTTGGTGCGGGAAGGAAAACATTTTCTTCACTGCTCCCTCATAATCTCCACCTGACACCTCATTGATTCGCTATTCGATGTCAATTTGATCATTATTTTGGATGACGTGAATCGAGAAACTCCCACCAGCGATTCTAAGGCGATTTGCAGCATGAAGAGGGTGCCAATAAAACGCGACAGCAGGATGGAGTCGAACACGACTGAAGCATGAAATCACCGACGTGTTCTCCGTGGAAGGTGGATAAATAAAATCATGCACTGAGGACATTGGCACTGTATGAAAGCGGAACTTAAATTTTTCCCAGATAGAAGATCATTATGAAACTGAGTACATGAATCCCTGCCAAAAGTTGGAGCGTAGGTGGAGGTCATGCGAATGGGCAAACACACGAGAGTTGCACTGGCGCTGTTCAAAGGACTTCCTTTTCTGTACTAAATCTTCCGTATTCTCATGGCCGATCCGCAACAAGCCTTTTACCTTTTGACGTGGAACGTCTTACACGGGCATTCTTTTGCTCCGTGCTCATGACTGTTTCAATCCTACTAATTGTAAATCTTAATGGGATGGGGAGAATGCATGTTTTCAAAGAGTGCCAAAGAATTTCATTATGACAAGGTTTCGTAGATCAAAATTTTCTATTTGCATGTTTCAGGAGTCGATTCGTGCGCTTTAAGTGGGTTAAAATTGGCTAGTTGTTCCAAGCCAAAGATGATTGTATCAGTTTTTTTTGCATGAGCCTTTAACACCAGTGTGCTTCCTCAATGCGATCGAATGCATTGGGCTAGTGGACTTGAGGTCCTCCATTCCCCTGCTCCACGTCAGGGTGAATCCTTACGTGCACTTCATTTATTCCCTGGTTGAGGTGACCTGCCGCTAAAAAGCAGAAAGTAGGATCAGGCTGTTCCCTGAATGCTCTAACTGGGCGAATGCAATAAATGTCATGATAAACGATTATGGAAGGTAGGTCAAATCGTACCACATGCTCCTCCAGCTTGCAAAAACCTCGGGAATTTCAGATTGGCCCACTGCCTCCTCAGCTCAGCCAAATCGCGTAGTCTGAATGAGTGGTAGCTTTGAGCAACAAGCCATTAAGATATGGGCTGATTTGCTGTCTGACTTTTGCCCATGGATGAAGTTCTGGTAGCTCAACACTGCCACTGATGATCTCTGTTTTGACTCAGTCCACCTCCAACTGGTGGGAGACTGTTTACAAACTTTTAAACCCAACTATCATCTTCATGCCGGTAAACGCTAACGGATCATCGAAAGTATGAATTAGGAATGTCTCTGCAAAGCGTATTACTTTCAATCTTGACTCACTTCTTCTTTAGCACCATTCCATAACTGCCACATCCGGTAGGCCTTTCGTCCAATGTACTGTGCTCGTGCAGAACACATTGAGACAGCCGATCAGAATGTGAACCTTTACTGCAGTCCGCTTTCAGTGGTCAAAAACTCCTTAACCTTCTCTGTAGAATGTACACCAGAGCATTTCAAAACCCTTATCCCATTCACCATTACATGGCACATCATTTTACATTCGTGTATGTTGCTCTTTTTTAGAAAGGAATTTAAAAGGGATAATCGACCGCATTTTGGCAATTATGAACACGGAGGATGAGTGCTAACCGATCGTGTCTTGGAGTGAGTACTTTTGCCTAACAAGTTGAGCAGGTCGACTGCCGAGGGGAGGAGTTAATAGTGCTGTGGTCCAGAGAGCGTTCGACAACTGAAGGAGATGAAACATTTTGTTAAACCCTGAATGTTGTGAGCATATGTGTGACAGAGAGCACGAATTCCTCTTTTCGACCTAAGGGCACAATGTTCATCTTGGCGACGTCTGCAGCACTTCGAATGTCTAACCAATTGCAGTTTTGACTGCAAGATTGTACAACAGAGGTTGAAACTGCTTACCAAATTCAGGACGAAATTAACGGAAAGGATGGATAAAAGTTGGGGAGTGGGAAGACTAACATTCGACCATAAGTCGGATGTTATGGATACCTACGATAGAGGTAACCAGTGGAGAGGCGAGGTTTCTCCTGTCGAGTACGCACTTGTGAGTAGACTGAATGGCATATATAGAACCCTCCAAACGCTTCACCAACCCCAGCCATAAGGACAGAGAATGAGATACATTGGAAATGAATCACACATGTTGGCATTTAAACTGATTTAAACGAACGGATTATGGGGCTTCGGCATTAGCAGGCTGTGAATGGTAGGCCTCTCTGTTCAGGTCGGATGTGACGTGCATCCCTCCCTTGGTGTTGGCAATGCCACTGACTCGCGAAGTAACATGCGTCGCCGCTGATCTGCCAGAAACTTGCAGATTTCCACCGATTTTTACCTTCTGAGTCCCACAAGTGTGGCTTGAAAACAACCACTGCTCTTATTCAGTATAATTTCATGCGCGCTCGTGGGACGGTAGGGCATCTTTTGAATCACCGAAAGCGGGAGCAACTGTGTGGCCTGAAGAAACAGCAACGTGGCCGGAGCATAGACTTTCGACTAGTCGCTGGCCCCTTACTCTGTAATTTCAACGGGCTGTGCGCAGTACTCATAAGTTTTGGATTCTGGTTTATTTGGGAGTAAAGCATGAAGTCTCCAGGTTCATTGCACAAAATCGTAAACATTAAAACACTTGCCATATGTTTTTGGATCGTTCTCATATCTTAAAGGCGAAATCAAATCAAATGCAGAAAAATGACATCCGAAGGAGGCAATTAATTGATGTTTCCACTTTATGGAACGCAATAAGCCGCATCGGTGTAGAGGAAAGTTCACAATTGTTGAATAGGCGGCGTAGGAATCTGCGGGCATGGCCGTAAAATTCTGCCTCCAAGAGAGGATTATGGACCAATAAAGCTGGGTTTAAATGCCCAAAACCGAATTCAACATAATTTTTAATCTGAACACAGTTCTCTGTGTCTCTCATTTGTCCCTTTTGCCACTAGCCTCGGACACGCAGCAAGTGCTTTACAATCCACCAAAGAGCCAGACACGGTGAAGACTCCCATTTCGAAGGCGGAAAGACGGCACGTGATCCTTTTGTAGCTCATCTGTATCCCAATTTGGCCATCCAGACAGCGGGGCATCATTTGTCGCCTAATCAGATGTTGAACGCGAGCAGATTGAGGTGTTATGCGTCCATTTACTCCAGGCCGTTGGTGTTGGGTGGGGGCGTATTTGGGTGAACTCGGCTGGATCAAGCAATCCAGTGACGATTAAAAACGGTCAATGGCAGTCAAGCAGTAATAGCACAAGAGTACTGTGGCGAATGGGTGACTTTGATTATTTTACTGCTGCAACATTCCTACTTTTGCCGTAAGATGACTTACTTAAGCCGGCGAATGACCACTCGTCTGTTTCTTGCCTTCTCCAGTTCTGAGTTCAGACTAATGCGCCATCGCATGTATTGGCTGCCCATGATTCGATCCGCCTGAGAGCGGAAATTACAGTGGCGTTGTGGGCCCGATACTGCCATAACTCTTACGTGTGCAAGTGCGAGACGTTTTGTATCCAATCTACACATGTTTACCACCGGATAATTAGCTTCGGATCTTGGATCATTCTTTGTCTGTAATAGTCCCTTAAAAAGGTGGCCTTTACCTTGAATAAACGGCCTGCTCTGAACCCTGTCGGATTTCATGCTATGCTTTCATCGACCGATTGTTTAGACGACTCAGGAACCTAAACTTACCACAGATTGTTAATTCAATTCGCAAGCTACATCAGTACAAATAACTTTGCTGTGCGGTTGCCTTTCTATCCACTTTATTAATCCTCAAATATCGCTATCGTAAGGGGGCGGGAAAATGCGTCCCGCGAACAGACCTGCGAACCCATCCAAAGGCATACCCAACCTTCGGCGACCCGATTCGAGAGAGATTTACAATTCTCTCCACTCAATATCACCTCACTCCCAATTTGCCCCGACTTCAATTGAAATAATTTTATGTACATCTCCTCTGTGCTCATTTTACCCAGACGTACGGCCCAAAATGAGCATCTCAGTACAAAACACAGGTAAATCAATTGCTTTGCCTATTCACAACCAGAATATTTGAACCGACATTCTTTACTGACACCTCCGCATCTCAGTCGGCTCCATTGCTTAAGACAATACAGGGATGTTAACCTAAATAAGTATTTCGACTTTCTGTTTTAAGTTCTAGATTGAAAACCGAAATATCGCGAAAATATGGACTATCTTCCCAACCTCGTCTCGTGGATATAATTGCAGCTGTTCCTCCGCAACACAGAGACGTAGACCAACGCTTTCTAATATGACTTCACAATAGATTCTCCTTCCAAAACTAAAGGCAAAACCAGTTCGTTCAGCTAGCGGGGTATGTACGTGCGTAAACATCCTATCGCCTAGATCGTCGTTGTGGCTGTGATGTGTAAACCCCACAGGTGTCCGCATCTAGCAATGACCGGCAATGTCTGCGTGTAGGTTTACTTTGATTTGCTTGAAGTTCAAAGGTACTGCCCCGGTGGACCCGACTCCGATTTTGAATATTCAACACAATACATAACAATGCCAGTGAATTGCGACATGTTACGAAACCCTTCTGTTCTGAACAAGAATACATGTATGGCAAAAGCAATACACTCCAATACAAAACAAATAACGTTGTCTTATTGATGGAGTTTAAGTAGTCTGCAATATGACGCATTTAGACTTGGACATCTTCAATACCAGAGTGCTGGGACGCATTGTCGCCACTGTTGTCAAAGTTCGGAAAGACCTCCGCGAAGTCCTTCGCAGCACGCATTCGTCGCATGGACCTAGCTGTGGGACGCACAACCTCGACCGCCAGCTTCACAACAGTAGGTGCTTGGAAAAGGGTCGAAAGTTCCTGTTTTACCGCACTCGCAATCGCACGAATTCGCTTCCCCCCGACGCCAACCACATATTTCTGTCAAGTCAAAGAGTTAACTATGAAAGCTGGTGCAAAGCCACACTACTTAATGGCGATTCAGTGACATTTACAATAATACGTTCATTGGGGCAGCGAAGACGAACATGCACGTAAACTCGATCATCGCCTTCAGCCTGTCGCACATGCTCACACTCATCCACTGTTACAGCTAGGCCGTAGGGAATCTCCTTTGGCAATTGGTCCAAGCAATGAGCCCAAACGGACATGCGAATGAGTTCTGAGGGCTCCAAGTCGGTTATCAGCGAGGGAGAGAGCACCCACTGACGATCCGGCTTCGCTCTTTCCAGCAGATAGTTCTGGAGACAACGATATGGCTTTTCAGGCGACCATACCTGGATGTGCTGGTCAAGCACCCGCACACAAACACCAAAAGACGTACTCTGAGCTTATCGATGCCCTCACCAGTGGCTGCAGAGACCATGAAGACTTGGCTGAAGCCGTCCCAGTGCTTCACACCCTGCAATCGGTTACTCAGTTCGCGCCACTTTTGTCGTCGCAAGGCGACCTCCTCCTTGGAGGCTGAGTTCAACATCATCTGTATGCGCACACGCTCCAACATGGCCTCCAGACGCTCCTCGCCGTTTGTAAAACCGATTTCTTTTTTAGTGTTACATGCAAGAGAAGGTGCCAGGGCGTGATCGTCGACAGATGAAGCATTCTGTGAGTGTTTAAAGTGGGTAAAAAATTCTTCGATAGTCTGGCGCTCTACGTCCGTCACACAACGCTCAGTGAACATCGCAGTAGCTTCTGGAGAAGGAGAAGGATATGTAGACGAGTACATCGCAAATATTACTTGTTAGAAAGCACTTTTAATAAGTTCAGTGTTTGTGAACTGCCAAACCACAAGCAATCATGCGTTGCGAACGAGAGTAATGCATAATTAATATAAACTGCACTTATTGAGGTCCGCACGCTTTGCTCAGAAAAACGCATAATAAAAAAAGCGAATTTAACATTACATCGTATTTCATAAAATTATGTTTGACAGCTCGTAATTTACCTATATCATTGGCATCTGACTGGTTCTGCAATATGGAATCCTGTTTACTAACTACTTGGGATTCCACTTCAAAAGTTTCACATTTCAAGCGAGACTGCGGGAGGTCTAAAAAAGCATCAATGCGTTTAGCGCGCCACGCAAAAGTCATGTAATAAATACAACTTCCGTTCGCATGAATTTCTCATAATGACCAAAACTGGACCCTAAGCCATAGCAACACACATTATAGCACACCAAAATTACTAAAGAGATGGTTTCGAAATCATAAAAGCTCGGAGTCAAAGGCAGAGTTCAAAGCACTACCAATTGGACAAAGGAAACAATGTTGAGCCAATTCCAGAGAAAACATTAAAAGCTCATGGGATGGGTAAAAATACTATCATAAAACAATATTCTCAAACCCATTTGCCACCACCACCTTCAGAAGCTTGAAGGAAGGAAGCAGGGGGAGACGCAGACTCAATCTGAATGATTGGCGAGAGGAGAGCCGAGAGGCGTTTGATGTGCTGCAGCCGCGATTGAGCCGCTTCGTGAGCTTCGGGTGGGAGGAGAGGGAAGATGATTGTCTCAACGCTAAGATGCTGTCGCGCCCAGCCATCCTGGTCTGTCAGTTGCGCGCGCTCGTTAAATTTGTTCATGAAGGCGTCGCAATGCGCCTGCCTACCGCCTACAAAACCCCCAGTAAGGCGGCGCGTCGTCTCCAACAGACGAGTACGATCACTCTGCGATTTGTCCACCTGAAATAGTTCGGTTAAAGAGAATTTAGAAAAACGGTGGTTGGATACGTTATCAGTGCATTTGTGTTCTTTAATTGCTAATTGACCAATACGGACTATAGACGGTATCGTAAAATACGAACATTTTTAACATATTCGCTACCAGCGTCACAGATAGGCGACTGCCAAAGTGTCGATGCCACGAACGCACGACGCGTACCATCATATTGTAATGTGTGATCACAGTAATTTGTGTTTGAACATATCGATTGCACTTTGAATAAAACACAACAAACGATCTGAAGACAACCACATTTTTAAAAGGCATTCCTCAGTGGCAATTGAATCGACCGAAGGGAAAAAAACGATGAAGCATCTAGGTTCTGATGGGGGCTTTACCACCAGGCCATAAGTTGAAGTGTTAAGCAAAAATGTCATTTCCCAGGGAACGCTGAAGACTTCGCTAAGACTTGATGAAGTTTAATGATGCTATTTAACTCCGACACTTTCCAACTTTCCTCTAAGCTCATTGTGGTAGAGTCACTTATAGACTGATAATCGTTGGGAGACGAGAAATGACAATCTCCTTGAGAAAATGTTTTGGGCATCTTTAAATTAAACAGCCTAGTTAGTGGCAAAAGGTGTAATTTTTAAAGCCGACTATTACCTTATTCAGAACGAGAATTGACTCCTTATCGGCGAAAAAGTGGAGCAGCTTAAGAACTTCCGGATCTAGTGCCTTTCTAGCGTATTTGTTGGAAGCATCCACTACCACAAGAACTAGGTGTATGTGTAAAAAATAAAGAAAATTTACCCAAATCGGCATCAAAAACGGCAGCATGAGGGTCCCGGATGAAGGTTCGATCGAGTTTAAATCTACACGAAGACAGTGAGTGGGTAAAACACAAGGTAAAATACTACTGTCGTATTTGTCGGGCCGATACAAGTCCAGGAAGATCGACAAAAGCCAGTTGAACGTTGCCTTTAGTAAGGACAACAGTCTGTTTGGAGCGAGTAGTGTGAGCTTTGCCCGAAACAGCGCAAACACGCCAACTAACAAGCATATTGACCAGAGAGGATTTGCCAACATTCGGGAAACCAACAACGGCTACCTTTAGCAGCCGACTGTCCTGAGGACATTGAGAGGGCATAAAAAGCATCTTTGCAAGGAACTCAGCTACACTAGCGAAGAAAAGACTTGATGAAGCGGAGACAAGATTTCTCGTATGCTATGATCATTGCACTAACCCCTAGACCGCGGCAGTGGATGAGGACTTACAACATTGTTGATGATAGTAGGTACGAAATCAGTACTCGCAAACTTCCTTAGATGGTTGGCAAAACAATGCAACGGTATTTTTCGAAAGAATCCGCGTATTGGCATCCTTAACCTAAAAACGACACGTGTGCTTCACCTCGGCGGCAAAACTTGTACGATTGGGGCAAACACACTACGAGAACTGAAATCTCAAGGCTAGTCGAACCAGTTAAACGTATTTACATAACAAATTTCACAATGGTAATGAAAGTGAGAAAAACAGCTCATAATGAGTAAGCGAAAAATGGATGCGCCTGATGGAGATAACTCGAATCCGGCAAATACGTCCTGGCTTCCTTTGACCCACCTATATACGCCGATAAAACCAACGAAAATGTTCTACGCAATCAACAAATAATTGTTCCGATATCAATAGTAGTGGATGAGACCAGCATTCTCTGCAGCTTAAAGTGCGAAAATATGCAATAATTCCGGGGAAGATATGAAGCTTAGGAGAAGCGCAAAAGGTTAAAGAAACCGCTCCTCCGACTTCAGCGCGCTAAAGAAAAACTGCTAATTTATTCGTTTGGAAAGGTTAGAAAGCGTAGCTCAAGCACAAAAGTAAAAATTAAAAAACGCAGGTCCATTTTATGCCTCTTCATAAACTGGCATTTGAAGACAAAGCTTCAATGCAAACTAATCTTTAACATGAGACGCTTTTAAAAATTGCAATCAAGGACGTAGGCATCAGACGTAAGCCAGCTATGGAGGTGATTAATCGCACTTTATTAACGATGCACGCAAAATAAGCAATTATAGGGGGAATCCTGCTTTCGAACGTGTCAATCATTCCGTGTTTTAATTGTCATAGACTACTCCCACTTTTGAACCCTGAGCGCTTGAATTGACGTGTGCAAGGTGTCCTTTTCGCGGAGTGTTGGCGTGCTCGAGCCTTTCTTCGCGTGATCCCTTTGCACTTTTAGGGTAGCGTTTTCTGATCCTATTGCGAAACTGAGCTCACTCTACTGCCCTTGTTATTCTTTTCTTAAGCACTGTCTGTTGTAGCCATGAGGCCCATATTGGGACTCGACGCTCTCAAACATGTCTTCTAATTTTTCTGTCTTTAGGACTCGAACAGACCAATAATTCATCTTCTTAAACTGAAATGGAATCTTCCGTCGGTTCGACGCACCTCCTTCCTCTGGAGTTAATTGACAAATGTATTGGATCCCGGATACACATCATCATGAAGAATGACAAGGAAATGGTGGGAACTCTCCTCGGATTTGATGGCTATGTCAACATGGTGTTGGTGGATGTCACGCAGTTCGAGTTCACTGCGAAAGGCAAGCGGATAACAAAACTCGCTCACATCCTTCTTAACGGCAGTCACATAGCCATGATGGTGCCGGGCGGTGAAGGCCCTGAGATGTAAATATTATGCTTTTAGCAACCATGCACCTACTTCTCTGATTCCCATATCGCAAAAGCTCGTTGGTTATATCCAATTAACCCGTAAGTTGGAAAATTATGGCCACTAATTTGTCGAAGGACGTTTTC
Source organism: Taenia pisiformis (assembly GCA_023968675.1). Lineage (NCBI taxonomy): Eukaryota > Metazoa > Platyhelminthes > Cestoda > Cyclophyllidea > Taeniidae > Taenia > Taenia pisiformis. The sequence goes on from CM043736.1 coordinate 2,866,383, forward strand.
TGTTGAAGTTCCTGCGTGGCGAGGAAAGTTGTGTAATACAAAAAGGCACGAGCGAAGGAAGACTCGTGATTTATTTAAAAAATTGTTTAACCATGTAGGGTCCCTCGAGTTCGTACCCCAACTTCCTGTAGTAATTTCGCGTGCCAACACCTGAGATAACAGCAATTTTCAGCGACCCATGCTCGTCCCTCGCGATTCTTTCTGCCTCTTCCATTAGGAGCATGCCGAATCCCTTAGGGCATAAGTGCATCGTTAACGTAGTTCACAAAGCAAAGGTTCATTTATCTCCTTGTACCTGGTGTTGGAATTTTGTCGGATCCTTCGATGAAACTGGGACGGCACTGCCGTAGACGTGCAGCTCCCGAACAATTGAACTTCGCGGGTCGTTGTCCTCATCGCCATCGCTGTGACACCGTAGTTCAGGTCGAAAGGTATCGGGAGAACACTTCCTTAGTCGCAACAAACCGACGAGGATGTCTTGATGAGGATCTTCGTAGGCAAGGAAAGTCTCCCAACCTCCGTTCGCCACATAGTCCCGACGGATGAGTTCGATCTACGAATGGTCTCACCTCATTTAAGGTTTTATGGTGACGTGGGACTGGTCACATCTATGCCAATTGACTATCAAGGCCAAGAAGCCGGTAATGCATCTGTTATCGGGGTGATAAACTCCTAAGAGATGAGTCAAGTGTAAGATGATAGGGTAATCAAATATGCGTTGGTGTGGATTTGATTGTGAGCATGATTGTCAGCTGCCATGGACTTCTATGAATTAGACTCAGCTTTGGCAATGTAGGACCCTATCTCTACCACCCTAAAAGCAGGATTCTAGGTTCCTCTCAAATCTAGAGCGGCACAGTTCCGGGCTTGTGTGTCACGTAAGGTGTTTTGGGGTTGGTAACAACGACAATTGATAGGGTTGCATAGAGGGGGTGCAGGTTCCAGAGTTTCCATATGCATATTAGCGGAAAAAGATACCTGCGACGGGTGAACTTTCTTGTGTATCTCCTGAATTCCCACCTCCCGAGTTCGCACGTCGCGGCACTTTGCTCCCAACTCATCCATTCGTGCAAGAGCAAGCTCGCGCAAGTTGCCGTGCTCGACGCCGCTTGTCACCAGTGGCATCGGAATGTCTCTCTGTATGCGGTAGACACGAGTCCATGGCGGAACCAGTGCAAGTATCCTCGCAATCAAGTCGATGAGCATGGTAGGCGAATAGCTCTTGTATCTCCCAGTCCGCCAGAGTTCATACAATCCAGCACCACGAATGACCAAGGTGGGATAGATCTTCAAACCATCGGATCTAAAGGCGGGGTTTTCAAAATACTCCGCGAACTGAGCCAGATCACGCTCCCACCCGACGTTGGGGAGATCCGGCATCATGTGGGCAATGACCTTGAAGCCGGCATCTTTTGATAGATGGAAAGACTCACACACTGCATTGACGGTATGACCCCTGAAGGAACAAAGTGACAGTTAACGCAACCAAACCTATTCGTATCTCGTGCAACATCTTCATAGACACTCTGAACTCCGATTTCAAGACGTGTACATCCGTAACTCAGCATTTCTCTAGGAAAAACTAGTTATTTTGGTGAAACAGCCCTACCCCAGATGCTTCTTAAGGCAGTAATCAGGCCTCGTCTCGATAGTTATCCCGATGCATTTTGTTTTGCTCTTTTCCGAATAGCTTCAAAAATGAACACGACACAAACAGTACTCACTAGACTGCTTCTGCAACGTTTTTTGACGAATGACCGGACAAAGCGTCATGAAGGTTTCTAGAAATCATCAAGCAATGTGAACGCGTCTTTACCAACCTGATGAAATAATCACGATAATCCTCTGGCAGACACATAAATGTACCACCCATCACAATAAACTCGACTTTATCACATGAGTGACCCAGTTGTTCCAGCTGTCAAAGTAGTGCTGGAATGAACGTCAACAAACCTGCTCAATTCGATGACGTGTTTGGACATAGGGATTGTACCTCGCTCGTATAGCGCGCATCGAGGTAGGCTGAAAATGGGAAAGAAAAAACTCATGCCCACCTCATATCCAGTGTAGGATTGTGTTGAATATTCAAAATCGGAGTCGGGTCCACCGGGGCAGTACCTTTGAACTTCAAGCAAATCAAAGTAAACCTACACGCAGACATTGCCGGTCATTGCTAGATGCGGACACCTGTGGGGTTTACACATCACAGCCACAACGACGATCTAGGCGATAGGATGTTTACGCACGTACATACCCCGCTAGCTGAACGAACTGGTTTTGCCTTTAGTTTTGGAAGGAGAATCTATTGTGAAGTCATATTAGAAAGCGTTGGTCTACGTCTCTGTGTTGCGGAGGAACAGCTGCAATTATATCCACGAGACGAGGTTGGGAAGATAGTCCATACTTTCGCGATATTTCGGTTTTCAATCTAGAACTTAAAACAGAAAGTCGAAATACTTATTTAGGTTAACATCCCTGTGTTCCTTGACAGCCTTTAACAACTCAGAGATTATTTCCGATATTGTTATAACCATCAGCTCCTCCCTTTTTGCGTTTTGACCTACAGAATAAATATAGAGCTACAAAAGCTAGATAGCGTACCTCGCCTGCCTTTCGAAGCCATGTGCTTGTGAGGAATTAAGTTAGTTGCCGAATAAGTGGGACGGTTGGGCTATAAGCCGATGCCTCGACGAAGCGAGCATCATTCTCATTGAAGCAGTAATGGGTTTGATCCGTTATTTAAGTGCTATGCTGTTGTAAATGACGTGACTATTATGGTCTATGAAGTTTCGCACCACAATGTGCAGCAAAAAAAAATGTTTTTAAGCATTATCTTCACATTTTATAAATTAATGTTAGTGGCATTGACGCAAAAGGTTACTTAGAAAGCCAACACTATCCTTTAATACTTTTTTAGTTTTGTAAATCACAACTATTTGGGAAGGCGTTTGGAGATGGGTACGCGACGTGGTGGTAGGTTTTTCCATCACTCCGGTTGGAACGATAGTGACTTCCATCTGGTTGAAGGCGTCGGTGAGGTATTTTTTGCTGGAATGTATTTTTTACAACCTCACTGCAGAGCTTTTGCCGGTTCCTAGAGTCGAAATTTCATAATATCGGCACCAGGTGGACCAGGTTCTACACGAGGATTATGCAAGTTGACAAGCCGAATAGGCAGACCCTCAATCGCTCTATAAATATAATAGAAAGCCAGTCGAGAAGCTATTTGCATTGCGCGGCTTTGACTAGACTGATAATACGAACTCCCACCCATAAGGATTGTCAGGAAGCTATTATATGGGGCTTAAGTTGTTCACGTATAAAAACTAACATTGTTTCACCCTAGTGTTTAATGTTTGCTGCTAATGTAGGTACAATGCTTAGGCATTTCTCTTTAGGTTCCGTGTCGCTCGGTAAGCTCACCACCTGATTCAAGAGTGTCACCTTCGCCTTTTTTTAACAATGTGGCTGCTCATTGCGGGAGCATCTCAGAATTTTGTAACAAATTGCGTTAATTTGTGTGCATAAAAATTCGGCACTTAGCGCTTTCCAGAGCTTGTCCAATCCATACCAACATAGAAGCGGATCCTGTACTAAGGGAAGTGTGCGGAGGGGTTTGGAGGCCATTGACACGGTCATGGGACCAAGCTCCCTAAACCCGATAAAAGGGTGTGTGCAGAAGCTAGTTCTGCGAAATCTGAAGGGTGAAAACGCTTGACACTCACGACAAGCACATGCCATACACGTGCTACAGATAATAAAAAGGATTTGAGACGCCATCACGATGGTAGACTGAGTTAACAAATATCACGCCAAAGCTTACTTTCTGATCCAATTTACCACCACAAAGTCAATAACGACTTTATGCACATTTCACAGTATGGCTCATACTAATCTTCCTTCTTTCCTCCCTTTCTCGTTGCTTAAGCTAACCCTCCTTAATTTACTTCCCGGTGTTTCAACGGGAAGTAGGTGGGATTGTCTGCCATTTGAAAAAAATGCTATTTGTTTTAGCTATTTCATGCTTTTGGACTCAAAGTTGGCAGGAAGATCCACCCTAAAGCAAAGCTGGTAGCGTCACCATCAACGAAAGACAATTACTACTTGGTGCCAGAAAATGGAGGTGGAAATCGACAACTTTACTACCCACATCCTTGGGAAGCACGTGCGACCGTTTAAGTTTTCTTTGTGGCAAACCATCTACCCCTCCAAGCGGCATTTCATTCATTCGTACATTCATAGTGTTCTCAGCATCACTCAAAACGGGGTGTGCAGAATGCCTTATTGTTGTTATTTCCATTGGAGTGTGTTGAGGTCGTTCGGATGTTTGACTACATGGTTGCACCAGCCTCCACGATTCGGAATTCTTCCTGATGAAATGCCCCTTCATACCTGTCACCTGGATTGTTAATTTCCAGATGTTTTGTGTGGTTGCAGCAAAATTACTACCAGACACAACTCGAGTGCTACTAATCCAGGAACTTACTGTTTCCCCCCAATTAATTAGCATTATTGGTCAAACGATGTTTGGTGGGTATTTGACTCTCTTCCATCCACACTGTTGCCGGCACGCTGCTTTTAAATGGTGCCTTACTTTTTAAATAGTTTGCAGAAAGAAATTAATCAGAACAGTCATCTGAATGGTGGCTGGCTAGGCGATCCCATAGGCACCTAAAAGAGACATTAGCCACTCGCCAGACAAGGGCTACATTGAGTCGCCTTACACACTCATGCATGCGAAATTTTAACTGGAAACCCATCAACGACTTCTCGTCGTGGCGGCGGTCCTCCATGCGATGGTGCAGGAGGCTGTGGGGGCTTTGTGTGCATGCCAACTCACTGGCGCGGCATTAACCTTCAAATGACGCTGCCATATTCCAGTAATATCAAATTCTGGACTTCTTTTGCCAGCCAGGCCCTCGCCTTAATGGCCTCTGCATGAGAATTGATGTGCTCTAACGCAGGGAATGAAGTAAAGAATGAAAGGAGCATTCACAACACATGACCTCCATAATCACCACTGAGTCTCGAAATTGGCAACTCAGACAAGTTGATTTAATTCATTTAAGGTCCACTCCATGGTGAGGTAGCATTTTGCAGTTAATGTAAACGTCAAAAGGAGTACTGCTTTGCATGGCGCAGAGGATCTTCCTTAAGGATACAATTTACACCACTTTATTCACCTTTTAATGCATCTTGATGAATAGTTTGTTGCAAAGCAACTCTCAGGTTTTGTTTCATTTATAAAATTCTTATAGGTTAATTGCATAACCTAATGCCAGGCTTCAGCGCTAAGACAAACTACAATAACACAGAAGTGGTTTACTGTTGCTGCTGTGGTCAGATTTCCCTGCTGATGAGGCTTGAAGGTGAAATCACCAAAGACTGAATGCCTCGGGAGATCAGGCTGTTGGTCGAGAGGTTGGTTATTTTTATAGCAGTGAGTTCAAAACCGAAAAGCTCACTGTTTTATGGGAAGTGGAGTCGACCATGGTATTTGTCGAATGACTACCTCAATATCCTAGTAGCGTTGTGGTATCAAGTGACAGTCGGGTTGCCTAGTCGTGGTAAAATGGAAGCTATAGGGGAAACTTATACTCCACGCCCCTGCCTGATGATGCGCTCCGTCTACAAATGCAAAAGAGCATCTTACTTGTAAAATTGTGATTTGGAATTGCGGCTGGAGGGACTTTTAATTGGTCTTACGGGCAATTAGCAGCTACCACCTCCATCGTGTCCGCGCCTGTACATGCTCCGTTTATGGCAAGCCTTTTTCTCCCTATCTGTAAAGCCCTCAGCGCTGGCACCTGACTGAAGGAAGGCTAATTGAACTTCATCACTTCATTTCATGCTTTCAAAAGCTATTGTAAAGGCATGAGTCAGTAAGTCAAAATTTCGCCCCATTCGCTAGCGCCCCCTTCTCAAACACCGTGATTAAAGCCTTGCATCCAAGGCAAGGCATAAAATGGGCCTGGTGTTGATAAAAACCTCTTAGTAGTCGAGGTCGCATTCGACTTGGATGCCTGAAAAGCATTCAATGCAAGCTGCGACAGCTACGGGGACGCAGTGACAAACCTCAATAGGAATAACCAATGTAAAGAGTTCTTCCACTAGTTGGCTGAACCGCTGAGGTCAGCGGAATAAAAAAAACAGTGGGAAAATAAGGCTATAAAATGTGCAGAGCTTTGAGTAGTGTTTTGCTTGAGTGATAAACATTTCATTTGTCGGTTTGTTCCGACTCTACATGGCCTAAGAACCGCAAGTACCATTCCTCGGTTCTAGGTCACCCATCGTAGGTGTAGAAGTAACTTTTATAGTGAAGAATATTCGCCCAATTAGGATTAGGTAATTACTGCTGTTTTTCTACAAGTCGATGCGATGCCATTCAATGGCGTCCAAACCGCGAAGTCAGCCCCCAAGCAGCTCTGTACTTAACATTTCTACGCTCCGTGCTACCTGTCAGGACAGGACGATGGGCGGATAAACCCCGACTCCCCGCAGCTCATTCTCTTTACTTCTTCGATTGTAGTATTTCGGGTATTAGCCATCTCCTTCTTCAGACACAACCACCCGATAAATGCATCCAACAAGTAGTTGCCTTCTTGCATATGCAAATAGACTAGGGACATCAAATATCTTTTTGTTGTAGACACTGGCCTTTTTGATGTAAACCAAACGCAGGTGTAATAAGTGATCGTGTTAACACAAAACATACAGACGCGACTAAGCTGAATCTTGATGAATCAAAATAATCCCTGTTTGTCTTGCTTTCCCCAAGGGCATTGGTACATTTTCACGACGCTTCAAACCACACACACGCATGTGAGACAACCTATTGTGCGCATCTTGAGGTGCATGCTTCTAAAGTAACTTATCAGCCTCGGTGAATGCGGAGCGAACTAGCGCAAGTCTCCGTGGCCTCACAGTCTGCTTCTCACCGGCAAATGCCGCTGTTTACCTGACCCTGACTGACCTCCTGATGACGTCAGTGATGAGCGGCTCTGTAAGGGTATTGGTACCTGGCTCTTTTCACGTTAGCTCAAAATGCAAATTCCAGTTGAAGATGGACGTTTTCCAATTATAAATGGGGTGTAAATCGGTCGCAATTCAAGGGCATTTTTTTTCTAATGCTTTCAGCGGTGGGTCTTGTTGATCCAGCAGTAATGCTCGACCGGTAAGCATCCTTAGTAAGTTATGTTGATGGTGACTGCCGCCAAGCATCTTTATAATTCTATGGTTCTTTGGCTTAATTTTTAAATTCATTTTCTGACTGTACAGTTCGAAGGTGTTTTGGCTAAATGATACCATTGCTTTAGATTTTACCTACCTCGCAGTGAAGCTTAATCAAGAGCTCACTTATCACCTCCTTCAAGCCTAATCCCACATTTGGCATTGATCTAGTTTTCTTCTAAATCCATCTCACTTCAGAGGCATTCCTTTGGGACTTTACTCAATCGTAAGTTTTGCTATAGCTTTGCATGCAAGTTCATGATTGACCTCCCAAGGGGGAATGGGGCCATGCCCAAAAGTCGGTTGCCTGGGCATATTTTTGGATACTTTGGCAAGGTCACACGTCCTTCTCGCTCTTTGATTTCTACAAAGCTTCAAATAAAAACATAGCATTTCCCTTTTTGTCACCTTAACGGCATTTCTCCTCCGGTTGGTGGATGGAGAATTCATCGGCCTGCTCAGTACAACTTTAATGTCACACAGATGGAAGTAAGGAAACGTCGTTTCCAGGGTAGATTAGGTTAAAGGAAATGAAGTCGTTTGAAGCACAAATTTGGGGTACATTCGCTATATGTCAACACAAGAAACTAATTGTCACTTCACTTGTTATTCACCACGGTCGGAAATGCCCTGGTGTAGAGAGGGGATGATCTTAACACATTTCAGCTCATATAGAAGAAGCCTACCTATCATAGGGTCCGCGGCACCATTACCACTCGGATCACCTCGCGGATTACTGGTTATGCCGTTTCACAGGCACCCACGTTTACTGGAAATAAATCGAAAGCGTTGCGCAACCAGCCTGATTGTCTGTTAGATAAGTGGGCTGTCAATGTAAAACGTAGCGTCTGGTGCAAAATGGCGTAGTTAGTTACCTCGTCTATGGCGAAGATCGTGAAAGAGTGGTGTAAGTTTACATCTGACTCACCTCCTTGTTAGCATACGCAGTTATGAAACTTCACTATTTCTTTCTTCGCTGCAAGCCTCTGTGTAGGAAAAAAACAAAACATCACAATTCGACAATCGTTGCTAATGTCTTCATCTGAGATGCATTGGCAGAACAAAAGTCTCCGGGTTTTCAGCCTCACAGACACCGTACTAATGGTTAGCCATTTCGGATTCAATTCTCCTTCGGAGACCACGCCCACATGCCCAAGCATCTTATTTTTAATTTAAGCAGTGACACATGACAGTTGTCTTCAGCCTGGATAATTCTAGGCTTTCTAAATTGAGATGTGCGTTGGAGTTCTAATTACTATCCAATTTCCGGAGCCATGGGGTAGTAGTACCTGTATTTTCAGCACATTTTCAGACACGAAAACATAGTGAGTGGGACGACAGAACAATCACTTAGAGGTGAGAATATTGAGACGGCTATGGTCCTGTGCATAGGTACATTTGTTGACGTCAACAGCCTGGATGCGCTCATCTGCTGGCCGCAGAAGACCAGAGGACAAAGCGTTTGAACTTATCGTTCATTGACAGCACAGAGGGCTAATGGAGTGTCGCTGATTAGGTGGAGAGGAGGAAAGACTGCTGCCTTCCCTCTCAAGTGCGTGAGTGGATGAGTGGGTGGACTTCATGTAGCCACACTAAAGTATGCATTAAATTGTGACAAGTGGCAGTAGCAGGCTTATGCCACACCGATGTTACGTTCTCCAACTGAGGCACGTGCTTTCATTCTCCTTCTTTTTCTTGTGAAAGTTATTAAATGAGGCTCAAGACTGCAGCACTCTCGTCTCGGTGAATCTCGAGTATGGAAATGCCCCAACTAAACCATTGGACTGGTTTTCGTCCCAAGTCGTTGAAATGACCTGTCGGCGGTTGCAACGACTGGCACGCTTTATTGTGCTCACGCCTATCTCTTCGTTGTTTTGTACCGTTGCATTGCAAATGTTGGGTGAATGTGATAATGGCGATTTGAGTTTGTCGACTTCCTGAGCTGGCTTGAGCTCAGTTTCAAAGCGGTGGTTGCCGGACCTCCTCACCAGTCTTGATGTATGGCAATTGGAGGCAATGGGATGGAGGGAGGCAGAGATAGAAGAGGATGCTTTCTTAGCCTGTTGTCTCGGGTGAAAACCACCGCATTTCCTTGACTTCACTATCCATTAGTCGCGCGGATCCCATGCCACCCATCGGAGGGGCGGGAGCCCTCTTAAGTACCCGCGTAGCCGTATTGCACAGTTGAACGAAGCCAAAGAGCATTGCAGATCTTTACTTAGCCCTTGACCCGCAACCATGTGTTCACATTGACCATCATTTAACTTCGGCTATTTAAGTAGGTTCTTAGCCTTTCAAAGGGAGTGAGTTTATCTGGAACAAATCTAGGCCAACGGAAAGGCAACACGGGTTCTTTTCCCAAATGAATGCAATTAAGTGAGGTTGGGAGTTGTGCATCCGAACTTTTCCCACAAAATCTAATAGTGGGCTTTGATGAATAGTTTTGTTTGTGTTCTGTGACTGTTACCACCTGCGCCGAATTTTAGCCGGGGGTAAGGGTCGTGGCTGACCGGAATGTCAGCATCACCCCTTCTTGCCCTGACGCTGCGAAGGTGAGATGGTCTAAGCGCCAGGCTTTCGTTACCTTCACGGTGCGTGTGTTCAATTTGCAGCGTCCCAAGTCCTTTTGAATTCGTTGGAAGGTTTGTGGTTCTGGGATAAAAACCTCCCAAACTCTTAACGTTCTTCCTACTCCTTTAATGGCATCAAAGTAGCTGACGCACACTGAATTAGTAAAGGATCTTCGTCGTTGATATACACCTTGAGCAAGGGGCAGCATTTCTAATGGAAGGGAGTATCATCAATGTGCAGTAGCCAAAACTTTAGTACTTAATTCACAGAATCACTCTTTTTTTGGCACCATGCCTTTACTTTGAATATGTATTTAATAAACAGGATTCTAAAGATACAATCAAGCATTGCAAACCACCGGATCACACGGTGTGCATCCTCTGCTGCAGCTAGTAGTCGCCTGACTTAAGCTTCTACGAATAAAAAATCATCTTTCCTTATCTCACATCAGCTCAACGCAAGGACACAAGTACTGCAATTGGTTTGCTCACTTTAGCTCCAGCGGTTATCATTCACCCTGTCAGGAGAGTATGACCTAATTTCACATGCAAATTTGCGCTCCCCACCCACATTTCCCGAGGCATCCATCCAATTGGCTGACATGCAAGGTCACCCGGTCGTTCAACGTATTAATACGCGGTTTTGTCACGTTGTCAAAATGTTTTCCACTACTCTACTCCCTCACCATCATGACTTTTCACAAACGGTGCACCCTCTTTTTCTTGGATCTCTTCTCAATCCTCGCACTGATCGCGCTGGGCGTTGAAATTATTGGGCCATGGATGGTAATAGAAAACAAAGACAAGTGTTACGGCATTACATACGAATGCAGCGCATGTGAGTCCCCGACGTCTTCGGCGTTCTGTGCAATTTAGTTCTTTTTATCTGTCTCACTTTCCTGACATCACTAATACACTGATTGACGAAATTTACATTAAGGTAGTGTCGCCATTCCAATGCTTCCACGAGTAGAGATTCTCCCGAAATGCGATAAATTTGGAGCCAAACCGATTCTACTTGTTTACCACGAAACCTTGGAAAATAAGCATTAAAATTTCTTGGTTATGATAGCTAAAGCCACTCAGTATGGAAGGAGTTGCTGAATGCGTTGTGCTTGTATTTAAGGTCCTCTTGTATCCGCAAACGGGAAGCCGGGAGATTGTGATTACGCATTAAACAGTCGTCGTAAGTTTAATCTCTACTTCACCTTACCTCCAAAAGTTGATACTATTTTAAGCTATCTGTAGGGTTTCAGCCTACGCGCCTAGGTTTGAAGCTCGCAGTGTTAGTAAGCTGTATCATCTATGATAAGGCGAAAGGCAGGTGACTTTAAGGTTTAGGCCGCGGACATTGAGAAACGGCTTGCTGATGCTTTAAGGTAGTAGACCAGTCCTTCCCGATTGGGTGAGTTGATAGGAGTAAATAATCGCCGAAAAAGTCAACCGCTCCTAATGTGGATGGAGCGTTATCATCTTACCTCCATGATGGTCTCACAAATGCCGACAAATGTAGATAAGGTCGGCAGGCATCAATAACCTCTATGTATTTTCTTCTACTTTCCGAGTCAGGTTCGGATAAAAAAAAATTCCTCATTTCGTTGATTGCCGCAAGCGTCGCTGGCTCTCTGATCGCAATCATGACAGTGTTTGCGCTTTTATTGAGTTGCGGCAGTTGCCGTGGCTCACCCTCCTGTTCACAGTCGATGTACCGTTTTACGTTGGCCTACATTCTCCTCGACATCTTGGCACGTGAGTTCTCTATTCTAGCGTGGCGTGCATAAAAGCCGGCCGTTGTAGAATTGCTGCTACGCTATTAAATGCTTTAACTAGAATACATCAGGAAATGAAGGACCGAAGTTTTAAAAGCTGTGTGTTGACCTCAAAAATTTGCTTATGACATAAAAGGAATTATCGAGGTGTTTACTATCCAGTCGTACTTAACTTGCCAATAAACTTTATACAGATGCAAGTTAATGGAGAGAAAAAAAGTTAATTAATTTGGTCGTCTTCTTACGTTTCAACTAAAAAGAGTAGTTTGTTATTGTGCAGTTCTTTCATTGGACCGCTTTTAAGGTTGACTGAAGTCGACAGTCCGTTTAATGAAGCTTTTCACTCTCCTTTGCAGTGATCGCCAACATTGCCGCGATGGTCATGTGGGTTTTAATGGGGAAGTCGGTGAGTGATCTTACCCACTTGTAAGCATGTAAAGATGGAATGCCTTGTCATTGAATGGATGCTCCAATGCCTAAGAGCGCATATTCTTGGGAAGAAACAGTTGGAGACGCAATGAATTCAATTCTCCAGTCATGTTTAATGATGTGTATGATAGCAATCTCGACCGCTTGAAAACACCTTTCATTTGATGGTGTCCCTTTTAGAAGAACTTGGGCCCTTCGTTTTGGTTGGGTTGGGTAGCCAATGCATTGCTTCTGGTTCTTCTTGTGATACTAATAATCCTACGAACTCGTGAAGCTAAGGCTGAAGGCTATGGAGATAACAAATCTCAGACGTCAGCCGATCAACCACTATTTCGGTCGCTCTACCACATGACTCCCACCACAGTTTTCCATGACCGACCCTAAGTGCCAAGAGGAGGCCCTCAAAATGGAGGAATCAGCCGCCAATTCTACCAGCCTGCGAGGGTTCAATCAATCCACCACAGCACTTATTTTACATACTTTTTAAACGGACCTTCGCGACATGTTTGTTTTTTTTGGATTTTTTCTCCTTAAAGATAATTTCGCACAATTTTTTGATCTGTTGTGACTTCGTGCACTTGCGAAAGTCAAACTTATGGTAGAGTCACACCGAAAGACATAATAGTTTTACAAAATCAAACTCCACTGACAGCAGGTTTAGACTGCTTCATTGTTGTGAGTAGATTGTTTTCACATCAAGCATGTCAAAATCGTATGATGACATTAAGTAAGCACCATCGTTGGCGTTCGTAATGCCGAACAATAAGTGGGCACCAGACAATCACATGGTCAATGGAAAATAGGCACATTAGGTGTAGAGCGTAGACAAATCCGACAGTTCCATTTGCGGGCATTCCACGAGCAAATAGCTTCTGAGGTTTAGAGCAAAGGTAACACAAAACCTTCAGCTTCTGTCTGGAATGCCGCATCCCAATGGGACACTGGGAATTGAAGAGGGTAGGGTCTTCAACTTCACCGTCTGAATTTTTTCATTCACCCGCAAAAGTCGAGACCGTAGTATAATTTTGCACTTTACGCACTACGTGTGAGAAAACCTTTCCTTCAAACAGGCCCATAGCTTTTCTGCTCGACAAGCGAGCGTATGACCCGTATGAAAATTTGTGGATACAACTAAAAGTTGCATTTTCTGAAGAAATTTTAAGGTTCCAAATTTGTTACCCATCACATGCCCTTCGCCTCGTATTCATCCGTACATGATGCTTTACCTTGCAACTTCCCATTCGTGGGGGAGGGTAAGTGATGCCCCATGAGGCCGTTTAGTGCAAGGTTAAGCCATCCACCCACACGAGTTGACGCAAGCAATCGGGTGCTCCGCCAAGGTCGCCTGGAGTGAATTTCTATGCAAGGAAGAAAGGAGTTCTCAAATGCAACTAAAACCCTAATAGTGAAGGATGATGAAATGATACATTAAGCCACTTACGCCAAGAGCGTATGTTAGATTCAGAATTTGAAAGCGGACCTCATCACATGATGGCGTGAGAAGATAGTGGTGGGTGACTGGATGATAGTTTGCACGCATGACTGCATTGGTAAAGGGAACATTGTGGTGGCTCTCCACCCACATTTTATAGCGAAACAATTAATTGCTCTGCACCGGAAGTGGCGCCATCAAGGCAGGCGTAAGCAGGAGTAGCGCAAAAATCCGATGTCACGTGAGATCAAAATAAATTGAGTCGGTGACACAACAACAGTCATGTTCAGTGAAGATACAATTTACACATGCCCAGACTTTCCTTCCTACTTATGCTACCCATTGGAATGCCGGCTGTGTAGTTTTTTTTAATCTACCGCTATCCCGTGAGGCTGAATCGCTCATCCGACTGTCAGCCCTGTTGTATAATTTCATGAGAACAAGTAATTGTAGTCATAAATTATTGCACTGAGTCTGTTTTTAACCTTAGCTAAATTGACAGGTTTAAGGCCGTTACGTTGACTTTTATTTATCAACCCAATCATGGGGATATAGTTGTATGCAATCCAAAGCGATTCGCAACCAAGTCGGTGCTTCAGCTCAATCAGTGGATTAGCTAGACGATTAGGCTCAACTGCACGTCATTTACTATTGAAAACAGAGTAAACTTGGTCTTTGAATTCACTGTGTCATTTTTAAGTTTCATAAGTTGATGCAATTTCAGCACAGTTGCCTTGATCATTCACGCAGATATGCATTTTCGATGATAATAGCGGTGACAATTAGTTCTAGCCCATTCGCCAACCATCGTAACATGGTCTGCAACAAATATGCATAAACCTTCTCCTCGCTATTGTGCATTTCCTAGCAAATTTTCATTTCAGGGTGGCCCCTCTCCTTAACCCACCTTTTGGTTACAACATGCCCTGCGTAGACAATCCCAGATCCTTCTTTGTATCGCTTTATAGCAGTACCAAATACCGTGGAGCGCACCTTATAATCGGAAAGACTTGAACATGCCTTGTTGGCGAGGTTATTTAGCTCCTCGTTCAGTTAATTATGCATAAAATATGCAGCCGTTAAGGCACTCAAACCACTGAAACGCTACCTCGAAAGGGAGCAATCGGTTGTTGAATGGTGAGAGGCAAGGAGCAGGCACTAAAATGGGAGCAACCGCTTTACCTTTCATCATACAATGTAATGTGTCGAGAGGAGAGCATAATGAGAAGATAATATGTGGTGGGGATAAACACAAAAAATACACGAAAGACGTAGGCTGGCAGGTGGAGTCAGTAAATCAGAGGTGGATTTAACAAATTCGGAAATCTCATGAGTAGAGGAGGTCGTCTGGATTCTCAACGAGGCCTCGCTGAATTGTAAGCGTCACTCGCGAGACGCAGTCCTTCAAAAGGTCACAAGTTCTAGGATTAAAAAAATGAGAATTTGGCTCCTCTCGAGATAGAAGGAAGTTTTATTTACCTACCTGCTTATAAAGCAATGCCTCTAGCAACAGTGTCCAATTTACAAACAGTTCGAGGGCCACTTAATTCTAATCAAGACTGCCAATTTGGTAGGTTTAAGGATCGAAGCTTCTGTAGCGATACTACTCCCAAAAATGTGGCATGCAACCCGACGGAACAACTCTAACTTACTGGGTCTCGACAATCTCGAACAGATGGACCTAGACCAGGCGTCCATCAACAGCATCAGCAGTCGGGCATTATCTCCGGGTGTGCCCCATGCACAGTCTGTGGCATTCGTCAAAAGGTTTGCATCAAACTTTCACTTTCCCATATTACCTGAAGCCTTCTAATCATCACTGAATAAGTTCAAAATGGGGCAAATCAGGACAACGTTAAAATACATGTGACGCACTTTGTGGGGAATCAAAGACTACTTGGTTTACCTAACAACGACTTCAAACGAGTGTTCTGCCACTGTGAATCATTGCTTCAGTGAAATTTTTTTTACCGTGGCGATGGCGCTTCGGTGAGTATGTCGCCGCATATGAGGACATCCCACCAATTTCACATGGTGACGCAAACAAACGAGATTAAAGCAAATTCCACCTGATCAATAATAACTCATCGACAAAGAGTTGCCGTACTGACACAGAAAGTGAGATAAGTCTGCTGAGATGGAAGTGCCCAATCAAATAAGCACCAGAAGAAGACATTAAAAACCTACTCTTTGAACGTCATCCCGGTAACATCTTTCCCGTTGATGGCGAGTATTCGGTCCCCCAACTGGACATCCGCACGCGAAGCTGGCGCGTCCGGCGTGATGGCCTTCACGTAAACTCCCAATTGGCTGAATCTTGTTGTCTAGACGCAAAAGCTCAACATTTGCTCTACGCTTTTCTTTTGTAGTTTAAAGTATCTTCTAGGCAGCTGACATTATATGAAATATTAGTTTTGTTGATACACTTTAGGAAAATTGGTGTTTTCGTAAGTAAAATGGATAGCTAATGCATGGCCCTTTGATTTGTTCTTCAAAACCACATGACCAGCAGATGGTGATGAGTTAGAAATTTTTGAGCTCTCAACAGGCAGAAAAGTGTGTGTGCACTTAAGCATGCATTCAAGATATTCTCTCACGCATGATATGAGGAACAAATTGTCGACAACGATGGTGATTCATCACAATTAATTTTCGTTCACCGTTTCCTTAGAGAACACGTACATTTCCCTCGACGAATTTCAGGCCATACGTTTCATTGGCGACCTTCTCCAGTTGCACATTTATCACAGAACTGGCAATCGGTCTGTCCATATCCACACTGATGAGACTTTGTTGAGACTTGCGCAAATTCCAATCCATAAAGGAGGAGAGGCTATCTTCACGTCCTCTGTGGGGAAAAGTATTGAAGTCATGACCCGACTGGGTCAAAGCACTGAGCGGATGGATGGGGAGACTTCCGTTTAAGGTCTCTGCATCAGGTTCGATAGTGGATGGTGTAGTGGGATGGGAAAGACCTTTCTTGAATTCAGACCAATCTTCGTGAATTTTTTGGACCTCTTGAGATCTTCTAAGATCTGTGGACTGCGATACATTGATGTTAGAGCTGAAGAGCCCGGCAACGCGAAGGGCGCTGCGACGAGCACAATTGCGCCCCTTCGACACTGACGCGGTGCCGGAAATGCACCAATCCTGCAAGCGCGGTGACGAGGCACCGAGCTCGTAAGCCCCAGCGCGGGAACGGAAACCGCCACCGGGAACCGGAACCACTTGCTGCACGTCGGTTCGTCTTAATCCACCTAGTTCGGAGGTTGTTGCTCGTCGGTAGTTGTAAGGTAGACCAGTCTAGGCACGCAAATGTGACCAATGTTTTGAAATTCATCTCGATCATCGAATCGACTCAAAAGGCCTACCTTATATGATTGTGCTACTAATGCAATCCTTTAAATTGTGCCAAGTTTTTAAGGGCGTATCAGGCTTATGAAAATAAGAAAAACACCAACCAAAATCGAACGACTGGGTCCCTCGGAAGACAGCGTCGGTCGAAATATTTCAGGTGTGTCCCACGCATTTGATTTGGATCCATTAACCTCGGTGTTCAGCTCAGCAAAGTCGCGGATATCGCTTGAATCGCTACTTCCACGCTGCTTCACGCAGATTAGGTCGGGTAATTGACTACCCAATCGCGCGCTATTCAATCGGATGCCTGAACTGCACACCGACCCGCTGTCTTTCAACACTGAGGCTGGTGGCCGAAAGCTCTTCAACAGTGCGCTCCACCTAAAGGCTTGGTGTTGCTCGACTTAGGCAAAAAAATTTGCGTTTAGATAGAATTTTGTGATTAACAGAGAAAAATTCACAGCAGCTTCGTTATGTACTTGTTTTGCTTCAGTAGGGCAATGCATTTCGCATTCGCTACAACCTAATGAATATTTACCTAGCGCCCTATCGAACGAATCGACTGCCATCTTTGCCCGAACAGTGCTGAAAAGTGCAGCTAAGTCGGGAGGCCGGTGTGCTAGTTCCGTTTTCTGAAGCCCAGACGGTGTGCAAAGTTGTTCGGTTTCTTGCCAGTACTTTGCATATTCGTTGACAGCATCAATTGCTACAAGGTGATGAAAAATGCTCAAGATACAACCCATGTTTGGAAGCGAAGTGCATCTGACAAGTAACCCACGATTTCCTCGCAAGGCGTTTTCATCGTTGGTAAACCACCCACGGGCACTCTGCATTCCTTTGCCTTTTTCGTAGTTGTTCAAGAGGAAGTAGAGCAACGACGGAGGTAGGGCAGGTCGCTTGGATCGAAGCTGATCCCATGACATCTAAATAGGGTAAATATAATTGCTATTTTTTGCTAGGACATTGGGTAAGCTCTAGGCGGATTTCCCACTGGTGTTCCCATGCTTTTCAGGAAAGTGCACACGAAAATGCCGGCATGCTTATACTTTACTTTATCTGCAGATTAAGTCACTGCGTGAGACGAAATCCCCGGTTGTACTCTTCATTAAAATCATAGATTCTACTAGGCCGTCTGTAGCACATTCAGGCTCATAAAATTAAGCATGAGGAAAGTTGCTCATTATGCTTTGAATTAACTTCAACTCGTTTATCCTTCTTCTTTAAAAAGAAAGTCGCCCAGAATTTACCATTCTGATTCAAACCACTCATTTAAGACGGGATGTTTCTAAATCTTCAAAAGACCTCTTGCAACAATGAGCACAAAATCACATCGACGGGAACGCAATTCATGATTTTAGGTCGGGATCGTGTGGAGGTTCGCATACGGCTTTCACAAAGACCTTCCGTGATAAACACAGTAACTTACTTCCAATGCAAAATCCAACAATAAGCAATGCTTTTCACCATAATTGATCCAAAAGACGGAGAGTGGGTTAGCCTATTTGCGTTTGGTGACTTGAATGCATTATTGAGGTGCCAAAAATCTTCACAGTCACATGTAACTGCACCCGCAAAGTTGAGGCCTAAGCCGTGCCTTCACTCCTGTGAGCAGCTCATGATCCGCCGCACAGCTGACTTGCTATGCACCAGCTAATAAGCTCTCTTGCACATTGACTTCATGTCACTAAATATTTGACTTGGTATGAGTAGATGAATGTCTTGCAAGTAGGGGTTCACCTCCCGTGAGTAATAAACTTTGGAGCCTTGGTTGTAATGTTTTTTTTCTAATCTAATCCCATGTGCCACATATTTGTGCCACTGGATCCATGACCGCTTGTAACATCGCCTCACCAAGGAATTGGTGGAGTTTGGAACGCCAGAATAGATACGGGGTGCAACCTATAGGCTGCAGGATTCTGAACATATGTTTTTACCAATCGTTGTAGCCGTGTCTAGAATGTGTCGGTAAAAAGGACGCTAAAACGACAGATTTCGGTTAAGGAATGATGATTGGACTGAGATGCCTACATTGAGGAGTTCTTGTCTCGGAGTAGCCATCAGCCTAGCAAAGTCGTAAAGGAGCCGCATAGCCTCCTTGTGATTCTGCACTCCTGCGTTGTGCATCCACTTGCTTAGTGCCTTCGTCAGATTCAATACCTGTGTTCCCATCTCCCAATTTATCACCAGCTCACCTACAAATAGAAGGAACCGAGGAGGACGTCGTAAGTTGTAGGTTGTAAGTCAGTTTGGCACCAAGCCCTCCAAAAATAACCTGCTAATTAAGGAGAAAATCCTCGCGGATGTGTGCTTGCTAGATTGTGTCCGTAAGCCTTGAACTTATTGCTTAAACCTGGAAAGAA
The DNA here is from genome assembly GCA_023968675.1 of Taenia pisiformis. NCBI lineage: Eukaryota > Metazoa > Platyhelminthes > Cestoda > Cyclophyllidea > Taeniidae > Taenia > Taenia pisiformis. The sequence continues at coordinate 2,885,530 of CM043736.1, forward strand.
TTCAAATTTTTATAATGTGCACGCACGTAACCAGGGTATAAGCGAACGCCGGGTTTAATTTACAATCCGTTTATTTCTCCTCGGTTTACTTATTTAATGCTTTCATTTTGTTTAGGCTCCTTTTCCGGTGGATGAAAGTTACTAAAATGACCTTGTGCCTTCCTCTTTAAAAGGTCAATAAAGATGTTTGGAAGAGCAAATGGAAATGGAGGTGGTTCCATAAGCTTTGGTTGCAGATTTGTGGTAAGTGGAGGATCGTCCGGTTTTAACTACAACCCACAAAAGGCACGCCAAAGTGGACTTGCCCTCAGACCAAGAAAACCATCCCACATTGCTTTGTGACACGACTGAGTGCAAACAGCTAACATAAACGGATGCCAAACCCACGGTGTGGTTGTGACGACGGGCTCCGGTAAGGGGATAAAGGGGTCGCACATGGGTGGGGCTCTCGCACCGAGACATGATTCAGCTGTCTGATGGCATTCAGGCAATAAGGAAATCAGGAGAATGCATAAATGAATGTAAAATGCGGAGGTTGGGTGGATTTACGCATATCTATGAGTAAGAAGGATGCTATAGAGAGGCTGGTGAAATGGCTGTGCCAACAGATAGTCAGGAACCCGGAAGAGGTGTATTTTCCAACCAATTCTGGAATCTGCACAAATACAGTTATTCCCGGAAGTGCCGGCTGAGACACTGAGATGAGCATTAGTATTTCTGAAGAAGGCCTGATTGGTCTTAGGCGAATATTTAAATGACACAAATTCCTACTTACGATTTTCAACAAACTCCTTGATAATGCGCTTAGAGAGTTTGACAAGAAGTCGGCAGAAGAAAACACTCTCCATTCGCTGCTGTGCAACTTTTGTTAAGCCTCCAGTGGCGCTACTGCCGAGTCCCGTATCTTCTTCCTCTCCTGGAGTTGAGTGAATCTCATCGTCACAATAATTCGAGCTGAACCCTGAGGGTGAAGTTGCCTCCTCCTCCTCCTCCTCCTCTTCCTCCTCCGAGTCAATCACACTGGAGTTATTCCGCCTTAACGACGAATCCCGACTACTATCACCTCCATTCATTTCCAGCTTCGCTGCCATCGTCGGCCTCCTTCCTCGGCTGCTGTCACGACCGTTGTACGGCTTAGCCTGCGTTAGCCGAATCGCTGGCGCCCCACCCGAGGACAACTCAGAGTTTTGGCTGCGTGTAGTCAGCGCTTGAGTGATCGCGTCCCCCGTCCGATCCAAAATGGAAAAGAGGATGGCTTGCACATCACGGATCTGCTGCGCTGTTTCGTCGCCTGAGGCGCCACCGAAGAGACGGCAGAGCTTGAACACCGCTCTTGAGGCAGCCTATGAGAGCGTATTTACAGTTGAAACCTCCAAGAGACCTCACCTTAACGATAACTACGGGCTTTTTAGGCCAAGATGCACTCTTGTTGATAGTGTAATCTTACTCAGCCCTTTTATTTGTTGTAATTTGGGAAAACTTTTGAAGACGTCAATTAATAGTGACACCCAAAGGTGCTCTGACTTATCTCATTGATATTCTATCGAGTGGTCCCATTTGGACCTACCAAAACTATCGCCTTGGCAACGGAAACCATTTATTTCTTTGACCAATGTCACCTGTTTAAGTCAATCGAGGACAAATACATAAATCTTTGAAACGTGATACGTTTTGAACTAGCGATTCCCATGCCATGTGGGAAACTGGTCATAGCCTATTGCATAGAGATCTTCCATTGTCTCACCAAATTTGGGCCTGAAAAAAGTGTCGCTGTGTCGTTGTTTCTAGATCTCGTAGAGATGCTTCTTATACCATAGAATAAGCGTGAACCACGGAATCATTCTCAACCTGGGTCACGCATGCACATACCTCAACCAATCTACGTGTCAGGGCGTTGCCACTTGTCATGCAACTTCACTTTTGGTAGTGCAAAAGCGAGGCGATTCACTCAACTCCAAGGTTTTATTTAACAAATTTGATACCTTAGTATACATTGAATAACCTCCGATCAGGGAGAAGATTTTACGCATCAACATAAAGATCATAAATGATTAGGTGTGAAGATATTATCGCCGTCAATCTGTAAATTATCTCCGTAAAAGGTGGTGTGATGAGCGTTTTAGGCAGATATTACTCAAAATAACACGCACGCACGAATGAGCCTACATGATGGGAACCGTGTTTCCTTGAAACCAACCCGAAGTTGGCTTTCTGGGTAGTAAACAACTGTTTTTTTTGCTCCCTATGAAACAACAAGCTATAGCATTCACGAGGAAATCGCCTACAATGCTTCTTCTTCCTCACATCACTGACGGTAACGTGGGAACAATTAGTACCAAGTGCGCCCTTTTAACTGATCATAAAAATAAAATTTACTTCTCCCTACATTGGGAGGCATTTCATTAACTTACCATGTGAATTTGTTGTTCGTGTAGTCCCAACTCCCTGCCAAAGCAAGACCTTCATAAATAAATTATGGTCTACCAAAGGCATTAAACGCATTGGTGAGTTCGACAAGAAACCATAGGAAGCTTCAGAACCTTCCACCTTGAAACTTAGTCCAGTTGAAGTGCAATTGTATCCCCGGAGCTTATTATGCTCTTCTGACGGGAGTTTTTGAGGCGATCATTCTGTCTGTCAACAAGCCTGATTACTGAACCTACCCAAAGCATGTTTGCTCTTACATATCACAGGCAGGAGCAGCTAGGTCTAATTTATCTCTTTGAAGCTGGGTTGGCACACCCAGATTCTAGCTTTCGGTGATAAACCTCAAAGCTGCAAGATGGCCTTTTCGGTGGCGAAATGACCCAAGGCGTAAATAGGTGATGAGAAAAGGCTCTCTAATTCGATTTTCCGATTGGCATTTCAAAGGCTAAATAGACGCTTTACTGATATTAATACCTAAACGGGTGTGGTCTGAGACACCGCCACGACATACGCTTTTGGCAAGAGCTCTGCAGAGATTTAGCTCGAGTAACATTGGTTAAGTCAAAATGAAAATTAAGCGCCCTGCAGTTATCTCAACAAGCAAATGAAATACAACGAAATAAAGCACCCCAGCCAGTCATATTTGATCTGTTACTAAAAATTTCGCCAAATTTATCGCGATTTGACATCTCCGAAGGCAAATCTAAACCAGCTAAATATTCTACTAAACTCCTCTACGGTTTAAGGCAAATCGAAGAGTACTATCCACCCTGGTGAACCGAAGCTAGCCTGTCAGGAAACTCAAGTTGCCATGACAAGCACTTCCTTTATGACCTCCACAACACAATTGAAAGCAAGCGAAAAAAGTGAGTGACAATCCGTCTTCTTCACTTGTCATTCTACAGGCAGGCACTTAACCCCATTTCCCGATACCTGCGCAAGGGCCTGACATCATGTCAATCGCGTAACGCCTCCCAGTTGCCACAGCGTTTTCGGGCTTGGTGAATCACCAGTCGGACCCACACATGAAGCCCTTTATACGCCCGATTAAATGTAAACACAAGCGTTGTCATGACCCCATAGCGTGGTGGAGTGAGAGGACGTCCACCCTACGCGACATGAAAGCGCGCCTTGCCTTTTTTATGGTTTTAAAGTTCAGGCTAACCAACGCGATCGCCTCACATTGTGGAATCAAGTAAAGTTCATGACTCACTCTGAGGGACATTTGGACTGCTTGGTTCATTACAGCCTCAGCCTCCACAGCAACCTTGTTTCGCAATGCCGAGAGTATGGACAGATTCTCAAAGTCGGGATCATAGTTCTCACCATTATCGGAGATGGCAATGTTCGCTGGGTAGAGTTGACGTGGTCTCTGAAGGGGTGAATTGAAAACGTCGGAGGGAGAGTCGGTAGTGCTGCTGTTGCTGTTGCCATCTGCGCTGCGTACACGGCTGGTGCGACGGCGCTCGACTGCCTGAACGCGCCACGGTAAGGACACCGTACTCATCAGCCAACCTGGGGAGAGATACTGCGCCACATAATAGCAGAATGCCGCCTCCCATATTGCTGGAATAAGATGTTGCGAGGCCAACTAAAAGTGTAAAAGTGTTCATGCATGTTTTACCATCTTCAGCGGATTGGTCTTCATGCTTTTGGCAATGAAGTCCTTTCATATTGCTTATGCTGCTTTCTTCTTAGTAACGGTATGTTTTTAGAGGCGGGATACTTTCAGAACCCCAAGATGAGTAAGTTGATGGTGGCAGTTTTTCTTTAATGTGTACCATTGGCATGAAAATTAACATCTCTCACTTATTATGGCAGCAAAGTAGATTGGAAACGTTGTGCAGCACGCCACTCCATCCACGTACTGTTGTTTCGACAGTGTACGTCTAGGCAGCAGATTATCCCTACTCATTGATGTTTTTCGGTGCGGCATTTTTAGGTGGTGTTGGGCCGATCCTGCTTTAATAAAAGGATGGATAGTTTCAAGAGTTTTTGTTTGATTGTGTGTAAGTTACTCTTTTGCTTGAAAACGGCAAACGTGAATGCTATGCATAAATTATAATGAAATCAATCTTCACATTCTCCAGGTAAATCGCCCTTATATCAGTTATTTAAAAACAAAAAAGCTACAGAATGTCAAGTGCGGTCAGGAAGCTCCAGCAACTTGGAGGCACTCCGATTTCTTCTGTGAGTCAAACAAAATCACTTTCACCACAATACCCCCAGGAAGTGAATAACACTTAGGATGACCAACCAGTGGTAGACGTGGAATCGCACTTTGAGTTGAAGAATAATGACAAGCTCACTTGAACCCAAAATGGCTCAAACGGCTTCCTCAAACTTCTACCGCTAACACATCACCAGGCTAATGCAATTCCGCAAGCAGTTTAAATGCTGCCTATGTGCATCTTCCAATTCCGAACCTCACCACTTTTAACAAAATCAGAAATCTGCTCACACACCTTTCAAGGTAGATAGACAAAAATTAGCAGCGTGATGCCATTAAAGGAGTAGGAAGAACGTTAAGAGTTTGGGAGGTTTTTATCCCAGAACCACAAACCTTCCAACGAATTCAAAAGGACTTGGGACGCTGCAAATTGAACACACGCACCGTGAAGGTAACGAAAGCCTGGCGCTTAGACCATCTCACCTTCGCAGCGTCAGGGCAAGAAGGGGTGATGCTGACATTCCGGTCAGCCACGACCCTTACCCCCGGCTAAAATTCGGCGCAGGTGGTAACAGTCACAGAACACAAACAAAACTATTCATCAAAGCCCACTATTAGATTTTGTGGGAAAAGTTCGGATGCACAACTCCCAACCTCACTTAATTGCATTCATTTGGGAAAAGAACCCGTGTTGCCTTTCCGTTGGCCTAGATTTGTTCCAGATAAACTCACTCCCTTTGAAAGGCTAAGAACCTACTTAAATAGCCGAAGTTAAATGATGGTCAATGTGAACACATGGTTGCGGGTCAAGGGCTAAGTAAAGATCTGCAATGCTCTTTGGCTTCGTTCAACTGTGCAATACGGCTACGCGGGTACTTAAGAGGGCTCCCGCCCCTCCGATGGGTGGCATGGGATCCGCGCGACTAATGGATAGTGAAGTCAAGGAAATGCGGTGGTTTTCACCCGAGACAACAGGCTAAGAAAGCATCCTCTTCTATCTCTGCCTCCCTCCATCCCATTGCCTCCAATTGCCATACATCAAGACTGGTGAGGAGGTCCGGCAACCACCGCTTTGAAACTGAGCTCAAGCCAGCTCAGGAAGTCGACAAACTCAAATCGCCATTATCACATTCACCCAACATTTGCAATGCAACGGTACAAAACAACGAAGAGATAGGCGTGAGCACAATAAAGCGTGCCAGTCGTTGCAACCGCCGACAGGTCATTTCAACGACTTGGGACGAAAACCAGTCCAATGGTTTAGTTGGGGCATTTCCATACTCGAGATTCACCGAGACGAGAGTGCTGCAGTCTTGAGCCTCATTTAATAACTTTCACAAGAAAAAGAAGGAGAATGAAAGCACGTGCCTCAGTTGGAGAACGTAACATCGGTGTGGCATAAGCCTGCTACTGCCACTTGTCACAATTTAATGCATACTTTAGTGTGGCTACATGAAGTCCACCCACTCATCCACTCACGCACTTGAGAGGGAAGGCAGCAGTCTTTCCTCCTCTCCACCTAATCAGCGACACTCCATTAGCCCTCTGTGCTGTCAATGAACGATAAGTTCAAACGCTTTGTCCTCTGGTCTTCTGCGGCCAGCAGATGAGCGCATCCAGGCTGTTGACGTCAACAAATGTACCTATGCACAGGACCATAGCCGTCTCAATATTCTCACCTCTAAGTGATTGTTCTGTCGTCCCACTCACTATGTTTTCGTGTCTGAAAATGTGCTGAAAATACAGGTACTACTACCCCATGGCTCCGGAAATTGGATAGTAATTAGAACTCCAACGCACATCTCAATTTAGAAAGCCTAGAATTATCCAGGCTGAAGACAACTGTCATGTGTCACTGCTTAAATTAAAAATAAGATGCTTGGGCATGTGGGCGTGGTCTCCGAAGGAGAATTGAATCCGAAATGGCTAACCATTAGTACGGTGTCTGTGAGGCTGAAAACCCGGAGACTTTTGTTCTGCCAATGCATCTCAGATGAAGACATTAGCAACGATTGTCGAATTGTGATGTTTTGTTTTTTTCCTACACAGAGGCTTGCAGCGAAGAAAGAAATAGTGAAGTTTCATAACTGCGTATGCTAACAAGGAGGTGAGTCAGATGTAAACTTACACCACTCTTTCACGATCTTCGCCATAGACGAGGTAACTAACTACGCCATTTTGCACCAGACGCTACGTTTTACATTGACAGCCCACTTATCTAACAGACAATCAGGCTGGTTGCGCAACGCTTTCGATTTATTTCCAGTAAACGTGGGTGCCTGTGAAACGGCATAACCAGTAATCCGCGAGGTGATCCGAGTGGTAATGGTGCCGCGGACCCTATGATAGGTAGGCTTCTTCTATATGAGCTGAAATGTGTTAAGATCATCCCCTCTCTACACCAGGGCATTTCCGACCGTGGTGAATAACAAGTGAAGTGACAATTAGTTTCTTGTGTTGACATATAGCGAATGTACCCCAAATTTGTGCTTCAAACGACTTCATTTCCTTTAACCTAATCTACCCTGGAAACGACGTTTCCTTACTTCCATCTGTGTGACATTAAAGTTGTACTGAGCAGGCCGATGAATTCTCCATCCACCAACCGGAGGAGAAATGCCGTTAAGGTGACAAAAAGGGAAATGCTATGTTTTTATTTGAAGCTTTGTAGAAATCAAAGAGCGAGAAGGACGTGTGACCTTGCCAAAGTATCCAAAAATATGCCCAGGCAACCGACTTTTGGGCATGGCCCCATTCCCCCTTGGGAGGTCAATCGTGAACTTGCATGCAAAGCTATAGCAAAACTTACGATTGAGTAAAGTCCCAAAGGAATGCCTCTGAAGTGAGATGGATTTAGAAGAAAACTAGATCAATGCCAAATGTGGGATTAGGCTTGAAGGAGGTGATAAGTGAGCTCTTGATTAAGCTTCACTGCGAGGTAGGTAAAATCTAAAGCAATGGTATCATTTAGCCAAAACACCTTCGAACTGTACAGTCAGAAAATGAATTTAAAAATTAAGCCAAAGAACCATAGAATTATAAAGATGCTTGGCGGCAGTCACCATCAACATAACTTACTAAGGATGCTTACCGGTCGAGCATTACTGCTGGATCAACAAGACCCACCGCTGAAAGCATTAGAAAAAAAATGCCCTTGAATTGCGACCGATTTACACCCCATTTATAATTGGAAAACGTCCATCTTCAACTGGAATTTGCATTTTGAGCTAACGTGAAAAGAGCCAGGTACCAATACCCTTACAGAGCCGCTCATCACTGACGTCATCAGGAGGTCAGTCAGGGTCAGGTAAACAGCGGCATTTGCCGGTGAGAAGCAGACTGTGAGGCCACGGAGACTTGCGCTAGTTCGCTCCGCATTCACCGAGGCTGATAAGTTACTTTAGAAGCATGCACCTCAAGATGCGCACAATAGGTTGTCTCACATGCGTGTGTGTGGTTTGAAGCGTCGTGAAAATGTACCAATGCCCTTGGGGAAAGCAAGACAAACAGGGATTATTTTGATTCATCAAGATTCAGCTTAGTCGCGTCTGTATGTTTTGTGTTAACACGATCACTTATTACACCTGCGTTTGGTTTACATCAAAAAGGCCAGTGTCTACAACAAAAAGATATTTGATGTCCCTAGTCTATTTGCATATGCAAGAAGGCAACTACTTGTTGGATGCGAAAAAGTTGTCAGTGCCTCGATTTTACTTGGTCAGCTTTCTGCCTTGTGGGAACGGAGTAAGTAAAGTGAAGTCACTAGTGAATGTTTCAGGGTGTTTGCAGCAAATCACTCACACCAAATTGCATCTCTCACTTCATTTTCTGACTAAAAGTGTCAAAATTTTGAGGAGATTTCGGAAAATGATGAAAACTACAAGGTAGGGAGTGAATTGAGTGCATGTGGAAAACAATCACGACAGACACAGAGGTGAATTCGGCATAGTCCCTAATTTGAGTTCGATGACAGCATTACCAATCCCCCATTCACCACGAAAACAGGTCTCAGGGGATGCCAATTGGTCCCCCACACAGTCGCAGGTAATCAGTTAAGTTACCAAAACTGATAATGGTTCGTGAAATTAAGACTGCATATGCGATTTACCTACTGCAGGAACGCAGCACTTTACCTGCCAAGTAAACGCATATTCAGTTTGAGTAGGGGACTGCATTTATGGATGCATCGAAACAATGATTTTCACTTAATTTCATCCAACAGTAGATCTAGCAGTAGAAAATTAAGTGCGCCTCCTATTATAAAGGAAGCACAGTTTGAGGTGTCGAGTCAAACGAAGTCGTTGACACGTGATAATATCCAATTGGCAATGCGATCGAAGGTGAGCTGAACATCAAACCCGATTAGAATGACCTTTTTTTGGTTTTGAATGATCCAATCTATCATTCACCACTCACAATTAAAATAGACTCAATTAATTTGTAAATCTACTTGCGCATTAACATTCAAGTCGATCAAGTCAAGCGAAGGGAGATGTAACTTGAAGAATGGTCTCAAAAATCAGCGAAACCTTGACCAAGCCTGCATACAGTGCCATCAATGCCTAAGATTTAAATGACTCGTCCGCGGCCCTGCTAAGAAATGCTTGCTAGACTTCCTTTGTATATCAACTGCCGCAATTTTCAGGTAATGTTAGAAGGCTTGCGAATTTTTATGAAACAAAACACAGCGCTCGGGAGACTTTACCGGCGAAAGAAATGAAAATCCTCGTATCCGCAATTGTTAGAGCAATTAAGAACCACGTGTCTAATAATAAGTAATGACTGGCTTGACAAGCCCACTGCCGGGGTCTTGAAGACAAACTAATAACTATGGCTCGGGTGCTAGTGCCACGGAAATGAACAATTCATAAGCCACTTATAAAAAACAAGGGCGACTGACCCCATACTACCGAAGGTCTGCACCTAATTTTTTATTATGCAATCTATCTCCGACTGATTTAACCCCTTTGTCTTTGAGTTTCAGATTATACGTTATTATACCTAACTATAGCGTCTAAAGGAGTCCGAAAAAATCGAGATATGCGCACATGGTGCTTGTAAGGGAGCGCATCAAGATCGCATCAAGAAGAGGGGAAATTTCCAAAGAAGATTCTATGGCTTCCAGCCCACCTAGAGCCCATTTCAGCTGCACACAAACTAGACATTGTTTGTGACTATTTCTACCCCCATCTGCGTGATAATGAATTTCGGGCCTGAGTCGGGCCAAGGCGATGTCAACACCCATGGATTTGTCTTGTGCGTGTCTATAACTACGATGGCTGCACTAATAAGGACACGCACGCCCAGTGGAATATCAAGCTTTCTGTGACCTAAAATTTTAACCTCCCCAAGCTAGAAAATTAGGTGAAGGATGCAGTGCACCGGTAAAATATGGGTATTCCTCAACATCACCCTTCTTTTCTTGATTGCTTTCTCCTCTAACAGTGGCATTTCAAACTACTCCATTTCAGACGCAGTCATATTCCGTTGCCGTGAGGTTTTAGTATCACTCGGTAAATAGGCTCACAAGAAATAATTGGTAATTTAAAAATAAGAAATTTCGCATTGCTATCTTGCGACAATCTAGAGTTATGAAAGGCTGAGGCCCATTCTACAGCACCGAAGTAAATTAAGTGTTATAGAAGGTACCGACCCTTAAATATCCCCCACGCTAAGAGTAGATAAAAGATGCCTACACGCATGCATGAAGACAGACACCAATTCTCTACTTACCTTATTCAGCTTCTCCAGTTCCCGTGATAGAGCCTGATTAATTTCCCGGAACACATCATCTTCGTCAATGTGCCCAACATACCACTGTCCGTGCGTTCCCAGTCCATGCTTGACAACTGAGCGGAGGAGATGAGCAAAGCACCCGGCTGCCACTCCCACATCCGGCAAAATACCGCCTATTTCGCTCCAATCCGAGTCTTCACTTTTGGGAGTTGTTCTGGGGAACAGGTTTCCTACCACCACACCCACACTTTGAGGGCTTGGAAGGAATCTAGAGCCACAGGCACTACGGTTACTGAGGCTGGAGGTTTTGCGAACTAGAGCATCAATTCGCGCAGTCCTCGCAGCGGAACGATTTCCATTTTGACCTGTAGGAGGTTTTCCGACAATTGAAGGCAACTGAGGCAATGTGAGGAAGCCCAGGGGCAAATTGTGCTCAGGTACCGTTTCCGAGTCCTTGAAGATGAACACATAGATGAGATTTGACGCCTCGATTCGGAGAATGTCACCTGGTTCGAGAGATTTACTTATCGGGAAGCTATTGGTTTCTGTTAATGTCTCCCAGTTGAGAATCACTGTGAGGGGATATTCAGGTTGAATGACATTGTAGGTAGAAGATATACACAGCCAAACTGCCTTAGAGTCGGTGCTGACAGGATGACTCTTAGCAACGAAACGGATAGGTGATTTGAAGTCATTACGGTGATCCCCGTTGACATCCATGTTTTCATGAGAGATCCTTGCTTCTGGCGAGAGGTACAACCGAATGTTATTGTACGCTGAAGTGCCCATTGTCATTTCACTTAAAATGCCCCGGCAGATATCGTAAAAGCTGTGCACAAGAAGATCACTTTCTGGCCTACTTCCCTTAATCAAAAGAAGGAATGGACATTGGGGTGCAATTAGCTGTGAACTGACACCAATTGGATCAACCGTAGTCTGAACTCTTGTCCGAATTCGGGATGGAAATGACACTGGGGATGAAAGTTGTTTACGCAGTTCTAAACGACGGCACAGTCCTGGTGCAGGTGCCATGAGGGAAAAAATGTTCAAAATCCTTTCCTCCGGGGGTAGAGGACGTGAGTTAAGTTCACTAAACACCTCTCCAGGATCATTCACTGTGCCTGATTCACTGATAGCTTTCGAATTCGCTGGAAGCCTACCTATGACTTCAAAGAGGTCGAACTGACCGGCAATAATGCTTCCCTCAGAAGAAAGTTGTATGACCACCTTTTCAGTGCATTCACTCACCGTACAATCATTTTGTACAAAGATAGTTTTAAACTTAGCAAAGGGACAGACATGCTCGCAAAAGACGCGCAGATATCGGCCTGCCCTTCCAGCAAGCTGGGCCACCTCTGAAATGGATAGCTCACGTCCCAGCCCAGGTAGGGTATGGGAGACAATAGTGGGTGAACTCTGTTTCCGATGGCTAATTTGGTTCGAAGGGAGGCGGATGATACGTCGAATTTTCCCACTTGATGTGGAAGACCGATGCGAATCGATCAGGGACATGCGGTTGGTTTGCTACAAAATGATGCTACTGGAGGAAAACTGAAGGCCTTTGAAAGAATGCTAGGCGCAGTAACGTTCCGCACCTTGCTCATCCACCACAGTGTGCAGATGAGAGCGCTCGTATGTGCATGTGCGAGCGTGTGCACCGAGAGCCAAGGTCTGGTGCACACTCGTACCAGATGCGGATTGGGTCTACGTTTTCGCCTTTCCATTGGTCCAGACCTAGTGAACCTATAGGCAATCAAGAGATTGACTCGAAGACGTGCTGATGTGCATTCCATAGGGCAATAAGGCGGAGCTACAACAGCTGCGCACGTCCCGTGGATCGAGCAAATCACTCGACGCAATGCCCACATCATCCCAAACCGGATTTTTTCAGCTTGTAAACGAACGATGACAAGCCCGAACAGCCATGAAGTCCTTTATGCAGCAATTAAAAATTGGCGCATTAAAATCTCAATTACTTGAGGTACTTGATTTACTAACTGCCAGGATGGCAGGTTCGATACAAAAACGACAACTTTAGGTGGTGCGACATGGCACCAGTTGACCGTTCCGTTGATATTCACATCTCTTGGACTGGTGGATGATTCCTGTTCATTTAAACACGAATTTGTTGCTGCTACTGTAAAAAACGCCAGCCAAACATTGGCACAGACTGTTCCATCACCTAACAGTTCACCGACCGCATTCACCCGATATCGAAGTACGGAATCCACACTAGGCGCAAGTTTATGATACGTGTTCTGGTTAGTTTCGTGAGCACTTTGATCTTTAGATCGTTTTTTTTTGACAAAACATATGAAAAACCCTACTGCGGGTTATTGAGATCAGCAAATTTGTGAGAAACTGCTTTTGAAGGCCTTGTGTCAAGTACTACCAAGAGAATATTAGGGCGTAACTAGAAGAACACATCTTGTACCCTCGTCGATCGCCATATCAAGCCAATGTTACCTGCAGAGCCGATGTGGCACATCGAGAGTTTCCTAAAGGGGAAAAAGAAACGAACGCTAGAGTGGCTCATTTCCGAGGCCGGAAGATAAACGACCAAAGTATTACAGTGAAGGCTCGTCCCACTCAATTCCGATAGGACAGAATGTTTGGATTACACCCTTCTCCGTTGATTACTTTACAATTTTGGATCGCACGCGTCTATCATATTACTACGATATCACCTTATATTGCGAATTTTGAGAAAATTCTTCCTTACCACAGAGATTGAATCAGCTCGCTTAACGGTGGCGTCCCATTAAAATGCCATCATGATAACAAATAGCCCCTCGCCAGGCAATTGTATTGCACGCGAGCGCATCAAGCACAGGTCTCATGACTAGAATTCTTGACTCAAGGAAACAGGTCCCAATCGTGTCGCAGATGAAAGTCCCTCAGTCGAAAAAAGGAAATGCCTCCGGGTCAGCGTTCTTAAAATGAAAAAGACGCGCCTGAGTTTAGGTGACCAGACAAAGCAAGAGAATGAACAGTCTCAGTGGTATTCACTTGTTTCCCAGTGGACACTGCATAAGAGAAACTGTGCTACATTTAGACTGAATGAGGCTAAACACGAGGTGATCGGATAAGCTCGTGAGTTTTTTATGTCAACAACCAAAGGACCTCGAGAATCATCAAACAACACCATACTCAAAGCGACACCCTTTCATTAGCCGGATGCGAACTGCATTTTCAGAACCCCCTTTGTCACTTGGTACGAGTAAGCATGTTTTAGCCAAGTCCATCGCAACCTAACTTCCATTCCCCATTTGTACACCCTACTTCTCATGTCACCATGTGACTACCAAAGGATTGTCAATTAGTGCGTTATCATAATAGAAGACAGGACAAGACAACATCCTTCCCCCATTGTGAAAAATGAGTTTAAGGATTCTTACGATGTTTTGCGGCAGCATGGGGTATTACCTTCTCGTGTAGAATAAAGAATGGAATTTTCTGATGTCATCGTGCCAAGGTGTGTCGAAATCACAATATCAATTGTCTGGTCCGCGCCTGTGCATAAAATGCTGATGAAGAATTGAGTCCGCAACCAAGCACGCTTACGAATACACGAGGGAGAGGGGCGACCGTCAAAACAAGTGGCTTGCAATAAGAGCGCATTCCTCGTCACAGATCATTCTGCAAGTGGTCCTTTCCGAACAGAGGGATTTTACAACGTGATGCCAAGGAGTGGAAAACATGCCTTCCGAGTGATGTGGGCATGAACCAATCACCTTACTCATCACGCTAAGCATCAGCAATGGTTACAATTTCTGAGCCAACTCGTTCTGCCTAGTAGGTGCAGTGAGATCCAGTTTTGCCTGAGAAAAACTCATACTTAACGATGATACTTGACTGACCAATCACAATCTATAGAATCACCAAATTTGACGGGAAGTTTTTGCAATCACAACTTTTGAATGAAATTCAGCCCATCTCGTGAAGTGGATAGGTTCAAATTACATCTGTCAGCTTCAACCAATTTTTATGATATGAGGAGTCCAAAAAAAACGAGGAAACGATAGATAAGATAGCAGAAGGTATCGTATTGGTAGACTGGTGCATGCCTTCCCACGTCCCAAAAGGCATGCACACAAGGAAGCTTATTTACTTTACAAGTGCCTTCAAGTTACAGCAAGCCGTTGAAATGGGTTATACTGAAAACTACACAAATGTCCAGAGAAACTTTTGGGTAGATTATGCACCTCCACATAGATTCGTTACCCGATAACCAACGTCGGATAAACCCTTAACGCTCACAAGTGAGCCGAAAAATGAACCGCTAGACCAGAAGAGGTTAGCATAAAAAGCGCATCACTAGTGCCGGAACACGTCAAAATTCATCGTACCCACTTTCAACTGCGAGGTTACGCAGCAAAAGCTCCACATTTTTCGAACACACTGATCGTGCCTCAAATCCAAGTGGCGACAGTTGGAATTCGATGTTGCCACACTGGCTTCTATCTCAGTGATTTTCCGAGAGGACCGTTAACCAAGAGGAATCCACCCATTTGGCATAGGCTGAATCCCGGCACAGCGACTTAGACGATCAACCGCCTCACACGGGATTCTAGGAACCTCAAATTCAGGTGAAACAATAATATGTGAACGGCAAGCGCATTAGGACAAGTTCTCCAGACTGAGGCAAATTATCCAACAGCTGGAAATTATTTGAAAAAAGAAACCGGAAAATTAAATTGAGTTTTCGTATTCATTCAGCACATGGGGTAAAAAATATACAACCATGTTCAGATTTCCCAAATCAGTCATAAAATGTCAACAAGTGCAACAATACAAGGGGATGGGGTATGAAAGGGTCAATCAGGTTTCATCCCAAAGAATGAGATTCGCGTACGTGAACACGTTCGTTCACTTAAAAAAGGTTCGTCGAAAGAAGCTCTCCCTTCTATTCGAAGAACCCGCGTTTGATGGGCTCTGTCCATTGCTACTCTCTGCCATCACAGCCGCCTCCCCTCCCTCTTCTTTCACCACCATCTCGCTCTTGGTTCGATGGAAGATGGCACTGCCACAAGGTCTTTGAAATTTGCTCTTCTTACCCACTTTCAGTTTCTTGAAATATGATGATGAGGAGGAGGTGAGGAGAGACGGTGAGGGGTGAACAATCATGCTGCATGTGTCCAGAGCAGAGTCAGTGGGGCAATGACGGACAACTACTTCCACATTGCCGGCATCTTCGCCACGATCCTCATTGAGAGTAACAAGGCTACTCCAGCTAGTTAGACTTTCTGGAGAGGAATTGCGTTGAATTGTCTTGGGCTTTCCCAGCGATTGCGTTCCCGTTGCCATTGACTTACACAGCACAGGGGCGACTGGGACACGAAAAGGAGAGGTGAAAAGGTTCTTTATGGAAGTGGAACTGTTGGCTGCTGGAACACGTGGAAATGGATGATTCACGCCAAGCGAGAGGTTGCACTCAGAGGCAGACTAAAACGGAGAAAGTTGGTACCTATATGGACTCGTTTTGTCAGCAAGCAAGGCTGAATGGATTCAGGAAAGATGTCAGCCGCGTTGTTCCAGTACTCTGGCTAAGCGATAAATAGGTGGAAATGAGGCACTCGTTAATGGTATCCACTACCTGTAAAAAATATAATTTCCATAGGGGCTATATCACATTTTTAAAATCGTCTAATACAATGATAGCACATCCCACATGGTAAATACTATTTCCGGAAGGGACCATGTTAACAACTGACAGCCCCAAATTCCCAAAACTCGGGCTAAAATACAAACATATTCTACGAAGGAAATTCAGTTCGCACCTGAGTTATGCAACACACGAACGACGATGGCAAAGGCCAACTTACAACATCATTGTTTGATGGTTGGAAGATTGAGGTGAGGCCCCCAATTACATACCAATTCACAAAATCCAAAAATCCAGAGACCCAAGAAGCTGTAAGCTACTTTGCCGTAATCGACAATTTAAACTTGCCATTTTAAGCATACACGAGGAATAATAGTACTTTTGAAACACCTAACCTGAACTTCCACTTAAATCATGCAAACAATGTCACCAACAGACCTTATCGAGACCTGCAGTACCCGGAGCGCGTAGATCAATGGATCTAAAGCGAGGTAGGGGTTGATGACGCATGAACCAACTAGCTCCACCTCCTCCTACCACCGCCCTCACCACTGCATCCTCCTCGTTGCACTCGTCCTCATCCGCCGTTGCCAATGGAGCCACACGTGAAAGAGAGCTTGAATCAGAGGCCTTGCGCTGATGGTCACGTTGACAATGACGTCGCTCCGGCTGCTTCGATCGACGAATGCCCGCCAGGAAGGAGCGATAGATACTCTTTCGGGTCGCGTTCCTCAGAAGAATATATTGGCTTATTCACCAGTAAATATATATCCAGGAACTTGAAACCGATTTAAGGCACCAAGTAGAGTAAAAGAGCAAAGTTTAAGTTGGCCAGCAACTATAAAAGACAAAAATTAAGGCTATGGAGTACAAGCATCAGTGCTAACGGCTCGAAATGTTCAATGCCAATTTTGAAAGTATGACATCTTTTTGGGTCAAGCTGTGTCACAAAATAAATGGATGTAGGATCTCCGTAGTTTTGGGGCAATTAAACCTTTTATTTAGCTGAACTCTACCCCGGGGTTCATGTTACAGAAAGAATGATAGGTAAAATGCCAATAAACCGACACAACTGTAAACTTACATAAGTCCGCCGAAGGACTGCCTGCCACGACCAAAGCTATGGGCAGGGCGAGAGCAATTTGAATGAAAGGAAGTGGTGGAGGAGGTGGCAGCATTAAGACTCTTTTTGGTCCTCTTGCTCTTGACAGTGGAGGGAACGGAGGGTGGAAAGAAACCGGGCCAGGGACCCGAAGATGAGCAAGAATCTACGGAGACGACATCGTCTTCCTCGCTACCACCGCTGCAGGAGCTTTTCCTTCCACTCGATGTTACCCCCTCCCCCTCTTCCTCATCAGAAATGAACTCTAGCCAGAGCTTCTTTCTCCCGGTCTTTGAAACAGAAGTATCAACAGAATCAGCTACCATTACAGTGCCGGCAACTGTGGGGGTGATGGAGGCATTTTGTGAAACGTAGCTATCGTTCAACAGCTGCGACTCGGCCTCCATCGTCTCATCAAACCTGTTCACTGGCCTGGTGGAGGACTTCAATGGAGTTGCTTTGGGTGTGTGGGAAAGCAGCTGAAACAAACAGATCGAGAGTGGTAAATCAAAAGAAAGCTTAAATAATTCGTAGAGAATAATTAAGTTAAAGCAACGTGTTGTGATTCTGCGTTTAAAACATCAAAATGTAACATGAAAAGTAAACGTCACGTGGAAGGATTCCCAAAAAACGACCGTAATTTGGATTCTCCTCCTCATAAATAGGTCTTTATTCTCAAAGAAACTGAAGCCGCGAAAAAAATTGCTGTACATTTTTCCACGAAGGTGCACAATCCAGGTCAACATTATACAAGGCAGAGGATTCCACTGGAGGGTTACTGAACTTGTTTACATTATTTTACACGAGCCTCCTCAATATCTAGCGATTTCTCCTTTAGAATTGTGACATGGAGGCTGAATCTGACGGATGACCTATTACTTTTACCCCTCATAACATCCAGACGTGATAAAAACAACAAATGCAAATAAATGGAACCTGAATGAAAATCATGGAAACTAATGCGCTTACTGTTTCATTGAGTGGCTTTACAAAGACGAAATCCTCTATTAGTAGAAAGTGAATTTGGCTCACAAAGAACAACACTCGGTAGGTAAAACCTGTAAGTTCACAATCACCACGTGACAGACCTGGAGAGATTGCCGAAATGCATAAATGCCCCTGAGACGTTAAGTATTCCCGATGAGATAAAAATACCAACTTTTGTTCTTGCTCTGATAATCAACAGGGGGAGAGTAATCGCTGGAACCACTTATGATAAGGGTTTCACCATTGAGGCTCCACGCCGGCGATGCAGAACTTTGCCCATGTCAGGCTTACTTCCGGCCTACCAGCCTTTCAACGAGGCAGCATCGCAAAGGCATCGCGCATTCCAAGGTATTGACTTATTGGAGTTTGAATGGGGCTGTAATGATTAAATTGGGCCAAGGAAACACCACAAAACCCCAAGAATCTTTACCTCGAACTACTCATCGCTTCAGACACCTTTCTTTCTCATTTTAGTGATGCCAATGGGAGGAGAGGGGAGTGAAAGCATAGATGAAAGCAGGGTTGGGAACCCACCCCATTAAATATAGATCCGAGGACAGAAGGACGCAAGGGCGTAGCAAACCCCAAGGGTACGTTGTGCTGCTGGTGGTGACCCTCCTTATCAGCAGCAGCGGCGACAGTGGAGCGAAGTGAGATGCTGGAGGAGAGTGCCGTGCTCGAGGCGCTCTCAAGTGCTCCTGATGGGAGTCCAGAAACGTGAGAGAGGACGCATTTTCCACCCTGTCGTGTAGTGCTACAGCATTCGTGATGAGACATATTCGAGGACCCATTCGTATTCCGCGTGTTCGCTGGACGTCTTGGCGTTTTCATTGAAATAGCACGGCCCAGGTGACGCGAAAATCTAACGAATATGCAGTAAAGCGAAATTGTCGAGACCCCCAAACCTAAAAACTTGATGCAGTGCATTGTGATTACTGATATAGTCAGTACTTGTAATGAACATTACAGAAAGATACCACCCTCCACTATTGGTGGGTCTTAAACCGTCATGAGTGCATCTATTAAACCGATTTGAAAGGAAACTTGAGTATTTTAGACCAACGCATATCCAACGCATATGTTACACTTGCCATAACAAATAGCTGTGCCGGTGAGTCCTGCTATGGATCAATTACGAATCAACTGCACGCACTCACGAGACGATTGTGAATGCTTTGAGGGGCAAATTCTGAGAGAACTTGATGTAGATAAACATATGGAAGAGGGTCAAAAAGTCAACGCAAAGTAAATATGAGTCATACTGGTAGTGATGGCTTTAGTAATGAAAGTGGAATCACGACATATAAATCAGTTTCCTTGGAATGCTTACTATGAAATGGTGCATTAGTGCAAATTTCAGTTTTCGTGAACAATTATTAGCATGAGTCGCGGGATTTCTGATTCGAGAAACGAGTTGAGACGCAATGCTAATGTCAATTTGAAATACACGCGGTCTTACGAGCATAAGGTCGCAAATGTGAAAACATCACGTGAATGTACTTGAAACGCAGAAAAAAGGCAAATAGAGGGGCATGCGGGAAGCAAGCATTGAAAGGACAAGTTTTCCAGGGACTCAGGCATGAAAGGCGTTCGATAATTTACCACCGAAACTGAGCAAGCAATGTGGGATTGGTTTCACCAAAAGACCGACATTTTACCTTTTAAAGCGATTATGGTAGTAAGATCAATAAACTCCTGTTTCGGATAAATTAAAACTCGAAAAGTTTTATTATTACAGCCGAAAGGAGTGCTGGAAACACCAGAAACCATTTTATGCGATGCCTGACTTTCAGTTCAGACAGAGCAGTTAAAAGGCAAATCATAAAAGGCGTAAGCTTACTTTTTCGATTTAGAGGACCCACAACCAACACTGCTAAAGACAGTATCGAGATCGAAGGCCAGCACGACCTCAGGCTGCATTTCGACAAGAAGATCCTCAGGAATATTAGCCACAAACGACACTTGCATTATGCTGCGGCAGAGGCGTCCGAGAAAGCTCGTTTTTGCCTCGTGAACACAATGCTGCAATTTGGCCACAACACTACCTTCCTTAATACCCCCCTCCTCCTTCTCATCCTCCCCTTCCTCCACTTCTTCCACTTGCACTTCTGCAATGGCATCGACACCCTCTGTTCCCCCCATGTTATCACAGGGTACAGCTTCACTTCTGGCATCCTTAAAGGAGGAAGGCCTTCGCCCGGCGGTCACTGCTGCCACCGCACATTCCACTGCCTCTGGACACCTGCCCGTAGCGATAGCTGCGGTGGCGGTGAAACTGGCCGCCAAGCAGAAGGTAAACATCTGGTCACGCTCTTCTGAGGCACCTCGCACTATCAGAGAGAAAGCGGCGCGTTCCGGAGACATGGTGTTTAGGTCCAACACTCGTTTGATGTCCTGGAGCTTAAGGAGAAGTAGGTGGGCGAATTTGTGACGCTTCTTGCCGTCTGGTCCGCGACCAAAGTTGGTAACTCCGGAAGCGCCCGAGCCAGCGCGAGAAACTGAAGTGTTTCGCCTGCTGCAGCCAATCGAAGAGGTACTAGCTGCAGAGTTATCGTCATCGCCACCCCCTCCCTCATCGCATATGCCAGTAGCAAGAGAGCCGTGAGAGCCACCTATAGATTGGAGGTTAGAGTTTCAAATGGCACTCCAGTCAAAGTAAGAGGCAATCATGCTCTACATTCCAAACAACTGGTCTACTTTATTTTTAACAGAAAATCATTTGCCAATTGCGCTCATAATATAAGCAGGTGAAATTCCCCACCAGCAATACAATTTTGTCTCGCAGCTATTTCCACATGCTTTAACGTGCTGGTGTCAAACGCAAACACTAATTCTGAAAATTCTGAACCGTAGACTATTTCGCATTGTGCTAGCATGTAAAACGGAAAGGTGAGACCGGGATGCGGGTTCACCAAGACTTCGTGACATATTAAAATTCCGGTTTGAAAATTTTCAAAAGTGCAACCCAAGCTGAAACCAAATTTCAAATGGCTTCCGGTGAAATGTTAATATTTCCTGTCTATCGCTTCGTGTCTGCCGCACTTAAGGTTTGAGATTCAAAGCCCACTTGTACTAGCCAAAAATAGGTGCATATATGAATAGTTAAATCCACACATAAGTAAGAACGTGACTGCATTTAAAGCGTCATAATGGGAGTTGCGCATAAAACCAAATTCCAATGCAATGGAGTGATGGAGTAAATTTCACAGCTGAGACTTGATGTGATAAGAAAATCCAACATAATGAGGTAAAAACGGTCTACGTAAAAAGTCATAAAGATTCCTACGAAACTGCCTTAAAATGAATGCATAACGAATGTTTTAATTAAACCGAAGAAATGACCCAACTAAACCATGCATCTAACTGCTTTGGTGAATAAAGTAAATCAATAACAGCTACTTATCTCCCCAAGTAGGTCGCAATGTTTAACCGTGGAATTTTATAAAACTAGTCGGCATTTGGTAACTATGCTACATGAACTGCTCACCAACTGACTACTCTCTAATAGACGTTTAGAACTTTAAGAATCACTTGCATTGCCTTTTCACATTAGCAAAAGTAGTTTCGAAAAATTTACGACGATATGATGAAAAAAAATTGCATTAGGTCACCTGATAGTCAAGGAAAAACTCACTTTCAACGGCCTCCAAAGCCGCTTGAATGGCATGATTATCGCTCGTGTTCCGTTTCTTCGGACGTGCAATCTCGAGGCAGTCAGTGAGAAGAAAGAGAATTACAGGTTCACAGGTAGGCGCCCCGCTAGCATTAATGTCCAGCTGAAAGACGCTCAGTTGGCAGATCAGGCTGCGTGACGAAGACAACATCTCAGGCTAAAGGATCGGAGCAAGAAAAATTGATCGATTGACAGCTCTCTGTACCGATAACCCATTAGTAGCAAGTACTACTTACAGGAGCACCACTGATATCATGGTAAAGATTTAGCAACGAGATGTGTTCTTCATTCTTCTTCAGCCGCATATTTATATGCCTCAAGATGTCAGAGAGCCTCGAAGCGAAGATGGACACATCGCTGTGATCAGGATGTGATGGAGGAGTGAATTTTATGATGCCTGAGAATTGAATCGTAAACGATCATCGCGAAACTAAAGAGCAATTTGTTCCACAGCATACGACCCTAAGCATAGCTTCTACAAATTCGCATTGGTAGCATACGCTTCAAAGCGGAGAGTAGTGGAAGTTTCTCCGGGCGAGTTACTTTTTAAGTGAAATGAAAGGACAAAGTACACTAATTTTCCAATAAATGATCGCCAAACCACCGGAGAGATGAACATACCCTGGATGAGAAGCAACATGGAGGGGAGACGTTGAACGGGACGTACAAGGAGGTCCGAGAGACTTTGACGTCCAGACTCCTTACGTCGCTCCACCTGACGCATGAAAGCCAAGAATCGCGGATATTCGCGACCCAACTGCTGCAGGTGAGGCGCACTGTAGAACTGCATATAGTGACTGTATACCTGCGGCAGGAAATGGCAATATTTTGCAATTTCCCATCGACCACAGATCACGCACATCAATCAATCACAATCCCAGATCAAACAACTGCAAGGCTATATCGTAGAGCAAGTACAGATTATCAATGCTTGTAGGGCTGACATTATCACATCCAAATACAAACAGCCTCACCGAGGCCATAAACATCCTAATGTCCAAACTTTTGCAGAACAGAAAGTATATCGTGCAAAACGCATTCTCACAAATTAAAAACAAACACGATAACAAACTTTCACCCGATTGCCTAACCAAAATGAACCTCATTAAAATCCCGAAACGAATAAACAGGAATAGAGAACTCTCGTTAAGGAAATTGTATCTTCCAACCAGAAAGTTTCCGATCTGATTGGTTTCAACTAAACTGACGGGTTTTAAGGCTAACACCTTAACGCTTTGGTGATCAGCAAATACTGCAAAAAAAACCCGGAAGGAACAAGGAAGGAACTTCATCTAGCAGCAGCTAAACTAGTTCTACGAGTTCAAAGCTGAATAATCTGGAGATAAAAAACAATCTGAAATGGAGTACTGATGTTTTAAAGTGCCAACTTGTGGCGTGACTCTCATCTATAAGCATCAATCGATAATGTAAAACGGCCTGTTAAGCCATCAATTCCAATTATCGAATGAACTTAAGAGTGTCGTGGATAGAATCAATAACTGATAAGAGTTACAGTGGAGATCTACTTTTTCCATTTCATCGATGTAAGGGAGGACGATTTCGCCCAGTCTACTGGTTTCCATATTCCAAGTGCTCTCAAGCTCGGCAAGTCTCGACTGAAGACGTTTGTGGAGTTGATAGATGGGCGTCAGCTTTCCAAAGACGATATCCGCCTCCGCCTTGGGTAGAATCGGTCCGCCTACTTGATCCTCGGCAAGCACCTCCTAAAGGCAAGCGATTGAAATAAAATACCACCTTGAAATGACAGAGCAATTCCGATGTCGCGAAAACGTACGTCGGCAATATCTGGGGGAAACAAACTCAAAAAGACGCCAGAAACTTCTTTGTAACATTCTACCTTCAAGAGTAACACCAACTACATCCAATCGAGTATGAGTAATGCTGGGGAAGAAATCCCAAGATAATTAAATTTGACGGGGATGTTACTTGGTGTGCAATTAAATACCAAAGAAGCGGCCGCTCCATGCCAATAACTCTGGCCACGGTGTAGCTGCCGCTTGTTAATTAAAAAAAAAAAACAAAAACAGGATGCACTGTTGATGTGGTGAACAATTAAAGAATCCCTTAAGGGAAACAACTCAATTCCAGCCTAGCCTTATCAGGAAAGGTGCATCCGATTTCTACAATATTCCAGTAGAAATCTGTGAAGCGAAAAGATTATTAAAAATAAGCCAACTCATAAACAGAAAGCCATTTCGATTGCACTCACTGAGAAAGCGGTTTGTGTCAGATACTCCAGAATGGTCAAATAATTACGCTCGGTTAGAAGAAATTCGAATACTCTGTGCTGTCTATCCTTGAGGCGCGACTGCAAAGGCGTCCTTCTATCAGCAGCACTTGGTGATGCTCTATAGTGATGTGGGGAGTGCTCTGAGAAAATTATGGAAAATGCATTACTAAGCGTGTAAGACTAGAAACTACATAGATGAAAGCAAAAGCAATGGAACCCAGACGAACCGAATGATGTTTTAATTGCCTCCAGTGGAGTACGCGAGATTGGAGATTTGGATTTCTCCCCTATGTCTTCGCTTGACTGTGGCCTCCTGTGCAGTTCCATTGATGAGGTAGAACAGTTGTGGGTCGAGGAGGAGGGCGAAGGAGTCTCCAAGAGAATGAACGAGTTCGCACCTCGTGAATGACGGCGATTTGTGGACAAAACGAGTAGTGGATCAGCTAGTTGAGCTATCACCTCCTCCCTACTAATAAGATGGTCTGCATTTTCGTCATCCCTTTGTAGCATGGACTGCTCAATGTCTGCACAAAAAAAAAGTTTTACGAATCTAAGTGATGAGCAAGATGATGGATAAGGGCTTCTCCACTCACTTGTAGAAGAAATACAACTTTGAAAAGCCAATTCGCATTCGCTTGTGTCTCTATTAGGGCTTCTATTCTCCTTTCCTACCGTTCCAGTTGAAAGACGATGAACGACCTGCGGTGAAAATGGGTCGACGGAAGCACGTTGGGAAGAAAGGCATGAGGCATGTGGAGAGTCCACGACTTGAACATCGTGGATGTAGAGGAAATCCTGTGGGTGGCAAATATAGGTAGACTGAAGCGACTTCCAGAACCAGTCTAGTCGGAGCACTGGAACGCGGAACGCGACCTCGGTGAGTCTGGCGTGCAAATCCAGATCGGTTGGACATGAACCTAGCCTGGGGGATGGAATTGCGGTGGAGGTTGCATTTGGGCTAACGAGTAAAGCGCTCATATCCTATTAAAAGAGAGGATGTACGTTAAGTTTAGTGTGCGTTTAGTGGCGACCGAATTAAAAAGGTACGATAGACATACAACAATATCACTCCTCCTATACCAGTCGTCAGCAACGACAACATGTGTGAGTCTTTCATCTGAAAGATCTCTTGCGAGAGTACCATCGTGTTCTTTAACGATAGCCTGGAGTTCAGCCAAGGCCTCGCTTTCATGTGAAAAGCCGATAAAGAAGAGGCAACATTCCTGAAATACTTTCCCACGGTGTTGATTCTAAATCACCATTAAAAAAATACACGTGAAATGAGAACGAACGACAAAGTCCGCATCGCAGGCGTTGAGTTCAGGATTTAAGTGCCTTAAATTCCAAGCGTCTTCAACCCAGGAAACCTTCATTGTGGCGATGCTTACGGATGTCAAGGCAGCTTTTCTAACCTTCTCACCAGCACAACGAAAAGCGACTAAGTGTGTCACACTTTGGTCCAGTTTTCTTCGTACACTACCACCCATCCAGTTTACCAGTGATGCGATTTGGTTCTATAAAAGAGCAACATAAAATATTGACAGCTTGCCACAATAAACAAGGGCGAAATTATTTGTCTTACCACCACAGCAGGGTTACGGAAACCTGTGATTGCAACAACAGCACCGGTCATTGCGAAAGAAAAAACAGGCCGTGGTTTTGCCCAAAGTCTATCATAAAATCTCATAGCGAATAGACTTGGGAGCCCATAAATCCGACAGTTCGGACTAGCAATACAAAGGGACTTCATATCCACGGGGTTAGTAAAATCAGATAGTAAAATCGCCTCCGGAAGAGCTGGTGCACATTGTGAACTTGAAAGCTGCCTCTCTTTCAAGGTTTCAATATTTGGTACATATAATATATTCAAGGAACGACCAACGTCCTGTCGCAATTAATTAGAAAACCAACTTACCTCGATTAACTTTAGAAATAAGGGATCTGAAAACACGTCGCTACCTACAACAGTAAGACGGGAAAAGCCGTCCCAAAACGACATGACTGATCTGCAGAACAAAAAAATCGAACTTCCCGCAACTAGAGCCTTTCAGATGTCCGATTGATTACAACACAATCGTGTAAGAAATTGACAACAGAATGTGAAACAAAGCATTAATTTATAATTAAAATGATTTTTTAGTAATAAAGTATTGTTTTAACACAATATTTTTGAATTTTGGCTTCAAATTTTGGGATGCACCACTTTGTCACCTACTCGAAATGACCGGCCAGCCATAACTAATCTGATTGATCTTTATTAAGCTGTTGTAGGTTTTGACATATTCAGGATGGGAAAGCATAAATTACCCAACAAACGAGCCAATGACTCTCGCAGCGCCTCATGTCTGCTCTAGAGATAAAAGTACTCGTAGTGCTGTGGCGATCCAGGACCCTTCCAGGGGGAGATGAAGGCATTATATTCAGGAAGAATTTATACACTCGAAAATGGTAGCGAATGGGGCCGCTTTAACCTACCCATAATGCAACGTCAAGAACACCGATTTGCCCCTCGCATCATCCAAGCCCAGAGCGACCAATCAACTTTTTGTTCGGGCCGCAAATAACCCACACCATGCCCCTGTGATGATGGATCACATCTTTGAAACACCCAAATTACAAGTCTTAAGCATACTGCTTCTTAAGTGGAGCAACTCCCATCATTCAAGACTTCTCGGAGATCTGTAAGTACCATTGAAGTAATTAGGGTTTGCGTTTAGCTGAAACATGATGTCAATAGGTAGAGAGGATGGCAGGCTTTAATGGCCACAAAGTGATAGGTTTGCGATACAGGCTAAAAGCATATTATTTTTTCCAGGTATAGCCTTTCATAAGCTAGATTCTTAGTTAATTTCTTCATTAGAGTGCAACTACCTGTCACCACTGTTCGAAACTATCCTATTATTACTAGCGCCCTAGTTCTCTCCACACATAAATCCATTCCAACATGTATGTACATCTACACAATCTGAATTTCGCGTTCATTCTGTCCGCTTATTTTTTGTCTCCGGGGTCTACAGAGAGCTGTAAAGTAAAGTTAAATCACGATTTCGCGAAGAATTTCCCACTCGAGAGCAATAATCGCCCATCCGCTCCTCATAAACAGCGTGGTTACCAATGCGAAATCATTATTTTTAGAGGTCTAGCTCTAGACCTTCTAGTTTTGCTCACCAGAAGTGCCCATCAGTAATGTGTACTGAATGCAGGCAAATGAGGGTAGGGCCAGTTATTTGGGTCTACCGTGAGCTAATTAGTACCACGCCATGGGCCAAACCTCCTATTCTCACGGTCAGTAAAAAATGCCCAGAGCTAGGGTTTTTTAAACTACCCTTTACCCTTTCATTTGTAATCAGTAAATGCTGATCCGTTACTGTACTTACCTACTCATTTGCTTATTTAAATCTAAATCTGAAGACGGTCGAAAGCCTGTATTCAGGAAAATTGTGCAAAGAAACTAAAGAGGCTGGCTAGTGTAAGGACATCCGACTCCAAGCCATGATACCTTTCAGAGTTCCGAGGGAAACGTTACACTTTATAGCAGATTCAGTAATAATTTTGGAATTCATGAAATCAGGTTTTGGATGAAAAATAACGCTGCTCTTGCCCAGGTATTCCATACCAAAGCTTTATAAAGATGTCGATAAAAACTTTAAGAAATTAACAACCCAAGTATCAAATGGCCCTCACTATTCAAGCGCCAAGAGCTTGTGCGCAATATGAGTGAGGTCACCAGCTTTTATCGTATGCAGATCCACCAGCAGGTAATGCATCATAAAGAGAGATTGCATTAGTGCACGCACCGACATCTCGTCCACATACGTAAAGTAAGGGGCGAAGGAATAGGGTTGCGATGGGAGTTGACTTGTTCACGACAATCGCTTCTGTCATTCCACCCCAAATAGACCATACTTGCTGAGACGTTCTACAAGTTGGGTTCTCCAATTGCTGCACCACTCCTTCATGTCGTCAAATTGTTTGTGTGCATCATTGAAAAATCGGTTCTTATCTGCTATTTCAGCACGTGGAGCTTGTGACACAGTCAATCGCTCTATGCCCAACGGATATTTGGAGGCGCTGATGCTCCCCTTCTCACCTTCAGGTAGCAGAAATTCTTCATTCCCATTGAGCTCTGAATTATGTCTGCCATATGGCGTTTGTTGCTGCATTGCTCACGGTTAACACGTTTTCGTTAAATTCAGCGCCCCAAAAGCAAGTTTACATGGAACATTGCGCATTTTCTCAAAGAGCGCCGTGATAAAGAAGGTAAATAGGCTTAATCCAAGGTTGCGCAGGAATCCATGTGGCATCCGTGCATCCGTGCGACCCTGTTGTTTATTTCTCCATTCTGTGCAGCTTAGTATTTTGCAATAGTCAGGACGCTAATCTTCTAAATACAGGTGCATTACCCACCCGCCAATTCTCAACATTACATTTAACTCATTTGCCTTCAGGTACACGAAAATCTTAAGGAAGTAAGCAAATCGCTTTAGCTAAGCTTGCATTTGCTCAATGTAAACAGCACAGAAAGCAGCGCCTTGATGAGACAATGTAACACTTTTTTGCAGTGACCCAAATAACGTGCTTTGAATGGCTTGATCAGCAAATTTTGAGAACCTGCGATGTTTAATATGACGAATGGGAATTATTCAAAGTTGTAGCTACGTTGTGACTACTTCTGACGATTAAAACCAGTGTTACTCACGTAGTCTTTTTAGGGCATTGCCTTGGGGGGAGGGGGCTTACGAACGGCACAAACTATAAGTGTGTTTTTAATGCTTTGTTTTTTACACTGCTGGTTGGCCTTTTGGGGACTATGGGTGACCATTTTGTCCAAGCTTCGTGAGCTGGCCTCCCGGTCATGCTAGCAGCTTCATCCTTCCCTCTCTTGAAAAGGTATATTCTGCCCCTGCTCAGGCTTCTTTCGTTTTCTAAGGATGCTCAGGAAGCTAAAATTTTGAATAAAGTAGAAACCTGAAAATCGAGATGCTTCGAAGATTAAGAGTCGAGCATTGGTATAGGTTAAACCTTCAACTATTTCAACTATTTATTGGTCGAAACCCAAGCAATTCACTGACGCGGGGAAGCGGCACAGCAAGTGGAGCAATCAACTTATGCAATGTCTCAGCATGCATGGTCAATGCGATCATCGTAAACAGATATTTCCTATGGCTTATTCATGGAACAGAAAAAAATTAGGGCGATCTCATTCGCTGACTCTGTAAACGATCGAAACCAATGTGCTTATACTGTCTTCTTACTTTGATGGGATAAGCTGCTTAAAAATTGCCTAAGTGGATTGACCATTCACATTCGCAGGGTTTGAATGCAGGGCTCTAAGTCAACCTCCAGCCAGAGGTGGCCTTGATTTCAGCCAATAAGCAACTCGAATGGTCAGTCGTCGTGTTGGCGAACATGTTTACACACGACAGCTGTGCTCCTCGCTCCCACCACGTGTACATGGGTAACTCAGGCTCTATACGCCCTCTTCACCTCAAACTTACTGAATTGATGCACTTAGAAGCGTATGTTTCCCAAGTCAGCATCCTAATCCAACTCCAATGAAATCTCACTTCGGCCTTGGCTTATGCAGTTCCGCCACCTGGTGGTTGATGAAATGGGCATATTTGCCCGTTACTCACCAACGAATACAAATTCACCTAATCTCCTGTTATCCTGGTATAGAGGATAAAATTTTAAGTTCATTTTTTTTTAAATTTGGCAGTAAATTGCCTTTACTTGTGTAGGAAGGTGTTCTTCCCTTCCCCAAATCCCGCAAACTGCTTAATAGGGGTGATTCCTGTGAGTTCGTCACACATTGCCCTGTAAAAATGTTATGCAACGGAGTGTTTTGGCGAAGGGAAGGACCTTTGCATTAAGGCAATTATAACAAGGGATCGAGAACAGGATTTTGCCTAAAATTAAAGGGTGGTGGTGGCGTTGCATTGCCTGAAAGAATAGCTTTTGAAATGTAATTAGAAGGAAATTGTATGATAGGACGAGGCAGGTAAAGTGCAGCGTCTTTGAGCGTCTCTGGAATGCAAACCACCGTTTTAGAGCATTCAAAGTAAATTATCATGGCTATATTGCTGGATGCGGTCCTATTCCTCGAAGGATTTGTAACTCATATGGCAGTTCCTAAACCATCTAAAATTGCTGAGGTATTGGCACCACTATACACCATAGACCTGGGTGGAGACTTGAATTTTGCGAAAGAGGTGCATAAGTTCCTCAGGCCCAACGTGGAAGGATAGGAAATCCCAAAGACGGCGATTGACTGGAAATAGGGAATTCAATCACTGTTGGACACAGGAAGCTATTTCCACGTAACAAAGTAATGTAGCTTAACCCAAGTAGGTGCGCACAGATTCACCCAACTGTTTATCACTCGCATTCCTTCCAGAGGCGCATGCACCCACACACACGCACAACACTCGGAATTGAAGCAAGGGTCGAATTGTGTCTGGTCCCTGCCCGTGGGTTCGCAAATGCTAAATAGCATACACGCACCGGACACGTATGCACGCGCACTTAGGATTGGCTCGCGCAGCTAGCCCACGGCGGTGTAATCAATTTCTATGGCCCTCTACACGTAATTGCAACAGCACACAAACGCACACACCTTCTGCATCGTACGCGATCCCACGTGTGCCAACTGCAGTTGCTAGGATTGGCCTTCCTTCCGCTTTCATTGTCTCAACTCACTCACATACGCGTTTGCGCCTTGCTCCCTACTAGCACACTCATCTCACATCCTCAGCCCTTTTCTGGCCACCTTTCTTCCCTTTCCCACCGGTTCAGGCGAAGCAAGCTCACAAAAGAGAGGAAGGAGTAGCATACAGGTGTACACGCTTCCACTGAGCCATTGCACTCATGGATCTTTTTCTCTAACTCCCCCAGCCAATGGCAACTGCAGAAGGAGGTCGATTCGACTTTGACGATGGTGGCAGCTACGTGGGTGAGTGGTGCGAGAACCGAGCTCACGGTTTTGGCATTGCTACGGGCCCGGATAATCAGGGTGAGTACTCCGGCGAGTGGAACATGGGTTTCGAATCCAGAGGCGTATATGTTTGGCCCTCTGGGAACCTCTACGCAGGAGGCTGGCTCAAAGGCAAGCGGCACGGAGAGGGAGTGCAAATCAAGGGCCGATGGATTTATCGAGGCGCATTCACCTCTGGATTCTATGGACGTTATGGGGTGAAGGAATCTTTGACTACATGTGCTCGGTATGAGGGCAGTTGGCATTTGAACCAGTTCGATGGGTTCGGTGTGGAGACCAATTCGGATGGAAGTAAGTCAGATGCACAGAATGCAACTGTTGGGTCTCTTTCTGCTACTGTGGTGGTGTTAAGTTCATTGATAGCCAGGTCGCTCTGATTAAGCAATAATGTGTGTAGGTCAATCGGTGAATCATAAGCTACGGAATAAGCAGGTGGCCAGATGTCTCGCATACAATCTAAACTCTTGCCTTGGTTTCATTTTAAATATCAAATTAAAATCTCTTAGGTTAATAAGAAGAAATAAAATGATTTTTTATCGTTATGGCCAACGAGTTCAAGGATGAGATTTTGTCCGGAGCAAAGCCACCGATTTTAAGGGCTGTGAATGAAAATGCGACTTGCGTGTCACTTATGTTTTGTCTTGCGAGTTTAAATGCTGTTCGAATGGGCTTTACAAAGGCATCTGCGATGCGCTCGTAATGGAACTGGGGAGGAACTGATGGAGTATGATCACTATTCCATACCGGTTAGGCGTAACAACTGTAGGAAGCCTAAAATAAACCTTTGAATGGCAACTGGGTTCCCTCTTTGGAAAACGAAATTAAGTTAAAAGTTGGCGCGCCGCCTCATTCTTATGCTTAAATTTTGAAGGCAGACTCAAATGACTTGAAGCAAATTGATGTTAAACGTGGCCCATCTGTCTCACCCCACGGAATGAGCAACTATGATGTGCTTCCACCTTCTGAGGGAAAAATACCATGAACCCATCACCTCATGGGATGGGCTTTCGCAATTTCACCATAGGAAGGACTAGTGTAGAGGAGAGGCATTGGGCCATTTACTCTCAGCTCCAGCGGCTATGCGAGCAAGAGTTTTCGTTCAGCTCATTGTTGACAGCGTCTAGTCACAGTGCAAATGATGCACTTCCTGTCGGGTTTCATAGCATTTTTTCCGATAAAAACGCATCATTTTACCTCCAAATTTGGGTTTATTGAGCCTCCAATCCTGCTTTTTTTGACAAAACGTCAATGAGGATGGCAAGGTACCCAGTGGTATGTGAAATTCACCGACGAAGGACAATATGGTGAGTAGATTGATACGTTTAAGCTCTATGCAAACGTGTGGACGCGTTCAATAAACAGTAGCAATTGTGGCATGACGCCCTGTTTGATGGCGTCAGCATGATTTCCAAATCACAGGACCCGCAAAACCTTCGCAAATCGCCACACAACCAAATTAGGCGTCATTCTAGTGCACACTTTCGGGTTACAAGGCACGCATTTCAACCGTTCATACGCAAAAGTTGGGTTCCTTCTCGAATAAAAAGCATCGTAGAAAGGTTAAGTACCAAGTGATTCTTTGTGTTACCATTCAACATCGATTAGAGCCTTCCTAACATTTCTTCCTTTTAATCAAAAGCACCACCAGTTTGGGGTGACCGATTCCCTCTATTTATGTAAAAACCCATTGTTGGTGCATTGATCTCCGCTAGATGCTAATGGGAAACCTAAAGGAATGAAATGGTAATTGTTGATAATTGTGCGAATGAAAGGCCTACATGGGGGAATGGGAGGCAAACTGGTCATTTGCAAAGTAAATGGCCAAACGACCACGACCTATGTGTACTAAGTGAACAAAAGTGCTTAAGCCTGAGGGGTAAAGATTTTGCCTCGGAAGTGAGGGGCTAGGATTGCATCTCCACATTTCAGAAGGGTGGACTCTAAGAATCAAAAGAGCAAAACAAATGCCAAACCTTTGTAATTTGTTTTCCTTTGGGATCATAACGGGTGGGTTAGAGCTAGGCATTTCCATCATTAGACGCGTAATTGCAACCCATTTCGAGTTGTGCACTAAGTTTGCACATTTCTTACAATCAGAAGCTGTCAGCGGGTCTAAGTGGTTGGAATTCTTGCCTCCTCATTGCTGTAAGGGCGATGATGAGGTGCTCAATGCGTTTGAGGGAGGCGAACATTAATGCTCCACAACTTCTCGGTTTTTTGTCCATATTAAAGCGAAAGCATGTGACAGCTTAACAACATATCGACGCACAATCTATGCAATAGTAATAAAACACTTTTGGGGATATTTTTTTGGCTTAGCCCTATATTCTCAGCGAAATGTGGGCCTGTTAAATCTGTCTAATCTACAAAGTGGTGGTTTAATTTAGCAAGCCATAAAAGCTAAATGCATGATGGTCTCTTCTTCAGCATCCCCTAAGAACTTCCGCTAATCTGATCAGCATGCTAAGGAAATAGATTTGAACACGTCGATAGTAGTCCTTGATCACTACATCACATCGATATATATGCTCTCTCTTGCCCTACTCTTACCCAAGCTGTCCACCGCTACCACTACTACCAGTGCCCATCGTATTTGTGGGCCACCAAGGTTTACCAAGCCAACTGGTCCATATTTATTTAGAGAACAATGAATCGAAAAAATACCTGCTCTGCTATTCACCCAGGTGGGGAATGCGCATCTCAGATGGGCTTGAGGGTGGACGTTCCACCGTCTAACTCACCTCTTTGCGTATAACTTGGCTCCAATATTTGCAAAACGTAATTCTAAGGGAAATTCATCACTCCAATCCAAGCTGTCATTGTCTTATGATGGAACTTAAAAAGAAAACTCATAAGTTTTAACTTGAACCTAAGTTAGGATGCCGGGCAATTTCGTTAAGAGACACATCCTTTCCCGCAGTCAATTTTGGGTGTTGTGTAAATTATGTGTTGGAGCAAATATTAACGAGTGACTTTAGAAAGTGCACAAATCACGAAAGCGGAACTAATCACGGATGATCTTCTGGCACCCTGTTGGAGAATGTGCTAGATTTGTAAAATTTAATGCGGTGGATGGTAATCATCCGTATTCCCTGATCAGCTTTATCTAACCCCATAGGCGTCAGTTAGCGCAAGCATTGGGTGATGTTGATGCATCAGAATTAGTAACATGTCGGTACCTAAAACTTCATGCAGGGCGTTTTTCTTTAACTGTCAATATTCAGAGCACTTTGGACATTTCAAGCAGTTTGCTGAATTGCAAATTTTTGGCCCTTTGCGCGATCCGGTTCAAAGTCTGACCGTTCGTGTTTCATGGTTTTCGGCGCATCAACTCGAACAGATTTTACGAGGTATTTGGCCTACTGCGACGACGATGTGTAACCTGAGTGGTGGTAGTCCGACAAAATTCATCTAGTTTGAGCCAGGCTCTCAGTTGGAACGTAGGGTAAGCCAATGGGACGGTGGTGGCGATTAGCAATTCTGGCTGGTAGCGAAACCGTGGGGAGGATCATTTCGGCCATGACCAGAAGGCTATGCACAGGATGCAGTGTGCTGCGTTGCGTGTGTGTCAGCGGGGCTACGCAGGCCGGCGCGCTTCTATGACTATCCGGTTGGCACGTCGTTGAAGCGGGAACGACCCACACGATGCGTGCATTTTCGCACCAGCTGTGCACATACACACACACGCATGCAACTCATCGATCGAACTGAGGTGTGCGTCAGGTGCCCAACTTTGGAACTGCCGGATGGCTGTCTCATTGGCTCAAATCGACCGGTGGACACCTCCACCTTTTTCCTATTTGCCTTTCCTCCTTCTCCCCTTTTATGTTAATTTTGGTAAGTAAAAACGCGTTTAAACCCACCAACTATCCTACGCACTACATTCGACGCCAGTGTTGCATGCTCATGACGCCTACAATGCCCACCTGCATCCACGTGTTGTACGTCAACTTAAAATGAGGCAGCTAGGCGTAAGGCGTAAGGTAAACACAAAGATAAATTGGGTCAAAACAGAAACATAAATAATTTGCCCCCAATGCTTAGGGAGGGGAATGAAACCCTTTCGCAAGCAACGACGTTCTTTTTGCATCATTCGTAGGCATTTATGCTGGCGCCTGGTCGAAAGGCATGCGCCAGGGATTAGGTGTCCGCAAATCCGCGCCCTGGGGCCTAGCAGCGGAACATCACAGCACAGTGCGGGCTGCTCAATCACAGAGCAGTCTGCCTTCTACCCACGACTCCGACCGTGGTGGTTGGCGAGGACCCGGCAGTTCTGGTGGTTCTGCAGGCTCTGTTGACCATATCCATGGTGGACGATTCGAAACCTTCCGATCGGGATTCGTGCTCAAAGCCACCTCATACCCCCCTGGTACCACACCTCCTCCTTCTCGCTCCCAATCCGCCACACCCTTTCGCTCCTCCTCTAACGACAGACGCACCTCCCTCAAACAATTTCTCTTACGGAAACTGCGGAAACCCAAATCTACCGGTGATTTAAGCAGCGTGGGTCCCCACACCATCGGCGGTCCTGGCTCTGCTGGCTCCAGTCGATTTGGTGGAATGCATGGGCCGCGTACTGGTGGTTCTTTGCGCTCAAACATCAGTGGAGCCACGGGAAACTCAATGTTTGTGGAGCACCAGAGTCGGGTGGATAGTGTTGGAGTTGGTGTGACGGATAGTTTAGACGAACCGCTGGGGCCAAATGTGACAGAGACTTACAGTGGTCAGTGGAATGAAGATCGGCGATCCGGCTACGGTGTGGCGGAGAGATCGGATGGACTTCGCTACGAGGGGGAGTGGTTTAACAATAAAAAGGATGGCTACGGGGTCACCTATCATCCGGACGGAAGTAGAGAAGAAGGTCGCTACAAGGAGAACATTATCGTTCAGCCACTAATGAAGAGGACTAAGCTCTACCTCCTTAGGCATTCAAAACTAAAGGATAATGTGGAGGAGGCTGTAAGGAAAGCTCGAGAGTCGGCCAAAGAAGCTCAAGAAAAATCGGCTGAAACTGCTCATCAAAGGCTAGTTATCAACTAACGCCTCTAAACTATGAATGCAAGTGAACGAGATTTGGGTGATCATTTCAGCACACGCGAAACGTCTTCAACCAATAAATACGGTCGTTTTTTGAATGCAGCTCCCATTTCACAGTTACATATGGAGGCTGAGTAAATTTCCCACTTTTCTCCTTTGTCCAAGCTGACATCCTGCAAGCTGCTTGTGATGGTAGTATGTGGCTGCATAAACAAACATGTCAGGAATTCGTTGGAAAAATTCACCCTTTAATTGGTATCTGGGCTGATCGGGTCAAAGGGAAGTCGGATGAAGGGCCCAAAAAGGCTGCACTTCTGACGAACGGTGTCCTCAAGCTGACCCCTTCTCTGCCGACGGTGTTTGGAGGAATCTGTGTAGATCGGATTTATGGCCTTCTCGTTTTTCTCACCCCCAACATATAAAAAACACCAGCACCAATATTTGTGTTTAAGTTCACAATTTAACTTAGCAATGGGTTACATTAGTCGAACTGGATCATCTGGGTATTCTATGAGCAAATTCAAGCACAATTATGTTAACCTTTTTCTAGAGCTCAAACTGCTCGGAGCGTCGCCAAGACTGCCGAAATTAGAGCGGAGGAGGCGAAGAACATTTCAGATCAGGCACGCGCTATCGCAACCGAATTTGCTTCCGATTTCATTCAAATGGGTGCGTCAGTTTAAAAACTGAGACAGCATGAAGCGAGACTTTAGCTGTCGACTTAAGACTCTGTTAATGCGGAGCGGTGGAATGTAAAAAGCGCTAAAAACTAATTTTTTTCCTTTGTTTTGATAAGGGGTGCAATGGGAGAGGAGCAACCCCTTTGCCCACATGATCACTCGCAGCGGAACACCTTCGGCCACAGCACAAGTCACCTCCAATGGGTTGACCATGAAGCTGGCTAACACAAACAACCTATTCGTCAACAGCCTCGAGGTGAGCGGTGGCAACCGACGTGGCAGCTTTCGCTCTAGTTTCAAACGCAGCACCAGTGGTACTCTGAACGAGAGCAACCTGGATGGACCTAAACCCACTGAAGAAATCAAACCACAGGCGGCACAGGTAAGTGTAGCGTAAAGGGGAAAGGTGAACTGAAATGCAGCAATATTAATACCAGAATAAAGCTTTTAGATGACATTGGCACTTACATTGAAAATTATCCACCTTTCTCACTGTCTCTGTTGTCAAGATGTAGGGAGAAAACTTTATCAAGGCCCTTTTAGGTGACCGCACTAGTGGTTCACTGAAAGATGCATTCGATGTCGGTCGTGGTAGCACTTGCCTTAATGCCAATGGCACCGTCAGCACCGCTCACCTCTCCATCGATTCATTCAGTAAGATGCTAGTCGTGATGCAGGAAGGTTAATTGTGCCAAACGTACTTGGATAAGTCTATGCGTATCCCAAGCCCGCGCGTCAATTGTTTGAACCTTCACATGTCACTGTTGCCTAAATGGTGAGGCGCAGACAAAGGGCATGGCGAAAAAAAAAACGAGCATGAACCTTACATTCTTTCACTTCCAAGCTCTCTCGATATTTACCAAAGTTCTAATTTTGATAAGTTCAGCTTCGGCTTGTGGAAACAACGAATGTCGTGTTCAAATAATACAAATTGCTTTTTTCTTTCATTTGGTGAAGGTGCAGATGGCGACGGCGAATGTGCAATCACCGAAATTCGCGACGGTCCAAAATTTGGAAGAGACTAAATTCGAGACGCTGGG
Source organism: Taenia pisiformis (assembly GCA_023968675.1). Taxonomy (NCBI): domain Eukaryota; kingdom Metazoa; phylum Platyhelminthes; class Cestoda; order Cyclophyllidea; family Taeniidae; genus Taenia; species Taenia pisiformis. Next base: position 2,923,232 of record CM043736.1, read on the forward strand.
TGAACCTGTTGCACCAGCTGTGACATCACCACTAACCAAGAAGCCGCCGGTTCTACACACAGCTCAAGTTGTCCTTTCCAACGACTCACAGGTGAGATGTGGCTTTAAAATCCTAAAAACGAGTCAACTCATGCATGATGGGGGTGATTTATGAATGATTTGAAGGAGCACTTGAACGTTTCAATATGTAAATGACGGTTCTATCGGATCTTCCAAAATACTGCGAATAGAGGCAGGGTTGCACAGCTCCGAAGTACGCAACGTATGAATTTTGAAAACTAATAGCCATAGGAGAGTGTAGGAGGCGTTTAATTCAAATCGGAACTTTCTCATGCAAATACGAATCGAGCTGGCTCCAAGAAGTGCATTCTGCACCCACTTTTCCACTTGGCTGCCTGTTACCTTACTTAAATGCGTGTTCCAAGAACGAAACCGTTGACTCCGACGCATTGGTAGCAAAAATATCTGTTAATGCTCCATACCGGTCCGGGACAAGCTTGTTATCTTGCTCATTGGTAGTTGATTGGAACGATTCCTCTTCATTGATGACGATCCTGGTTCTAGCGCGAAATAATGCGTTTAATTCTTAATAAGCTTATTTCTGAATCCCAAAAGTATCAATCAAAACAACTTCACCACCTTTTTATGCTAGTCAGGAGTTAAAATCTTGCTCAGCACTTTGGTCGTGCAAACTTTTAGTCTTGTACACGCATGCGAACAAAATTTGTCGTGGTCTTTGTTCCCACAGAAATATGTCCATCCTGTGAACTTTTACCATAAGTAAAGTGTGCGCAGATCACAAGTTCTACATGGCGAATATCTTCCAATGTTATTGACGGTGGGACGGAAAGCAATACATTCATGTGAAAGCAAAATTTACGGCCTGATTAGAGCACCTGTCTTAAATGAAATAGGATTAAGTACACGGAAGCATGCCTATTCTTGAAAACCAATCCACTTTTGGCAGACATTTGTGATTATTAGAAATGCCTTCTCACCACTACCGACTTAGGTCCACATGGCCACAATAGAGTTTGCAAACACCGCGTCCAAACCAGTAGCAGAGCACCGCGTGACCCAGGGGCGGCCGATGACACGAGCAGCGACTGCGGGTTTCACCGGCTCACCACCGCTCTCTGCCTTCGATCTCATGAAGTCGGGCAGGATGCCGACGGCTCCGGAGGAGCGAAAGATGACACGAAGGCGCACACTACCCTCAATTCTCACCACACCGCCGTCGACAGCGTCAACTCCCCAGGCAAGTAGCAAGACGAACACACTAAAGAGACAAGGGGTTGTGGTAGGAGGGACTGGAGGCGGTGGAAGTCGGCTCTCTCCCTCTTCCGCCGCGGCATTGGGAAATCCGGCAGGCGAAAAGCACTTTGTGATGCCCGGCCTCTCCTCTAACCTGGACGACGTGCATCACAGTTCCGAAAACCTTGTAGAGACATACATCATTGAGGATGGCGTGAAGAAGCGGGTGCAACCAACCAGAGCCTCCGAAGCTAGTGGATTGCTGGCTAAAGGGAATGCATCTGGTGCTGCAGGAACGTTGAGACGAGGACATGCGATTTCGTGAGTTTACTGTGTAATTATAAGCCATAATGCACACATGCGACTCATTCTGGATAGCTCGCTCGACAACAGGCCTGGAGTCTGGTTTAAATACCACCTTGTTATCTTTCATACAGACCTGACCGACGCCTTAAAGGTGGTGATGAGGCTAGACGCCTGGCGGGGGTGACGGGTATATCAAATCGATTGGAGACAGACTTCGATACAGGCGAGCTGTTGCCTCTGCCGGACGCCTACAAAATTGAGTCAGTGGGAAATCTGCGTACGGGTGGGCTTGAAACGAGCATGCCTGACGTTTCCAAGGGTGTTGAAGGTATGCTGCTAAGCAAGGGAGGACCAGGTTCGTCCCGTCTCGGAATCGGTGGTCTTCTTACTCGTGACGAAGTCTGTCGTCTTGGTCAGCAGCGTCGGCACGAACTGCTGCTCGATCGGGAACGCAAAAAGCGCGGTGAAATCATTATCCGGTTGGCGGATATCAAGGTAATACGATCATTCAGATTGATGACAGATGCTCTATTATGAGCATGATGAATAATCTGATAGTAGCTTATAGAAATAATTGGGAATAATGCTTGGGTTTCGATTCCACAGGACTGGCTATGCGCAAACATAGTGGTGGTGATGGTGCTGCTGCTGAACCTGTGCCTAGCCTTTCTCTTCATAAACCTTGTTAACAACGCCGGTAAGTTGGGTCCGCCAACAGCTCAGGTGGCGGAGCTCTCGCCAGAAGAGAAACGTGCAGCCGCCAGTGCCGCTGCTGAGGCTGTGCAGAAGGCACTCCGTGCCGCCAATGCAGCATCTCGTTCTGCCGCTTCGTCCGTTTCTCGGTCAAAGAGCTAACATCTCTAACCGACTACTTACCCCTTCTTTCGATCCCTTTCCTTTGCTTCCAGCTTCTTCCGACCTTCTTTCGACAACGTAGCGTGACATGACCATTTCACGGCTGCTGGCAGCTCGTGCCTCCACGCTTTCAGCAGCATCATTTTAAACTACAATATCATCTTTTTTCGCGCCAGTGTTTCACAGCCTCACTATCCCACACTCGGAGCATTCTGACTTCAGCTCAATCTATGAGCCCTCAACTTTCTTTCGAGAAATGTGAAGGACGGTTGAGAAGACGCAAGATACACCGTTTGCTCAACCCATCACCATTAATGAATCCGAACATAATCCCTTCTACTTCATTTCTATTTTCCTTCTTACTTTATGGTGTTTGTGCGATTCAAAGCGTTTAGCTTTCGTGTAGAAAAAAGCCCCTTCCCCTTTCCTCTACAAGTTATTGTTATCCTTTCAATCCCCGATTTGGTTCTCTTAATCCTTAGAGTTTGTGTAAATGACACTCGACTACGAAACGGAAGCTGAGGAGGTGTTTTTAATGAGCGAGAAAGGTGCGTAGGTTCCATATATATATGTACCCATTACCTCTAAAGGACTGTCTTGATCTGAACCGATACATTTGTGCCCCTTCTGCTGTTTATGAGCTGTTAGATCTTCCTTCACTCTTCCCCTTCCCTACGCCCCTACGAAACATGTTTATTCATCAACTAAACAAAACACCTAAAAGAGCCTTTATCCACCTCGTTCTTATTGCTTCAGCACAAATCTGGTGATGGACAGTCTAATCTGCCTGACCTAAATATTTAAAAGAATGGGCGGCAGCCGCATGCATAAAAAATTTCAAAGTGCAGAAAAACTGAAGATAAAATCACATCCTAAAATGGTGCTAGAACACAAAAATGCATTCACAACTTCGACAAAAGGAGCGTTGACAAATAACCGTATTGTAGGTGTATCCTATGTCAATAATTTACGCTTTTTTCTCGAAATGCAGCACTTGATATTAAGAAGGCTTGGAATAAGACTGTAAAATCTGGAGGCTCAATATGAACATTTCACCAATCAATTACAAACCCAGCCTAAAGCTAGGCGGTCGTAAGAATGACGAAGCCCGCCAAGAGCCCAGGGGACATACTACCAGTTCCTATGATGTGCAGGCACAGGACAACAGAGGACCGATAGTTTAATTGAAGTCCAAATGCGAAATGGGAAAGTTTATTAAGTAAAATTCAAAAGAAACGCAGCCTTTAAGGTGACGGATGGATGACTCACTGTTACGGACGGACAATAATTAGATTTTTAAGCTTTCTTTTTTAGAACTGGGCGATTGGAAACGGCGTATCACTGGAGCTGAGGGAAAATAGATTGAGATTTTTTGTAGAAGCTTCTACGCAAAAATACAATCGGAAGAGTTGACGACACTGCGAAACCCCCGAACCAACCCGATCACATCTCATGAAAAAGGAGCTACTTATTTGTTTCTAGTAAAGCAAGTGTCTAAACAAGCTAGGAAATTGAGGCGAAGTGGAATGGGTGGAATAAAACAAACGCACAAAAACGCGGAGTAGAAAGACTCAGCGAAGACGTTACTAAGCTGCTGTAGGAGTAGAGGCTCCGAGCAGAAAAAAAACAAAGGAAAATCAGGAAATAACGTCTTGGTACAGAGATGTTAGCTTGTAATTTGGCAGATTCAGAAGGGCAGCAGCTAATGATCGTAAGAACTAAAAGATCAGCAGCTTCAGGCATTAACCACGTCAGTTGGTAAGAATAAATCGGGTCAGGAGCGTTCGCCAAAGCATATTTTGAGCGCAGCAAGGAATAGCCGCAGGCTAGGGATGGAACCTCACTTAGAGGTGACAAAGAAAACGTATCCAAGTGTAGGCAAAGGCTTAGACAACGAGTCGAAGCATACCCAGACTCCAACTAGTTATAAGAATAATGGAAATGACTGCTTCATTCAATACTAAGAAATCATATATCCACCAACCAGATCTGCAAAGCCACAACTCGCTAAAACTGATAACCACCAGAGTAAAATCAACGAGTAGGAGAAAAGTTGAATTAGGAAACAATTTATTGATAATCCAAAACTAAACCAAGTCAGGTAGATTTTCAATACCATCCTTCTTCACAACTCGAACAATAAAGCGATCATAGTTAATAACGAAGCGCTTCTGAAGCTCACTGATGCAATTTTTGAGAAGAATGAGAGCGTGGTCAATTTTCATAGCAGGATCATATTGACTATCCAATATCGCAAGAGTCACGAAACCACCATGACCATGCACAGCGTAGGGCACATCCACCATGGAGGCTAGATAGTCCATATAGTATATTTTCGGGCCGGCGTCAGGATCATAACCAGCAAGAAGCAAATTAACATTGTAAGGGTTTCTAGAGCGAAGAGATTCAGCCAAATTCCGCCTGGTAAAACTAGCTGCCGCATATGGCGTTAGTTCGTATCCATTTCTGATTTCATACAGCTGCATATTTTGCTGAATGAACTCAGCAAATTGTACGGCATCGCCAGGTTCGCCACAAATACCCATTAGACAATGTTCGCTCAGTTTGAACATTTTGTCAGCATCGCCTTTCAATGTGATAATCGAGTGGTTAACCCGTGCATCCGCAGCTATTATCGCAAAATCATTGAAGGCAATCCCTATCAAGCACTCCATTGCAAAACTGACGCACCTAGAGAGTTCAAAACAAACACCAGAGTGATCAATGTACTAAACAAATTAGCGTTGCGGTATGTAGTTTAAATAGCCCCTTTTTAAATATTGTACCCCTTTTGTGTATATATTTGTCTTTCCAACACTACAACGTAACAGGCAAAGCTGAGTAGGTTAATTTTTTTTTCTTTATTTGATAAAAGCACTTGGGAAGTGAGTTTTATTGTCATTAACCAATTTTTGACAACAACTATATTTAGCTGAGGCAAACTCTTGACCATAAGTGTCTCCAATGCACAAAAATGAATCAATGGCATCCCACGCATCTTTTAAAGGCAAAAAACAGAAAACACAGCGTGTCGCATTTGCATATTTATTTAGAGAAGGATAAATTAGCTGCTAAAATGGCTCGAAAGTTGGTCTACGAAGCTATGGTAATGTGTAGACCCAAAGCCGTTCAAATAGACAAGCTTTACACAACTCCTCTCTTTCCCTGGGCGTTATACCCAACGTTGACCTTGCTAGACCTTTAGCATCATCTTCCACAACGCAATCAGTGTAACGCTTTGCTTGTCTGGACTGCTGATTGGCCTTCGTTGATTAGGAGACGGCCGCTTTGACCTATCTTTGGGGGCTGGTCTCCCCACCGTGTCAGCAGTCCCATTCTTCACTTTCGAAAATGAGTAAATTCTACCCTATTCTTAGCCATCTTTATCTTCAAAGAAAGTTCAGGTAGCCATAAACGCACTGCAAGAAACATCCACGAGGCAATCATGACCGACGACGACTTTCGACGCGAATAAAGCTATGCTCGACACCACGTCAGCGATTCTCCTTTGGCGGTACGACTCAAGTTAAAACCTCCTTCGACTTTTAAACGAGCTTCGAAGTAAATGGCTCTACCGACCATCAATGGAATTGTTGGGACGTTGGTGCACCATTCGCCTTTTAAGTTGACCCATGGCTAGTGCCGCAGCAGTTGTAAATGTCCTTCCTGCGGAATGCCAAAGACAAGCGCCATTCTTAGCCCTTCAGGACTTGCATCGCTATAATATGCTGCTGGCAGCAAAGTAGTAGTAAAAGCCCTAAAAATTAAGGTCTTCTTTCCGCTGCCACCATTACAGATACCTGATAATCACTTAAAGGCGACTGAAGACAAAGTATAGGGTGGAATACATATATTTAAGAGAAGGAGGGGATATTGCTTTTGACAGGCGTGCAGACTAGCCCATGCGGATAGGTCAAAAACGGCCACGTAAGTGACCGAAGACCGACCAGCTGTCCAAGCAACCAAAGCATTGCAAAACTCGTAAATGGAAAAACTCGATTAAAACTAAACATGAAAATCAGGTATAACAAATAAAGTTCAGTACTAAAATTCAATGTGTTCAATAAGACTGAGATTCGAGTATAGCGTTTCTCAAATATGGAGCAGAATATATATAATAAATAGAGCGGAGATGGGGCCGCCTGCATGGCCCAGAGGCCTGGTTACGCGACTAGAGCAACAAGGCCACCTAGGCGGTTGAATGTCAACAAGCAGTATAAGCAAACAAGGCACACGCAAGTGCTCCTAGCAGCACGGCTTCAGTTGTGATTGGCGACAAGGAAAGTCTACAGATGGCAACGTCGAAGACAACGCTGAAGAGAAAAACATGGCTCTCTAATGCCTCATTTGTTTGAACTGCTAACAAACATTAAAACACTTGGTTAACCATATTGAGCCAGCCATTTCGACTGGCCTTCGCATCATGCCAGCGCCAACAAACGTACCTCCTATTGAATGCACATATTGTAGCTTACCGACCACCCTAGAAGACGAGAAGAAAGCTAGGCATAGATAAGAATACAAGCATTCAAGATAGGGAGAAAAGCAATTGCTGGCATGGCCATGTGGCCAGCCCGCGCAACTTGATTCCAGACGATTGCCCCCCGTGTCGAAGCCCAAACAATAGTCGGAACAAACAAAGCACTACACATATATTTTTATGCATTCTGCCCATTATTTTGCACCCATTCGTTTTTGATGAGTGCGCAAAACGCTACAGGCTCTGTATTTTTTTGTAATATGCTACGGCGAAGTTATCTTAAGGTAGCTTAATATGATTAGTTATTAGACTGCTGCAATGAAAGTAAAAGTATTTTCAGGAACCTGGATCTGATTTCTTTGAAATTGTTTGAAGCCGGAGAAAGTTAAAGCTACTAGGATAGTAAACTTAGTTACCAAAATCCATTATTTGAAAATGAGGTCTTGTGAATGCACGAGGGCACTATGGTTTGGCAAGCACCCGTAGAGAACGTTTTACTCTTTCGCGAAAATTTCATGCGCACGCTAAAATTAATGCAATAGCTCATGAGAACAACAAATGTTGCAGAATTGGCATTTTTTCGAATCATCATCAATGCTATCACTACTTTGATTGGTGAATTTAGTTGTGAGCCATGGTCCGTCTTTCAAATAATTAGCCTTACAAGGTTAGGTCTCGTGGCGTAACACTTTGGGATGGAGGACGCCTTTTACCTACGCTATTATGTTGGGCACAGGGGCAAATTTGGTCATGAATTTCTAGAGTTTGAGTTTCGGCCAGATGGTATGCGCGCCATAGAATCACGTTACAGATAGGTAAGCTACGCTACGCTAATAACTCCAACTACAAAAATGACACAATGATTCGGAAAGAGGTAATGGAATTCTCGCAAATATAATTTTTAGGCCACTGTCAGTAGGGCAGTTATGGAGGAATTGAAACGCATTATCGTTGATAGCGACATAATGAACGAGGATGATGCCAACTGGCCTACTCCAGATCGTGTGGGTCGCCAGGAGCTAGAAATTGTTTGTGGGGATGAGCATATCTCCTTCACAACATCAAAGATCGGCTCATTAATCGAAATTAACAATTGCAAGTAAGTTCGTTTCTTTCTTTCCACTTTGTTTCGGTAGGGACCCTGGGGGATTGTACACCTTCTACTATTTAGTGCAGGACTTGAAGTGTTTGGTTTTCTCCCTCATTGGACTACATTTCAAGATAAAGCCAATATAACTAATAACGTGAATAAATCAGTCTGTGCTTTCTCAGTTCTTTTCAAAATGCGCATCTGGTCGGTAACTAATCTTTGTGCCTGCTGATGTGCGGCTTCTAGCCTGCGCTGTGGTGACAGGGCACGAGACCCTTATTTTCAGTGCCTTGAGCTTAGCTGACTGCAAAGCTCACGTTTTATTTTTGCTGTAGCGGTTTGTCATTAATGCAAAACTACGACCCGCTTCTCCCCACAGCTCAGTGTATCTTGCACTCTCTGGTCTGCGTCATTGTTTTCTATGGGTCCGATCAGTGAGTTTTTAACGGGAAGAGTAGTTGAATTTTTTTTGTGGGGTCCACCTGGGAACTTTCAATTTTATTAAGTTCAATTCGCACAAATGTGAGTGCGAGATTTGGTCAAAGCACAAGGAATGTAATGCTTCTGAGGACTATCAGAGGCACGAGCGTAAGATAGCGCTGCTTCTAATTTTATGTAGAGTTGACGTTTTCTGGCTGCAAGTCCCAAACGGAGAATTAAACATGAGGCTTGATGCATTTTTTAATTTTACTTATAAACAAAGCGAATCCTTATTTACGGAATCACGACGTCAGTCGATAATGGTAAGTCATCGTATCGTAGTGCTTCGTGAGGTATCTACGACAAAGGATCGGCGTAAGATTCGCTATCATTAGCTTCGTGATTCCGCTCCATAGCCTAAAAAGCAAATCATTAACACAGTCTCAGGTGGCGAAATTATTGGTAACTTGTCCGATCACAAGGCAAACAACAAAGGGCTTCCATCAATACCGTCTGGATGATTTGGTTACCGTTGGCATATTTGCCGCAGTATGAATAGGAACAAATGACGAAGGCATACTTCAAGTTCCTCCATAATTTGGTCGATGGGGTCAGGAGAATTTTCTTTGTATGCCACAGCCGCTCGGATTGCGTCTGTAAACACTCGCACAACGTTCGTACCATTTGCCGCAGACACGAAATAAAAGGGCATGTTATTTTTCTTTGCAAAGTTGAATGTCTTATTCGTCACTTCAGTGTCAGCTGTGTAAGAGGTCCTTATTAGTACCTATTAACTACTCACTATCTATTTTGTTCGCTGCACAAAAGCAAGGAATCTCCGGACGATACTTTCGCAGTTCTGACAGCCAGTTGCTTAGATTTTTATAGGTTATTTTCCGCGTGACGTCGAATACCATGACGCATGCGTGGGCTTGGTGATAGTAGGACGGATGCATGCTCTGAAATCTCTCTTGACCCGCGGTATCCCAAAAGTCTGCAGGCTTCAGTGACTATGAAGAGGCATCTTACCAACGTCGATCAGCCGATTTTCGAGTGCCATTTGATGCTTATGTATGTTGAGAGCATATGTTGACAATTGGTTGGACTGACTGGGTTTTTCTGGTTAAGGCCTCAGGTCACTGCTATTAGTTTACTACAGGTTCGCTTTGTCTTTGTCGCTAGGACGCATGCTAATACAACGTTGCATTTTTTCGGAACCCCTGTAATGGACAGAGTCCCGCCTCTGAATATAGACACGGTGGCACCATGTAAAGAAACATAACGTGCCCAGCACTCTTACTTTTTGTGCAAGCTATTGTCGGGGTACATCGAGGTGCTCCTTTGGTGCAACCATCATAAATATTAAACAACAGCTATTGAAATCGCATCAATCTCCAAATGTACTGGATTAGAAACTTAGAAGGATGTGTAATGTGAAGGATATTCCAAATATTAAAAGGATACTACCCGCTGAGCAAGAACCTTTCGACAAGTCTAACGTAATATGCCGTTACTATTCAGAAGTTACTTTGATTTTCCAACGGCGCTATCGCCCAGACATATGACTTTGACTCTACAATGTTTTCTGATATTGGTGGTGTCATGGTCTGAGATTTCGCTCATTTTAAATGATTTTCATGGGTTCTACAACACTGTTCAAAGATTTAAACGAATGTCGATTTGGATGCATAAAGGGTCGCAAATGCCTCAGAAATTAGTCGATTTCTTGTTAATATCGGTAGTAATCTCATTGTCGGCCCTACTTCGTTGCGGTTTTTAAATTTCCATTGACTGCCACTTTATTACGTAATAGTCAATCTAAAAATTTCGTCTTTACTAATTTGAATCTTATTATTCGGTACGGGAAGGTGGCATTAAATACAACTGGAACTCATACAAACATTGGGTAAAATCTATATTGTGGCATCCCTTTTCAATGAACTTTTGCACGTCTTAACCCTTGTTCGCAATTTAGCCCAGTTGGCAATGAATATCGACGTTGGCGGGTTGAGAAGCATTGGGGAGCTAAATAAGGCTCTCGCAGTGTTGGAGGAGAATGAGGTGCCAAGCATTGTTAATTTCATAATGAATAGGGTTCCCTCTCGGACGCACTTAAGAAGTATGAAGGGAAGCGTATGCAGTTAGATGAAGAACTTCAAGAATTGGGGAATTCATTGTAAGTTTTCATGGCATCGCCTTTTATCCTCCCAGACCCAAAATATCTGTATTAAACGAGGAAGCTATCGGTCTCTCAGCAATTGTGAGTAACGCTGCAGCTATTGGGATGCAGCTAAGTGGGAAAGTGAGGCAACTTGATGTTGCAAAAGTGTGTTGCCGTTTTCACGAGATCTGTTTGTTAGAATCGAGTTCAAAATGTTGAGGCGCTGATCGGCGATATTATTGCTCTTTGTAAGTGTTTGGACGATACGCAAAAGGCTCTTGAGTCAAATGATGTTGTAAAAGTAATTTGCTTTTTCTATTATCAACTGTTGCAGGCAGCCAGAAGTATTTCATTTTTTCTCGGAATGGGAGCTCGAACATTGCTCCTGGTTGAAACATTGGAGAAAGGTATTTTGGGATGCGCAACTCATAATTCTTTTTAGAAAATGTTGGTTTTGTGGTTTTACCCAAGTTGAATGAACTTCATAAGGAAGTTATCTCCAGAGTCTCTGCATCATTTGATAATTTTGTCGCTGATGGAAACACGGAAGCAATCGATGAGTTATTTAGGGTATTTCCTGTCATACGGGAACATGAATTGGGGCTTGAAAAGTATGGGAAGTATCTTGCTGCGAAGATCGGTGAAAAAGTGGAGGCTCAGTTTTCAGTTGTTACTTCTGTGCAATCACCTGAGAAACCGAATGTGCACGTTGATTTGATGACCTATCTCCTTGAGCTTGTTGCCCAGGCTATCCAGGTTAATGAGCCTGTAATTCATGATAGCTACGGTACGCGGAATGTGCGGCTTGAGTTGGAATCTGCCATCTATCAGTTGTTCTTTTTTGGCATTTTGTTCTTTTCTAGGCGGTGACAGCTTGTTGAAGTTCATTTGCATGATTCAGGGCCAGTGTGACCACCACGCTGAACGCATATTTATGGACTTCAAGGAAAAACGCGATCTGGCGGCCATTTTGCAACGCGCTCGGCATGAACTCTTGTGTAACAACCGCTCTTCCAATCCCCCGCCCTCTGGCACCGGTCAAAATAGGCAGAGTTTGCTGTGGGATTACTGCTTGTCCACTGAGCCATTGATTTCTGAATCAGTTTTACTCAGCGCAAGAATTGAACTCTATCTTAACTTTCTTCGGCGCAGATTATTGGTGAATAATAAGAAGAATATTCTCTGGTCTCTGATGCATATCCTGCATATCCTTGGAAATAGTTCTATTATTATTCCATTTCGTTCTTTTGCGTTAACATTTTTCGGACAATTAGGGCGGAATGGTGATAGACACTAGGTTTTGTTAACTGAAGTACTTTCATTGGCTTTGTTAACTTTGAGAATTGGCTGCAACATCTATCGCCTGCGACGCGCTCATATTTGCATTGGCGGCGCCAGTCATTAACCACTAGTCTGTGGTTTTTAGACGGAAACAGTGCAGAAAGACGAAAAGGGACATGAAGTTTGTGAGTTTGATCTAAACATCGAAATTATTTCTTAACAACATGCTGATCGTCGTTTTTTTTTAATTTTGTAATTTTTTAACTCATTTGCTTGGAATACAGCTGTGACGGCTTCAATCACTTGCTTCAGAACGTTTGGAAACCAAACAACTTATTAGTATTCCTTTATAATGCTTTGCTGGAATAATTGGCTTCTATTTTAATCACATGTCGCTATCAGAAGCATCAGTTTCGTTTTCACACCGTAAGCAAGTGCTGGAAATTTTAAACCAGGATGATAAGTTATTTTTATGGCGCATTTTAAGGCTACGCGTGCTTTTTGGAAATTTCGTACGAGGGTGTAATAATTTCTTTCATAAACGCCAGCTTTTTTGTCCAAAAACGCTCCTTTTGCAGCTGCAAGAATTCGACAATTTTTCAATCAATGTGGCCTATCTAAAATCTCACAAGAAATCGTCAATGCCTACCTTCCCCTCGAACAGCTGTTTCTTCGAGAGCTCGTAAACAAGGTAAAGCGGTTCTATCGCGGTTTTGTGTTGTGCTCCCTTTAATGCGAACTGGATGTCAATGGAAGTTTTTATTGCAATTAGGTTCTTCCATGCTCAAGGCACCCGTCAATTTTTGGTAGTTGGATTTTTTTGTCTTTTCAGGCTATAATAATGGACGAGTTGGATGAATCCACGAGGATCTTCCGTCTTGTCGATGATGTATTTTTCGTAGTGAAGAAGTGTCTTAGGTGGGCATTCTTTCCTCCTATTATTGTCGATTTCGAGCTAAGGTACCAGTGTATTGTTTCTTTTTCTACTGTGAGACCAATTGATCTTATTACAAACATTAAATGAGAGGGACTGGTTATCGGTGGGCCAACCGAAACAGTTGTATTCATGAGTCGCGGCTGCTATTCCGTCTTTCAGCCGGGCCATATCCTCAAGTTGTGTCGATGCTGTCTGCGCCATGTTTAATCACACTAGCGCCGTGCTCTGCGACGAACTGATTGAAGACACGCTCACCCCTCGCACCAAAAGTTGCACCTCCTTCGGGTGGATCAAACAAGCCTATCAACTTGTCCACAAACGAGCTGGCAGTAAGCTTTTTCGCACTACTTCTGAGCAATGCTCATCCAATTTAGCACTCCGTCGTCCTTCAGCATTAGTGTCTCATGACCCCATACAACCTATTTTGACAGGGGGCTCTCAGAGTTTGCTACTATGATCCATGCCAGAACCAAGACCACGCCTTCAATTTGTGTCCTCACTTCGCAATAGGTGGCGCAGTAAGAAAAGGGGTCTGGTCCTCGTCTCATCATTCAAGGAAGTGCTTGGCCCATTCCTGGCCCTTGGAACATTCCAGCTCTTATTAATTTTCCGATAGCTCCCAAAAGTTGCTTCGATCGCTGGCACTACAAAAGGCATATTTTAAATAATGGGATTCTGCCTTTACTGTCGCTGTGTTTGCTGTTATCGTGGGTAAAAATAGAAGCAAGCTTACTAAACAACTGCTACCAACATGCTTAAAACAATTATTATTGAGCAATGTCCTCCAATTAGAAATTGCGACAATTTCTGTATCGTTCAATCATTCCACTTTTCTGCGACTTCATACTAAAATTTCAAACATTGTCTCTTTAAACTGGCGCTACAGATGGATATGTCCGTCCATCATGCAGCCCATTTTTTTATTTGTCGGCACTCTTGTAAATGTTGGTATCTTTGGGCTAGTTATATCCTATACAAATGTATGGATGCAGCGCAAACACTGCAGTGTTTCTTGCCGCACCTTTCATACATCATTTATCTTAGGTGGAAGCATAGCAACTGGACTGCTGGGGGCAGCAAACACAGAGTCCACTGCTAACGGATCCGGGTGCACATCTTCGGGTAGCGCAGTAGACTGCCAAACTCAGTATCTCTACGCCCTAAACTCCCTAGAAGCTTGTATGAACTGTCTAGCCATCCTGCGTGACACTCTGGAGAGGTACATCGAGGAGGTTTTCGGTCTGCGATCCAAATCCGATCTTGGAAAATTGCAGGTATGCTCTCTGATGATTGTTCATAATCTTGTAGACATGGGTATGCTCTCATTACAAATAGGCTAATGGATAGCTTGTGTATGCGGGGCGACCCACACCCGTCGTGCCGAGGCACAGCTCAATCATATTCGTGTTTAACTGTCAATGGTAGTTTCTCTTTTTCAGGGACAGGGTTGACTCCTCACATACTTTAACTGCGGGGATGTGCATTTCATTAACAACCATTTGCAAATTTCGTTTTAGACCTGCCTGTTAGACTTGATTGAATCGCTGTCGCATCCCTTCCAAGCTCTGATGGATGGGGGTTTCGATCAATTGCGAAGCGTAATTCGGCCCCAAGTGAATTCACTCACTCAGTCATTCAATTTAGTGAAAAGAGACCTATCTGAGGCGAGTTTGCAGTGTAGAAAGTTCCGGCTTACTATTACCACGTTCGACACGACCTTAAAATTAGCCGATGCTTGATCGGATCTTTGGGACTCCCCTTTTTTCTTTGGCAATTCGCGCAGTCTGGCTGTGATTGGTTTTTCATTTAAAAAAATGAACAAGTTTACCCAAGACTCTCAGATTAAATTGGGACCTTGGAATTTACTGAACATAGGAAGTTGTGCAAAATGCAAAACAGCCCTTTTTAGCATGTATGCATCTACCCCAGCTTTTCATCAGTACCAGAGTAGCTTCCTTATAAGTTTGCCATTACAGCTAAAACATCTTTACAAAGTTGCACATGCTTGTGAACGAGTGCGTTTTGTTTACCGTTTCTACGGAAGGCGGATTCACCTCATATGAAGTTGTAAGTCGATCAACCATTCCAGGAAAGCCATTTGAGGCTGTAGACTGGAAATCGCAGCGCTCAGCGTCGTTGCTGCCAAAATACGATCGTCGTTAACATAGGAATTGTTTAAGAGACCTGCTGTTCAAAATACTATGAAGATAAACATTGATTGGTTCTGTGCCTTTGTTGACAAGGAATTCATTGTTCCTTGGCCCCTTGATTAACGATTTCTGGAGCGATTCGCGACCGGCGTCGACTGCCACGGGTATTAATGGAACACATTTGCCATCCACGACCGCAGTAGTGCCGCCATAGCAGCATGGAAAACTTAAGGTCTGGGTTGCACCCTAATGCCTCCCATACATCAGTCAAATTATATGAACAGCAGAATTTCACTTTTTTAGGAAGAGTTTGAGCAGTATGCAGTTAACGATCCTTGGGTAGAGTCGCTGATTGTGGGTTTGCAGAACCTCTTGAAGCCATTCCACGTAAGTTTCGTAGTCTGATACCGAAAGATTACACTTTCTTTAGTTTCACTGCTTCAATTGCTGAACTTGGGTGGGGATGCTTGGGTGCCGCATCATAAAATCATCCAACACTTAACCGAAGGCCTCGTGGTATGCATTTGAAGGGCGCTGTGGTTGTTGCGTTGTTACTAGAATATTGGTCCGAACCGCAATTAGGCCGTATGAAATTACAGGCTGGTATTAGAGCAGATTATTTTTAGCACCTCAGAATCAATTTTTGTTGACGTAGCACTTGTTGACCTTGGATATTGGTAGGCAAGATTGCGGTAGTACTATTTTGAGGCGATGAAAATAAAGTTATGTGGGCGGACTTCTATCGTTCAGGTTCATAATTTGCGTTGGGTTTTGCAAGTGGAATTCCCCATCCTCTACCAATTTGCACCGTTACGTGTCGTTGAGCATCCGCCTCCAATATCCCTCATTCCGTCTCCATTTTAGGCAACTCTCTCGTCAGGAAACTACGAGAAGTTTTTGTTGCTGCTGGTTGACGAGATCCTCTTTAGATTGGAGCGTTTTGTTCAACAAAAGTGCTACAACAGGGTCAGCTGAAAATCTTTATGTTTAATCAATGATTTTGTGGCGCAAACGATCCTCCAGTAAAGTGCCTCATCCCTCTAACTTTGCAGTATGGCGCCCTGCAATTTGATAAGGAGTTGCGGTGCATCTTCAATTTTTTCTCTTCTCTCTCTACTTTTCCGTGTCGTGAGAAGTTTGCGCGCATTCTGCAAATTAGCAAATTACTGAACCTCGAAAAGGTAAGTGTCGCTTATCCCCTTCCCTTCCCTCAATTTTGGGACCCTAATGAATTCTCGTCCTGCACGGTTTATTTCAAGTAGGTCGTGATTTCACCAAAGTGAAATTCTTATCTACCAAGAAAGGCGCGGTATTCTCACCAATTGTATCGTAGGTCGTCTCAATTGTTGTTGAATCATCATTGGGTAACAACCTATTCACGCCTCCTTTGTAGGTGGAGGAAGTGAGTTACTATGGCGATGCCTCGAACTGGCGCTTGTCAGCAAACGAAATACGGCGGCTCCTCACGTTAAGGTTGGCTCCTCGTGCTACCTAGGGTCTTTCCATGCCAAGCTATCTTTGCATGTGTGCCTGCAAATGATTTGTGTGATTCACCATTTCCCTACGCAAAGTAGGAATATTCCCCAAAGACATGCATTCCAGCAGGCTTTTTGTCGGCAACGCGATTTGTGATCTTTTTAGGGTCGACTTCAATGCCGAAGAAATTAGAAGGCTACATCTATGATTGACTTTAGATGCCAGGGCTATGAAACCTGTATTAATCTACATTTTGCCAGTTCGTAATGCTTTGTCGCTAATAATGATAGTGAAACTGCTGTGAAGAAACCACTTAAGTGCTATGGAAGAGACATTATGAGACTGAGTTCTGAAGTTTTTCCATTCACATTAACAAAGCGTTTAAAAACAGCCGGAATAATCACCTAGACTCTACCTTTGTAATATGAAATAAACATATATCAACATGAAATACTGCCTTTTTTAGTCAAATGCGAGCTTGTATTAACATAAGGCAGATGCAACGTTGAAATTTTTTTAGTGTGATGGGGAAGAGGCGGGGCCTAGGTGCATGCTAAATCCCGGTGGGAGCGTCATCAGCGTCACGCTTTGAAACATGAAACTCATCGGTGAGGCTGGCAATTCGAGCGGAGTGCGGCTTCTTGTGCGGGGGTGCGAGTCGCACGATGGCCGTATCTGTAAGAAAGAGGCGAAAATTCGCCTTTACGAATCCACTAGGCGATAGAAAGTAGTCGATGACCTGTGTGCTTTTACACAGCTCTATGCAAGCGCTGTTTTACATTAAAGGTGATGGTAGTGCATTGACAAGCCGATCATATGTTTGTGCATTCATCGCATTCATCGAGTATCAATCCCTGATATCAGCGTTTGTTGATGCGTTCATTAATAGCCCCGGAAAGATACATCACCACAGTCTCCAAGAGTGATACACTACTCTGCATGATTCGTTCGAGTTTGCGGTAAGATTAGATACAAGGTCATAAGACATGGAGTGGAAGCGCCACACAAGTGACACCTGCATTGGCAGTGCCTAAGAATGGAAGACAAACGATGGAGAAACATGCACGATAAAGTGATCTCGATTCATAACTGAAGAGTTTCTCCAGAGACATGCTTAAATCAAGAGGAGTAGTGCTTGCGCAAGTGGAATTTGTCCTTTTACCAATGATAATAGGGTGCCCGCTTATGGTCGACTGAAAACGCAAACAAATCCTGTCGAGGAGGAGGAGGAGAGGGAGAGCATGACATAGAGTGTAACCCAAATTGCAAGCTCAAACATGCATTGCGTATGCATGCGAGGCGAGAGGGATTGCGTTGGTAGGTGGTGACGGATGATTGTGGAAGTGTGACAAGATGGAGGGCAGAAACAAGTGAAATTATAACCCCTATTTTGCTACTGAATCTTTCATCAGTAAAGGAAGCATAAAGGGACAGAAGTCGAGCAAGTACTGAACAATTCAAGCACACCAGAAAAGGGTTAGCAAAGCTTAAAAAGTGAGCTTACTCACGTTTGAAAAATTTAATGGCGATATGCAAACAGATCCCTGCCAAGCATATCACCAATCCGGCAATATTCGTGGAGCTATACCTGTCGCCGTTGATGATAGCTGCCAAGTAGAGTGTCACAACTTCCTGTAAAAAATAAATTTTTGCTAACGTGCTTATTTAAAAAGCACAGTAGATGTCCCATTACAGACGATTGTACTTAATGTCTATTACTTCACATGTGACCGACCTCTCGTTAGGCAGGAGACTGAAACAAAGTTGGGTACCTTGAAGATACCAGCAACCGAAAGCGTCAAGCTGGAGGAATTGCACACAACGAGAAATTCGGCAACTTCAAGACCAAATGCCAAACAGGCCCCAAATATGAAGTATCCCAGGGTTTGACAGATGGTTAGGTAGTCGTGAGACCGAAAGAGAAAGGGCGAAGTCAGGAATTCGTCACCTGCAAAGAATTTCAGTGTATGAACAAAGAAATACCACAAAATGAAGGGTTCTTCAGCTCCTGCAAAAATTGTAACAGGGAGATACGATTGATTATGCTGATGCTTTGATCAGAAAACATGACACGAGTAGAGAGCTAATATAGTGAGTTGATTGCAATAGTAGTCATTGCGCCACAATAGAACCACGAGCTCAATTAAGTATTTTTTAGACAAATCAACGAAATGTAGAGATTGCGCTTACCCTCTAAACCGAAGGCTAGGGGTAGCAAAACGAGAGCCATCCAGGGTTGTGTGTGATATATAACATCAATGGGATTGGACAGCTCTATAATAGTACATGGCACATGGAAAATGAAGATATGAAAACAACAAAGAAAAATCCTTAAATGCTGGCCCTTGAGTTCAGTAGTAGGTTAAAAATTTGTCCGGGTACGCAGCTGACATTAACGTAGAGTGGCACAAAATTTTGAAAAATTATTTGTCAAATTGACTTCAACTTACCATAAATTGATTGCTGTGTTATCTTTTGTGCCTCAGTCCATCGAATCCCGCTTAAAGCGGATGCAATGAGAACAAGAGTAAAGCCTTTGAGATCAAATTGAGTTGACTCATATGTAAAAATAAAAAGACCTGTCGAAATTAAAATGACGACAGCCACAACAGGTATACTCTAGCAACACAATCTAGCTAAAAAGACAACTAACCAGCTTTTCTAATTTGAGAACAATCGCAAAAGTAAGGATGAAAATTATAGAAGTTGACTTGGTCATTGTGTACCTACAAATAAAGCCGTCAAAAACGTATCATACAAAGAGATTGTTATAAATTCAAAGCTCCAATTGGAAAGGCCTATGTCCAGAGCACTTGCGATGCCTTTTAAAAGGTAGGACTGAAAGACAACAAACCAGTTGGAGATACTTCCAAAACATAGTCCCTCCAAGGAAGTTCAACGCCTTTTTTCTTCTGAACATTCCAAAGCAGACATCTCAAGAAACAGGCAAAAAAGAATTTTAAAAGTAAGTGGGTAAAGGTAATTGATAATGGGTACGGATATGCCTACAAGGGGGCCTGTCAAGTGCTGAATGAACATGACCTTAATAACATTATTATTGAGAAAAGTTAGCCATATAGAAAATAAAAAGAACATTCCAATCGCAAAGCACATCGTCATCGTCTTTCCGCGTATCCAAACAAAAGAGTGCCGCATTTCAGGCAGCTGTCATGTGACCTTGGAACATTTGAGCAGCCGGTGATGTAAGCCATTTCGACTAACACTTCCCTCAAATCACTCTGAAGGTTTTTTCTTATATAAACAATTTAATATATAATTATTTTACAAAAAGTATTGTTTTTAATATGGTTTGCTTAGATTAGGTAAAAATAACTTACATTATATTTTTCATTTCTTACATTGCTTAAGTTAAACCTTCTCCTCAGATTCCTTATTCCATTTTTGTACCTGCTTTCTTTTACGTTATTGTATGTGCTTTCTATTATGTTGGCTCTTGCAAGGCTTCTACTCGTTTTAAGCAAAACTGAATTGGGCCTTACTAATTAAGATACTAATTTGGGCTTATCTTTGGCAAATTATTAATCATAATCCGCTTAGCTGCAACTAAATAGGAAGATAATATCTCAATGGTGCGATTTTCTGAGTCAAATGTCACATTTAGCCGCTAATGCACTATTTTTCGACCGAACCTGACACCTTCCTTTTTAAATTATATCATCCGAATGTTTTGGCTTTTGATGTCTTTTGTTGCAAAACTTGCAATTTTTGAGCTCAGCACTTTCTGCATCGCTTAGCCTTTGTTGCTTCTCTTCGTACAATGTTTACCATTGGAAGAAAGCAACCCCTAAGTGCAAAAGTCCATGAGTAAAAATGTTAAAAATTTGTAGCCAGTTCCCAGTGTTATCAGCTTTGTAGTTGTAAGCTGAGTACTTAGCAGTTTAATAATAAAATGGCAAAGTATTGCGCAATCCGGCAGATTATTCTAGTCTTTTGACGTCACCAACGGTTGCTCAGCTGCGCCTGATAACTGCTACGGTTCAGTAAGCAAAGGCATGCATCGTCATGGCCCTTCAGAAACATGCAACTCCTGCAAACAAATTTCAAGCTTTATTGGACCAGTATTTACACAAAGTGGTTTACGCATTTGCGTGTGAACATGTGTTCTTTGATGCAAAGGCTAGGCTAGGGTGGGGTCAGGGCCTTGATAAGTTCTTGTTCCTCCTCAGGTGACAGGGGCTGTGCTACAAAGTCCCGGCTCGTGTTGTCATCTTGGCGCAACTCTAAGGAGGTTTGTCGTGAGAACTCAATGCGCATGGTTGCCGCCTGTGGAGGAAGCACTTGTCCATTCACCGCCTCAGGCAAAACATGTTTAAAAGAAGAGAAGTAAGGATGGCTTGAAATAATTTCCTTTTTTCCCCTTAACAGGTGCATGATGCCTGTGTCCAAGTTATTGATCTGCGACTGCAATTTTTTGACTTTACTAAAGCGTTTGGAGAGCGCAAATTATACACTCTAAATGCAACGCTTGACTTGCCTTTATTTCCCTCTATTACGCTATTTTTTAAAACGAAGTGTGCTTTTTAGATTAACATTTTAAAGCCTTTTCGATCATCAATTACCAAAAAAAAAACGGTTAAGACACTCGTTCCTCCTACAAGGAATACTGAAGTTGACTCCTAGAAAACAAGTTGTATTTAAAGCTATTTGACTAAGATCCTACTCGCTCTACTTTCCAATCGGAATTAAGTGAACACAAGCATCTACGGATCGTCACTAAGGCTTTTTCACTCAGAAGCTTATGTTCCACCAGCACTCAGGTACCGCCCCTATTCTCCGCCCTGGCAAATAATGCGGTAAGCCGCATTTTGACTGACCTTTCAACCAGACGCATCGTCTTGTGTGAATCGTCTGCCTTACAAATAGCAACCCCAAGATTATCTGTTACTGGGGCAAAATTAATGCTTCCTCTCACAGGCACCTTTTGCGTGGATTTGCATAGAAGCAGATTTTCCCTTAAAACGGCTAAATAGGCAGAAGGTGAATTTTACGGGGAATTACTAGAGCGACATTACAAGACCATGAGGGCGAAAATGTTTTAAAAAGGCCGTTTACATAAAGGTTCCAAGGTTGATAAAGCCGCCTGTGGCGAATTCCCAGCTGGCAGTCAGATGTCGGGGGGTGTCTGCTAGGAACCGCAGCGACTGGCCTAAGCCATGGTAATTAGCTTTTACAGAGCGTATTATTTTTTCCTGGGTGTAGTAACCATGTCATATGGTAAGTGTGTTAACTCATTTTAAAGGCACATTAAAAGAAGTGGTAGCTGAGATGCCTGTAATGAGTACCACCCAGCCCTACTTAACAACGCCTTCGTCGTTACCTCACCGCATTTGAAAGTGCGCCGGCAGCGTTCTGAGACTGTCGTACCAAAAACGGCATTTGAGTTAAGGTGGTCCGTTCAACCACATAGATTCCTTTATTTGTCGCCCTACCAATGAGCCTTACACCACACTAGAATGCATCGTGTGGGGTGACGCCGAGCCTTAGTGCCATGAGCAGCACTTACCGTTTGTGCTTGGTGTTGTTGCTGTCACCCGTGGTAGACAGATGGGTTGGCTCAATCCGTGGCCATTTCTACAGCTCCACTAAAACGGAGTGCAGGGGGGCAGAGAGCTAAATGCTCTAACCAAAGCACCAGCACATGCGTACTGGGTGCTGGCTTTTTGCATTAATGTTTGTCTGAATGTAATTAAAAAAGATTGGAAGAAGTCACCAATCTCTGTCCCTTAATGAACGAAATAAACGTCCCTATCCCTGAGTCGCTAATGCCTTACCTACATCAGTTCGTATTAACTGAAGTCCAAGCTTTTCCTCATTTGACTTATCTGTAGGTGTCCAGGGAGCTTTTGTACTGGGCGAAATTTAATTTTTGCAAAAGTCAAGTAATTTCATGTTGGATGCAAGCTAACGAGCTGTCAGCCTTCTATCGCATCGAAAAGTGATATTTCAAACAGCTCTAAGTGTGAAGAAAAGCATAGGAGTTGGGATGTTGGGCGCGTTAATGGCAGTTATTGGGAAAGGACAAAAGGTGGTTATGGTGATTAAGACCGTAATCATCAACATCAGCTTCGCATTTGCGTGACCCATTCGCCCCAATGTGGAACATTTGTCATTCTGACGCTCCTCCTGTCGCCGTCAGCGTCGGACAAATGGCCGCACCAAACAGTGCCGCCAACAAATTGGTCGAGTTTAAAATAATAAGGCAAATTACGGTATGTTTTTGGTCTGAGCATGAATTCACTTTTTTGGTTTTAGAACGGCAATTAAAATGGTCAACAGAAGCACTGATAAACAGTTGGGCATTTAAATAATGGAATGTTTTCGCTGGTGTGGTTGACTCACCTTCAATACCCTAGCAATGAATACTTTATTTTGCTTCTCATTTTGAATTCTCCCTAGGACGCAAAGCTATTGTTATCCAGTTGAATAAAAGGTAACTATGAGCGGGTAATGAACGAGGCAGACCCTATCATAACTAAAATTGAGTTTTCCAGTCCGGGAACAGAACCTCAGATAACCACTCTCGGCAATCGCAATAAGGTGGATTGTTAACTATTCTGTGCCTTTTTCTTTGCTCAAATTAACTTTGGAGACCCCTGCATTTCAAGTTAACATGAGATGTTGGACGGCTAGGCGCTGATGGTGGATGTTTCGCCTTCAACAGAAATGTAAAAAAATGAACCAAGTGGCAAAGGTGGGATGAAGAAGTAACGACCAATTGGAGAGTAAGTCTCGAAATCGGTAGCACTTGCTCCGCTTGGAATATTAAACACCGACTGACGCGAATACAGCGGAAGAGGAAGTTACGAATTAGCCGATCGCAATGTGGAATCGACAAATCAGCGGACCATTCAGTTTAAAAAAAAACTTTAAATTTAAAGCATTAAAAGTTAAATGCGAACGCCAACCATTCGCTTTTTTGGTCTGCGATGCTTATAGCGCTTTTTTGCATCCACATCCAAAGATCAAGTGCAGCAAAGGAAATGCCGTGTTTGGAAATCCACTCGAACGCCACATTAATGGGGACGGAGTTACAGGGTTGAAAATGTGAGTTCATGGTAGATGAGAGGCGGGAATAACACTCAGGCAAATCTGTGAGTCACGCTGCCACTATCTTATCTAAATCTTACGCCTCAGCCCCAGCTCTTGCTCAGAACTACACCGCTGCCGTGACTGTCGCTGATACATTTAGTCTTGATTTTAGCAACATATTCTCGCTTCTTCACACTTGATCGCTTAATGGCCTGAAAGCTCTCTCTCAATGAAAGTACTAGATGCCCATCCTGTTGCCATGGCTATTCTTTCGCACAATTTCTCCTAAGGGAGACCACAAACGCAGGACTCCAAGAAGACGATATGATGCTCGCCCTGGTCTATTGTTCCGCGCCTATTTTTGTCTTTAGAGCTATTGGGGAGCACGTACGGTAGCCGAATGTGAACGCATAAATAATGTTCGGCAGTGATGTGAGGAGATAAAAGTGGGATGACGTCACAGAGAGAATAGGTCGCCATCTCCCTCTTCCTTTAAACAGGGAGTGGCTTGGGGAATTCGACTCAGCATTTTACAGCACAAATGCATAGAATTGAGGTCTTTTATGGCCGATGCATTTTAGTATTTGACTGGGAAGGCCCTCGTCCAAACTAAAAGAGAGACTCACATGAGGGAAAACAGGACCTCATGGAACGAAAAGCCATTTCTACACGACAACAAGGCGCCAGGCCTTTTTGAGTTGAATTGAATCTTCCTCAACTATAAATTTCTCGCCACCAGAAGCATTAACCCGGAAACGTCCATAGGTGTTTGTGGCTCTGTACTTACTCCCAAATTTACAGCCGTAAGTACGTCGCATTTTCTGGACAATTTCTTTTGTACTCTGCACATACCCAGGGCTCAATGGCTACCACTGGACATCAAGTGCCGTGGGCTTATCTTAGGAAAGTTATTTCACTTTTTGGGCGCATACATACCTATTGCCCGTGTGTAATGGATCCAAAAAGCCCTTGGCTAGGAGGTTTTTTGGCTCAGACCGCATATGGTTGCTGATGCAATGCCCTTCTCATTCCATTGTTATCGTCTCGTCGTACTACCATCATGTAGCCGTCTATGTGAACTCTGAAAGATAACCTAGAACATCTTATAATTTGTGGCAAAATGTTAAGCACCCAGGGAGAAAGATACGAACAGATCCGCTTCCTTCAAGGGATTGGGAAAGATACTCGCATGCTGATAGAGAACTTATCATCTGCTGGCCTCACATTTCCACTACCGCATAGCAGTTTGGACAAAACTGAAAAGACCATCAAGGAATTGTAGGCCTTGTACTTTCATAGTCGGATCCAATTAGGTTCTGAGCTTCAATGACCAACTGTGGGCTTAAATTTGTTGCGGACTAATTGACAGTGTAGGCTTATCAAGGCTGCAGCACATACATTATTTAACCGTGCACTTCAATATTCAATTGTGACGTGACGGCTGCTCCAGGGGACGAACAAGTGATTCAATGCAGCAGTACTCCAAAAGGGTTGAGATTTCACGGGAAGCAGCCATTCAAAAGTGTAGCCAGGTTTTGGAGAGAGCAAATACGATATTAATGAACGATAGAACATCTTCATGTCAGACGAATCAAGGCCTTGAGGTCTGTCTTGTCGATTCCAAAATGCCAAGTCCCATGAAGATGTGGTAAAAGGAAGTGTGCTTTTCAATATTATTGCGCGTAAAACTGGCGCAGACTGTCCACCTAGTCACTTTACGCGGATCTATCCATCACGGACAAGAGCAGGCGTGCATTCTCCCAACCTCTTTGCTGTTCCGTAGCAGACTATCATCTTAAGCCCGAAAATGCGATTTCATTGATCAATCATGATTACTTAATCGTTGAGTTGTGGTTAACGATGTGCTCGAATGCTCATTCCTCCATTTTCTACTGATCTCTTAGCAAAACTCTACAACTTGTTATATCTGCCCTCCAAGAGACCTACTGGGATGGAGATGAAGTCGGTGCATCACGCATGACCGGATCAGTCCATTCAGCTTGCGTTAACACGCAAGAAAAGCATTGCCTCATCTAGCGGCGAAAGGCGTAGTAGCAGGCCTTCCGTTCATCTGCTGGTATCCGGATTCAGTTCATAGGCTGGCGTGGACTACACTATTAAGACTAACGATTATCCCGCATACCAAGGCATTCCTTCAATGAAAATAGGAATTTATGCGGGACTGAAATTGCATTTGTTTAAGTTTCGAAAAGGTGATGTTCCTGTCTCGCTGTTTGTTGGAGTGTGCCGATGATGTCTAGAGGGTTTACAGTAACCGGATTCCGTGTTTTCATGAAGGCTATTCAGGATTTCCTAATAACATTTAAAGCTTGGCAAGCTGCATGTGCGGACTGCCGTGTTTTATGCGGGAATAAGCATGGTGCGTAGATCATTACTAACTCTCCAAGTCATGTGTCAGGTAGCAAACACATTTAACTTAAGAAAGATGAACTAATAATCTTCGCATCATGTACCATGGACTCAGGATTGGGAACCTACTTCTTTCAAGTTTAAAATGCTTGGATCAAGGAGAAACGTATTCACCAACTCACCAGTAATGCTGCGTGCGCGGAAATGGACGAGTGAAACTCCACGAAGGCCTGACTGCGACCGGACATCTTAAACACAATTATTCGTAGAATCGCTCCATATCGGTAGAAGATCTGGTAGGGCGAAAAACAGACCTAAAATGGGCCTCACACGCAAACCGCCCATTAAACAACACTGAGTTGGGTGATTACTTGACTGCAAGTAGAGATTCTCCTTTGCGCACTAGACAACTCGACTGCCCTGAGCTTTTTGCACCAGTCGCGACGTGTCACATTCGTGGTGCTGTTGATAAATGCCTTGACTTAGCAAACTTCTCACCTCATCCTCCTCGTCCTCCTCCTCCTTATTTTAACTTATCAGCTAAGACAACTTTTATGCCAATCTCAAGATGAGGGGAAGGGTTTAATTTTCCCCTTTGGACATATTTTGCCTACTGCATCTTCGAATCGCCATTTTTCGCCTCTGGTCTTGCGGCTGTAGTAAAAATCGCAAAAAACACGTAAATGGACTGTGGGAAAGCGGCTAGCCTCATCTACAAAATTAACTAAGCACAGGCTCAGCATCAGAGAGCCTTGACTTGATTAAACGCTGCGATAGGTGAAGAAAGCAATCCAAACCACTGATCGTGTACTCAGAGTAAAGACTAGCCGTTTGCGCCATCTAGCGGTGGAGACCTTAATTGGAAATAAAAATGTGACTCTACTGTTGCCGTATCACACTAAAGTAGAAACAGAATCTTTTGTGAAGAAACTAACAGGATAAATGTAAGGGGTTAGCTCTTTTTTCGTATTACTTCTCTGGGTTTTCAGCTGTGCTGCTTTGTTTCGCAACGAAATGGAATTGAGACGGCTTAACGTATTTTTGCATTGATCCCCAACAAGAGGATGATCTCGCAAAGTAGAGATTCCCTTTTGTTTCAATAAGTTGGGAAGATGTGGAATTTCACCACTACTTATTGCTGCCGCATTGCTCGCGTTGATCACATCCGAGCCTCTTTAAAAGACCCTCAACTATCATAAAAATGCTATAGAGGAACAAATTTTAGTCTCTTGATTTTCGCTTCCAGTCAAAACTATTGTGCATTTTTTTGCCTAAAACTGCCGACAGACAAGGACTGGTTTCCTTCAGACTCAAAAAATCCAAGTGGATGACATCGGTTAAGCATAGACGCTTGAGCACTTCATGATTTGCCATCAAGTGCAGGAATGTTCAACGCGCCTTATTTTTGTTTTATGCGAAGTGTGTTGTGAGAGGAGGACAGTCTTTTGTCCTGCTAAGGGGTGAGTAAGACGCAATACCACCGCCTTCTCTCAAGGGCAGTAGCAGCAACGTGAGTGGAGGTTTGCGTGACTGAACTCTTACCACGCCAAGGGCTTTTATATGCCCTCTCAACACACGACTGCATAAATCTTCACAAAAAATCACTACTTTTCAATGGTCGACTTTTACAGAAGTCTCTCAACTAATTGCAGACGCAGCCTCATATTAGCCCAACCGCGTATCACAAACCGAACTGATTTTGCAGGTTAGCATGAGTTGGATGGTGCATAGGATGAAAAAAACTTCCACGCAGTAAGATGCGACCCAACAGGCCAACACACATTCACACATTCATTCATAGATCACAAAAGCAGCATTTAAGTGGCAGCAAGCAAACTACTTCCGGTTGCTTAAAGAGACTGCAATCCCACCTCCCTGAAACAGTTCTGAACACAGTCCAACTACAGCCTCGCATAAAATATGCGAAACGGACAACAATTGTTGAAAAGATGGGTCTTCGTGGCAGAGAAACTGATTATACTGACCCGTTATGGGTGCTAGGATTATCGTTTCGTGCCCTTTGTCGATGGGGAGGGGTCATTTGCTGCGAGGTGGATGCATTTCTGACTACCGGGAAAGGGCGGTAAGGCCGGGTTAGTCTTGATTTTGTGCCGCATTTATTTCCCACTTATCGACAATTCTGTCGCATCAAAGTTGCTCAAAAGAAGAGAACAGCAGTTGCTCCGCTACCCCTTGCGTGTGCGTACACAAAGCTATAATTTATGCATAGAAGCGAGGAGAGTGGATGCTTGCGAAACCGTCTTAGGCGTATTACTGTTGGTGCTGTTGCATCCCTCGCTAATCTGACAGAATAACTTTCCAGATGACTGAGAATCCCATATGAGACGCATGCATTTCGTCGCAATGAGTTGTTCAGAGGCATAAAAGGCCTCAACTTCTAAGTGTGGTTTAAGTTTGGAATGACTGACAGGGAGGTGATAATGCTCTTAATGCGTTTTGATGGCACAATACACAAATTTCCTAGTGTAAAGGAAACCTCCCGTTTTTCGTCGACCATTCGGTAACTAAACGCTAACCGATGGTGCATTCCTCGTGCAACTGATTAGCATTTCCAGCTAATCCCACTTTTGGGCTTGCAGACATTTTAACCACTTAATTTGCAGGGGATCGTTTACTGAGGGGAGTTTCAGGTTAGGCTGGACCTACTGGGATTATGATGGGCACCTGTCGCTATCACCACAGTTGCCTTACAAATGAAGCGGCTTTGAATCACAATTTTTGATCGCCAAGGATAAAAAGTGAGTAAACTCTTTAAAAATTGGTGTAACCAGAACAGCGGCCAACAATAAAAAAACTGCTAAACATTGCATGAATTAAATGCACACAAACAGGTCCATAAATAAAAAGGCACATTAACACTCGATTGTTTAACGCAAAGGAAAGCAGATTTTGCCATTAAATAAGCTGATACAACGCGTAACATTATTGCTCAAGTCCCAACCAGATCGTCGATCAACATCAGCAATAGCAGACCCATCCGTACGTTGGTAATGCACATCCGGCTCTACTTCCAAGGCCTTTCACCTTCAAGAGGGTCTCGGAGCGCTACAGTGGTGAGACAGTCATAGTGTACAACTCTTCTGTTAGGCGCGTAGGCACATCTGCAGCCGCGTTAAGACCCACATGGTTAAGTAAAAATTAGAACTAGTGTCCATTAAGGTGAGTTGTACGTTATGACAAACCCCAGCAACTACCCCAGTTCCGCGTCCGGCAGGATTCTTATTGGCAAATAAATTGGCGCTAGCTGTGAACCGTCCGGAGGTGTCTACTCCTCTTTCACTTCCTTACAATCTAGGTCTAGCCATAGAGATATGACTACGTAGTACTGGAATGAGAGTTATGCAGCAAAGATAAGCAGACACACATGATGTCCAACACTCCGATGACTGAGACGGTTGGTTTGTTCATGCTTTGCTCACAGAATCGACCACACTGTGCTGGCTGGCGCGAACGACTGGCCGAGGAGACCGCCCGGGGGACAGGCGGAAATGGTGTGGGCTTGTGTAATGCATTAGGCGTTTGTTTAACTTCGGTTTGGGTAATGAACCGCGAAGGTGCTTTGCTACAGAATTCTCAGGGGCAGCCTGCTCTTCAGAATGTTCCAAGAACCTCCAAGGCCTCCTGTTCCTTGGCGATTCTGTGTCTTCCCTTGCATTTAGGAAGCTATTTTAGCAATCAATTTCTCTAAGGAAATGAGTGCTGCTGGTGCCACCTCACGTGTGTGTAATTTAAGATTTCATTGCTTTACATGCGGTCCCACGACTGCACAAAATCTACTTTTAGCCACACTCAGTGAAATAAAAGGGTCCAACGGAATGGGAGTGAGGGATCTTACGAGAAGAAAAATACCCACTCTGAAACTTGTTCATAACACAAATTTATATTTGCCTATTTTAGGTAAATTTGTCATGTCAGCTGAAAAGTAAATTACGAGGTAACGCTTTGGGGATTTATTCGAGTGTGCACCATCTGACACCTAAAAAGTTGATAGATGTCAGATGGTGCGGTCAACTTTTGCACTACCCACTGTGAGACGTTTTAGCTGCTGGGGAGGAGCGCATTCTGATAGGGCGGGGAAACAATGGAAAGGAGGATGCCTTTGGGCATTGAATCTCTAATAAAATCACTGCGATCACTTAATCGTCGTTTTTACTTGTATGCACCAAATATTAAGAGGACGGAATGACCAAGCGTGTGACAGGACCGGTGGATCTGAGGATAATTATATCTGTAGAGACTTAGAGCAGCAGTTCAATCTGTCAAGTGGGTGCGTCAAATTGGAACAATGAATTGTCTTGTCAGCGTTAATCTGATTAATCTATAAGAGACCCGCAGCTGACATGAGAAACGACACAGCATTATGTGGCTCTCTTCACAGACCTGTCTTTTTTTCACGAGCAGTTGCAAACTGGAAAACACCAAATTACGTGTTTTTCAGTCTCAGCAATGTCAGACTGAGCTCACCTTAAAATAATCCATGTAGTTGAGTTGATTGTGTGGCGTAGGTTCAAGGAAGACACGCAAAACACGTGGCCGCGTCGGATTGTCCGCCACATAGTGCAGGAAGTGCTCATTCGCCATGGCAATGGCCTCGGAGACAGGTCGACTGATACCGGTGAGTTCGAGGGTCTGATATTTTGAGAACTGCAGGATGGCTGACTCCTCGCCTCCGCGAAATAGTGGTGGGTAAAATTGGTAGTATTCTAGCATCTTTGCTGCAACTTCGACTGAGGTCATTTCTATTAGGGCCTAAAGCGAGAGTTATCCGGAGTCATTTCTGAACCCACCATGGCCGTATAGAATAAATTGGTTTGCTTGCTGCTACAAAGTCCAAAAGACTGAGCTGTGTGAAATGTTAATCACTCTTCACGCTCCCTTAACCCTCTTCCACTGTACTTGGAGGTAAGAGGTTGTGCTACCTTCCTTTAGGTACTTCTCAATACTCAATTACCTTGTACTTAGCATAACTGGCAATCGCATCTCAGGCGTTGACATGAGCTTCGAAGACATGACGAATTAAGTGTAAAATTACCCAAATTTCTACTTTTCTGTGTGAAAGTCTACCACTCAAAGGCCACACGCACGGAACTCGCGTACGAGATGCTTTAACCATCTCATTCAATTGAAACATGGACAACAAATTTATGAGATGGAGCAGTGTATTTCGGTTTAAATAAAGAATGACTGTTTGATTAGCCTTTCAGTCCATTTTTCTGATTTCTGTGCCCAAAAACCTCACCAAAGTAAGTAGCTGAACGAATTCCACTGCCAAAACCGACTTAGGTAACGCCTGGTACGCACAAAGTTCACAAACCTCAACCTGGAAAGTGTAGGTAGTGTTCTAAGCCAACGCGAAATGTAAGTACAAACATTGGCCTTGTATACCTCTCGCCAGCGATATGAACAGGTCAAAAAACGGTCGTCCATTTTTCTCATTAGTAGTAACAAAGGCAATTTGCATGTTTAAGCAATTTTCGGATGATGAGTTAACCATTTTTAATAGGTCAAAGTGTCTGAGCCTCAAATTTGCCGTTCCCTACACCTCTGAGGATTGTCTTGGAGGCGTTATTAAATTATTTAAAGTCATGGCGTTTTTACAGCCCGTAACTCAATTACTATAACCTACACCCAGTGCAAGATAAGGCGGAGCTTTTCCGAAGGAATGCTGTTACGGCAGGAAGCGTGTCCGCTTGCCAACCGAATTCCGCCCACTCGAGGAGCGATAAACACTTGCTGATTGTTGAACCAAATGTCATTCCCCTTCAACTTCCTCCAAAATAAAGGCATCCTCAATCCTGATTGTCTTCAAAATGCGCTATTACTGAACTGACATGCCTTCTAATACTTTGGTGATCACCTTTCGAACATCGCACCAGCATTCCGAGGTATCCGAACGAATGAAGTTTTCTTATTTCCAATCCATTTTGAATTTCAGGTTGTAATGCCACCTTCCCAAAATAAAATCCGCCATTTGGTCAGCACTCAATCACAAAAAAAGACAGAAACAGGCGAGTGAGACTAAATGTTTGACAATTAGTCATCGTCTCACCCACGTTGCTACTACGGTGGTTCCATTTGTTTAAGTAATTTCGGCAAAAACTACATTTAACCACACAATTGCCTTTTTTCATTGCTGAAGTGTGAATACTCAATACTTGCCAATCAAGTTGCGCAGATAGGCTTAAAAAGACTTCATAACATATGCTTTTTAAATCACTTCGAGGTACTGTAACAATCCCAAAATCGAACCGCAATTTGAAGAGCAATTTGCTATTTTCAGGCACTTATGATCAATCAGACACTCACCTGTCCGGTCTTCTTTGTGAGGACGAAGTTTGCAATCGGTCCGAATGGCATTGCCAGTTTCACAATTTCGGTTTCTGTCGTTTCCGCAGGCAGTCCACGGATGTGCAACACTCGAGAAGGAAGGACGTAGGATGTTAAGGGCAAGCCTTCCATTCTTGGCTAAGTAAGGTAAATGCTGTCAAAGTATTAGACCGAACTCTGACCAGAGCCAATGCACAACCCGATCAACAGTTTTAGCACGAATTAAAGCCGGCTCTGTTGTAAAACCGGCGAGGGCTCTCACTTTGGCAATCGAAACAAAATTAAGGACCCACTGAAGCTATGCTGCCGCCTTACAGAAGCTCTTGTGAGCTTAACCTGTCACAAGTCATATGATAGAGTGGTTTCTTCCACATTCGGGTAGATTTTCTTAACGTCAAATAATGGATAGACCCCATTAAGATTAGTCAATCCTTCGATAGAGGGACTAGGATGTGAATTTAAATGTCTGCTATCCATACCACGCCTTATATTTTTGGGCAAGTCCTTAAAACGATGATCTTGAGCGACACATCCCCAACTGCACTAGGAAAAAGGCGCAATTCAGCGGTTCTCCTCCATACAGCTAATTCAGAGATGTGTGGAAGAGCGGAGACGCTGCAGAGGTATCAGCGGTGGTACCATCGACTGAGAGAAACCACCGTCTTATCACCGCCATAAGCCCTCGGTCTCGCAGGATTTGCTTCATTTCAAAAGACGCTTAAACTAACTGCACACGGATTCGCAAAGTGGGTTCAATCATATGTCCCCACAGAATCGTGAAAACAGACTCAGCTCTGCCGATTTTGTTTAAGCTGTGAGTACGTCATGGTGTCACAATCTCTTGACGTGAATCTTGAGGTCAGCTAGTCTCCAAGGCTTTAAAGCGTATTATTTTAGTCATAATTTTGAACAGCTGCTTTCTGTTTCCTGTTTGAGCACCGAAAGCCACCGTACTGATTGGAGACGAAGGATTGCGGCTTTTGCCGGTCCAGCCATAAGCAAACAATCGTCCAAAATACATTAAAGCGTTAGAAAAGGTAGGCGAATTGGCGTCATTTTGCTTCCGATGTTGTGATCCACTTCTTTGACTGCAGTATCGCCTTAAACCATCACTAAGATTCTGAGCATCTAGCGTCACACACACACACGCACCTGAAAGAAGGCGCCTTCTCACCAACTGTCAAAACGCTCAGATTAGCTTTAGGAGACGAAATAGTCTACCAATTGCATTCGGAAATGAGAATGAGAAGAGCGCACTTCATTAATCAGATTAATGGTTGTTGACTTTCTGTGTAATTGGGGAAGAAGTAAGACAGCAGGCACACAACCTACCCTTTTGGAGGAGACGCCAATGACTTCACTTGTGACGTTAAAACTTCTTTTCTAAAATACAAGAGAACAGAGCTTGCCGTAATTTTATATTCGTCGGCTTACTCGGTCCAAATCCTTGGTAAGTTTGGCAAAATCCTGTAGTTGCGCACAAATAAGTTACGATATTTCACACACTTGCTGTGAAAAATATGGATTAATTCGCCTTAACCGTCGACTATGTTAAAAGCTCCTCATCCGATGGAATGATAAAATCGCCTGTCGAATTACGCGGTGCAGATGCAGCAAGCCCCGGTAGATTGGGGCTCAGCACTGATTGCAATGTCGAATGGAGCAACAAATACGAGGCTACCAAATCGCCACTGCCACACATTTTTGCTAACTTAACTTCACTGCTTCTTCAATTGGATTCCCATTTAGCCCCATCGTAATTACCGTTGATATGGCCAAAAATTGGAGAGAAGTGGCAAACGAATTCAGTCTGACCCTCGTTTGCAACTTGGGAATCACGATTTTTTCGAATGACATTCAGCGCTATGAGGCACAAATGAGTGCTGTTTTAGTTTTCGAAGAAAATTTATTGACCCACCAGTGCTAAGATAAGTTCAATGCAATGAGGTGACCTTTTGCATTCGCGTAATAGCGCCTGGCTCGAACAACACTGCTGTCTGCTACCACTCAAAAAAGACTGCACCACACTTTCAGGGTTAAGTGAAGGCTGTAGGAAACAAACTGAGCTTACGACAAAAACAAGTAAAATGACTCCTGATACGCAAAAAAGCGTTTCACGTCTGAAAGCAAAGTCCTCCACTTTGACAGAAATGAAATTAGGCTGTTAAATTTTGAGACTCATTTTCCCCACCTTCCTAGACTTAGTTGCTGATAGTCTATTCGAAAACGTAATGGCGGAATGCAGAACACTATCAACCTGGCACCATTGGTGCCAAAAATTACAAAAAAACTTGGTGATAAAGAAATGGCTGGAATCCTCAAGAAAAATGCGTAAAATAACAGGTGATTTGGAGATCAACTTAGAGAAGGAGGTATTTAATCCGTTGTGAGAAGTCACACACCCTCAGTCCATAGCCGGTAGCCGCTAGATGGAGGAGGCGATTCAATAAGAGATTGTCAGACTGCCCAGGATGCATGCCAGGGCCGAAGACACGACCCAGGGACAAATCGAACGGCTTCACCCCGTCAGGTGCGAGAAACATCTCCGCTCACTTGCTGTGGGTCACTGAGTACGTGTGTGTGCTTGTGCGTCCGCCCTCTCATACACAATCACGCACGGGACAGAACAAATCGCTCTCCCAATCGGCGGCCGCGCTGCCATTGGCCAACTCGGGGCGTATTACGAGTGGCGTGCATCACGAGAGGAGATAGGATGCGAGTGGAGGTTGTGTGTGTGTGTGTGTGTGTGTGTGTGTGTGTGTGTGTGTGTGTGTATATGTGTGGAATAGGGAGGAGTTGTATGGAGGGCAACATCGCAAGGATTTTACCTCCACATTGCCGCGTGAAAAATTACTTCGCTCGCAACCTCCACCGACCCACACAGACTGACTGTGATTTAATGCCACTTGCATGAACTTTCCCCATCCTCGACCATGCTCCCGCTACCCATACTTTTGTTTGCTTCGCAACACGGAATGCGCAATTACATCGTGTGCAGTGCCATTTTCCCCCTAATATCACCATGCTTTGCATTTGTCTATATTCGCTTTATCGAGGGGATGTATTGTAGGGCCAAACCTAATCTGTGATGTCGTACTCTTCACGAGACTTCACGAGCCCCCATGTATCCTTCACATCTGGTGCTGACACATGCATGCTGAAAACAGCATAGCCGAGGCCTACTGACCTGGTTCATGAATTTGAAACTACAGTTTCCCCCAGACATTGGCTTAAATGCTATCCATATTGCAAAATGACTGGATCCGAGTGTTATTGATGTCAGCGGAACATAATTAGAATCGCCAAACTTGGAAGTGCTCCAACCGCCATTCGATGTGATGGCAAGTTAGCTGAGGTTACATGCCGTAATGATTGGATTAAAATTTAGCATTCGAGTGCATTTCTTGGAGCAATACTACCATAAAAGCTTAACGTTTTTTCCTTCCTTCTGGTAACCTCGAATTCAATTGCACTATGCGAACCCAAGAGAGAGAATGTTAAAAACTGCAAATCTCATGCCAATACATTTCCGGCTTAACTCCAGTGGAGATTTTCGCTACCTACTTTTCAGCTGATTCGAAGAGTAGCAATGGGAATATGTCTGTAAACCACTTTGAGGTTTTAAAAGTAAGTTGTGTTCGCACGCCTATTTTACTTGAGGTGATTGTTCCTCCACTACTTCTGCTTGCTTATCTTCTACAGGACCGAACTCTAACCCACTTGATCGTAGTCAACCGCCATTTGAGATTGTCCCATGAAACTCACACTCTATGTCCGGAGGCGTCTCCATAAATTTTTACAGTGTTGAGTTCCTCACTAAAAAAAAACGCATGATTCACCAGAATATTAAAATAGGGTCGCGTTTGGATGTTGTTCATCAAATTTAACTACCTTAGCGTCGTTTTTGCCTCTGAGATTTGCACGGTATTTTTAGATGGGAAATGTGTGCATCCTTAAGGCGGCGTGTAAGTATTGCCTCGACTGCACTACATTGAGTGTGCAAATAGACCCATTAATTGCTCTCAAACATCAACAATGAAAATCCACAGCAAGAGCTCACATGGAATACGCTTTGGGCGATTCTTCCATGGGTTGTATTCAACCACGGTGTGGCGGACCCACCGTCCCTCCCCAGTCGCCTCGCGGACTGAAGAAGGGAAATGCGACCAATTGCCCCCAAAGGTAGATAACCATGCACTATTGCTAAATAAGCAAGTACTTCCCACGCCAATGCCAGCTCCGCTTGGATAAACATTCTGTGTTTGCATAAGAAGCGCTGTCTTTATGCCTTTAACGAATGCACGCCTTGAGCTGCCTCCTTCGCTTTTCCTCTAGGTGACCTTCTTAGAGAGCGTCCGGTAACTTTCGTTAGATGTGCGATGGCACCTAATGTTTTTTTAGCTCGAAGAAAACTTGCTCATGTGGCCTGCCTATTTTGAAGGGCGGCTGCCGTTGGATAGCTCTGGTCAGCTGTGGCCCATAGATGCTTTCAACGATTGTCAGCGCATTTAGTTTCCCATCGAACCGAAATTACCGAGTACAAATCTAGCGCCACTTCCAAATTCCTACCATTTTATGGCCAAAAAAGCTATTCTTTAAATGGGAGACAACACTACCTTTGTGTGTAAGATGCGATGCAAAATCGAATAAAATCACTGCATTGTTGACAAGCTTGTCCATCCTCTTTGACCTAAATTCCAATCGCCACCTTTAGATAGCATCGTCAAGGTATTGAAACCGCTAACTTTTCCCCAGGGAAACACCAGTTCCCAAAACGCCAAAGTTGCATTACACTGACATTTTAAGTAACTCTAAGTTTTTTACCACTCCTCGGTTTCCCATCTGTTATGCGATCGTCTGTCAAGCCAACCATGCACATGTTCCAAGGTCAGCTGTTCTGCCGCAGCCGCGTTTCCCTCCGAGATTGGAAACATCCGCCCTCCCTCCAGCTCTCCCGGGATGTGCGGAGTCGCCTGCGAATTTACAAGTTTTGTACGACAGCGTGCCAGAATTGGGAAGAAAACTGACTTTTTTAATTAAAAAAAATTACTCCTCATATGGTTTGCGGCACACAAAAACACCCCTTTCACCCTCAACTTTGCTTAGCCGAAGCACCCTTCCAAGTCGAGAGAGATTAACGGTGTTCTTCAAGACAGCTTTACTGCGAATACTTTCCTTTTACCATGCAATGCAAGTGCCAACTATTATGGAGTGCTTAACCCATGATTATGGCTAGAAAATTAATGAACTGTCAATGTCAAAGTAAGAGATGCACTTCTAGTGCACAAATGGAGTAAAAGCTTACATATTCTGTACTTTGGCGAGCTGCTCTTAAACAACTAAGGCGACAGTTTTCCTAGCCAAGCACAACTTAACTACACCCCATGTCTGATCAATTGGTAGTTGATTCGCGATGATTATGGAGGCTTATAGATAACTTGGGTAGCATTTTTAACAATTTTGGCCTGTACAGTTGTGTTGATCTTTCGAAGAGACGCCACAGTGTTAGCAAGCGAAACTACCGCCTTCAAAGTGATTAGTTGCACTACGCGAAACTCTTGCCTAAGCCGACCCACCATGTCTGCTTCTTGATGTTTTCCCTTTACATTAGCGAACAATCAGCACTTTTATTGTTCATTTCAGCGATGACACGTGCATCATCTTACCACTTAACCTAGCGTGATTGCTGGAAGTTCATGGCGCATCGAGCGCTGCGTCTACTGTGAACCATTGCTTGAATGTCCCCTTCCAATGTGTGCGGGATCGGAGTGAGCACTTTCATTACTGCGCATCAGCCAAACGCAGGTAATTGCCTTCAGAACAAAGGCGTTCTGTATCGGTCTCACTTACGGTTTCTCACTCAATCAATCCTTTCGCCATGCGAATTCGTCGTGTAAGCGTTTGGTTAAAACTGAGCCAAGCCACGCGTCACGTGCTTGTGACAACTGAGCGGCTTAAGGGTGTAGCATTAGTCCCTACACTTGTTCTAAATGGAAGAGTGGCCTCATAAATGATTACATTTCTCCATTTTTGCAAACACGTACACGAGCTGCTAACTATTGCGAGTCGTCAAGCCCCATTCCAAAATAATTACCTCGCGATCCATGTCCAATAATACGGTTCACAGAATTCCGTTTGTCGTTTTTGCTTCGAAAAGGCTAAACTGCTAGTCTTTAATAAGTGCTTAAAATTAATAAGCAATGCCACCTCCCTATGTGCACAAAACGGCGATGTTTCACACAGTGTCCCGCTAACAAATGCACATTTGGGGGACCATGTGGTTTAAGGTGCAAAATTTTATCGCATAATCAGAGAATTAAAAATATCAATTATCACCTCTAATGCAGGAGACGCTAAAACGTGGCAAACCCCATCAAAGTCAGAACTAGGAATCGTTTACGCACACAAATAGAGGGGAGAAATGGGATAAAAATAGGGTTACAATCTCTTTACAACACGGGAATTGTGCCAGATTAAATTTAGTACTCAGGTTGAGGAGTTAACAAGGGCTTCAATTGTTTGCAACGTCGAACCTACAGCTCCTTGTTGACTGACGTCAGTGCTTGAGTGTCCGAGTGGCGCCAAGGAGAGATGGAGAGGCGGGGAGAGGGGGCTTATGCCCCATTACGTTCTATTTTACTGAGCTTCACACTTAAACGACCTTGTTAAATGCCGTTGATGAGACAGAAACGTTGCCTAGGAAAACAAAAAATTAAAAGTATGTGTTTGACATTCGGAAAACTAGCTTTTATTGATCTGGAATTTAATTAGTGCCATGTTATTCATGGGAATTGACCTTGACCGCTTTCAGCACCAGTAGCACACACACAAGCATGGGCTGCCTGCCGAAAGAGGGAGAACGGCATTACAGTGGGGGAACGGAAAATGGAGCCACAGAATTATACTTTTGCAGGTAAAAATGTCCTTCACCAATTAAGTGAGAGTTTTAAATGAATTGGATGGCAGCGTCCTGCTGACGATGCGCCCTCTTTCGCTAACGGGCAAAATTTTGCTTGAAGTTACTTAAGCTAGCTTAAATCCTCATGAGGACACTGCTGCTGTAGCATGGGCCGCCTGTTTGAAGTGAAGATGGGTTGTTTATTTTACTCTTGTGAATCCGGTGCAATTAACTACCATTGAGAGGGTTGCCACCATGACTTTCACTGTTGACAGCTCGTTTTGTTAGCGCCCCTTTTTAACCTACTTTGTTTCCTGTTTCACAGTCTAGCCAACCGGTATATTCACATACTGGTCAGTGTAGTGTGAATTTAATCCACTCAATGGAGGCAAGACGGCAAGTCACTCGGAAACGAGGTGAACAAATGGCTCAGTGGAAGCGCGATACGTGCTTTTAAGCATCAAAATGTGAACACTCTTCAAACATAAGTGGAGAAGCGGCCTCCTAACGACTAACCTGCGCCAAGCGCTGAAGCCTCCTTTAACGGTACCGGTAGTGAGACAAAGCGCAATGGCGAGTTTTGACTGCTGCTGCTTTGAGTTTAGTAAAAGTTGCAAATTATCTTTGCTGCTCAACACGGATGATTGAGGCGATTCGTGATGGGAAAGAGCTAGTTAGAGTCAGCTAGAGGAATGAAATTAATTATGTACGTAAGTAGCACATAACCCATTGCCAGCACCAAATTTGTGCTAAATGGCATACCGTTGTGCTACTTTAAGACCCACTTAATAATATTCGAAGTAAAACATTCGATGAGACATTCATTACGCAATCAGGTGGTTAAAAGGTTGAGGTGAGATTTTGCCAGATTTATTAACGCTCGCCCAAAATCGTTCCTTCCGTTTCGGTTGCACACTTGTGCACTATGTCACCGGATAAGCTTGTGCTTTGTGCGCCTCATTGTCCTCCTATAACACGCTGCCGTATCAGAAGCAACGCTTAATGCTACTTCTTCCGTAATGAGTTGGAATTATGTGAATTTCTGTACCTGCGCAACTCATTTGATGCTCAAGCATCGCTCCACATTGGATGCCTATGCAAACCATTCTAGCTAATGTGAACCAGCTTTTAGGGCGTATGCATTGGGATCAACGTCAAAGGTTGCCATTTTAACAAGCCCGCAAGTGACTGGAAGTGAATGTAAGGTCATCAGTGAGCTTACATCAGCTGCATCAGCCTTTGAGATGCCGATTTGATGTGGTTCAGTTTTCCAGTCCAGCAAGGCTTTTCTTATTAGGCTGAATAAACGCCCTCATTCTGAGTCAGAGCAAAATTTAAAATCGTAGTACAAGCGCCCGCGGTTGCGCGTACGTGTTGAGTCTAAGGGAGAAACAAATGCTTCTCCGAACCATCTTTTACTGAAATACTCGACAATGCGTACCATTCGCCCTAGCTGCCATTCGATTTTGGCTTTACTGCCGGCTTCCTTGTTGCATTCAGTGTGAGGGGCCTTTAAAGATCAGTGCGTGTTTAAGGGCAGGGAGAGGGTGGGCACCACGGCATTCTTTTGTAAGCCGGCACATGTGTTGCTGGCATTGCGTCAGGCACAATTTGGCGTACCCTTTGGCGTTTTTAAAGGGAATTGCATCCTCGCTGGTTTCGGTTAGCTTCAACCTTATAAAAATGTTCACAAAAATAGTGTTGATGGATGGCCATGCTTGTTTACCGAAGCGTGCACTCCACCAAAGCATAACACTCATGCGGTTATTGCCGTAGCGCTTTGTTTGCTTGGCCTGTTGATTGGCTTTCCACATAGGAGGTGGCTGTCTTGAACCTAGATGCGTGGGCCTGCCTATCGGCCATGCCAGAGGCTCGTTTCCTCCCTACCTTGAATAAATGCATCCTGATCTACACTTAATCTCCCTTTATCTTCTAGGGATGCTCGGGACGCTACAGTTGCATTACCACGCATGGATAAAGGACGTGTTTGTGACTATTTGCCTCGGCTTTAACGACCAATTTACTTGCTTGTGAGTAAAAAGCAGTCAAAATGTAATTATTTCAAATGATCTACATCCGTAATTGTAGTGTTTTGTTTGTTTGGACTGTTGGTTGGTCCGACACACTGGTGGCGACCATCTTGGACCCAGCTGCGTGGGCTGACCTCCCGGCCTTCCTTCCCGTCTTGAATACAAGTATTCTGATATACACCTAGCCTTCACGCCGTCTCCTATGGATGATCGGGACGCTAAAGTGGTGGCAGCGGATCGCAAACCCAACTTTGTGCACTTTCTACCTAGATTTATCCTGCAAGTAACACACTACAGCAATGCGAAAGAAGTGCCTTTGTTGGAGGGCTAAGCACCACATTTATCTCCGATACCATCCACTCTCGTGCTATACAGGAAAGATATTAACAACTGCAGGGATCCTAAGCGTGGACCGTCTGGAAAGGTGGGTGGTAAACTAACCTCGCAAAGGATATAGTGATGGTCGGCTGAATCAATTACTCCGAAGGTAGTTGGCAAGCTGGGCGAATCTCCAGGCCGAGTCGCACTGCCATGAGGGACCATTGACGTGGTGCCAAACCTCGTCTTATTTGCGTCGGATGTCGGCGCCTGGCACGGTTAGCTTGTGAGTGCTACTCGCAGTAATGATTATGTTGTGGTGGCCGACGTGTAAGGCGGATGAAGGGATGCGTCAAAGACAACGCTTAAAAGAGGAGAGGAGCTATGTAGTGTTTTGTTTGTTTGGATTGTTGGTTGGTCCAACATACCAGAAGCCTCCTTCATTCCCAACATGAATGCAAGTATTCTGGTCTACACGTATTCTTCTCTCTGTCTCCTAGGGATGCTCGGGACGCTAAAGTAATGGAAATTGAGACTGCTTAATTTTTCCACCCATGCACCTAAAAGTCGATTTTATTTTAAATTGGCCAACTTAAGCAGTCTGCATGGCTCGATGCAAACAATTCGAAGGCCTCAACTTTAAAGCCTGCATTATTTACAATAGTTGCGAAAACAACAATAGTTGTACCACTTAGATAAGCACAGCCGAAGCAGTTAGTTGAAAATCGCATAACTCATCACAAACATCCTTGAGATTTATGTCCTGTTTGCTTTAACCTTGAAAAGTGTTTGTTACGGTGCATTTTTAACCCGCTACGATCGGAGTTTGTTTGATGCAGATTTGGCAATGCAAAAGAGGGCATGGAAGTTGCGTAAGCCCGCTGATTTCATGCTTTAAAACATGAACATTACCAAGAGTATTTATTTTATTCCACGTGATGCGAATTATACGCATGTTAGTTGGGATTCAAATCAAGATTATGGGCAGAGCCTACCTCTTTCGAATTCCTGAAAGTGTCATATTCTACAACGTCATTACCGCTTGAGAGCTGGTTATTTTTTAAGCCAGACAGGATTACTCTTGATGTCGTCTTTAAGGTTGTTGCTCTACAATCTGTTAAATGCATTGTTTCAGCGTGGTAAAATTAGGAGCTAAAGATTTGTGGTTTTGTGCTGCACAGGATGCTTCATATTTTAATTTCTGGGTATGCTCTATTAATGTGTGTAGCGTTTATGGTAAATTCGCACCCATCTTTGATATTTTTTGATTTACGGCAATATTTATGTCAGTTATTCCGTAAATTGGAAGGGTGGTGCATGCTTTCCTGAATTCCACTTCGTCCATAAAATCCTCTCAGAGCTGCGGCCTTGTTTTCAGAAACTGGAATTGTCTCTAGACAAGCGCAGGGCTTCTTTTTGGGCTTAATGATTACAGCCTAGTGTCTGTGATATAATTTAAATGTTGATTGGACACAGTAATGATACTATCGTGTATTTTTGCCCATGAATTTGTCGGATCTGCTCATCCGATTGGCAGGCCAATTTCATTCTTGAAATTCCACTCCCGAACAAGGTTGGTATAACGGGTTATTCGGAAAAATTCAACCCACAGAAATCTCAGCATCTTCATTTAATACTTTTGACCATATTTGTTAACTGGACTTGCTTTTGCTGTGACGCAAAATAATCAGTGATCCATGATAGGTTAAGTGTGCATTAAATCTTACGATGCTATCCTTTTCTAAGCCACATTTGACTCCGTCTATCTTGCCTGTTAATGTTTGTTGTCGACAATTTAAAAACACGCTTTGTTCATAACACAGCAACCTTTAAAAGGGGTTTGTACGTGCGGCGAAGCAATTAATTAATACGTCTGTGGATATTTAAAATGATTTGTTACCTGTCTCGCCTACCTTAAGTATCCTGGTTCCCGTTTGTCCTTGATAAATAAGACCGACCTAACAGATAAGTAGTTACGTTGCTTTACACTCGAATCCAGAGGAGTTCGTAGCGCATGTTCCAGGCGCGGTGACTACATTGGCGTTGGGCCGAAAGTCCGCGCGTGTGATGGCAACGGGTGGCGAGGATCGAAGAGTGAAGCTGTGGGCAGTGGGTAAGCCAACATGCATAATGAGCCTCTCTGGACATACCTCCTCCGTTGACGCCGCCCAATTCAGTCCAGACGAGGACTGCGTAGCCGCCGGCTCCCTCTCCGGCTCTATTCGCATTTGGGATTTGGAGGAGGCCAAGTGTAAGTCTACTCTTTTCTTTTCTTCACTACCTCTTACGCGCTTCATAGTCACCACGCGTCTTCTCTTCAGCCTGATGGCCTAGATAGGTTCCTGATTTCCCTTCTCTTATCCTGTAGTCTTTGAGTTATCCTCGGGATAAAATATGAGTCTGACAAATGCTTTATGTTTGATCAACGAAGGGGCTGCAAGATTGATGTTATCCAGGATGTGTTCAGTTGCATCTCGGAAAGCATTCCAATTTTTTAATCTTGTTTCGAATGCCGTTTCCGATGCCCTTCGTTATCACTTTTTTACTTCGCCATGGGACAATTAGTTGTAAAAACTTTGCTAATGCTGCGATATTGTTTCGCAGAACGAACAGCTCCATCTTTATCAATGTTATTGTGGATCATAAGCTCCCAAATTACCTTTTTCTGTTGAACAAACTGTCAGGA
Organism: Taenia pisiformis; assembly: GCA_023968675.1. Classification (NCBI taxonomy): domain Eukaryota; kingdom Metazoa; phylum Platyhelminthes; class Cestoda; order Cyclophyllidea; family Taeniidae; genus Taenia; species Taenia pisiformis. The sequence continues at coordinate 2,967,342 of CM043736.1, forward strand.
TGAGCCTTTTCCGACAGCGACCGCTTCCCTTGTGCCATATGGTGTCGTTAATGGTGTCGCATTTCTAGAGAATGGACGCAAATCACCGCGCTTTTAGTCATAAAGTTGGTAGTTCTTCAAGGACGGCCCCGGTACATGGTCGTCGAGTATTGCCCCTTTACTGTCTTATAGAGCTCGAAATTGAGGTTCTTGTGCACAGATGGCGTGGTTTCGATAGCCATTCCGTTTCGGATCTCGATGGTCTTCTCTATTCACAGCGGTTGCCTTCCATAATAATCCGTTGCGGCATCCGGTTGTCGGGAGGTCTAGTTTTTGTTCGTTAAATTTCGACCCGTCATAGGACTGGCGCTATTTTCCGGCCATGGGCGGATAAAGGAGTTCGTCCAACCCCGAATATGGCTGAATTGTTCAACTGCAGTATCTTTAACTCATGCTTTTCCTTGATCCAGTGGCTCGAGCGCTTTCCGGTCACACCGCTTCTGTGCAGTCACTGGATTTTCACCCCCATGGAAACTTTATCGCATCGGGTTCAATGGATTCGACTGTCAAGGTACCCTTCCACCCTTGCTACGCGTTTATTTTCAGCTTTTGACGCTTTCATAATGCATGCTTGCTTTAATCGTATTGCTATGTGTTTCTGGTTGGCTGAAATAAATAACATTCTACATTTTTTTCTTTCCCCATTTGAAACGTTCCACCCTAACGGAAATCGTGACACAAAAGTGGACCCAAGCTGAACATTAATTCCGCTAGACAAAAATATGCGTTGCCAGGGTCTTTGACAATGGTTAACTGACCTGATCCCCAAGTAATTCAATACCTAGAGTTCTTCACCTCAAAAACCGTTACCTCGGTTTACTAAACTTGTTTATAGGAATGCTTCGTCCCCACAATGCCAATCCATTTCCGACTAGGCTTAATATGTCTTGTTATCACAAACTGATAAGGCATGCACATCATAAATGTCACACCGCCAGAAATCGTGTACAAATGCGGCTTAGGAATTTCGTGTTTGAACTGGTGACGTCTTCTTTTTACTATGAACTTCCATTTAAGCTATGGGACGTGTCGCGGAAAGGTTGCATCAACACTTTTCGGGGGCACACCGGCTGTGTGAACATGGTCCGCTTCTCTCCTGATGGAAATTGGATTATTTCTGCTGGTGATGATGGTCGTGTCAAGGTAATTGACACTCTTGAATGTGTCCCGTTATCCATTGATATTCTTTGGTGCTCCAGTCACTGGTCCATCTGACTTTTATGCGATTCCCTTTTTTATGCGTAATTTCTGAAGTCATTTTAGCCTCCTCCTATGCTACCAATTTTTGTCGCTTATATATGATTGTAGCAAAGTTTCCTTCAGCCCCCAATATTTGGTAATGCCCTCAGAGTTAACTCGTGTTTTCAGGAGCACCTTTTTGGTAGGTGAACCGTGGGAGACTGAACAGACCCGTGTAATCGAGTATGCATGCAGAAATCATATTCCATTGCAATTTTTACCAGATGCTATTCCTTGAGTATTTTTGTTCACGATCATTTTTGCGCTTTTTGACTCATCTGGCTGCTATTTTAAAGCATTGGCACAAAATTTCGGTGGCATTGCTTCTTTCTCATTATCTACTTCAATCCTACGAGTTGGCCTTCGATGTCGCCTATTGTGCTGACGACAGTATGCCAGTGGATGTTTTTTGCTGTTAATCTTGCACTACCCTTCTTTCGCATAAGTTCCAGGTACTTCATCCACCCTTATTTCCTTAGTTCTACGGATTGTCATTTCTATTCTTCCAGTCTAAATAATTAACAATTAATGTTCTCTCCTAGGTAGCATTCACGCTATCCATTTTGCTACCTACTTTTTCACCTTTTCCATAACTCACGGCTTCTTGCCTCTGATGCAGTTCTAATCGTTCCCTTGTCGCACCCTAAATGCGCTTTTCCTGTTGTTCCAGGCAACTTTTTCCCTTGCTTTGGCACATTCTCGAATGGTTTTAGCTAATCACGAAGCGGCCACTGTTTTTGAAAAGAATCTGGTCTAATGCATAGCCAGTTGGGGACGGCGTAGTTCTGCAGCAGTCTATATGGTTGCATCGGGCTCAACTCAAATAAAGAAGTTTAGATAAATTCCAGTTTCTTGATGGGTGCGATTGTCGATCCTTGGATTTATTCATATGCTCGAACATGCACCAGCCTTACACGAATTATGTGCTTGGCAGTTCGTCAGCCGCTCAAGGTTGTGCCACTATTGGATTCATGCTTCAAGTTTTTGGCACTCGTCCCAATATAGCATAGTATTAATTGCTATCTTGTCAAAGTACATTTCACAACGCTATTTAAGAAAAGTTCCTTCAAGGATTTCGAGTTTTACAGCAAATTCTATGATAGTAAAGTGGCCCGAAACATTTAGCTGAAAGCAAGGCTATGGTGGGAGAGGAACCGCTTTACCTCAATGAATTGAACAAGTCAAAAACATTGGTGACAAGTCGCCACTGTCAAGTGCCCAAAAAGTTATTGCAGCTTTCGGTACAGCATGCATGCCTTGTAAAGTGCATGCGATTGTGTACCTGCATTTCTCCATGGTGTTCACTGTATTACTCCTCTTGCATTTTCTGTTCACATTTCCAATGAATTTGATCCAATCTTGCATGTTTTACTGGCCAGGTCGAATCCGGTTGCAAATCTCCTGCATTCTCTAGTGCAATGCGTGGTATAGGAGAGTGGAGCATACCACTGGGACGTTTGCTCTAAAACGCTGACTCCGGTGATGAATTAGCCTATGTGTTTTGTTATTGGCACCTTAATTCAAGGCAACTTTTTTAACAGCAGCTTTTAGTAATGCTTGCCATTGACGGTGAAATTGTTATCGTTCATTTACATTAACTGGGAAAGTTGTAAAATCTGAGCGAATGGTTTCCACATGGCTTGTTCTAGCGGTATGCAATGATAAGCCTTTGGGCTTTGAACTTAATTTTCACTTCTTTTACCTTTTAAAACACGCTCTTGGGAGGGAGTTGTAATGAGTGACGGCTTTTGCATTGTAACGATTGTTTTGCGTATTCTTCTAATGGTGGTTCTCCGCCTGAGTGTCGCTCTTTCTGGCCACCAATGCTTGATAATCCTGCGCTAGACAATTGGAAGGCAAAATTAAATCACATATGCTACCCATCGGACCACTTTTTCTACAGATATTCGTACCCTCATCCAAATGTTTAACTTGTTTGTAAAAAACGCATCTACTCTAGGTTTATCAATGAGGCAGATTTATCCTAGACCTGTGTTATCTCGGCATTTAGAGTACACTTACTTTCGCTAGCAATAAACTTCCGTGAATAACTGTGTTTTGCATCTCGCTACCATGGAAAGGACCGTTTTGTGCAATTTCAAGGCGAGCTACGCACCGATCATCCGCTTTTCACACGAAGCGTGTGACCATAGCAGCTATCGCTAGGATTTGAGTTACCATGTCTTGATCCTTAACGCTAGTTGTACGGTCATCTTGACTAAAATATCTAAACAGTACTGGTTCACGTGAATGCTGGTCTTTTATTTATTACCTTTTTTGTAGGTATGGGATCTGGCCACAGGAAAGCAGTTATCAGAGCTGTCCAGTCACACAGCACCGGTGACGAGCATTGCCTACCACCCTACAGTGCTGCTGCTGGCCACGGCCTCTGCAGATCGGACTGTGCGGGTCTTTGATCTCGAGACATTCGCCCAGGTCGCCGTCTCCGGCATCGAACTGGCCGCTTCCGCGGTCCGGCGCATTGCTTTCCATCCGGAGGGCCAATGTCTCTACGTCGCTACAACTGAACAGCTCAAGGTTCGTACATTTTAATTGTCTTTTAACTATTTCACTCTCCTCTGCATTAGTTCAATCTTGTTTTGGCGACTTAGTACTACTTCTATAAGTGTGAGTTTAACGAAATCGGGCGCGTCATAGCCATTTTCCTTTCACAAAATATTCTAATTTCAACGGGCATTTGTTTATTCTTAGTTATTTTCTTAAAATGTCTCGTTCTATCATTTCCAGTTCATCAAAAATTCACACTTGATGCAAGTTTACCATTTGCCGTTTTTGCGTTATTCTACCGATTCAAAAACTTCAATTCTGTCGAGGCCATTCCTTTCTCATCGTGTGCATTCTGACGTTTTTATTCAAACCCTCTCTCACCACTGGACGATATAAGCTACGCAATCGTGTTGCCTTATCTCTTTCTGGCCATTCAGCTTAGCAACGGACGGTAGATTTGGTTCGGCATCACTGCCACTCAACTTTCTTTGGGTCTGCACCACTCTCCTTGAATCACTCCAGTTTTATAGAAATACCATTTTAAGGGAAGCAAGTATATCTTAGGAAATAATTTGGGGATAATAGTTACATTTATTGTATTAACTTACTTCACCAATGTTAAATCTCTTTTAATACAAAGGACACCCTTGAAGTCCCTCACAATAGCTTTTCTGAGGTGTTTTGCTTTTTCAAAATAGCTAAATGGAAGCCAAGCATGATATCTCAGCTCATTGTTTATGGCCCACCTAATTGCTGATATATACGATCCGGTAGTTATTGGGTCTACTGCTTTGCAGCTCTCTTCTGTTTTGTCGAAATAATGATCTGCAGTTGTATGTTCTGCCACATCTTAACGACCGGTCGGGTGCGTGAACTGTATTTAAGGACGCTATCCTTCTTTTTAAACAAATATCACCTATTGACGATTCCTAACAGAATGGTTTTAAATTTCTACATTTTAGTCCATAAAATTTCCTTTTTGTGAAGTCATCGCTTAGTCCAACTACTACCCCTTCGAGGAGGCATTCAAAAGGTGCTGAAGGTGGCACCACTCTGTATTCATTGGTTAAACAAGCAACTCTTTTTGCCAAGTCTGAGGTAACTGCCGAATATTGATGCCATTTTTTTACTCCACTTTTGCTTTCAAAAGCTTCTTGTAGGAAAGCACACTTACTCTCTACTAAGTGAGGCGAAATGGCTCCTCTACTTTTATCTGACACCTCATTTTGATTGTTTATCGTATCTTAATAACATGCCCGCATAATTGCAATGGTGACTTGGTCGTCCATTGCAGTTACCAGCTTGTGCATTCAAAATGTCACGGCTCTTCTTATCCAATTCTGCACCACCATATCCTTTCCTTTGGCGTTCCGAGTCACCTCTGCACACATAATATCACATACCAGAATTGGTTGAAGATTCTAAAGCCTGTGTAGTGGAGCATGCAGTTAAAATTCTTCTGCTGCAGTACTTCTTTTGATTATTTAAGAAGGCAACTTGGGTACCCCATGTCAACAATTTCTCAGTTATTGTGCTCCAATAGGTTGTCATAACAGTATTCGTCCATACCCATCAATGTGATACTGTTTTTCGGTAAGTGGTGTGGACTCATTTTTAATTAATTTAGTATGAAGAGTACTGAAAGCGCTAACCATGCTTTCATCATCATAGCTCCTATCATCTTCAATTTGAAAAAAAAACGAATTTTGTGTGTACTTAATAAAGTCTCTATTTATCGCCGAAGTTGTGGCAATGAACGCGGGTCTGAGAGTAGTGCGGCCTGGTGGTGACAAGAAGCTGAAACCCCTCACATGACCAAGTATATCGTACCCTTTAACAATTCTCCAATAAATTCAGGCGCTACAAATGATCTGGTGAATAGTCTTTGATCTTAACTTCAGCTGGCCATTGCTGTTTTTTCGAGAAAATTGTGCGGCAACGTGCTTCTCCGTCACTGAAAGGAGGTTTTCAACTCTGAGTAAATTAGTCACTAAGTTAATTATTAGCCTATCGTATTAGAAGGCAGTGTTGAGAGGACTCTCACATTTTCATTTCCGCGTGCAGATCTACCACTTTGAGACCATGTCGTGCTTGGAGACAGTGCAGGTGGGTTGGCGTGGCGGTGGAGGAGTGGTGGATATGGCGGTGGCGCCGAGCTTTAACCAACTGGTGGGGGCCTCTCTCTCCTCCGCGGTGGTGACCACCTACATCGCCGACGTAAAGTCATGCGTTCCCTTCACCTCGCCGTGCCATAACCTTCGCTCCCACCCCTCCTCGCCCTCCTCCCCTCAAGACCACCGTCTCGGCATCCAAGATGTTGACGGTGGTGGTGGGAGCGTTCTCACATCCATACCCCTCCCCTCCACTGATGAAGTGAGTTGGTGTTTTGTTTTTTGCCGATACGCTTTCATCAGTGGGACCCTTTCTCAAAAATATGATGGGATGTGATTTACTAGCTTTTCAACATTGAGAGTTCACCTGGACGTCATTTCACTTGAATGCTACCTTTCCTGTGAATGTTTATCAATAAGTGAGATAGTTTCTTTTTAAAATGCAAGATGTCTCAGCATCGTAGGCCCATACCCTGTTTTCATTTGGTCTTTCCTCTTTTGTGATTTTGATTTCGCTTAGTTCTCTACTTGGGTTATTTGCAGGGTCCCTCGTCGCACACAAAGGTCATCCCTTTGCATCACCCTCGCGGTGCTCGGTTTTCAGTTCAGCATTTTGTGCACTTTATGACTAGCAACTTTACTTTAATTTTCAAATCTGATGGTAGGTGCGTTGCGTTCATGTGGTTTCCGTGTGATTCCACACTTTCTTTTGCGTTGAATGTGCTTACTATTACCGTCATCAGCAGTGTCAAAGCTTTAGCGCCCAGAAGACCTGAATTTCCACAGATATTGTCATAATCGTTAAACTTTGCAGCTTGACAAGAGCTTTATGCTTTCTAGGCGCTCAGTATGGATATGTTTGATTCCAGGGGTGAGGACTAAGCTTTCTCGGCCACTTTGGATGACTACGCGTACCGAGCGAGGCGAATTTTGCCTTTGACTGTCTTGTCCTCGATAGCACAATAACAGTCTTTTGTTGCCTGTTTTAGTAGCAAATTCTTGATTCCCTTTTTTGTGATCTGTGCATTTTTTAGTAGCTACCCCCTTCCCACACTACCGAATCTTTTTATTTCATGTCATGGGTCTACCGACTAATAACTATGTGCGTTCTCTGTCAGCGATTCGGTACGTAAATGCGCAAAATTGTCTTTCATTCATCTTTCATCGCACACATACCCACTGTTCCTCAATTTCATTCGAATCTCTCTTAACAACTCTGTTTGCTTATCTCCTCATCTGATTTAGGTGCGCTGTGCTAAAGAAATATCTTGAAATAGTTATGGTGTCCAGGTGATGAAGGAATATTGGTTGTGCGAGTCCTCCGTTCTCGCGGATTTGAATTTTCCTGAAGCTCTCTAGCTCTTTCAACTCATATGCAGTCAAACAATCAGTCTTTGTTTAAGTGTTATTTTTTAATTACATGATGCAACTTCATTTTTTATTCATCCAATTTTTATGTGGCGGGCAGGCTTTGCACAGGATCGTTGCATTCCATTATGTGCTGGATCATCTTCTGTTTCACCTTACTTAGGCCACGGGACCCCAACACGTCGCTGGCGTGGAGTATCGCCCCTGCTTTCAGCAGACTCAGTCTTATCGCGCCTTCGCTCACCTTGTTTTTTATTCGCTTTCAGCCTCCTCAGTCAGCCCATCAAATAACCCGATGTAAAAGTGATCAACGTCACTCTCAAGCCTCCATCCGGAAATCTTTCTCCTTCAAGGGGGACACCATCATGCCTCGCGTGGCCCCCGTACGTTCCCCTTCCCTCTCATCTCTGTTCCAAACTGGTGCCGTTTTTGTGGGTGTTGCTGGTCTGACAACAAGGTTTTTGCTCGATCTCGGGTTCATTGTTTTTAAGCTTCGACAATGCGTGCTAATCACCATGATGGGCATCAACACGGCTGAAATGTCTAAGCAGTGGACCTGGGAATTTCGATTAGCTGTTCGTATTTAACGAAAAGGCATTTTTTCTACACAATCAAAGCATAGGTGTAATTGCTTTACTGACGAAAGCTTTTATATTTTCGGCATCGGTATACAATTGCATATACTTAGACGAACTCGGTTGGGTTCGTACCATTTCAGCGTCTGTGTGAATGTGCACTTAGTAGCTTTTAAATCTAACAAGACCAAGGTCTTTGAGCTTGGCGATCAATTTCGCGCCTACCTGAAGTTCAACGCAGTTCTACTCTTAGTTTTATGCTCTTATTGTGACGCAGGAAAGGAAACATCGGTGTGGTTTTTAGTGCCAACTTGGATGTGCCGGTGCATGAAAACAATAAAACACTGGAACTGACCTTTGCAACATCATACCTGGCTGAGTCAAACGCCGCCGTGTTTGAGATGCGAGCCTCACAAATTTAAACAGGCGATAGTTCACATTATCGCCATTTGTCGTCATATTGAAAATTAACGTTTGATTTGTTGTGATTTTGTTGGAATAAAAAGGTCTTCTTAGTTCCTGGCGATGGGTGGCTTCAGTTGTCAGCCTTTTAATGTCTGAATTATACGACCAACTTTATTCCCGTGTTGCCTTTCTGGTTTCGTTGTTATATTTGCCCGACCCCGCTAATAAACGCGACTTCTTGGGTGTGCAATTAGCGGTCCGGCGGTAGGCAGAAATACCTTTGAAGGTCTACGTTTGGTTGAATGCACCACAAACAAGTGTATGGGTCGTGGCAGTAACCAAGCCCAGAGTTTTCAGTGCAAGCTGTTATGATTCGATGCGGGTTTGTTGCAGAAAACAGGATGTGGAAGTTTGATTTTTACCATTTCATGGTTCAATTAACCATTAACACACCTACTCTACTTTGTGCCAACCAATGATTTACCCGACTAACTACACTAGTCTAGTATCCACTTCTCTGCATATTTGCTAACTGCAGACTGGATTCGGCTGTGAATCATGTCCCTCTTTTCCTACCTTTGAACCTAACAGTATTTATTCGTACCCATGTTTCACATCTGGAAGTCGCTGTTGTTGCTCCCCTTGTGTAGGGTTGTATACCATCTTGTTACGTGCAGGCGGAATCATCCACAGCGGCGACGGACATTCCCTCGGATGCTGAAGATTCGCGCCCTGTAATCGATGATATGAGGGCCTATAACCGCGTATTCAAACCCAAACGTGCAATCGCACGCAGTCCCAATCGTCTTAAGGTCGGTAGAAGTGGTGCCAGGGCTCCTCCACCACCACTACAAACGAACACCACCGTCAGGCCACCACAAAATTCTCTTCCAGTGCCCTCCAGTGAGGGAGAGGACGAGGAGAGTGGTCCTTTCTGTCCTCCGCCGCATCTCCAATCCAACATTCGTAAGCCTTTAACCATTGGTCGATTGGCTTCTTTTTCGCCCAAGATTTACGTGTATGTGATGTAGTGCAGTCGTCCTAGCTACGCGATTGTTGGTGTCACGTACGCTGGCACTGTCTTTCATTTGCGGCTTTTTGCATAAGGGAAGGGGGACGTTTAAGTAAAATCGGAACTAGTGCTGAGTGAGGAAAGCTTTGTTACTCGACTACATTCCACTGCATTTCCACATTCATCGTGATGGTTCTTAACGAAAATCTGGAAAGTAGATTTGGTTTAGCACAATTTATTGCTGCGGTCGAACCATCCCTTGTATGATTGCACAACAGGTTAGGAGCTGGTCAGTCATTGAAGTGTTTACATCATTCGAATGGTTTATAGCTGGCTGGTTATGGTTGAAGCAATCTGTCTTTCCCCAAGCACCACGTGGAGTAGTTTTTGGTATTTAATCGGTCGGGGTCGTTACTCGCTGCGGCATTGGCATGCGGTGATCACACTCGTAAGCAAGGCGTGATTCATTGGCACGTAATTATGAATTCTTTTTCTTCCATGTTTTAAATCAAAATTTTGCTTTACTTGTATGAAATTTAACTACCTTTTGTGAAGGGTCGAGACCTGGAAGTAGGTGATGTCATTAAGCATTATCGCTTGTGATGAAGCAAAATTTTACCTCGACCTACATCAATCAAACTCCTTTCGTTTATTTGAATAGCCAAGTACATTTGTCTAACATATTGATTACAGTCATCAGCCGTATGGCACTCCCAATTTGAAAGCTGATATGACTTTTTTTAATAGGGTATCCACATTTTACCCTTTCGTAATAATGGATTATTGCTTGCTAAACTTGAAGCATCATTTACCATTTTACTGACGTATAGCGATAGCCTATCTCTCGAATGATTATCCAATTCCTTCGATATATAAATAACAGCTGATGCTGTTCGCCGCCATGATCGCATAGGTAAGTCGGGCTCTCGAACGCCTCATTGTGCTGCTGACTCAGTCAGTTCAGCCGAGTCTCTAAACCCAAAAGAACTATTACTAGATTCCAAAAAGACCCTTCACCCAAAGTCATGAATTAGACTCAAACAAGTAGCATGCGATTGGTGCACTAAGTCTTCGTACCTCATGCATGACACCTCAAACGCCTGTTTTGCAGGCATAGGAAAGTCGGAGCGGTATTTGCTGCGTGGCTGGTGGTAACCTATCCTGATGCTCTTCAGCAACTGGTGCTTTTAATGACACAATTGTGTTTGATTTCTGTCTTGCAATTTCGACATCGAAGGTGGCAAGCGTTATTGTAGAGCTGTAGCATGCATTTGAACTATTTGGTTCATTTCGCCTAGGGAGGTACCACTGGCCCATCCTTACGACTTACCGTAAGTATGTCATGTCTTTTCTCATTTAATCTAACACCTTGTGGAGATTTGTGATGAATTTTCTGATTGGTTGTGGCGGTCTTTTACGGCCACGGCATCAACGCATCTCACGTTGGCCATCTCTCTCTGTCTTTTAGCTGTGACCGATGCTGACAAGACCGCTTGTGTAGAGAACGATAAATTGGACATCTCCGACTTTTTGTCCGTAAGTTCTATCCCTCATATCCGGGGTGCAAGTTGCTAATATGTACTCATTCTACACAACTTCGCTTTTGTTTCCTTTGGCAAAGTTAGCCACCCCAAGTTAGTTGGCATTACCTCCAGTTAATCGACATCAGACGGCCTTCCAAGGCATCAAATCAACCTTTTGCACGAACCTTGCTATCTTTTGATTGTTGATGGCATTATTAGCCACTTACCAATGTGCGCAATCAAACTGGGAGACCTCCTAAGATTTATGGAGCCATTGGAAGTGGTAACCGAAGCTATTTTCGACTCTTAACCAAACTTGTCAAAATCATCATTTTCTATTTGCAAAGTCCACATGCAAGTACGTTTGGCTTTTAGTCACATCAAATCAAACAGTGTACAAACTAGGGCTCTTCAAGCTGAGTGACTGTGTCCATGTTGATTCATCTGTAGCATAGCTTCTTTCTACCCGAAGAGGCTGCCTTGTTTGCTATCAGCAACTGTCTGGGATACTACTTAATCTAACAGGTTAAATATGCCAATGAAGGAAGCAGTTAACTTCACGGACCCCTCGCAATAAATGAGAATAGTACTTTTAATTCCAGGTTGCAGTTTGTCGTTATTTCCACGCCACACATGTGTATTGTATGTTCAAGTCACTTTTTGAGTTTTAAGAAGGGCGTTTTTTTATTACGTTTGGCTTCGGAAAAATGCTTGCTCAGAATAAATGGATTGAGCTACCATATTCATTACATCTTTATTTTCAATGAAGGCATACTAAACGAGAAAATACCCACTACCTATTTTTTTTCGTAAATATGATTATTACACTCGCCACTTTGTGCCTCGCATGTCTTAGCAACAGTCTATTATCAACCATGTATGAGTCGGTTCCAACAAGAACTGTGAGGTAATTTGCCACTTTCCCGTCTTTCTTCGTTATTAACAAGTTATCAGCCGATGGAACGGCTGACCGACGTCCTTCTCGGATCGTAGAGTGGAACCTCCAAAAGTCAGTGCTTCCTCTGAATAGCGGAAGACATCACCACATTCTTTTTTCGTTTCACATTAACATTTCAAGCGGAAATTGCACGCGGAGCGCAAATGTCCTCTTAATTCACACATCGTCTGTTCCTGTTGATGTCCTCCTGTTAATTCGAGTCCATTGCGTCGTTTCCTCATGTGATTTGGCGGCGTCCATTTTATTTTTGGTGGTAGATTCATACCTATGAATTTGCCCAAGACATTGGAAATCGTATTTCGGCGCTAATTGTTGCACTTTCGATGGAGAATGTGAAGAAATGGTAGCGAAAATCAAAAGGCACGGTTTATCTGGTTGAACCGCTCCACCATTCATTATTCCCCACTTTTGGTCCAAAAGGTTGGCGAGCGAAAATTGTAATCCCCAAGTGCCTCTTGTTCCGCTGTAACCTTGAGCATTATATCATCGATCCCAACCGTGATGAAACTATGCATGCTTATCGACTGGGGCATACTCCTCGACGAACATCGAAAACAACAGCACCTGGAAGTCCTTCCTATTTCATGCTCCGCTTGTTTTAAGCTCAAAATATCGACCCGTGTTTTCCATGTTCTTTCACCCCTATCGCCGACCTTCTGCTAACTAACTACATTGACTTCCTCGGTATATGAGTTTGACCGCTAGCACGGACATCTCCATTTGTGATCCTGTTACAAACCTGTTTCCATTCATGTAGACCCAGGTACTAAGTGGACACCAATACGAAATGGCATATTTATCAAGCATGAATAATCTCGGAGTACGAGTTTTGCGTGCGTGACTGCAAACTGGCTAGTGGAAACAACAGGATCATTCCATTATAGTTCATTTTGGGTACTTGATTGGCCTTGACCCTATTTTGACCGTCTGTGCATTTGGAGCTTACCTGTATATGATGTTGGTCAATTAGGAGAGTTTTGAAGCGTTCCAGCTTATTGGAGGAATTATCCACGAAAAAGGTAGACTGCAGAAGTGGAAGCTTTCCAAGTTGTAGGCATTCTCAACTCAAAGCGCTTTCCTCATAGAATGGGATAAAAACTATGGCGCTGGCCAGTTATGTAATGTATACCGTCATTTCATCTCTCTTCTCCGTTGTAGTTCAACGCATCGGGAGGCCAAGGGTCCAACATTAACGATTCCTTAGCTAACATGTGGAGCATGATAGATGATGCCACCGTTGTCCCTTCCAAGATGTCGATGCCACGTTCCGCTGTAACTACGAGAGAAGCAGTCAACCGCAGTGCTGGTGGTGAGATGACGGCGCTGCACCGATTGCGAACTCCTCATGCGGCACTGCTGGCAGTGCTATCGGCACGACAGAAAAGCCTCACCACGGTGCGTCTTCTCTGGCCCCGGGAGAATTTGCGTGCTGCCCTCGAGTCAGCCATTCTTATGCAGGATCAAGCCGTCTTTGTCGATGTCCTCCGCGTCCTCCTCTCCTATAGGTCAGCTCGTGCCTAGGAACAGCTCCAATGAATCATCAACCTGATTTGCCGCTTTTGACTTTGCTGAGTTAAAAATTTTCATGATTGTTTTCCCTGCTTTTAGCAAGCAATGGAGCCTAGATCTTGTCGCTGTGCTACTTCCGCAGTTATCAAAGCTTATTTGGAGCAAATACCCCACGTAAGTGAGCCCACTGCCTGCCAAACACCACTACTTCATTTGACTGACCAAACCCCTTTTTTAACAGTTATGTAGAAACCACCTGCCAGGCTGTGCGACTGATACTTAAAAACTTTGCCAGTCTCATTCGTCAGACCCTTGATTCAGCTCATGGAATCGGTGTTGACATCACCCACGAGGAAAGGTAAGATTTGTGTGGTTGTGTCGTCTTCTGCTCCATACTTGTAACCGTAAATGAAAGTCACCTTGTTACAACCAAGAGTTGTCCGAACACGGGAGCAACAGCATTTTGGGCGCTCACCATCGCTTCGACCTTTTAGACGAGCAAAATGCCAAACATGTGCGACTCACCTGGAGGCTATCCGATCCGCTTTCGACTCACACGACGTTGCCGCCAAAGCCGGCCAATACGGTCGAGAAGTCTCCGCACTGTTTTCCTTGCTCGAATAACAAGGCTCATCGCGCCGCCTGTGATCAAACCGCACGACCCCCAACTTCGTCCCCGTACCCTTAACTACAATACCCACGTGATAAGCCCTGTAAATAATAAGAGCTGTATCCCGCAGAACTTTCCGTTTCCTTTTGGATGATCGTACCAGCACTGCTGCTAATCCGTCACCGACACCCCAGTTACGGCACACACACGCTGCTGCTAATGTGGCAACATTACAGCGGGGCAAACGGGTCCTCTCACCAGACGTCTGTATATGACACCACACTAGGTGGGGGCGCATCCACATCAAGCAAAGCCAAAGCCGCCTAAACGAGGTGCGAGACTACACGATTTTGGGGCAATCAGGACCCCAAAAGCCGATTTGAGCGCGGCAGAGGTTTCCCACACAAGGCTATGCACCGAGCAGAGGTGCAGAGAGGGGCTCACTACGAGAAAAAAACGCAAAGAACCGCCATGCAGTTTATTTATAACATTTACTTGGCTGCGCGAAGAGCCTTCACAGTTTCGTACGCAACACTATCCATATCACGGCGACCGGTGCGCGAAATTTCTCTGCCACTAAAACGTAGCACAAGGAAGTGACAAACCTATTTTGAAATGAGTTAAAGCAACAGATGGCGTGCGGACTATCGTGAAGTCAGTGAGAACCTTACCCATCACTCCGCTTTTCCACAAGGCCCATATTCTCAACTTCATGGAGGCATCGACGAAGTATGGAAGTAGAGGCACGCACATGATGACGTGGACAAACGCCGTTTCGCTTACCCCGACCAAAGGCCTTGCTAAGACCAGTTAGACCCGTGGGTCTGAGGTAAAGATGACGAAGAACAGCGGCACAGCGGACGTAGAACCAGTCAGAATCGTAGGGAGCCTGCTCGTTGGCAGTTGATAGTTTCACAACATCAACCCAATCAGGAACCCTTATCTTCCCAGTTCTAGTAAAACAGAAAGACAGCGCCTACTAAAGAAGGCCCTAACTCCAAACGGAACAGCAAGAACGGTACTATGCGAATAAGGTGTCCAGGATACACGTTTTGCCAAATGACGTACTCACTTCTTCAAAAAATTGGCCAAAGCAGCAACATAAATGTGACCGTCGACATCCTTAACGGAAATACGAGCCTAAAGCAATTAAACCAGAAGGGAACACGCACCATTGCTCGAACACGTCTGTTGGGAGAAAAGGCGCTCCACCAGTAACGACTTAAACAAGACCAATGTTCGCATTGACCAAAATAAGACAGATCTAAAATACGTTTTATTATTCTTTTAAAAACCTAAAACAATTAATTTTTTGCCACAAATGTAATTTATTACATGATAATCAAACAAACTAGTCTCCGTTTGCTTGCGCAGGAATTTGTCAAGTGAATAGGAACGCTTTGAAACATTTGGAATGAATAATTGAATCCCACCTCACTATATTTACTGTCTATTTCTAGCTAAAATAATGCAAAAACAGTGTAGTTATTTTTATTATCTGGGCATTGCGATTCCACATTAACAAGGAAGAGGAATGAAAAATCACCTCCTCTGACAAACTGAGCCTCACACTCAAACGCTTCTCAGCGATTGCCATGTTCTGACCCCATCACTTTAAAAAGCTTAGGAGGGTAGAGTAATTTACTGGTGCACTAGCAATTCGACGATAGCATGGCAGTCTTGTTTGGGCTGCCTAACTCGATGGCAATGCTGCGGTGCACCATTTACTTTTTACCCCTAATTAGTAAGCCATCGGTGTTAGAAACGGATCTGGCTCGGGAACATTCACGGCCCTTCTGGCGTTTGCTAACAGCGACGGGCACTTGCGGGCGGTTTGCAGGCCCGACTTGTCCATACCATTTGCTATCAGCTATCTGCTGACCATGAGCCAAGACGGGAACCCACTCGAAGCAAAACCCACTAATCCAATGCAAAACTTAGTATTAAAAGAGCGCACGCGTGAAGGGAAACGGGAGGTTATTCTTCAGGGGATGAATGTCTGGATCCGAGCGTAGATATGGACGCGTGCAGTGTGCATGTGATACAGTAAGAGGCGAGGCGAGAGAGCGATAGATGGC
This sequence comes from Taenia pisiformis, assembly GCA_023968675.1. Classification (NCBI taxonomy): domain Eukaryota; kingdom Metazoa; phylum Platyhelminthes; class Cestoda; order Cyclophyllidea; family Taeniidae; genus Taenia; species Taenia pisiformis. The sequence continues at coordinate 2,983,277 of CM043736.1, forward strand.
AAAACTCCTAGGGGATTTGGTACACCATGTAATAACAAGTATACATATATAGGTATAGATACGATAGGTATAAGGTGGAAGGGATGTCGGGCTTGTCTATGATGCAATCGCATCTCTCCTAATGAAGAGAAAACCAAGTTCATCAAAAGCGAATAAAACGCGGTGGGGAGCAGAGCAAAGAGGAAGAATCTAGCGTGGAAGAAAAAGGGAAGGGGCCGGCGTCCACATAGATATCAAAAGGTAAAGTTGTAGCGGGGGATCCAGACTATCTCAAGTGCACGCACAGTTAGGTGGGGGTGTACGCATTCTTTGAGTATGTACAGCGTGTTGGTGGTGTAGAGAGGAAAGGGAATGCGGTGTGAGAGGGGGCAAGGCAACGAGCCAGCTCGAGGAACGCGTGGGTTAACGGACGGACTGAGAAGTCTTGGGCGTGGTGGTAGTACTGCTGCCGGAAAAGAGGATCACTCAGGGATCGCACGCTACTCCACGGGTGCATGTGTCAATGGCCCACCGGAGCCATCGCGGGAGGCATAACGGGTGTCGTTGTTTGCCTTTTGCCACTCCTACAGACAAAACAGGACAAAGTTTATTACTTCCTTACAAGAGTTTGAAAAGCGCTGTATTTTAGAAACCTACCCAGGGGGACGACCGGGTCTTCGAGCAGGGGATGCAGTTCCGGAAGCGAAGAGGTCCTCCGGGTTTCCTTTCCTCCGTTTCGTCGTCGTCCCCGTCGTAAACTGAGGCGCATCGGGATCTAAAGCGCACATTTTAATTTTGATCCACCTTAAATGCATTTGTGTCCTACCCCATTCTTTAACCAACCAAATGCATAAAAAACAAAAATGTTGATTTTTAAAGCCATGGAGCATCTCATTGTGCAGAGTGAATCCGATGAGCGAACTATAGGGCAAATTGTCTACCTATGGTGTCGTCAGGACGTGGCCTTCTCGGTCTGCCCCGACCTCGACCAGAAGGCCCGACAGAGCCAGAGGCGACATTTTGGTGAGATGCGCCCAGCGTGTGGTGATCAGAAGCGTCCGGATCGAGGCTTGTTCTGTAGGCTTGTAGGGAAGCCCACTCCTCACCAGAAGCCTGGGGGAATATCTAAAAATGAGATTAAAAAGTAAGCATCTCAGAATTAGATAGCAGCGAAAAGGATGCAGTATGCGCTTACTCTAAAGGTGTAGCTTGATATGCTGCGTTTGTCCTGCTGCAGCAGCTTGTTGGAGAATTCAGCCATAATCTCGAGGAAGAGGAGACCGGTGGGAACGGAGCGGATATCGCCGGCTGTAGCGCTAGTAGAGGGAGTGGTAGACAGGACAAACTGGATGCCATCCGAGTGGAATGCTACCATGGCCTCGCGAATCTTGATCAAGTCCAGACCGAAGCTGAGATTCAATCTTCGTGCCAACTCACGCAGGGCCTGGAAACCATCTGAAGCGCGCTCTAACGGACTTCCCTAATATGTACAGGTCAAATTTGTTTATCCTTCAAAGACCTGTGGAACCTGTGGCATCGCAAGCAATGAAGCCACGGACTGCTGACGTTCCAATCAATCGCAAATAGTCCACAATAAAACCACAATTCCTTAATTCCTTTAAAGCATCACTAAAGCGTATTTCCGATGTGGATTCGAAAATACGCAAAACCGCAGCACTTGACAGAGAAATTAAGGTTTTTTTTAAAAAAAAAAACAGAATTCATCTTCAACCTGCAAATTACCCAACTCTCCGAGACCAAAATGGAAAATAGTTTGTGAAACGAAATGCAACGTGCTTGCAGATGCCACTAGTGCGATAGTACAAACATAAGTCGAATTATTTAGACGACTATTCTTTTTTGGGCTACGAGAAGCTTTCGATAGCAGAACATTAAACAAAAAATAAGAGTCGTTTCGGACAAATACTTTTACCAGCCAGCACAGCAGATGATATGATTTTCACCAATACAGACCAACAACCCTGAAATAACATACATGACGTACCTGACAGGCAGCTTGCAGTTCACTGAATCCAAGCTGCAGGCAGTAGACAATCATCTTTGCAGTATGAACACGATTTATTTCACGCAGCTTTCCCAGGGTCGATTTCATGATATCGCCGAATTCGCCATGAAAACGAATATAGTGCCTGTACAAGGGAGCTGCCGACTTGATTGGAAGGAGGTTGTAGACAACCAATTTGCAGAAACCTGCCAGTTGGATTCGTCGCTCGTGCAGCGCCTCGAATTTAAGGTTCTCATCCTCCTCATCCTGAGTAGAGAAAGCACAAAACTAGAATTGAAACATTTGAGAACTGAGACAGGTGTGCGTAGAGGAGTCGAAGCTCACATCAACGAAGACAAAGGTTTCAAGGAATCGAATGAGGCCAGCCTCGATGGAAGAATCAGGGACGTAGGCTAGAGACTTGATGCTGGGTTCTGTGGCGGCAAGGTGGCGAGAGAAGGCCACGAGGAGATCACAGAGAGACAAGTAGGCCTCAGTAGCTATTCGCTTGTTGTCATTTCTCACCCACTTGGTACATAGGCACATATAGTTGTCTAACATCTGACGCAACTCTTCAATCTCCTCCTGTAACATAAAATAGGCGGACAGATGAGTCAGTGGGCGATCACAACGAGCGCTTTAGTCAGAAAAAGCCTTAAAGTAAAACGATAAAGATTAGCTTAGGGTGGCCTAAGATAGGGTACAGGCATGAGCGTACCTTCGGAGGGTCGGGATCACTGACGTGAGCCAATCGCCAGAGAAGAGATTTAGCGCAGCATGCGATGGCTTGGGAAATGATCTCGGGACTCGCCTCCTCTGGGGCACAGCTCACTATCCTGATGAGACTTTGCCATAAGCCAAGCCCATTGAGATCGTGACAGCTGAAGAGGAAAAGTAAAAACTTGAAACTAAGCCACAAAACTACACGTAGGATTTCCGAAAATACCCCAAACGTGACAAGGAGGTACTAGAAAACTCTTACAAGTTATTTGGCCACTATCTTGAATGTTTGGAAACGATAAGATAGATCCACGATTAATGTGAATTGGAGGAAGTGCGACCAGGTTCGATTAGGCGGTGCTACCCAATAATAATGAAAGTTTAATAGATATTTCAAGGCGAATGTACTACGCCAGAAGCTTGAAAACATCGTCAAGTCTCACTGATAAAAAAAACACAAAGACACCACTTATATACCGGTTGGGCCCCACACTCTCCCCTTCTTCCTTGACCTACGCCGAAGCATATGAGCTTGGTTCAAAGTAAAAATAACTCACGAGTAGAAGGCGTAGATACGCTTGAGCGCAGAGACGAGATGAAATTCATCATCGTCATCAGGATCATCACCCTAGTCGGCAAAAGTGGTATTCAGTGAGATCCGTAGTGAGCGAACTATACTGAATGGAAGCCAAGACTCACTTGTTCGTTGAAGTAGCTGAGGAAGGCACGACGGTAGAGATCGGTAAGTCGGTCAAAGAGGGTGCCTCGCACAGTCTGACAGTTGGCCGCGATACTCAAATCATCCTGACACAGCACTTCATAAACTCTCGAACAAGCCAGCAGCGTCTCTGGATCCGTGTGCCGCTCAACTACCCGCTGTTGAAGAAAATATTGATGACATTCTGTATTGTGAGCAAGCAAAAAGGATGCGGCTACGCTTTAAGGGCAATGTAGACAATGTACATACATGAACAATGAGCAGAACCCTAGTAGGAGCATATGAGGGCCACATAACGGATAGATATAAGACCGTGTGACACGATGTAAAAACCCTCCGACCTACCTCAACACATTGGAGGAGGAGGTCCAGATGACGTTGGTGGCGACCAGTGGTGTAGATCTCCAGGTCCATATAGCGGGGAATTTGAAGAAGAGAGGTGGCTCGTTCGGCAGATTCACCAAAGCGGGTAAGAAGGGGATGAAGGGCGGGAATCATGGCCTCGGTCATACGGGCCCTCGCTTCAGCCAGAGCCTTCGCTTCGCGCGCCGAAAGGACACCACTTCGACCGACGCGAGGCACCGCGGTCTCACCTGCACCCAGCACAACTGCTGATGATGAATGTGAGCCCGACTGCAGAGCAAGCAGATGTAAAGAACATTACGCCTTGACAGTTCATTTAAAAACAGGATCCTACTACGTAGAACGGCAATGGCATAGCAGGCCTTAACACTCCCAGTCAGTACATTTCGAGCAATTAACAGTGCTTGCAAATGGTTTCCGCATAGTCAGCCACCTAATATAGGCACCCAATGGACTAAAGTTACCCTCTGGACCTACAAATAAGAAACAATCGAGGGACGGGGACGGCTGAGAAAAGTACTACCAGCCTTCCCGTTGGAGGGTATTAGAATTCAACATGCGATGCTATAACTACCCTGGAAGAATTCGCATATTGCAAGCAGATTATTGGGGGAATCCCGTTAATTCGGATGCCTCATTTGTGCAAAATCAAACCACTACCTGCGCACCAAACGCACTCACAGAATAAAAGCTAAATAATAAATAATAATAATAATAATAATAATATTCGTCTACCTGGCGACCAACGGGACTCTCCCCAGTGGCTGCCTGTTGCACACAGCAGACCATGATCTCAATGAGACTGCTTTCCTGACTCGCATCAAGAGGTTCTTCGTTTTTGCCCGGTTCTTCAATAAGCAAGTCAATCATTGCTTCCCAATCACGTAGCATTGGAGCAATCTCCCACAAACTATCCACTAGATATGCCGCATGCTCATGTAACTATATGTGGAAGAAACACTTATTTAGCCACACAATATCTGATCCGACTCCAAACTTATACCAGCAGGTTAGTATTACATACTTCACTCTCGATGAAGAACTGTACGAGGTCGCGTATTAGAGGAGTGTTCTCACTGCGCTTTTTGCCCTTCTTGGTTCGAGTGATTGGAGCGTTGGCATCAACTTCGAACAGCTTTAAGGTCAAAAATTCACCCGCGGCCTGGGCGAGCGGGCGGTGCGTGCAGTAAACAAGCTCATAAATATTTTCACAATCCTTATCCTCAAGCTTAGACTCGGTATGCCTAGAAAGAATAAGCAAATCTCGGTGAGTTCAAAACGTAGCTCACCAAACCAAATTTTTTGCGAAGTAAAAAAAACAGCGAGAAGGCAGGTGGGAACCAAGGTTTTGTCTAAAATGAGGCAAGCGTTTCTAAACTAACCACAAAATTTAGCGAGAATTTTGGCTTCAATGTCATTGCAGTGCCCATACCGAATTTCGGATACAAATCTGGGATTTGAATCGCACAGTTTCAAAAACAAACTACTCGAAGACGTATTTTTATTATACAAAATACAGAAGAGCAAACAAAGAAAATGTGCAAATCTACCAAATTCCGACTTACTTGAGGATACAAGAGACCACTTTGACAGCCTGAACGGCAACGTCCAATTCCTTATCTAGGGTCATGTCAACGAGCCTCTGCTTAAAACGTGAGGTAAAAAGGGACAAGTTCGAGACGAAAGCGGAATCGTCGTAAAGGGGCTGAAGGGCACGGAGGCATTGCAGTCGAACCTCACCGACTCGATCATAGAGCGTCCAGCCGATATATTTTAGATAGCTATCATCCAGAAACATAGCCGGGTAACGTCGCATCCAGACGCCAATTTCAGCAATACATATGGCTCGAATCTCCGGCTGGCTATCGCGATATCGGTGGATAAAGATCCCCTTGAAGAGCAAGATGAGCATGTCCTTCACCTCTTTCATATTCTCCTCCAACTCCTGCCGACGCGACATCAACACATCGAGACGGTCGTTACCGGCGCCGGAACGCCTGCTACTGGAAGCGCCGCTACCACCGCCGCGAGCTCGCTCACCTTCGTATTGCCGCTGGGTGTTGTCACGATTAATACTCACATTCAAGGCTACATCTACTAGAGCCGTCATCATCTTCATAGCAGCTAGAGTACTCGTGTGACGGAAAGCACGAACCTAATGAGAGTTATGGAGCATGCCTTCAGATTGGTAAGGCGGTCCTAAATGCATACTAATAAATTTGCCAAAATTTTAACCTGCAAATAAAGGCTCAAGAGAACTTGAACAACAAGGATCCTACTCTTGGGCGGCAATCACCCGGTTGAGCTTTCCAGAAAAAAAACGTTGATGTTAGACGACCTACTTAGCTTCAATATGAGAATGTAATGTCCTGGCTTATCTAAGAGTAGCTAGTTGACAAATAAGACTAGCAAAGCTCATATCAACAAATGCAGGTTCGGGTACCGATTCAACCAACACTCACGGAGGAGTCAGAAAGGCCGGTAAGAAGGGAGACTATCTGATCCACCATGCACTGATCATAAATGATACTGTACTGACATTGACGAATCAAGACCTGAATAAATTCCACGAAGTTAGAGCGAAACCGACGCCAAGTAGGACTTGATTGGACGAGGGGATATTCTCCAGAATCTTCATCAAACTCCTCAGTCATGCGCTTAATAATGTCGGCGTGGGGTAGAGTGTTGTACATATCCAAGGAAACCTTCCCTTTACAGCCTGAGCATGAGATGAAGAACTGAACCAGCTCGAGCATCGCTGGCGCTCGACCCGTTTTGTACTGCTCTATCCAATCATCAACCAAGGTTTGAGGGGAGGCACGACCAGAACGGATGGCCCCGAACAAGGTGTGTTCCTCATCCTCGGAGAGCGCACCCCTGCCAACGTCTAAAGGCAGGACGAGATTACCAATCAAAACATAAAATACCACTAGACAAGTGGCGAGTCTAAGACAGCATCTAAGAACCTAGCTTTAACTATTCCTTGTGCTCTTCTATATTTGATGCTTAAAAGACTCAATGAGATAAATATTACCGTTATCGGTAGAGGGGAAAAGGGCTGGTCGTCCGCGCTTCCTCTTCGTGGGTGGAGGGCACGATGTTGAAATGGGATCCTTGGGACCATTGGCATTTTCCGTAGCATTCGGGAACTGCGATTGTTGGGATGCGGCAGAAGCAGAATTGTACTTTTCCGAGATTGGTACTGTTCCATAGTAGGAAGCCAGTTCCATATCATCGCGGTTTTGTGGAGAACGATTTTGCGCAAAGGGTGGATAATAGTGGTGGGATGCATGAAAGCTAGAGTGGGCGTTCTCCGGCTGGTTGAAAACTCCAACAGGAATATCAGCAACTGACTGGGCATGATGCCCTTGTAACGAGTTTATGCTACGCTGTTCAAAATCTTCAAAGAATTATAAGTGTACTTCTTTACCTGCCGCGTTTAGTGGTCCCTGCAACGCCTGCTCCTGAGAGTTTTGACCAATATAACGCTGACCAGACGGATTCGAATGGGAGGGCTGTTGAGGGTATTGGTTCATGATCTGCGATAAAGTATGGGATCAGGGAAGAGATGTCAACCCGATCAAATGCATCTGCTTATAACCAATAAGCAAAGCAGTAAGGTGTCATTTAGAACGGTAAAAGCAAGTATATTTTGACCATACCAAAATCCTGAATACAAAAGAAAAAGAAAAGACACACGCAGCGAGTCGATATAGCTAGGCATTAATAAGAAAAATGAGGTAACATAGCAAGTCGAGGCAAAAAACCATGACTAAATTTAACGCTAGCGATGGAAAGTTCATCCAGCTAAAGGCAATATATTCCTACGCCATGATCAAAAACCAACTAAACAAGAGATGTCTTTAAAGATATTTAACAAACAAGAACGCCAGAATTACCACTTGTAGGTCTACGTCCAAGGACGCTGCCATATTACCAGATTTTAATAACACAACGCCGTAGGTCATTAGAACAAATCAAAATTAGGAAACATTTCTATTTGAAAAAAATCATTTTACCAAAATAAAAACAATAAATTCAATGTAAATATTATGCAAAAAATACCTCTTTGCTTTATACTTTAAAAAATTATTGATAGAGAATTGTAAGGTACTCTGGCTATAGCATGTATGAATCATATCGTATCAAGCTAATTATTTTTTAAAGCAGCAGTGCATTAAAAAACTCTTTGATCTAAACTGATGTTAATTACATTGCCTTCTGACGCCCGACAAGACCTGTCCTCCGGCTGAGAGTGTATGTTTACGGATCATTAACGCTTTAATCAATTTGCACAGCAAAAGTTATCATGTCAGCTAAAGGTGGCCAGGCTTCTATAAATGACTGCAGATAAACCTGGGAAGCTTAAGCACTTCACGTAGTCCTAATTAGTCCTTGTCCTTGCAGGGTACATAAAAAGCATTTATTTATTGCTTAGTCTCAGTGGTGGTGTGTGGGAACGTGGGTTGCTTTGTATCCCGCGCAGGTTAGCAGGTTAACCATAAGGTGCAATAGACTTGACCACACAGCTTCCCTTGCCCTCATAACAAATCATAGCCTTACTTACTTTGAAATTAGTGTTAGTGGCTTTTTTAATTTTTGGCTTGGGCGGTCAGAACGGCTTACCCATATGTGCTAATATAAGGCAATTTACCTGTCCTTCTTTTAAAGAAAGTTGTCAAATTTTTTAATAAAAACAACTTGCTCATGTAAGATTTGTCAACAGTCGCGTTTACTTCAAAATAAGCAAGGCTCTAAATTTAGTTAACATGTTGCACATTATTTTGTTCAGTCAAGTCAGTTTATTTAAATTCAATCGACTGTTGGCTTAGAGCGCATACTCAAATACTTTGGAATGTTATTTTCACATTTGGGATTGTAGTCGTAAATTTTGGCTCATAAAGGCTAATTTTTGACTTTAATGCGAAATGCTTGAAAATAATTCACAGGGAAACAGTCTAAAATCTGCGTTTTTTTCTCGACCACCCCAGTACCCCCTGGAAATCAATTCCGTTTATCGCCCTAAATTTTCCAAGCTTATGACTGATAAGCCGTTTACGAAGCCGTTTTATGCTCGGGAAGATAGGCGAAGTGCGGAAAAAATAAGCTTGGCTACGAAGAGTGATGGCTCAATACCATCAACGGGGAAGTGCAGTGCTGCTGATCAGAAATTCTCTTCTTCCATTGAATGCAACGCAAAACTTTCTTCTTTGACCTCAGGCGGTGAATCAAAGGATAGCGATGATGGCGAAAAAGTGAAGGATACTAGTGATGGTGATAAAGGCATTGATGTGTCTGTGGACTCCCGGCCACCTGCGAATGTTCAAGGACTCACGGGGGGTAGATCGGCACTTCTGAATGAAAACGAGGATCTTTTTGAGTTATTTTCTCAGAATTGTGCTTCTTTGGTAGAAACCGATAAGTCTTATGCGCCTCCAACAAATGATTCCACCGTTTCCCAAATTCCCGATGCAGGCAGGCCATGCGTGACAAATAATGTCACTTTATCACTAATGGAGCTGCCGTCTTCTGTCTACGTCCCACCTTCCTACCCGGTTCCACCAGTTATACTATCAAATAGTGTGACGGCATTTTCATCTGCTTCACTTGAATCTCTCGTGACTCCTATGCTTACACCACAAGTATTTCTTCAAGGACAGCAACAACAACAGCATAGGAAACCTTTTTCAATGTCAAAGAACAGAAATCTTAGCAGTATGCCATCAGTGTTCCACGAAAATGGATTGTATGGAGCGGATGTCTCACAAAACGGCACTAACAAAGAGTACTATGTAATGGTTCACGTCGAGGCAGGCGCGACATTTTCCATCCGAACTGGAGACCAAGAGCAGCAGATACCCGGTACCTTTCGTTATTAGCTGATTCCGAATTTTGTCACAATATTGGTTGATTGCTATTTATCATCGTGCCTTGGTGGCAGATTTTGTGCACCCTTGGGGCACGGCATAGAAAATTGGTAATAACCAGAATGGTACGTTCTATTTGAAGGTCGCCTGATAAGTGCACTTGCTCTCGTTTATCAAAGTAGATGTTATTTCGGGTGTAGTTATTTTGGATTTCAATTTTCTAAGGAATGACAATCTACCTTTTTAGAAGCATGACTATTTTTGGCCAAAATGTTGCAGTTGCTCTCCGCTACTTTTGACATGCTCATGAAAGTACCGCTGGTTAGTTGTGGGTGGCAATTAACTGGTAACAACGCCCATGAAAAAAGGGGCTTCCTTATTTGGGATTAGGTGCCAAAATCACGTGAACAATCACTCTGTTCACTTTCTCGGTGTGTGTACGAGTTTGTTAACCTATTATTTATTTAGATTTTGTTGACGGTTGGTCGATCAGCTGTAAAGCCAAATCCCTATGGTAGATTGCATTCAACAATCACTTTACCTATTCGCTCCTACGAATTCTCAATTGACAACTGTTTTCCCCGTTGAATTTTTTAAACGTCTAGCCGGAGAATGGTTCGAATGCAACTCAGCTCAAAGAACGTTTAAGGATGGCACAGTCCAGTCAACAGTTTCACAATGCTGTTTGATTGTTCTGCTTTCTCATACTCGTTTACATGACAAGCTTCTAGTTTTTAGTGGATAGATTCACTCTCTTTTTTACGAAGTTGAAGTGAAACTCTCCAACTCTCTGAAGTTCAGTCCAATAATGGCTAGCTTCTGAAAATATGCTTTTATATGCCAAATCAAGGTATATTTTGTGGCCGTAGTACTTCATCATGACGGCAGCCATATGCCATCCTCTCATTTTAATGTTTCGCTTACCACCCCTTTGCGTGGGCATATCCGAACTAGGGTATTTCGATTCCTTTGGGTTAGGTGATAAGCGTTGTGCCTACACGTTAAGCCACATCTTGGTCAAGCTCATGCTGTGCTGCCTGAGTATTCCTCGTTACGCATACCCATTCGCATTCACCGATGCCTCATCGAACCGTCTAGAAAGGTTTCGATCACTGCCCTTCATGTGGTATAAGGAAACAGCTAGAGCGTTGGGTTGGTTAAGCACACGCATATTTATGTATGTTTAAGTCCATTCCAGCCTTGGCAATGCAAACATTCAGAGTTCAATTTGGCAGAGATCTTAGGGGCAGCATGTGTTGACTTAGAAGTTAAGATTGAGAAAGTTTTTCCACGTTTCCATTTATTGTTAGACAGGTTAAAAACTAAAAATTGCTTAAACTACGCGTTATGGTTCGGCTATGTCAGCTGTGCTTTTACCCTAATTATTGCTCGAATGGCTACTGATATGATGCACAGACCCGTCTGTAGGCGCACTGGCGCCTTCATAATTACTTAATTCGTTTAGTATTATATCCCTTGCATTAAGACGTTTTCTTTTAGTGCATCCGTTTTAGGGTTAAAGCTGACTCTTTTATAGTTATTTAAAGTTCGATTAGGCGCTTAAATTACGCTTTGAGGCTGTCCTGGTCAAGGCAGTGTTGATGCCTGAACTTCTTGTGTAAAATTTTTGGAGTGGACTGCTTTCTGTGAAGTTTTAACGGCTTCATCATCCGGGCGACGTTTGAATTCACTGTTTTTACTCGCCACAGCTTTAATCTCTCTTTCTCCCTTTATCTTTGGCCACCAACATGGTTGCTTGTTGTAAGGGCAAAAGGTGTTTTGATGGCAAAACATTGTGCCGGAATTGTCTGGCAGTTTGCCTGTCTGTGTGAACTGCTTAGCTCTGTTGATCAATGTGCACACCCTTACCTTCAGTATTTTGGACGCACTTGACTGACTTGCTGCTTGTATTAAACTCCGAAATACCTACTTGTATGCTCAGGAACCGTGATACTTCAACAGATACTTTGTCTTATTTTTCGACTCTCTAAAAGTCCTAGCCTTACATAGGATGGGGCTCCCTTTCTACTTGACTTTAAGTGTATCATGAAAAAATATCGGCTCAAAAATGAATCATGTTTAGTTTGAGCTGTTCTGCATTGACACTGGATTAAAGCACTATGTGGCTTTCTATAAGCCTTTAATTTATGACTATGCTCATGTCAATTTATGCGATGGGCTGAAATCTTAATTTCCGTTCATTATAAACCACACATACTCCACTCCGAGTCCCTCCTCTGAAGCGTCTGTTTTCCTACTAGGCCCAGCGACAGTACGATTAGTCCTCAACAACGGTCCCCCACTGCCCATGCCGATGCAAGTTCCTCCAGGGCACTTGGTACAGCAAATCGTGGATGAGGATGGAGTCTTAACCCACGTAATCCTTTCCCCCATCGCGCCCTACTCACCACACAAGGCGGTATCTTCCGGTCCCACTAGTGGTGGTGCACCTGCGCTGACCCTTCCGTCACTCTCCTCCGCTAGCGGTTCCTTCTCCGGCTCGGACCCCGCTCCCCGCTTGCCTGCCTGGCCGTCGCGACTTCGCGCCTCCGGTGGTGTCAACGTGATCATTAGTCCGAAAACCTCACCAGGTCTCGCGGTGGCCGGACCTACGTGGCCCACGCATGGTCGGCCAGGTGATATGCCTCTAATGCAACCATCATCGCCATCTCCACACCAACAGCAGATGCAACATAAAACGACAACCGATGCTCTCTCTCCGCCTCACGAGACTGTGGCATGTCTTCTTGAGCAACGCAGGAAACTAAAGCAGGAGAGGCGGGTTGGTGGTAAAAGGGAAACTTTAGAAGAGGTAAGCACCCGAAAGGATGAGCTCTCATTTGATGAGGTGAAGTAATACGTTTGCTTTTGATTGCAAATCAAGCTTTAAAAGCTGTACCTTTCAATGTGTATAGATTATTTTTCACCGCTCAAATTCGGAACGCTTTGCTTCGAAGTGGATGAGACGTTTGTTTACGAAGCGCCGGGGAAGTAGAATGTGCGGTTCCTGAATTTTATACTAAAGACGCCTGATGTAAAATGCATATAATGTTCTATTTCACAGCTCTTACTACATGTTGGTGCCTAAAGTCATTTCACAGCCTTGTCCCGAGAGTGTATCCCAGGTGTATCCCAGTATCCGGAAATCTTCGGTTAACTAAATCACTGAGGTATGTAACTGAGCTCAAATGGTGTCTACTCCAGGTGGACGCGTTTTAAGGTCTTGTGATGGTTTTTGAATTTCTTAGTGGTAATGAACATGTTTCTGTTACAAATTGCATTGTACACTTGAAATCTCCCATAAGGATGGTCGCTTTGTATCACTGCCACTGAAGTTCGAGAGTCATCATTTAACTCAGGTATCCATTGCTCGAGCCTGGTTCACTTCTGATGCTTGATCAAAGAAATGACATTTTCACTCATGAGACCTACCAACTGATTATCAGTCTTTCTGTTGTTAAAGCAAAGTCTATCGGTAGCATTGAAAGCACCAATTCCTATGAATAATCTTCGTGTAAGTCATGACAGTTGGCCTGATGAGTGTACGTTGGTGCCACCATTGCCATCTGCGATGCCGATGTAGCTGAACTAAGCTAATTGAAAAGTGATTCGTTTGGGTCGCACGACGATGTGCATTAGCTGGAGCTAGTGGGTACATGGATGAGTGCAAATAATAAACAATATTAATATAAGTGGTTCAATTAATTTGCGCAATCATTCGAAGTTCAAAGTCGTTCCCTTTTTAGTTGGCCTAACATGCGAGTGCATAGCCTGTTCTCGCATCCGTGCCTGCTTACTGTTCTCGGCCTTTGCATAATTCAGTTGGCTTGATAATGAACTTTCATTCTAGGAAATAAAATTAATTACACTTAGACTACCTTTGTGTTAGTTTTCACTTATGTATTTGTTCCATGGTTCAAAGTTCTTCTTCAAGTGCATGGAAAAGTTGGATTGAGGTTAATTTCTAGTCCGAGTAGTTGGCAGTTGGTCAAAATAGCGTTTGTTATCGCCGCAATCGATCAGTTCTTGATGCTGTCAGTCACCTATTCATGCGCCCCCAAGTTCATAGGGTGAGGCAAATGGCTAACATGTTCAGTTCTTTTTGAAGTTTTCGTATTGTTCCTTCAAAATGTGTTTGTAATCCGCTGATGTGCGATTTCGTACGACTACTTTTCGATGGCCTCCTATTTAAGTCTTCCGGGATGCATCTCAGCTACTCGCACATGGGTTTTTCGGTGGAACCATAGCTACTACTATTATTCATTTTGTTATTCGCCAGATAAAACCTCTATCAATTGGTCCTCACATTCATTGATTATAACTGGCAGCTGTCCACATTACCAGTCCTCCCCATTGTGCCATTGGGTTGTTACAAAACTCGTTCATGTACTACTTCCTTGTGAACGATTCCCCCGGTCACTTGCCTACCGTGGTCTACGATTTAACAAGTTATTCGCGTTTGCAACGTTTTCATTTGAATTTTACTCCTCCCTTATTGATGCCCTGCGGAATTGACTCCTTTCACCAAAAATCCCCTTTGGGTACATGTTTGCTTCGAATGACAGATTCTGGATTGATTTTCGCTAAAGCAAGCTTCTGTTTCCCTAGCGGTGCTTTTCGTGGAGAGCGTATCAACATCACAAGGTATCACATCTAACCAGCAATGTGGTACGTTCCCAACCAGTGGCTCGTTATGAGAAAGTAACTCCAATGTTTGTATTCTGTGGAAATGATGGCCTTTAATAGCAAATACGAAAATCCCTTGCAGCCTTTTCTTTTGGTTGCGGCGCATTTTTTCTACTTTGAAACTTCACTAAGTCAGGCAATTCGACCCAGGCCGTCGTATGACCTTTTGCTCCCTATTTCAAAATTTCATCTTGATCTAGTGAATGGATGACTATTTCCATGTGTTTGAGTTTGTAATATGCATTTTTATTGATGATTTTGCTTCTTTTTTATGCCTTCTCGGTTGAAGGGAGCTCTCTGTCAGATTCATCGCTGCTCTGATGAAACTCACCTTTTGTTAAGGAATAGCATAGTTAATCCTACCCCAGCATTTCATCCCTTGGTGCAAATTTCTCCACACGACGTGTTTGCCTGTTTAATTTGCCTTTTTGTAAGTTAAGTGAGGGGATGAAATTTGGAAAAGGTTATGGTTTATCCCCTTGACACTGGCCTAACAAAAGTAGCGCTTGCTTCAATACCTTAAAAAGCACTGGAAAAAAGTCTAGTGTCGGTACTCAAATTCGATTGCTGCAATAGCACTTGAACAAAATATTAACTACTCAGTCCTGCTTCTCATTCCAGTACATCTCGCTATAACTTTCTGTTCAACGAATTGCAAAGTGCAAGCGTGTCTCAGTGGTTTGTTCCCTTCCTCCAGTTTGGCCTTATTGTTCTCATATACCGTAACTGGAAATTTTTTTTCTACAAATGTCATCACCGCCTTAATTGATTCAGGAAGCGTCTTGGGTAAGAGTTCGATGGATTCAGCTATTTTATAAGACTTTGATGGAAAGCAAGGCATACGCCAAAGCAGAAATAATTAGGGCAAAAGTGTTTTTTTTTATTTTTGACTATTGATGGCAATTAAGGCCACTGGGCCAACTCTCCGTCCGTGTTTGCACGCTAAGCACACCGCGGGATCCTTGTTTCATCGGCCTCAATATGCAAAGTCATTAACAGCCCCAGCTCTTTGTTTGCTTTCCTTCAAAAAACTTATCTAGAGTAATCTTCTGATGGTACAGTGAATCACCAAGTTAACCAAAGCGTCTTAAGTAATTGACGAGTTGGCGGTGAGCACACATAAAGCTTTGAATCAATAAGAATCTGCGCTCCAAATTTTGCCACAGCGCTGAGTCCACTCTTGACACGTCTGTTTACCCATGTTCCCGTGCAATACACTTCCTATTTCGGGCATCAATAGGTGGGTTTCTTATTTTTTCAACATGTGCCATCTGATTTTGTTTAACACCCACTTGGCTTTTCACGTCCAGAGTGGTGTCGGCAGTGTGCTCAAAATCTCACAGTGAGACAATAGTAGGGCAGCTAATGCAGAGGTCTGCTTACCTTCTGTCTTTAATTCTGCCCAAAACAGGTCAAAGCTGAGTCGTGAGTGTGATGCAAAGATTGCACGCCGCTCCAAAATGATGCCTCAAGTTAAGAACAACGTTGTAGTGTCCCAACTTGATTCTTCTACTATGTGGCCGGGTTATAGCTCACAACAAGGAGCAGAAAATAGCTTCGCGGCTAAGTACAAGCCTTAAATGCTGTCAGTGGTGCAGTGCCTATTCATCAGCTAAATGTCAATTCATACCATCGCTGCAAGTCAGACAGTAAGCTCTCGTAGTTTTTTTCTGAAGAAAAAGTGCCTATCCTGTTACGTTAAAGTCAGCACTTCGTTTTAACTAATTTCTTTATTACTTTACATCTTTGACACATTCTTCCATATTTGGGTTTATATCAATCGAAATTTAGGATATTTCTGCTGATTTTGTAAGTACGAAATAAACAGGTCAGCATTTGTTGCTCGAAGAGTGCTCCGACACTTGTCGCAGTGTGACCCCATTACACCTAAGATCGTGCTTTTATGTTCACTGAATTCAGCTTCTCAAAAGACGTTTGTTTGGATAACATTTGTCCTGTCTACGCCTTCAAGTCATTCTGTTATTGAACGCTGCACGTATCGAACGTCATGTTATTCCACCGCCTCAAGCCACGAGATGACCCAGTGGCGGTAAGCTCACACGTCCATCCATAGAGGTCATTCGGCGAACACCGTGAATGGTTCACCATACGCCGCGCCTCGCGTCCTGCCCCCAAAACTTCGTTCTGCCTTGCTCTTAATTATGACCTCAGCTAGAGCATTTCAGTTGCTCAACCACTGGTGCAAACCGTTGTGGTGATTTGAGGGTGAATAAAGCATCAAACTTGTCTGCAACTTGTTTCAAAGAGTCTTGTAGACCGTTTTGACCGATGCTTTGCAAAGTTTAAGCGACTATCTTCATTGACGTCTGTGACTGTGCGTAATAAGAACAGGCTATTCTTAACGTCCAATCTACAAGTTCACTGGTAGATAATTAAAATAAACCACCGCTGAACAGCAGGACGATTCTGTTGTGCAAACACTCAGACCTCAAGTGTTTCCCTTGGGAGGACTGAGGGGGCAAAAGTAAACAAATTAGTTTACGACCATACTTATTTATTCCTTTCGAACTTACGATTAAAGGTAATCAATGCGACCCCTCCTTCACTTCCTATGGTAGCCTTTTCGATCCTAACAAATTGTTGGGAGGACGCTCTCAAGTGCCATAATGCTCCTTACTTTGCTTTTTGTAAGCCTACTAGGTATGCGTTGCATTGGAGGGATTCATCTTTCTGCCTAACTTCCACTAGTCTTTCCCATTCTACCCAAGATCGATTCCCAACATTGTGCCACTGCTTCGGCTTGTATTTAACGCCGTGGGAGCTTGTGGGTCAGTCTGAAATGGGGAGAGGAGGAGGGAGGGGGTACTTTGCAGGTTGGAGTCCCTCTGCTCTAATGGTGAAAGACACTTTGTATTGGTCTTAAATGTAACCATTTCTACTGAAGAGCATATCAAGGTGGAAAAATGCATTATGATCGTCTGGAGCTAAAGTGCATAGGACTATAAATGTAATGTATGATATTTTTTTCAATTTCCGGTAACAAATTCTGAATGGGTTATTTACCACTGATTTTTAGTACTGAAACCTCATTAAGAACATTTGTTTAAAGGTAGCAGGCCATTTTCAGGCCTGTCTTTTTTATCATCACTGCTTTTTTATGTGAAATTATTTTTCAATCATCCCATTCACGCTCCTCTATCCTTCTGAGAAGTAACAAATTTGATAAGACTCATTCTCAAATTTAAATGCTAATGTTTGGTTCGGTCGTTTTTTGACTTGGATCGCTAGTTACTGGCTGGTTCATGCATGATCCATTCATTGGTCACATTGGTTTTAAGTCTTGCGTTGGCACAATTATTTTTCCATCTGATAAATTGGTACTGAAAGCAATGCAAATGTTGGATTTGCTGAGTGGATTGTTTGTTGTTAAAAAGCATCCTGCAAATTTAAAGACACCAGAGATGGGCATTTATGCAAAATCAATTACTAATGTGGCAATTGATGTTAATGTGGTAAGTTAATATCACTACTATCTTCGGTTGTTTCTGCCTCCGCAAATGATAACACCGATTATGTGGCACATAACCGCCTTTGCTTTGGCTCCTCTGCGTGATCGTCTGCACTTAGCATCTGTCATTTCAAACCGCATTGGCTGGCTTATAGTTGCAGATTGACCTTTCTATCGGCTGGCGCCTCACCTTTGTTTGGCATCCCCCCATTGAGCGTTCTCAATGATAATAGGAAGAACAATGTCAAAAACGACTGGTTCTTTGTGGGAACCGCATCGAGCGTAACTTGGGCTAAATGAATTGTCCTTAAGTACGTCAGTATAAAGGGACTTGCGACTGGTGGTTGTTTTGAGAGTCAGAGTTAAGGGCAGAATCCCTTATCGGTAAAATAGCACCCCTACACTTCATGCTTTCGTCCTTTTCCTCCGCTTCAAATTCTATCCGAAATTGAACTTCATGCACGGAGAGCCGAGCCGTGACATCGCTTATCAGTGTTGTTACTACTCCCAGTTCGCGTACTCTAAGGCAGCAAGTTTCCGTGCGCGCGTGGGTGTTACCTGCCAATCCGCTTGTCGTTTGTATACTACCGACATCGCACGTACTCGTACGATTTGGGTGGCAGTGGTGGTAGCGGCGGCATTACATAACTAGAGAGCAAATCTTACCAATTTTGTGCGGGCTCACTTTCCATTCCACATACCCATGCATTCATGCATTTCCGGGCGGACGAAGAATAGGGAAGGGAAGAAGGTCAAAGCTGACCTAGTCTACAATTCGATGGACGCCTGCACAGTCGATCAATCATCTGTCGACGCGTGGTCGGATTTCGACTTGTGGCTCCATCGCATGACGACAACCGTTTTTTTTTAGCGTTTTCAGCTAAGGCAGGGAAGTTGTTCCTTAGCCAAGCTCCCTGAAGCTTTGTTCTAATATTCGTTTAGCATTTGCATAAGTTTTGTCATCACCTACTTCAATCTTAAAAAAATCCTTCCATGAATACGAAGCCGCCTTTAAGTTTGGACAATTGGGCCCAAGAAGGTAGTGTGTTGTCAACGTCAACCTAAATAAACAATAATCAAGATCAAAGTATCTGAGCAACTCCGCTGCTGTTGTGTTCCTGCCATTTCCACAAACATGATCATGGCGTTTTTTGTAGTGCTTCTGGACTAGCCAATGTCATTCCTATGTTTATCAGCTCAGCTATCCGAAAACTATTATGATCATTTTCTGTGTTGGCAAATTTGTAGATCGAAGGATTCACACTTGTTTATGCAATGTTACTAGAGGTTTTTCTATTACTTGCTTCCGCATGGCAGCAGTATGAACTCATTAATTCATTTACCTTATTTAAGACACCGGATAAGTCACTGTTGGCGCCCGCCTCTGCTTCCTCTACTCCTGGTCGGCCCAAAAAGCAATCCGCTGCAGGCAAAAAAAAGGTGACCGCAAGCTCAGGTGCCGAGGGAGATAGCAACAAGAGTAAAGCCAGGAAGTCGCGGAAGGCTCTTTCTGTGGAAGCAAAAGCGCCTGTACTGCTCGTCACTCCTGAGGAAGTCTCCAAGACGGAGCTTACCTGTCACAAGGGAGGGCAGGTGGGCGAGACCGAAGCGCGGAGGGCTCCTAGTCAACCAAAGGTCTCTGCTCTTCTTCGTGACGTACGTTTCCTACTATTTCATGTGTAAAGAGCATTCTTCGTTCAATCGTTTAAATTGGTGATAAAGTGGTTTTATCGGCCTGGAACCGTTTTGTCACTTGAAGAAGACCAATCTCGAAAAGTATTTCTGTGTGATTATTATTGCTTGTGACACTTATTGAATTAAGTAAATCGTTTGAAGTGAATACCAGATCTTGCGTTTGTATCGCACCATAATTTTCATAAATCTCAAGATCTTTGCTTAGCAACATAGTAACACTACGTCTTAATTTCGATCTTGATTTTTAACCAAACGCAATTCTCACCGATAAAATTCCCGAGGTCGTTGCTTCATAAATACACAATTTACATTAGGTATACAGTTTCAACCTTCATTGTTTAATGCATAAACTCCTTCTAGTTCAAGCTATCGCTCCGATAACTTTTTTGCTTAGATAGTGGGTCAAGGCGAACATATCTGGTTAACATGGATTTCATCTGATTGACGCCGTGTGTGGGGTGCTTGCATGATTCTTTTCTACACTCCTGTCTCCCTCTGCTTTTTTATTTGTACCTAAGGCACAATTATTCTCCTAAAAACATTTTCCCAATAGTTTTGCAGCTGCTGCTTTCGTCCCTCGCCCTGTGCAACATTCGTAAATTTACCAATCCCGAAGTTACCATCCTTGTAGAACAGTCATGGATTGCATACCTATCGCTGCACTTTGGTTTTTCCGCATTATAAGCGGCTAAGCATGCGTGTCAGGATTTGGATAGCTACCCAAATTTTTGATCTCCCTTTTTTTCGAATGGCAGGCGCTTGACAGGATTCTGCAATAAGTAGTTATAAGCTTCTGTTGCACACATTAATTTTTTACCACTGAATCTATTCATTTTGCACTACTTTTTCTCGAGTTTTTGGTATTACTATGTCCGACCTTAAATAAGTCAATTCTAGTAATTAGATTTTTGTCCTAAACTGGTTCTCAATAAGTTGTTGCCAGACAGGACTTTTTCCCTCTAGCGTACCTAGTCTGGCCACACAATGGGTAATTGACTTGGCATTGGATATGGCACGTTCACTTTCACCTTAACAAGTAATATTGAACATGTGTAAAGCAGGGTAACCATCTGTGGAGAAGTAATGAATGCTCTGGCTTCTTTCACATTTGGTCATTGTGACAATCCCCTAGTCTTGGTGTAGTCTTTTCCCCCAACTCCACATCCATATTCTTCCGGCCAAAATCTTTCTTACGCTTAGCACAATAATCCGGAACTATTTTGAAAAGAAGCGTTATTAGACATTGCAGTGCTACATCCATCAAAGCGTTTTCTCTAAAATTTATCACCATGTTCTGTGCTTCGTTGTTTGAAATCCTTTTTGCTTAACTCGATAAGGTCATGAATGAGTCACCTATGTACATGTTTGTACGCGCTGAGTAGACAAAATGTGCATTTGGATGATTGTCTTTTGAAAACTGTCATTAAACTACTAAAAGGTTGCGGTTAAATATTTTCCCGCACGTTCTAAAAGTTAAAAATGGATAGTCAGGTTCATTTGAGCAATTTTGTCAAAATTCGTCTATCAGAATGTTTCGAAACTCCCTCGAAAACATATTCTAGTGTTTTAAGCCTAGGCTCACCACATCTTAGATGAATATTTGGGCGAAGTGAAGTACGATTGATGTGCTTCAGACTCACAATTTAGCTGTTGGAGCCAGGCTTTGAGGTTAAAATGGTTACTGCCTCCTCCTATGCGGCGACCTTATTTTGGGTGCTTAGGAAGGCATTCTGGTGTTGGTTGACCTCTTCAGACGTGGCTTTTGGTGAAGAGCAAAACACTAATTGAACCTGATCCGAGTTTAACATGCTATTGTGCCGTTGTAGGACTACTCGTCGCTTACATTTGATGAAACCGATGGCAAAGCGGCAGCGGAATCAGCGTCTTATGAGTCCAACGGCGCTGCCTCCGTGGATACTAACCTCTCGCAACGCATTGCCAAGCCCGTGAATGTCGTCAGACCAACAAATGGAGGTGTGTTGCTTGATCTAGTGTCAAGTGATTATCACTCTCACAAGGCTTTGCTGTAACTGACATGAAATTAAGCATTTATGTTTAACAGATGGTTTAAGGGGGCTAAAATTTGGCTGCATATGGAGGCACTGATGAGCTTTTGGGAGGCTAATAATTAAGCCGTTCTGATTAGGCCATCGTTGTCGCCGCCTCCACTGTCGCTTTCTGCTCTTCTAAACTTTCTCATGGGTGGAGATAATTGTAGCTTAATAAACGGTGGACTTGCGGTAAAGTGAGATTACCAATGCGCTGGTTAAACAATGACATTTATGACCTTTATGAGGCCATACTGTGGAATGGTAACCGGCCGCATTTAAGTAAAGTAAATATTCGACAATTGGTATCCCTGAGCATACCCTACAGAGGGCGTCTCCACTGTATGCTCCTCGTCACTATAAAAATGTTTTCTTTTGAAATGTACCTAGATACAACGCATACTTTAATTTGTTTAAATTCAAGCAAGATATGGATGCGATAACTTGCACCTCTACCTAACCGCTGAGGCTGGTTGTTAGTTAGGCCAAACAAAGGATCTGCAGGTGAGGCGTGGAAGCTTTTGAGGTGATATCTGGAGGCTTTATGTTGTGTATGTGACACCTTGGTCACAGTTTATTATTTCTAGGCCAAGGTTTGTTAATCGCTTTGCCATATCGTAATCGTTGTTCATATGCATCTGGCTACTGTGCTCTTGGGAAGTCAGGACCTCATTGCCACTATTTTCTCAATAAGTGAACAATAAGTACTTTTTATTTGACTTGTGGCTAACATTTTCTTGCTTGACATGACAAAATTGAAAGTGAAGGCGTTACGAATTCAGCTTTTTAACGCTTATCCCGTATAATTTGCAGAGATCACATGCTTTTTGTGCACAGCAAAATCCCGTTTGGTGTTTGACATTTCCGATCGCTCCAGATCAGAAAGGGGCTAGGTCAGTTTGTTCTTTTGTAGTTATTTTACTATGAATGAAAGGTGCCTTCCCCTACTGCCCTACTAACTGCCCTGGCAAATTGACATATTCGCGTAAAGATGTGTCTGTTTTAATTGCCCTTGACCATCAGAAACGGTGGGTTGAAACTTACTCTGTGTACGTTTAGGTTTTGCAATCGTTCCGATAAAAACAGTGTAAACGCCCTCCATATACCACTGAATACCACGAAAGTTTGGCCACTGAAGCAGTACTGCTGCATGATTAACACAATCTGGCCTATGTTTTACTTATCGAATGAATGAACCGTGAAAGTAAATCGCTTTACACGTCCATCCATTCTCAGCTTCATTTCGTGAAAGTTACCCACACTGAACATTTATGGCTATTCCATTCATACCCATAATTAAGAAACTAGATGCTTCCACTAGTAATTTTATTGACCAAGCTTAGCTATCGCTTTCCG
Organism: Taenia pisiformis; assembly: GCA_023968675.1. NCBI lineage: Eukaryota > Metazoa > Platyhelminthes > Cestoda > Cyclophyllidea > Taeniidae > Taenia > Taenia pisiformis. Next base: position 3,006,183 of record CM043736.1, read on the forward strand.
AAGCCGTTGACCCCACAAATTCAATGCCCTAATACATAACAATTTTGTAAACTTGATCCAGTTTAACAAAAGGGGTAGCGTCGGTTTTGAGTTCTCCACATACTTGAAAGCTATTGTTTGAAACTTCAGAGTGATAATATTCAGGTACACTTCCCTTTAAGCTTTTTGGAAGTCACGAAATGAGCTCGGCTGTTAATAGCCATTCTTTTAGTGCTCAATATTTCTTAAACTTTACTACACAACGCAGCAACTGGGATGAAAAACGCTTGTCATTCATCCAACAACATGGTCGTCTCAAGGCTTCATAAGTTCTCACGATGTAATAATTGCGCAATGCGTTGTCTAGTCCATCGAGCGGAACCATAATTTATCAAGAAAACCAAGTCGTGAGTCTGGTGCACCTGTGGCATTCTGTCACGAATGCATTTATAAACAAGTTGTCAGTAGGTTTTTTTTTCCATTTTTTTGGGTATTAGATCTCTGTCCTATTGTTATGTGGAGTCGGGGAGACGATCGTGATAAACAGTTTTGAACTTTATGTAATCGAAACTTAGCGCTTAACACCCAGAGAGGTCTTCATGTGACACTTTGACCACGCGGTACATTTGTACGCAATCGAGGTTACAGCTTTTGCAAACAGATTTTTTGCTAGATTTACACGTTTCCAGTGGAAAATTTCTGCTATAGGGAGTTGTTCTATCTAATGGATCATTCTTCGTTCACACGCTCTTCTTGTCCTGTTATATTTGACATACCCTATGGTCTTGTAATGGGATATTTTGTATAGCGACTGAAGGCGAAATAGTTATTACTAGGGTAGGAAATGTATTTCTGACTTACGGATGCACTCAGAAAGTCCCTGCATGGCCTAGGCATTAGGCCGCATAATGGGAGTACAGTGGCGGATTCCTAAGTGGGCTGTCCCCCAAAACCCTCAAAGCACCTGAAGACCTTCAGTGTCCTATTAGAATCAGTTCAAAATTCTTTCATTTTCGGGTTTGAGAAGGGGAAAGTGTAGGTCATCCTCCACCTATACGGCTACCAGGTTTTTCCCTCCTAATATGCTTTACTTTTGATTTCGGTCTTTATACTCTTCCCCGTCGAGTCTGAAACCAGCTTACAATCTTTTATTTTAATCTATATGGAATTTAGCGCTCTGCCAAAAGAACTTGCAGAGCAATCTACGCAATTTACAAAGCTTTACCGTAGAGGAGAGTTAAAAATCAAGTGCGTATTAGTATTTGGCAATTGCAAAGTTGTCGAGTTTACCATCCCAGATGTTAATCAATGTTGCAATCTTTGTTAAGGTCCAAAACAACAAGCTCTACGAGGAGGAAATGTTGGTTTGTGTATTAGCTTAAATTCGTCAATCACATTATGGCTACTGATGAACACGACAACATCCTGAGACTTGCGTCATTCATGTGGGCTCTTTTGGTAAAGCGTGTTTAGTCTTAGATGTATGGGTGATTTGTTTACGAATAAGCATACGGAACCACCAGCTTTTTGACGATATCAGAGTCAATTTATTTAGTTCTGATGCTCTACAGGGCGTCCATTGTCAGCAATGAATAAGGATCTGACGCCTGCAGAGGCCTGTAAATTAAAGGCCTCCATTGGACGGTTGAATGGAAGACTCCTCGACCCGTCTTTATCCCCAACCGCCTCACCACCTCTCCAAGTAGCCAGTCGACCAGACAATGTATGGACCGCACGCAAGTTAGCTGCGCTCGGTGGCTATGCAGAAGCCTCTGCTGCCACTACTACAGCCGCCACCACTATAACCCCTGGCAAACCTGACAGGGGTGGAGAGAAATCGGAAGACATACCCTCTTCCAGCATTACTACCACACCAACGAAGTCTAGCAACGTTACTACTGATACCGCCTCTAGAAAACAGGGCACTTCGGAGAAACGCAAGAAGACCTCTAAGAACGGTACGCGCATGTGTGTGATTAGTTTGCTTGGTGACCTTTTTTGACGTAGAAACCAACCCGCTAGTAAGGGACAATTATTTATCCTTACACGAAAAAATGAAGAGCCACATTCAATATTAATGGTTCCACTGATTATTTACGAAGTTTATGTATTTGTTTTCTGGCCCAACCCGGGTGTACATGTATCTACTGAGTTTTCATACTCGGGATTTCTGTCCATATTTTGATAGCCGACAGCAATAGATTTGCTTTGGAGTCTATCTGGACATTGGCCACTACCGTCTGGAAGAATTTTAAATGTTTATCAATTTGAGTTTCTCCCAGAGCGCCCGATTCTTCAACTCAGGGTTTTATGCATGATGTTTCCTCTCAGGCCTCTGGTAGGCAAACATTCTTCAGTATTTTTTTAATGGATTCGTAATTGTACTGGGATTTACATTGAAGCCGGATTCCTGGCTCTTTTTTGCGTACTTTGGCTAATTCTGAAATTTCTGTGAAATTTATTCCAACTAGCAGTCAGTGGTGTACGAAGAACTTTTATGCACTGGTGCGCAGCTGCATCCTAGCTTCGCCACGGATCTACACAGGGTCAAGTCATGAAGAGTGCAGATAAGGGCGACAAAGCCCAATGGTCTATCCGCCAATTACAGGCCGGGGCATAATAACTGGACAGTCTTCCGAACAAGTATTAAAGGTAGCTTACAAGGCTAAGTGCATGGCCAGTTATTGATAAGCTACCCATGTGTGCGGCCGCCTGGAACCCTGTCAACTCGCCTCAGGCGCTTTTTGCGACTCGTACCGCTATTCAGTCTGGCTGTATCATCTGTGGGAACGCAGAATTTCTGTGGAGATCTCGTGGCTCTGTCCCTTCATCTTTTATGGAGAAATTAAGACATTTTAACGTTATAGTTTAGGCTATTTCATAGTTATGGACAAAATTTCTAACTGACTCCAATTAAGAAGCTGAATAAAGAGTAGTTGTAATATCTGCTTTCACTTGCAAATGGAATAAGATTAGCAGTTTACCGGGTAGCACTGATATGAAGGTTTAGTGACGGTTCTCCGCACAGCAAATGTCTCATTCGAAAATTTCTGTGCTAGTTTCAATCAAGAGTGCAGTCTGGTGAGAGGCAACCTAGTGAAAAGCATCAAGAAGAAAGACTAAAAAACTTCTTTGATATAATTTGGCCCATTTTTCTAACTGTTGATGTGCTCGGATGTAAAAAAGAATTAACCTGGTCACTGCGCTTGCAATAGATGCGGGATTCTGAGTTAGAGGTAGGGAAGGGGGGGGAAGAATGCATCAATGCAAAGAAGTGATGCGTTCTTCTAGTATCAATCTGCCCCTTTGTTATAACGCATTCTTATGGGTTCTTTACTTGGTTGGCTGCGTGGAAAGGTGGTTACAGATGCGCACTGCAAGTCCTTGCAGGGATTTGTATCACATTTTTGGAAAGGCTAGCTCTTCACATCTAGAGGAACTTTGGGGATGTAAAGCGGGGAATTAATGTAGAAAGATTGATCGGAGACTCATTATTTATCTGCCAAGAGCCACGCCGTTGCTGTGACCGTTGTTATTTATCTTCTTGCCGTTGTGATCAATAAAAGGTGACCTTTTTAGGATCTTATAAGTCTGCTCTTACTCTTCTCACTCGGGTGAGTAGTTTGTACTCAGAGGGCGAAATAGAAAAACTGGCACTATTTAAGACAGTATAGGGGCCGAAGCTACCGATAAATGGTCGGATCAAGTGTTTACGTGGACACTCACCAGTTGTTATTCCCTTCCGTTACGTGGATTCATAATCGGAAAAATAAGCTTAAAGTGTCTTGAGTAGTAATCGATGCATGTTGCAGGGAGCAATCTTGATAATAAAATCAGCCGGTACTCCTCATCACATTCAAGTTTTTCCCTATCTCTCTCAGCACAATTTTTAAAAATTATAATGTGCCTAGTTTTACTTCAAAATTGAATTACTTTCCCATAAATTGCCGTCAGCTATATTACTGAGAAACAACCTTTTAAGTTAGGCCGGGTTCGGTGCTATTTTGTAGGATGCGACACCTTATTTAATTTGCATTAAAGGGCTCGCAAATTCGTAATTATATAAAACCAGCTATATGGGTAATGTTCTCAGTGGTTGCAGGAACAGGAAAAACACTATAATGTTAGTAGTTATCAACGAAACGAACTTTCATTGCGAACAACATTGTGAAATCTTACTATGTGGTCATTGCTCACACTAAATACGTACTATTTATGCCCCTACCACTTCTTCCTGACGTATCTCAATTTGCCTAGCAGGAGAAATAACACCGCTCTAGCAATTGACCTGCTTCTGTTGTGTAAAATCAAGGATCACGCTAAAGTGGAAAACTGAAATATTGGGAACATGTGCTCGCGCCTCCCATCCTAATTTCTGGGCAGATTTCATCAGATCTGCTTCTTATTCAATTGGTTGGCTATAATTAACTCAAATTATGGCATTCCATTCCCATTGGCTGCATTTGAAATGTCGACCTTAGATGCGCGAATCGAAAGCTGGCAACGCCCACGTCAAGTAATCTTTGACCCATCCGGTGCTTCGGCGCAAGCCAATGGCGAACTAAATGCATAGAAAGGCTGTAGGAGTTTGGCTGGCGTGTTACCTCAAATAGATGTAATCTATTTTTTTGATGGTACTTTTCAAATGATTTTTTATTTGACGTAGAGGCGATCTTATTTCAGCTTTTAGTCGTTGCAGATGAATGGTAACTAAAATAAGGGATAACAAAGCAATCTTGGACGCAAACGAATGTCGTGATTTTCACGCAACCATTTCAAAGTTGCCTCAAAATGAAATGCCTATATATAGTGTTAACACTAGATAAAGTCCTCAGTGCCTGGAGTTATCTCATTGCCTTGAGTTGTAGATTAGATCACTTAGTACTTCAAGTAACTTTTCTTTCCTAAAACAAATTTGTTGTCGTCCCATATTCACGTAAGTACACGCCATGCGAAACCGTTAAAGAACTCAGGAGGACACTCTCAACGGAAGGTACTATCATGTCAACTTCCTTATTTTCAAAATCAGTGCAACTTCAGGCTTCAAGCAATGCATTCAAATGAACATTTACAGCGAATTAAAAGGTTGTACAAGAGGCCATGATTGTACCCAAGAAACTGTATTCTTTGAGCTGAACTCTGTGGTAATAGTTTTAAGGGACTTTGTATAGGCCTAGGCAAAAGCTGCAAGCTGTAGAGTGTGATTTCTACAGAATAGGCGTTGGTATCTTCCGGTTTCGTAGCATCCAAATTAGCTCAAAACTCTTTCCCACCTTATCGCTTTGTTAAGAAAAAAAGATGAGCCTTATCTGCCATGATCAAACAGGTTGCTTTCGAACATTCCTTGGAAGAAATTATCTCTGGTTATACTTATTTGTTAAATCATTCGGTTTTGACAATCCTTAGGTGAAGTATCGAAACAAAAGGGGAATGCAGAAAGCAGCTCTGGTGACAAGAAGACTCCCAAAAAGGATCAGCAACAAAACAGTGGCGCTAAAACATTAGCTTTCGCTACAACACCCAATGCCAATGCCGCCGTTACAACCACTCTGGACATCACAGAAACGGCCTCTGCCCTCCTTCCAAACGCCACCCAACATCCCTACTACTCGGCTCCGCCCTTCTATGCTGCAGGGACCTCGCACCACTCCTCTTTTTTCCCCGCACCGCCGCATGCTCATTTCGGGCCACCGCCACCACCTTGTTTTATACCTCCCCCACCGCCACCCCACTTTCAGCAGACCCACCACTCCGCACAACCCCTTCCGCCTTATCTATTTTCCCCGGGCAACCCGGCTGCTGTGGTGGCGGGCACACCTTATCTCTCCTTTCAGTTACCTCCTCCGCCTATCACTCATGGGCTGCCAGGTCCTCTGCATCCAATTGCGGGCTCTATGTGCCATGGAACGCCGCTGCTTGGTGTACCGCATGCTTTACCCTTCGTCACTCCATCAACCGCTGGTGCTGCGACCATTGGGATAGCGGAGGATGAACGCACAGCCATTGTTCGAGCTCTGTCAAGAATTGCACCGCCGAAAGTAAGCACCGCATCGTCGTTATTCTAGGGTGCTTTTGGAGGAAACGATTTTTGGTCCAAAACGATATCTACAATTCTTCCAACCTCATTCTTACACTTGCTTAAGTAAATCTCTTCGGGTATCTAACTTGGTACCCGCTCAGATTGCTTGGATCAATATTGTTTTGAGCATTATGCGTTAACAGGCCGGTGCTGAAAGAATAGGTAGCCTCAGCAGCGAAATTTACGCGATTTCATTATTTTGGCGTGTCTAAGGCAGCTATAAGTATCTACCGGCTGTCCAGATGATTACAGGTAGTTTGATTGTGGTTAAAAATGTATGTAATTGCGTAGGTTCAAGTATTCACGTAGGCTTCAATGACTAGACACAAATTAATCATTTCGCTGCTGTGAACTGTAAATTCTTATATTCACTGCTTCAATTATATTCATTACCTTGTATGAAGCAGGTTTTCGGAAAGGTAATCCTCAGATCTCAACTAAAATTATTGATGTTAATCTCAGTTTTTTTTGTGCCTTGATTCTGCTTGGTACCCGTATATATGTGTACACATGCACTTGAATAGTTTGCATTACATATATTATGATCATTGCCAAGGTCAGCAGTAAAAGATGAAGTAAGCAAAACACAATTTCTGATTTCTAGTTCGAATTCATGAGTCCTGGAGAAATGGTGATCTTAACCTTTAACAGCTTGCATTCAAATATAACTCCTGGAGTTCATTGTCACCCATTCTTCATTTTAGAAACACGGTGATATGAATTAATGCTACGGTCGGCATAAGATTTTGGCACAAAACTTGAAAAAGATTAGCGAAATTTAGTAGAAGATATGAAGCCATCAAAACGTCTTCTGTAGTTTTTTTATACTTGAAATCATATCATTTTATCGAATTGTGTAGAGTACGATTTTCTTCGCATCCAATATGCCCATAGGCCAAAAATAGCTGGTACGGTCACTTCCTCAGCTCCAAACAATTTCCTAGTTTTAACTTGGAAGGAGACGGCAAAAATCGCGATCAATGTGAAGCACGTATTACGGAGCATGGCTACGTGTGAGCATCAAGTCAAATGGGACAGTATTCTCGATTACGCGCTCCACGGTTTCCTTGCTGTTCTGGACCCTCGTATCACACAATGTCAGTTTGCCTTGATGCATGAGACTTGAGCCTGTCTGCCTCAGGAATTGAGCTGAACTAACTCGCAAGACTGCAGATAGTTCTCATAGGCACTGTTGTGGGGCACTAGGAGAAGGTGTGGTAGGTGGTATTTGAATGCATCATCCAGATGTGTTTCAATGATAGGACCCTCAAAGAACTATGCGTTAAGTTATGGTGGGCTCTCGAGGCTTGGCAATGATGGGGTTAAGTGCATCGGCACTGTGGGGTGGATGGGGATGAAAGTGTGAGGGAGGGTTTTCAGTGATGCCTGAGGCGAGCGACAAAAGAGTTGGTTTGAGCCTACATCCGATGGGAAGAGAAGGCTGCGGAAGGTAAGAAAGCGGGTGGCACTCTTATGCACGGTCAGATGAAAGGTGGTGATCCTTCGTCTTACGTTAGAGAAAGACACAGGGGGGAAGGTCTGTTTTCTTATTGACTGGTTGATCGACTGACGGGACAATAATGGGAATCGACTTTTGTAGGCAAGGAACCATTGAGTGATCGAACCAATGCTATATTGGTGATCTCCAAATGATCTCTTAAAGTGTTTTTTTACACTTCTGAGGCATGATCCACTTCAGACGACGACGACCACGAAGCGGTGTGTGTGTTGGTTTGTTGAGCATGTCACAATTACGGCTGAGATGTATCTATGACTTGAAGGCGCATAGCAAAGCTTTTGTTCCGCTGGAAATAGTTTTGACTGGTGGGTAGTTGTGAGGAATGATGCATCGATAGGAGGGCGGTAAGAGGAGGGCCTACTCTAGTGAAATAACCTATGAGAAGACACCACAGGGAACGCACTTGAGGGGAGACGACGGGAGCTGCTTCTCTGCGCATCACCATCTCTTTTCTGTCGTGTTCTCTTAATAGGATATGTCTAAGTGATTGTCCTCCTTCATGACACTGGTTGGTCGGAGGTGAAATGTAATGAGTAGCTGGTAAATGGAATTTGGGAAATAAACGGGGGTGACTGGAGTGCATTATTATTGGCTCTTGGGGGCAAATAGCCATCGGAAAGTGAAATTGACATCGAACCTGTGTCTCGTTGAGGAAGGATGACGTGACAGTGGATGGTGGTAGCGCTTATTTCAGTACATAAACTCGATGATTGAAGGAACATCCGAAATGGGTTGCATTTTTATTACAATGGTCGCATAAAACTATTTGCTTTCTTCTGAACTTGGTTATACCTTGTCTATTTTCCCCTACACTTCAGTTAGCTTAAAAATGCCCAATTTTTACTCGATTACTCGCATCATGTGCTGTTTTTTTGCATTTTCCCGTCCTTAACCCTAATCCGCTGTTAATATGAATCTTAGAGGTCATTGCAAATAAACCGACGCTAATTATTTGGAAAATCCATTACATTCTGCTTAATATTTCTACTCACATTCTCTACTGGCACTATTCCTTTCAGGCCGATACCATTTGGATATCATCATGGTATGCTCTCCTTTTGAACGCGTAGCTGGCTGCCTAAACACACTGTCCCAGAAAAGTATTTTAAAATACCATTCGATTTTTATGCTCTCTTTCTCTTCAATGCTTCCCAAAATCGAATTAGCCTCGGACACGTCTCTGCTCTGGTATTCACTGATACATACAAACAACTTTTCGGGGTGTTATCGTTTTCTTACTGCCACTAATTTAAACATTTTTATATCCTTGCATCACAGATCAGCTCCGTAGACTGCCGCAGTGTGACCATCAACATCTCAATTCCTGAGAACCTTTGTATTGGTGAACAACCACCAAATTCCACAGAAGATGTTCGAAAACCACCATCTGGCGTTATTTCGAAGAAGGAAGGGAAGTCAACAGGGGCTGTCAACGAGGATAGGGATGAGGACACTACTGAAGTCAGGTCTACCACTCAGGAATCTTCCACCTCCACTGTAGACGATACAAGAACCCCCTCCACTCTAAAGTCTTGGGTTCTTCCACCCTCTGATCTCCGATTCGCACTTTATCTCGCTGAGCGCAATGAGAACTTTGTTTGCGTCTACGTGTACGTAAAAGTACCCACGCAATGCAGAAGTTATCCTGTAGCTGGATGGCCAACTTGTGCCGCTTCAACGATTTTTACCTTTACAGTACTTTTATTTTGTCGAGTTGAAAACAGTAACATAAAGTTTCTCGCAAATCGAGTGCTGAAGCTTATTAACGAAGTAATCCATGACGTCATGTTGGCATTTTGTCTTTGAAGAATAGGGCTGAGTCTTCAGACATAGAAAATGTGTCTTTGAAACCTCATTAGTGGTTTGGATGTCTTTTTTACGAATCTTGCATAAATGAAATCGATGGATAAGTAGCCTTCCTTACCTATTTTTAGTGGTTTAAATCCTTTCTATACCAAATGAAGCGGTTGATGGTTTGTCTTGGTGTTAACATGCATTGCCCCTTTCAATTGCAGTGGTGAAGTAACCTGCATTCTGCTGCAGGATCTACGGCCCGGTGTCCAATACACTATAAAGTACGTCCGCCTTAGTGCATTCAGTTTTAGGTATTGGAGGTGTCTCAAATAAATGTTAACCCCGTTGTTGCGCTACAAAGTTGGCTAAGTAATAAGAAAGCTGTCGATTCTACTTTGGTTATCTATGATCTCTTCCACAAAGCACCTCACGCGTTGAAGCAGCTGCTTCAAGCCTCTTTCCGGCTTTAGTTTCATCAAATTAATGCTTTTTTCGGGTGGCTTACCGACTGTTTTGTCACGATGGGCGCATGGAAACAGTTTGGTTTAGTTAATATTAAGTTGACGTTAGACTGTTATAGAGAATTAAATGCCCTTTCACGTTACACCTTTTGTGCCTCTCAAACGAATGGTTCTCGTTTAATTAGACGATTTATTAGCAACGTCGGAGTAACTTCTTGTTCGATGCACTAAGAAGCACATGTATTTGAGACTAATACCCTATATCGGTTTCACTCTATCCAAGCAATTTGCGAAAATGCGTTACAGCTGTTGTGAGTGAATTTCAAATTGGAGTAAACTAGGCTTTTTGAAACCTAAACGGAATCATTTCTCCTACTAGAGGTCGCTATGCATGCCAATTACATTTCTCCTAAATTGGTCAATTATGCATTAGAGAGTTATTTGATAAAAAGTATCACTTTCGACTATTTTTCCTGCCAGCACATTCGAGCATGTGATTCAATCATTACACATGTAGGAAGCCACGAATGTGATGCATTTGGTCGTTCCTCTAAGCATGCTGCACGCATTGATGCGTACTTTTGCTTCTGAATAGATAGAGCCCAAAGTTCAAGAATGCATGTCATTGCACTCGCTGACACATAATTGATATGCTAGTAGCTGTCTCATGCGCCTTACCCTAATTTTCAGTTCATCAACACACATTTTGTTTTAGGCTGGTCTTTTTCGCCAGGAAAACTTGTTTGAACGAAAAGTACAGGACAATTTTTAAGAGCAAAAATTTTTAAATGGAAGTGCCACATTTTCCTTTTCTTTCCGTTCAAAGATGCTTCATGACCAGCGCTAAAATGGTCCAAATTGTTTGCACAGCAAGGGCGCACAATTTAAATATTTGTTTTTTTTTAAAAAAAATAAAATATAAGGCGAGCGTCCGAAGCTTAGCGCCATTGAAGCCTGTCGAGCATGACTTAAACCGGTCCTAAAATTATGCGTGTGAAGAATCACTACTAGACCGCAATGCACAGACTGTTGGATCGTGGAATTTTATCTGGTGGCGCTCATTCCTGTCCTTTTTGTGTTTGCTGCTCCTGCAAATCACGCATACCACGCCTTTGTTCGTTGTGCATGCCTCAAATGGTAACTGGCCCACCGGGGCCGGTACGCAATGCAGTGCGTAATAGACTGGGCGATCAGCGCCATCAGTGTGCCTCCAAATAACTGCAACGATTTTTGAATAATTGGAATCTTGGTCGCCTCCATGTCTTATCTTGTTGAAAGGCGCTTCAAATGACGATTTTATCAACTTGTTTTAAATTTTTAAACGAACCGGATGCCTTTTCCTTAAACGAAAATGATTGCGATTTTCAAATTTGTGGCTCGGGTAAATAAAAACTAGCTCGGTAACGGAATTAACGTTGACGTAGCCTGTTGTCAAACGATGATTTTCGTTTGGGTGGTAGGGAAAGAGTTTAGAGTTTGAAATTGTCGGGTTCTCCTGCTTCCAATAGATAATCGAATTTAGTTTAGGAAAGGGGAGGTAGTGACATGCTCTTGTATTCCTCAACTTCTATGTCCACGTGTGGCTAGGGCGCATTGCTACGGCCATCATCGCCACAGGCACACAAGCAGTTGCCAATTACCGTATATCACACAGTGCTTGTGCATGCATAATGTTCCATTATGGGCGCACACACGCACATCAGCAACAGTCTGTGAAGAATGATTTAAGGTTTGCTCTTGGCATTCACCCAACTCCCCATTCCTTCCTTGTCGAGTGATTAACAGGCGAAGGCTTCCGATGTACAGTAGGACTTAAATTTATTTTTTTTTTCATCGAGAGGAGTTACTTGGGTGTACTTAAAGTAGTGGTTTTCTTTTAGTAATTCATGAAGTAACGTTCAAAATTTAATACTGATTCATTTGAAACATCCACTTTCTTCATTTGCTAGTAAAGCAGTGGACCAATGTGCCTGAAACGCAAAGAATTCACCTTTTTGCATCCGCTATTTAATTATTGCAGCCGTGCATACGATATGCTCCATTAATCATTTTGGCATACTTGTCTGGGTTAACGTTTCATAACATTTGACCACAGCCTCTCCCAGTTGGAACATTTCTGCCTCCTGACTTGCTACGGTCTCGTTCGAGCAGATTTAGCTGAACGTGAAATTCCTTTGTCTGATGTTATAGTTGCCTTCTTGTCCAAATAATTCCTAAATCGTTTACTTGCAAACCCCTGCTAAGTAGTACTATGGAAATTACTATTTTAGCACTGTTTTTGATATTGTTTGATCGCATTAAGTCAAATTAGCAGTGGTTTTAACGTTGGAGTAGCTGAAGCATTGGGCAGTCAGTATTCTTGAACAGTAATTTTCGAGCAAAATGTTGAATTCTACTGCTTTTCATTCTTCGGGTTTCACACTCATGAAACATACTGGCATTCAGTAAGCCTCTTATGATGCATTCGACTGTGTCGCTGTCATCCTCATGTTTTAATCAACACAGACTTACGCTACTAGCACTGCACAGTATTTCTGTTCCTCCGTAATCTGTGCAAAAGTTTTGCACGATATTAATTCACGTGCAATGGGAGCAAACCACCATAGTTGCTCTACAACTCTCCAAAAATGCAGGGATTATGTGTCATTTGAACGCCTCTACCTCTTCTGTCTTCTTATAGAGTGTGCTGCATGTATGAGGGTCTCTGTGGCACTGCCTCAGAGTCCATAGAGTTCGTCACCCTGGCAAGCAAACCATCATGTCCGCGGCCACCGAATGTATTTGCAAGGACGAAAAGCACTTTAAGTGTGCGTTGGGCGGTGCCTGTGGACAATGGAGCAAAAATCACCTCCTACTGCCTCCAATACGCTACAATTACAAAGGGTGGGGTAAGCGGATTTACCATCATATGGGCTGTGGATACCGCCTTTCTAGTGGTGCGAACTCATCAGATTCTGTGCATTGTTGTGCAGGGTTAATTGTTTCTTTGCTTCCCGTATTCGTGCATGAAAAGCTAACAAATGCATTTTTAAATACTACTCTAATATTAAGAACTTCTAAGTTAGAACTGACGTAAATGGTCCGCACAAATTTTGCGAGCATCGGTTTAGGCACTCAAGAAGTTAAGTGAATAATTTATAATGCGATGTGGTGCTAGTTTTACTGCATATGGGTATTTGCTCATAACTGTTAAAAGGTTATGGAAGTTGCAAAAGTAAGGTCAATGCGGCGTCCTTAGTCTCCTTTCCTGGTGTGAAGGTAGAACCAACTATCCAAAGAACCTTGTTTAGGACTTATTTTCACATCGAATTTACGAGAACTGCTTATATTCAAGTTTTATTTTGATGTATGTGGCCTGGTAGCTACAGCCCCAAGAAATAGCCTAGGAATAAATGTTCATCTTTACTTTCGAAAGTAATGCTTCGTTTTTTAGCATGCTAACCCGTCACGAGTATTTTGAGTAACAGTCGGCCTTTGTCACTCCTGGGTTGTCAAATTTGATAGCTAGGTCATTCTTTAGGCTATTCGACTTCTCCGATGGAACCAACACTGCATAATTCGAGGTGTAAAGCAGTCATTTAGGTTCAGTCAGGGCTTGACGGTGTCATTGATTTGGGTGGCTTGTTGATTATTTACTAGGAAATTAACTCGTTTGTAGATTTGACGACTATTTACTACTCTTTCCCAAGTAGGTGAGTAAATCTGGACCCAGTTTCTTTTTCAAACTACTCGCGGGAAACCCCTTCCGATATTGGCACATTGTAAACAAGCCAAAATTGACCATTTATCCTCATGGAAGAGAGGACCAATGCTTCACCACTGAAGAAACGTCCCAAAAGTTCTTTTTTTTAATGAGAGGAGGGCTAGAAGATAGATTTTCCGTAAAATCGTTTCTTTAACTTCTCTCCTCAAACGAATTCGAGTAAATTGTAACACATAAAGACAGTTTATTAGTTTATATAATGTAAGTATATAAATCACGCAAAGAAGATGTGTCGTTAATTGGGGATCAGGAAGTCAGAAAATCAAAGTTGTTGATTTAACAAATAAAATACGAACCCTCGGTTGTTTTTTTGGCGAATAACACGTCGCTTTGGGAGCCCAACAGCGCTATGCCCTGTGAGAAGGGCGAAATGGCACACCTGCTTTGACAACCAAGTTGCACCCAAGCAACGCTTATTTCAATATAATTGAGCCTCTGAGACCAGGAGAAATATAATTTTCGTCCTCCGAAAAACTGGATAATTGCAAATTTATGTGTGTGTTTGCGACAGGCGCCAGATGTTCTTTTACCGGAGCACTTATCTGTGATTGAATCAGCAGACTGGGACAAAAAAAATACAAACCATTAGAAGGCCTGCCCCTGCGTCCCCATTTTAGCCTTCATGCCTGATGTAGAACCGCAGACGGGAGCCTAGTGGTTATGACAACTACAGCCGCCTAGACCACCCAGCCACTCCACCCGGGATGTACCCACCTAATTTTTGCATTGTCCGCTCTAGAATCATTCAATGGCATGCTCCCCACGGGATTTTGTCTTCGTTCAAAATTTTTTTTTTTAGACGCAAAACAAACCCACATCTGGGTGAATAAAATGAAATTACCACACTTGAAATGACAGTCCTTTATTTTTTCGAACGTTTACCAACTCTCATGACGCGTCAGGTTTTTGGGGATAACGTAATTCAAGCCTGCGGAAACTCGTGTTGTTAACCTTGACCATCGTAGCCCATATTTTCCTTATATGATAGGAAGTAGTGCTTGTAGTTACTTCTTCACTCAATCTCAGTGCTGTCTTAACGCTTAAAAGAATCCAGTTGTGTTCAGAACACGCATATCCTACGTGTAATTTTATTGCCTTAACCTCAGCGCATCTGTTGGGAATACTATTTGATCAGACTGGTAATCATTAAAATGACAAAGGATGCTTAATGTATTTGTGGTGCTGGGCTCAAGCAAGGAAACCGGGACCTCCCATTACTTAGATTACTAGCAGTGGATGTATTAGGCGCAAATTGGTTAGCCGTATCTCAAAAAGCATGGGAAATCGGGGCTAAGTTGTGCATTAACTTAGTTACGCGCAGCTGTTTTGATGGATACTAACATGCGCGTACCGGTTAATGTAGGGTAGCAGGCCCACAATCAAGATGCCCACCAAAAATGGATGGAGTGAGCGGTGGTTCTTGCACTTTGTACGTCCATACCTCCTCCACTCTTGCCTTTTGAATTTACTGGTACCAGTGACCAGTAAATAACCTCATCCTTGTGTTTTATTGCCAAGTTTTGCCACGCATGCAGTCATTTTATTTTAATTGTCTAAACATGAAAAGAATTTAACCTTTTGGGAGCGTGCTTTATTCTCGAACGGCCGAAAAATTGCTCCATTCCCTCCATCCACCTCTCTCCCATAAATGGCACAGCAGTTCATTGTCATCGGGACTAGGGTAAGGGTCAGTCATTTGCCCACCGGCGGTCGGGCCGCATAAACACTGTGCCAGTCGTTCAATTACCGCCGATAGAGGCAGTGCCGGGTTTGTTAACGATGCTCCACGTCAGTTAGGCCGTAGACCGGAAAATACACTAACAACTTTTCCTCTTTCCTAAAGCCTTTTTGAGAGGGTCGCCGAGTTTAAGAATGCTATTTACAATACATAGAACCCACGGTGCATGTGTAGTACAAGGCAGTTCTTCTAATTTCACAGCTCTCGGAATAGATCAATCCGCCGGTACCTACCGTTCACAGATTTAGGATGGCCGCCCTCCTAATCAGCTACATTGGAATGATTTTGAAATAAAGTTTTTATCGCTGTTTTGGCCACTCAGTAATTGTTTGAGTCTTTAAGTAGAAATGTAGGCCAAACACAACCAATTGACACTATAATTTTACGATTCATTCAAACAGAGTATGTTTAAAATTGTCTGAAAAGTCTATCTTGTTTTTTACAAGAAAATTGGCGAACCTAATAGTGATTGCCACGACCATAGTTGAATGCTTGCTTGAAAAGTGTCTCCTGTTGCAGTAGAGACAGAAATTAAATTCTCAAACCTTTATTTCTGTTCTCTTTTTGGAAATAAACATCAGCAAGTTAGGCGTTTGTTGTGAGTGTACTTTTAGTTCAGCATTTTTTCAAGTAGTTTAGTCGCTGCTTTCCCTAAGTGCTCCTTTTTACACTTTTATTCGCCAGTCGGATGTGGTTGTCGACATAACTGTTTTTTTGGATGCAACAACATTATGCACAAAATTGATACTTTCGTCACATGGAGGCTAGAGACTGCCCCAGTTTCTTGTATGCTTCAGTCATTCATCTTGCGTTTGTCGATTGTGTACCTGTTTTGCTATTTTGCTCTCAATGCCATCCTTGATCGGTTTTGGAAGTTGATTGATGTCTGATACAAAGTTAAAGGTTAAAATTTATGCGTTAATTTGCTCCTACCGCTGTTGTCGTAGCGCCAGCTACTTGGAAACCACTGATAGGCTTTTTTTATTAATTCGATGTCTGCCAACAGTTTTCCGTTAGCTTGAGGATATCCAAGTGATCAATCCCACATGCACCTTTTATAAGGTGTGCTTCTGAGGTCATACTTTCTTCATAGGGTGAGTGGAGCCAATTTAACATGGAACGATCTGGCAATTGCATCACCTTCGTTCCTTTAAATTTCACTTTGTCATATTTGTTACTTTAATTTTTTTCTACAACGAAGTGGACTCTCAGAATTTTGAAACTGATCTCCTTTCTTCAGGGAACACCATCGTTTCAGATTTGTTACACGGGTAGCCAGCGCTTCCATAAGCTCTCTCACCTCCTACCAGCCACCACTTACATGCTGCGCGTTGCGGCGATCAATGCACATGGACAGAGGTTAGATTGTGGCGGTTCTCCCATTCATTCATCTACTATAATTATTATTGCAGCCTTTTTAGTTACTAACTTCACTTCCTTCCCAAAAATGTACCTTTTAAAGCTTTGTAACAATTGGAATGCAAATGTTTTCATGATTTACTTTCATTGAAAGGCACCGCTTTTCGCTTATATGTGATTTTACATCACTCAGACATTTGCTGACCCCAAAAAACCCCTCAAAGAAACGGCATACATATGCAGTCGCCAAAAGCTTGCTTAAGCTGTATGTTGCAGTTAGTTAGAAAATATAAAAGCCATGTCTCTGGAATGGGGTATGCCGTTGTTAGGCGGCGCTAATCTCTCATGCTTTCCTTTTTCGGTAGACGTAAAGTTATTTTGTGTGGAGGGATATCCATCTCACTAAAGTTAAGCTCGGTGTCGTAGATACAGTGAATAGGACACCAATCATGTGTGACGGGGGATTTTTGTCACCCACACTTATCGCCTCCACGTACCCATCGGCAATGTTCTGAGATTCTTCAAAATTTTCTGAACATATCTTACCAATCGTTGATCAGCCTCAACGGTAAGCACCTTGTGTCGTTCACAAGAATTGACTAGTCTACGTCTCATGTCCTTCTCTCTGTCGCAGCCCCTGGAGTGACGTAGTGTCGGTCATGACGTACGGCTTGCCGCCCTCTTCGCCTGACCCGCCGCGTTTACTTAGATCCACCACTCACAGCCTCCACCTCACCTGGGACCTCCAACCTACTAGTCATGGATCCACCTCTGCCCCCTTCAAACCAATTCTGCGTTACCAATTGGAAATGCAGGAAGGTGAAGCGCGTCAACACTTCAAGAAGGTATTCGACGACGACGCCACGCAGTATTTGGTGGAGGGATTGCGACGCTGCTGTCTCTATCGTTTCCGACTAGCTGCCAGCAATGTTGACGGAATCAGTCATTGGAGCGATATTGTAGCCTTTCGTACCGCCCCTGATTTACCCTCCGCCCCCAAAGGTCTACGGGTAAGCTTTTTCAATTGATTGCCGAACAATTCAACCGAAAGCTTGCGGGTAGTGAAAGACATCGGTGTTTGCAGGAGGCCCTGATGTTGCCATGTCTCGGGATATTTCTTGGGTAAACAGAGTGGAGAGCAGGTCAGCATCGTTAGCATATTCCGTTTGACGGTTGGTCATTCATCCTTTCTGGTTTTGGTTGTAGGAAGCATAAGCACCTGAAACATGAATCTCGTGGTTTTAGCTACTTGGCTGACCTGTTAAATGAGGGGCAAAGGTGCAGTCTCCCTATTGTTTGTTGTGAGGGCATAAAATTTCCGTGGAAGTTGCGACCTTTCCAACACAATTTCCGATATGCGTTCTAATGAAGTGATTTTAAGCAACTCCCTTCGCAATTTTATTGTAGCAGTTTATTTTGTTAGGACCTCAAACTGCCGCAATTTGCTCACTAAAGCTAACGTGTAGCATACATATGGTTAACTTAATCGAGAGGAATAAATTAGTGAAAAAAGAAAAGGGAAACCGAGATCCTGTCCGCAATTGTGCTTGTCAAATGCATTTACATTCATCCGACTCGACGAAATAGTGTTTGATATTAAGGGAGTGTGACGCCGGGAAACTGATGTCCTGCTAGAGCTTGTTAATGCATAATTTGTGAGCGGGTAATTTCAACCCACTTGCACTGGCTTAAAAGGTGTTATTTTGTGTGGTTGCCTATTTATTGAGTTGTCTCACAGGGACAACTTTGAATCTAAACAGGAGTTGACGAAGTGAACTTGTCCTACAAAATCATAAGTCTGACAATGCATAAACTGAGATCAAATTAGGCCATCTTAGGCTTAATCGAGATGACTTTGATCAATGACATTAATTTGGCGTTGGCTTGCAGTTGCGTGGACGCGTGCGGCCGTTCCATGTGAACCTCTGTTGGTTAGCCCCGGACGACGACGGGGGGATGCCAGTGAGCGCCTATAGGTTGGAGATCTTCATGCCACAACTGCCCACCTCGATTCTCCTCAAGCACGCTACGCACCAGCAACAGCAACACAAGAAAGAGGGCTCCCACCGTCTCCATCCCACAGATGACTCTGAGGAAATCAAATCTCCTGAGATTTGTGGTCCTGTTTGCTGGCCATGGGTCATTGGTACATGCAACCAACTTAAGTGCAATTTACTGGCTGGTTATGGCGGCCGATTTCTTGATTCCCTTTTATGCGAAACTGCAAGCCCCTGGCAGTTGGCTTCGTACACACAAATGGTTTTCATCTCATTTTTTGCAAATTCGCCTGACCCTAGTATTTATGATCACACCCTTTCTCCTCCCCCTAACACAAATAGTGGTGCCCACTCATTTTGGCTGCGCCCATTCTTCTTTGTCATAGACAGAATCTAAATCCTTTATTCGGACTACTGTCTCACTGATACGTGGTGCGCCAAGTTCTTTACCCGAGGACATTCTTTTGCACAATTTCTCAGAATTCGCTGTCTAAATTTTAGGAATTAATTGCATGTAATCACAATCAGCAGCGTTGTTATTGTTTTCAAACAAAGGTCCAATATTTTTTGATCAGCTGAAAATTTTGAGAGCTTATGGGTCGAGATGGAGCTTAGCGACTCTTCCGACAATGCACTTACCGCATTTGCTACTTGTGCTCCATACGTTCGTTCATCGATTCTGTTTATTCATATTATTAGTTTGAAGACAAGTACAGCTTTTTTTCAGAAGCGTATCATCTTAATTTGATTTAGCGTTGCATTTTATTCAGAGGCTATATTAATCATGAATCCCATTTGTACGATAGAGGCATCGACCTTATATAATCTATCCGCTTGGCGTTTATGTTCCACATTGTCTCCATTCGGGTTGTTGTCATCATTTCAGATCACGATGATTAATTTTTACGATTGACGAGCTTTCACTCGAAATGGAAGCCGCAATGCTTATGGTGATGAACTCAAAAGGCGTTTGGAGTGCTTTTCCATGCCCCGATTAACATGAGTAATGGTAACATTAAACAGTCAAATTGGGAATGGGGCAAGCGTTTGGAAAATTGGGCTTGATATTTACGAGATGAGTTAAAACACCCCTCTTCTTTATTCCTCCACCTCAGGGATCGTTAACCAACCTGCGTTTCGTGCTTGGAAGCAACACTCCAAAAATGCCATCTACGCGTTCATGTTGGTAGGCTTTTTAGAATTCTTCGAATGCACACAATGGCAGCTCCCGCTATTTGATGTAAAATATCCAACGCTGTATTAATGGATCCAACAATTATCATTCATATGGCAGTTCTGATGGACACTAAACTAATCGCATGCGGATGTTAGAAAGATTGATCTATTGACTCGAGGGCGAATAATGTGAAGGCAAAGCAGTGTACATGACGGCATTCAATATTTGACTTTGCATGTAGGATTGCAATGCACTCTTTACTCGATTGGGAACTGATTTACCAATTCGCGCGTCATTGCGTTCATACGTACCATTTTCTTGTGCTTTTCTAACCACGAAGTTCATTCAAATTGCGCACATACAAAGGCCGAAACAGCACATTTTTCTTAGTCTACAAACGTTTATTTTAGGCCTCAAGGATGAGCAGGCGCTTTCAATACACATAGACACGCTCTTTTCTTCAGCTGAATAATGCCAAGCGCTTAATTTGTTTCAATAATAGTAGTATTTGATGGGAAAGCAACCATGAAATTGTGATTACAATAAGTTAGAAAATGGCTTTTCTCCTGTTATCTTTTGCACCACTTCGATCTGCCAGGGTTATGAGTTTGGTACATGGAGGGACCCGATTTTATCGAAGGATGCGGTTTACCGTTGTCTCAAAGATCTGTTAGGTTGCCTCTCTTCATCGTTGTCAGCTCTTTTTGTCTTTTTTTAAAGAGCATTTAGTTTTCGTGCATTGAGGAATCTTTGATGCTATTTTGGTTGATCGTGTAATGTGGTCCTTTTGGGTGCAAAATCCACGCCTCTTCAAACTCCACCCATTTATACAATGGCTCGAAGCAGAACACTAGGGCGTTCAAGTGAATGTAAATTCTTTTCGACACAGTGTGATTGATCTTAATCAGGAAAATTAACCGACCGTAGTATATGACATGCGGGCTCTAAAGGGACGATGTTATATGCGGTGGTGATTAGCTGGTAAAAACAGTACTTATGCTTCCGTCAACATTAATACGTTCAAGAGAGTGCTTTTTACTCTCGGAAAAATCGTTTGCACTGTGTCAATTTCCGTGTGGTCGCCTTCATAGACAGTGAAAAATTTGCGCCTGCTAGTTTTTGAAGTCTCCTCTAATTCGCCCAAGGCGGATAACTTGGGCTGTCTTTTTCCTTCAAACAAACCCTCTCCTATTGCTGCCAAGTTGCGATAAAAGTTTAATTGTTTTTGTTGTTTCTTTTCACACCTCTGTGGGCCTACCGCCTTGCCGTTTTAATTACTTTTTGCTCCAATTTGCCGGTTGCTCTGTTAAGCTAAATGCAAATGCTTTTGCCGCTTGACACCTATTTGAATGAAATGCTTTATCTGCTGCACTTGAATTGCGTTTTTGATGCGTTAGTAGTGCCAATTCACCTTAGGGTATTTTTTAGCCAAAATGCTACATTTTCTCCATTCAAAGTTTCAGCCTATTATTTAATGGAAGTAAATAATAGCAATTAGAAGAACTTCACTTTTGATTCGTCAACACCTGTTCCTCATAGTCAATGAGCAAAGCACCAGTGAGAGTTTTACCTCGAAAAGTTAGAAATTCGCTTAAATGTCATGCCTTTTCATTTAGTGTAGTTTATATCCATTTTGAAAACACTGCACTTCAATTCCTTCGTGACTCACTTTGCTTTTATTCGATCAACTTTTATGAAATCTCATTTCGGAAAAGGAGCTGAAATAGCCTCTAATGTTGCCATTAAAATATAGGCAAGCAGCAGTTACCATATCATGACAGTCATTCTTCCTCTCTGATACATTATCACATAGAGAGTCTAACTAATCTTCCCACTTTCGAAAGCAAACCTATCTGTTTCAATGGCAATAGAAAATAGCTCTAGTGCTTGTCTCGCATACACACAATGGAACCCAGAGTCCTTTTTGCCCTTTATCAGCACCGTCACGAATCATCATAAGTTTGCTGCAATCAGAGATGATCACTGATATTTCTTGATCTCATTCAAATCCATTCGGTGAATTTGTGGCTTTTACTTTCTATTTTAGGGTACTTGTAAGCTGAATTTGTTTCGATTTGTCTTCAGAGGATTTCTGACTAAGTTAGAACGATGGACTACTATATCTGCATACTTCTAGACCATTTGAATTTTAGCCAGATTTTGACTCGCGATTGAGCAGTGATTTGGCATTTTCCATTCTCGTCTCCTTTGTTTTGTGCCTATTTGAAGCTTCCTCCGATAACAACGCATTCGCGTGTGTGCCGCCCTCTATCTACATACTTCAACCACCTACGAGCAGCATCTATTCTTTGGGGAAAGTGAATGATGTGCCGCAATTGCCATTCCGCGTGCCCTCCTCCGCTGATCCAATTAACAACCTAGGTGAGGAGTTTAACGCTGCTGTCACCTCTCCTCTCTGTCTCTCCGAGAGTTCCGACAACGAGACAACCGACTCTACTTGCGCCTGGTACGCGATCTACGAGGGTCGCTGCAGGGAGGTCACTGTTTACAATCTCACACCTGGTCAATCCTTCCAGTTTCGCGTCCGTGCCTCCTCGCATCGTACGAGTCTCGCCGGTCAACTCCACAGTCGTAATACCAGTTCATTCAGTCTCATCCCTTGGGGTCACGCCTCAACCTCTCCACTTAAGGTCACCACCCCCGTTGTACCCCCTATCAACTCACCCTCAAATCTCCGTCTGTTTGGCCACCCCAAGCCAACCGAACTCAATTTCACTTGGGATCCACCCACATCAAACGGTGGGGCTCCTATTCTCTCCTATGAACTCTGGCAGTCACTCTGTGATCCAATCTCCGGCAATCCTATCAATACTACGTCATGGTCGAAGACTCCTCCTTCCGTGATGGGGATTACCTCCTCTGAGAGCATGCGAGACTTACATGCCAAAGTGGAACCAATCCCTCCTTTTTCTTCCTCTATGGCAACAACAGGAGCAGTAGAAGTGCTTTCAGCTCCTGGTTCTGTCACCTCTAGTCCACTGCACCAAACCAGCATTGCTACCCACGCACATTTAGTCTTTGCAGGTGTGGAGAATAGTTGCGATGTAAGGGGTCTTCATCCTGGTCAGTTATTTGCCTTCCGACTGCGTGCTAGAAATTCGACCGGTTGGTCTGATTGGTCCGAGTGGAGTACCTTTGCTACGGCACCGTCCCCGCCATCGGCTCTTGGGGCGCCACCACGAGTGAAACCGACCTCCGCGATCAGTGTGTTAGTAAGTTGGGAGGAGGTGGAGCAGATCAACGGCGCTCCCATTATCGAGTATCGTGTTGAGTGGCAACCCAATGTCGCTGAACCCTCTCAGACCTGCACTCCATCTGGGCGTGGACACGACGAAGAAATATTACCCCTGACCAGTGAGCCTAACAACGCTCCCAGATCAAGAAACCCTAGTTCATGTTCTCCTTCCATTGAGATCTCCAAGTGTCTCGATGACGGCTTCCAACTGGTAAGTTATTGTTGCCTTAAATTGACGAAGTTTCAGTTATCTTGATGTTGCCATTTCATTTTGATAAACTAAGTGGAAATTAAGGAGCTATGGGTTGTAAACCGTCCCAGCTCCAACAAAATTACATTTCCAAATTAAAAAGCAATTTTTCCCCCGGTGAATGTGCAAAAACTTTTCAGTGAGAAAAAGCATGACTTGGAATGGAACAGTTGTGTGTTTGGTCGCATTTTGCAAATCGGATCGACTGTAGCCCATCAATTTTCCATTTCCAGTCCCAAATTTTGTGCCTAAATAAGACTGTTTTGTACTCACTAAAGTCCGTTTTGTCCGTGGAGTACTCGTTTACGGCATCTTAGTCTAACGAGCGGTATTGCCCACTAAACACTAAGTAGACAATTTCTAGGATTTAATTCATTATGAAACTTAGTTTCCTTGGAAAAACAATTTCATTAAAGATCATTGCATAACAGCAGTGCTACTAGTTTTATGGCTTTAGGTCCCTAGCCGGAAAACGGGAGAGTGACACTTTGTCATTTCCGCCTGGCGATTGAATTCCGAAAATGATAATTAAGGCCTTGCAAATGCTAAACTGGTAAATATTTGAAGTGGTGCTAAGTGCAAAACTTGTGAAATTGAGATTTTTTTCTTTTATCGTGCTCGTGCATACTCATACCAGGTGAACAAAAATAGCTGGTACGGTCACTTCCTCAGCTCCAAACAATTTCCTAGTTTTAACTTGGAAGGAGACGGCAAAAATCGCGATCAATGTGAAGCACGTATTACGGAGCATGGCTACGTGTGAGCATCAAGTCAAATGGGACAGTATTCTCGATTACGCGCTCCACGGTTTCCTTGCTGTTCTGGACCCTCGTATCACACAATGTCAGTTTGCCTTGATGCATGAGACTTGAGCCTGTCTGCCTCAGGAATTGAGCTGAACTAACTCGCAAGACTGCAGATAGTTCTCATAGGCACTGTTGTGGGGCACTAGGAGAAGGTGTGGTAGGTGGTATTTGAATGCATCATCCAGATGTGTTTCAATGATAGGACCCTCAAAGAACTATGCGTTAAGTTATGGTGGGCTCTCGAGGCTTGGCAATGATGGGGTTAAGTGCATCGGCACTGTGGGGTGGATGGGGATGAAAGTGTGAGGGAGGGTTTTCAGTGATGCCTGAGGCGAGCGACAAAAGAGTTGGTTTGAGCCTACATCCGATGGGAAGAGAAGGCTGCGGAAGGTAAGAAAGCGGGTGGCACTCTTATGCACGGTCAGATGAAAGGTGGTGATCCTTCGTCTTACGTTAGAGAAAGACACAGGGGGGAAGGTCTGTTTTCTTATTGACTGGTTGATCGACTGACGGGACAATAATGGGAATCGACTTTTGTAGGCAAGGAACCATTGAGTGATCGAACCAATGCTATATTGGTGATCTCCAAATGATCTCTTAAAGTGTTTTTTTACACTTCTGAGGCATGATCCACTTCAGACGACGACGACCACGAAGCGGTGTGTGTGTTGGTTTGTTGAGCATGTCACAATTACGGCTGAGATGTATCTATGACTTGAAGGCGCATAGCAAAGCTTTTGTTCCGCTGGAAATAGTTTTGACTGGTGGGTAGTTGTGAGGAATGATGCATCGATAGGAGGGCGGTAAGAGGAGGGCCTACTCTAGTGAAATAACCTATGAGAAGACACCACAGGGAACGCACTTGAGGGGAGACGACGGGAGCTGCTTCTCTGCGCATCACCATCTCTTTTCTGTCGTGTTCTCTTAATAGGATATGTCTAAGTGATTGTCCTCCTTCATGACACTGGTTGGTCGGAGGTGAAATGTAATGAGTAGCTGGTAAATGGAATTTGGGAAATAAACGGGGGTGACTGGAGTGCATTATTATTGGCTCTTGGGGGCAAATAGCCATCGGAAAGTGAAATTGACATCGAACCTGTGTCTCGTTGAGGAAGGATGACGTGACAGTGGATGGTGGTAGCGCTTATTTCAGTACATAAACTCGATGATTGAAGGAACATCCGAAATGGGTTGCATTTTTATTACAATGGTCTCATAAAACCATTTGCTTATTTTATTTTAATGTAAGCCTAGACAATGCTCCGTTGATCAGCTCAAGGCGAATACTATCCCAGCTTTGGCTAGGTGACCTTAAAATGTGTCATTTTTTCTAACTTTTGTGGCGTTCAATTTGCCTTTGGTATTTAATTATGGAATTGATTGCATTAAGAATGTGTTGATACAGTGGAAGACTAGTGTTGTGGTTTTAATTTCAAGGGATCGCAATAGCTAAACCTTAGCAAGCTGTTTCCTTTTACATTTCCACAAGGTTTACTCTGGCCTAGAGCGTCAGTTTGAATTACATGACCTGAAACCAGCCTCGCGAATTGCCTTTCGAGTGCGAGCCGTGAACATAGCAGGCGCTGGAGAGTGGAGTCCCGTTGGGGGTTGTGTTATGCCCGCTGCTCGACCTGACCAGCCTTTTGGTCTTGCCCTGGATTCTTCCTTGGCCTTGGCGACCCCTGTCATACCAGCAGGCCCTGAGGCAGAGGTTTTTGTTGGTGGCGTCTCCATGACTACTGCTCGTCTTGTCTGGGTCGCTCCTTTTGACAACGGCTGTCCTATCACAAGTATTTTCTTCTTAATGCCTCATTTTCACTTACGATTTGTCGGATTCCAATGCCATGTTTTTGCTGTTTTACTTCTGAAAGAATAGACGAAGTCATACCACTGCAGCATTACCACTTTTATGGCCTAATTAAATACGGAAAGGTTGAATCTAGAACTATCCAACTGCGGTGATAGTAGGGCCTTGGCGCAGCTTAAGCCAATATTGAATCAGACTGGACAAAACTAGTAATTCATTGGAACAAAAATAAGCAAGGTGTGGTAAAAGACATGAAGCATTTTTTGTAATTCATACACGGAATCCTTATTTATTAGCTGTGTTGCAAGTCCAATCCTGAACCATCAGTTTTTATGTTTCTCAAGTTATGTTCTTTTCCCGTCGTGCCTTTATTAATCGTATTGAAAGACTCGACCAATGATTTAGCTTTGTGAAGGTGTAGAGCTACCAAAATCAAATCATTTTTGAAATAAACAAAGAGAGTGTGGTGCAATGGCTTAAGCAATAAAGGCCAATGGGTATATTAGCTGGCACCTAAAGATTTTTTACGCTTGAAATCCATCTTCACAGGGACACCAACCCTTAGCCTAACTACCGGCGCTTAGTTAAGTACTGCGGTATTTTTGCAAACAGACGTCCCCACTAATTATTCATTTTCCGATCCATTCATTCAACGATCACGTGAGTCGCCAAGAGAAGAACAAGACCGGTTTTAATAAATAACACAGTTCACCCAATCATTCTAGCATACCGGCTGCTAAACCGGAATTGTATCCACTTCTTTTTCTTTTGAAATCTTACCATCTTTGCATTAAAACCTTAGTTTTTTTGAATTGAAGTAAATGCTCAAATGAAATGCAACCCAAATGAATTGAATCGCCCGCATTTCCCTTTCGTAGACATAGCGTTGCTTGTACACGTAAATTTCGTTACACTGCGTAAATGCAATTGGAAGATTGAGTCTAAGCCCTACTCCGGGTTTCGCACGTTTAATTCGCTAAATTGGTCTCAGACCTTGCTAACAAAATTAATCTTCTATTTATGGCATGATTTTCTCGATTAAAATTAGCAGACTATTCATGGCGCTTCAGAGGAACAGTTTATCAAAATGACTCTTAATAAGCGATCCCGAATTTGCTTTTAAGCCGAATGCGTAGAGAATTTTTCCTTCTATAAACGTTCGCTATTTTGCATTCCCAAAGTGGTGTTTATCCCTGACGCGGATTAACATCCACCACAACCGCTGTGCCATCCTTTCCCCACCGGCTAGCAGGCATTGGCTGTGCAACTGCCGCTTGAAACACCTTTTGGATGTTTGTACTGCCATTATTTTTCTTGTCGGCGCTGCGACTGTGCGCTTTAAGAAAGATGCAATTCCGTTCCCTGGAAAGAGCCTTATTAACTTTGCTTATTTTTTGGCTTAATTTACTCCGCATTCATTTGAATGGGGTTAATCGGAAATCTAATGAACTTAAACAGTTTTGAAGCTTTGTGCTTCTTAAACGTTTATTTGTTGTGTTTTCCAGGTTCCTTTGAACCCTATCAACGACCATTTCGGAGTTGCGGTTTCCACTTTGGAGTTGAGGACACAAGACTTGATATTAAAGTGTTGGCATCACAATGCTGCGCCATTAAGCCGGTTATGTCGTTGACTCAAGGCTTTAAATTTAAAAAGACGTATTCCGAATGTTACTTTAATGTAATGGGCGTAAGGTATAGAGCGTTTCAAATAAAAAACAGCTTAAATTATTCGCTGTTTATTTCAGAGGTAAAAGTCCGTCTTGGTAGAAGTCAAATTGGTCGACTTGAACTGTGATCGGCTTTCAATCGAATGCTGATCATCGAAGAGGGGTGAACAGTTTACTTAACACGACGTCATGATTATTGCCCTTGACTACTTTTCCCAAAGTTAAATTGTTCATCCAAGCGGTACATATCTCATTTCTAGACCTGAGGGTTCTTTCATGAATTTTTCAATGCACTGCTTGTTCTGAAGAACATTGGTCACTTTTCAGTAGTAACACTCCTGCACCTTGAAATAAGATCATATGCGTTGTGGGGATGGATCCAGTGCTTCACGATTGACTTGGCTAGTATTTTTCTTCGGAACCTAAGAAACCTGGTCCGTTAATGCCCGTTTGAATGGAGGCTTCGTTTCACCCCTTCTGACCCTGAACAGCCTATTGCTGCCTTGGGCGCTTTTAACGAAAAATCAATGGATTCATTAATCCACTACCTCACTAACATAGTGGCAAATTCATTCCTACTGCAAAAAATATGCACGCTTATTTAACGAGTGATTTTTGAGGCCTTACTTTGGCGAAAAATACCTGAGGAAATTTGGGACTCCATGTTCCCCAGTGGGGCTTTGAAGTGGCGTAAAAGTGTTATTTTTGTTGGCACAACGAGGCTTGGAAATTATCGGTAACGCTTGAGGAAGACCTAGTCTTTTACTAGCTAGTTATAGAGACCGTCACCTGACTTTACCGGTATAAATGATTTAAGGGTGGAAATTAATGCAGAAAATTTCGTTTTCCTTAGCTGGTTTGCCTATAGTATTCATATGCATATGCTTTTGTGTGTTATCGACTGTCCAACAGTTTTAGAACCTCAAGAAGTGGCTTCGTGATTTTTTAGCTTGTTGACTGGTTCAAGTGATTGCATTTCATTGTGAATACTCTCGTTACTATCACCACAAGTATGATTCCACTCACCAAAGTCGCTACTGAGTTATAGCATTGAACATCATGGATTTCATAAATGTACAAACTAAGGGTACTTCCAAAGCAGGGCTGGAAAAGCCCATTGATCCCTTTTTTATGATATTTTAAATATTACACGTGACCATCGAACTCGACTCCAGTTCATTTACTGCTCCATTATACACATGTATAGCACAAACACAGTGCGCATAATGTATGGACTCGTTATGCATGCATCATTAATTTGCTTCCTCAGCTGGAAGGAAGTGACAATATGGAAGTGATGAAGCCGATCTGTGGCAGCAATGCTGTAAAAAAACTTCGGCTTTTGCGTGCATTTTTTGTGGTGTCTTAGGGTCTAAAAATCACTCTCAATTTCTGCCATTTTTGTCCAGGTTACAACCTTGAAGTAACTCGTTGCACTAACGGTCAGACCACAGCACCCGCCTTGCCAACAAGAACGAATCATTCTTACACTGAATATCTCCCTCTTTCCGTGGATGGTGAAGATCTTCTTCAAGCAAAGGCTACAGAACCTCTACCACAACTGCTACCATCTCTACCTCCACCGCACTACTCCTCCTCAGAGGAGGAGGCGGCGACGGGGGTGGAGGGAGGTGGGGGTGCGGAAGGAGGCCGTAAGCTTGATAATGTGGACTGTAGCGACCTTCGAGATGTCTTCAGCATTCCTGGATCTTCTGGCCCTATGCTCCAGTCCTCCTCATCGGCCTCAGTCTCCCCCTCGCCCTTCCCCTCCCTAGGTATCGATTCAGGCTCTGGGCTCTCCTCCAATGTTTCTTCGGAGAGTGGTCATCATTGTCATCAACGACATCTTCACGCGGGTATTTCCAAACCCCTGGGCCTCAGAGTACGTCACCCGTCCGGTGCCATAGACTCCATGGAGCAAGTTCGCTACACTCTTACTGGACTGGAGATTGGAGCTAAGTATCGGTAGGTCTTCAGATTTGAGCTTTAACATGTTCGTTACCGGTGAGGTATTTGACAGCATCTCGAATCTTCCCCGAGCCCGACACCACAACTGCGGACCATATCCCTAATTAGCTGCGTCTAGTAATGCCATAAACAAATTAATTGCGACTAAACTCACAAAGTAGACGTAAGATACTCTCAATCTGAGGATCAAAACACTTATAACCATTGAGCAGTAATTTAATTGGGTTGTTCGGTAGTGCAAGTGTTGGTGCCTTTGGATTGGTAAGGGATCTCGATGGTGACGTTTGCACAAGGACTTCGAAGCATCACTCGTCTTCTTTCTACCAACGTCATTTACATGACCTAACTGCTAATTCAAGGCGTAATAGTTTCTAAAGAAGCTTATTTTTACACCATTGTCCACTGTACATACATTTTCGCAAAAAATTTACAATAACTTTCGTGCATAAGTCTTAACTCTGAACTCTAAAAATAGCGTTGAGACTAACATTCATTAAAGCCTAACCTATTGCTTTTGTGTGTGTGATAGCAGCTTGTCTCGCTGAGCTCTCAACCAAGACTATGATCACTGCTTTCATTCCGTCCCATCCTCTCAGACGCCCCTTTTCGCAAATGCTAGCAATAGGGGAATATGTTGACTTAGGGTAAATAATGGTACTTACTGACTACGGACTGATAAATGACAACCACCAAGTCAAGGACGTTACCGCTTCACACTGAACCAGTACATTAATATTGATTCATCAACATGTTGAATAGCATTTTTTTCTGACAGCTAGCACCCTTCTCAGATTGGATAACTTTGGCATTGGTTTAGAAGCTTATGGTAAAATCGCTTAGTCTTCCTTCCTAATTGGGCTCTGTTTGTTTTTGTTTGACTCATTGCTGGCGTTAGTTAAAGCGAATGTAAGTTGGATTTCACAGGTCATATCTCTGATTGAAGTAGCTAAACCTGTTGCTCCTTTGACCTGAAGGTTCCTATTTGGAGTTGTGTATCATGATATAAGTCCCATCGCGTACGACGATCAATCAATGACCAGGCAACTACATTTCTATTTCAGTGTGGTTAGGGCTCTTGAGGTAGATTATTTGAGTGGGCAGACCAAATGTATAATTCACGTTTACAAAAAGTATTGGCTTATCTTAGTACCCATGCTGCTAACCTTCCACCATGCGCAGAGAATTAGTCACACCGAAAATTGCATAAAACGATAGCAACGTCTTCAGCAGGAGACGTTGATGGATTACGCTGTATTTAGTGAGCGGTCGATCCAGTTATTATTATTATTATTATTATTATTGCTTATTATTACTTACTGCCCAATAGGTGGCAGTTTTACTTCCTTGCTAGTGCATTTGAGCACTTGCTAACTGCGCTCTGACAATGGAATGGTGTTTTCTCGATATCCACAGTATCCGAGGTAAACTTTACAGCCACCGAAGTTGTCACCTTCAAATAAAGTTACCAACGGGATAAAAGCATGCATCATAATTGGTATCTGGATTTTTATTCGGAGCAGAAGGTCCACCTAGAAACGCTCGTGAGCATGAAGATTGCGACAAAATATGTAATCCTTTATTACAGTTAAACGGTACTTTTTAAGGTTACATTTCTCTCCATGCCGTCGTTTGAAGCTAGTGCAATCTCTATTATGGGGAGGGTAGAGGAGAAGTGCAGTTTTGATACGCCTCTTCATAGTGCCCTATCAAATCACCTTCCTCACTCTGAGTACACCAATCTACGCTGTAAATGTAATAAATCTCGTGTGAACGATAGAATTTTGGTAAAGGACCCTTTTAAACATCAGAATTCAAAGAAAACTATTTCTGATTCTTGCATTTCTCGAAGCAAATTACGTTTTGAATTTCCTTTTAACCGAGAAATTAAGTTTTTTTACACATCCTGTGAAACATCATTACCATTCACTTTCGTTTCACATTTATCGTGTAATTTTTACACGATTCTCTTATTCCGTTTCAATCGCACTTGTGAATTACTTCAGCATTCTCATTAGTCGACTCCTGCCTATAGGGTGCGTGTGCAGGCGCTGAATGCGGTTGGCGTGAGTCCCTTCTCAGGGATTCTCCACTTTTCTACCCTCCCACCACTTCCATCGCCGCTGACGTTATGCTGTATCGGAACCACTGCGAGTGGCATCAAACTTCGGTGGTCTTCATCTGTCGACTCTCAGGAAACCGACGAGACACACCAAAAATTGAAACCCTCTGCCTCAGCCAACATCAAGTACATCCTCGAAATGAGCAAAAAACCGGAATCCAAGTGAGTCATGCTTTTGAGCTCAAATCACTTATTTGCCCCCTGCTGCACTTAACATCTTCCATCCATTGTCTCTTATGCGTACAATAATGGTTCGCAGGGGATGGGTAACCATCTTCGAGGGACCACAGACCTCTTTTAAGGCACGTAAACTCTCGGAGGCCACAATTTACTACTTTCGCGTTGCCGCAGTCAATATCAGCGGAAAAGGCGCCTTCTCCGAAGTTCTGCAGGAAAAGACCACTTATTCACAACCACCACCTGTCGAAGGTAAAAACCACTTTTAAACAACCCTTCCTCTTATGTATGGCCAAGGTGAAGGTTCCTTTAAAAACTATGCAGTTTGTTTTACCGCCACGTAGTTGGGTCTTTTTATTTGGACCACTCTTTCTACATAGCTTTGCTGAGATTGCTCAAGCTTCCCTGTAGTTCTTTTTGTTTTCCGCCAGCACCACAAGCAGTTGACGTCTCCCATACTCGATGCAAGCTTCAATGGCCGGCACTGAACAACATGGGACAGGATCCGCTGCTCTATTTAGTTCAATTGACCCGTGTTCCTGGTATCTCTGTCACTACCGCTATCGCAAAAACAGCGTCGACATCTTTCCCGTTGACTGAGTCTGAAGCCGTGACTACGGCAGGGGTGGTAACAGAAGCGTGGGAGGGAGAGGAGGAGGCGGTGACAGTCTACCGAGGGGCAGAGACTTCTTGCACCATCAATGATCTTGTCTCTGGTACAAATTACATTGCCAGAGTTTGTGCCATCCGCTGTTGCCAAACGGAACCTCCGGAACAACAACCTCTTCCAACCTCTAAGACCAAAGTCAACCAGGAACCCATTGCTATGCAGGTCAGCATCCATGCCGTGTAAAGCATGAATTCGAAATCATGCAGAGTGGAAGTACTATTCAGCTCATATGAAACTCTATTGCAGGCCCCGTTGCCAGCTTCCTCATCCAATTCCACATGCGCTAAGATAATGCTTATACACGGTCCCTTCTCCGTTGGTACGGTTTTCACAACTCTGCCAGAGAAGCGAATGTTCGTAGGGGAGTTTATCAACTCCGTATTGCTAAGACCAATCCTTGTCAACTGTCGCGCCACTCTGCCTTCATCGCTAGCGCAGTCAACGCAGGAAAAGGCGCCCTCCCCTCCGCCTCGACGTGCACACCTGTTGGCGAACCACGTGAACCACCTCATCGTGTTGTTTCAACGCTTGCGTGCGTATCCACTCTTTCGACGCATCAGTGGCCACTCCACAACCTCATCGCGCGAGCGGGCCCAGCGCCGAATGGCTTGCTTATTTGTCATTGGGTTTGTGCTACTTACGCTGCTCTGTGCCTGGTTTGCGAATCAATTTCTTCTCAAGTTTTCTGATGATGTTCCTCCTGCCATCAAATGGCCTAGCGGTGGCGGCCCCCTAGAAGACAGCAGCTCCTCTGCACGGGCTGCTCTTTATGCCACTCGTGGCCGTCAACATCACCAGTAGTTGCGATCGCTTTCTGTCTTTGGATCTCTGCCTCCCTGTTTTACTCCCATTCTGTGTGCGCGCGTGCGTGTATTCGTCCCTTGTCTTGTCTTTCTCTTCCACCTGTGCTTTCCATCCTCCTCCTTCCTTGCATTCATGCACACATCCTGTCTTCGTCTCCATCGTTGTGTGCGAATGTGTCCGGTGATAGATCCCTACCTTAATTCTCACGTTGTGCTCACGGCTATGCTGAAGCGTTGAGAGGATGGGACATAAATGCGGTGCGGCGTTGTGAGCTCCTCATGGTACATTTTTGTCCTTACCCTTCCCCTTCTCCCGTGCGGTGTACACTGTTCAGTCTCCAATCCCTCCTCCCTCGTCCCGTCCGGTCTTTATGTGATTTTACGGTGTTTCCCATGTGTTTTTACCGCCACCCTCTGTGTACATGATGTGCAGGTGGACATTTTCACAAACACTCAACAGCACAATACGGTACACACCCAAACCAGCCCATGGTATATTTTTGATCTTTTCGGCTTTTTTCTCGTGTTTGACAAATTTTATGAACCATATTCACCCTCCATCAGGACTATAGACAAGTAGGTTACGGTGGATAATGACGCTGTTGGTGAGTGGAAAGATTGCCCCATCATGGCCTGAAAACATACACACGCGAACACGATTGCCGTTCCACCAACTGTTCCGACGACGTACGATCTGCTTTGGAGTTGGTTGGTCCGAACCTTTGCTTTTGCATAACACCTATTGTCTTTTCTTCCTTCTTATCTCTACCTTCTATTCTCCTCTTGTAACCTCATTGCAGACAATCAGTTGGTGTAGTTGATGGTCTCGCTTGTTCGTCTGTGCGTGTGTGCGTGTGGGTGTACGTATGTCCTTTTGTGGTTGCCCTCTTTCCTTTTTCAGATACATACACTCTAAATTAAGATGTTTTGATCACACGCATCATAAACGATGCTTGCGTTTGTTACTTGTTAAATATTTTAGGCGAGGATGTCGTAGGAAGGGGTGGGTACGTAACAACGACTCCGATACATCGTCACATGGCTTCGCTTTGCCAACTGAGAGTAGGAAACGATAGGCGCCGTATCTAACACGGACTCCTGTCTTTACTACGGCAATTCACCTCCATTTAGGGAGGCACTAACAGCATTCTAGGATAAATTAAAAGGTACAGGGATCTCTCAAACCTGTTGCATGACCATTTTGTTATGCTTCATTACCAGGTTCGTGCAGGCTAGATAAGTGTATGGAACTGGGGGTCGGTCCGGTTGCTTATGCCCCCCTTTGAAAAAATTTTAAATGATATGCATCCGGAATCGCTACTTTCACTGATTTGGGTTGTGGATATTGGCGTAGTCTGAATGTTATTTAAAACGAAATTATGGCGAACAAAGTGCATGATTTAAAACTCATTATTGCCCACAAAAGCAAGGATTCAATATGACTGGTGAAAATGTATCGTGTGCTTCTTGCTCTTGATATGGTGATTCGCGCCTACTCGTATCGGCGGAGGGTTACGTGAGCACCGAAGCCCTTGAGTGGTGGCAGAATTTGCGCATTTAGAGCGGCAGCCATGAACAGGTCCTCAACACAATTGCGTAGTTTGCAGGCTGTCCAGAATTTAATGTTGCACTGAGATGAAACAGTGGAAGTGCGGCCGCATCTTAAGGACCTCCAGATCCGTGAAGATGTTTGATGAGCCGTTGCAAATCCACGAAACCAAAGCGTAGTACTGTGGTTGTTAGTTCCGAGGCATTGCATGCGACCATCGTTAACCACACATTGAGATTCCTGCAAGATTTCAGACTCCTCTGGGGATTACTATCTTCCTGAAAAGCATTCGATATTCAAATAAATTCAGCTTTTAGTTGAAGAGGAGAGGAGAGTTGTCACATGCTCTCTACCGATTTGATTTCCTTAAGATTTCAATAAAAAGGTTGGATTGTCTGCTCATATGCTTTAAGCCTGCAACCCCCTGAGACTGCCGTAACGACAAAGGAAGGCATGACGCTTGGGTGGACTGCACATATTTTAGCAAACGGAGAGTTTGGGGCTTCTGGCATCACCCAGAAATCAGCCCACCAAGTACCAATGTAATTTCCCGAGATTACTTTGAAAGCGAAAGCAAAGGACACATAGTGCAGACAGAGGGAATGGACTGTTGACACGGCTCGGAGGACAGCCTACACAACCAGGACCACCTAAGTCACCGAAAGCAAGACCGACAGTTCGAGCAAGCAATCACAGTAATAACACTTCGAAACGTAGAGCCAGTGTGCCACAAAACAATTGCTGGCGAGAAGGAAATCGAGACCCTAAGTCTATTTATGGCTCCACCACTGTTACGGTGCATATGTGACTCAATGGCCCACCGACCTTATCTTAGTTATGAATGTAGCGCCCCAGGCATTCCCAGAAGACGAAAGAGGGCTAAGCATAAGTAGATTGTATACTCAAGAGAAGGAGGAATTAGGCTGCTGACACGGTCGGCCAGCTAGGTCTAAACGGCCATCCTCGCCCAGGAAAGCCAACTAACAGTCTAAGCAAAGCATTAGGTAGTCCCTCTCTTCCCCCGACCGTTATCCCCGGCGCTGCCCATGGCACAACTCCCGTGCCAGCCACCGCAACGCAATTATTGCTGCAAGAAGTACTCACGGGCTAACGGTACCCAGCGCCGAAATTCGACGCAAACAAGGCGATGCTTGACACCACATCAGTAATCTATCTTAACGGTGAGACTCAGCTTATAAGTTCGTGCGGTCTGGAAACGAATTTCGGAGTAAGAGTTCCCGCCAACCATTAACGCATGCGTTGAGACGCTGGTTCACTGGTCGCCTTTCCAGATGACCCACGATTGTCGTAGCTTCAATTGTTACTAGCTTTCCTGTAGAGCACGGGAATGGGGTGGACGTCGAAGAAGAAAGGCATTCTTAGCCCTTCAGTACAGACTTCTCTCCCACTACTGCAATATGCTACTTGCAGGATAAATTAGGATAGAAACTCCATAAAGTCGGGTCGGCTTTCCGCTGCCACCACTGTAGCGTCCCGAGCATCTCTTGAAGACTAAAAAAGGCTAAACGTAGGAGAGGAAGGAATGAGACCACCGACAACGCCGAAACGCCAACCAGCTCAGCTTGGTCAGAACGACCACTTCAGTAACCAAAGGTAAACAAACAGTCCAAACAAATGAAGCGTTACAAATCAACTCTGGTGTAGCTTGACTATGTTAGATGATTCTACAGCAAAGTTTGAGTTTAGTTCATAGTGGAAATTTTACGCAGCAATGCTTCACTTACCTAAACTGTATTTTGGCCCTTCGTCCACTTAGGTGGCATTTTTATCTAGCTGCGTGGGTAAGCCCCTAGGCCAGGCCAGAAAATGCACTCTTTTCTTCTACTAAATACGCACATTTTACCCTATATTTAGCTTTAACTTGTCTTCAAAAATACTCAAAAGGTCATATTTGCGTGGTGCTTATCAAAGGACTATCATCAAAATATTAGCTTTACCTGTAATACTATAAATTGAACATAAGAATCCAGCCAAATGTAACTTTTTTTGTTTTAAAGCAGGCGTTGCTTTACTTTCTCTTTTAAGCATAGTAATGAAAGTTGAACTTGCTTGCTAATGAAGTTCTGGTTAGAATCAAGTCAAGGTAATTTATGTTTAAGTGAACACTAGCGTCCCGTGCGCCGGTCAAATTGTTGCCCCATTGGCTGATAGTGTAGTTTGTTGAGAACAGGTATGCTATCTGAACATACACCCAGATGGAACGGTTTCATCCGCTACGGTACTCGAGCCTTGCATGTTATTACGGGAGCGCGTATGTTATTCACTATTATTAACTGATTTCCAAGTGTGTTGCATCCTTGGGATCGTCGGAGCCATTGGCTTTTCGATTATTTGCGTTTTCGCAGGAATATTTCTTTTGTAAGACTTTCTTAAGTGAGAAATACTCATAGTGCTGCTCTTTATCTGCAATTGTTGGTTTTTTCGGTATTACGCGAAGTGGGCATTGGTACCTACTATGTTTTGGGATAGGGTAGTCCGGCACATTTAAATTATGTTGGTTCAGAAATCCATATAAAACTTTCAGTTGCTCTGTAATGTATAAACTAATTATTTTTAATCCCTGCATGTCTGCCTTCTTGTCGTTTTCGATGGGTGTAATGTATTTTGAGTTTTGCCCCCATTATCACTTTCAGCTTCATCGGACTTTTCATACTCCTCATTGAGATGCCATTTTGCTGCTCATTTATTCCACAGACTGAGATTATTACGCGTGCCACCGACAAGATGGGTCAACTTTCCATAGCCATCGTCTCTATAATGTATGTCCATTTATTTCTTGCCGTTGATATTGTTTCCTGCATTCTCCAGCAACACGATTTTTAATTTATCTGGGGATTGCGCAGCTGTAATGAGTGTACAATGTAGAAATCTCCTTGCCATGTTTGTCGAGTATGAGTGCTGTCACGAAGCATTGCAGCTATTATCCGCGGTTATTTGCTTGCGCCCTGAAACGATCTCTTCACACAAATAATCTTTTCAACCTCAGAATGTGGAATTACAAGCTTCTTGGCTCGTTGGTCATGGGAATTGTATCTCTGTTTCTGTTTCAGCTGAATATTAGCAACATTGTATGTCCGAGTGCAATGCGTAGGCTGCATTAAGCCTAGTTGTTCATTTTCCGTTCATTGTTGTGCGTGCGACTTTTAGTCCTTATTTAATTATTGTCTTCTCTATTTTCTCTTTGTTTCTCAATGTTTGATGTGCAGAATACGTTTTAACACCTCCCAAACTTTTCTATCTATCTGAAGTGTTGGCATACTGGCCATGGCAATGTGCCCCAGTATTTCAATGGGCTTCTCTTTATTGTTCCTCCTCGCTTCCGCAGCTGTACGAATCCGGGAGTTTATTTTGGCTAGGTGAGTGGCAATTTTTTTTTCAAGCGCTTTTTTGTTGGAAATGTCACTTCAGTTTTGAAACTACTTGCAATTAAATACTATTTGTCCGAACTGCTGTTACGCACTGCCATCATTTGATGCTTTAAAATGGCCACGTTCAGGGTCCTCATCATCATCTTGTTATCTCTGCTGGTCGTTTTCGTACTATTGTGCATGCTACAAAATGCGTTTGTTTAATTTCGTTGTTGCAGGTAAGAACCCATTTTCGGTGTGTACATTTCCCGTAAAGCTACTAGACATGCTATTCTAGGCAGGTAGCCTTAAAAGTATCCAATGAATGCTATATTGGCGTTTTCAGTCTGAGTGGACCTGCCATCTTGCGATGCGTATCTCGTGCTTATCTATGTCGTCGTGCACTCATTCAGTCGCTTTTGAGCTTTGTAATGGGGAAGTTAACAAAGAAAGGCACCATAACAGAATTAGTGACCTACTACGCTGCCTGTATTGCACTAGTCTCAAACGTTCTTGTCTTCTTCCCCTCTTTTTATGTTTGCACATAAACACAATCTCATGCCCGTTCTGCGTCGAACACCTGAAGTTAGGCTACGCTGACTTGATTACTATGTGCTACAGTCACACTGTCGTGTCTACCCTACTCAATTTTCATGATGAGATAAAGGGAATTATGAACTGTTTAATAGAATGGATGGTTTCCTCTCTTTGCTGTACGATTAATGATTGAAGTGGTATCTTTGGGTCCGATTATGAACTCTATCAGGGAGATGGGGTTTTGATGCAGTTCCAAACTTTCCAGTTCTTTCACAGGGCTCTCAGAATTGAATCCATGATTTTTACCGGCTGACATCCCATCGATTTACTTGCTCAAACCGGTGCTGTAAAGCAGGGTTTTCCCAACCGAACTTCAAAACTATTGCAATTTAAGCAACTGGGATCCTTCTGCCTTTCACTTCAACATTCTTTCACCGTTCCGGTTTCAATCAATAAGATGAAGGTAGTTTAGGAAACAATAGGTAATCCGATTTATTAAACAAAGACGTCACCCGCATCGCCACTCGAACGGCTGGCGGTCATATGAATGACTTTGCACGTTTTCCGTGCTTTTCGAGCTCACTGGCTCACCTACGGATCATTGTTCTGTGGGAGATTCTGTTTATCTTGCGCCTACACCCATGATCCTGACGCCTTTATTTTTCAGTAGACCACCGTATTGCTTTCCTCAATGTCAATTGCTTCGCAGATTTCATGCTTCTGGTACCCTTCTTCGAATTCTTTCAGGAGTCCGCCCGAGTAAACCACAGCTTTTCAAAAAAATTTGCTTAGCTTTAATTTGGTGAGACTTATGCCATGAACAAATAAACAGCGATTATAGCCTCCTGAGTTACGGGTCGGTGAAGATGTGGATGGATGGTTGAGGGTCGGCGAAGATAATTGTGCTAGAGTAACGAGTGCTTGCAGTGCCGTACTTTTGTCAGTATCAGTGGCTCTGATTTTCATCACGCACCACAATTGCTCTAGTGAAGTTTGCGTGCTTGAAAATGTCCAATTTCATTTCTGCTCCGGGATTTCCATTTGTGAACTTTCCTAGGTCACATGAGATACTATTTGCGATAGCAGTAATCGAATTAAGAAAAGAGGTACCTTTGGCATCGCACTGTCGAAGCGTATCTGTGTATTAGAAGAGGTTTTTCTTGCACTGCCCGGATTCTCTTGAAGAAAGCTTTATTTGGTTTCGTCATACCTGCAACACCAAACTTCTTTCAATTGTTCATGCAGCAGAACTCAGCGCGCTGCATTTGTCATTTTGAAGTGCTTTTCATCCAGACATGCAGTCCCTAATGCTCAGCTAGGGTACGGTGGGCTTGATGCTGCATCATCGGATTGTCGAGTGCATTTCACAAATCAAGATAAGCTCATCTGGTGAAGGTATTTAGGTTCCTCTCCTCAATTTTTTCCACTTCAATCTTTACATAGAAGTGGTAATTTTCCTATGCCCTGGTTAGTAGGAGACACACTTCCTACGATCATTTGGTCTCTAATATCTAACGGCGTTAATCCGTTTCATTTATTGAAGAATGTGGGAACGAAATATTCCAGAGAAACGAGTGACCGGGACTGCAGAACACAAAAGTGGAGGACAACGGTCTCTTGTCGCTGGTAAAATAAACGATGTTGAGTGAGCCCCATCATTTGCACTTCCGCGCGGCATGAGTTAGGGAGGATGTAGAGTGACGAACGAGAACAGCGGATACTGACTTTCCTGGGAAGATAAGAACTTTGTTTTCTCGCGGTTCTAGTCTGATTCCTGCAT
The DNA here is from genome assembly GCA_023968675.1 of Taenia pisiformis. NCBI lineage: Eukaryota > Metazoa > Platyhelminthes > Cestoda > Cyclophyllidea > Taeniidae > Taenia > Taenia pisiformis. The sequence goes on from CM043736.1 coordinate 3,046,806, forward strand.
TGGCAATTCTTAACTGCCCTGAGGCAAGTTATTCCTTTGCAGGTTACTGTGTTTTACCTTTGGTTCCACACACGTATCCCGTCAGTCTAGCACCGTCCTGTTCTGTGTTTGCGCCTCTATCCTTTTATTTGCACCGTCAGCGTACAATAACTTAAGATTTCGCTCGTCTTTTCGGTACCTCTCTGCCTTACCCTCTAGTACGCGGTTCACCATCACATCGTATTCAAATGCTCTTATTTAATGGCTCAATATTCAATCAAGTTTTCCATTGTGTTGATTAATCTTTATTTTCGCCAAAGACTTAACCTTCCTACGTCCTCTTGGTAAATTATTACTATCACGCGTCAACCCACCAAATCACATCCCGTTAAATCCACCTCTAGGCGAGCTTTGCTCTCACCCACCCCTTTTGCATCGCATACCTACCTATTGCTTAAAACAAGCGAAATGTTGTGACTGCGGAAAGCTTGAAATACGAATTGCGATCGACAAGGATAAGAACCTGCGAACCTCACTTTCACAAAGCACTTTGCCCCTGGAAGCTGACAAGTGGCCATTTCTCCACTGCCTATTTAATTCCAAACATGATCATTTGGCCATTTAATGCTGGTTTTGAGAAAAGACGCTAGTCTTCCTATGCGTAATATCGCGTTGGCAATGCGAAGAAGGCGGCACCTTCTATCCTTCGTGAAGGTACACATCCCCACTGACTTATTTCGCGACGATCGGATGCCTTGTTTTGTCTTGTAAACGCATGTATTTCAGCGGAGTCACTAGTCAACACTGCTGTAGCATTTTGAGTAGATTAATCTCAGCATTAACCATTGGCCCTTCGGTAAATAAGTGAACCTTGGTGGATACTTAAGTTTGCGATCATATGCATGGACGCTGTGCAGTGAAACTGCAGCGTGAGTAATGCACTGACTTGAGGATAATCACTAGTATCCATCGTTGTTTGAAGAACAGTGAAACACAAAGCCATTTCTCGTGGAGTGCAGGACCGGCTAGTGAACTCAGGAGCTTACTCGTTTAGCTTTTGCGGCTTTCCCTTGCAAGATGATGTAGGTGCAGGTGAAAATTTAACGAAATGTGGCAGACAGGACTGGAGATCCATGACTCGGTAATATCGAATTGAAGCACCAACGGTCATGCCACACCATAAACAGCATGGCCTCGCGAAGGTGACACCTCATTTTGAGAAGCGAATTTCTAAAACTATTCCTTTTGAAGCATTCCGCCACCGTACTCTCTCAAACTTCTGTGCGAACAACTACCAGACTTGAAGCCAAGTTTAAATTCATGAAGCAAGCATCGAAAAGCATCGCACCGACGCATCTCCCCGTTTTATGGTGCACACATGTGACGGAACCGTAACCGCGATGATACTGCGTTAAAAACTGCGCAAGGCTTCGCAAGTTCGGGGTTATATACCCCTCGAGGTAGTTACGGATTAACTAAATGGGCAGGTCACAACCATCTGTAGCACTGGAAGCGCATGCCAACACCTCATTTCGTCTGATTTACACTCCACATATTGAGCTTCTTACCAAGCTTTGAATCTCGATACCTGCAAAAATGAACTGACGGGTCTGAAAACGCCCATGCCTCAGCACATAAACCAATGTGTTCGCCCCTCTTTTAGGCGGACGCGGTTACAGGGAGGTGTAGGATCGCGGACTGAGTCAGGACTGCATAACACATCTCGACCGGCGTACTCAGGAGTGGAGAACGCCTTTCCACCGGCCACGCCAGCCTACGGCGCCGACTCCGTGATGGATCGCATGGTCGCAGGTGCGGCAGTGGGCGCCACCCGAGCTGCCATGCAAGGATCCGGCTCTTAAATAACTGGACCACCTCTTCATTTATCCGGTCGTCCTGCATACTCCACTGCTGCGCCGCTCATTTGTCGCTCTCTCGTACCTTTGTTGTGATAAAATTTTCGCTGTTGTATGTGTGCACCACCTCCCCTCCAACTATCGTTTGTTGTGTATTCATTTCATTTGTATACGACAGTTTCACACTTCAAATATACTACCGTTTGTCTGTTCACCAACACATTCAGCTGCTCAACAAGGGTCTTCAGGACCTATCGATGGATAGTAAACGACCACATAGCTTAAAAATTCCTTGACGTGATAGCAAGTTTTGATGATAGCAAGAACAAGAAAGCTGGGAATGGGGATGTAGGTCGAGCCCCTTTACGAGGATGTGTGCTGATGTCGGAGGCAGGCTTTAAATATCGAACTTTTTTGCACAGTTGAGATGAGACCAGAAGTCCTCCAGTTTGCGGTCGGGAAATCGGGTCCGGAATTTATCCTCGTAAATCTTGTAGAATACTTCGTTCTCCATCACCATTTCTTTTTCCTAAGATTTGGATAGGAATGACGCATATTAGACCCAACTGGGATACAGCAAAGAGAATACCGCAGCCAACCTAGAGCAGTTTGATTAAAGTCTCGGTAAGATGGTTGAATGATATGGAAGTTTTTTATGATAAGCAAGGCGTGGCGCATAGATACCTTTTCTCCGGGCAATGTCGTGGCCTCTGCTTCCCGGCCAATAAAGGGCTTGGAGAGGTAACGCTCATTCTGTTGGGTCAAAAGCAACTCATCCATGAAAGCTGCCTTACGCGAGGCGGTCAGCCGAGGTATTTTCCGCTGTTTCCCGGCCCACAAAGACCCGGGAACGCGTTTGTAGGGAATAAAGTGACCCAAGAGGAAGGACGTTAACCTCATTTTCTGTAATATTCAAATGCAACACCGATCAGCTTAACTATGTATTCTCATAAAACTAAATGCGCGTAAGTTTATCCCACTAGGAAGTAAGTGCCAAAAATATTCAGTTAGTTCCAATAGATGTGTTTACCGAGCGGACTAAGGGCTTACAAGAGATCTTGACACTGGCTGACCGGACCTGAGCACCACCTATTACTTTCTCACTGCATAATACCGATATGTAGCAATGACCGGAGAAAACCATCCTATTAACAATTTCGTGGAGGGCATGAGGGCTAAATTCCCGAATAAATACAGCGCAAAACATCAGCAGCTCTAAAGAGCAAATAATACGAGAACGATGATCACTCAAAATAAAAAATGGTAGCTTGCCAAAAGAGCTGAAACCCAACATTACTATCAATTTTAGAATACGCGCTCCACAATAGAACAAGTAAAACCGAAGCTCCTAAGTCAAACTTTAGAGTAAACAGTCATAATGACTTCAATAAAATATGTTCCAAAATCCACAATTAAAGGGCTAGAAATGATGTAATTACCATAGGAAACAAAGTTGGCAAACCAAAAAAAGAAATCTAACAAACGATGAAGGGAAAAGGCGCGCTCTATTGCTATGGGGAGACACTTTGTATACAATGTTTTAAAGGCCGCTTACCTGATTTTAATAGTCGTGGTTGAGTAATACAGAAATGGTTCAAAAATACGCCGTTCATACGCGTTTTAAAATACGAATTGATTGGAATTTTGATTCCTTTGATGCACAATAAAACTAATTTTGGGAGAAACACACTGCTCTTGTGGTGTTTTGTTTGTTTGGACCGTTGGTTGGTCTGACACATTAGTGGCGGCCACCTTGAACCTAGCTGCATGAGCTGGTCTGCCGGCCATCTGTAGTCTCCCGAGCATCCCTAGAAGACGGAGAGAGGGCTAAACGTAGTTCAGAATACACGTATTCAATGTAGGAAGGAAAGGGGCTGCTGGCATGACCGGGAGTCGAGCCCACATACTTAGGTTAAAGACAGCCGCCACCAATGTGCAGGACCAACCAACACACTACGGTAGCGTCCGAAGCATCCCTAGAAGACCAAAGAAAACCAAGCATAGACTTGAATACATGCATTTAAGATAGTAAGGAAAGCGGCTGGTGGCATGGCCGGGAGACCAGCTCGCGCAGCTCGGCACAAGTGTGTAAGATTAACCAATAGTCCAAACAAACAAAGCACTGCATCTTCAATCATTTACCGACACATCCTCCAAGATTTATGATGCTGATATGTAAAAGATTCCGTAGAACTATCCTCATTCATCTCCATTTCACAATGACCATTCCTGTCAAGGGCAGCTTATTGGCTTTTAATACTTTATTTTACATACGATCGATACTGGCTTAACACGTACCAGGGGCATAATCTCTGCTAGCCATCGTTTTCGAGAGAGTCTCGGGGCTTACAGTCATTCCAATGTCTTTCGTTTAAAAACTCTTTCAGACAGCAAGTGGGAAAAGAATGCAAATCCCAGCTTTTTTACAAAACCCACACCACTCCTCCCCTACGTTACACAAATGGTTTTCCTTCCCTCTTTGGTGTGCCAATTTCATCTTCCTATCCGCCGAGTGGTACACCTTTGTACGATTGGTCAATGAATAAATTTGCGCGGGTTCGTGCAACACAGATAAGATGCTTTATTAGGAAATAACTTTTATAAATCAAAATGTATCTCTACCGCAAGAACGGTGGAACGCATGGTGCGCACCGAGTGGTGGGATCAGCCGAGGAACGTTGGTCTGACTGTTTATCGTAATCTCTTATGCTCGATGCTAATCAGTTGTAGATATTGTTGTGCAATGGTGAATGCTCGCCACACCCCTTACTCTGGTTACAATACCTATTCCGGTACATCGTGGGGTGCTGCTTCCCCGTTTGGTGATGTTACGATCGAAGTGCAGAGTTTGAGGTTATGCAAATTCAGCTTCCATTTCCTCCTTCTCCTACTCCAAAGTGATTAATAAATCAATCATGAAACGCGACAATGGAACTAACTGCATGTATTCTTTAAAACTAGATGGGAAGCAATTGTGGGCCTTAAGGCATGCGAAAATGAGAATCTCAGACTTTGAGAAAGTACAATCAGTAAGAAAGCAAAATATGCCGGTCTAGAATGCAATTTTTTTTGCAAGTTAAAGGCAGATGAAGTGAATTACGGCAGTCGCATGGGAGCCGTAGTAAAGTTCACTAAATGTACGGTTAGTACTCCATCAGTTGCTTCATCTCGGCTAATTTGGTCGGAAGCGAGACCCATTTTGAACTATCTGACAACATTGAGGATAATCACTACCGCTTTTTGATCAATAGGGCCTTGTTGTGTTTACACTTTAGTAGGAAAAGGTGAACGCTAATAACCTCTGATTAGGTCTACTTTCATGACGATGAGGACTTTAAAACTACACTGTCATTCAACTTTGTTTGCGACGAGCAACGGACATGCGTGATTGTCGGTATAGCTTCCAGCCCCCTCAGTACGGTTAGCAACCAGGAAATCGCAGTTCCCGTATGGAGTCGCCGATGGATGTCATTGACGTTGAGGTGCCATAACTCAAGGCCATGTGAACGTACAATCTTGCACCGTGGTAACAATTATATGGACAAGCAGGTGTCACGCAGTGCAGCCGAGCAATAAAAGCATTAGTAATAGGCAGTAAAAATGGAGAAAAGGGCAGAAATTTAAGTAGAAGTAGTGGGCAACCTTCTACTGATATACGTAGATTCTACAGACTCTACGAAATGCCATCTAATGTTAAGATAAAGACACTCCCCATCCAAATTATCCTTGCAGTTATCCATGAACCTAAAAACTTCGGACCAGCCTCAACCAATCTGTCAGTCCTATTCATAATATGAGTTATTATTTCACAGTTATCATCGCAAGAGATTAAACACTGGTGGTGCCGCAGACGGTGTTTAAAGGCAAGGAGACCGTTAAACTGAATACGTAGCTATTGAGGTTCTTCAACGTTTAAGATGCGAACTACCATTCCGGTGGTTTTGGCTTTAGGCCACGCTCATAGCCCTCTTGCTGATAAACAGCCGTTGATCCACGACCATGAGGAGGGGCTGAGGTGCTACACGAGTTGTACCTTTAAAAATGTTAGGCATTAGGAGGCAAAGAAGTATGGAAAGCCACACGGATGCACTAATAAAATTAAGAAAATTTTGCCGTCGAAAAAACTTTTCGAAAATAAGTAAAGCAATCTGAAATCCCTCTAAAAACCAGAGAAGACATGGTACATGCGCAGTGTCACATCACTTGCTAATGGGATTCTTACCAAATTTAGGCGCCGTTTTCAGCCCTTTCGCTAAATGTAATCGCAGATCAGCCAACCTGCGGCGTGTGGTCTTCCTTCGGCGCTTTATGCCTCGTCATTCAGTTACGCGAATCGAGAAAAATTGCCCTTTGGGATGAGGCTGCTTGCCTCTGCTACCAATACAGTGCTCCAAGTGGTTCATGTAGTCGCAGAGAGGCATACGATTAGAGCAGAACATGCACTGACAGTGTGGGACGGGCTGGGTTAATGGGGAAAGTAAACAGCTGCGCAGCCCTCATTAGAGCCGATTTAATTTGCAGATAAAATAACGAATAGGCACCAATAAGAACACGTATTCATCGAGAAGCTATATCTTCTCCTGAATCCACTTAAAATGCTTGATAGTCATATTAATAGCTTAATCAGCAAAATATCAGGATGTACAAATACTATGATACCTTCGTTGTCAAAATCTATGTTTACCGTCAAAAGTATCCATCCGTTGACTGCTTTCAATTGCACAACATGGACTGGCAAGTTTCAGAGTGCTTGCCGCTCTTTCCGTTGAGGGTTACAGCATCGCTGACGTCTTTATTGCCAAAAGCCTCCCACACGCACAGGAGCCACAATGCGTGTAGATAAAGGCGTTGGAACTCGCTATCCCTACTTCTGTCGTAGGTTAGGCAGTTTCACCGTACACCAAACCACCAGTCTAAACCAATCTAGCTTAATAAACGAAGAAGCTGGAAACTACGTATCACTTAGGATTCAACTCTAAATCCCTCTCCTTGCTTTTCCGTTTCCATCGTCAACCATAAATTTAGCCTTCCTCTAAGTAATTTTTTCTATTTTATGTACGTGGTGGGATGAGGTCACTGCAGCCAGTTCATTTTTGGTAGCGCTGTAAGGTGTGCGAGCTCGGTTGGTAATTGGTTATGCATGCAATGAGGTTCGTGCGATTATACTAAATGCTCTCTTGCCGCACCTTTGCTACTAATTTTATTATCAGTAACGAGTAGATCTTAAGAGTCATTAAGCTTGTCTTAATTTTACCACTTTTCTTTTGTGCGATTCATTAGAGTTAGACTGGAATGCCAACACCATGTTTATTATAGGAAGACTCTTCCTACTTCGTAATAAATTCCGTTATTGCGGATGCTTTAACATTCATTGTGGAGTGGGAACGGGTAGACATAAACGATCACAATTTCTCTTTAATTGTCAAACATTAAGAACACAAAGTCTTGTAAGAAGTTGGATTGCATTAGCATTTACCTATAACATTTCGTCATATGATTCGCCAAATTTCCAGAAGTTGCTCTTATTACGCAAGGAAAGGGAAAGCGGACAGGAGGATGAGTTATGACAGACAAGGAAAAATTCCGGCACTTCATACCACTTTCTCATAACGCTTTTGTTCTCGGCGGTCCAAATAAATCATCACCGTTTTGTATAGTCGCAGTCGCCCGAAATGGATTCCCACCCCGTATGCGATTCAACAATCTTTGGACGATAAAAACACGTGTTGCGCATAACAAACGCCAATGAAAAATTAGTTTTGTGAAATCCATCTCGGTCAGGTATGTACACCAGCCTTAGAGCACGCGAGGTGCAGATAGACATTGATAATAAAGTAAGCAGTTTAGAATGTGAAGTGATTTTTAACTCATGTACCATTAACATTTATGATTGCTGGAAGCAGACCTTTTTTCAATGCCGGATATGGGCTGCAACTCTTTTGATTTCATTCCTTCTATTTCGAGTCCATCCGGCGCCTTTATTCGTTGAGTTGAAGCATCGCTGGAACAGCTCAGTTCGCGTGCATGGCTTTTGGTAACATTCTAGGCAAGCATGTCGGCTCAAACCATGGCGACCGACCACTAGCTTTATCAATCATTCAATTTTTCAGCACTTTACTACGACGGCTCAACAAGTGGCCTACGCATGTTCATCATAATCCCCTTGATGTTTGGAAATTGATTAGGTGGAAGGTGAGAAAGGCAAACACTGTTTGAAGTAAAATTTGAAATTATTTATTTCAGAAAAAATTTGGAGAACTTGCTTTAGGTCCCAACATGGATTTGCGTAGATGAATCGTGAGCATCAAAATGCATCTAAATGTACGCATTTAAGGGATTTGTAAATAAAACTTTAACCACTTTTTACAACAAAAGGATTTCGACTTTAGAGGAAACCTTAGCATAATTCCTCTGTGATGCTTTGTAGCCAAACAAACGGAGAACACTTTTGCTGCCTAAAAAGGTTGACTTCAAAGTATGGTTCTTACCTTACCACGCCCTACTGGGGCTGGAACGAGTAGTTGATTTCGCAATGGAAGGGGTCAGCACGATCGTAATGGTAGTTTAACCAAAATTGCAAAAGAACCGAGACTGATCTCCCGTTTCTAATAATTGATTGCACTTGGACACAAAGCTGTGCCGATGATAGGATTGCGGGGAGGGTTGCCATTCTGGTCGTTGAAGTGTGGAGCCATTGCTTAGCGTTTTCTGGTTTGCAAATGCTAATTTATTGCCAGTGACAAAGTCGCGCTTTACCAAATACATTGCATCCAGAGCTCTCAATCTACGATGACGTATAAAACTAGACCTCACTGACTACCCTTCCTAAAGGCCGATCGTGATTTGGGACCACCTTTTTGGGATGGCAGCATTCCATCATCAAGGTGCATGATTGCTGGATTCTGAGTTCCCATTAGCTTAGTTTTCGCCTTCGCATAATAGATGCCACAGAATAGATGCTGACTACTTGGAATTTGTTAACATGGCTCGTAAGCCATGCTGCCCATCGGAAGTACAAATGCTGAGCCCAAAGCACCCACTACGCCACAACTAAGGGCTCCTCCTATGAAAGCCATCCTTGGTGCTCTCCCTGCCAAGTTTATGCATCGATCATCGCACTGTAATTAGAGCCTTAAGAAAGACACTTTTAAGCCAACCACACCACGCGACTGAGAAAACATTTAACCGCACTTCAACAGGAACTGTGATTTGGTCCTGGTTGATAACTATCTTGAGAATGTCCAATATTCTGGCAAGGTTTCGCACCCATTGTTAGTGATTAAGACGCTGGCCTGGCAGCAAGGGCATATAACAAGGACCGAAGTTCAATCTCATAGAGCTAGAGATTCGCCTCCATTCCTTTTCATCATGTATTGCATTGCTGGTCGATCATTTCTGAGCTCACCCCAATCAGTAGAGAGGTAGGGAAGGAGAAATGGGCTTTGTGTATGCGCTTCATTGGCTCCTCCACAAAGATGCCACAGACGTCTCCGTAGCAAACTTCTCTAGATCGTTCACGGCCGCATCGAACATTATTTTAGCTGTTGATAGCTCCTCACAATGGCACATAACTCTTCCTCCCACTTATCCAATCGCTTATCTAATCCTGCCTCCCCATCTCCACAAGATCTCATCTTTTTTCTTCTTTCTGTCGCCCTTTGGGAAGTCAGACTGTTGCTTATATAGCCTAATTAGTCTGCTCTCTTCCATTATAATTTTTATTCTTCAAAAAGACAGTGCAACCCTCTTATAGCTCAACCGAAGCTCACCTGCAAGACAACCGTATCTACACCACGCGCACAGCAATAAACCTGACGAACCGTCTTGAAGCTAACAAATCCTTCAATCTGTGGTAAATTAATTCTGGATTGTGTTTAAGCAAAATTGGTGGTGATTTAGCACCAGGAAAAGAGCAAAACCGGGTTGCATTTTTGAGCATAATTACCCATCTATAGTTCAAAAATCGCATTCAGGTGAGCTGCGGTATGTAGCGGAGCGTCGATAACAAATCCTTTTCTTACCTTATTGGCCTCCTAAGAGTCAGTGTGAAGTTCGCCTAGAGATCATAAAACTTATGCATCATTGTGTGGGGGCAATCAAGCAAAGCCAACCGAGATAGTCTGAGGCTCCGCCAGTGGCCTGATGGATACCAGACTCATGCACCTAAGGCCTATTAAAATGGAGGTGCGCCAACCCTTGCGCACACCAGCCACTGAAGAGAAACATTTCTGCGCATCTGAGCGCGGTAGTCGGATGGTCAGTCAGGCGTAACAGAACTGTCAAGTCGACGACTGCTTGCTGGGTCATTTCTCGCTAAAATACGCCGAACAGGTGAGCATTCATGTTTGAGGCAGTCAAAAGTTGGTTTGTAATGAAAAAATTGAGCCACAGGAAACAAACCAATTGTGGGTGCTGAGTGGAGCATTAGATCGTGGGTAGCCAGCTGCGATCGTAGTTCTTCAACTGCACACCATTTTTGGGTGCTATTTCCTAGTGGAGGTATTTATAGGAGACTAGTCTTATGGAAGACCAAGGGGACGTTGGCATAATGCGTGACGAAATGACTATTTGGTAAGACGGTACTGGGGAGAGGAGAATGATAGCATAGGTGCAAGCGATCGGAAACCAAATTTCATAGTATCTTTCATAGTATCCATTTTTGCTGTAGTGAATTTCTGCGTCACGTGCGACAAGGTGTGATAGGCGTAAGTCTCTCAAAGGGGTGACGACGTGCCTAGCTGATGCACACCAAAGTCGAGTCAGAGATAGTCACCCATCTCTTCAGCTGCAGACCTGATTCCTCTATCCGCCGAAAACGCCTCACTGGCCAAGGCGAACGACTGGACGAGATGATAAAGCGCAAAATTGTCACAGCTCCTTCCCGGAGGAGAATGTGAATCATCGATGAAAATTGTGCATCGATGTGTTATCATGCTTCCCCTTATCAGTTCAGTTCTTTTACTGCTACTTTCGCACCATTACTATCCGAGTTATTTGACGGTAGTGCTTCCACTAGGACTGATAGAATGGGCGTTCAGGGGCTCCATCTAGAACAGGATGCTCACCAAGGTCAATCAGTTTTTTGATGAGCTTTGCTTGTTTAGCACATGACCTCACCTCTAGCACCTCATCCATTCACCCCTTCAGACGACCATCAGACCACTGTCCCTTCACATTTCTAACAGCGTAGTCTGCACCACTTTTCAAATCTTCTTGCACTTAATTCAACTTGCTACACTTAGCTAGGCATGGAATGAAGGCTGTCGTCGATACAATGGCAAGCCCCGCATGCCTTTCCCTGCAAGTGAAATGTATCGCAGTGCTACCTAGCCTCCTAATCTTAGTAAATATTCCCAAAGCCTATTTTCTTCAATGATTATTGCTGATAATAAATGCATTTTTTAAGTTTTGAGCTTCATGATCACGAATGCTCCGCATAAAGAACTGCTCCATTTCCAATTAAAGTTAGATTTAAAAAAATTCACTTTGCTACAGGCCAGTAGTCGAGCGCCACCAGCGTCCATTGACTCTCGAACTGCTCCCAGTCGTTTAAACTGACAAGTAGGGAGCAAAAAAGGTGCATTTTGGCTAAAGTGTCAGAATTATTTTGTCGATTGAATAGCATTCTTGAGCTTCTTTCCTTTTCCACCGATTCCCTCTGGCCTATTGCGTTTTGCCATCATGGACTTGGCCTCCTCGACATCCTCTGCCCAGAAGTCCTCTTTGTCTATCCTTCTTAACCCCATATTTAGAATTAACAGCTCAATTCGGAATTTCTTCACAAGCTCAACTGGGTTGCCTGTTGGGAAAAGTAAGTTGGTTGTTTGAACGTGAGAGCAGGTTCTCTGTTCCGTCAAATGCTCGAATATTACCAACCTTAATATAGACCACAATCATTGCCGAAATGATCACCTTCAACTACAAAATTAGTTACTAATGTGACATTCGCTCCTTGTGTATGCTGATTACATTGAAAAAAGTGCTAATTTTACTTCAGACCTATCCTTCCTTTAACTGCGCTTCCAAGAAGGCAACCAATACAGGTACCAATAAAATTAGGGTAGCAGCACACGACACAGGCCATTTGAGGCGTTCAAATGAAGGTGATGTGGAGTTGGATATGCTGAATGGCCTAGCTTGCATAACCACACCAGCATTGTGTTACTTGAATACGAAATCGACTTTCTTTCCCACCAAACAATAAACTACCCTCCCACATCCGTTGCATGTGGGCATTATGGCTGAAGCCTTCGAGATGCTGTAAAGTTTTACGCCTTTAGCATTCAAACGCAAGACCTCACCTGCTAGTATGAGATGTTCCAACGACACCAGCTCTCTCAAATTCTCCAAATCATCCAAATTCGCTATGAGATTATCCCTGATTACAGGAAATTAAATTTAGCATTATGTGCGAACAATTCAAAAGGGCAAAAACGACCTACCTTAAATTCAAGTACTTTAGAGAGGTGAAAGCTTCCCTTGTAAAGCCTTGAAGCGACCGGAGCCCATTTCCACGAAGGTGCAGCACCACCAAATTGGGCAGTCGACCCATGCGTGAACCAAATGGATTCACCTTAAGAATCGTGCCTTTATCACTGTCCACGTTCTCAGGTGGTCTGTACACCAAGGCCATTGTTTTAAGCTCATTTTTTGGAAGGACTAGCATTTTCAGTCCCATGTGATAGAGACCAATCCTTTGGAGAAATTTTCGATAATCGGCTGCCTGATCTTCTGGCAGGGGTTTGTCCAACTTGGGCAGTTCTGTTTTAATATTGTTGTGGCGAAGTTCCAGTGTATGGAGTTCGGGTAGATTCTCCTCCTCAATTAAGCATTCACCGTCTTCATCTACCAGACTCCTTATTAAATTGTCTATAGAACGAGCGATCGAAAATTATGCAAAGTACGGGCAGGAAACAGCTATAACATTCATATGATAGGCGTATCCATGCAGTAATTATTTAGCCACAACAATTTTTAAGAGGATTCTAAAATTGACACCCACATAAGAAGAGCAGTTTAGGAAGGTGAAAACGCACTGTCCTACAACTGTAGTGCCCAACCACTTTTTCAGCTAAGATCTACTATTCAAGGCAAATAAATGATCTTTTGTCGCATTGAACTCTGCCCTTCTCCCAAATTTCGATGTGCGACATTTGACGACAGACCCAACGTTCTAACAGTAAAGGGACAATAAATACAAGCAAAAAATTACGACGAAAGCCCTGCCTCTTCTTCCCTTGAGTATTTGTAACTCACTGTTAAGGTAAATAATTTGGAGAGAAGGGAAAGCCATCCTGGGAATCCGTCTGATCTTGTTATTGCTTAAATTCAATTTTGTTAGAAATGGCCAAGAAAAGTTGGGGATCCGTGTAATCTGGTTCGACGAACAGTCCAACTCGTGCACAAGTGTTAGGTTTAGAAGAGGTGATATATCCGATATTAGATTCGACGAAAGGTCAACAAACTGTAGGTTCTTAAATGATTGCAAAATATTTATGTCTGTAATTGAACTGCTTTAATTTCATAAATAAAAACTGCAAACTTGGAGTTGCAAATAATTGTTTTCGATGAAATCTTAAGCCCTTCCATAGTTTCTTCTATGTCATATAGTGCAAATTCTAGGTCATCTCTTGAAAGTGCATGTCCTTTAACCTGAAACACCATTAAGCTGTGGTGTTTCCAAACCTTATCACTCCTACTCTCACTCGACTGTGCACTTTGCAGGTCAGCGGCTGACATTTTAAAAGGCCGCGTTCGCCATCGCTGCGCAAATGTTTACCGGTGCGGCATAAAAGATTTCACCCATCGACTGCAAGTTGTTTTACATTGGAATGCCGTGCAGCAGTAACATTTCATTTAACTTGCTATTTAAATCGTTTCTCAAGTAAATCTAGGACTGTTTCGCCCTCTAAATAGATTTAAATGTTTGCTTATAATACGGCTTTAATAACAATTATTTATGCCATTTCAGACATAGCTACTTTAAGTCCTGCACTTTATTTCGCATAATCAGAGGTCCCTTAAAAGAGGTATTTTGTGCAGAGAACCTTTTCCATATGACTTGCTGTAAGTAACTAAATCTAGGGTAAGATTCATAACGTATGTGCAGTTTTGTTTGCTTGAGCTGTTGGTTGGTCCTCGACATTTTGTGGCGACCGTCTTAAATCCATCTGCTTGGGCTGTCATCCCGGCCATACCAACAGTTCCTTTTCGCTCTATGTTGAATACATGCATTCTGACCTATGCTTATCCTTCGGTTCGTATTCTAGGGATGCTCGGGGCACTGCACTGTTTGTCGTTTGGTTCGTTAGATAGTTATCCAACGACGAGATTAAAGGGTTTGCATATTCGGCTGCATCTTAGCTAGTACTAATTCCATGTAGTAATGTGACGCTTATCTGTGTACTGGTACTCTCAACCTTTCGTAGCGAATTTACTGCTAAGTGCACCTGTGGGATCTCGAGTCAAAATGGAATTTTGATATGCCATGAAGTTGCAAGGGATGATGTGCGGTCAACATGTTGGAGGGCTTGGGCAAAAGAACATCTTACTGGGTGGATTTCGGCTTCGCGAAGTGTGAGGTACCCACGCAGACAATCACAAATGTAAAAAACGCTAATTTCAAAAAATATGTGCCAAAGCACTGACTGCGGTACTTGAGAGGTGGAACAGCTTTTGAACTGTCAAGTACCAAGCATGTTATGCTAAAATGGGAATTTTAGTCTGCGTAAGAATCGCAGATGTTGAAATGACGCTTTGCGCTCGGAACGGTGAGGGTGGAAGTGGCGATTGTGCTGGCGGAGTGCGCACCTCTGAGGCTCAATCTCATGAAAAGGAAAGGTTTGTCTGGCTAAACTAAATAGTGTGCTTCAAACGACTGCTACTGCCTTTATAGCTATGAGATCAGCCATTACCTACTTTGAAGCAGCCTTTTAATATGAACAGAGGTTGCCTTTCTCCTTGAGTGAATGAAACTCTTGCGAAATGGCTTTATGCAAATCATCAACTCCAACACCGTCGATGCTGGCAGCACGCTGTTGCCATGGTCACTGATATTGAACGAAACAACATTGTTTATGCAATTCACTCTTCTTCCACTCTTCTGCGCTTATCGCATTCACAACACACATACCTGCTTGGAAATGAAATTCAACTATTTTTAGACACTCTTCAATGTGCCAGCAGAATTCTATGTAAACAATGGTAAAATGAATTCATTTCATTGATCCTTTGGTGGAGATAATAAAACTGTGGAACAAATGAATTTTATTCGACTATTAGGATGGTTAAAATAATGTCGAGGGAATCTTAAAGTACAAGGTTTTCTATTTCCTCCAGGCTTAGTTCCCCATCTTTGTCCTTATCAAACGAGTCGAAAAATGTCTTCAGCGCAGCCATTGACAGCTTTTGCCTTCCCTTCTTCTCCATGGCCATTTTAAACTCGGCGAAGCTCACCTTGCCCGACTTATCCACGTCCATCGACTGGAAGGTTTCCAGCGCCACCTCCTTGATGTCCGGCCTGCAATAAGCGGTGGCAACATGCCTAGTCATTGTGGGGCAAATAGAGCCATCAACGCATCCCTTGTGTTCAGATCCCCTCCCATTTTTACGCATGTCGGGCCGTCTTCTGTCGCTAACGCGAACTGCACTTACTTGCCTGACTGACAAACACATTTAATGAGACCACTAAGCATTTGGTGCGTAAAATCAAACCAAACAATGAACTCACTTCGCCATTTCCACCAGCTCATTGTGCATTTATTGTGGAACCGCATTTGCGCCCATCAATGCCAATTTCGTTGCTCATTTACTTTAGCTCTAGCGCTACACTGCCACTATGCTTATTTGAGTTGAGGCATTTAGGGGAAATCGTAGGACCTGGGGGCCGTGCATTTGGGGTTGCCCTTCTCCTCCAAGTGTATTTGAATATTGCCACATTTAACTCTATGCTTTTCCTTAATACCGCAGATTGACCAACCACTTTTTATTTACAAAGGGTAAAGTACACTCGCGCACTAGTTTTGAGATGGCGGACCTCTCCCCTCACAGGCACACTCACAGCCAAACCAGGATCAGTTGACCGCGAGTGGCTTAAACGTAACCGAACCCCTTCCCAAAATGCAATAACCTTAGGCATATAATTATTTAGTAGACAGAAGAAAAGAACTTACTGCTTTGTCGGCGGCTTCGATTTCCCAGTTTTCGCAGAAACGCTCATTTCTACAGTAAAAACCTTAACAACCACACTGCCTTCCTGCTCCAATTGCTAGATCGACTTTCCCTTCTCGCTACCACCACGTTAATACTCGCATTAAGATCATCTCCATACAGAATGCATCAAATGCTCTTTCGGATGCAATTTTTGCTTACCTGATTGTGTTTGGTTGATTGAGTGTGCCAGAAGCGTGAAATAGCTCCTTTTGACTATTCTGGTGGTAAGTGCTTAATAAAATGCACCTACTTCTAGAGCACCAATTGGCAAACCACAAATCTGTGCTTTTCTTCACCTCCCTGCTAAGTCAATGAGTGACCTTCACGCACTGAAGCCTTCCGTGCATTCCTGTGGTGTTCTGAGCTGGTTGGAGTAGCTAATCGCAAAGCAATGAGTCAGTCAAAAACTTCTTTACGCACACACCTTTTCTGTAGACTCATTCGCATACACTGAGACATTAAAGGTTAGTGCCTTGATTTTGACAAAAAAATACTCGTACGCTGTAACTTAACTTGAAAAAAAAATCACAAAATCGCCTCCAAATCACCATGTGGTTCGGCAATGTCCGCACGTGGTTCGAAAAGAAGTCATCGACACTAGACAGAATGCCACCAGTATCCCCTGAGGGTCCGGAACACCGTCCCGGCATTACAATGGATACATTGCTGATACACGACAGACCCGAAGCTGTCATAAGGCTACGACTTAGCGCTGCTGTACGGGCGTACCAGTTGTGAGAGACCAAGTGCTCGCATTGTGGCACCCTGAGTATCCTTTGAAGACGAAAGGAACAAAGCTTCTGGTGCAGTCCGAAGGCCAAACTACGCCGATAAATCAATCCGATTACCCAACCCACCGATTGCCAACCAATAGTGGAAACAAAAAAAGCATTACAAGCATAAGCAAAGAGAGAGTTAAACTGATCATAAGTTCGTTGCATCAGATACTTTTATCTTGAACATGGGTCGTTCCAAATCCTTCTTAACTAGGTGTTATCAAAAGTTTTTCATGCAATAACTTGGTCATTCAAGGAATCAAAATAAAGCTTTAATTCCATTGATTTGCCGCCGCATGCGACAGTCTGGAAGTTAATGCTACCTTACATCTTGATACGTTTGCTACAGCCAAAAAAGTTGACGGGTTAAAGCACCCGCTTTCAGTATTAATTGTTGCTGAAAGTGTAGCAGGGTTTAATTCCGCCAAACTACCATTAACAGTTTTCTTATAGCCGGTGCATTGTACTAAAGCCACTCAAACGCATTTGATGCCACTTTGGCTCTGGCTTTAGAAACGATCCCCCACACAAAATGAGGTAACTGCTTCGGTTCTCCTGGATAAATAGGCATAGATTAAAAAACTCATCAATACTAAGACTAGCTTGAATTCTCAATTCTCCAAGGCAATGAAGTTTCGCATTATTTAATCTTTATCATAAATAACTACCAGCAAAAAGAGGTGGTTCATGCTTGATTGCAAAACTTTGACAAATTGCACCAGCACTCAATCACCAAATCGATCTACGACCCGACCTAAACACCGTGATGCTTTTATGATGTGCATGCATAAAGGCAGGAGTCCCCACAACCTGCGCATGCTTACAACAAGCGATCCCACATAATCTTTCAAAACTAGGAAAAAGTGCAGTTTTTTTGTTTGACACATCGGTGGCGACCATCTCGAACCTAGCTGCTTGAGCTGTCCTTCCTTCCTTCCTTCCTTCCTTCCTTCCTTCCTTCCTTCCTTCCTTCCTTCCTTCCTTCCTTCCTTCCTTCCTTCCTTCCTTCCTTCCTTCCTTCCTTCCTTCCTTCCTTCCTTCCTTCCTTCCTTCCTTCCTTCCTTCCTTCCTTCCTTCCTTCCTTCCTTCCTTCCTTCCTTCCTTCCTTCCTTCCTTCCTTCCTTCCTTCCTTCCTTCCTTCCTTCCTTCCTTCCTTCCTTCCTTCCTTCCTTCCTTCCTTCCTTCCTTCCTTCCTTCCTTTCCTTCCTTCCTTCCTTCCTTCCTTCCTTCCTTCCTTCCTTCCTTCCTTCCTTCCTTCCTTCCTTCCTTCCTTCCTTCCTTCCTTCCTTCCTTCCTTCCTTCCTTCCTTCCTTCCTTCCTTCCTTCCTTCCTTCCTTCCTTCCTTCCTTCCTTCCTTCCTTCCTTCCTTCCTTCCTTCCTTCCTTCCTTCCTTCCTTCCTTCCTTCCTTCCTTCCTTCCTTCCTTCCTTCCTTCCTTCCTTCCTTCCTTCCTTCCTTCCTTCCTTCCTTCCTTCCTTCCTTCCTTCCTTCCTTCCTTCCTTCCTTCCTTCCTTCCTTCCTTCCTTCCTTCCTTCCTTCCCTCCTTCCTTCCTTCCTTCCTTCCTCCCTTCCTTCCTTCCTTCCCTCCTTCCTCCCTTCCTTCCTTTCTTCTTTCCCTCCTTCCTTCCTTCCCTTCCCTTCCCTTCCCTCCCCTTCCCTTCCCTTCCTTCCTTCCTTCCTTCCTTGGGTGCTTGGGACGCTACGGTAGTGGCAGCGGAAAGCAAACCCAACTTTGTGCATTTTCTACCTAGATTTATCCTACAAATTGCAGCAGTGCGATAAAAGTGCCTTTGCTGAAGGGCTAAGCACTACATTTCTCCTCCATACTACCCACTCTCGTGCTATACAGGAAAGATATTAACAACTGCGGGGATCCTACCGTGGGCCATCTGGAAAGGCGGCCGGTAAACTAACCTCGCAAAGGATGTAGTGATGGTCAGCTGAACCTTTTACCCCGAAGGTAGTTGGCAAGCTGGGTGAATCTCCAGGCCGAGTCGCACTGCCACGAGGGATCATTGACGTGGTGTCAAACCTCACCTCATTTGCATCGGATGTCGGCGCCTGGCACGGTTAGCTCGTGAGTGCTTATTGCACCACTGATTACGTTTTGGTGGCTGACGCGAGGGTGGATCAAGGGACGCGTAGGGAACCAACGCTAAAAAGAAGAGAGAGAATATGCAGTTTTTTGTTTGTTTGGGCTGTTGGTTAACCCGACACATTGGTGCCGGCCACCTTGAACATGGTTGCGTGAGCTGGCCTCCTGGCGATGCCAGCGGCCCCTGCCCTTTTTAGCTTGAATACACGTATTCCGATCTACGTTCAGCCTTCTCTCCGTCTTCTATAAATGCTCTAAACTACAAAAAGATATTGCTATTTGTAAGCCATGATAAAATTTTATTCAAATGGTCAATATGAACAAAGCAATTTCACCTTCAAGCAAGCAAGTTGGTTTAAGCACGTTCACCGAAAAAGCGTTGTTAATCAAGAATTACAATTTTGTCAACAGTGCTGGATTATGGCTACAGGCATGGAATGAATCAAAAGTCAATTATAAGCGAGGTATTAAATTCGTGAGTACGGGTAAGTTATCTCATATTTTGAATGCATGACAGCAGGAATGACGACCCTACACTACATTTCGTAGCATTATTTAACGTCTTTTTTAATTTATAAAATTTTTAATCATTAATTTTTATAAAAATAAAAGTCTTCTTTGAATTGTTCAATTATGAGACAAACAGAACAATTTCGTGTGTGAAGGCTTGTGGTTGGTCGTCTTGCTGCATATGTGCTGGTCTTCTCTCCTGCGGTACTTCTTTGTCCTCGCCGTACGTAGCGCCTTCGTCCCTTAAAAATACCGCCATCTTTCGACATGAGTACGATTTAATTGCCTTGCCCCTCCCGGTCGTTATTTTCATTCATTTGTGGTCCTGTAACACTATTTGTGGCGGGGTGTTTAGTTTCTTTTGGACAATCAAATAATGTGTATTACATGTGGAAAATCGGCATTCCTCATCGCCTGCCCTTGTATTGAAAGCTAGAAAGACATTGCACTTCGATGCGATCGTGTTTATGGTGCAGTAGCAGCAAAATCCACATTGTGTTGTCCATGTGTGTAATTTCATCCGTTTCATGTAAATCTATCACAATTGTTGCGATGAGAAGCGGTGTTTGCCATTTTATCTGCATTGCTCTTAGACTGTAGCACGTTTTATGCATACTGGAAACTACTGTTATTCTCTAAAACGGAGCTAATGGAATTTCATTTATATTGCATCATAAATTTAATAGGATGTTTTATGCTAATAGCTAACGTTATTTTTAAACCTCCCTATGCTTTCCTAAATGCCTGAGAATGAAAGTGACTCGGCAATGCGATTAGCATAAAGCAAAGAATCTTTTGAAATTTACTGCGAAAATTTGTGGAACTCGGAAACATTTGAAGCAAAACCTAGACATTGGTGGTCTGTTAAATTTGTGACTCACATGTAAATGAGGCTTTTCGTCTTTTGGATTTTATCGTTTTTCGTACATCTTGCTCTAAGTTTTGTGGTCTTGTTGGACTTCCTGCTTCATACCTTTATGTATAAATTGCATTCAAATCTGGACTTCAATGGGAATTTACTATGCAACGGGTCTCAGAGGAAGCTGAATCCGTGTTTAGGCCTTTCCCAACTATTGGTAAGACTAATCGGTTCCTTTTAGTCGCGTTAGGTAGGGCTGCCTGCCGGAGTGAAAGCTGTTTTGCCACTCGACCACTACACTCTTCACACCCTCACCAACCGTGTTTTTGTTTGTCAACGTAACTCGCGATGGACGCAGTGGTTGTGCTTTGTCACTTCTGCGAGACCCACGGGCCCGCCATCATAATGTGCACCCAACCCCTCCGTCAGCTGGTCATACCGATGGTGCCGTCACGCAAGGCCTCTGTCGGTACACCGCATGCCTCATCCAGCTGCAGTAGTTTTCACGTCGCTTCCACCTCTGCCTCCCATGAGGGCACAATCTGGCCGGCCGAACAGTTGACACACAACCTCTTCTGTAAGTTAACTCGAGACAACTTGTCCCATGCTTCCAGAGCTTTCGAATGATCAAATCATTCGAATTCATTGTGAAGCCTCGACTGAAGCGGTCAAAATTGGCTTTTACTTATTATTTCCATCTTTGTCTGACTTTTTCCCTTGTAACGCTTCAAGTCCCTTCGGGCGCTCCTACTCTTCACTCAGACGTGGTAAGTATGCTGTGCACCTCATTGATTACTTTTTGTTCTACCTTAGACCAAGGGCAGTACCACAGGCTCATTTCCAATCGGATAAGTCAGTAGCTCTTTGTTTATGCTCCTACTCTTTTCTTAGTTAAATGTTCTACCTTGCTATACTAGATTGTATTTATACTTGGGCCACCAGGGGGTCCTCTCTGTATCTTGCAGTACTAGGCTGCAAAAGATTAATCTTCACTTCATCGCTTTCGTCTTGGTGGTAGTAACCTTTCACCAATACTGCCGATGACTATTCCCTGGATAGCAGAGATACTTCACCTCTTATTCCTAGTCTCTCATGCCTTGATGTGCCAGAAACTGCTGCATTGGAGACTGCTTGTCGCTGCCTAGTCAGTAGTTTTGTCCTCATCGGGAATTAATTCACTTTCGGTTGTTCCTTCCTGTTTCTCTTAGCCGACCTCATCACCTCAACGGCTCCACCTCAGTCGACGGGAGCTGTGCAGGACACTACTCCTCGGATGCAGGTCTCCACGTCCTGTCGTGCTTGTTCCATTATAACGCGCGACGAAATCGGTTTCGTGAGTCATGACTTCTCCGCTAAAACCGACTACGTCTCCACTCAGTTTCCCAGCGACATGGACCTCCTCAAGGCCGTTCGCACAGCTTGCATGCGTAGTCTCTCCTGCGAGGTGCGCTTTAAATTTATTTCTCTTTACTTCTTCATTTAAGTAGCGCACATTTTGTCGATTGGCTTTCGTCGCACAGGTCATTCCGGGTCGCGAAGGTCCCGTGTATTTCGGTGATGATATAAATCGACACGTGATAAGTTACAACTTCTTCGTCAAGGATTCGATGGCTCGAGGCTTTCAGGTCAAATACAGCTTCCTACTCATCTCATGGAACCAGATTTTTCTACTCAACCTCTGGCCTTTCGTGGTGGGTTTCTGTGTTTGTTTTACCTGAGCGTTTGAAGACAACTGCTGTTGGTGCTCTGAGCTATGAAGGTCTATGCAGGGCTTCACTACAAATATGTATCAGAGTTATCACAGTAATTATGTATGAGCACATCTCCGTATCACCGGTGTCGTAGCTCTCTTCGTGCTCTGAGTTTTATCTACAGCTCCCCCCGTGATCCCTCCTCTGCTCTGGCTGTCACGTAGGACGGGAATCTTGTGAGCATAGAACTGAAAAATGTGAGCAGTTAAATGCACACTTATGTGTTATCCTAATGCACCAAGTCAGCCTTGTCAAGACTGGTACTCCAATGCTGTTGTCTACTGCCATAGGTGAAGAGTTTCCAGACAATGGCGAGGCGTCTCCAGGAGGCCGCAAATCGGGTCTATGAGGAAGAGACTTCGTCAGGTGCCTCATCGACGACGGCGGCATCTACGACAGCGACTGCAGCGGCAGCGGCTGCGCGTTCAGCGACACCTCCGGCGGGCGCCAACCCGTTGCGCCTCTGTCGCACTCCACCACCCTCCTCCTCATTGGCGTATCACAACACTTCAACCACTCCACCGGGTCGTGGTGCGCCAGCTCTTCTCTCTAATCAGGCAGTAGCTGCAGGCTCTGCACTCTCCCTCTCCAGCCAGGCCAACACTAAGAAACTCAGAGGCATACGAATCACTGAATTTGAAGTTCGGTCCCTTGCCGAACTTACAAAAGACGAGCAGGTGGGCCTATCGCTGTGTGGAAACTTGCTTGTTCCCCCTTACTTTATTTGCTACTCGTCAGAACTCAGTTCGCATTTTTAACTCATAGAACGTTCAACTCTCTAGCTCATCAGTTATTAGGGATCGCTACTATTTTGATGCATTTTTCTTTGTTTGTTCGGGGTCTATGCTCAAGAGGCTAGATCATGTTGGATCGCAGTTCAAGCCATGTCGATCCATGTTTTGTTATTGCTGGAAGACGCAGTTTAGTCAACTATCTACTACTCCGTTTAGTTGGCTAACATTTTGGCTTTTTAAGTACGCTACGAGAAGAGCATTCAGCTCTCACTTCGCTCGCAGGTATTTGAGCCGTTGGCGCATATTGTAAGCTATCTCCAATTGGCCAAAAATACGGTCATTTGCTATCAATAGCAGTTAACTTTACGATCGTACTGAACATTTGGCTGGTTTCTGGGGCTAAAATTCTAGAACCAAGAGGTAGTATTGTACTAACTTGTGCATGAATGTAAGGCGCATGCTCTATAATCCACCGAAATGTGTAAATTGTCTTGTCTGTATGTTTCCGAAGTAGTCCATTGTTTCATTTGCGTCTTTCTGTGGCTTATTTCTTCACCATCTACTCGTTTTGCCTTTCAATACATTGGTACCAATTGTAATGAAGTTATTAGGCCTCATCACTTTAGAATTTATTGATCTTCAGAAGGACCATAAAATTTCAAATTGAACTGAGCTACGACTGTGAATACAACTCGGGATTAGTGGTCCTTTTTGCCAGCATTTGTACCAGCGCCAGTTGAGTGTTTGAAGGTTATCTGACTCAGGGTGCATGACTTATCTCACATGGCTGAGAAATTTGGGGCAGCATTCAATTAGTGCATTGAGCCTGGAGACGTTCTGCCCTGTCAAGGATGAAATGGAAATGTCATGGCGCTCGATTAAATGCTCACATCATCTCTTGTGCCTCCTTCTCTGTTCTTCTTCGCATACCTCCTGCTTTTTTAAACGAGAGCTTTGCTTAGTCACGAATGCCATTTTCCGATTAATTGTCGTGATCTGCCAGTCGTTTTGCTTCTTTCTTATTTGCCCCTTATAAAACTGCTTTAAGGTGGGTGGGGGTCATTAGTTAAGTTAATTCAAATTTTTCCCATTTTTGGTCTCCTTTTCATGCTTTTACTGCATTCTTCGGCCGTCTGGCACTTTTTTAATTGAATTCCCCATGCTCCTATGAAAAAAATGCATGAGCACTTTAATATTTCTGACTCATCCGCGGTGCTTTGCTAATTTTTTACCCATTAATCCTCCTAGTGATGGATGTCTTATTAACCATTAATCGGTTATTTGGGAGGATTATTCCATTCTTTCAGCTTTAGTTAAATGTTTTCTTGGCTTCGTAATTGATTTCAACTATCGTGCTTCCATTTTCACCTAATGTTACAATTTGGGCAAATTGATGGCTTGCTCCTGTGTTGAGAGCGAAGGGATAGCTGTTTTATCGCATTTGATTCGTGCTAATGCTATTACACGCTGCATTTGTATGCGTGTTTCTTTTCTTAAAGATATGCTGGTGCAAGCGCACTTAGACGCGGGTAGTCCTTGTTCCTGGCTGTGGTTGGGGTACGAGATCTGTTGCATTTCAAAGATTCTCGCTTTTGTCTAAATTGACATTGTTCTTGACTTTTTTCCACTCTAGGGTTCCATAAATGCCATTTTGTTTGAGTTCTTGCTTGATCGCTAAATTTGGTTGTCTGATTGTTCGGTGTCTGACGAATGCTCTTTATGCGTCCTCGAGAAAACAGGCATCAGTGCTTTTATTTGCTCTCCCATCTTTCACCGGTTTGAAAGAGGCGTTGCACTGCTTGAAGCTTTTCGCTAGTGATTTTTTATGTTTCGTCTTGACTACCAACATTTCTCCACCAAAATTGGTTATCTAGTGCTATGAAGTGCGAGTGTTTTTGTCCTGATCCTTGCCAAAGTCTGCCTATCCCGAGTAGGAAGGTTTGTGTTTAAATGCTTGGCCGCACTTCAGCCTCTTACGCTCTTTCTGACTCGCTGGCTTTTTACATATCTTCTTTTGGTTTCGCTATGATTTTTTAAATTCGGACAGAAATGTAAAATTTTACCCAAAAAATCTTACACTTTCATCCATTCGTGATTGAGAAGTTAATGGATTCAGTTCCATCTACTGTGATGCCTATAAAAACAAAAATGAAGTTTTTTTCAAGCATAACGCTACCATGGCCAAATTTTGTTTCATCTCACAGTCACATTTTTGATCTTTTACTACTCTACTTTTCGTGTGCTTTTCTCCTCGATGAGTTACCAACCTCTTCCATAAATTTACGAATTCTCACTACTGGTTTTTTTTCTTGATTTTGTGAAAATTCTGTCATCCAATGTTAGTTCATTCAAGTCTTCCCGTTTTGCAAACTTTTCGTGCAATCGGTTTTATGAACTTCTCATGAAATCCACTATTTAATGTGTTTATCAAGACCATTCCTTGCATAGCAAACTATCAATATCAGTGGCCCACGTCCAAACAGAGCGAGTGGATTGGAGGTATGTTCGTTGAAATTTAATATTCACAGTCACTTCCAAATTTCATTCTCTGACAAAATGTACGGCCTGGTATCGTTTTTCTCAAACCCCTTTAATTGCCCTGCCCCATCGTTAGTATGATGGTAGTGCAGAAATAAATGGGACAGCCTTTTCGAGGTAACCTTACCTTCAAAAAGCCTTAAACTCCATTTTTTGTTTGAGTTTGTTGTTATCCTTAAGCACGATTCATAGACTTTCTCTATCGAAAAGTTATGCGAGTCTTTTTTGAAGTTTGATCATTAAGAGCTTGTAGCTAGTTGACAAGCCTTTGAGATAAACTCCTTTTAAACACTCTAGGCAAATGATTTTGATATAATCAGCTGTTGCCTTAATTATTTTCATAATCGCGTATTTTGTCCATATTCGACTGGGTTAATTTTGTGTCTGGTGCCCTTATTAGTTTACGTATTGTGCAGCTCCCTTTCATGTTCTTGTTCTTTCTATCTAGCTTTTGTTGACATCTTGTGAGCCAAAACTCCTGCCTACCTACATAGGAGTTAACTGTGAAGCTGTTGGATTTAGTATTGTTTTATGTCTTCCACAAGACCGCTTGGCTTAGAGATAAGTTGGCTGATTACTAGGGCTCAAACGTGAGCACAAATTGTGCAGTGTTGTCATCAAAAAACGCTTTAGTTTACGCTATTCTCCCCCTCATGCCCCAACACTCGGATGATAGCCGAATAATTCATGTGTAGTATAATATCCCACTTTCGTCCTTAGTCCTGTCTTTGTTGTTGGTCCCATGTTCCTCACACTTCTAGCGTCCACAGATGTCACGATTTGGGTTTTCTTGTCTGTTACCGATTTTTCCTTCATGGATCCTTGTCTAGCAGTTGCGCATCAGTCGTATCACCATCCCTCATGTTACGTTTCGATACTTGTGCATTGCGTTCCCCCGTTACATTCAGCTTCTTTGAAAAATACGTTAAAGCTACATGGGAGACATTACCTTTATGTGATCGGCATAAGCCCTTCGCAAACAATTATGCCTATCTTCTCCTTTTGATAACCACCGAAGTTGTACGCTCTTAATGGATCTAGTGTTCCATTTTTTAAGCTGTGCGACTGACGATAAATATTGGCAAGATTGGAGTTTTTTGTTTTTTTTTTCGACGCTATTGCACATTTGATCTACCAACCAGTATTTTACTCCCAAGCATGATCAATTCTACCTATTTTGGCGTCTTCCTCTTCAGGTTAGGTGAGGAAAGATACATCTTTAACTGAAGCAGTAATTGTTACTTTATTCTGCCAAAATTGGCTGCCATCGGTCAATTGTAGTATTTGCTTCCTTTCAAGGCGTGAAGTAACACAGCTTAATGTTTTATTGGAAACCTCACTCTCTAGGTGTACTACCGCGTGCACGCCTGGTTCACGTGGTTGTTGCGAGTAGCGGGTCGTAACTGGACCCCAGTGGACCTGAAGGGTGCCCCTGTGGATGAAGATGAGGTGTTTGCGGAGGAGCGCAAAAACGGCCTCCTGCTGGGCTGCAGTGGCGGTTCTGGCGACACGACAGCGAGCGGGACCTCGCGCATTCCCCTGGGCTCCATCAACACCATTGATCCCACCACCCTCACATTAGGCTCTGAACTTGGCTGGACTGATGGCACTCTTGAGGTCGAAATGGCTGTGTGAGTTGTTTCGTGGTTATTTCTTTTCACCCGCTCCTCTCAAAACTTAATTCTTGTTTGGTTTCGAAGTCAGAGAATCTTGCTAGCTGTATCTTAGCCTCTTAGGTTCTCTTTTGTCATTGAAGATGAAGCTAAACCAAGACTTATGGGTTTGCTTATGCAAGAATAAAATTCTCTTTGGGTGATGACTGCATTCATTGTCTCACATGGCCTTCTCTTGCTGATTCTAAGTACTTCTAGCAATAAACCAGTACTCAAAGGGAATTTCTTCGTAGGAAGGGTTTTTCTGTAAAAACAAAACATCCTGAGAGAGCCTGCAGAAACCCAAAATTTCATGAGTTGTTGGTGTATGGGACTGACGGCCTACAATCTGAAAACAACTGTTCCAAGGGCCGTCCTTGGCCGCATATGTCCAGATTTGAAGAATTCGTTCTACTGTCTAGCGTCCTACTACTCTGCCGTAATGCATTTGAAGCTTTTATTTTATGCAAGTAGCTGCCTGTGGGCTTGGATTTTGCGCCTTTGTTTATAAGACGCCTCGTCAATAAGCACTGGCTCATGCATCCATGACATGAATGTCAGCTAATGGCACTGGGACGCACAGCTCGTCTGTTATTACTATTAGTGTTACCGCAATTGCATTCTTTATTGACGTCAGTAAAAAAAAATTGCTGATTAGACTTTAGTTTCTCTGTCATATTCTCAGCCTACCTCAAACTAATTGGGGCTCCAGCTACCAACTTTCTTTCTGTCTCTCAAGTCCAAACGGCAATGTTGATGGAGTAAAGTCTGCTTGTTCCCCTTCTACCGCCGTGATTCTTGCCATTAAAGTCGAAATGTTTGCAAAGGCAGACTTACCTAATTCGTCTAACCAGTTAGCCTATTGATTATGAATGTGACTTTTAGCTCAAAAATCTCAAAAAAATCATGAGGTGCCTCATGCATACGTTTTATTCCCCCTTAGTGCTTGATTCCTTCCCAAAGTTGAAAGTAGTTGCGTTTTTCCCTCCCTCCTAACCTATTTGGTTAACCTATTTTTGGGGGCACGATTTGGTTCTGGCTTCCTTTTTGGCGACTTTTTCTGCCCTCCACTTGTGGTTACTGACCCATTATTTTGACCGTGAAATGACATAAGCTGACTCGAACGCCATTGGTTACGCATTGCACTTTCCTGAGTCCTCTGCATCTAGTTACAGCTAATTTTTTACACATTTTTAATAGTATAAAGTCGTACCTGGTTTTATGCATTTGCGAATAATTAGATGTGAACGTCACTACATTGTTCACATTTTAAATGCTTTCTAACATTTTACAGAATTAAAAATGTCTTTTCTCTGAACGGAAAGTAGTTTTCCCCTAATTAGTCATGACTAACAGCAAAGTCATGCACTTACTTTTTCCCCCGGAAAATACTTTTTGCTTGTTCTGACCAACTTGGGTATTCCTGTGTTTTCATAACTTTGTTAGGCGACAATTTGGCTTAGTTTATTCAGTGGTCTATTTTAGTATTTTGTTATAGGTCACAATTTTCCTACCCTTTCCCTGCCCTCTGATCATTTGTGATGGCAAATGCGACTTGAAGGTGTCTGCGGTCACAAACTTAGCCTTTATTGAAATTGTCCTTCAAAGATTAAAGTAGGACGCACTCATCCCATGCCCACTTAGTACTCGTTTTAGGCAATGTACTTGAACTCTCTAGTACCACCAAATTTGCATCGCTGTCTGGTCGGAAAGGTTGTGTACCGTTTTTGACGCCTGTTTTCCAAGGCAAGCGCTTCCTTCTTCTCCCTCTCCGGTTTTTTCGTGTACTATTCACAAACCTCGCACCCACTTAGAAAAGTCAACTTAGGTTTGCTGCAAATCTTATCTGTTATTTTGTGATGTGACTTGTTCTTTTGACAACAAATTCTTCTACGGCATTAACTTTCACGGACATGATTAAAAGCATCTCTACTCTCCCATTTACAGTGAGAATGCCCTTTTTTTTCGTACATTCAATGAGCATCAATTCCTCGCCTTATCATCATTTCGGTGGGTGATATTTGCATAAGCCACCTTCATTGTAGTTTAATCTACCTTCTCATCTCATCTTTCAATCGCATCACACTACCTCGTTCATCTTTTCATTTTGAAACTTCATGGGTCCGTTTGGCTCCGTTGTACCAGGATTCAGTCAGACTGCTCCTGCGATGTTTCCCTTCGTTGTGCTCACACGGCGCCCTCGTCATTGTTGTACTCTTGTTCGCTAAGCAAGTTTCGATCTCACCGTCTTCAGAACATGATTTGTCTTTAGAAGACTTCCTTTAAATTGTGGCTTGTGCGATGTAGAATTTGTCAGAGTTAAGGCGTTTACGTTAGCTAAAAATAAAGCGAACAACTTTTGTGTTTGCATTTACGCTTGAATTACGTGAACAAAAGAGAGCAATTAAGACGGCTTGCTCTCTACTGCTATCAGTTGAAACTCACGTGCTAATTTGAAGTGTCTGATCAAATTTAGTAACCCCATTCCTAGACAAGTGCAATTTCTTTCTTGCTATGTTCTTTTGCCAATTAACAGATCGGCGTATGACCAAGTTGGTCGGTTTCCTTTGCAGTCAAATGCGCCTACTGTCCCACCTCTACAAATGCATAGGCGAGGAGTACTTTCTGCGACTTGTCTACTATCTGGGCATCGGAAATCAGGTCATCCTCCATCCGCTGGAGAAACCCAAAGTCGCGTCCTTCACCGCTGCCGCCCTAGCTCGTCTCCTACCTCGCGGGTGCGTCAGGCTTGTGAGTAAATATAACCTGTTATTTGTGCAGTAAGAAAGTGCCTACGAATTTTCTGATGGCCGGGGATTGAGAGAAGGAAATCTCATATCATTGAACACTCTTACTACTTGTTTAATCTGGTGTTTTATTTAATAAATTATTGTGGAATTCTACCACCTCACACTTTTTACATCTCATTTCCGTGTACTAGGAACAGAGTAACAAATCTTGTCTATTTTTAACCATTAGTGTGCATTGCATTCCATTTTCATGAATACCGGCTTCCTAATTTTTAGATTTGAATACCATTTATGACTGATCACATATCTGCATTAACCGTTGTCCAACTTTCACCTAAGTATCGGTTTTTAACAAGCCTCTGTTTCTTAATCATCCTCTATGCGCCAGCCTCGATGCTTGTTTTACCGTGACGCGACGATTACTGAAACTAGCATTTTACAGGTTTCAGCTGCACACTATATTGATGCTGCCGTTCTCCTGTTCGCACGACTACCTGTACCTATGCCAACCAACTTACTTACCTTTTTCCCTCTTTTGTGTACAATTGCTTTATTGAGGACTTTGTGTAAATGTAAGGAATTTCCGTTCAGGCTATCAACTCCTTTATTGATTGTCCTCATCAATGTGTTTGCTCTTTTTTGATGCATAGAAGAGTTAAATGGCTTTTTCTTTCACTATAGTAAACTTCGTTGAATCTACCCCATTTAGCACACATTGAATTTCGTTAGAAAAAGATCTTAAAATATTCTGGTGTGTCATTATTTTGCATTTCGAATACAAATTGCGTTGTCACCAAATGGCTTGCTTTTCCGGCGGCATCCTTGTTTTGTTTGACGTTTGATTCGCGATTAACCATAATATCAGGGCACAATGAGGCGTGTCTGCATGGAGAAATATTTACTGCCAGCAGTATTCGAGGTACCATGAATGTGGTTATGATGCCGAGATTGCACCCGAATCGCGAGAGACCGAAACTCCCCACTCATTTCAGTATGTGGATGAAAAATGCTGTTCTTTGAATGGCGTTTCTCGTAACCAGCGTGCAAAATACCCGAGCCCATTACATCTTTATACTTGATGTTCTTACTAATTCCCTTAGTGGGATCTATCTAATTTATGAGCGTCGTATAAGTATGCAAGCAACTTTCTCTGCGATCAAGTCATCAAATTTGTAGCCACAAATCAGGTGATCAAAAGATTCGCTTTGACTTTTTTGTATCTCGCAGCAGTGGCTTTCGCCTTACACGGAGTTGTAAAATTTGCTTGTACTTACTTGCCTTGGGGGGCGTAGGTATGCGCCGGCCCGTGTGCGTTTTTCACTGCGTACCAAACTCCTCTACCTTTTTTTGAGCCTCTATTACGAACTGTCGGTCGAACAAACCTGATATGATTTGATTGAAAGTTACTAGGGCTTTTTGTAAGATGTGGTCCGTGGGAAGGTGGGGTATAGTCTATGCTGATGATAGTCAGAGTGATGACCATTGCCTTTTCTTGGCTTTTGTAGTTGCACGCGAAGTGGAGTTGATGCTTGATGGTGAAGTAGAGGTGTGAAAGGAGGCGACTATGGCCAGACTTTTTGTTGATTTTCGGGGATAAGACGCTCCGCAAGAGTTAATTGAACGCTAACTTGCGTCGCGTTGTTAAACGATTGTAGTTTGTGATGATTATTTCAAATAAAAAAGAGCGGTTTTGGAGGCTTCCTTTAGTTGTTTAATGTTCAGCTTTAAAAATTTCACAAACTTGTTTTGGTTACCTTTAAGCGTGCATGTTGGAGTCTTTGGCATCCATAATGTTCCATAAACCCAATTTTCCACGGTCCCTTCCTTAGGTTAACGAAAGTACGACATACTACCCTCCCTCTCAATGCAATCTCCTCTCCCTCAATGTGGGCGCTGCCCTGTCCAAGTTAGGTCCCCCGGAGACACCCTATGTAATTGTTCAGGTGAGCTTAATGTCGCCCAACACTGCCAAAGAGGAGAAATATGCCACTAGTGACCGTCCATCCTCTTCCACTTCTTCTACCGACTCGGACACCAAATTTGACCAGGTGGGCAATTTAATGCGCCTGTTTTTGTAGGCAGAGTTCGCAGTTGGAATTCATTTCTATTCATTTCTTTGTCATCAGAATAACACCAGAAAACTATTACGATGAATCAAAAGTGACGCCAAACAAACGAATAAATATATTTCCCTTATTAAAAAATGTTATTGGTATTGAATTGCTTTGGTCAAAAACTCTTTCCAACGAGGGTGATAGCGGCGGCACGTGCGTCATCGTCGCCTAGGTGGTTAGCTCGCGTTTGCTGGGTACCGCTTTTGCATACAGTCTTTTGAGACTGTGTAGGCTAGTCCACTTGTGCATGCGTTCGATTGCAGTAGGGTGTCATTGCCACCTGGTGCCACTGTTAATGCGTCATAGTAACTTTGCTCTCCACTCTATACCTGGAATCTTATCTTTCAATTAAATGCCTCTCGTATATGAGAACATTATTACTAGAGTTTTATCAATCCAAGCATGACAGTAGCCATTCTGAATTCGCCAGATGAAATGCTTAGAAGGCTACACCGAGTAGTTCACGATTGTCCATTTCCTTTAGCTAAATTTTGCAATAAGCTTTGGCCAGGCGCTGGAAACGCCCTCGGACAACTGGGAATTGGCGTGGTCACGAAGCAGCAGTCTCTCTGAGAACCCGCCATCCTCCCCTTGGGGTCTCCCCTCCGCCAGTCCCGCACCCCCCACCTCTACTTCTATGACCTCACACCCAGGATCCGTGCTCAAGAAGACCATCAACTCTACCTTTGCTCGCCAAATAACTGAAATTTTTCGAATGGTAGATCCAGCGCAGAACAACCTCGTCATTCTACAACCCTCTACTATGAGTCTCGCATTGAGCGCCATTCGACAGCGCTGGATCGACTACGCTCGTACTCTCTACGCCTTTCAAACTTGTTGTGTAAGTAACAGCTCTTTATCTCTTCAAATCCGATGCTCCGCCGAAGTGGTTTCCACACTTCCTCCCTTGCAGAAGGTATCTTCCAGTGCTGAGGAGTCCACAAGAAAGTACTTTCAGATCTTGGCCTCCGCCTATGGCCTAACGTCGGACGATGAAGCCGTTGTTCTTTACTGGCAGAGGGCTTTGAGCAGGCGTACCCGGCGAGATGTGTGTCACCCACTCCCTTCGGCCTCCACCACCACCACCACCAAAGGCTCGACATGAATCACTCTCCCGCAAAATACCACACCACGGCAGTGCTCTGGACTTCTGGGAATGTTCTCATTTGTTTTTCGAATACACATGCCCCCGACCAATAAATGAATCCACCCCCCCGGTAACGGTTCGTGATTGATTTTGGTTTAGACTTTCCAGCCGCGACGCAGCCCTCTATACACTGAGATAGTTACGGCTCGACGGTACCCCACACAAAACCCTACTCGCGGTGCTGTGGCAAATACGACAAGGATGTCAGCAGTGGGAAGGCATTGTTTACTTTTCACCGGACGTAAATGTAACGTGTCCATGACGCGCACCTCAAGCCAAAAATAGATAAACGATGTAAAAAAAGCGAACGTGTAAATGGAAATTTAGCCTTTAATGTGTCCACATAGACAGGCTGCAACACAAGCCCAACGAACTTCAGACAAACAATGCATACTCGAGAGAGGTACGCACACACGCAGGGCGAAGCGTGAGCATGGCAAAGGATGTATGAAGACGAAGAGACGAAATGACAAGTTTAAGGGTGCAGGGGAGGTGATGGGCTGGAAAGCGTACCTTGGCGCAGTCGCTGCTCTCATGACGCATCAACCGCGAGACGGCCCCAAGTCACAACGTGTCTGCGGGAGTTACTGTTGTAAGTTGTAGTAGTAAAGAAAATAGACTGTACAGGTGAAGGGAAGCAGGCTTCGGTTCAAAATTTGCAAAATACATCTTGGGATAAGAGGAAAAAAGGGAGCTCAAAGAACTAGGCGGGCAAGAACCTCAAAATTACACCGTCTTCTGAAGACTAGCACGTCCAATTTCGGGTACAACCAAGACGATACAAGAAAATGCAAGTAATGATTGACAAAAGGGAATGCGCAAAAACCGAAAGTGAATCACAGGTTTCAAGGTGTCTGCGTAAAGAAGCAAAATACCAGTAACGCGTAGGATTAAAGGAGAAAACAAGAATCAGAAATCATGTTAGAACAGATTTCCGATTCGAAAAACGTGGAAAGACTAAGGTGGTGCAGAATGACATCGCGCAAATCGCGTTGGAAGGAGGCCACCTTTACCCGAATCTGTGGATACTCTTCGCGCGGAATAAGAGCGACGCAGATGAAGGTACATTCGAATGAAAAAACCAAATGATGACCGAAGCCCAAAAGACAAGGCAACGAGCAAGACTGCTAAGTCAGAAAATAGGACTCTGGCATAGCAATAATAGAAAGAAATATACAAAAATCGGAAGAACTCCAGGAAGAATAGAGAAAATGTCAAAATAGACCGGAAGAAAAACTTGGAAACTGTGAATTCAGAGCTGGCGCTGGAGCAAATATTGTAGAAATAAAAGAATTGAACATGTTAAATGCTGTGATTAATGTCGACAATGGGCCACGGGACAAAGATACAAAAAGAGGGAAGGCACGGGCTGGAGTACGATGCAGTCCCTGGCACAAATAAAACGCAATACTCCTATTTCATTCCAGGAGTTAATTTGAGTTGCATTCTAAAAAAGTAAGGAAAGCTCGGTTGATAAAAGGTGAGGCAAGACAACATGGAGCCGCTCGCTTGGCCAACAGCAAAAAGGGAATGTCTTGGATATGAAGTCGTATAGGCACAAACCTCCACGGCCCGGTCAATTGCCAGGTTGAGCGAATTCAGCTGAGTAAGAAGACTTGCAGATGATAATGAAAAATGGACCAAGCAGCTCACAGACAGTCTCAGACAGACAGCAAACAAGTGCCAGTGTGATGATTTCAAGCGGACTGTGCCAGTTACATGCACTTATGTGGACTTGATGAATCGATATTACTGGACGAATTGATCATGGTACGGCTGATATTAGAAGTCGAAGAACATGTTATCCGTTTCGGCCGCGAATGTGAAAGTTTCCTCGTTGCCATCACCAGATGGAGGATTATTTCCGTTGCCTGAATTGGCCACTTCAAATTCCTCTTCGGCTGCAACAGTCTCATCGTAGCTCTAAAAAAGACCCGTGTTATCCCTCATTGGGACGCAGAAGCAGCAAAAGAACTAACTTACAGAACCATACAGCATTTCAAGAATATTGTATGCAGACTTGAATATAGAAGGGTTCACGTTTTGCTGCAAATCCTCGATTAGGTTCAGTCCACCGCACGATTCAATAGAACTGATGACATCCTCCAGCATGCCTCCAGCCATTTTAATAATGTTCACTATCCCATCGAGGACAACTTGAACCACTTGAGAATCCCGCGAGGATAGCAATTTACAGAGTGGAGGAATCACGTTTTGGGATATAAGGTAACGAACCTAAAGGAGAAGAAAACTGACAATAGCGAAAAAGACAGCTCAAAAATGAAATATAATGACTTTTACCTGCTGCTCATTCCCATTAATGGTCAGGTTCGAAATGGCCCATGCGGCCTCCTTTTGAGTAAGGAATTCACTATTGGCCAAGTGTCCAATAATCAGCGGCACAAGATTGTGATCAATAACGGCCTGAACTTGGCTCTGATCGCCAGCGGTAATATTAGAGAGAAACCAGACGGCCTCTTTGTTTATCTTCTCCTTTGGATGATTCAAAAGCTGGGGAAAATGGCTTAGCGCCCCACAGTCCAGAACAACTTGAGTTTGTTGGTCTGTACCCGTCACTATGTTGCCAACAGCACGCAAAGCCGCTGTCTGTACTTTAAAATTTGGATGAGACAAGAGCGGCACGAGATGAGGTACAATTTCGGCGTTAATGACCATGCTGATAAGATAGTTACCGCCGTCGGTCAGATAGGATATAGCCCAGACGGTGTCAACCAAAATTTGCTAAAGGACAAGAAGTCGCTCATGAACTAGAGGAAAACCAGCAGTTAAACGAGAGAAAGCAAAAGTAAAACTTACACTATCAGCAGTGTTGGTGATCAGATACAGCAAAGCCGGCAGCAACTCCTGAATGGTACCCACCGGTGGTGGAGGGTTCTTGTTCCGACAGAGGTTAACCATAACCCAAGTTATGTTTCGCAAGAACGTGATTGAAATGTTCGGTGTTAGAAGATTCAGCAACGGTTTTATCAAACCCTGCTCAATGACTAAATCGCGAAGTTGTGGGCCGTCACCAATAATGTTGCCCAGTGCCCAAACGGCTTGCTCAGAAACGTTCATATGAGGAGATGACAGAAGCTTCAAAAAGTATGGCACGGCTCCTGCCTGAACAACAGCGGCAGTCTGCTTAGAGTTCCCAGACGCAATATTAGTCAGTGCCCAAGCAGCTTCGAACTGCAGCGTAGGACTGTCGGTAAGACAGAATATAAATACAAAATCCAGCTGTTATAGATAAAGAAAACAAGATCTGATTTGCCCTCCACCTACTTAGCGCTTACCTAGGCCGCGTGAGCAACGCGAGAATGACCAACAGTTTATCCGAATTTTACGACAATGCAAAAGTAAAATCTTTCTCAAGGGAACAAAGCTTACTTCTCGGAATCCAAACAGGTGACAAGCATCGGAAGTACATTGCAGTTGATGAGCTCGTCAATTGGTGGGTGCCTGTCACTGGACAACAATTTCCGAGCAGATTGAACAACGAGAAGTCGAACAGCCGGATCCTCACTGTTTGCGTTCTCAACAATATCAGGTAGATTTAAGAGCGGTGGTTTCTCAACTACTTCCACCTCGGCTTCCGCAGAAACGTCGGCTGGAATATTCCTCTTCTTTTGAAGGCACTCATCCCGCTTCGTTTTGCGCAACTCCACCTGACCTTCCTGTCGACGCCGGCGCATTTCCTAAAAAAAGCCTCAAACTACATCAGTGCTTACATCTGCGCTTTTCCCAGCATTTTTGAAGGCCAGTTGCCTAGAGCTGATCACACTATCAGACATGCCCGCGCTGATGGTTGGGAAATGAAACGGGCGTCCGCTTAAACAACACCTACGCTTCATAAAATAAGAACAAATTAACTCAGTGCAATTTGCAAGAATTCAGATGCTCGCCTTTCAAAACCACAAGTAAAATTAAAACGCAACTTAAACTTATAATATTGCAATGCACTAGATGTTTTACTCTCATTTTCATATTTATCAACTGACCCACGTCAAGTTTTACTGATCCACATCCTCTAGATGTTGTTTTACTGCAAGTTGTTAAAGTGTTAAATATTAAGTTTTAAGGAAAGCAAAGACGACCACAATACCGATAGTTTAATGCAAATTCAGCTCAAGCATAAACTCGCGTTGTACTTGCTGTTTGGTGGTAAATCACACCCCTGAGATTAGGATGAATGTTACAGGATGGTGTATGGACACCTCTTGTCACACAAACTACTTCCATTGTCTTTTAATTTGCTCTAAAAATTTTGATCCGTTGCGAAGCGACTGCATTCACGTTGTGAACATCAATTGTAATCACGCTTCCCATACATCCATTCAAATGATAATTCAATGAAAGTGCAACATTTACCCCATCTTTTTATTTCAGGAGAACGCAACATGAATTTGTGTCGTGTACCTGGCCCCACCTTGAAGACGACTGAACAAAAAATAGGAGGCGCGATATGTATGCTCGACAATGCTAGGAAATGGGGCTGTCTACTGTAGCCCCCCGAGCATCCCTAAAAGGCCAGGCGTAGGTCAGAATACGTGTATTCTGGACGGAAAGTATGGGAACTGCTGGCATGGCCGGCAGGCCAGCCCACGCAGCTAGCTTCAAGGTAGCCACCACTAATATGTCCGGCCAACCAACAGCCCAAACAAACAAAACGCTACATCTACCGACAACGCCTGAGAATGTTTCCCTTTTTCCTCTACGTCGCGTATTATTAGAACGCTTTGGATCCTTGGAATTCTTTTTGAGTGCCAAATACAGACTAGAGCCAGGGAACCATTGGGTTTGACTTAGGGACGAGCCGCGCTCTACAAGGACACGTCACCGGCCTAGAACCACGTATGATTCCCTTTCCCGCCACCGACCCACAAAGCACACAAGTATTACACCACCACAGCCCGGGTTAATTCGGCCACCCTAATGACTGAAGGACAGCCAAGAGTCCAAACAGGCAAAGCATTACATAGACCCTTTTCTTTGAAGCGTCGCATTCGACGATTCTCATTGTTAAATTTTCGAGATAGCCATTGCAACGTAATAAGTGCTGGAAGATCTCTCACGAATTAATCGTACCGGGCGCCTGACATCACATCAGTTCGACCCAGCTTGTAGCTTCATGCGGCTTGATAAATAACTTCTGAGTGACTCTGCCGACTATCGGTATGCTAGTCAATGGGCGCTGGTTCACCGGTTCGCCTTCCAGGAGGCCCACGGCTGGTTTCGCTTCAGTTGTTAATCTTTCAATTAAAATCCAACAACGGCGTAGATGCCAGAGATCGACGATATTCCCAAACCTTCTGAGGTGGGATGTCAGAGATCCTCGTACCCACAGCACGGGCAATTCCATAGCACATCCATGGTGGGGGTTGGGATAGAAATAAAAATAAAGTCGGGTCCACTTTCCGCTATCACCACAGTAGCACCCCGAGTCTGTCTCTTAAAAGAAATAAGGCAAAAAGGGGGGCAGAATATGTATGTACATATCCAACAAGCGGACCAAACCAGACTACCGGTGGGGCTCAGAGGCCAGCCCACGCGGTCAGGTCAATGTGGCCAAGCAAGTGGTCGGAGGTAAATCATCAGTCCAAACAAACCAAGCATTGCGATTCAAGTCAATTTTTTCTGTTTTTGCCCATCAACTAGTAATATCATGCATAACCACATCCTCGCAAGATGTTGAGCAAAATAATCACCATAAACCCTGTTCTGATGTAACTTGAAAGTCAAGATCCAGTATATTTACTGGTGAAGATGAGTGGATTTGAAGTCTAATAGCTTATAAGCTATATTAAAATCTCAAGACGGGCACAGTGTTTATAGAGTTTATGGGACGTTTGCCCTTTTCTTCGCTTTCCGTGGACCGCCTTTACCATCAGAAGACCCAGGTCTCTTCGTCATCTGTGAAATTAGTCTATTTGGGTAGGATTGGCGCCGCAATACACGGTATCATCACGTTTTTCCACGATTTTGTTCGAATTCCTTTCCCGCCACTCACCTACAAAGAATCCTTTAAAGGACCCAAACATTACAGCGTTATCCCTCCAGCATAGACTGCAGTCTGATGGCTGACAGGGAATGTGATTAAGGGGAGAATCCGTGACGCCGCTTGCAGTAGAGGTGTGCTACTTAGTAGGGCAAATGTTTCGTTTTATCCACTTGATCCACTTCGGCATCTCCAAGCCCAGATAATGATCAAATAAACGCGGCGAATTCGCAACTAATTATCAACTTATGGCCCAGTGAATTGGTGATTATGAACTGATTTAGTTGTAAATTCATTTTACAGTGCACGTGATTCGTCCTTAGCAAATCGCCACTTATTTTGTTGGCTGGCGTAAACGCTGCTAAAGTTCCTAACCACAGATCCACGGACATGTTATGAAGTTCGCGCATTAATGGTATTTCGCATTTATCCTAATTTAAGGTGCTTTAGGTCATTTGATGCGTTTTTAAACAATCCTACACTTAACCAGAAGAAAATTTTTGTTTTTTCTTATTCAAATCCTTGCTTTTGGGTTTGGCTTGAAGGTTTCTTGAAATTTTCGCACTTTTTCGCTGACCTTTACTCGTCAGCTCGATCGCTGGAGTGCCTTCTAGTGTATGGTTTTCCGGGTGTGCGTTGGTAACATCGTTCAAGTGGCTTTTGTGTCTCACACCAAATGAATATGCGCCATTTTAGTCGTTAACAGTTTCTCCCTTGTTGCTCATTTGCGCCACTTTCCCTTATTCGAATGAATATTATAGCACTCTAAGTTTTTGCGTCCGTGATCCCTTTCACCTATTGGATCAAGTCGCATGCACTAAGGAGTTACATCGGAGTCGCAATCTTTGTCCACGTTGGCTCATTTTAATCCTTTTTCTCAGGAGATACCCTGACGATGTTGGTGCTAAAGTGTGCTTCGCGTTACTGTCCCCTAACAACTAGGGTTATCTTAGGGAGCCTAGAGTTATTATTGTAGAGCCTTGTATGGATTAATATTTGGTTGGTTTGTAGTTATCACAAGTGTCGTTATGCTCGACGAGTCAACTGCACATGTTCTTGGTGGCGGGTACGTTTAAGCCGTTTGCTTATTTTTATCGTATCCGACGGGGCTGTTTGCAGAGTTGTTGAACTTGGCATTTTTGTTCGCAAACTACTTTTAGCATCGGCGGAACGATAGGGGCC
Source organism: Taenia pisiformis (assembly GCA_023968675.1). Lineage (NCBI taxonomy): Eukaryota > Metazoa > Platyhelminthes > Cestoda > Cyclophyllidea > Taeniidae > Taenia > Taenia pisiformis. The sequence continues at coordinate 3,086,957 of CM043736.1, forward strand.
GTTTTTACATCTCCCTTGGAACTCATTAAGGTGCGATTACAGTCGTCACAGGGGAGTACATTCTCCAAGTCTTCAGTGACCCACACTGCCTCCCTTTCTTCCCCATCCTCCAAGTCAGCCTCCTTTGCACAAATTTCATCTACCCAGCCACCTCTTACCCCGGTTTTAATGTCTGCGAAACACAAATTCACCTATTCTTCTCATTTGAATCGAGTTTGGGGCAAAAACATATACTCCACCTCGAGTCTGCGTACAGGATTGTTACTCAAGTCAAAGATTATTCGATGCATCCTGGAAGTCGGACAGACTGAGGGATATTGCGCTCTATTCAAAGGACTCGTCCCCACGCTCTTTGGTGTTTTACCCTCCAGGCAGGTACTATAAATCTTTTTTTTCCAAATCGTTCATCCACTGTTCGCTAAAAGACACACATAATTCTCATTGTGTCTTATCTTGGTAGTTGTAGAAAGTATTGCATTATTTTGTACCATAGCCAACTAGAATGCTGTTCCTTCCACCGTATTTTCAAGTTTGTTGATCATGTAATGGTCGGTGATCATTTCAGCTTGATGTAGCAAATTACAAAGGTTTTGTTCTCCGGTATGCCACGCTATGCCTACCAAATTTTGAGTGCATTTGCCTTAAATACTTTTGTCATATTTTTCAAATATCTTTGGATGCTACTGACTTAGATGTAGGTGAATGTGGTTTCTGCCAGCGTTGGGTACGCTTTTTTGCTTGTCGGTTATGCTATCATTTTCATTTTATGCCAACTGTTGCTCATTTGTAAAACGGCGCAATAATCTACTTGGTCTTCGGTACGTGGTATGAGGTAAACGCACCATTGCGGTAACGTCACAAATGGCTTATTGACGTTCTCGCCCAGCACTTTGCACCCTCCGATTTTTAAGGTAGTATTTAATTGGCTCGGTCTCGAGTGCCTCAACGTTTCGTCTCCTAAGGGTGACCGGCTATCCGATGAAATGGTGGCGCTCTCATGGTTGGAGCATATGTATTCATTAATGTATGCGAAGAGCTGAGCTATCCATAGTGCCGAAATCGTGCTTGTTATTTCCTTGCCAAACATTCTCTTCTGTATACTGTGCCCAGCCCAAAAGTTATGGCGATTTGTTTCGATTGACATTTTCTGGTGGTTGTTCACTCCGGCTTTTCATTCCTTTCTTCTCCATTGCGCGTTGGTAAAACGTGCAATTGCCCTTGTCCATTGTCATTATATCCACGCAGAATTGACAAACAGTGCTCCAGTTTTTATGTCCATGGTTTGTAAGAACTTTTTAAGAGTCATTATCATTTCCATTTTTCCAGGTGTATATACTTCTGTGCCTATCACAAAGGTCAGGGTTTCTTTCAAGGTTTTCTTCCTGATGGTCACTCGGCTGTTTTCATGTTGGCCGCCGGTTTTGGAAGTGAGTTACAAATTATTTTCATGCGCATTTGTCTCATGAATGCATTCTTTTCTTACCATGCGTTGCCCCAACCTCGAATGCGCTGTGGTTGATACCTGTTGCATACACATGCAAACAGGGGCAGCACCCGGATTGGTCACATTTTCAGCTGCCAGAGCAGTGCTCTAGTCAGTGACTCGGCAGATTCATGCATCTGCTTACAATGATCGGAATATGCTTTGGGAAAATGAACCCGTTCTCCACCAGCGCCATCATTGAATTTCTTTGGAAACATCAGATCAATTTTTTTCCCACTGTAGCTAAGCCAATTTTAAATCCTGCCCGTCCTTTTTCCCTTTTTGATTTTAATGCGACTCTCCCTGAAAAGTCTATTTATTTGCGGGCATATTTGCCTGCTTAGACCTAGCATGAGTACCATCTTTTTTGACCAGTTTTCCAGTACTCGTATCCTTTCACCTGGAAGAAAGAAGAAGCAAGGCATTTCTCAGAACCCTTGCATATTTCTCTTTCTTATCTTGTGCATAATTTACAGGGTTCAATGAAGATGAAATTTTATGTCAATTTTTATACCAAATTCACTTTGTCAGGAACATGTTAATTGGCTTCAATTCATTACCGACTAATTCCGCAATGCATTCATTTTACGGGTAGTCCATTTCAACTTGATTAACCATTCGTGACTCGAACGTTCGTATTCCGTTATGATTTTGAGTTCAGAAACCCGCCCATATTGGACTCATTAATTAAACCACTTTTATTAAAAAAGCGATGCGAATCCAACACCACCTGAAATGTTCAAATTCAACGTTAATTTATTATTTGTGGAGAACTGCCTCATTGTCATGCTTCAGGCATCACAGCGTCTACTCTCACAAATCCCATCTGGTATGTCAAAACAAGGCTCCAGCTTGACTCCAGGTAGGTCTTCATTTTATCAACTTCTGTTGTGCCTTTATTTACCTATGCCGATTGTGCTGCGCCTCGTGCTTCGTTTCTAAAATTTGTTTAGTTTATGGCCTTGTGACTACTTCTACATTTGTTGAGACTGTGGAAGCAAACACTCTAATCCGTAATAATTTTCGTCTCATCATTCATGGTAGGCATCCCGCCCAAGAGAAAGGTCTGCTACTTGGTTAACGTTGGCTGTTAGCGAGCCTCTGGTACTTCAATTCTGTGGTTCTTTCGTCCTCTCCTTTCATTCGTTTACTTTCCACAATATGACCGTTTTCGTATTTGTCCATTTAGCCAATATTTAATTTACCCGTTTTTTTGCATCTAGGCCCCGCTCTTCACTCGCATCGGCAGCGAGCGTAATTCGTACCACCTGGAGGGACTATGGGATGCGTGGGTTCTACCGCGGCGTCAGCGCCTCCTACGTGGGATCCATAGAGACGGCATTAAACTTTGTGGTTTACGAGAACGTCAAGGGCGCACTGCTTTCCTGGGGCAGGCGTAGTCGACTTACAGAGGCATTTGGGGGTGGCTACGGCAGCAGTGGAAGTGATAAAGGTGGCAATGCTGAAGGGCAACAGCTCCGTGGCACTCAGGGCGGCAGCAAACTCAATGCGAATAGTGATATGCTGCTCTGTATGGGTGCCAGTGCCTTTTCCAAAGTTATAGCTATCACTGCAGCTTATCCACATGGTAGGAAGTTAATTTCATACATGCATTTATGCACGTATATGTATGTGCTTATGCATATATATGCATAAAAACCCTTCCAGATAAGTCCCAATTGAGTACTTTAATGTCTTCTTATTCTAACTTGCGCCTTTTGTGTGCTTTCGTATCCTTCGTTTTTTTGAGGTTTCAAAACTAACTCTTACCTCTTCCCATCCAAATGGCCAAATTATTTACGAAGGCAGAGGCTTTCAACTTCGCTGTAAATTTACAAATTTTTTAAACTCACATTGAAAATCCAGTACGTGTCCTTATCGAGTTCAGCTAAGAGGGTGGATTGCTTTTCCCCTGTTAATTGACCGCTGAGCTCAAAAACGCCTATCTTTAGTGCACACAGGCAAAAATGACAAATTGTTCCCCTTCCCTTTGAAGTATCATCTTAGACTGTGCTCCTGAATGCCATCGTTAAGTCTGTCCCCATTGTGCTTGTTCAACTGCCCATATTTTCTACCATTTCGTTAGATAAACAATTAAGCATTTGTAATCCACATGGATGATGTATATGTTTGCCCGAAAATGCTTTAATCATCTGTCCATATAGGCGATCTGATGATCCAAAGGAGGTGTAAGGTCTAGTCACTCACTGTAGGCATGTTTACCGCTTGAGAAGGCCTGGGACCTCTCACGTCCTCCGTAAAATTTGATCTCACTGCAACAGAACCGGCCATCTCGGTTTTGCTAGTGAGGTCTGAAAAAGTCGTAGCGTCTACGGACCACCTTTCTCTAAGTCGAATGGTTGTGGCCCAATAAATGCACCTATTTAGCCCAAAAATTGCACAGGGCTTTTTGATTCTAGCGTTTAACGCCACCATAAGGTGTTCATTTCCAATTGCGATTAGATTTTTAGCAGTTTTTCGTAAACGCAAAATCGGTAACAGCTCGCCGTTTGATGGCTCTGCAAATCTGTTGATCAGGCTAGTTTATGTCGAATGCTTGGTTGAAAATTCCAGAATTGACTTCCGTAACTGGTGAGACTGTTAAGATGTCGTCGCACTAACCCTCTTTATTACCCAACTTCGTAACTTCATTCCACACTTCACGCAGTTGCTGCAACCTTACCTACACTCTTAATACAAATTAAACGAAGGAGGAAGGCAAGAATAATTGGAGTCATATTGGCAACATATCTGTTGGGATGGCAACCCTAAGAATCATGCGTCTTATTAAAGCCCTTATTTTTACTTATAGAGGTGGCGCGGACACGGATGCGGGAGAAGGGCAACAAGTATCGTTCTTTTGTGGGCACTTTGCTCAGCGTGCTAAGGGAAGAGGGATGGCGTGGCCTTTACCGCGGTCTGGGCACGCACTACATCCGTCAAGTGCCCAACTCTTGCATCATGATCGGGACCTACGAGTGGGTGGTTTACCTCCTCTATTCCTGCAACCTCGTTTCATCTACGTCCAATGCCGACGGCAGTATTTGTGATCGGTAACAATGACCTGCTGGTCGGTGTGCATTTCATTCTGCCACTTCTCAGGATGTGTACATATTTACTCCCCGCCTAGGCATCGCGTTTTTGCCTTCTTGGATGTGTAAAGTGGCCATTTGCACTTTGTCTGGCTAGGACAATTTGTGGAAAAAAGTGTGGCGTTTAATACCGACTTCTGTTGCTTAAAAGAGGGTGGTTCGCGGCTGCTTCCATCTGCACTCTAAGTCGTAGGAGCGATGTCCGTGGGCGGAGTTGTTAAGTTCCGTGTTTGGTCCTTACACCGTTAGCTTTCCTCATCCATTATGCGCAGATATTGATGGTTTACTTAGTAATCTGGGCGTCAATCTAGCGTAAATACAAGGCTAGAGAAGCTTTTGATCGCTGTGGTAAGACGTTGGAGCCGGGTGGCACCAAACCCTGTGACAATAGCTGATTTCTACACTGCAAACACATTAGTTAGTCGACCTTGCTTCGATATCTGCCGCAGCTCCACAGATGCTAACTGTTGCGGCTGGCAAGGCTCTGGTAGTCTTCAGACGTGGCTATCTTACCACGGCAGCATTAACGGCGAGCCACAAAGACACCTGCTCTCGCATGCGTCCCCCTTTAACTCCATCGGTTCTTCTCAGTTTTCGATACTGGCTTGAAATGGACTTCGGGGAGGTCAAGATTATCGTTGGGAAGTGGTGCTGAACCACTTAGTGGTGCTCATTTATGAACAACTGCCACTCCATTACCAACGGTCGTGGCGTCTCAAATTTAGTCGTATCAGCACCGAGGCAGAGATATAACAGACAATGTGGTACAAGGTGTAGCAGCGTTTTCTCGCATTCACATATAATGAAGACTTGGATTTTGAGAAAAGTCAGTCTCTGATGACAACATTTGCCATTCTATCGCAACAGTGAAGAAGTAGCTTATTCGATTATTAGACAACGGCTCCGACTCCAGAGCGGCGCATTCATGCAGCAGCAGTATTGTACAGTTTCCCATGCGCGTCGCATTAAGACCTAGATCATAAACACCTTGAAAACTATGATGAAACGGTTTTACTGGCATATATCCTCAAAACTGTTCAAAATCTCCGAGACAAAATTAGCCCAGTCATTTTTTGCACTTATCTCTGGTGCGCTTCTTGGCAGCTTCAATTTACGGTAGCATATCCAAATGTCGCTGTCTATTAATGTCTTCCATTCCAATAAGCTGTTGAGCAAACTCAACGCCTTAGTGATCGTTTCATTTGCTTCCACCCATGCCAAAGCAGGTGCATTAATTTTGTTTTGGTCAATACAATGCCACTTCGCCTGCCGCATTGTCAAGGCCGAGTCCCTCGAATAGATCATATTCTACTCAAACTAGCTTCGGCTGTACATGGTCCAATATTGCTGATGAGAGCAGGATGTGCATAAATCAATTGGTGGGATAAGAGAAACAAGCAAATAACTTGTGCGGCCCGAGATAAAGTGGCCTCCCTTTTCTCCTCCTAATTGGGGCAGATGCGTCATTAGGGACTCGCATTGTACCACCTGCGTTAGCCATTTTATTTTTACAAATTCTGGACTGCTGTTTGAATCTCGGCTCTAACAGTCGCAGATTCACTTGACCTTTGATCGAACGATTGAAGACAACCCCCAAATGTACTGCTTTTTTGGATTCCCAATTTCACATTCTGAAAATAACAGGAGAATTCGTTCGTCTTTTAGTTCTACATTAAAATATGTTCTTTTAATAGCTGGTGAGAGGGATCAAACCAAGTGAAGATGCACTTAAACGTGACCCTCATGCATCCCCGGAGGCCCCAATTTCTGTGAGAAGCAATGCTAAAACTGACTGTCCACGATTCATTAAAATATATTTAACGGGTGCCCCACGGAATGCCTTCAGTGGTGATTTCAATCCACAAATAGTGACAACCATGGCTTCAACCCGCAGAATTCATGTCCACTACAGAACCTAAAGGCACATTTCCATCCACAAATTCGATAAGGCAATTGCCATACCGTCCAGATTGTACAATCAATCCGATGATGATATCTTGATGCGCCTTTACGTGGTAAATGCACCTTTGTTCGACTTTTAATTTGTCGTCATTACCCTCAGAACTAAGAAAAACTCGCCTTCATATCTTCCTTCGGAGCATGAAATTGAACGAAGAGAGTGGTGAGAAACTCATGAACTCAAAAGGAAGACGATAATAACAATGGGATTGACTTGCGCAAAATTGGACACACCAACTGGTCTCCACCTTAGCCGTAATATCAGTTTAACTCAGTCTTGTGAACGAATAGATCACAGTATGAGTCCGGATCAATTTCTTGTCGCAATGCATCTACAAATACAAATTGTACAGCATACGTCGACCCTGAGACAGGATTTTAAAGACTCCTGTAAAGTTATTTGATAAATCGGTAAACTTTACACTTTTATAAAAATCACGGTTTGATAAATGGGCGCGGGAAATGAGAAAAGGGTACAAAGGAGAACATAGGCACTGGCACCAGGTTACGAAGGAAGTTAGAGTTCTTCATCCTCGGCGCTCCATCCACCTACACCGTCGTCCTCCTCGTCATTCAATTCACCGAAAGCATTCTGCGAGCAAAGGGTGCTTGTGTACATTATTCCACCGTCTAATCTTCTGGGCTGGTTCCAATTTCATTAGCGTGTAGCATTTTATCAGTCTATGGTAGCTAAGTGAATCAAACCGTTCCCCTAACAATTTCGTCGCTTAAGACATTAAAAGTAACACAGAACGCTTTAATTTGAGAGAGGTTGAGCGGAAGTTGAATTAGCCAGTCCGGTGTCACAAGTGCTTGTCCAATCTTTGAAATAAAAAAAATGTTGTGTCGGTTGACGTGTTTTACCAAGCCTGGTGTTATCGCCGGGTTGTTTTAAAAATGAAACGCAGCAGCAAGTGAGTAGGCCTTTCTACTATGTCCAATGAAAGTAATACTGATTCAACGAATGATAGATTGATCCCCTGCTTTGCTACTGAATAAGAACACATTACTAGACTCCATAAGGCAAAATTGACGTCAAACAAACTTCGCATAGCACTTTCAAAGCATACGAAGCCACAAGCAGCCTAGTTGCGTTGCGATATTAACAAATTTAGTAGGTAAAAACATGGCCGTTAATAAAAGCAGTAAGTCCGGTAGCGCAAGATACAAACCGATGTGTCGGGGGTTGTGAACGGCGGATTAAAGTAAAAAGTATTCACGCACTATGCACTGGCATTTTTAAAGTAAGCATTACAAGAAACCAAATGCTTAAACAATGGGCGAAATAAATACTTTGCCTACCTCTATCTTGTATCGAAGACTTCCGCTTGTTGAAGTTAATGGGATGGTAGATGGTGGATTATCGCTTTGCGAGATTGAACTCACTGCAGGTTGTGAAGTCATTTTTGGCTCCAACTCCGCCAGAATTACTTTCACCTGTGCCGCCCTTCCTCTCAACTCCTAAATCGAAAGAAGGTGACAAGTAGCAAGCCACGACTACTGTGGTACAGCACTGCTCGGTAGGCGTGTTAGGATGTAGTGTATACCTGATGCGTAAAAAATAATCGGACACAATTGACGCCAGTAACAGTCCTCCACTAACCCTATTTATCAAAAGACCCAAGGTCGATTTGGAATGCACATGCCCCCTCTTCAAGAGAATTTTATTACCAAAGGAAATCCACAATTCATCTCTGCGTTTAGTGCAACAACTACTTTGATACTTTGAGCGAGCAGCAACGATAGTAAGTTTTGTGCTTCTAGAAGAAATAATTACATCGAAGCGATCTCTCAGTTTCGGAACGGAAGCACTCAGAACGTCAACGGACAAGTCACGTGATCCCATGGAGGCTGGGATGGTAGTAAAGCTGAAATACCGTCAGCATCGAAGATAAATGAGAAGGCCTGAAACCATGTACACAGGCGAGAAAAATTGGCATACGCACACTTTTATTGCTCAAATTGATCGCTAATGATAGATGAGTAACAAGGCAACTGCGCTACGACTCACAGCTTCTGTTCTCGAGGGGAAATTCGAGGATTCCATGGAAAGCGATAATGAAGTTTTGACAGCAAGCTTGTCATCCTCAATGTCCGAGGCCCAGTCGTTCCATTGACCGTCGTCACCACCGTTGTTGCCAGAATTGAGGCTCTGACTCGATAGTTTAGTAGAGAATGGAATTGTTGACTCCTATGAGTGGGCAAAACAGTCGAAAAATGCATCCGATTTGTTTTAAAAGTTGGCAAACCACCGACAACAAAATGAATGCCTATGCAATAGTTGCCTTAGCTAAGAGCGCATCATAATTTAATGAAATTTTCAGGAATTGATGGTTATATTCAAACATTAGTAGAGAATGGGGTTTGGAAAGTCTTGAAAACTGCTTACCAGATGATAGACAATAAAAGCAACACAAAGACTGCGCTCAAGCAGGCCGAACCCAATTTCATAAAAGACAAGAACATCTAACCTTGACAGTGAGGTGCTTAACTTGTGATACAGCGGAAACTGAGCTTCCTGGTCCATTTTGAATAAGTTTTTCGGAAGGATGATCTGTATTCAAAACAGCATTGTTTACCAAATCCGCCCACTTCGCACTCGCCACAGTCCGCGTGTTCAAGAAGGGACCTGAAAAAAACTGAGTGCTAAGAAATATATCTAAATCAAACAACAATTCTAAGAAGTACATATTTGAGTTTCCAAAAAAATACCCGTGAAAAAATGCTATGCATAACAGTCAGATCTCTTTCAAAAAAACTTACTTGGATCCTGAATTGACTTCTTTGATGAAAGCCTAAGAAAGCAAAAACGCCAGAAGCAGGATCATAAGTGAGCGGTCAATTGGGGAAATGTGACTTATGACAGGTGTTTGCCGAACGCACCCCACTATGCGTGATCGAAAACAGTTACTATAACTTTCAGCTCAAGACCTAAGGAAAGGCTGATCGTTAACTCCGCTGAAACCAAACGCTCTTTAGGCATATCACTCAGCGAAGGCATAAGCTTGTGCAGACTAATGAGGCCAATGCCATGCAATGTAACCCAAGAGTGTCATACAGGTAAACTAAATTCAACACAATCACAACCAACAAGATTCAACATCTTTGGTATGCGAATAAAGGTAATAAAGCACGCCAATAGTAAATAGCCGGTAAAATTGGATTTAAACCTACTTTCTAACAACTGGAGGACAAGTATCTCCGGGTCTGGTGCTTGACGCCGTAGTGGGTACATATTTAGAGGAAAGGACAGCCATTTCACAAAGCCGAGGTCCCGTGTCATTATGCGTTCCGGTGGACGTCTCCCGTGCCTGCCGATTGGCTTTGGGAGAGGAATCGGGATAAAAGGTGATGTGAGTGCGGCGCCAAGGCTGCTTGGCGATACAATAGACGATCGGCTTCTTAGTAGGCGCTACCGTCACTGTGTAGTAGGTTGAGGACCTCCTGGGGTCTAGTGAGGCGGTGAGAAAACCACGACTCTCCATTTGACTCCCGAGACTCTGGAAGTGACTCATTGCGCATGTGATGCCGAGGAGATGGGCGAGGTGGGCCAAACTAGACAGACTAGCCGCTGCTAGGTTCTCATTTACATCATAAATACCCATACAGACCTGCATTCCGGAAGGGAAAGAGATTGAGTTATCAGTGAATGTGAATACTTAAATGTACCTCGGGTAGAACGATTGTTTTGAGGGTCTCATGGCCCATGAGTCGTGCATAGGCTTTAAAATGCTGCAAAAGCAGGAGGCGCGTAGTGAGCTCGTGACAACGGAAGAGGCGAGAAATGTAAGGGACGACTAGTCGAGAAAATGAGGCTTCAGATACTAGACCAACTTCGTCGTCTAAAGTGCTTGCTTTAAGCTAGATGCCTGCTAAATACCTTTGCGAGGCGTAAGCAAGTGACGGACCAACGATTTCGCAGGAAAATCTGTGAACACCGACGGGACCAAAATGAGAGGAATGACGGATGAGCATAGGACCTCCTCTGTCATTTGTCGAGCCAATTTAGGAAACTCGCTAAAATGAAGTGAAACGAATCAGCACAGCAAAAAGACGAATTTAAAGGGGTGACCTTCTCTTACCTGAAGAAACCAAAGCGCTCGGTATCCGATTTTAGCACATAGTCTGAAAGAAAGGACACAACGTATGCGAATGGGGCTTTAAAGGCGGGATGCTTCAGTAAATGTATGGCAGTAGGGCGTTGCTTTGGGGAGGCGTGAAGACCCGATCTTTGCAAGACGATTTGGAAGTCATTTATTTCGATATCTAAACGGGAAGCAAGAAAAGCAAACTTACTTAGCTTGGGCGCGATTTCAACCACCATACGACTGAAACAATACATGTCGTAAGCATGGGCTGCAGATTTAGCTATTTCTACGGCCTAGAATTTCCGAAAGAAGATGGTCGTCTTACCTTCCTATCCAGAGGACGATTTTTCAGGATCTCCAAAACTTCAAGACGATTTTGTGAAAGTTCATCGAGCATACACGAAAATTCAAACAAACCAAGTTTCCATTTCTTTCTTGAATCAACAAATATGCTTGGAACATCGATATTGTTGTGTGAAATGTGAGCCTGCGAGAAATAATGACCTAACGCTACATTACCCACCCGAGTGTGCAGAAAATCCATGGCGTGTAAGATTGAATGCAAGCCCACTAAAAACTCATCTTTGGTAAGGTCGACCAGCAAGCCTTGAAGCGGTAAAATTGGCTCCGAGACAAGAAAAAAGGAGGAGAGTTTTGGAGTTAAGGTAAATGAAAATAGACGGACAATGGAAGGATGACTTAAGTGTTTGGCTTAAATGCCAGGTCAATAAAATAAAGCCACATACCTCGTATGATATGCTCCACCAGCTTTTCATACGTAAATTCCGCATTTAAAATGGCTTTAAACGTTGCACTACTAGTCAGCTTATCGGACAAACTATTATGTTCTTCCAGATATTGAATAATCGTTTTCTCCTTAAATGTCGCGAGCGTGCAGACACAGGACCTGACCGAAAATAGTGAACAGCTACTAATAGTCCCCGTGAAAACCAGTGAGGACTCATCAACAACGGGAGGAGTGGACGCAATCCCTCCCATTATGGGGAAATTTGGACCCCAAGGTTATTTCCGACAACTAGGCTGAAACATAACATTAACATGCCAGGTTCTATGTTTATCAAGAACATGCCTGCATAGAAAGTGTCAGTGATAGCCTAATAAGTTATTTGAACTGCACTAGGGATTGAATTTCGTTGTAATTGTATTAATTTATTTTAGGATTTTTAAAATTATGCGTGAATTATTTTATAAATCATTAAAATTAGCATATTGGCATCCCAAGGCATTCTAAAATACAAAACAATTAATCACATTTGAAAATTGCGTGCATTACAAGCAGATCCACAACCATGGCACAACCTAAAGTGCAGCTGGCGCAGCTGAGGCAATAGGACCACCTAAGGGATAGTTGCAGCGCTTTGTTTGTTTGAACTGCTGATTAGTGTTCTTAAAGGGAAGGTGACCATCCAGATCTAGAGGCATATGTAGCGCCCCGAGCATCCCTAAAAGAAGGAGAGGAGGCCAGGTGTAGGTCAGAATGCGTGTACTCTGGACGGAAAGTAAGGAAGCTGCTGGCATGGCTGGCAGGCCAGCCCCTGCAACACGTTCAAGATGGCCGCACTAATATGTCCAACCGACCCACAGCCCAAACAAATAATATGCTCCAGCATGGACTGGCTTCAATGCAAAACCAGCGGCTCCATTCTCTCCGCGTGTACGTGCATATGAGCGTAGCGTTTTGCACAGCCCAAAAGGGCGAGAGAAAACTAAGCATTGAGAGGAGTGTATGCTTACATATACTCAAGAGTAAAATGGCGGCTGTTGGCGTGACCGAAAGGCCAGCTCACGCAGATCCGGCAAAAGATCCACCTAAGTCCAGGGAGGCCGGCCAGCATTCCGGCCTGGCAAATATCACGATGTGAATGTACTCAACTTTGTACTCAACTTTATTTCTTCTTCAATGGATGCTCGAGATGCTTTAGTCGCAGTGTCAGCGGACCATCAAATCATCACCAAATATTTAATTAACAAGTTAAGGAGTGTTGCTAAGCAGGCACTGAGTTTGATGCTTAGTAGGCAATATTTTCACAACCATAAGGCAACTGGGAAAAGAAATTTTTAATTTTATGCTCTAATTGCAATACTTGTGTTCTTCAAATGTGCTTTGTGTACGAGTAGCGCGAATGGACTTCGAACATGGTATAGGGACCGCGCAGTGGTGCAGAGGAGGAGGACACTGTTTCATCTGATAAGGACTGACTACGTGCACCCTGCCTGTATTACTACTTTAAATAAAGATGTCAAGGAAGGTAGAATCTTCTCAGTTAAAGGGGTGTCAATGGAAAAAATAAAAAAACAGCAAACCCTTGCATTGATAATTTACTTTCTGTTATAGAAATATGTTGTTGTAAAGTGACATTAATTTATGGCATCTGAAGGAATTTGGTTTCTACGTTTAAATAATAAATCAAATATTAAGTCTTTTGCATATGCTGTTTAATTTGTTGTTACGCACTGACATAAAATAATAACTTTTCTTAGCCTGTGTTAAAGATAACAATGTTTGTGCATAGGTTTTGTTTTATTACGTCACGAAGTTGGAACAGCCTTTAAAGTTAAAAGGGAGGACTGGTCGGCGCTGCTGTATTTTGTGATGACCTCAAGGGACCCAACTATTGACCCATCTAGCTTGGAACATCTTTGCGTTGCTCATGGTCCCCTTGATGATTCCGCCGCTCAGTCGGATTGGGCCTCGAAGAAACTTGTATGGGTTCCCCAGGAGTCCGTCGGATTTGTTGCGGCGTCGATCGTTAGCGAGGATAAAGATGATTGCGTTGTGCAGTTACAAGAATCTGGGAAGAAGTTAACTTTTTCAAAGGATGTCATTCAAAAAATGAACCCTCCAAAGTTCGAAAAGGTTGAGGACATGGCGAATTTGACTTACCTCAATGAGGCGTCGGTTTTATATAACCTTAAGTCACGATATTACTCTGGACTTATTTATGTAAATGAATTTTTCATCATAATTTTGTTAGACCTATTCTGGCTTGTTCTGCGTCGTTGTCAACCCTTATAAGCGTCTCCCTATTTATCGTGAGGAAATTGTAGAATGGTACAAAGGCAAGAAACGTCATGAAAGACCGCCACATATTTTCGCTATTACCGACACTGCTTATAGAAACATGCTTCAGGATCGTGAAGACCAGTCTATTCTGTGCACGTAAGACGAGAACCTTCTCAATATAATTTTAGCGGGGAGTCGGGAGCGGGAAAGACTGAAAATACCAAGAAAGTTATTCAATATTTGGCATCCGTGGCAACGTCGACGAAGAATCAAAAGACGACCCCCAGTAATGTGTTGTCGAAACTCCACGTGAGTCATTTGACAAGTTTGCAATAATTAATCCTTTTACTTAGTTGTCTTATGCCTTGATAAATGTTTGTTTTTAGTCGCAAGATATCAATATCGTAAGTTTAGATACCTCGCACTCACCTCATCTCGTAAGCATCACAGATTTTTCGCACTTCACCCGCTTTATCATTAGGGTTCTTTGTCTACGTGCTTCGCATACGCAGCGGCTTCTGAATTTGCAGACCATTAGAAGCTAGGTTCTTGTTTCAGGCATTTCGTCACGGCGCTCTGCTTTTCATATTATTGGCACTTACTCGCGCTAATTAACTTTGGTTTACAGTTTGCCGATGGTGAAAGTCGTCGAAAGGTTTCTTATTGACGTGATTTCTTATGAATTCCCACTAGTTTTCATTCATTTACTGTGTCATTTGCATCCTTTGTGCTGATGTTGTCGATTTCGTTACAATATTTAGATTTGTTTGTCACCAACTGTCCGCTTGAGTTGTGGTTGAATACCTTCCTTGCGCTTTGTTATTTATTGCTCGCTTTCCTCGTATGCTTAGGGTGAATTAGAAGCACAATTGCTGAAAGCCAATCCCATTCTTGAGGCCTTCGGTAATGCCAAAACTATCAAAAATGATAATTCTTCTCGTTTTGTAAGTGAAGCGTCCTGTTTGCTATTGGCTAATCTTGCCATCGCTGCACTTTTGTGAAGCCTTTGAACAATGTCATTTTCTATCCTCGTTTCTAACTTTGGTGCAATCTTGAAATAATTTTAGGCTGTTTAACTACTATATTGGTAATGTTTGGTAATGTTCGTGGTAGATATTTGTAGTGCATTTCTAATACCCGAATAGTATCTACCCCTTGTTAATTTTCGGCGGACCAGCCTAGGCCTTACGGACGATATCGTCCTCCGGATTCACTCACTGCATTAATTTGCCTTCAAATGGGCTCCCTCTAGCCGTACTTGCGAGTGTCTATTGACAGGATAGTTCTATGTTTCTAAAGAGAAATTAAAAATTCCCAATTTCTCGTTTCAGGGCAAGTTCATCCGCATAAATTTCGACACGTCTGGTTTTATCGCCGGCGCAAACATCGAAACTTGTATCCTTTCCGCCTGAATGCTGGTTTTTCCCTTCCATACATTGTCATATGTGCCAGTTTTTTAACCCTTTTCTTTCCGTCTTCACTCATTGTCAAATTTTCTTAACCTACTCGGAACCAGATCTACTGGAAAAGGCGCGTGTGATTCGGCAAGCGCCGGAGGAGAGAAGCTTCCACATATTTTATCAACTCATCGCCTCGGCTACCCCAGAGCTGAAGGAGAAGCTTTTGCTCACTGATGCCCCAAGCCACTCCTATCTCTCCCACGGCATGATCGAGGTGCCCGGTTTGGACGAAAAGCAGGCCTTTCAGGAGACCACCGAAGCTATGTCAATCATGGGTATTACTGAGGAGGATCAACAAGGTGTGGCTTCATACTCACTCTGAATGAAAACGTATCTTCTTCACATTTTAATTAATGAGGCTAGATTTCTTCCAGCCTTATTGTATAGTGCTGATTTGCAAAAGCCCGTTGTGCAGCTCTTTCATCCCATTGCAGCTATCTTTCGAATTCTCTCCGCCGTTCTACACTTTGGCAACTTGGAGTTTAAACAAGAGAGAACTACTGATCAGGCGACCCTTCCTAATCAGGCTGGTATGTGTTCCCTCAACCCCGGGCTGGTGACCCGTGGTGCATTTACGTCACAAGGTCACTAATTATTCCTCATATTGCCGGACAGAGCACAAGTGTTTTGTTAAAAATGCATATTCGTTTCGATGCTGTGTTTGCTTCAGCTCCCTTTTTGGAGGAGCTTTAAGTCAGTCGTGATAAGTGTAACTGACATTTTGCCTCCTCAAGTTGCCGAGAAAGTGGCCCATCTGCTGGGAGTGCCGTTGCAGGAATTGACAAAAGCCTTTCTCAAACCGAAGTTGAAGATCGGTCGAGAGACGGTGTCAAAGGCTCAGACGAAGGAGCAGGTTGAGTTTGCTGTAGAAGCCATCTCGAAGGCCATCTACGAACGTCTATTCCGGTGGCTCGTTGCTCGCATCAATAAATCCCTTGATCGGGCCAAACGCCAAGGTGTCTCCTTTGTCGGTATTCTGGATATTGCGGGTTTCGAGATTTTTCAGGTGAGGCACTGCCGATCTAGCACGCTACAGGACACCCTTCAAGACATCCTTGTTCGTAGGCAAAAGTATTGCGCTGTAGTGTGGTATCGTGGAGTGTTTATCCTGCAAGGCTGTTGTTTCGTAGAACTTCGTTCTAGATTCAAAGTCCAATAATGTAAATCTGTGCCAGGACTCCGTCCCTTAAAGTTTAAAGATCTTCACTTGAATTGTTGCCAGCGTTGGTAATCTCTATCCCGTTTTCGTGCCGGCAGCTGCTTGCTGTAACATTCCCTGCTTTATAATCCCCATTGCGTCACTTTCAGACCACAGATAAGTCGGCCATTCGTGTAAGTTGCTCGATTCCTGCAAGTGTTCGCTGAGGTATATTATTTCCTCCGCTTTACGAGCATCTCTGTGTTGTATGTGCTTGTGTTTTATTTCCCGCCTTCCACTTCATGTCTCCTGTGTCATTGATGTTGAATTTCCATGTGCGCTGTAAAAGCAATGGTCAACCTTCATCTTTTTTCCAGGTCAACTCCTTTGAACAACTCTGCATAAACTACACCAATGAGAAACTGCAACAACTCTTCAACCACACCATGTTCGTCCTCGAGCAGGAGGAGTACAGTCGGGAGGGCATACCTTGGGACTTTATCGATTTTGGGCTGGATCTCCAGCCGACTATCGACTTGATTGAAAAGGTGAGGTATGCTTCCGCATGTGTGATTGTATTTCTTTTAGCTGGTGGAACTAATGAAATCAGCATCTGAACTGTCATTCAAGTGCGTTTATTTGTCCACTATTTCGTCCTCACTTCTGCCTTTCCTTCTTTATAAAGCCCGTGGGCATCTTGGCACTTCTCGACGAGGAATGCTTCTTTCCCAAGGCTACGGACAAATCGTTTGTGGAAAAGCTCTTCAAGCAGCAGGAAGGCAACCCAAAGCTTTTCAAACCCGAGTTCCGTTCCACATCGGATTTTGGTGTCTGCCACTACGCAGGTCGTGTAGACTATCAGGCTGCTCAGTGGCTGACCAAGAATATGGACCCCCTCAACGATAACGTCGTCGCCCTTCTTCAGTCCTCTAACGAGCCCCTTGTTCAGGTACCGCATTATTCCGCATATGGGCTTGTTCTGCGTGCTTTCTACCTCCATGTACCGATCATCCCCACATGCTTATTGGAATGCAAGTGTGCTGACATGAGTCATCATGGCGGGGCTGATTATTCGACTAGCTGGCTCGTTTGCTTTTGGAGCGCATTTGTCTGACGCTTACCCACGCACGCATACACATGCCAGCTTGCAGCAGATCATACCTGCTCGCATTTGCATACGGTTCCCTCGTGTGGGGCGTACATTGTTTGGGCGATCTTGCTGCTAATTTGCTACTTTTGCACTTTATAATCTTTGAGTAACAACTTTCTTAATTTCTCATATGTTAAACATCTCGGAGCGTTAACGTACCTGTCGCTTATAGAAAATCCTATTTCGGATTTGTATTTCATCTTGTATCTTGTGTAACACATAGTTGATGCGTTGCGTTTGACTGTCCTATAATTCTGCTAGTTGGTTTAATGGTGTTTCCCTTCGTCATCACTCACGACTTCAGCGAGGTATTATTTCAGAGAAGCTGGATCTGAACTGCCTTCAACATATTATGTTCAACTGCCTTGTGATATGTTGTAGGCGGTGTTACCTGATAAAATGACTCCCCACACTCACTGATCTACGCATCAGTGCCGCTGGGGTTTGCACTTTTTAGGCTTAAACACTTGAATAATCGGTCTTGGAATGCATATTTTTGCTTGGCTACATCACCCTTCATGTGGCTCTGTGTGGCAGTTGTTGTGCCCGCGCATCTCCGAAAGCTTGACATTGGTCAGTTGGGATGTGTTGATTGGTTGGTGTTTACTTATGTATTGCTTTGGCGTAATTCCACTTTAGGTCTTACTCATACTGCCATCGCATACACGATTCAACGGAGTTTGCGTATTGCACTAATTCAACGGCCAGTTTCACTTTTATGCAATCCTACGATCGTGGCATCTTAATTGCTGTGGATATTGCCACGCCTTACACACTGACTGGAACCTAAGGCGCGATATCTGCTAGGAAGATTTCAAAAATCTTTTGCGTGCGCATGAATGCATTTGCGATCACGCGTCTCTTTTGCATACATTACCCTAGTCCTGTCTTCCACACCTTGCAATGTGTGCGTGCGTTGACGTGCGCGTACCGACGCACGCACACCTCTTGCTCAAGCATGTACAACAAATTTGCATGTGACTGACTTGTCTATGTAGATTTAAGGCAAAAACAGAAATTACCATACTGTGAACAAGGCTCCTGTGGCGTCGGCCTCATTCACCATATCAAATAGAAATGTTTTTTTTTTCCGCAGAGCACTCACAGCCTGAGATCCGGATCAGCATAGAACCCGTGTTTTTTTGTTGTGTATCTGAAAGACCGGTTGATTAATTCACAGAGTTGCAACTGGGTGGTTAGCTCCGTTACTATCCTAGAGTGCCCATCCTGCCTCTGCCCTGAGGTATGCTAGATGTCGTCCTGTGCGTATGTTTATGCCGATTTACGCTGAGGGTGTTTTCTTGTTGCATTCATTTGTGGTTAGCTAATGGACTAAGGTGATTCCACATCTGAAGGCGGAACTGCCTAGTCTGGTGGTGTAAAATGCCCTCACCAGCTTGTGGTGGAAGTGGTTAGTTCGCATTAGTCGTCACTTCCACCACTGTCGCTGCTACCTCTGTGTTTACTGCGTCCTGTGGAGTTGTCATATTTGCTCATGTGCCTCCCTCCATCATTCGGCCCGTGTTTTGATCAATTACATGCTTGTTTTCACTTCCATTATGCACAACTCGGGATTTGCCTCAAATGCTGGTTTTATAACAACAGGATATTTCCCATTGGTGTGGTTGATAGGCCATTTGGAAAGACGCCGAGATCGTCAGCATGTCGGCCACGGCTGGCAACGAGACTACCTTTGGTCCGGCTCGCACCGTTCGCAAGGGTATGCTGCGGACAGTGAGCCAGCTCTACAAGGAGTCTCTCATTCGCCTAATGTCAGTGCTGCAGAACACCAACCCCAACTTTGTGCGATGCATCATTCCAAACCACGAGAAGAAGGCGGGTCGAATCGATGTACCATTAGTTTTGGACCAGCTCAAATGTAACGGAGTTCTTGAGGGCATTCGTATCTGTCGGCAGGGCTTTCCATCCAGAGTGCCATTTCAAGAATTCCGTCAACGCTACGAAATCCTTACACCTGACCTTATTTCCAAGGTAAAGCAAAACTCTGGTGCTATGTGTAGACGTGACAATTCAGGTCAACGTTTTTCGCCCTATCTATGTGTGTTCACACATCCGATATCTCTTCGTCAATTAACTCATCCAATGGTTACTGCCAACTGCGGCACTCTACATATGTATTTGTTCAGAGTTCACTGGCTCTGCTGATATGGTCTCCATTACTTTTACTGCATCTTGAAAACGCCGTGCTTGAATGGATTAGGGATTAAAAAATACTCGGCTGTCGGCTTATATTGTCATGCACGGCGCCAGTTTACCTAGAATACGAGACTACAATTGCTGATAGCAGTTTTCAAATGTTCTTGTTTGTTCTGAAGGGTTATATGGACGGCCGCAAGGCTGCTGAATTGATGGTGCAACGCCTGGAACTCAGTCCTGAGCTTTATCGAATAGGACAAAGCAAAATTTTTTTCAAAGCCGGCGTTCTTGCCCAACTTGAGGAGGATCGAGATCTTCGTTTGACGGCGATTATGATCAATTTTCAAGCTCATTGTCGCTGCTATCTTGCCAAGAAGTGAGTTCAAGTGCGAAACTTACCATTTTATGCCGCGCATAGTAGGTATTCTTCAAGAGGTCCACTTCTATTTCTAAACTGTGCAAATCGGTTTTTTAGCCTGATGTATCTCATTTTTACAGGGCGGTTCAGCAGCGTGTTCAGGATATCCAGGCGATTCGCATCATCCAGCGCAACTGCGTGGCCTACTTGAAGCTTCGTAACTGGCCGTGGTGGCGTCTCTTCACTAAAGTTCGGCCTCTGCTCAGTGTTACACGTCAGGAGGAGATTGTTGCGGCTAAGGAGGAGGAACTTCGAATGGTCGGTTGGTTCTTGTACTGGGAAACATTTCTATTTGATGTGGTCGTTTGATTGTTAGAGCTTGCTTTATCTTACAGCATTGCGACCAGGATTTCTTAGTTAACATCAGGACGTGACAGTAGGATTTGAATGGGTAGATCACCGTGCTATTACTGAGTTTTCGTACCTCGTTTTATTGTGCAACACTCAATTCAAAGGGTTGTATGCACCGCCCTACTGCACAATTGTTGGCAGTGGTGCCGATTTCGAAATGCGCATTTATGAACATCACCTTTTCATTACCAAACGGATTTGTGTCTAGTTTGCGAGATTTGCACTTTACGCCTCGGTGTCGTTTTGATACTTACTCGATTTTTGCTATTTGAGCATTCCTTTATGTGAAAGCAGCTGTGTGCTTTAGTTATGAACGAACAGTGGTTGCAACTTATGTCATCCTTTCCCTGCCACTTTCCTCCAACTTAGTGGCCTTTGTCACGATTCTTTGATCCCAAGAAGTGGGGTTGGGTAGCTCACTTCGTCTTTGGAACGCTCTCCCGTTGTACCCATGTTCGTGTGTGCAGTCCCATTAGCGTCGAGGTACTTGGCTATATTCACGCATTCACTGAAATCATCATTGGCGTATCCTATTGCTTATTCCAAGAAGAGAGATTGATTCTGAACTGGTTGCAATAAAATTTTCAGGTGATTGAACATTTGCACTTGATTTGCACTGCTAGCGTGATGCGCGTTCAACCACATCCAAATCTTCATTTTTCTTTCCACCTTCTAATTAGAGTCTCTGTTCTCAAAAATTGCACTTTTAATGCCTACCAGGCATTTCTTCAGTGCCATCTGCTATGCTTAGACGGCCCATTTGGTTGGGATGGTAGGGCTTCTGCTTCATCCCAATCGGTGTGTTTCGTACGTGTACTGACCTTGATTTATTTTTGTTGCAGGGCGGGTTGTTGTATCCTTTGCTTTGCAGATCTTTTATGCAGGTTCGTACTTGCTATTGTTTTCAGGTCCAAGAAGCCCTTGCAAAGACCTCCGCATCTCTCACCGAGACTCGCACTGCCTACGAGGAGGCACAAAACAAACTTGTTTCGTTGGAGTCGGAGCTGCAGATCGAGCACGAGTCATTCGCCTCATTGGACGAGGTTAGTCTTCCCTCTTTAATTCTTCTTGTTGTGTTGCATTTGGGCCTATTCGCGTACCTTTGAAGTGTGTTTGGACTGCTATTTCATGACCCGAAAGGCCTCTTGTGAGATTGCTGGCTTTTTCACCTTGCTACCAAGGCGCGTATATGCTCACATGAGGTCGACCTGAACAGCTATGCTTCAGGAAAATAGAGTTCATGAAATGAATTTTTTGGAAGATTTTCAGCTTTGTTTGGTCGCTGTATGTTAGAATTTGTCCATTATTACATCGTGAAATTATGCTCAAGGAAAGGTAGTGTTAATGAAGTTCACTCTGATTTGTGGAGTTTTAATTTGCCAATGCCATGTTTGGATTGATCGAGGTCTCAACCACTGTGTTGCTTACGCTGCTTCATTTCTCATTTCGATACAATGTAGACCTGGAAAGGTATTCTTTTTTTTGCCTCGAGGATTTTAGGCAGCAGTGCTTGTTTGCACAGTACCTTTTCTAACTCTTGATCGCCAAATATTCCATGCGTCGTGATTATGGCTCACTGGGAAGGGCTATTATAAGAACACTATGCGTTGTTGGCAGTTGACTGATCTCTCTCCCGTTTTTTTCTAGCGCGAGAGGAAGTTGCGATCCGATTATCAGGCCGCCCTGGAGGAGATTACCGATCTTGAGAATCGCGAGAACGAATTCAAGACCTTGATAAGTGAACTTGAGTCCCAGAAGAAGATTCTTTCCGATCAGGTCGATGTTCCATCAACTCATTTTGTTTTCAATTTGTTAATAGTTCCATTCGAGGCAAATTCTTAAGATTCACGCTGTGTTTCAATTCGAATAGGTTGGTGACATTTCGGATCAATTGGAAGTCGAGGAGCAGCATCGTCAGAAGCTGCAATTGGAGAAGGGTTCACTGGAACAGACCTTGAAAAGCCTCAATGAGGAGCATGCGGCGTTAGAGGATAAGTACACGAAGTTGGAGAAGGAGAAGAAGTCCGTTGAGTCGCGTTTGACTGACCTCTCAACCCACCTGACCGATGAGGAAGAACGTTCCAAACAGCTGATGAAGCTTAAGTCTAAGTACGAATCTAGCATATCTGAGTTGGAGGAAAAGCTTTCTAAGGAGCAGGCATCGCGTCAGGACCTGGAGCGAGCCAAGCGACGTCTGGAGACGGAGGTCTCCGAGAGGGCCGAACAAGGCGCTGACCACACACGCCTCATTGATGAACTCAAGCAGCAGGTGACCAATCTTGAGGCTAAGCTTTCTGAGACACAACAGAAGCTGGATGATGAGGTTATGGCGAAGACGGTTACATTGAAGCAGGTAAGCTCGTTTTTTGTGTGGACGACCGTTGCGTTTTCTGCCTACATACTTTCATGTCGCTGCGCTGCGCTTAATACTCAATTGTGAGTGGGCTACGCACTTTGCAAATTACGCTGCTGTTGATGAAGAAATTCGTTCATTCTAGTTTCGTGAGGCGGAATCCTTGGTGCAGGAGTTAAAGGATGATTTGGAAGCGGAAAAGGCGGCACGCGACCGTGCAGAGAATCGAAAACGTGACCTTAAGGAAGAACTGGAAGCCCTCCGTCTCGAACTTATTGATTCTGGAACCAATTCTGAGGCTCAGGCAGAGGCTCTGCGTAAACACGAGGCCGAGCTTTCTAGCGCGCGCAAGCAAATTGAAAGCGATGCTGCGTAATTCACTTTTAGTCTCCTAAGCATCAATTTCCCTCCTTTTTGCTCAATACTTCGTTCTTTCCTCCCCTCTAGTGCTCATGAAGCTGCTGTGGCTGAGCTGCGCAAGAAGTACAATGCTAATGTCGAAAAGCTTACGGAACAGCTGGAAGCTCTTAAGCGTGTCAAGGTGGCCATGGAATCATCCAAGTCTCAGCTCGAGGCCGGTAATGCTGACCTTACCAACCAGCTAAACGCTGCCTTGGCTTCCAAGTAAGTAGTCACATTATTTAACCCAACCACTGCTTATACCTAACTTTTTTCACTGCAAGAAGCTAATTTTATAAAGATATGATTCCTGGGCTCCAAAATGGTCAACACTTAATTCTTTTTCACAGATCGGAGTCAGAGAAGAAACGCCGTGTTATCGAGCAGAAGTTGAACGACAAGCTCATGAAACTTGAGGAGTCAGAGCGTCAGCGGGCGGACGTCGAGGAGCGGTTTAGCAAGGCACAGACCGAGCTGGAAGCAGCCAACAAGGCTCTGGAGATATCGGAAGCGGAATTAGCCAAGCTGAATCGTTCGGATGCGAACAACACCACTACTATCGCCGAATTAAAACAGAGTCTGGAAGATGAGACACGCGCCAAACTAGCTCTGCAGACGCGCCTTAGGCAGGCCGAATCGGAACGTGAGGTTGCAAAAGACGCTCTGGATGAGGAGGAACAGAACAAGCAGGCTCTTGAGAAGCATGTTCAGATGCTTCAGCAGCAAGTTTGTTTGTTTGTTTGTCTATCCTTTGTTCCTTCTTCACACCTTTTCTCTGCGCATGTTGCCAATCTTCTTTCAGATGGATGATGTTAAAGCCAAGGTAGCTGAGGATGCCCAACAATTGGAGGGACTCGAAGACACTCGCAAGAAACTTCAACGTGAAAAGGATGAGCTAGCTAATCGTAATGAGGAGCTTGCGGCGCAAGTTGAAAAGCTAGAGAAGTCACGGCGTAAGCTGCAGGGAGAGGTAGGTCTAGGTGATCCTATATGATTGTATTCTTTTGTTTTTATGCACACTGGTTGCATTGCAGCTAGAAGACGCGAACCACGCACTAGCGGCGCAGCGGTCGGATCAAGTGAACAGTGATCGTCGATTGAAGAAACTGGAGGCTTCGTTAGCGGACGCTACGGCGAACGCGAGGAAGCTCCAGGAGGAGAAGGACCAGGTGGATAAAGACATGCGGGAGCGGGAGACACAACTTCTCACACGGGATCGCGAGTTAGAGGACCTTCAGGAACGTCTAGAGGAGTCTGAACGCCAGCGGGCCAATCTGAGTCACGAGCTGGAAGAACTCGTTTCTCACACAGACGATGCTGGGAAGAGCAAGATCGAGTTGGAGCAGATCAACTTCCAGCTGGAGAACCAATTAAAAGAATTGAAACAGCAATTCGAAGAACTGGAAGATGATCAGGCTCAGCTTGCGATGGAGAAGCAGCGTGCTGATGTGAGGCTCTCTTTAGTTTTCTTTTAAGTGGCGACTGAGCTCTCTGTTAATTTTTTCATTCGTTGCAGCTTCAAATAAATGCACTGAAGGCACAACTGGAGCGTGAATTGACGAGCCGAAACGAGGGCTTTGAGGAACAACGTCGTCAGTTGCTAAAGCAGTTGCGCGAGGCGAAGGAGGAGTTGGAGGATGAGAAGAAGCAACGGGCGACCGCCCTGCTCATGCGCAAGAAAATCGAGAGTGACCTCGCTGACGCCAATCAACGCGGCGATGCAGCAGATCGCCAGCGCGAGGAAGCGGCAAAGCAGTTGAAGCGTTTGCAAAGTGTCAGCATTGAGCTCAAACGCGACCTAGACGCTTCGTTGAAGGCTCGAGACGATGCTATTTCGGCTATGCGGGAGCTAGAGAAGAGAATTCGTACCGCGGAAGCAGAGCGGGCTCAAGCCATGGATGACCTCTCCACTTCAGAGCGGGTTTGCCGAACTGCAAAGTTGGAAAGAGATGAAGCTCTTGAGGAGGCCAATAGTGCTCTCACCGCCAAGTAGGCTTTTTTCAGAGTGATCTGTTGTAATTTGTTTCGGGCTCACATTGGTTTGGGTTTTCGTTGGTTTTTTCCTGTTTCTTTGCGTAAGGGATGGTTTCACTCCATTGTGCATGTTAGGCGTTCTTTTGCGTACTCATTTCTGATTCCGGTCGGTCTTTTAATCGAATTTTACCAACGTGTCATGCTGATTTGATTTTTTGTCCGTGCTTTGCCTTCAAAGTAGCATAAGTCTCCGTTTTCTTTACTCCCGATGTTTTCATCCAGAATCACAACTACTTGATTTTTACTTGTCCTACTGCGCATTCCTTTCGAAATATAGGTTTGCAATCGCTTAACCGTACTGTCAAATATGATCTTTGAAAATGTGAATTTGCACAAGGCTTATTATCAAATTGGTATCCCATAGGCATCCATGATGTCAATTTCAGGATGAATAGATTATTTGTGATGTATATTCAAGTTTAGCCCACTGAGGTTCAGCATTTTCGCCCAAACAGAGGGTGACTCAATCAGCGGTTTGCTTCATTTACCCAACCCATTGTAGATGTTCAAAAATGGTTCTTACTAGCTGCGAACTTCTAGGTTTTTTTCCGAAACACATTCTTATCCCTCTTCCCATTTATGGTGATGCATTTAATCCAACGCCTTGAATCCTTCAGAAGTGGTTTTTACAAATTGTATTTGGTGAATGAAAGTGGTTTCCCTGTCCCAACCATCCCAATGCAAAGAAGCATCAAAAGTCACACTGTTCGCGCTGCATGAACAGGACATGTCTTGAATTGTCCCACACGGGCATTGTAGTGAGTCGTCCATTTCAATATTATGGCATTAAGATCTGTTGATTGACCAATAGTTTGATGTTACTGGTGTTCATCTCTAAATTACGGCCTAGCATGTTCGTTTGCCCCAAATCGTGCGGTTGTACTGAGCGTTGGGGCAAAAAGCCGTCGGTTGGTAAGCATTTTGGTTGGGTTTCGGAACTCGGAAATGGCCTCGGCGGATATGCATTCAATATCAGACACAATTGAGTTAAGTCGAGCCCTATGTGCTATAGCGTCATCCTCTTTGTATTAGTATCAGCAACTCCTTACACAAGAGTCTGTCTGCGTGAACCTAAGTTGGCATAGCTGCCCAAACGTAGAATGGAAAACCCCTTCACAGATGATGATGATGATGATGATGCCACGCTGCTGTGATGACGCACACCCATGATGGATTCAGGACACATCGGTTCTCCATCGTGCACGCGCCTAATCATGACTCCATCGCTTCTGGTCAATTGGCTGGTGTGTGCGTGAGTATGACAACTAAATTTCTTTGTTTTTCCATTCCCTTGCCTCCGTAACTTTAACTCTCCTTAACTGACAGGAAACACCCTGAAGCGAACCGTCCTCATGGCTTGAGATGTTCTAGATGCTGACTGTTGTCTTACCGAACACCAGGAAGGGGTGGACTAGCGTAGTCGTTGTTGAAGCTCTCATTCTATAGGTCCTCTTCCCCTTCAGTTGCAGTTAAGCGCGCGAGTTAGGGCAACTAGATTTCTTCTCATAAACTTACGGATAGGTGTTATTGCCAGTTCATAAGATTTTTGTGCTGAAATAAGGCAGTTTTGCGTCTTAATCTCTCCCATTGTCCTTTTGTGCATTGAAAATGTGTGCTTTCATCATTGTTGGACTTGCTGAACTCTCAATTTTCGCACATGCACCATAGTGAAATGTACGTCTTCGTGCCTCTTGCATTAGTCATCTTGGTGTCCCATTCGGGGGTTATACCACTACTATTTCTTATTAGACGCATTAAAGATCTCTAACTTGAAACCAAAGACCACGTCATTGTCTCAAGGGTGCGTAGCAGTACCAGTAATCACAGTCTTCAACGCTTTCCTCCCATGGATAATCATTTTGAGCATTTTAGTTCCGTAAATCATCTCTTCAGGGCCTATCCAAAACTCAATGACATCGCTTATTTCGCTCCTTGCTTCGGTAGTGCTCTTGTCATCCAAATTTGCGGGTTATATTGATGAGGTTGTACTTGTTGAACGCTCAGAAACTTTTTTTGATATCTGGAGAGATCAAGAGGTGTTTCATCCATCACTTTAGTTGTGGTTGTTGCGTAGGAGTTACGATATCACTTTATCTCTTTCCACCTTTGCCGCAAGGAACACCTTGTTGGAGGAGAAAAAGCGTCTAGAGTCGGCTATGATGCATCGTGAGGAGGAATTGGAGGAGGCGCAGACGGCCCGTGAGGAGGCGGAGGATCGCTACAAACGCACCCTCGGCCTGCTTGAACAGGCTCAGGTCGATTTGGGGTTGGAGCGCACCAACGCGCAGCGCATTGAAACTCAACGCGCCACCTTCGAGAAGCAGATCAAGGAGTTGCGTGAGAAGTTGACCGAGCAGGAGCGTGACAGTGGCAAGCGACTAAAGCTTCAGATGGCAACGATGGAGGAGCGTCTGGCTGCTATGGATGAGCAGTTGGAGAATGAGAACAAGGAGCGACAGAATGCCAATCGCACGGCTCGTCGTTTGGATAAGCGCCTCAAAGAGGTCTCACTGCAGGTATGCGAGATCTGTGTGTTGAGTTTTAACTCACTGTCCTAGCAGGGCATTAGTCACCCACATACACAAAGCAAATGCATTTGAAAGGAAGTCATTCTTCTGATTGGTCCGCTTTCTATCGTGGCTTCAACGCCCACTTCGTTTGCTGCTGCCATTGCTGTGGCAGCTGTTTGGTTGGTCAAGTCTGTTCTTGCATTATTTTTGCGTGAACCATTGAATGATATGTGCAGAATGTTTAATTGGGCTAAATTTGCCCTAGTGGTTAGCGTGGGAAATTTGGTAACTGTCTATCCGCGCCTGACTACTCACAAAATTTCGGATGTGTTTGTGGGGAAATGAAATAACGGATTTCAAGGGTTAGAAACTATTTTAATACAGAGTTTTTTCCTCATGTATGCGGCAATCATCAGATTCCATGAAGACACCCGGCTCCAAAGTAATCTCTGTACTTCCACCGTTGTTGTGCTCGTTTTATTTCCCCGAGTGCTTTTATCGCCACTGACGCCATTCATAGAATCTTGTTCTTCGTTGTCGAGACTCTCCCACAAATCGGTACACTACTCAACCCTTCCGTTCTGGTTAGAAGAGGAAATCGCGCGTACTGGTTTTAATCCCTCTCACGGAAATATTCGTCCCTTGTTAAATTCCGCTGGAAATTGTGCGTTTACCACCCAGAACAAGTATTTCACGTACAAATGAAGGTTTGCTGGAAAGACTGGTGAGTTTTTCGTTGGGAGAGCAGCCGCCACGTTTGGGGCGTCGGTGCCGAATGGGGGCACGGCTCTCTGAAGTGTTGTCATCATTCAAACTTTTAATTGCTGGGTAACTGTGCTTGAAGTCCTTTTTTAAATCTGGATGCCTGTGGATTTAACTTCCTCGTTCAGAATAAACCCCACCGCTACACTATTTCCGGCAGCTATCGACATTATTAATCAGTGAGGCCTGGGCTGGTCCACTATGTGCACGTTAACCATCGATTCTGTGGAGCGCACTTGTCTCCTACTACCCCATATAGGTCTGACGACAGCCCTACGCCGTACTAGATGTAAAGCTGAAGGCTTCAATTGAATTGGGAACTATGTGATTGGTGGTAGCATTGAATGTTCACTTTATTTCATAGCTGGAAGAGGAGAAAGCATACGTGGTACAGTTGAAGGACCAGCTAGAGAAGACGCAGACCGCCTGCAAGCGTAACAAGCAGAACCTAGAGGCAATGGAGGACGAAGCGAGTAATCTCAGGATGCAGAAGCGTCGCATCCAACGGGACCTAGAAGAGACTACTGAGCAGAAGGAGGCTGCTGAACGCGAACTACAAATGCTGCGTGCAAAGCTTAATCGGTGCGTGAATAGTGGCGCTGCCACTAATATCGTTTACTATTCACCTTCCCCCTCCTCCTCCTCAAAAACCGGCTATTTAGGCCCTTTTCACAAGGTGAATCACGTAGGGCGCCTACCTTCATTCCCCCTCCTTCGATAAATAATACTGTTAATGTTTTGTCTTAATAACGAATCATTTACCCTACACAACTGCACCTTGCCCTAACAGTCAAACGTGGTATGCGGATGGTCGTTGCGATGCTGTCCCTCATTCCACATTCTGCGTTCCGGCCTACAGGTGAAGTGTGTGCTTGCGCAGGGATTCAAATACAGCAATAATAACGGAAGAAAATCAGCTTATTCTTTTCTGGCTCATTTATTTCTGTGCAAATCTCTAGCTTATCTGATTTTTTTAATCCGCATGCCCTCCCTATGATCGCCATCATGTGATCACATTGATCCTCTAGGTTCTCTTCTCGAGCAATGGACGCACTCAATGGCGACTCGGACCAGGAAGCCTTTGATGTCTTGTAATTTTTCGTGTCGGCATTGTTTGTGTTGATGTTTGTGTCGTTGTTCTTGCAGTTTTAGGCTAGTTCCATGCTTTCATCCTGCCCGTTTTCCGGTGTTTTTTGGGGATTTTTACGGGTTTATGTGCGAGGTTAGGGCGTTGGTTGGCTTATTCATTGGCACTGTTTTATTCTATTACTCCTTCGGTTTTTCTCAGGACAACGTCTCAACTTTTTGATGGATAGATGGTAATTTTTCAGTGTTGTTCACCCATCAATGTACCGTTTCTGGCTACCTGGGGTCGTAATCGCATCTATTCTCTTGTGAATTTCTCTAATCTGGTGATAAGTTAATCGGTTACTTTTGCTGTTTTTGTCCTCATTCTATGTGATTGCGTGCGTGGTGCAATAGCGGGCTTGCTTCTCTCCTCAATTTCACTGCACTAGAAGTGCAAATGTATTCATTAAACCAATCTTTTTCCCTTCATGCAGTGGTACACGTAGCACCCATAGGGGTTCAACCGGTGCCTCACGTCCTTCAACCCGGACAGGCGGAGGAGGAACCCCCGAGGACGCTCAATCCGCTGCCGATGTTGACGTCTCGGGATCCACCGAGGATACCCTCAACGAGACTAACAACTCCAACACTAAAAATAATTCCTCTAAATTGCCTTGAGTGATCTCTACTCTTTGTCCGTTCTTCTACCCTCCTAACCGTCTCCTTTATCTCATTCTCTCTCGTCATAAGCCTAACTTGAACCCTCGTGCTTCACCTCCGTTGATGCCGTCTCTCCTGGGAAGGAAAAGGAGGAGGAGGCATTGGAACAATGTCTCCCTTGGTTTGTTTTCTCAGACCTCGCCTAGCCCTCCCAACCCTGGTTGATTGTACATGCTGCCATTGGTTTCCGTGTCCACTATTTTGCAGATAATACTGCAATTTATTGTGTTATCCCCATGTTTCCCCTCTCACCCCACTCACGCTCATTGTCTTGCTCCAGCGCCAGCAGCAACAATAACATTCTTTTGCGAAAGAAAGTTGCGAGCACGGAAAGCGTCTGCTGTACTCGCCTTCCCTTCTCTGCTGTCGGATTTTCACCACTAAGAACTGTCTCCACCACTTGCACCGTTCCACTACCCTCTTCTGCTCCCTTCCATCTGCTCCACCTATATCCCCCTACCATCCAACCGAACCCATCACAAAGTTTTCTACGAGAAATATGTTTTCGAAAAGTGAGTTCTCGTTTTACTTGTGTCTTTCTGGCTAGCTGGACATAGGAGTGGGTAGGACAAGGTACTAGGTGGTGGAAATACAAAGCAGGATTGCACCTCCTATTACGGTATGCAGCTTTTTGAGTGTCCTTATTCAGCGCTGGTGTGCTTTTAACAGCAATGCACGGAAAACCGCCGAGTGGATGAATGCGTCAATCTTCCATTGACACAGATGGTCCCCGCGGGTGTTGGTGCCCAAATTTCCACTTTACCTCAAATGACCACTTCACATGGTGCTTATGCGCCCATGTTATTGTCACTGTAATCCTGCTGCCTCTGCACCAGGCGCCACTGGTATCAATGTTTCTCTCCTTTTGTGTTTAGAACGGTTCGGGTGGCGCTAAATTCATCATCACCCCGGGTGTAGTTTGACTCCACAGGCTAAATAACCGTCCTGGAGAGAGGGTGTGAGTCCTGTAATGCGAATTGCGGCATTTTTACTCTCGTAGGCTAGTGGGAATGTTAGTCAAGGGGTTTTTCATGCCAAAAGGATTGCAGCTGTCAAGATAGTTGCTTGGCTTCTCTGAATTGCGTAGCCTTCGTACCAGTGGGCAGAGTAATTGCTCGATAGGGTGCTAGTTGTTTTTCTAAGCCTTGGGTCGGGATGAAGCTGCGACTACGTGTCGGCTGGTGGTGATAGGTGAAGTCGAACTAGTCAGGCACCTTTACGGGTAGAGTAAGTATCGCGCTGACCTAGCCATTCCAAGCAATACTAAACGTACATCGACACTTGTGCCAAGAGTGAGGTGATGATTTTCCATTGACAAGATGTCTTTGCATTAGGGGGCAAGGGGGGGCATGCTGCATGACGGTCTGACCTCTGGCGCCCTTTGTTATAACTGGGGACAACGTGTAGTTGATTGCCGAGGTCACTCACTTAGCATATGCTCCTTGATGCAAAAACAATGTGTGTCACATGCCTGATCACGAAGCATTCCCTAGAATTCTATGCATAGTTCAGGTTAAATGAAACGCCAAATTATTGACAAAGCCTCGACTAATGACAGCTGCTCATGATCGAGCTACCTCGATGTTATGAATGTTTGGGTACTCGGGTTCATCAAATGGTGAGGTACAACACCAGGAGATCAATGATTCATTCGTTAAGTTAGAAGTGGTCAAGTCAAATCTGCGGTTGCGCGTTTGAGGCTTTTTCTCACTCGTCCACGGAGCGATTTGCTAAACACAAATTTGACTTCAATCTTGATCGTTTCTCGGCTGTTGTTAGGCATCACTTGCAACCGAAATACTTTGGTTTGTCACCCCACCATGTGGAATGAGTTGGTTTTCAAAGGCTGTGTGGAAAGTTCCACGCTTCACCTTCGTTTCGAATGGTCACGAGCAATAAGAGGACCCTAAACTGGGCACTTTTGCACACTCTAAGAAAAACGGGGCAGCAGCAACGGTAGAGACTCACAAAGACGCAAAGGATTTTGCCAATCCAAGTGATCTGTGCATTCCTCGTAAATACCAGCACTGGTACTGTTTTTGAGAACCTAAGGTGTAGAAGCTGGCAATAGTTTTCACATCGTCTGTCATTGTTTTGCCAATGAAGCTTATATATGGGATATTTTGGAAATAAAATGTGCAATGAAACCATTGTTAAATTATTGGTTAAGCTATGGGCCTTTCAGGGGCTCTGACACTACCTTTACTGTAAGGCCAAGCGAATGGCTCTAATCACTGCTGGAAGTCTTGAGATGCAATAACTGAAGCAATTTTTAGTTGGAGGCGCAAGTTAGGTAGACCACAGATGAATCAGGAAGATCTAGCGCTCATTCACATTAATTTTTACCAAACCGTTCTGTTTATGAAACCGAAAATGTATGATAAGATACAGTTGAATGGATAACCTGCTAATTATCTTACTATGTAAGCGCAGACGCCCCGGATACCTCCCATTTAGATTCCAGAGGTTTCATTTGAACGACCCTGGCAGCCAGATGCTAAAGTGCATGCCTCCAAAAAACATTCAAGAGCATATGCAAGACGTCGGATACTAGTTATACCCTGGCTTTTCATAAGCATCCTCTTCAGGGTTTCAACATAATGCAGCCGCCATTGTATTAAACTCTAAGCCATTAAGCGCGTCACTGAGATACTATAAACGTGCAATGTCTTGGGGAGCCGCGCAAACTCTTTCTACACAAACATCGGTAGCCACATCTACCTCTTCTCTGTTCCCTCGAGCCTGATCAACACATCTCTACAATTTTGACTAGTTAATAACATATTAGCCACTTCATTCAGTTGCCACCTTAAAATGTATTCGCAATGTTTACGGACCAAACATTCGCTAGCAACTGCAAGACGGGAAAAAATCAAGATAAATGCAATAATATTGCATTGCGAGACAGGGAGAAATTTGGCTTCTGAGGTAAGTGATTCACCGTAAATTGTGGGTGGAGCTGAGGAGGGATGAAAAGCCACAAGGCTAAAAGATGAGTAACCCAAGTTTGCAGTGCCATCACAAAGTTCATTATAAGTTCACATCGACGCAATACGGTAAACGAAATTAAAAAACGAACTGGTTAATAATGAGCAGCCATTGAAGCGTATCTTGCGAATGGAGACATAATACATCACTGCACCATTAAAAAAAATCAGCACATTACATTCGACTAATGCCTCGAGACCGTTCCGGAAAATATCTAGCCTAAAATTTACGCACCTATTCGGAACGGTGGTGTAAGCGGAGAACCTGAGAGAATCGAACCCAACGACGAAATCAAACGATTGTTGCAACACATAATGTTTGCTTTGATCATTGTTCAAGTTAATCTGCCATAATAAACCATTTATGCAAACAGAGTAAGTGACCGAAAAAACATGTGATCTGATAATACACCACGGAAGCAGCACAGTAGGTATGTGAAGGACTTGTTTCTACCAAAAAACGCTTCAAATCTGTTATTTGATGTTTCATTTGCTACCCTATGCAGTGTTTTGCTTGTTTGGACTGTTGGTTGGTCCTACACACTGGTGGCGGCCACCATCTCATCTAAACCTAGCCTTCTCTTCAACACCTGAAAGGATAAAATTTTCCTGTCCAAGAGGCAAGTACGTTGGTAAGGCGCCATAGGGGTTCAGCGGGCATGTTAAATCAATTTGAAGCAGTAAAACAGCACAACTCTTCTTACTGCAGCACGGAAAACGAACGAAGCTCTAAACACAGCAGAGCAGAAAAGGCATTATTATCAAGGCGGGGAAAGCCCAAGTCCATCCCCTATTATGTGAGAACCCAAAATTAGATGCGCGTTTGGTTACGAAAGAAAGCAATGAGGTTTCACTGATGCATGATCCACGTTACAGGAACAAAGGGAAGTAATCTGTGGCGTTTCAACAACTGCATTTATTGCCTTAAAGGTGGCAGGGCAGCAAAATCACATTCGTAGTGAGCGCTATAGCTGTGCGCTAAGCCTCCATAGTTTTTAAGTAAGCACAGTAAAATGACAATTGAATGTAAATCGCGCACTAAGAGCTAAATTCCATCCTTAAATCTTAAAAAATGCAATCTATTTTCAAATTTTTTAATATATAAATCCATTTAATTTTATGTTGCTTTTGTAATGAACTTCTGAATAGTTACATCAAGGAACCGCTCACAATGAATTAGAGGTCAGTAGTGAGCCATTATTTAGGCTAGGTCGAATTGTTGCTCGTCTTTCGATGTTTCGATAGGATGCTTGCGAGAAGCATTCCAACGAGTGATTTTAGATGCCTAACTTAGTTTGGTGCCCGGGCGAGGCATCGTTCTACTTTCTGGGCTGGCGTATGTGTGGAAGACTTAACTACTAAAAATCTTAGTGAAAATATGAAGGCTAACTTTCTTACAATCCTTTAAACTCCCAATGTCTTATGTATGGTGTATTTTATAATATAATTTAAAGCATGCAATTTGCTATACATCTTTTGTGTTCTCCCAGCCTGACGCACATGTCAGCTTCAAATATTAGCGGAATGCCGGCACAACTTAGAAGAAATCCTAAGCATTTTCAGACAGATGATTCATCTTGGAATGGGACGCTTGCATGCACATTACTTAATAATGCTGAACTGAAGTTTATGCTGAGCAATGTCCTCTTAGGTGGCAAGTTTTTGAGCTTGCATCAACGGGAAACTCCCGATCAGCCAATGTTAGCAATGCTGTTTAGTGCGAAAGAAATCAAACCAAACATACTAAAGGGGCAGTTTGTTAAACTGAGAAATGCAGATACCGCAAAGATGTCTCTTAGACCTTGTGGCGATGGCCATATATCACATATCCAGGAAAATCCAAAACCTTTACCACCTCCGCCTACACCGTGCGATGGGTATTTTGATTTGAACACATTTTCCTCCGAAGGCTGTTCATTTTCAACTAACCCCAATGATGTATATAGTCTTACCTCATCCGATTGGGGGGATGAAGCATGTGTAAGTCAAATGCAATCCTGTAAACTGATTTAAGCTCTTTCTCTCGCTCACAATTAATTTGTACCTTGTAGGAAATCGATAGGCGGCGGTCGCAGCATGTGAAGGAATTATTCAGTGCCATTGATCAAGTGCTCTATGAACCAGGATGTCTGAAGAATTACGTCCAACCTACTCATATAAGAAGTTCACCCGAGCTGCAAAGTGGTATCTGCATGTGACTTGTTTCAAAGATTTCCTTACAATTAGGCAGATAAGTTAAGCTGCATCTCTCATGAATAGTTTGACATGTGCATTTACATTCATTAGATTTGTGCTCCAAAGATCCTTTGCTTATGCGCTCAAAACTGTCATGGTTCTTGTGGATTTACCGCTTAGTAGTATCCTTAGAGTTGCTATCTAATTTGTTTAGCCTACGATATTGCATAGCAGCATGTTAAAGCTGAAATGTAAGTATGAATAGCTTTCGCCATCTATCTGTTACTCTGATGCCAAATGTTCCCAGATTTTTAAGTCTTGTTATGGCGTGCATTTGTTGCCCTCGCTTTCGTTAAAATGTCATGCATACACAAGCTGTTTTTGGAATGCGCAAGTTAAACACTCCCACATTTTTCGTAGACGTGAGGTACTTCCTTGTGGAACCAGGTTTATGCAAACATGGCCAATTTAGCATCAGGGAATCCAGTGATATATAAACTGAGTCAAATGAAGCCCTCAGGGCAATGCAGAACTTAGTGACTGTGAGAGAATATCTTATCCTTTATCTTAAGAAACAATTCGTGTTTGTGCATCATGTTTCTATTTTAATTAGGTTTCTGTGAGTCCTCAAACCATCTGACTAGTTCTGACCTTGCCTCAGTAAAGAACTTAATACCGGAGTGCGAGGAGTGGGTGACAAGGTTTCCGCATTTTCGTCTTCATGGTGTGCAGATTAGACCGTTGTCGGTGAACTCGAGAGAACAGTCACAACAGTGGCAAGCTGCGACGACACATCATAGTAGGCTTTCCGATCCCTGTCCCGATGCGCTGCCGCCCACAACTCGGCGACTCATCCGATTGCCGGAGACAAACAGAGTCAGCCAAACTCCCCCGGGCTTGCAAAATGCGCCCAGTTTGTGTCTACCTGGGTGAGACGATGCTTAGGATCCACTTTACTGTCCCATATGTGCTAGTTTTTAACTGTGCTGGAGGGGCAAGATCGACATCGTTCGTGTTGGAACTAAATGTTGCTCCAAACAGCGTTGGATATATACCTTACCAACGGAATTTGAAGTGTAACGCGTTGCTTCGTCCCTTCTCTTATCCCGACCCTTTTTAAGAACGTCTTTAATTTACTTTTATCAGTGGGTTATTACCCCGCAGCTTTTACTCCTAAAGTTAGCATACACACCCGAATGATTGAATTGCAGAAACAGTGCCTCCAGCACCAATTGCATCATTAGAACTATTTCGACATTCATTTCGGTCGTTCAAGATGTAGCGATAACAGTTGAACACTAATTGAGGGGAGAATAATGCTGGCGCGAAATGCAGTTTGCACTGAGGTGTAGTGCTTAAGCTTTGCAAACGTGGATGCTTTGACAGTACCACCTAGTAGTTCACATTAGCCAAAATTTCGGATCCCTAATATTTTATTGAGCAATTTAAGTAACCCCATCCACCGCAAAACATCTATCATTGTATTTATTGCTACACCTCTTTCTTTACAACGCAGCCTCTCAAACGCCATGTCGTCATTCCACTATTACCTTTGCAGCAGCGGGGTATATTCACCACGATAAATGAGGTGTGCTCCTTTCGGCATACTTTGATCCACAAGTTGGCTCATGCGTTTGCCATTCACCGTCTTGGCCCGAGCTGTAGCAATGGAGTCATTTTTGAACAGTCTGGAACTTTGCATGCACGGCCGATGCGTGATGCTGTAGTCGAGTTTGTGTACCCGTCACAAGCACACTCTTTGTCGCAAAGAGCGGAACCACACGGTGTTGAGCGATTTTGTTTGAAAGCATTTGGAGTAGCCTTTTGAATTAGCACAAAAATTTGATGCAACCACATATTGCAGGTAAAGGTAAAAGGTTTTGTGTGGAATACTATAGTTATGCAACCATAACCCGTTAATTAAAGGACTGCCAGTGGATGTCAGTCCGCCGCATAAATCCAGGGCTGTTATCTTTAGTTCATCCACTTGGTGGGCCACGAGACAACAAACCAGAAACAACTTCTCATTGAAATGCTTCAGGCGGTGATATGGATGCCGATGGGACTCAGAATTAATCGCATTTTTCCCATCTTAGTAAGATTTAGGAGCAAATGGGCTTTCGAACCAACTTTTGCAAAAAGCGAACCAGTTATTCGGCTAAGGTGCAACAAACCATTGGTAAGCGTCTCCGTGGCACCACTCAACATTGTCAGCGTGATACATGTGTGTGTCCGTTTCGAAACCCTCAAATTGATCAGTGTTTGTGGTTTTAAGCCGTAACTGTAGCTTCGTCATTTTAGTTGTGCCAGAATTCACGTGTTTGCGGCACTTCCGCTATACACGGAAAAAGGATATTTCTGCATATGGTGCCGCATCGTTTTCTGCCAAGACCACTGCGTCCCACTATCTTTGCAACTTGGATAGGAGCCAAGCATATCATAGGCTACTGTTGTTAAATAGTGCATAGCAAATCCTGTATTTGGCAGAGTCTTAGCAGCAACAAATTCCATTGTCTATGTAAAAGCGATAGTTGTGAAGTTGTATATTGATGCATGACATATATAAATAAACAGCAATCCACTGATAGTAGAAGTAACTGTAATGTGGCAAAAAAGTGAATTGCTAATTAATGAAATGGGAGTTTTTTATTACTTAGGTACAGCAATATTTCTATGAGGATACTGGGCGCACACTGTTAGAGGCAGGGAAGTTGGTGATGAGTTTTGCTATTACTTAGATGTGCGCGTTTCTGGGATCTGCTGTGAAATGCTCCACGGCCTACTGTCTTGCATTCTTTCCTTCGCTTGCCATTTTCGATTATTCTACAAGCTGTGTTGAGTTCATGCAATCTGAAGGGTGATTTGTTACATTTACTTCAAACGTTAACAAAAATTGTCTTATTTGATTTGCTGGAATACCTGAAAATGAACCTATTTCAATGGCTTGAATTAAGAAGAGGATTGTATTCTAGTTTAACTCGGATTAGATGACGCTGACTACCGTTATTCTGGCCGTTTTCACTAGAGCTCCCTTGATAATTCAAGGCCAAAGGCTTCAGACACCCCCTTCGGTGAACACGACAACATGGCTCAATCGCTCACATGTGAGTAGAGCGGTGTCACGAACCCAAGTCGGTGCTGCAAGCGCGTGTCTCCATTACTCCAACAATAGCAAAACTCTCCTTTCAACCCTGCCCGAGAACCCTTTTGCAAACGCTCTCCAAGAAGTGGTAACAAGGGAGTCAAATAAATCGTGAGTTTTTCCTTCAAACTTTGGAAACGGAGTTGAAATAGATATTCATGCTGATTAATAGATTGAATGTCTCTTTGAAGGAAGAAGTCCCCGTATTTCATTCGCCAGTGGGGGGGGCAAACAGTTAAGGCTGCTGAGACTCAGGTCATGATGCGATCCTCCCAATGTGCAAAGTCGCGAGACGGATTGACGCGAAAAAAGACGCTGACGCAGGCACTGGTAGTAATTATTCTAAACGAAGCATTTGCAGTACTGGCAACGCGCACCCCAGGTATAGTGCCCGTGATATCCTTTAGTCGCAATGTGAGATAATGGTGAGTTTCTTCTGTTTATTTGGTCAGTATTAGTTGAGAAACTGCAAGACTCTCCCGCTGTTGCTGCTAAATTGGCGAATTGTCATTCGACTCTTAATTCAAGGGAATTGCAATGCGGCAGAGGAGCACGTATGGTGCTGTCTCCAGATTCAGTGCCCTCTACAAAGGCGCAGTCACCTTCAAGGTTGCAAGAACGGTTGGTGGAAAGGTTATTGATTGTTAACCGCAATGCTTTAATCGAGACATGGTCACTAGCTTGGATGCTCTTGGTTCATAACCTACTGCCTGTGCCAGTAACTGCAGGAAAAGCGTCTCATCAATCAGGACGATAAAAAATTAAACGAAAGCATATCAATAAATGTTACTCTCTAGTAAAGCGGCATGACCTTTTGTTTGTGCACTGCTACTAAGAGATGTTTGAAGAAAAACGTAAATGGAATTTCGACTTAAAATAGTTGATTCCTTGGTATCGGAGAAGCGTTGTTTTTTTTTCAGAAAGAGTTCAGAGTGTCCAATGAACTTTGTACTCTCTGGAAAGTCTTTCACCTCCACCACATCTACCACCTTCTCCCTCTCTACATCTAAAAGTAACGCCAAGTTTTCCATTACCTGGCCCACCCGACTCGAGACAAAGATCTCCCCAAAACCTCCTTTGAACTCCACTCGGACTTCGCCTACCCTTAGCGGGCGCTCAAACGCTCCTGGTGGGCGAAATAACCTGCAAACCGGCTCAACGCTCCCGCCGATAACAATAAATGGGACGAACCCTCAAGTGATGCCGCGCCAATTCAAACGTTCAGGCAAGGGGACCCCACGACTGCCATCGATTTTCCCCACTGCAGCAAAACATCCCAGTAAAGGAGACGATGGGACGAATTACCACAGCTCAGCAAAAGTGTTGCTTCATGGGGTAAGCAACCAGGCTGCTGTTCTTGAGCACTTGTCTCGCTTGCGCGGGCTACTGAACAACGAGAGACTGTCTCGTCAGGAGACCCATGTTAGACGAAATCATTCCTGTGTG
The DNA here is from genome assembly GCA_023968675.1 of Taenia pisiformis. Lineage (NCBI taxonomy): Eukaryota > Metazoa > Platyhelminthes > Cestoda > Cyclophyllidea > Taeniidae > Taenia > Taenia pisiformis. The sequence continues at coordinate 3,126,874 of CM043736.1, forward strand.
ACCAAGGTGGGTTCTTAATGGTGAGAGAGTTCAGCATCTTTTTCACTTTGATGGTCACTTTTTTATGTGCCCAAAGTACGTTAGCTTGATATCGAAAGATTTCTATGAAATGCAAAAATTGTGCGTACTTATCTCCTGTAGTTTGCGCCTTGCCCGTCGAAAACAACGCAAATCCAGTTCTCAGTTAAGATTTCAGCCCATAAACACCAACCTGCAGACTCCGTTTAGTAAGTTAATATAGTTTGACACACCTCCTACCCATTAATTTCACAAACACAATGACTTCCTTTTCACCAGGAGTACGTACAAATCACGCCCCCGCAGTGGCATAAATTCGTCAGCATAGCCAAAGTGACTAATTTTTAAACTTCGAAGCAGAATTAATATCCGTCCAATTAACAACTTGGCTCCTAGTGTGAAGGATGACGATCAGCAATGCATTACCATCCTCGTATGAACGCAGGCATGAGAAACTAATTTGGACGGCCCCCCTCGTTAAAGAAGCGGCCTCCATATTGCATAAATTGGGCCTCTGATCCAAACATGTCACTCACACGAGCCCAACTACCTCCTCATAATTATATCCTGCTTGCTATTTCTCTTTTTCTAGGCTGAAAGTGCTTAGGGATGATAGCCAGCTTTTCCATCCCTACTTTATAACCATCTGTTATGTTGTTCAATCCCATTGTCGATTGATGCAAGAAGGACGGATATCGTAATATTATCTGTCTTTAGCTGCAAACTAACCACGTCGAGGAATTCGACAGAATAATTTCACATACTGGCGGCATCCTCATCGCCTCTTGATAGTGGTGCAAGTACAGCTTTAGCTTCAGATTCAACTTGATCCAGTTTAGCACTCTTTTCTCTCAGTGTAAGAAAGTGTGCTAAGGAAATAGTAACCAATAAAAATTGTGAAATAAAACCTCTTTGAAGTGTGCGAGAACCACATCAATCACAATACAGTGGCGGTTCGCAAAAGTTTCCTCTCAAACGGGGTCGTTTTTGAGGCCTTGAGTAATATACGGAGCAGAAGGCCCCTTCCAAAAATACTAAATCGGTAGGAAGTGGCTCAATTGTGTAGCAAGGGACACAACTAATATTGAAATGACATCTTGTGCTCGAGAGTCAACAGTGGCGCGACGAAGTCGTACGAAAGCTATAAAAATGAACTTCTGGTAATACGCATTCTAAAACTCGAAAGATAATAGCCACCCAGAGGTCAATAAACGGGGTTAAAAGCCGCACAGTGTATGTGCTTGCAAAAATCGTTGCTAGATTACAAAGCTTGGAGCAGAATTATAGAGATAGTGCCATGAAAGTCGCGACCTGCTCCTTGAATCAACCCAGAAACAAAATGCGATGGAAAGACAACTGTTAAGGATTTTAATCGAAACAAAACATCAATTCTAATAGCCCAAAATCACTCAATAAAAGGATATGTTGATGCTTGAATAAGGCCTCTGTATCTCGCAACAAACGCTGAAGGTCCGATATCTTTCTGCCTAGCTAGAACCATTACTTCGACAAAAGTAGCATCGAATAACCTCGTCGGACGTCGCAGCGAGTTTGCCAAGCTTAAAGTGGATTGTGTCACCCATTTCGAATAAATAAACGATAAGATATTTCTATGGGAAAAGCAAGAACTTTACTAATGCCACGATGGTTGTGATTCCCGGGTTAATGTGTATCCCCCCCAGTTAGCTAAACAAAAATTTGCGTAACGGGAGAACGGGGGGTGGGGTGATAGCAAAGGCAAAAGCGTCGCACAGAACGGGATGAAGACAAAATTATTGGAAATTTTGTGAAATTGGCAAAACAATTAAAATGTGGAACCAAGGGTAGCATTACGCGAGCAGAAGAGTCGGGAACTGAACATGTCGTCATAAATATCCGCATATAGACATTTTAGAGTAAAACCTATCGAAAAATTTTGCTGGCTATTAACGACGCACAGCTTAGAATCAAGTAAAATGTTTTCGATGATGGACAATTGTAGGTTTGGACATGGCAGCGCTGAGACCTGAAATGATTTTTGGTTTTTGTTTGGAGAAACAGGCAACAGAAAAGTCAGGCTGAAAATTAATTAATTAATGCTGGCCTAATGCCAGCTGAAAGTGTATGGTTAGTGTAAACATCGCCTGAACCGAGTTTTGAAATGGATCTCAGGAAGTAATTTGGATTTTTAGTGATGAATTAGTGAAATTGAACTGCCAGTTTTTTCGTGTGTGAAGCAATGGAATATCAAATGCATTTTTTGATATACCTGCATATAAAAACTAAATTGTGCAGCTTGTGCGGTTGTTATCGAAGCTTCGATTAATCCTCTAATTTTTGTTTAGGCTAGTTGAAAATTAAGTGTGGTACGTAATTCAGTCGACCCTATGTGGTCCAGTCGCCTGGATGTCATGCAATTTTGAGGGTTCATCTTAATGAGGATTACAAACACAGGCATGACATTGCTATTAAAATGCTAGGATAGCAATCCCTTTCCCCTTGAGATTCTCTTCAAGTCCTAATGTGGCAGGGCATCAGGTAAATGTATTTTTAATGCACAGCCCATTCCGTACATCTAAATGCATGTAAGCTATAAAAAATAGCAAATGTCTTCATTATTCCTCCTCTATTTTAAGCTCCCTTAGTGGACCTCATATGTCGGCCACCATCGCATACTCTGTGATGTCAGAAACACTCAATAGCTAACTGTACCGATCGCCGACATACGGCGCTACCTGAAGCCGACGTGGGTGATCCCCCTTGTCACTTGGACCGAACATGGGGTTATGTCTCGTCTAGAAACTAAATTCGAAGTAAGAGGTTGGGTCGACCATAAGTGTGTCCGTCGGGATGGTTTAGTACACCGATCTCCTAAAGCAGGTGTATTAGAAGTCTCCAAAACGAAGCTCCTCCAGGTGGTTCGCAGCAAGTGTCTCTTCAGTTTCCAACGCCAATGGTCAAAGACCTGCATTGGGCTGCCATTACGTAGCACATGCACTTCTTCCGTACTACTATTTCGCACGAGTCATAGATCCCGACAAAATTCTTATGCAGCCGGGTCCGGTTTTTACTACCATCGGTGTAGAATTCCAAGAACCCAATTAGGGCAAACGAAACAATATTATTGAAAAATACGTGTATAGCGCCCCGAGCATCCCTAAAAGACGGAGAGAAGGCTAGGTGTAGGCCAGAATACTTGTATTCTAGACGGAAAGGAAGAGGGCTGCTGACATGGCCGGCAGGCCACCTCACGTAGCTAGCTTCAAGATAGCCGTCACTAATGTGTCAGCCCAACCAGCAGTCCAAACAAACAAGACACTACATAGCCCCTCTCTTCTTTTGAGCGTTGACCCCGACGCATCCCTTCATCCACCTCCCGCGTCAGCCATCACAACCTAATCAGTACTGCGAGAAGCATTCACGAGCTAACAGTGCCATACGCCGACGTCCGGTTATAAGGAGGCGAAATTTGACACCACCTGCAAGTTCACCCGGCTTGCCAAATAACTTCGAAGTAAGAGGTTCTGACGACCATCACTGCATCCTTCGCGAGGTTAGTTTGCCGTCAGCCTTTCCAGCCTTTCCACGACTAGGATCGCTTTAGTTGTTAATAGCTGTCCTGTCGAGCAAGGGAGTGGGATCGTATCGAAGATAAACGCAGTTCAAATTCCTTCAACTAAGGCACTTCTTCTGCACCGTTGTAACGTGCCACTTGCAAGACAAATCTAGGTATGAAATGCACAAATTCGGGTCCGCTTTCCGCCGCCACCGCTGTAACACCCCGAGCATTCCTAAAAGAAGGAGAGAAGGCCAGGTGTAGGTCAGAATAATTGTATTCTAGACGAAACGGAAGAGGACTGCTAGCATGGTCGATAGGCCAGCCCACGCAGTTAGCTTCAAGGTGGTTGTCACTAGTGTCGGACCAAACAATAGTCCAAACAAACAAGGCACTACAACGTACTCAATAAACGGAGGAGATAAGGCTGTTGGAGTAGCCAGAAGGCCATTCCCACGCGGATAGGGTGACATGGCCACCAAATGACCGCAGTGGGTAGTAAGAACTAAAAAATGCCACGACAATTGCAACGTGGACGTGGAACAGCGTGATAATACCTCAGTTCTCAGTGCATCCTATACCACAGACCCTTTCTCCCTGTTATTCTATATTTACATCCTATCCAATAATATTGTTGCTAAAGGAAACTGAGTCTTCAAATAATAGAGGTGAGAGAAGAGGCGGCGATATAAACCTTTCTTACATTTGCCTTCCAAAGACAAATTAAGAGCGTAATCTATAGAGTTCGGTAAACCATTCTGTAGTGTATTGTTTGTTTGGGCTGTTGGTTGGTAGGACATACTAGTGGCGGCCACCTTGAAGCTAGCTGCGTCGGCTGGCCTGCCGGCCATGCCAGCAGTTCCCATAATTTCCGTCTAGAATACACGTATTCTGACCTACACCTGGCCTTCTCTCCTTTCTTTAGGGATGCTCGGGGCGCTACACATACAATTAAATGTTTCACCTAATTATACAGAAGAAATTGTTATCAACCCATTCCTGAAGTGAATTTCAAGTTGTCATTGTAATGCTTTGTTTTTTGGGATGCTACTTGGTCTTTGGCTGGTATTTCAGGCGTACCTCATTCCACCCTCTTCTAAATATCTGTATTCTGCCCTATGTTTAGCCTTCTTACATCCTCTAGGAATGCTAGGTGCCCTACAGCCAAAATTTCAAAAAATGTAAGAGTTCCAACTATTAGGTAGCTTTAGAAGCCTTGGTATAAGTAGAAACTTGGCCTCCAATAACAGTACTCTGGTGGTGTTGTCATAACAAAAAATTGGAAAGGGGTAATCTAATTTTTCCACTGCTAATAACTTTATTTATATCATTTAATGTACCTCACTTCTACTGAAAGGAATGCCAACATAAAATTTCACAGTTGCAGACAACCAGATTTTATAGTTATAAATATTAACTAAGAGGGTTAGACCTTCCATTTACCGTTTCTATTGCACTCTTGAGCAAATGGCGATCTTTCAACCTTGAAGACTTTAGGTCGGCCTTCCGTCTGTTTACCAAGGTTACACTGTTGGCCATTTGGTCTCACTAGATGTAAGTGTCGGCAGGTATTCCGCAGTTGGATGAGATTTCTACATTTGTGTGCTTGGTTCTAGCTAAGTAATAAAGCGAGTACTTGTTCCCATCATCCAGTATATATCATACTACTTTTAAGATAAGGTTCTTTCTCTCTCGTTCATGTACGTATACTTTATCTCTCCTGCACAAATTTTGTGCTTTATCATATTTTTTGTTGGAAATTTCAAGCGTTAAATTTTGGTCGCGCATACCGACTCATTGGACTACTTCCATTTTTTGCGCCCCGCTAATCTGGCCGTTCTTGTTTTGCTCAAATTGGCCATCTATATTCATTTTGTATAAATAAAGCCTTCCCATGGAAGTCTTACGGCCTCACCTTCTAGCTTTAATTCACATTGGCAATTTGCTTTAGCAGATACAAATTCTTGCCCTCCCATGTAAAGTTTGTTTCACTAAACACCGTTATTTTTTGCACTTTAATGTACCGGCTTCGACAAACTCGACGTATTTTAGATGCATAGACAATTTGTGCTGAGGTAGAGTTACTGTAGGTCGTTTAAGTGCCTTATTTTGCATAACCTCCCACATTTCTTTGACATTGCATTAGTGGACCAGATGGACCATTTTTCCAACATGGACCCGTCTAAGCGCGAAACATTGACATCATACGCATTTTCTCTCGATGTTTAACAGTCGCAGATTAATTTATCTATGAAAACTGCACTATCAGACTTAGTTTAATTAATTACGCTGCTTTTCCTTTATTTGAACTTTTTGCATAAATTCATTTGTGTCATTTGCTTAAATCCCTTCATCCATTGTGTAAGACGTACCTCTACTTAATTTAGCTACCCACTTTAGGAGGCTTTCTGAAGCAGATGTTTCCGGTTTTTAAAGTGAGATGTTCGTCCCATCTGCTGTTTGCATTTTGTTCAACTCAAAACAATATCGTTTGTTCTTACTGCCCAACTATCCCAACTTTCAAGTAAAAACGCTTCCCTATTTTAAACCTTTATTTCCCTGCTCTCAAGAAGTCTCTTTGTGTCCGCGTTTTAGCAAAAATGGTTGTGGCCTCGTCAATTTCATAAGGATCTTTGTTATTGTTATAAATTCCAAGATTAAAGATAAACCGCCACACTTCTGTGCTCTTGTATGCACAATATAATGCATTCTTGGAAAAACGCAATGATTCATTTATTTCCAGTACCTTGGCAAGTTGCAAATTTCGTACTCGTTTTCAGCTCAAATTTGCTTGGCATTGCGCTATGCAAATGCTGCAGCATCATTGGTAAGGCCTTGCTAAATCATGTGCTATAAGCTCTGTCAGCCCTCCATCTTCCATATTAATGTCCTTTTCTCATTTTTTCGTTTGTTTAAGTGTTTGGTTGTTGAGTCAAGTATATCAGAATTGGGCTGACTGGTAACGCGGAACTAGACAACTTATTAACTTGCCCTAAGTAGCCACGTCCAAACATATCCTATTCATGAGTACGGAGATTGGATCCCTTATACATCAGAGTTGCTGCTTTTTAGTACCCAAATGATACATACTTCATTTTATTCTGAAAAAAATTCTCCATAACAGCCTGTGCTTTTAATTAAAGCATTCATTTCCCCATTACAAAGGCGCTTGTTGTACGTGCTTATGTCCCAGACCGAGCTGCATTGTTTAAGCACAAGATATCATGGTTTTTCTTTTTTTCCCGAGGACTCGCTGGCTGCGCAATGCATGTGTAATTTTACGACTTTCGCCTATGAGGTCATTCCGTTTGCTAGGCTGCTTTGACCTGAGAGGATGATTAAATTTATTAATCCCTGTCCACAAAATGTCTTGTTTTACAAAAGTTAGCGACTCCTTACCCTTGGTCGCATCGGTTTTTTCCTCGCCTTTCATCTTCTTACTCTGCTAATTGAAATTCTCTGCAGGGTAGTTTTGGCTGCATCAGAGTCGAATAGTAGTGCCATAAGGTAGGATATTAGCTATGCAGCACCTAGTCTCGGCACTGTATGTGTGTGCGCTTTGTAGCTCCATAAATGTTTTATGAGCTACTCTTTAATCTTTTTGACTTGTCCACAAAAGGGCGGGCTGGCTTCCACCACGGTCGCACAAATTATTTTTGCTTAAAATTGTTGTTTTGAATATGGCCATCTACGGCCCACTGACCCGAATTAAAGTAGCTATTTGGGACTGGGCGCAGTACTACAAGCAGATGATGAGCTTTAACCTCTAAATACAACTGTGACTAAATGCAGATGAAATTCCATTAAATTGGATGTTTTGTGAGTGGCTAACCATTCGCTTCTTTCTGGGAATTGAGGTGCGAATCCTTTATTCTTGATCATCCAATTGTTTGCAAGGGTTTGTAGCAAGGAAGCGCTTTCAATGCTGTGTTCCATTTGTAGCCAATTTGCTTAATTATTTCTTTTGGATAGCTGAAAAGTCTGAAGGAGCTGTTGAAATATCAAGAGGGACGCTCAATTAGACCGATACCTGATTTCATCACATCATTTAACCGATTACTATTTATTCTTAGAGAAAGGGAAATTTTTTTTATCGCTGAATTGTACGTACTAGCAGCTAGTCCATAACTTTTCATTTTAAGCGGATCGACTCTGATCTGACACCTGCTACGTTTAATGACACGCGTGAACGAAAGTCATTAGTCGGGTAATGCAGTTGCTATGGTACCAACTCTTGATAAGCTTATAAATTCCGAGTTTGCGAAATGTTCAATTAGTAAAAACTCACTAGCAAGCAGATCTTTCTAAGTTTGGCGCACTGTTCTCAATAAATCCCATCACTTAGTCTTACATTTTAACTATTTTCCCATTCAGTGCCATTAGACGCTTATTTGAACGGTTGGGGAATGTGCAATCCGGTTTTCACGGTGTCGTAGCAAGTTATGAATTAACTTTACCCCCTTAGTCAAGGTAAATTATCGAATTTCCTTGATTTAAACACCAAACGACTTGCTATTCATCACAATCATAATCAGTCGGACGTCAAATTTGTGAGAGATCTTTGAGACAAGGTGTGATTATCGATTTCATTAATATAAAAGAACTTCTCCTCCCTGTAGAGGTTTTATGGTGTTGTTGATACACCTCTTTACCAGCTATGCGACTCAAACTTATGACAAATCTAATCTGTGCTAAACTACTGTTTTTCACGGCACTCTTCTTTGGTTTTTGGTTACTGATGCGTCGAAAATTTTGGCATTTCCCGAAAAAATCATCAGGGTTATCAGTGCATATATTTACTTCCCCTATTACGTACACTGGCAGAAGAAGGAGAAGACGCAATACCTTTCAAGCCTAGTGAGTACAAAAACGTTCAGTTACGTTTTTACCTTCGACTGCCATTCTCTTAATTACACTGACGTTGCAGTTCCATGGGGGTGATTTTTCAACTATTGTTTCATGTAGACGAATAAGCCATTGGTAACTCTTTTCTATGTAAAGCGGTGATTGAAGAATCTGTTTCAATAAGATCGAGGTACCTTTGGCTTCTGCATCATCTACTCAGTTGCCATGCTATCACCCACTGACAGCGTCTGAGCGCAATCAATGTACATCCTTTACTCTTACGTCTGCATCGAGTTCATTGCGAGTGTGCATGAAAATACATTATGAAAGGAGATGATGTGGGAATTTTAGGAATCCCGATCAGACAGACGACCAGCGGCAGCCGCAGCAACCACCAACAACCGATAAGAAACCGGAAAAAACGATAAATAAAAGGCTTCAGCGGACTCAGGCTCAGGTCAATGAAGTCGTTGACATCATGCGGGTAAACATTGAAAAGGTTCTTGAACGCGACAAAAATCTCTCTCAACTGGACGATCGCGCAGGTGAGACATCGAATGCCCCTTCTGCCGCAATATGTGCATCCATTTTTAGCGGAGGAGCGAAAAATAGTTCGATTACCTCCTTTCGTTTTAAACTAATGAACATGTTTATTATGGAAGGAAATAGGTTAAAATCCCGTTTTTCAAGCCGCCCAATTCCAATTTTATTATTTGGTGCTGAATGCGTTCATACTACATGTGTTTGATTTTATGCTATTGGCGAAACGCTGCCTGAGGAGACTTTACAACTCAGTAATGGCTCGATCAAATTTGTTAGGACATGGCGTCATGAATTGATGGATTGCTCTCACCGTTGCCGCGACAGATATCTTTTCATTGCTTTCATTTGTTCGTATTATCTTTTGAAGGTAACTACTGAGACCATAATGGGTTGTGACGTCCTGGAAGTCGGTACTATTTTCTCATATTCGTCAGATACTATGTGACTCCGAACTCTACTTCCATTCACTGGCTTGGATAATTTTAACTTGAATTTCCCGGCCTTTACCCACTATCAACAATATACAGTCTGTCGTTTTTCACGATGGTGCATTTTTGTCAGCCCGAATGGAGCAGTTATTTCACTGAAGTGAGTAGTGGCAGTGCACTTGGGCACGTAGCCAGGTTTCTTTCCAGCTGCAGCCTTTGAAACTACGTCTGATCGTCCCACCCATTGTTAATGACAAGACGAAGGCTACACCATCAGTGGTGAGCACGTAGAGGCAGATGTTTCTCAGTGGAAATGATGCATACTTCATCAGATTAGGGATCAACCTCATTACTTGGGGCTCCGCTCTACTCCATACATTTTCATTTCTCGCAGTCTATTCAGCATTACTGACAAATAGTATTTAGCCAGGATTTGACGTTTCGATACGTTTTGATGATGTTTAGAATGCATTGTGCACTTACACGTTGATACTTCTAACTACGCTTTAGGTCTCGTGTCATATCTTTCTCTTCCTCCATCCTGTCAGCGCAATCGTTGATGATCCCACTACGGTTTCTGTTGTAAATAAATCATGAGGCGGGAGCACTCAGTTGATCCCTATGTTCAGGGCCATAGTATCCTGCTTTGTTCTATATTCATTCATTTGGAGGTGAAGTTGTCAAAGTATCTCGTTTTGGAAGTTTGTTTTTATTCCTGCACACCTGTCTACACCCCTGCTAAAGCCACTTGATTACTCCAATTTTTGCGCAGTTTTGTTTCATCCAAAGCTGTTTCCCAGTCAGCAACGCTAATTTGATTTCACTGTCAGATTTCCGCTTGATTAAATAATGCTATGTAATTTCCGGACCTAAAATCCCCCTAATAATTGATTGTGTTCAAGGTGGATATTGAATCCCTTTTGTTAGCCTCTTTGTCTTCCCGTTGAGGATGTTATGATGCATAAGGAAATCATTTGCCATCCCGGATCCTATGTGAAAACTTGCCTTCAGGGTTTGATTGACTCCTCGATTTTCTCAGCCCAGGGTCCATTTCATCTACTGGTGATGCATGTGGTCCATTGGAATCGAATTTTGTTGGAAAGACAGGATCGTTAGTGAGAGCCGAACATCTGATCCACTCCGGTGGCAGATTTTTTCTCGACACATTGTCAGGGAGCATGCTAATTTGTGAGAGTTGGGTTTACTCTCTTTCATTTTGCAGATGCACTCCAGGCCGGGGCGTCCCAATTCGAGGCGAGTGCTGGCAAGTTGAAAAGGAAGTTTTGGTGGAGAAATTGCAAGGTAATTTAATTCGCAATAATTAATCTGATTTTGTTGACCTCTGGTAAATGGGAACGTTTTTTCAGAGAAAGCTCGGCCTTTCACAAGACACTTTGTGTCTTTCTGCATCATATCGCATTCTTTTTAAGGAGTAAAATTCTGCACGACTTTGCAACCTGGGCGTTTTGATGAAAAGGAGCATCCATTTAGTAGCTTCATTGTATTATTGCTCTCTCACTTTTGTCGCCAATATCCTATTATCGAATTTCAGCTTCTAATGGTACTTTGTGGTCTCCTGGCTGTGACTGCCATCGTCATTATCGGTAATCTGCGTTAGGTGTCTCCGTGTCCCCCGAGTTTGGTGCATTGGCGTCTGGGCAATAAAACCTCGTCGTAAAAAAAAAAAAAAAAATTGTCATGCTAGGTGTCCACATCCTCGTTCTTCTCCATTCATAACAAAGTAAGAGAAGTTCTAAGCAATCGAAATGGAGCCTCTGCGCCAACCTCGAAGTTTCTGTCGTGTTTGATGTTGTAAATTTATGCATGTTGCCTGCTATTCTGGCCCATTGTTTTGCAGCGCTTCTGGAGTGTCAGAAATCTAGGCGCCAGGTTGTTGTCGCGCTTACGGTGCCGTTTTAGAATAACTTGTCCGGACATGTATTGCTAGCTTTTTAAATCATGGCACGTAAAAGCCTCTTGGGTCCTGAAATTCTCTCCTTTGACTCCACTTTTGGGGACGTTATTTTCACCAGTTTGTAGAACGAGGGTCTTTTGAAAAATCACTTTGTATGTATGTATGTATGTATGTATGTATGTATGTATGTATGTATGTATGTATGTATGTATGTATGTATGTATGTATGTATGTATGTATGTATGTATGTATGTATGTATGTATGTATGTATGTATGTATGTATGTATGTATGTATGTATGTATGTATGTATGTATGTATGTATGTATGTATGTATGTATGTATGTATGTATGTATGTATGTATGTATGTATGTATGTATGTATGTATGTATGTATGTATGTATGTATGTATGTATGTATGTATGTATGTATGTATGTATGTATGTATGTATGTATGTATGTATGTATGTATGTATGTATGTATGTATGTATGTATGCATGCATGTATGCATGTATGTGTGTAGTTCCATCATGTTGCTAATTTGTTGTGCCAAATTAATAATCGTTTATCCCATTCAAGATTTGTACTAATTCGCGAGGGGGTTAGTGGTCCTTCCGCCATGACTACACAACTGATAGTTTTAGCCGACCGAAGGAAGCTTTCTTGATCAAATTCGGTATCGTTTTTAGTAGTTTTTTTTTCGTACCTTGTCGTGACCTCTCCACGTTTTCCCCCCTCCTCTATCTCAATTAACTCAACATGCTCCCATAATGACCTGTCCATTTATGCCCTTTTAGTGTCTCTTACTTCAGAAAAACGGTAAGTTAGCCCAAAAGTTCCATGGCCTGTCTGTTCTTCTGCACACTGCTATTTTCATTTCAAGCGATATAGGTTTACAGTTAGTCGAGGTCTCTTTGGCTTGAGCATAAACCATGAGCGTGGTGTTGATGAAATTCCACAGTTAAACTTTAATGTTCTCAAAACAGAGGTCAGCGCCTCATAGCCAGTTGGACTTAAAATTCCGTCTCTTTAAGTAACGAGCACAGCTCTTTCAACTACAAATTTACGCTTTTGATTCTCATCTATTTTCTCTCTTTCAGGGATGGTAACAGTGTGAATGGAAGTAGCCCACTAACCTCCAATGCATCAATCAGTCTTTCGCCAGACCTGCCACAGCTAGGGGCTCAAGCCCACTTACCCCCAGTCTCCAGCGGCTCCCGTTTCAACTGGATTTTACCGCACGGTAAGGAGGCGAATCCCTCGACACTCCAGCGGCTTCCCTCTGCGCAGAGAGGCGACAGTTCTGAGGACACTGCACCCTTGCCAAAAACAGAGCTTGAGACGAGGGCGGTGGGAGAAGAGGAGGATGAGGCAGGTTCGCTCGATCGAGGCGTCTGATGCTGGAATACCTGATCACGCCTCTATTCTTTCGTCATTTATCCATTGAACTGTGCTATGTCGACCAAGAAGATATACGTTCCCTCCCTTTCCTTTATTTCCTATCTCCCTCCGTCTGTTGTTTGTTGATTGGTTTGTATTCTCGATTTTGCAGTCAAGAAGAGTCCCCTATCTATCGCCTTCGCCATCGTTGTGCCCTATTTTATCAACAGCATGGACTGTCTGTCTGCAATTCCATTCACCATGGCCATATTAGCCTGTGTATGATGTATGTACGTATGCAAGTAAGTGGACAACACTGACGTGTTTTATTATCGAGCAGGACGCAGTCCTTTCCGTGTTTCCATTCTTCCACAACCTTCTGCCCCTACCTCCCTTACTTGCGACCTTGAATGTTCTCTTAGCGCTTTACCACGGCCACCACCACTAATTCCCTTCAAGTCTTCGAATTTGCACTCAAAACTAAAAAGGAAACAAATACATCCTGGTTTGTAAGCTTGCATCTATGCATGTGTGCTCGCCACGACTTCTTTGATTAAGTTATCCGACTTCATGATCAATCTTAGCGTTCGGTGAACCTCGATGCCTTGGAGGCAGTTAAAGGTTCAGTGAAGCGGGGCAGGAAATGGGAATGTTCTCTGCACAAATTATTCCATCCAGGTTGCTTTTCTGAGGTATGCAACTGAAAGAGTTCCTGAATTGTTAACCCACCAGAATCGAATAATATTCTCCTATTTACTAAATTTAAGACTGGAGGACTATTTTACGTCACATTCCAGCGGAGGTTGAAGTTACGCTCGACGCTCATTTACACATTGCACCTAAGGTAAAGTAAAATCGCTCAAGACACCAAAATTAAAGGGAAACAGAGGGTGTGATTGCCGAAAGAATTAGCTTCGGACACCATGTGTGGATTGTCATTGAGTGAAACTGGGATTAATTGATTGGGGAACTTTCTTGCACTGATCACACAAGTGGCGAGAGGATGCGTGATCAAAGGAGGCAGCAAGAGATGGACCGGTTACACATTCTACCTGGCAGTCTTAAGAAAGCAAGTAGGGTACAAGAAAAAATTGGTGTGCATATGCTAGCCTTAATGGCTCTGCTAGAATTGGGGAATTTCATTTCAATGATCAATATTTTTTTTCGCGACTATTACTAATAAATTTGCTACTGTCTGTGGGCGCGTAAAGTTATCTCAAACCTTACCATTACCTCCCCAATTCTACAGAAATAGCTTCGCGTAGATATAACTTTAGCCATGGTCGAATCTCGAACCCTTATGGACACTAGCCGCTATTGTTTATGCTCACATCACGAAACATTGGATGAATGCAATGCGTCGTAAACACTTTACTATGCTGCCAATTCAACTATTCTTTAAGCTAATCGCATATTTAAAGTTGTCTTGTTAAGCCCATGCTTCAATAGGCACATTCGCTACCAATTTCATGAATGTGATATCTCGACTTCCTCACCCGATGTATGACAACACAGGTATTTGACTTGTTACTTATTGACGAAAAATAGCCGCTTGCAAGCAGATTTGTAGAAATTGGGACGAAAAAAATGCGTTTGACGCAACGTCCTGAGACTTCCTTACAGACGAGAGAGGACCTGGTGCTAGGACTGCTGACGTGGAAGAGGGGCTATGCCCCTCAAAGGCGGCACGATGGTGGAGCCGCAAGTAGCCCGTGACCAAAATCAAAGCTATTCACGCAATCCAAGTATTGCAGCAGGATCTTCCAATTCTGAAGGTAGCAGACAATTTTGTTTGTGAACAACAGTTGAACGGGTCAAACATCGGAGTAGGTGTGTCCGTCACTGTATCGCTAAGACTGATAACAAGCAGCACCTAGGTACTCCAATAGCATCAAAGCCAATTTGTGATGCCAATTTTTTTAACAGTTTGGTAAATGCAATCCTTTCAATGCAAAACACACCGATTTTGAGCAAACTATCAACCGGGGTGGGCAAAAAAAGGGCCCAGATTTATGAGTTGTTTATTGGAAGTGATTCCAGAAATCCTTTCCTCTCGCAAATGACAGTGGTGCTGTTTTAATAACTCCTTTGCTCAAAGAGGTCAATACCATTATTTAAAACAATGCTAATTTCATTGAGATCCCTGATTTTGGTAGCCTCATTTAATTAACCATCGGAAGTGGTGACTTAAAGTCAACCTATGTACGCTTAGCACACAAAACGATAAATTGCCGTGGATCCTCAAGATTTTAGGTTTCTACACTAGACAACTACCGTCACATATGTGTGTCATTTAGATTTTACTACCTAGCCCATGCAAGTAGAAGAAAGTAGAAGAAATTTGACCGGGCGGAGATAAAATAGATTGGGACAGAAAAGTCCAATTAATTATGGCTACTACCGTAAAGAGTGCAGCAATTGAAGCCGGGGGCTTACTCAAAGATGAAGTCCGTTCCCGTGAATGTATCCTGTGCTCGCGAAGCATGCAAGACAATGAGCAGAGAACCCCAAAGACAAACGGTATTCCAGTTTTTTTTTCGTACAGAGGCTCCATTTGTAATTTCTGGATAAGACGCACGAAATGCATGAGCAGGTTCCGTACTGCAGTTTGAGAGCTGGATATTGCCACTTTGGCATATTTCATGAAAATTACTCACAACGTTTACCAAACCAGTCACTCAGGGGTCCGGCAAGACCATAACACGAATGACAGCCTAATATCAAAATTGGAAGCAACTCAAGCATTAAAAACGGACTCATGCATTAACACAGCTAATTCTGTATTCGTACTTTTGACACAATGCGCAAGCCAGCAATTCGTTGACACCGCCGCCTGGGACGAGACTGTTGACATTGATAACTAGGAACGTGTGCATCAAGGTCAGTCCTACTATTACATGCATCTGAAGGCATTATCAATGCGTAGAACGGCGACAGGAATACGGTTTTTGTGGCCTCTACGGCCACTACCGCAAATTTCTTAACCACAGTAACCCAACCATCTACCACATGCATTCGACCAGTCTCAACCCCATATACCTCACATGTCGACAAACCTCTTTAATTGGAATTATTTGGCAAAAAACCTTCGCTTGACGCATCAAAAATTGACCAGGGCTTAAACCACGGCTTGTCACAAGAAGGTAATTATAGCACCCAAAGCCAAAGCATCGCTTGTACTTCGCGGGCGTAGGAGTGAATAATTACTGGCCGTGCAAAATTGTGCAAAAAGCAACCTCTCCCTTCGTTTTTCCATTGAGGAGGCCGTGCGCAAAGTAATCGGGCATTAATTTCCCACAAGCGATCAAAACATTCCTTCTAGAACTGTAAGTAGGATGTGATTAGCTGTCGAGGTGAAGAAACCAGAAGTCCACTGTGGCCAGTGGTCAAGATACAAATCAGATGCCTCTGCATGGACCCACCTTCCCCAGGCATTCCTATTCAATTTCCATATTGGCAGAACATATAGGCTTTATTTAACATGAGTAGAGAACAAATAGAGCTAGTACAAAAATGGCGGGGAAATGTTGACACAAAATTTAACAAGATACATCTCCGTGTTTGCCCTTCATGAGGAGAGAAAAATTTATGAGACGCAATCACTCATATCCCCGACTGAAAAGGAGAAGAACATTAACACAAAAATCAGGACAGGTACTTCTTCCAGCACAAGCTAGAATTGGGCTTTAGAGAACCAAAAAGTGTCAAATAAATGTTGAACATGATTGCAATCGAATCTTTCCCACATTTTCTCATTAACTCCTCGATCAAAGACATTAGAACATGTACCGAAGTGGACGTAGGCGAGCGACACAAAATCACATAGATACACATGTGGAAACAAAATCATTAGTAGTAGCATTGGCAACGAAAGCTATTCGTCAGAGCACTGGGAGAAAAATTTTTCTCCATAATGACATGCTCATCTCACCTCCCCGCTACGACGGCTACTATCGCCGGTAAGTAATAATGCCTACGCTAGCGTCGGAAGCGAAATCTCAAGTCTTAGCAAAAGTGGTGACCCCTCCTCTCACCGGCCACCCGCCCACCATGTCCACTTACGCGTACCGCTTTTCAGCAAAAACGCAAATCAACCACTTGGTGCAGATCAGACAGGTTCGTCCGAGATCTAAACGTCTGTTAACCTCAATAAGACCAATAATGTCTTTATTAACAGACCAAACAGTCATTCGCCAACGCTAAACCTCGCCCACAAGTCGCTGTCTTCCATTAATTTCGTGGCTGCATAAAACCGCAGCGTTTAAAGCTAAACTACGAGGACATAAAGTAGAAATGGTAAAAACCACATCGCATAACAGCCAAGGGGGCTACCTCTTGAAACTTACAACTTAATAGCCCAAGGCTCTCATCGTCTGGACCAGAGTCGTTCTCCCTTTTTGCCCCATCGCCTAAAACATAGAAATTAGGAGTAGAATTGAGCGTGCGTTTTGGTAAAACAGTTGTGAAACTACAAGGGCCGGAAGTAGTCCTCCATCGCCGATTTCCGTCAACAACCCATAAATTACACTAAACCCAATTTTCCGCCTGCTGGAGGAGTTCAAACCAAAGGCACGCACAAAGTGGAATCATTGGTGGGGAATAATGCTAGTAGTGGTAAATGATAAGAAGAAATCGTATTACTTCGGCAAAAAGCTAACTACTGAGACTTGTTATTATTCGATTTAGACGTCTAATACTAGATTGATAAACCAAAAGTGGTGGTGACACAATATCTTCCCTGCAGCATCACTTGAATAACGCTAAGGTCAATGATTTCGAAAATATATCCACGAAGAGCACCAATCGCTCTGTGGACCATACACAATCCCCAATTTTAACAATTTCGCTCTACGGAAACATTGAGACTGGTGCTTGCACAAAGAATGCATTATCACAATTTTCATTGCTGTGCTATAAATGGGATTTCGAGAGAAAAAAGGCCATAAAACGCGATGAGGGGAAGATAAGGGCTTTGGCCTACAAAAAATACAGGCGAGCGCGTTCTGCAGAGAGGTGAGAGGGAAGAGGCAGTACATAAAATTCTTTAACTTTCCATGGACGGAAAAAAGACAGCTTTTGACATTAATATTTGATGTTTTTGCATGCCTTGCTAAATGTGATGTTCATGCATGAGATTTGCGACAAGTCGGCGACTTGATGAAGCCCCGGTTGATACGTCTGGCTTCCCAAAGACATCATTCTTATGCCCAACACTGACCATATATTGGAATGAGGATTCACGCACGCAAGCATAAAAAAGGGGCTACTTTGGATCAGGGAGAAATGGGAAGAATGGGTAATTTCCGGGACGCAAATGCAGAGGGTGCTTTCAATCCTTCCTCGAGTGATTGACCTCATGCTCTCAAAATATTTCATGACATGTATGATAAAATCCAGAGAGATGGATGTTCGCCGTTTTGATGACCATAGAAGTAGTTCCACAATGCTCGTGCAGTAACTGGACCATTTTATCATCATCACTGCCACAGAGAAACATCTAACGCTAACGATAAGGACGCTGAAGAGTCGTTCGGCAAATTAAACGCAATGAGTGTCTCTAACGGTGACAAGAAAAGGATATTATGAGGAGAGAGATGCGATAACCACGGCAGGAAAGACGAATTGAAACATCCTCTGGCACAAGTACACAAAGGATTATTCTAACGGTAGTAACAAAGAAATGGATCGGAGTTGACAGATGATGGGGAGAGATGTATGCATCGATATTTGCTTGCATGTGCTTTTGAAAAGGGCATCAGTGATCCGCTCCACAACACACGAGCACAGACTGCTGTAGTAGCAATTACGGCTAAAGTCAAGGTATTCGCCTCCAAATGAAAACTCGAGGACAAAATGAATACAATCATTAAGTAGACCTTGCATTACCAGAGTGGATAGAATTTTTACACACGAATTTGGGTTAAAATTGAGGCAAATTCGTTGGGGCATAGGTTCGAGTACTGTTGAACGCAATCAAATGCCTGGAGACATTCCAAAGGAAAAAAACAAGGAGGCTTGTAGATTAGAGGCAAAGAGCTATTAATAGTGGACTGCCATCGAAATAGCTACATTGAACAGTTTATGCAGAACTAAACTCGGAGCTAATAAAGTCGCAATAAAATTATTCATGCCAGATGGTTTTCGGCAGAAGTACTCCAGCAATAAAACCATTAAATAAAGGTTAGGTAGGTCTACGACACGTAAATCCTCAAATAGTAAAACAAGGCCACAGAAATTCAAGTACCCATCTACCACTCTAAATTATTTGCGCTAAGTTCTGATAAAAAGCAAGAAAAGTAAGGTCCGTTACCATGTTTTTCAGTCAAAAACACCCTGAACAGGTTTTTAAAGTGACATTGGCGAATTGCTCGAATGTCGCCAAAACGGGGAGTACAATAAACCCTTTGCTAGACCAATTACGAATACAGTCCGGAATACCCAGAGCATGCTACAGTGAACCTATTCACAAAGAAACAGAACGATGGCACGAATTCGATAATAATTCTAAGAAAAATTATTACCTCCAACGCAAACAATGAATGCCAGATTGAATAGAATAAGTGGGGAAAAAGTACTTGTTCCGGGTTAATTTATGGGTGATAAAATGATAAGGATAAGGATTAGGAGAGGAAAAGAAAGTTTCGGCTGAGGGGACTAAGACGATGGCTTGTGATGTACAAAACAAATACCCACTCACCCTCTCACATAGCAAGAACGAAATTAGTGAGACCAAAACTCGACAAGGACAAATTAGTTCCCATCTAGCAGATAGGCCAAAAAATGAAGGAATCAGTCTAAATTCAAATGCCTATTGAGCGTCCGAGTAGGATAAGGGATTCTGGATTTGTCAAACACACAAAAGCGGACGCTTTTCAAGCATTACAAATTGTACTTCTTTCGCCCACATAGCTTCCCGTCCTACATATGCCCACACATTTACCCCCGTACTCAATAAATACATACAAAGCAGCTTCGACGCATCATGGGCTCGAACGTGAAAGCCTATTTTGGTTCTATTCTTCTTCTGAGACACGCAAGCTAGTCAGTAAGAAGAGATCAAGCACAAGAAGAAGCTGAGAAAACGAGCTACCTTCTTCAGTAAGTTGCACGACCTGTCGAAAGCAAAAGTCCCCCACCTTTTATTACTGTGTGGCCACCTTAGGCAAAGTCAAGCCAAAACCCAAAGGGAGCAAAAAAAATCATCATGGGAGGTAGCAAGAAGATACTTTAGCCGAACATTTAAAAATGAATAAAGACACTTCCCAAGCCTTGTTGAAGCAAAAGGGTGGCCCAATAAGAGAGGTGAGTTGGAGCAAGCACAGTGTCCGGCATAAAGGTGAAAAAATTATTTTTATCTTAAGCATTATGTACCCTTAGCAAGGTACAAGAGGTAAAGAACTTCAACTCAATTAGGAGGTAAAGTTATCAGTCAGAAGCCAAGCCCACGTGAAGCTTCACATCGCAATAAAAAGTTCACAGACCTGCTTGTCCTTTTGAAACTACGATAGGAAAGAGTCAAAAGTACAAGGATTCCACGACTTACATAATCACAGGCCTTCAAGCTACAACTCTGCTCCAAGGACCTCTTCCCCGTGCTAGAAGGTGAAGGTTGAATCAAAAAACTGCCGTGGGATGCTATGGAAGTAGTAGCGTTTATACGAAAAAAAATTAGAGTTAGGGCAAGGTAAGTTGCGTATGAATGAGCTCCAATAAATGGAGTCTACATTAAAAAGTGCTGGAGTGCTTTACACAGCGCAAAATGTGAAAACACCGTTTTCCAGGGCTTAAGAAGCAATATCTCATGAGCCGAAACCAAAAAAAAACAAAAAGAAGCCGGAGACACGCTTTAGTTATAAAACAATTATATTAAAAGGATGCCATTGAAACCAACGATGCAATGGTGGCCACAACGACAAGTCTCCACAATGCCAAAAGAAATTTAACCTGTAGATTTCCTTTTCAATTGCCTCCTATCATGTACTATGGAAAAAGAAGCCACATAAAGTACCGATGACAAGGGAAAAGAGAACCCGAGCACAAAGTCTCAAGCTCGTCCACACTAGCTTCCTCGGCGAATGGCATGGGGAAGAGAAAACAGCAATTGAAAATGCGAAAGCCTGTGGGGCGAGGCTGTAAGTCTGGATTAGAAATTAGATAGTTCATTCAATCAAAAGGTGACAACAAAACACCCCGTCCTTCCATATTACATGACTGGAAAGTGGATGTTTCTGAAGTGACCTTATTTATTTCAACTGTATGCTGAACAACAGGTTGTTTTCCACTCTGCGGCAGTCTTCTACTGCATAAATTGGTAATACATTTGCTACCCTACCGCTTCGGCTTATTACTACTTTGCGAAAGACCTTATACAATGCAACTTCTAAGCTCTGAAAGTTCAAGAATAGGAGAAATGACAGTGATAGGTGGTGGATATTTCACACTGACCAGACAAGGGGAGCAACCAACATCAAAGGAGAGAAATGAAGCCTTCTTATGACATAATATTGCCCATGCGGAAGGAGCGGGGCATCGCGAGAGGATGGTGTGTTTAAAGCAAATCACATGCATCCGTCCACGGTAAGGCCGCTAAAAATAGCACGCGTCTCAAATCGTACTCTGGTTGAATGCTGCTAATGACATGAAGAGGAAAGGAGGTACGCACATTTAAAAGAGAATAAAAAGGAAAAACAAATCGAGCCAGTGCATCATTATTATTATTGTTACTATTATTATCAAACGATAGTCCAAGTTGTGGAATAGCTCAATCTCAGCTGGCACACAACAGCTCGACGAAGTCTTCGTGCCGTAGCACAAGAGGCGAAGTTCAAGGGGATGGCCACTGAATTCCGCACAGTGTAGTGTAGTGTAGTGGTTTTAACTTCCTTGACTACCTTCAAAGAGTTAAATGGCCTTGGTAAATTGTACTTCAATTAGCAATGCATCCTGCGGGACCACGACGAGTGGATCAAACTCACACAATTGCTATATTCCAGTCCAACTTTTCCAGTCCGCTGACCCGCAGTGAAAAACAATCCTTCCTCCCACACACACGCACACACACATTACGCGCATAATTTATGTTTGAGACTAACTAACACGGAATTCATTTCGGAACCAATGCATAATTTCCCAAAAAGTCAAATGAGTTGATCGGACTACCACAGGTCAAAATTTGAGTTTGACACTACGCAGAAATGTCAGTGTAACCCAAATAATGGACAGCCATGATTAAAGACTGAGAACTTAGCCAATAGGAAATCAAAAAAACGCAGTACAGATGTTTCAGATCACAAAGTAAATTAATGCTAGGTGTCGCAAAGTTTAGCGATTCCAGAGCACAATCGCCGCTCAAAGAACCTGATTGAATATGAACTTTTGGGCCATTCGTTTAGAAAAACCTGGATGCATCGCAATAAGCTAACGGAGGAGTTGAAGAGCACAAACATCCAATCATGCATCAATGAAAAGCAGAAGGTACAGAAACAGCAATGTTCGGAGTCTTTCAACCGTATTAAAGATTATTTATGAGGATTACGACTGCTCAATAACGGGAAAAGCAGCGAAGTAAGAAACGCCAACAGCAACCATACAATGAAGCTGCTCTGCACGAAGGCATTCGTCACCCCCTTTCCAAACGTTTGACATTGTCCGGGGCAGTGAACTACTCCATGTGGAATTCACACACAGCGATATTAAGCGACTGGATGAATGCAAGCACAGGATTGTGTGAGGCTGTGTGCACACAAAAATTTCGGCAATATTGCAAGAAACCCAGTAAGCGCTTGGCTAGCAAAACCGGAGCACAATGAGGAGTGAAACAGGAGGCCGGTAATTGTAATTTTGGATTCTTCATACAGGACTCCAAAAAACCCCAGCAAACCTGATGATGGGCCTTAAAACAGGTCAGCATGAAGCGGTTCTCAATACCTCGCAAACATCCACCCCGTCACACATTAAAAATAAAACAGTTCGCCAATTAGACAACCTTATACAACAAGTCGAATATCGCATTGGTACAAATGGACAACAATAAACCCTCTCAAAGGAAAAAAACCTATCAATGTAGTGATAAGATATTTCTCAGCCGAGTTCATCAACACAGTCACGTCATCCCTCGTCGATTTTACCTCAGCTTTATGAAGTACTCTTTTTGTCAACCAAAGGGCCTTCCACCAGTATGTTCTGCCAGACCGGATTAGCCTATTACAACTTTAGGGGAGACTCGGAGCCCGAGATCATTGCAAAGTCGGATCAAATTCACGACATCAATGCAGCGGATAATTTATTGTAAAGGAAGCATGAATGATGGGAGAGAACCATTAGAATAGCTTAAATAAGCATTCACAATAAAACTACGAACCGAAAGGGTAGACAATAAAATAAAACATGGAAGAGAAGCAGCAACACACCTTGCTGATTTTCTCCTTCCTCCAAAGGCGAATTGAGATAAAGTGGGAAAGTGGGTCTCACGCGGTCTTCGACATTCATATCGATGGTGGCCAATGGTGGTCGTGGTGACTTTGAGTTGCTGTCATCTGAAAGAGCATTTGAAAAGAAGGAAGAACGGGTAGTCCCATCTCACATATTCTCAAGAAAGGTACTTGCTATCGTACTCATCAAATTCAAAGCACTTCTTGTCAACAAATTATTCAATCCATTAGACTCTAGAGCTCACAGGTTGGGGAGGAATTTGAGTGCATGACATCATTAAACCCAACGTACTGCTCGAATTGCAAGAACAAAACTAGCCAGCGTCAAGTCCTTCCCATCTAAGGGATTTCAAATAACAGATTGAATTTCAGACGGTAAGTTTGAAGGCAAAGTGATCGGAAAAACTAAAGTGCTCTGTTAAGCGTACTGCTTTCGATACAGAACTCTGAAAAAGACTTGAAGTAAGAACTGGAGTGGGTGTTCGACAAGACAGTTCCCCTTCGGTTGACGATTTGTTCAGAGGATACCGCTGTTCCGATTCGTAGCGATTTGAGGCTCGCTAAACCAAAATTGAGAAGGATAGTGAAAATTACCGTTCCCTAGTTTGATAGCATCAGCAAGGAGGCTTTAACAAAAGGAGAAGGCGAAAACCCATCTACGCAAAAGCTAGTCTATCAAACTAGGCAAGAAGGCTTTTTGAAAGTTTAGACAAGGACTCACCGCGCCTGGAAGAGAGCCTAAGAGGCACCAGAGGAGGGTGTATGTGAGGAGTTTCCGTGTGTAAATTTGATTGAACATCGCCTGCAGCTGGCAATGTGAAGTTAAAAAGACGTTTATGGATAAACCCATGAAGACAATAGAGGCGGTGGTAGCAAAACCAAGCGTTCAAATAAGGAAGAGGTTTCTGGGTTTGTCGAACACAAAAGCAAACCCTTTTCAAGCAGTGCAAGTCGTACTTATTTCTTCCTGTATTCAACAAATGCTTGCAAAGCAGCGTCGACACAGGATTATTTAACGCGGCTGAACTATTCTGGAGTAGCTCGGAGAGAGCCGGATCGGTACCCGGCGAAAGCTAAACTTCTGAAATCCTATACAATTCTCCAAGTTCATCAATGATTGCTTCCACTGCACAGATATGGTGCCTCGATTTTCATACCATTTCATCACACCCAGGATGGGAGGAGCACTTCGTCCTGGAAAATTCATTCACAAACGTACTACCACTGGTCAGCAGCATTCCAAGCAATGGGATTCGAACCGACCTACGCAAGATAGCGCTCGCCAACAATTGCGACCGTCACTTAGACCCGTGTATCATCTTTTCTACCGAATGAACCTTAAAGTGAAAGTTGTGACTCAACTCAAAGGCCCTGACATTAAAGACTCACAGGCCATAATTTTAATTAGCTAGGTAATTTGGCGGGTAGCGATGATGTGAAAAGGTAAAAGCCAATTGGTCAGCAGCTATTGAGCCGTCAGGACAGGAGTCGTCGACCACCCAAGAAGGCCGCAAAAGCCGCCCCAAATCAAGCTCAATTACACCAACAGTGTAGCTGGTGAAGAAGGCCAGAAAAGGTCAGGTTAGTCAAGCACTCAAGAAGTTGAGAGTGGAATGACCAAACGTATGTGCGACGGTTAGAATTGGCCTTCAAAGTGGTATGCTTGCTCTGCGAGAGAGCCACAAAAAACACGCAATAACGCCGGTACTCACCTCCATCTCTTAAATACAATTGACCCCCAAATATGATAGGCTTAGAGCTCACGTTTATTTTTTTACAAAGAAGAGACAAAAGGGATCCCAAAGCAGTGGAGATAAGCCATGCTCTCTAATGAGTAGTAAAAATAAATCAAGTAAGTTTATTCGGCGGCATCATCTTCATAAATTCAAATTATTATGGGAACGAGATTTTCCTTCCAACTGCTGCGAAAACCATTGCAGTGCATGCAGAGCACGAAACCTGAACACTAATAGCACAAAGCCTAAAAATAGCCATGGGAAATACATTCCACTATTTACATACTTTTATCCCTGCACCTCAACGCCGCAGCCAAATCTACCTGCTCGCCCGCCCATATGTACCCCACCTAACCGCTATGCAAACAAACAGTTCGCGTTGGGAAACACAGAAGAAGAAATTGTCATGGCCTAACTGGATGTGAGACATTGACAAACGATTCTATTCCTTCTTCGGTTAACAAAATCCAAGAAAAATTCACAACGATGCATAGAAATCAAGCACTTTAGTGAAAGCAAAACGAACTCTCATTGTCGATGGACTTGTGGTGGACGTTCGAAGTGGATACTGGCAGAAGCGAAGCGAGTTGAACATTGACATTGGTAAACAGATCATCTGAAAATAATCAAACAGCACAGACGATACAGTTTTAACTTCTCAAAATCAAATACACTTTTAGCTTCAGGCAAGTGAGCTAAAGATATACTTGCTACCTACTTTGCCACCTCATCAAATCTCCTTTGCATTAATGGTAAAAAAGTGCTTACCAGACTTTATTCCCCACGTTTTTTTAGGTGGTTTTGAAAATGAAACATAAAACTTCCGTTATTACAAGCATTACTCTGCCCGTTTGTCAACGAAATAAATCGGCATTTTTGTCCTAAGATCAAAATTCATCCCCTCCCAGCCATTAGGTGTAGCCAGTATGTATAATTCAGGTAGGTGGGAATGAGCAAGCAAAATGAAACACACTCTTATTTTTGCATTCACATGAGCAGAACTCCCACTGTTTAGCCCTTATGTCTACAGATCAGGATCGGAAATGCGTTGTGCGAAAGGTAGCAGTGTGAGGAGTCGGGAATGCGCGTTCGCCACCAACATCGCATCTATGCGAAGCCCCGATTCCCCTATGTGAGACCAGGGTCACAACTACGGAGCATACGTTCTTTGCCATTTTCTGATTACGGAATGCATCGAAATCATATCGCACACCTGTTGTTTGAGATTAAAACAACTAAGGGGGATAGGGAATTCCTTTGTGTGGAGGAAATTGCGCCTTCTGATTCTTGGGTAGCAGATGAATCGGCAAAACCAGCGCCTGTTGCGCAGCATGAGAACAATAAGACATGCTGCGATGAATGTGTCAAAAGGCCCTTGAGCAGTTGGGTCAAATACTTGACGTAAAGTTATCCGAAAAATTACAAACAAAAGCAAATGATCTCTTAGTGATATGGAATAAGAATCAAAACAGTGGCGGAATTAAGTCCATAGAGGAGATAGACTGTGTCCCAAAGTAAATCAGCCCGGGTCAGGCTATAGATCAGATCCTGCATTGCTGTTAACTATTGAAGGCTGAGGATGGTTGTGAATTCCCTAGTAAGAGTAACCAAACGCCTGACAGTGGGGAGAGGCAGGGGGAGGTGAAGGAAAATGTGACCCACCGTTTGCCAAAAATCCGGTAACGCCAGCCGTCGCGTTGGGAAGAAGCCCCGTTAGGTTTTCCGTGAATCTGCCAATTTCATCGCTTTTACCTCCTACCAAGTCGGCGGCTGCAAAAGAAAAACGACACTTAACCTCAGGTGGTTCAGATAAGTGGATGTAGCGATGTTGATGTGATCCAATGGAGCTACTGAAAAAGCATAAAATATGCGCCATTCGTAGCCAATAAAACTAGTCGATTAGTAGGCAAATCAAATGAGACTTCTGACGAATCCAACTTTTCAGGTACAAATCCGCAGCTCAAGGAGAACCATATCTGAATAGAGAATTAGCACAAGCCAAGACAGAATACCTATCAAACCCAAGGAAAAACCAATTTTCGAGCTAAACAACTACTGAAATCGACAGCGTACTGCTGGAAAACATCAATCTGATGGAAGAGAACTGCAAGCAGCCACAAATTAAGAAAGGTGTCAGTGGAACCAGAATTTTGCTACTAAAACTAGAAAGTATGCCCACGGCTAAGGAAAATTCCTCTTTTAATGCATTAAGATGGAACGGCACTTCAGATGAAATCTCATTGCTTCCGTGCTTCTCAATTCACAAGCTGAATGCGGTGGTGGAACAAACAAGTTGAAGAAACATTAATGCACCACAGTCTTGTCACCCTTCCAATTGCTTATCAACAATCACGGAACAAATTGTGATGTAGATGCAATGTGGAGAACACGCTTGCTTTTATTTATCACCCAACTAAACGAACTTGGAGGAATAGCATGTGTTATGTATCACAAGGAGCGTTAGCTTACTTTAAAAACAACATACCAGGATTCTGATTAAACAATCTTCAGTTAAATAAGTGCTTCTTTTAAAGCACGAAATTTTAGTAAGTCTTCATCTCGAAGCCAGGTAAACTGACAGTGGTGGCGAATGAATTTCGTGCATAGATTAGCACGTTTCGCTAAACTTAAGTACCCATCCAGCGACTAAGATTGCCAACTGGGTAACACTAGAACTGAAATTAGCGGAATTTTAAGAACATTATAAGTTTCTACCTACGTTGGATAAGT
The DNA here is from genome assembly GCA_023968675.1 of Taenia pisiformis. NCBI lineage: Eukaryota > Metazoa > Platyhelminthes > Cestoda > Cyclophyllidea > Taeniidae > Taenia > Taenia pisiformis. The sequence goes on from CM043736.1 coordinate 3,154,435, forward strand.
AAGCATTCCTTAATCAATTCACCGACGGAAGAAATGAAACAACCAAAAGCTGCAAGCGCTGGAGCAGAAGCGTTTTCCTGGCACATAATAAAAAGTAAACGCAAAGCTTCAAAAGATTATGAGCACGATGCTAAACTATTGACTTACTACCCTTAATAGGTGTAGAATAAGATGCTGCACTGTTGAAGATCAGAGACGAGTTGTTTTGTGGAACGCTCTGTAACGATGACTTGCCCATGGAATCCATTGAGTTAACTTTGTAGAGCCCGGAAAGCCGTCCAAAACTCTGATTAATAGAAACCGACCTTCGGAAAAGCGTGATAAAAGTCATTGTTTTGCAAAGAAAGCCATCAAGCGCTATGAGTAACGGACAAGTGGTTGAACCGTATCAGTAACACACATAACAGTAAGCAGTGATTCACCAGTCTTTAAAAATTGTGCCATTTTGTGGCAACAAATAATGGATAGTTAAGAGAGGCTATAAAACTACTTGCAATATTTCACTCTCCTCCGCCACCAAATCCCCAAGTACAGCGAGAACGTCATCCAATCGGGACAAGAGAGCCTGAGAATCCTTTGCAAGCTTTTGTTGATCGAAAAATTTACTTGATTCAACAAATCTACTTAGGGATCGCAAGCACCAAGAAAGCTCTGATGATGGTTCCGTCTCCAAAGATCGCCCAACATCACCAAACCGAGCCAATGAATTCCAAATCGTTCTGAATAAATCATCAGTTCTTTCCATTAGCCTAGACGAGTGATATGTGTTGTTAGATAACGTCTCGAAGAAAAAAGAACAGATAAAGGAAACGCGTACATACCGAGAAAGAGAAGATAACTCATTCGTATCTGGGGCCTAGCAAAAGGCGTACAATCATTTAATGAGCAAGAAAACATGAAAATAAAAGTAAAATGTACCATATCCATCGAATTATATAAGTCTTTTGATCGAACTATTGAGGAGACACCAGATAACACAGACATGTCCATATAAAGGGGCCTCATAGCAAACCATTCCGTGCAGTGCAATGAAAACAAGTTTCTCAGACTTTGAAGTTCAGCCCAGCGATTTCTTTGATAAAAAGAAAGCTTGTAAAGAACACCGACATCGGATCTAGTGGGACACACTCATAACAAATGCCAGCACTACATTGGTAGCTTTGCAAGATTGAGGCAATCAAAAAGGAATTTTGAGTCCGTAAAAGTTGGAAGTGATTTTTTGGCAGCGACCAGTCTAAACATCGATTCTGTATGAAGTACCAAAGGCATACTTGTCAATTGAGGAGTATTTGGATTTCAAAAGAGAAATGTTGCGTAGAAATTCATCCACATTGCCATCAAACGCATCATTTGAATCTAAACCAGCATAAAATCCAATATGGCCAAAGAACAGAACAACCAGGTATCATACACTTCTCCAGCACATACGTAGTCAGAATAGCAAAAAATCTGGAGGATTTCCTAGGGCATGGACAACTCCAGACCCGGGAAAAACCTATCGAGAGCCCCAATTCCTGTACAATTTATCAAAGGAATGAAGAACAACCATCGGCAATTCCTTGATCCACATAAAGAATAGATTCTTCAGTTGGTTATCAACTGCCCTATTATAGCATATCAATAGAGGCCTAAAATTTACAATGGATCAGCGCGGTACCTGATTGTCCTCTCAAATCGATTGTTATCAAGCTTGCTTAAAAGGAATCCCAGCAATTTACCAAGAACTAGCTTGGGGAAAGATCGCAATGTATTCCTATAACAAATGAGCAACTAAGCATCATGCCCTATTTGATTTGGATCTGTTGGCAGCCTGAGGCTATCAAAATTAGCCCCCAAAATCTTCAAGTTATTCAATAATAGGATCCCGTAATTGCTTCCATCCATTGATTTCGTCCCAAACCCACGCAAATTAATTCTCAACTGCGCACACAGACTATCTGAAATTACAAATTGGCCACGCACAATACCTAGGAAATTTGATCAATGTAAACCTATGCCCTAAACTCTTAAAAAAATGCGTGCATGAATTAGATAACACATAGACACTAAAAGTATATGTGCTGAATTTTAATCCCACGAGCTACGCCACTCGAAAAATTATGGCCAGAATCTATCATAGTCCCGTGGTCCTATTAACGCACACGAATGCCGACATGGAGCCAAACAGGGCAATGAATAAATACCGCTGCCTCGACCCCATCCTTTTTCTTTGTTCTAAGGGCTTATAGACTCTGCTGCGGCGATCAATTGAACTAGGGGTACGCCAGCAACCCATGAATTCAGAAGTTCAGAGAAGAAACTGAGCACCAGTTGAAGTCTGTTTGATACAACTTAGGTAAGAGATAACAAAATGAAAAATTAAAGCAAAATATTTGTGCCAAGGATTAGTTTTTTTACCGAAAAAGCACGAATTCTGTCAGCAAAACAGCTATAACGAAGAACACACTGTCAGTTTTCGCAGCATAAGCTTCGCGGATCTTAAAAGGAAATAAAAAATGAAGAAGAACTTTGAGCTCAAAGCATATCTCTTGAAGTGCCTCGAGCACCCCTAGAAGACGAAGAAAAGGCTCTGTGTAGATCAGAATACTTGCATTCTAGACGCAAATTAAAGGAACCGCTGGCATAGCCTTCAGGCCCACCCACGCGGCTAGCTTCGAGGAAGCCACCACTAGTGTGTAAGGCCAGCCAACAGGCTAAGCAAAAAAAAACATTACACCTCTGGATAAGCTAAACGTTCACGAAGCTCACATATACTTCGGATTTTCGTTTAGATAGATGGATGGTCAGTTACATTTTCGATCACTTCGTTGAACGCTACAAACTTATTAAAATAATCAGCGTTTTAGTAGGCAGCATACTTGTAGTGTTTTTGCTTTTTTGGACTGTTGGTTGGTCTGACACATTAGGGACGGCCAACTTGAGCCGTGCTGTGAAGGCTGGCCTGCCATTCATGACAGCAGCTCCCTTCCGTTCCGTCTAGAGTACGAGGATGCTCAAAGTGCTACAATGCTCACCATGCCTGCTTATATTCTTGGTTTTGCAGCACAATTAAATGAAAAAAGCATCAGTCCTACGTACCTCAAAAAGGAAGCATCGTCTTATATGCATGGGATTAAGAAAGATGACTTGGTTAGATAATCATCATCACCGAAACCAACAGCAAAGGGCTCCATTCATCAGTAAATGACGCAACCTATGGCAAATTGTTAAAGTTCCGGCTCAAGATGCCATGGAGGAGATCGTATAAGTGTCTTTAGTCGCGACGACAGCAACGCCATACCAGCGTTGCCGCCACTGCCACGCCTTATACGCGTTGCATCAGTAGCCATTATCGCGCATACAGTGTTTGCATTAGTCACTTATGTTGTATTAAGCGTCTTCGCACTAAGTTTATCTTTGGGTCAGGGACAATAGCGTTGGTACAGAAAATTAGAGTAGTATGGAATTATGCAACAACGAAAAACTATACAAGTTACGAACCATCCAAACATCATCGTTTAAATGTCCATACAGGTGTTTGAACAATACTCAGAAAACTTTCACTTGAGGAGTTCCGTCAATGTATCTGAGTTACCCCAAGACTTTGTCTCTTCGCCACTGTTGATGCTTCGGATAGTGAAATTTTTTTAGAATGCGCATATGCACGGATAACCCTGTTCAGCGATTCCAAAGAAGGATTGCTCTTTCTCATTGTTTCAGAGCAGATGTCTAGGATCAGATTCCTTCATAGGAATGTTCGGAGTGAAGTGGGTTGGCATCCCCATTGGCGCGTATCATGTCTCTCCGAAGCATTCCTTTTTACTGTTTGAACAAAAGGGGCGCTTCGGCGAGACTTGAATACATCTACATTACATTTCGCGCACCAAGTATATGACCATTTAGATCGATTGACCCTCTCTTGGGCATGATGCAAGTTCCTCTTAACTAATGGCAGTGATTTGGTGTCAGGAGGAATCCCCAAGGTTGAAGCTGATTAAAATATTTCGAAACCGGAACCGATTTAATCAATTTATCAATGAAAGGCATTATATCGCTTGAAATGCTGGGTTGTCAAGAGGAAACAATTCCATTGAAAAAGTCAGTTGTGCAGGATTGAGCTTCCTTCACACCGAACTATTCGCTTATAAAGCTTAGTTGTCTCCGATTTAACAGTAAAATTACCACCATAAATTCCTCCCAATTGATCAAAAGGCACAGTTTCCTGTAATGGCCTACATTGTGCACCGCCATAATTTAACTCAAGTGAACGGGTTGACGATGCCCGATGGCCACAATTGTAATTTAGGGTTGCAAAAAGCGTCTTCAGATTTGTGCTGATTTGTGCCACTGCAATTTCACATGAACGGGAATGAGGTTTTGTAGCTATCCGAGCATCCCTGGAAGACGGAGAGAAGGCTATGTGAAGGTCAGAATACTTGTATTCTAGACGGAAAGGAAGGCAACGGCTGACATGGCGGACAGGCCAGCAAACGCGGCTAGCTTCAAGGTGGGCGCCACTAGTGTCAGACCAACCAACAGTCCAAACAGACAAAACACCATAGGCTTATCATCAGGATTCCCCGTGCATTTAATGTCTCAGAAGAAAAATGGTTGATAGGACCACCTAGAGTGTAGGGACGCACGCAATTATGTCAAGTGTCCACAACACCCATAATACTTCGTCATTAATCTGCGAAATACCTGTCATCAAAATAACACACAACGAAAACAAAGCTTTGAGGTGGGTGTAACGTATTGTTTGTTTGGGCTGTTGGTTGGTTCGACACTAGTGGCAGCCACCTCGAGGCTAGCTGTGTGGGCTGGCCTGTCCGCTATGTCAGCATTTCCCATAATTTCCGTTTAGAATACACAAATTCTGACCTACGCCTGGGCTTCTCTTTTTTTAGGGATGCTTAGGCGCTACACATACAACTCATTATTAACTGAAAGACTAATTGTGGAGCGGATTCATCCTCAGCGGCATAGACATTGCTCAATGGGGAAAAATTGGCAGTAATAAGTATACTTTTGCAAAAAATGAAGAAGAATCTTCTGTAAGGATTTTAAAAAATTTACTGGAACAACCTAGAGAGTCATAAATGACGCTAGTTAGCAGTAATAGCTAATATATACACCGGATTCAACAGGTCAAAGAATTGGAGGGTGGTAGAGGTTGCTACCATTCTGCTTAGCAATAACTATACCAGTCCTTTGTTTAGAATATGGCTGTCTTTCAAGTATAATTAACACGGTAGCAGCAAAATGTTCTCTTAAATTTTGCATGGTATATCCATATGATCACCTCGTGCCAGAAAAGGCAAATGAGTCTATTTCCGGGAATTACGAATTCGTGTAAGAATGACAAGTTTCAGTTAATAAGTTATTTAAATTTTCCAAATAACCATACATAACTAAACCTTGATTTGAAATTTTATACGTTTTAATTTATTGCTGAAGCATCATATTGATTGCCAAGTAAGATCGAACAATTTGAATCCGACTTTCGGGTGTTTTGTTTCGAGGCGGTTCCTATTGTCCAGAGTTGTTCGCCATGTGGACTCACAGCATTGCCACAACTACCGGCGCCTCCATTCCTTGTGATACTAATCAGCTCACTTCTGTCGCCAGTGGTAAATTTAAAACGTAAAAGGTGATGGTCGCTGTAGAAGGCTTTGGTGCTAGCTATCCAGATGCTCGTCGTGCTGTGACCAGCAGACATGAACAGCGTCAACCGTACGACCACAAAAGAGATCGGGATCTGATTGAAGTAAGCAATTGCTCTTCCCATAGGTAGATGATGTGGAATTGTTCACTGTAAAAATGTATTGTGCATGCTTTGTAGTCAATGTGGAAAGATTGTTTCTGTTTCTGGTGCGCAGTTTTCTTTTCGCTTCCTGTCCGTAGAACACTCTCACCGTTTCTTGTGTTTTTGGCAGGAAAAGCACCTGCAATCAAAGGTGCTGTAAATTTTTTTTGTGAAAAGCTTTAAAAATGTTGCCTCCAAAAAAGAATTAGCGATTTTTAACTAATGCTGTAGAATGTGAAGGTCATTTTAATTTCTCACCCATTTAGACCTTTTTGACCCAGTGAACGCAGTTTCAAATGCATCCAAATTCATTGAAATTTCAATTGTATTAGTTACGTGGGCGCTGTGTACAGTTGGAAAAGACAGTTCGTTGGTGGTCGGACTGTACAACGAATTGGCGAGAAAAGTGGTCGTGTGTGCGCGATGAGCGAAATCAACTGAGGGAAGAATTGCGCAGAACTAAGTTGGCCCTTACAGCACTGCAGCGGCAAAACGAGGAACTTATTCACCGCCTTGATCAGCTTTCCGCTGGCTCAAAGCGTGGCGGTGAGATACTTTTTCATTGACTTTCACATTTTTATATTGGCTGTAGCCTATACATTTAACTTTTTCTGCTTCATTTAAGATCAAACTGTTAAAATGGTATCTGGGTCTTCTGAGTCGCAGCAGAAGGTATACATCGGTTGTTTTTTATGGAAAAATGGCCATTGCCTTTTATTGCTTTTTCGGAATGAATAATTTTGCTATTTCGGAAGTACTTTTCAAAAGTATCCATTATTAATGCTTGTTGAATTTACGTAGTACATCAATGGTCGGCTTCCGCTCAAATCATCCTCATTCTGAACTTTATATGCTTTCATCTCAAGTTGTACATGCTTATGCATAGCCAGTATCTTCATCGCAATATGATCACATTTACCGGGATTTCCCCTGTTGTTTTTCCTTCTTGACTAGTGGGGAATTTTTATGCGGTTTCATTCGTTTTCATAGAAATGCCTTGATTGGCAGTTGCATTTTACTAAGGGGAGAAAAAATGGATATTCTGCATTATGCACCTGTTATTGTTAAACGGTGCTTATCTCTGAGCTTTAATCAATTGATCTTTCTGGTTTTTGTTGATCGCTAGCCCAATGAGGTAGTTCTAGAACGCGAGAACTGTGAGTTGAAAGAACAATTGGCTGAGATGAAGCGTCGTTTGGCGTCGGCAACCGAACATTCTCGTCAAGATCGTCGCAGTCGATCGTCGGGTGCTTCCTCGTGTTGTCACTCTTCTGCTTCCCACAGCGCCTCTTCCTCTCCCTTCACTGCCGGCTCCGCCTCCTCGTCCGTTTCCGGCTCTGCCTCTTCCCGCGCTAGCAACATCTCACCGCTTCCCACTCGAGGTAGTGTAGCTACTAACTCAGTCTCATAAACACTCATTAAATAAATCGCGCGTTCGCTATTTAACAATTCGTAGTCATTCTTCTCCTAACATTTTTGACACGTCAGTAGTGATAGTCTGCGTATATGGGCATGTTTTTATTGTTGGACACCTGATCAACACTTGCCACCGAGCATCGATGCAATGGAGGATTTTGCCAGGAACCCGAGCCGTTTTTGTCCAGTTTTTCCCCACTTCTCCTAACCAAATCTAGATATTATTGGGCAATTACCAAAATTCAACGCACCTCCAATAGCCCTTCTGTTGTGAGGCTTGTGTCATTATTCTAAAACGTGTATTTAATATTTGATAGCAATAGATTGTCCAACGCTATCAGGTGCGGGCTTGTATCAGCTAACAGGGCAAAAAAACGTCAGGACTGTGCTGCAGAAGGTTCCCATGCCACAAATGCTGGAGACTAAAGCGTACTCAGTTTTCTCGCATTGCAACAGTGCTCATTCCTCATGCTGCTATGAGCTGGGGTGCTACCAGTTATCCGTGATTGGCTGAGTTAGTAGGGATTGCTAAAAAACCGACTTGTCGGGTACTCGAACCCATTCTGCTGCACTGTTCCCGTTAAGCCAAGAGCGATTTCTTTTTGAGTCCTATTGAGACCGAAGTCCGACTGTCTTACTGTTCTGTCTGATTTGTTGTTGCCCTTAAAGTCGCATCTCGCCTGCCCTCTTATGCTTCCATTTAGTGACGAATGCATCACTAATCATTTTGTTTACATCAAGATCATACTAAATCAATGCTCACCCACTTTCATTGTATTGCGGACGAAACCGTCGGTATAAATCAAATTACCAACTTACATTAAATGCCTGAGTGCTTTGTCATGTCCCATTCCTCATCATACAGTTAGCAAACCCAGTGTGCTTTCGTTTCAACTTGTAAGGTTCATCTAGATAGCGTCTCCCTTTGGAAACTTGGCGCCTCCACCGCCCATTCTGCTCTGAGTGTACTAGAGCTATTGCCTTAAGTGCATAGAGGATTCCCGAAAATGAGATGAAAACTGGCTGCGACTAATCCACTGAGGTCGTTGTCAAGTTGATGTCCACGAATGTGATTGCGCATTGAACTCGCTTGAAGTTCATGAAGGCGGATTGATATTTTCCTTTATCCCTGTAACGTTAGGCACTCAAAGCAAACTCCCTTCATCAAACCCTGTCATCCAAACTGCCCACTACTTTGCTCTTTAACCCAGATTAGGGGGAAAAATAGCCAACCTTCCAACAAAATCAGCACCGAGCAGCCACCTAAGGGACGATTTTTACTCTCCTAGAACGGAAGACAAACCCTGGTGACCCTTCTGCGCGCCTCCACAAAGCGTGGTCGATGTAAGGGATAAGCGAAATCGCCAATCTCTGAACCTAGTTTGTACTCTCCTACATGTTTATCAAACAATAAATATTTTTCTGAGGTAACTTTCCGCCTAGAGCGTGCATGTAAAAGTTAGTAATGCGAAATGATATGTACACCACAGGCTAACCAGGCGTAAAGGGCTGAAGAGAGAACAACGATGAAAGGTTAGAATGAGATTGAGATATGTACAAAGAAAGGTTAAGCCTCATTTGCGCATCAGTCTGTGATGGCTAGGGAGTTTGGTCATTGGTCTCCCCGCGATCCCGCAGGTACCAACACCCACTCTTCCATCGACAGTCTCTGGCGAAGCGAATATGCTCCTCTTTGCCTTATTGTGCTTATTCATCTTCTTGCTAAAATTAAGCCACTGATTTTTCTCCTTTTCACATGCTTTTTCAATCTCAGCATGGCGCTCAGCTAATTTCTGCTTCTTCAACTTCTTTTTTTCAATCAGTCGATGCCTAACCTCCTTCCTAACGTGCAAAGAACATGATTCGAAGGAAATGCTGGGCTTACTTCGTCCTCTGTATGGGAGCGGACACATTTGTCACAGGCTTCATCTGGACAATCTACAACAAAAGTGAATGCATGAAATTCGCAGGGTAGCGGTCACTCCTACAAGTAAAACCAGTCGAAATAAAAAACAAGCTTGTGTAGATTCACAATCGACGAAAAACAAAAGATTAAATACCATTTTCGATGTGAACGAAATCGAGAGGCCTAAAAGAAATCCGAATCCACTATTGAATTGGATTGTAAGGTCCTCTGGTTACGGTGAGGCCATTTTTGCTAACAATCACCAAAATTCACGGCGAAACGACATCCCACTGAAAAAGTTTAGGGGTAGAAATGCCAGGCGCTACAAGAGCCTTGTAACATTCAAATAAAAGTTATATGCCGAGAACGGTGCGGGAAGATACTCTAGTGACAAAGATTGAATCCACTAGAAGAATACGACCTAATTCCTCAAAATTGACGGGCACTTCCACCCGAAACTAGCGTGAAAACGTACGATGACATCAACTACGATGATGGCGACATTAACGGACTCGAAAAACCCAGAAAGCAAATAACAGCAACGGTTGCCCGTAACTTATAAAATTCTGAGCACATCAGCTTTGATAATTACCTGGCAGATATCCGTTGAATCATAGTCAACGAAGTTAACGACACACGTGCTGTTCCCCAGAATTTCTAGCACCTTCGCTTTGTAAAATCTAAATTAGATGTCACTATCAAAAGTAATGGATATACAGTTTATCTCTTGAACACTGGGCCATGCACATATCGCCAACCCTCCATGAGCATTCATCATTTGACGTTGGCTTGTCAATAAGTTGAAGCGTAAGACTAATGACTTCCTGTAAGTCTCCCTTCAATCTCTGCAGTTCCTCATTGTCTTTATCGAGCTCCAAAGCCGCTTCAACCTGTTGAAGCTGGAGCTTGTGATTCAGTAACTGCAACTGCAACGTCTCCGTCATACAGGAAGAAAGCGGGACTCTGCTTTGTACTGAACGCGCGTCTGTGGATGCAATGGCGCTGGCAGTAGCAATCAGTAAAACAAAATCCGGATTTGATGGCTAAGGCTACCATTTAAAAAATTTCATGGCATTATTAAAACCTACCATTACGCTTTAAAAGCATAGTTTATTATAATTACAGCATTATACGATTCCAAAATTTGCACCGGTGCAACATTGCATGGGCTATTTACAGGGCCATCATAGTTAGATGAAATTCGCGTTTTAGCTCTGTTAGTCTTTGGTTTTTAAATTTTTCATTGTACCACATCTGTTATTTTGCATCAAGAAGGGGTCTGTGTTACCTTTCCCAATTTTTTTCACACCGCTCTAGTTTACTATATATTGTCAGTCGAACATTCTTTTATCGGATCATGATAGTGTGGGTTGCGCGAATGTATTGAAGATGTTATAGATTATTCTGCTAAAAGACTCGGGTTGGTTTGCTCAATTGTAAAGAACGACAATTTTTGTCCATCATCCCTTTAGATTATTTGTACTATTATTTTAGCAAAATTGAGTAGCATGCAGTTTGGGTTCTGGGGCTTCTTAGATTTATTTTAGGGCGCACAAATGAAGTAAGTGTGTTCACCCATTAGCATAACTCTGCAGGCACTTCACTACCAATTTTTTAAGGCTTCCTTGCTTTCTGGGAATCACTGTGCGTCTGGCTACTCATTCTTTCATAGGGATATTTTGTTTTACATCAGGCATTTTTTTCTTGACAAGGAAATGAAAATGAAATCGTCTTATTGATATTTTACTTCTTTGTTTCAGCCCAAGTTTAGTATGTCCGAGTTGCCTGAGGGCTGGATATCTTGCGTTTCGTCATCAACAGGTCGGCTTTTGTAGTTGCTTCTATCTTGTCAATTCCTTATTTAGGACGTACATACTATATCAACACTATAACGAAAAAGTCACAGTGGGAAAAACCGACCTGTGAGGATAAAAAAGTTCGCTGCTCTCACCTATTGGTTAAGCATAGTGGCTCAAGACGACCATCCTCATGGAGGGAAGAGAACATTACACGCATCAAGGACGACGCCCTTCATATTATTAATGGTTGCAATCTCTGTTGCTCGTCTCCCACCGATTTACCTCTTTTACTGGTTTCTGTCAAAACTATCAAGCCTTTTTCTTGAATAGGCTACAAGGACGATATCGAGTCTGGAAGGAAGACATTTGAGGAACTGGCTTCCCGGTATAGTGACTGCAGCTCGGCCCGCAATGGTGGTGATCTCGGCTTCTTTGGCCGCAACGAAATGCAGAAGCCTTTCGAGGACGCCGCTTTTGGTCTTCAAGTTGGCGAGATGTGTGGACCTGTAGAGACAGACTCGGGTCTGCATCTCATTAAACGGACTGCGTGAACCACGCTGGAGACCTACGGTTTCTAATCCTGCTCCGAATAAAGTCACCCTTTTTAATGCGGTTATTTCTGTGTGCGACGACCTAGTCTCTGTACAGAATCAAATCGTTCCGAGCGGATCTACTTTTGACCAAGCGACCCGAATTGGCAGCACCGGAAGAACGATCCCCATCTATTCCCTTGGATTACGTTCGCCATATGGGCTAAGCCAACCTGACATCACCTTAGACTGGCGTGCATCCCGCACGCATGTCGCCATACTGTGCACAAGTTTTGGTATATTATTCCTATACAATGTTGTCTAGAGTGGCCTTAATGCCCACATGTACAACAGGGTACAAAGCTGCGCAACTTTGCATCGTTAGGTAAAAGGAAAGGTCTATTTATGATCCATTCCGGACGTGCAGGGAAGCCTTTCTACCCTCTCAAAAAAATCGGAGGAGTATGTCCACCAGGAAGCCTACTGGCCATCCAATCTCGATGTCACCGATTGTCCGGTTTAACTACAAAGTGGTAAAGAATGTTAGGATCCTGGTAGAGAGACTGGGTAAATGATTCGTTAAGCAAGCGAAACTCGCGTTAAGAAATTTGTCCATTGGAAGGCCGAATCCATGCGAGAGGAGAGCAGATATGTACGTTAATTCCATGCATAGGAACGGTCGCCCAGGTACTGGTGTGGAACAGGCTGAAACCGAACGGAAAATAAGACAACGCCCAGGCGTGCGTAGGGCAAAGAACAAGGGGGTAAGACGGGCCTTTTCTAGCAGCGTCGAAGTACCATTGGACTGGAACTTGACCGTCAGCTGGCCTGCCCATGAGTGATTCACCCGCCTCTTCTGTCTTTGAGCACATGTATGACGTCGCATGTATCTCCAGTTGTTTTAGGTCCTGTAGATCCTTTATCCAATCAACTAAAAGAGTACAAGGCAATTAGTTTCATGGAACCACACACGAAATGATTTTTTTTGTAGTTGGGGCAGTAATTTTTCACATTTACTGCCTGGTTTCATAACGGGATGAGTGCGCTGGGCCGACGATGTGAATCGATATGTAGTCATGGCATGTGCAGAAAGCCTTCACTCGGTGTCGCTACAATGCTCGCCGTGTTAATGCACCACTCATCTTGTGGGTGAGGTCGGCTAATGCAAAAAATGCTTTAGCATTCTGTAGTGGCCGCAATATCCGGGAGCCAAGCAACCCCCCAAAGCAGAAGAACGTGTACGTTGACATCAAGGAGGAAATAAAGCAATTTAGTGCCAATCCTACCGCCTAATTCGTGTTCAGTTATCACATCAACAGCCGTTTCAAAGCACTCGTTGAAAACATTCCCAGGAAGGGAGGGCCGCCTTTTAAATCCATGTGAAACTGTCCAGTTCTTGCCACCGTGGCTCCAGTTGCCCTTTGACGAAAGGAGAAAAAAGTGAGGGAATCATAGCTAATTTGAGCTCCGCTGGGAGCATTCGCTCACCACAAATATCGATCTAGAGGTATAGTAAGTTAAACCTACTGTGAAATTCTTTGGTAAGCAGGGCGAAAGAAGGTAACTAGAGCTGCTCACTACAGATTGACTGGAGGACCGTAGGAACATTGAATGCATTGCCGTCACTAATCCAAGACCCAAATAACTGCGAGCGAAAAACTACACAGAAAAATAGGAGTGTGATTAAAAAGATTTGCAGATGTTGAAACGCTACTATTGTGAACATAAAACCTTGTTTTATTTGCAACGTAAATTGAGGTGTTTAATGCCCTCAAAGAAGGACGATCTACCCTTTTCTAGCTTAATCACTGCTCCAAAACGCCCTCTGGCGGCCGACTCGGACACGAATTGTGCACAGTAAAGACCAGCTATAGAGCCAAACCCGTTATTTGATTACTTAAAACAGAAAAAGTCGATTGGCAAACGGTGGACTGACTCTGAAGCGCCATCCACTTTCCAGTACTACGAATCCAATAAACCATTCAACATCCAATTCCACGGCGTGAAAGTGACTTTTCAATAAAATGTAAGAGCCACATTATTTCCGTTTCTCTTCGCAACTGATTACCAACTAATAGAAGACTCGCGACGGAGTAGACCGAAAAGTTTCATGAAATTCGCCCGGGACGACGCACAAAACACAGACTCGATCCCCACTAAGGCAGCATAGGGCCATGCTGCTGAGACAGTAGCATTTTCATGCATTGATGAAAAAGAGTACCTTAAACTTCCACGCCTTATGATGCCAACTTGTCTGAGCTTTTCTGCCCATATGATTGATGGAAAATTCGAGTAAATACCTTGCCACTAAGAGGAGAGAATTGAGTACCCAGGTAAGCACTAGGGAGATTGTGAACATATCTGCTTGATTCTGCAGTCGCGGTAACACCGAAAGTGAGCTGAAACGAGCCGCCACCCAGGTCGAAAATAGCTTGCTGGTGAATAGTCGCCTCGGTAAAAGATAACTGCGGGTGGTAAGTCGCGAGGCAAGACTGCTGATTGAGGAAGATGAGGGAGATCCATGCAAAGAAGCCTTCATCAATGCCGTCCATGATTCCCACCATTTCCTGTGAGACCAGATAGAACTCGGAGGCGCTGAAGAGGCTGTACACCTCAAAGGAGGAGGCAAGGTTGGGTCATTTCCCACTAAACATTTCAAACAGCAATTACCAAGGTTAAAAATACCGATGTGGGAGGGGAGGGGAGAGAGCACAATATCGACTAGGCTGCAGCAGAGGAAATGCAGCCTAATAAAAAGTTGCTGAATTACGGGTAACATTGGCTGCATTCTGCACTTGCCTAGTGGTTCCTCAAATCGGCAGTTTCTCAATCAAAGTTAGGCAAAAAGCACTTGGTAAGTCAAGGCAACTCAAAGCAGCATAATTTACGTCAAAAACCGTCAATTTATGCACAAAACGTGTCTATAAGTCTCGTACTCTCAATCCATCGATCCGAGGTTAATCACATCATTTACTTATTTCCGCAAGTTGTTGTTTAACCAAATAACTGTACACATCCCCACTGTAAACCCCTCAACCGCTCCTTGAATTAATCAAGGCTGACCACGGCTAGGCTTGATGAGTTCGGTATGCGTTATTTACTCCACTCTATAATGCCTGTACCAAAGGAGATCTTACTCCCAAGTTGAATGTTTACACTGATATGAAATTGTGCAATCCTGTCTTAATAAACAGCAGACCTGAAGTTCCCTCCAAATTTCGTAAGCCTCACGATGGGCATTTAACTTTCATCATAATTTGGAAAAAAAGCTATTAGATAGCAATTATCGCTTAAGTGATTCCACACTAACATTCAAATATTCTACTTTCCTGGCTAAAGATAACCATTTTTCGAGAGAATTACAACGGCAATTGACAGCAAATGGTGCCATTTTTCCAGTAACATTTACCCCGCTGGGAATTGAATACGCAGTGCAGATCGCATTCACCGCGATGAGATTGTCCGCTTGATAACTTTGAAGGTTATCGTCCACCTCATTTTATTGCGTATCACGTCCCAAAACCCTTCCCTGTAGATTGGGACAACGGTAACAATGACGACGAACAGATTCCATTGCCAATCACGATGCAGCTAGCAATGTTTTAGCCCACTCACACAGATGAGTTTCAATCCCTCGCAATTGATAGCGCTATTGAAGAACTCATTCAGCCACCAATACTCTCTACTTTCATCCTAGTGAAGTCACCTCTATACTGGAAAGGACAGGTGTAGCACTGTAGTGATAATCGATTTGCATAGTCCTTTAAAGGTAGCTCAATAGCAGGCATGGCAGGAGATACGGGGGCGTTCATTCAGTTGCGATTTGGCCTTCACAACAGTCACTTAACTCTCAGTACCTAAGTGTGTTCAAAACAAAGCGATCCCCAACAGGTAGTCCTTCAGCATATTAAGCGCTAGACTAGTGATTAATTTGAAATAAAAAAGGGATGCTGAAAATGGGCAAAGGAAAAAAGGGGAAGGAGACCAAGGATCCTACTCACAGACTCGAGAAGGGCACTGGCAACCCGTTCGGGCAGCAGTCGGAGGCCTGCAGTGGCGCGCAGCACCAGAGGGGTGAGGGCTCGCTTGTGCTCGGGAATACGGGTCCTCACTTGGTCCAACAGTGGGCGCAAGTAGGCTACCGAGGTGTGGGGGAAACGTGCAAACTCCGAAAGCCCCGGCTCCACTGTGAAAGCCTCCTCACCCACCAACTGATACCGGCACCTTTCTAACTTCAGAATGAACAAATACAGTTACGTAAATGTGAGCAGATGTCTTTATTACGTGAGCCAGTTAATGAAAAATACTATCTGACCACGTGATTTAATGTATCGTACCTACGATACTCGAAAACCAATGACGATGATATGAACGGTCAGTTGGACGGAGTTTGGAAACTGCTGCCAAACCTGCTAGCGTTAGTATTCAGCTTACTAAATATTATGCTCATCTCAAGATAACAATTAAACACTATGGAGAACGCCTCGGATTAGGGTAAAGAGATTCGGGAAGTAGTGGCAATTAACTAGGAATGCGCAAAAGGCAATTCGTTCTGGTTCAAGTCAAACTAGGCTAAAATGAATCATTTTCGTCAAATCCTAACTCTGTAAACAGCACACAATCATTCCTCGTGAATAAAGTACTTTTGTGCACCATATTTACGACAATTAGCCGGACAAAAAATGGCTCATGCTGCATTGGTGCAAAAATTGATGCGTTTCGAAGACAAAGAAAAGCAATCGCGAAGAGATTTGATCTAAATTCTTCCTACAAAAGACCTTATAACCCAATTAATTTGATTTTATTTCTTCAGCGTGTGCATTTCAAAAAGCTATTTAGCTATGCTGGATCAATTGAAGTTCGTCGTCATTTGAGAGTGGAGTGCAAGAAAGCCACCTCAGGCCACGCATACGAATGTACCATCCGAGAAACGCAAAGTCTTGCGTCAGCAGAGAAAATAATGAATTCAAACGATAATGCTCATAAGCCCACCCGAGGCATTTTGAAGCACCCTGTAGACCCGCGCCCTAGACCCCGTGCTTCCAGCATCAAAAATCACCCCGTAGAGGACACGATCTCGGGTGTCGATGAAGGCAAACCGATTGAAGGAGAAGGCCAAGTAGATTGCAAACAGACTGGCAAAGACCACGGAAAAACCACGACACATTCTGAAAGGCAGAAGCACGGTTACCCTTCTCTCGTTTCCTCCTCACTTTTTGGATAAAAAAAAAGTTCACCGATACAGTTTATTTGAAAACCCAGTGTACGAAAGTAGAATCAATTCTACAAAAAAAAACGGAGTCTAAAGCGTCGCAGGGAACCGGATTATAGAAAATATGAAGAGGATGATGGAGCAGAGAAAGCCAGAGGCAAATGCGTACAGCTGGTTGAAAGACAACGCCATTGAATCGAAGATCAGGGCAACGATAAGGGCTGAAAGGAAGTGCATGAGAGGTAGCAAAGAGCGCGTTATTATTATTAACACATGTAATTAGCGTGATCATGTTTAGGAAGTGGAGTTTCGCTTCACCATACAAACAAACAATAGAACCTTTGCGTTGCGAATTAGGACAACCCCATGAGAGCAGTAAAGTAAGACACTCACCTTCGTTTTTATCTAGCATCACTAAAATAAACGGCGTTGGCACGCCTTCGACTACCTCAACTTTTACCTTATCTTTTTAGGGTTATGAATTTCAGCTAAATAAGATCTATACGGTAAAAATTTTGGGACATGGCTGATATGGACGAATTAGATCATATGCATACCAAAATACTAAAAGCAATGAAAATTGGGTAATATTTACAAGTTATTAGGCAGCGATTTCTAGAGTTCATGTGTAATGGACGTCTTTTACCAACACAAGTTGGTTGATAGGACGGTAGAGGCACTGCCAACATTTGCGCCCATAAAAATACATTCAAGTCGAGGTGAACTTCCAGCTACCTGTAGATGATGACGCAAAAAAAAACTAAATAAAGCAACCTTATCGGCACACCAATACTGGCTGGACAATGAGAATAAAAGTTCTTCAATGAAGCGCATGAAACGACCAAATTACAAATTATGAATACAATTCACGTAATGTAAAGTAGAGGAATGCGGTGATAGGAACGATAAATGGATCAGGATTACATAGCAAATTGTCAGCCATTGAAACGCGTCGACTCGGTTATTTAACTGCTGTTCCCCAAGTTTGAAAAATTTAGAATATGTTCGAAAGACCAACGACCACACATGATACAACCTGCGGAAAACATTCCAAACTGAAGGTGGGACGTGACTGCACCAAGAATTGATGCTTTTGTTCTAGCGCACAGGCATCCCAGAGATAACAATAAACAGCTTGTCACTAAACCGAACAAGTCAGGAGCCGATTATGCTACATTTTATAAACCAAAATGTCCCCAAGACTGTACCCATTAAAAGGGAAGCATACTTCGTAAGCGAAAAAAACATACATGACAAGAGTAACACTGTAAAAGTGCTAAGCAGTCCCGTGATAAGCATTAACACAGGTGCATATATTCGCGCAAGCTTATGGGCCCGGAGGTTAACAATGGCAATTATCATAGCAATCCCATACATAACGCCATTGCAAGCTGCTCCCCACAAAAACACTTTCCACCAAATGTCTAGGAAGTCACAGAACCGATTTTTTACCACTTAGTCTCCCACTCGTGACATTCATCATCACATCCATCCTGGACTTATGAATGAAACCTCAGGTTAGTTTTGCGGAGCAGGCTCATAGAATTCAGTTGGATTTTGTAGTTGCCTACCCTATTCTTTGTAATATAAAAAGTATACAAAATGCAAAAAAACAAGCGATCATATTTATTGTTACTTGGTCGCCCTCCGAAAAAGTTATGCATATTGTAATAAAGATGCTAGATCTTTTGCTTAGGAAGACTAAATATCCTAGCATTAAGGACCGAATCACTATTAACTTTTCTCATACCTACAATGTAGCACCCCGTGTATCCCTAAAAGAAGGAGAGAAAGCCAGGTGTAGGTCAGAATACGTGTATTTTAGACGGAAGTAATAATTGGGGAGTCCCTTTAATTTAATAAAGCTATTGAAATGGTGTAGCAGAGATTTGAGTAAAATTTACTTTAGGGTTAGTCGAAAATGGCTGCTCAAGTAAAAACTCACTGCACCATGAATGGACGATCAAATCATGACTTGGGGCAAGATTAACCCCATCCAAAGTTAAGGGTTAGTGAAGACTCTTTTAGTACGGCTGATCATCAGCGGTCCTTCTTAAGATTGCCATGTTTGGATTTTTTAACTTTTCGGAAACGGATACTTTGAAGAAATACGGTTTACATTTGAACTCATTGTAGCGTACCGAGCATCCCTAGGAGACGAAGAGAAGGCTAGGTGTGGGTCAGAATACTTGTATTCAAGACGGGAAAGAAGGAAGGAGGGAGGGAGGGAGGGAGGGAGGGAGGGAGGGAGGGAGGGAGGGAGGGAGGGAGGGAGGGAGGGAGGGAGGGAGGGAGGGAGGGAGGGAGGGAGGGAGGGAGGGAGGGAGGGAGGGAGGGAGGGAGGGAGGGAGGGAGGGAGGGAGGGAGGGAGGGAGGGAGGGAGGGAGGGAGGGAGGGAGGGAGGGAGGGAGGGAGGGAGGGAGGGAGGGAGGGAGGGAGGTAGCTAGGTTCAAGACGGCCGCTACAAATTTGTCGGACCGATCAACACTCCAAACAAACAAAACACTGCACTCATTACAACAATTATGCACCCATTAATTTAGATCACGCTAATTAGGGAAGTTTCTTTCATATTAATTTGGTGGTGGTAATGGGGATCCAATATGGTATCAAATAAATGTTGTCCCGGTTTTCCAAGCGGTTATGCTCTACTCAGTATCACACTGAAGTTTCAATTACGCATACTTGTGCAACCACCGGTCTCTGACTTCATCCCACTTGGGCGCGTAGGCATTCTCTAGCTAAAGCCTCAGTGGATTTTATTCCAACGATATGAAACATTGAAATTAAAACGACTGTAAGCGAAAGAGCGTTTTCTGATTAAGCGGATTGAACTTGGACCTTGCAGAGTATCTGGATGCAGAAATTGAGCAGTATTAGTTTCAGCTCCTCTTATTTGCCTTTCAGCAAGCGTAATAGACTAGCCGAATGAGGTAAGTCTAACCTCCGCCCAAACAAATGCGTCAATCTGCCACTCCGAGTGCATTTATTTTCAAAAATGGTTGAAACAGAGAGGCATATTTTGCGTTCACACGACAAAAATCAGATTTACGTGAGTTCCAATTTCTAACTTGACAATTCTGCGGGCATCATGTCTACGTCCTCGTGTGGTATTTCAGAGTTGACATTTTGATAAGCAAATCCACAGCAGTATTGTTTGAACTCCCATCAAATCGAATCACGGTAAATAAGCCTAGGAGAGCTAAAATGACCGGAATTTAAGATTAAAAAAAGAGTACTGTATGTTTTCCTTCGCAATTGTTCATCAGGGTAGCTGTTATCTGTCGTCACATTTGATTCTTTCAATTCTTAGTGAGTTCCATCTCGGCAACATTCACATTGCCTTTTAACTTCACAATCGTTCACAAATCACTATGCCAAGTGTCAGAACTGTTACGACTTACGAGAGATAGGCTTAAATCAGGCTACTTGCAATTGCAGGGGTAGAGGCTACTTCGGTATTTGAACTTATCTCATGCGCGGCGAATGTTGCAATCGTGCTGCTCTTGTACGACACATTATATGGCCCATCGTCCTATCTTCAACTTTGGGTAAAATGAGAGCAATCGAGTTAACTAACCAACTTTGATCAAATAGTCATCAGCCTTTTAGGCGCAGCCATTGCAGATTCTTCACAGACCGTTCATTGAAGCCCATTTAAAGATGCCCACCTGACTGAGGAAGTTATGAATTAGCTTTGCACTTTGACAATCATGTTTATTGTGTTGACACCGCACTTTGCATTGGTGCTTCACAGAAGGTACTTTGAATAAGTGGGTTCAACCTCTGTAAGTGTGTGCGTTCGTTAATTCTGCTCTTCCATTATTGATGTTTTTGAAGGCCTAAAGCTTTACTGCTTCATTCACCAAAAAGAAGGTGAAGTGGGTCATATTGTGTTCATGGGTTGCACAAGGTTCATGGGATTCATTGTGCTTCCGTTTTGTCCGCCACTTATACCTATTCAAGCCGTTGATCTAATGCACACTTGGGGACAAAATAAGCTGCAGCTTTTACAAATTCGCCCCCAGTTTTTGTGCTCTTAAAGCAATTTCTTATTGCGATACCCACTGAAAAAATTCGACGAATTCCGCTGTTAATAATGGATAGGGATATTGAAATAGATCTGCCTCGTCGGTTCCCGCAATTTATGCCTAATAAAGATGGCTTTGGCGGATTTGGCCTTCGAATTAGCTATTGTATTGGCATTGAAAACCTCCATTCATTCACGTGAACTAAACTCTGTTTCTCCGTCTATAATGCCTTGAAAGCGGAATGTTCATAAATTACCTTAGTATGTGCGCCATTTAGGTCCAGCTAAGGATTTTACTTTCAGAATCATACTTAAAGAAGATTCAACGGTAGCACTGCGAAAAGCGTAAAGCAGTGAATACTATTAAAGAAGTTAAAGGGGGCAAGGCCGACATGGGGTGGACCCGCCAGCCTACAACCGCACCCACAAACTTCCAACCCTGCAGAGCATGTCAAAGTCATTTTGTGCTATGATGATGGGGCTGTGTAGATAATTTAATGACATTCGATCGACAGCGTCAAGCACAATCATTTACAAACTTTTTTTTAAATAGCAGCACTTACGTAGGTATGTTAACCCAGAATCTTCTGCGCCTTGGCTGCCTTTTGTAAACCAAAGGTCTCCAAGCGTTGTTGCTCTGGGTTTTTCACTCAGACACACAGCCAGTTGATGAACAGATGCCTTAATCAACTTTATGCCGTAACGTCAACTTGCTACCTATGTGAGGGAATAATTTTTAATATACTACTGCAATTTTATACCTCTCCTCCAGATTTTTAATCTGCTATGCTTGAAAATAGAATTTTTAGCAGTATCAATTATATTTGTGTAACAGGCACAGCTTCTAGTAGCAGGGACTGATGAATGGTCAAAAATAATGGGAAACAAACCTCTCTACATTCCAAAAATCTTAAGCTTTCTGCATTCGAAGTTGTTTTTAAATTGGATAAATCCTATTTAAGCTACTAAATCTGAAGCAATGCCACAAAATTGTTAAGTGCTTTGCAAATTTGCTCCAAAGAGAAACTATCTGATGAGCCATAGCAGTCTATAGCGTCCTCCTTCAAAGCCTAACCAAAGGTACTGATTTTGTTCTCAGGATTCCAAACATGGCAAATTTTTAGACGTTATTAGTGAATGGATGCTGGCAGTTCACTCAAACAGGCGAGGACTTGTTGTAGTCGAGCCATAGGTAATGCACGAAGGCTGCAGGTCACGCTATGCGGATCGTGCCAGTGCTTTGTATTTGGGTCAGGTAAGCGGAGCCGTCCGCTTCCGTGCTAAATACGTGGCGAGTGCCACGCTGGCAGCCTGCACATCACCAAACTCCAACGACCAATCAGTTTCCTGGCGCTCGGTTTCGGACCCGCATATTTCCACATAAATTAAGACCCCATATCGATGCGTGCACACACTAGCAGACAAAGGCGAAAAGTTCGGCTCACTAAGAAGAATGGCAATGCATTTGCGTGAACCGTAAATTCGGGATTTGTGTTTGTTTTGTGCCCTTCAAGGGAGGTACTTTTTGTGTGCACAGGCCATTTACGCTGTACTATTAACGAACTAAACTTTCAATAGACTGCAAAATCTTAGATGGATTCACATGTGATAACTGCTATAGAAATGACAAGTAGTTGATATGTCGATAACTGATGAAGTGCACTTCCTGCGCAAAAGTAATGCAGGATTTTTAATTCTGCACACGAAACTCTAGTGTGATACACAAATGCTCAAACCTTACCACTTTTTTTGGATATACCTAGAGTACCAGCTGTCTCGCAGACATTTTTCTACAAAACTATGCAAGTTTATCCATGTTAGTTAAGCATACGAAGATAGCGTGGGATAGGTTGTTTGCTAAGATCATCGGTGTCGGGCGATCGGAGTCTATGCATCAGGAGTTAGAGATCCCTTTGCCTTAGCCCACTCTTCAACACCGCATCACGCCTTTAATGTGCCGTCAAAAAGTTGTGTGGTTTTATGTAGAACCAATAAAGGCTGCATTCCCCAAAAGGAAGGTTTCAGAGACAAAAAAATTTATCCTCTTACATTGTTATGCGAACTCTGGTTTTGGACTTCCTCGGCACTTATTTAATAAGTTGGCAGTTTAAGTGTCTAGCACAAGCATTTTCACTTCCCTTAGCAGTTGTCGAACGTACTTTAAATCCGCAGCTGGATGTAAAATTCAGAGCCTATGAAGGGTACCTCAAAGGGGGAGAATTTTAGCCTAAGTCGAATGGAAATAGTGGATCATAGCCGATCTGCTTAAAATATATCTACAGAAGTTTTTATGGCAGTAACTGGCCGAACTGGTGTGTTGTAAAAAAATTATTAAAGGCATTCAGAAGACTAGGTAAAAAGGCTTCACTTGTTTGGAAATGCGAGAATATCGAAAGTATTGTTGAGGGTGCGATAATTCCAGTTTTCAAAGGAAGTTGTCCAAATTAAAGTCCGATATTGAGTTAGTTGCCTTTTGCTGCTGGTTCCAAGGCTGTTGACGAGGTTCTTCCGTTGCTTTGGGCATAATGCGGTAAACTTATCATGCAA
The DNA here is from genome assembly GCA_023968675.1 of Taenia pisiformis. Classification (NCBI taxonomy): domain Eukaryota; kingdom Metazoa; phylum Platyhelminthes; class Cestoda; order Cyclophyllidea; family Taeniidae; genus Taenia; species Taenia pisiformis. Next base: position 3,177,660 of record CM043736.1, read on the forward strand.
TGTAACCTAAAAAACTGAAAGAAACTACTCATAATACAACCATAGCCTCAAGTTTTGCATTGCACGGCTTAAATGATCAATCAGCAGAATCTCCAATTACGGGTTCCGAAGTCAGCAGAATCCCATATCTTGATCGGGTTGACACTTAAGCATGAGGCATCAGCGGCATTTGACTTTCGATGTTACTGCTTTTGCGCACCCGAATCTCGCACATTCACGTCACTCACCTGCTTCTGAGGCACATGTGTGTGGGTGTAATAATGGCACTGCATCTACGTCACCTTCGCTGCTCGTCACCGCAGCAAAGTTACTGATGCCGATGCGTTCGCTTGTGCGCACGCATGTTCGATCGGTCGGCAAAGCGGCGTGTGCACACCGAACAGACGAAGGGTCTCTCGCCGGTGTGGATGCGTCGGTGACTTTCCAGCAGCCAGAGTCGTGAAAACCGCCTTCCACACTCTGGGCAATGGAAAGGCATCGTATGGGTCGCCTCATGAAGCCTGCAGCGTGAAAAAAAATTCAAGTAAAACTCGACATTTCCATTAAAATTTAATCAACGATCAGAAAAAAGGAATGGGCTAAATCAGCATTGACCAGACCAATTCGTGGTTCCAGTTCTGCCCCGAGCGACCGGCGGGAGAGTCAAAGCTTACTATGTTAGCTGGACGTTGGTGATAGATAAACTAGTAACTGGGAGCAGCATTTTGAGCGTTTAAGGTCACATTGAACTGACACCTTTCGCGACGTGCCAAATTTAACAATGTTTATGCAACTATCGTTAAAACATACCTGTGTGCTGTTAGGTGGATTAATGCATTGAAAAACGAACAAATCATGTGATAAAACTGCCTGGTCCTCTCATTCACTTGCAGTGGAGCTTCAATTGGTCATTACCCCACGTTCGGCTGCACAGAAAGTGGAGGTGATACGAAGGGGGATAGAAGGACGTTTGCGCAGAAGTCTGATATTGCCCCGATGCTAATCCAAGAGCAGCGAGCAATAAAGTAATTAAACATACCGCACGGATGACCTAGAGGAATAGGTCTTACTGCAATACCGACATGAGTAGGGCCTGGATCTTGGGAAACTACTGGTCGATAGGTTGAGAGGCTGTAGTGGCCTCCATAGCTGAGTGAACGAAGGTTCTTCCTTTGGTGTGGACAGATTCAGCAAGTTTTCGATGGAGAAGGCGATAGCATTAGGTGAAAGCGGAGGGTAGAAGGAGATAGAGGAGGAGGAATTGGATGCGATACTTCCTAGACCGCTGTCTCTGTTACTCAAAGGTGTACTGGAGGAAGGTGAAGGATTGCATGAAGTTGAATCGATGCGGAGCGGCACTAAAAACACAAAACGCAAATCTACTTCTCTCTATTGCCCATCTCCAACATACACACTGCATTGCACCCTATGGCATTCACGTCAGTTCACTAACAAAATGTGTAACGGAGTTCATTAAAGTTATGCTTCGAACTTGATGATCATTTCCTTGGCCCATTGCATTCTTTACAAAAGTACGCATGCTAGATGTTATACATATATACATATAGCACATGCAGAGAGATATGATTTCAACCTTCTCAATCCTCCTTACTTTGAGTGCCATTGGTTATCACTTTTGTAAAAAATTAACTAAAACTTTTCCTTATTTGGCAAATGCCAAAAACAAGTAAAAATAAGTAGCTTACACTGTCTCAATAACAGCACAGTTGAAGTGTGCCACCGGGATTCAGAGGAGGCGGAAGCATGGGTGGAGAAGACGAAAGGAGGGGCTTGGTTTTGCATTCGCAGTCTCAGCGTATGTTAGAGGCAAAGCGATAGTTTATATACTTCACCTTTGGATCTAATCAGCTTGTTCTTCCCCCACCCCTTCCCGCCGACAGCCTCATTTAGGGTAACAGAGTATTGGAATTCACATTGAGTGATGGAGGGGGCAAACGCAGTCAATCCTCTGTCTTTACTCGTTGGTGTGAATACTCCCACCTGCGTTCACACCTCCGCAACCATGGGCCAATGGGAGCAGTGATCTATCAAGTTGGGGGATAGGAGGGCGGGGCGAAACGGATTGTTCACTTGATCAAATATAGTATAGCAATTGAGTTTTGTCTAAAATGGAATGTGCTGGCGATGAGTCACACTTAACGGGGGGAGACATTGAAAGTATGTCTGTTCTGAATGCCTAGCACAAGAAAACTGATACGATAGTACTTATCGAGAGCATGATGGGGTTACTAGTCTCATCGCGTCTTAGCTCCCTTTCCCATCTGGAAGAGATGATGGAGTGCGTTAAAAGTTGTTTGGTAACCTTTAATTCCACAGCAGATCTTGTAACCTCAGATTAATTGTAGTACTGGAATTTTCAACGGAAATGAACAGATCGGCAAAAGGTGCATTACCTTTAATTAATTCAGTGTAAAAGTTAAAGCAGATTGTTTACAATTCAACAATAAAGTCATACTGAGCCGTTTTAGCTGGAGTTAATCACACAAATCCACATCACCTGTGAATGAGGTGATGCCTCAGAATTGTAGCTCGAGCAGTTGATATGATTTGGGGGTGATTAATGGTATGATAGGTGGCAATGCAAGTTAGTTGGCAAGTGGAAGGGGAATACATTATTAACAGTAACGTTTTACGACCAAATTTTAACTGCGAATAAGAAGGACAGACTTTCCTAAAATTCGCTATTACTAACGCAGTTGTTGCTAATGCAAACGCTAATTCTGGGCACTTTTCGGAACTGAGAGGTACTTATGCATTCAGTTTGAGAGTAAGAAGCCCTCCATGGCACGATGCACCAGTAAGTGTGTTGCGACTGATAGAAACGCCTAAACTATTATTAAGAAAAATGCTGTACAGCCTATGTGACATCTTTGTGGTCTATGCTGTATACAAACAACTCCATGCATTGTCGCTACAAGTAAGTCCGATCACCTAACACAGGTAGCAGGTAGTTGCGCTGCTTGTTAAACTCTCGGTTTTAAAACGGTCTAAGTAAGGTCCCCACCGGCACCCTGGCTTTCGAGCTGTAACGGTGGAGCTCCCCGTCCTCCCCTGTGTTGCGTAGGCGTGCACTGCCCGAGTATTGTGTCGCGTTTCGCCGTTTGGCGGTCGCAGATGGCTGCCGTAATGCCTACTCATCATTCAAACCCGTCACTCGATGCATTCTAGAGTTTTTCGAAGCCCATTTTTTAGTCAAAATAGAAGATGCTCGCAAGTCGCTCCACCTACTAACAAACCGAGGTGGAATAGATGGTATAGAATTCGAGAAGCGCAAAATCTGAAATCCTCTTTTAAATATAATCCCATTGTAATATTTTAATAGGCCCTTAGAGGCATCAGCAGTTCATTCCTCCAGTAGATTGGCACTAAATATCGCAACTGTTTTGACTTTAAGCAGACACAAATAAAGAAAGCCCGTTTACAGACACTTCAACCAAAAATTTTACTCAGCCTCCCGGCTGACCCTATCGATGGGATTCCAAGTTGTAACGCAATTCGCAACTGAATGCATTGAGCTGCGAACTTTTAACGCCATTCTGTTTATTGGTGCCAGAGGGGAGGTTAAGCCCATTCATAAGAGTAAGCTAGGTTTCTTTTCTTGTTTCCTTTTTTATTCACTATTAATGCGGCCATTTTAAAAACCCAGTTAGTGCATCAGGAATGACTCATACTCCCTTGTGTTTTTATTCCCATCCAATGTGGTGACAAAACCACGCTGTTAACGTGGCTCGTACCACTCGTGGTGTTGCGTTTTAATTGATAGGTAGTGCTAAGGCCGCCGTTTTCTATAGCATGTAGTCCCATTGTCAATCGTCAGAACAAACCAAAAAGATTCTACAACACAAATACTTAAGGTGTGCAGCACTCACTTTAAGCGACTTCTGTGGCATTTTAAGGCTTCAGTACCTCGTATAGCCTTCCATTCAGTCAACATTGTTGCCATTTGTCAAAAGGATACTGCTTTCCTGAAAGCACTCGTAATGAGGTAGGCATGGGCTCATCTTTATCAGAATCGTTGTGCTTACTAGCCTCTGAGCCTGGATGACAGGTAGCACAACACCTGCATACCACTATTTTGTCTTGGGTCCTCCCCGTTCCCCTCACTCATGTCAAAGTGGAACATCACTTTTTCGAAAAAAGGAAAAGTCAGTACACAAATGAGGTCACGTGAGCTTTAGCGTCACCTTAAACTAAATAGCACTTAATTATTTGCGTTGCAGAAGCGATTGGTATTAAGAAACTGTTAACCGATATCGGCAACGCTTTTTAGTTATTCCTGTCTTTCTCTACCTCTTTGGCTTTATGCTCGAATCATGGACTGCGGTGGCATGAGGATCGCCTTAGTCGGCACATAATTAGGAGGGCTGGTTAAGTGTTTGGTTGACGGCTGCTCAACACGGCTAATTTTGCATAGCACGAAACATTTTGTGAACACTTCCTCCGGCATTATCAGTTCATGATCTTATTTTCCGTATCTCTACAATGCAAAAGGATAAATCAACAACAAGATTACCAACACTCTGGGATCCCCCGAACCCTTTAGATATTTAATGTTCAGAATCGCTCACTTGTCAAATGTACCCATCTTCGCCAGCGAGACGTGCCTTATCACTTTTGATCGCGCAACTCTTGCAGGTGTGGGGGCGGAGCCTTCATTTCAAATAACATTGGGTCATGAGGGGCCACTAAGGGGTGTGATGAAGGCTTGCATGCTGCACACCAAAAGACATAAAACACTCCGCTGCAATTGAGCTTGAAGCAGTTATAATCATGCACATTACATTATGCACCAAGTGCAGTGTTAGCCGATCGGTTGCATTTCTGCTGCGTTGGTTAAATGCACTAGGGGTAATGAATGATTTTGTTTGGAATCTACGCATGCTTGAGCATTATAGCAAGAATTTCGCTCAAAATAATGGATTGTGATGTGGTTTGACGCATGACTCCAAATGACAATGTATGCCAATGCGGATCCACAACCAGTGCTTTCCTCGCCAGTCGTGCGAAATACATCTAATTTAATAAGGGACTATTGAGGCAATCGTAGGTGTAAACAACTGTTTGCCCAAACAATGCATTTTAAGATGCTCAGGAGCTTCCCTAAAGTTGATATTCTCAAATTACGGAGGATCTGTCAACTAGGGTTGTGGGTGACTGTAATAATTAAACGGTTTTACACACGGGTTCGCGGTCTTAACTCCACTAAGTCGCGTGACCCCAGGGTCATGTTAGTAGCCGTGATCCCTCCCAAATGCCAGCAAACAAATTCTACTCGATCATTGCGACGTATTTTATCCTCAGAGCAGTCTCTGGAAAACATATTTATGGAAGTGGAAAGTGAGCTTGATGGAAAGTGATAACCGCTCTGATTTTCTACTGCCATGTGCTAAACTCTGGACGAGCGGAAAAGCGCAGGAAAGTTACCTCAAGCTGATGCAACAAACTTCACTTAAACGCACTATGTGGGAAATTATGCAAATTTGCAGTGCACTCCTTATCTATCGATGGTCGGCTGGAACATAAGCATGTACGGTGAGGCAGCGCAGAAGTGAGGACAAGGTGTCAAGCAGGGGCAGGCGCAAAACTTCATCTTCATGACCATCGCATAGTTCTGCCTTTATACCTGTCTTCTTATGACCGAGACGGACGTACGAGATGGAATACTCATTGCTCCTTCGTCTAATACAGCTCTTAGATTGACCAAAAGTCCAGGTAGAGCGGCTTATTCTAGGAGGGTGTAGCGTTGCAGTCAGGCACCCTCTTGGACAGCTTCGCGGAAAGTTAAGCAAGCAGTAACATCGAAAGTCAAATGCCGCTGATGCCTCATGCTTAAGTGTCAACCCGATCAAGATATGGGATTCTGCTGACTTCGGAACCCGTAATTGGAGATTCTGCTGATTGATCATTTAAGCCGTGCAATGCAAAACTTGAGGCTATGGTTGTATTATGAGTAGTTTCTTTCAGTTTTTTAGGTTACATTGCATGATAAGTTTACCGCATTATGCCCAAAGCAACGGAAGAACCTCGTCAACAGCCTTGGAACCAGCAGCAAAAGGCAACTAACTCAATATCGGACTTTAATTTGGACAACTTCCTTTGAAAACTGGAATTATCGCACCCTCAACAATACTTTCGATATTCTCGCATTTCCAAACAAGTGAAGCCTTTTTACCTAGTCTTCTGAATGCCTTTAATAATTTTTTTACAACACACCAGTTCGGCCAGTTACTGCCATAAAAACTTCTGTAGATATATTTTAAGCAGATCGGCTATGATCCACTATTTCCATTCGACTTAGGCTAAAATTCTCCCCATTTGAGGTACCCTTCATAGGCTCTGAATTTTACATCCAGCTGCGGATTTAAAGTACGTTCGACAACTGCTAAGGGAAGTGAAAATGCTTGTGCTAGACACTTAAACTGCCAACTTATTAAATAAGTGCCGAGGAAGTCCAAAACCAAAATCCGCATAACAATGACAGCTTGTCTAACTTAATGTAATGATTATGCGCACACCAAAAGCCCCCCCATCGCACATTTGCTGGGCGAACTGACTTTTTGGACCATGGCGGTTGAAACAATCACCTCTGCATGTCGCCAAATTGTATTCCCTCAGAGTAGTTCCATCTTTTTTCTAAAGGCAAATCTTATGTTGCTACAGTGGCAATGCTCAAGATGCACAATTTGAGTAGAATGCAAATTTGTGCTAATCAAAATTTATTCGTATTATGGCAACATCAGCTGTTAAATCACACAGGTTGACAAGTATGAAGCGCTAGACGTATCATTTCATGCAATACTAGACAACGAATTCGCCACAACATATTTGCATTTATTTATCGCCTTTAGCACGACAAATTTGGCGGCGACACGACACACCTGCCACATATGCGACACCGGAAGGGTGCAGGTTAGTGGTTACGGTTGGAGCATGTTTAGAAACCCACAAGCTCCCGCTACAAATTCTTAGCGAAACCCAAAAATCTACAAGCCAACTTTACTCTACGACCTCACTTAACCGCCGCCGAGACCTCTGGCTAAAATGACTGAGTCTGGGAAACAGATTTGGTCCAAGCTGTTGCCGAGCCCATCACAAAACGACAAGCAAAGTAATCGATGCTCTCCCGCATTAAAAGCACAGAAACAGTGCATTCAAATTCGCTTCGCCCTGCCGCTATTAGCGTTGAAAAAAGTGCTAAAGCCAAAGTATAGTACCAGCTGAAACCCATGTCAAAACAAAAGGGCTGCTCAATTCAGAAGGAATACACAGGACCAGCTACCGAGTTCATTCGCCAGTATGAGGTGGGCATGGCAGATTCTAGAGGCGAATTTTCCCACCCTACCTGGACAGACTCAAATTTCCGAGGGTTCTGCTGCAGTATTTATTCGGATGCACTGTTTGGGACAGAAGTACTCATTGCATGTGAACAGTGTGCCTGAACCGATGCCATTAGTACCTGGGAGGAAAAAGAACTCGGAAATCGGGGAATAATTTTTAAGTACTATCCAATCGGGTACTTCTTCATCCAACTCACCTGCCGTTCCAAGGGTAAAAAGGCAAGACCGGAAGGAGGAGACACTAAAATCTTGACGCCTACATTTAACGATATGCCTCATATCACTAACACTGAAGCTCAAGTTCTTCATTTTTTAAATTTCTTTAATGCAAAAATTCCAGAATTGGAAGCAACCGCTCAAATAAACTTTAATTACCTCCATATAATAATCCTAGCAGCGGCTAAATATTAAAAATGCATTAGACTAATTGGCAAGGAATGGCGCTGTTGCATCCCTTGAAGCTTGTCAGTTGATCCGTGTGATTCCAGGATTATAAGAGCCTGACGTATTTGGCACTGCAGGAATCGTATTGTTGAATTGTTCACCTGTGTCATCCTTGCTGCATGTTACACTACTAGAAAAGAAGAGCGGCAGATTCGTTGCTCGCCTTTCTTCGCAATATGTCGACATAAGTAAAAGTGGCAGTGAATCTGTCAAGGCAAGTGTTCGACTAACCAACATTTAATGCATCCAGTGTAAGCGACAAAGCAATATTGGTCGTTCAAAGCAAGTTATAAAACTGAGGCGCAGCAACAGATTTGTCATGAAATCCACGGGGTAATGCAAGACCGGCTCAGTTATGCACGATTCACGAACAAAAAACGTCTTGTTTAAACAAGTGACCTCTTCGTCGCGTTGGAAGTTGAAATGGATCGACTACAGATCAACTGCGCAACTGTTTCACGTAATTTACTGCACAAGATACGATCAACCTTTGCTGTTAAATTGCGAAACTTCATTTCTTTACAGGAAGAGCATCATACAAATCCTAGAAAGAAACGCTTCAAAGCGAACCCATTAACCACGGTGTCAATAATGTTTCCGATAAGCCCCAAGTCCGATGGGGGCCATCCTCCCCAATGCAAAGCCCCTTTACATTATCAAGCTCCAGTTGGTTGAGACATTTGCGCCCGAAGTGTAGACCTGTCCAATCCGTGATGATTCTGGAGCCACAGCAAAACTTTCCGACTATCAACCTGTATCAAGCTGGATACAAGTGCATCACGAGTACTAATTCATTCATTGATCAAATTTATTTCTCCTTGGGATGGCAACGTGACACCCAACCATGCAGCCTTGCTAACGAACCGGAACCAGCGAAATAACACTTCGGCTCCCATAAGCAGAGCCCAGAATTTAAATGCCTTTAAACAAACAAAAGCCGCTGACTTTAAGCAGAGCTCATACTGCATCAATAGGAGATCAATGCATCCCACAAACGGCTTTACGGTGAAGGTAGTAATCCTCCTCACCGATCGGAGAGCCACTCAACAGAATTCCAAGCGTCTTAACGCGTCCACTACCAAACTCGTACACAAAAATCCACTAACAAAACTCAGTACCCTAGGATAGCACCAATTATCCGTTCTCCTTTTAAATTTAACCTCATTTGAACAAACTTGCCGTGCGCAGCCTCAGACAAGCCAATTTATGGTTCGCAGCATTCGAAAGCGCAGGCGATGTTATATGAGAACTACCGAATTTCTACGTTTGCGAATTTCTTGTTAACAATGATTACTAAGAGCAAAAGGATGCCGCAAAGATTAGCATATAGGGGCAAGGGTTGATGGGAACCTATGCTCAGCCTCAACTTTTGTCAGCTTTTAGCTGTAATGCTTACAGTTATTCATTTTCACTTACAGGGCTCCTTTCCTCAGGAGCACACTGGCAGGTGGAAATGCGAAGCCCTCGAAATCCAGTACGAGTTTGAAAGAAACTTTTCGGTGGAGCGCAAGTAACGTAAGTCGCTAAGACATCCTAACCTACGAAGATAGCTGTCTTGCCAGGAAGGTAGTGGCCATCCCCGCACTCAGAGACGACCGATGATATGCGTTACCCTAATAAATTCTCCAAAAATAAATCCATTGACAAAAAGGTTCCCGTTTAGGCGGGCAACTACCACACATTAGCAAAAGCAGCTGCTTTACACAAATGGTCATCTATATGTGGTATATGTGGCACCAAAAGAGGTCGGGTTGGCAGGTGACGAGGAGAGTAGCAAGGGATAAAGGCACATCATTGCTCGATGAGTGAGGGACGGGAAAAGGGCCCGGAAATCTGTCAACTGGTCATGATCGGAACCAGGGACTAAGCACCAAATTAATGGCAGATTTGTCCATAGCAAAAACTGGAGTAGGAATGGAGAACCCAAAATGAGAGGCCACCAGTGGGGAGGTCAGGGGGGTGGGAAAGGAAGGAATGAAGATGAGGTAAACCAGACGGGAAAGACGTCGACGAATGCAGTCACATCAACCATCTACGAATGCCTGAGAATAAGTGGCGATAGGGACATACTCCAAACGAGGGAAAAAGAATGCACACAGTGGCAGGTAATGAAGGTGAAGGACTTGATAATGAAGGGAAGTAATTAGTTACCAGGAGAATTATTTTGGGCACATTCCCAAGGAGCACCAACCACCATAAAATCGTTTTGACAGGACGATTCCCGAGGCTCCGCTTTTTGTGAAACAGATTCCTGGATTTGAGCACACTAGACGAAGAGTTACTTACCCAATTAAGAACTTACGATATCGTTAGCCTTGTTAATCAATTCATTACAGGCTTCATCAACGTTATCAGAGTATCCCATGACGAGGACGGCCTCAGCTGCTTCTCCGCTAGCTCCACGGGGTGGAAACTCCACGTCGACATTGTACAACTCCTCCAAACGATGAATGTTGCTGTGGCGAGATCCAATTAAACGTGCGTGGGCCTGATTGAAAAAACGAACATTAGATGAGGGTCGGAAACACGCATTAATAGATTGGGTGCATAAAAAAACAAATGCTCACCTCCGAGGGAATATGAAGCTCCATGCACGTGAAAGATGCGAACTTTTCAAGGAGCTTTTCCAGCTCACCACGAGCCAACTTAACTTTCTCTTTGTAGCCCTGAAGAACCAGAGGTACATTAACAGAGCTTACGAGACGATAACCAGAGTAGCGTCCTCTGTCCGCCAAATTGTTAGAAGTACTAGGTCCCTCTACAGGATCGTTTCCGTCATTGGCTGTTTCTGATTCCACCAGTGTAGGTGTAACCCTCGGGGAGGCGGCAGTAGCATTGTTAGCAGTACGACCACGCGTGAAGATAGCCACACCATATTGATTTAATAACCGTTCCTTTTCTCCAGATATAATCCGACTTAGGTAACGCTCCTCAACATTTAAGATCTCTTCGTAGTTTCGTGCCTCCCGATCAGCCTTCTCAGATTGCAGCTGAGCCTCGAGAGCCTCCAACTCAGCTTTGCAGGCCTCAACAGCATCAGGAGTGCCACGAATAGTGATCCGATCGGAACCTCGTGAGATCCTTGGGGGTACGTTGATGGAAACCTGCCAGAGAAAAGAAACGTAACAGTTAAAAGAATACCGGAGCTAGTCTAAAAAACAGAAGACATGGCATACATTGAATTTGCTTCGAAGAACATTTAACCTCGTCTTTGGCGCTAGTTCCCCATTTTCAAACTGATGACCAGACAGCACAGCGGTGCGAGAGCTTTCGTGCTGGGTATGACCATTACCGCGTTGAGAAGCTCCCTGTCCTCGGCGAGTAGAATGCTGCTGTAGATGTGGAGGCTGTTCAGTCATAAAAAGTTTGCCGTAGAACTCTCGTGGGAAAGCAACCTCCTGAGAGATGGGTAGCATTGGAAGGATTTCGTTTTTTAATACATTATTGATCCTCTCCGGAGTGCCCGTAAGAACGATGTAGCCGTATAGAATCCGATCACCCTGACCTTCTCTGAAGCCGTCTGGATAGTGTTGCAAAAAAATAAGTTCCTGTCAATAGTAGGTCGAAATATAAGTGGATAATCGAGAACTTATCCTATTACCTCTGTTAAGCTGTAGATTGATGAGGACCCGATAATTTTTTTGTATGTCAGAAACAGCTGAACGGAGTCGGCTAAGAAGTTGTAAATGATCAACCTCAGTGATAGGATGTTTAACCACCGTTTGGTTCTTGACGTCTTCAATCATGCCCATTATGCACTGCTGTGCATCCTACGAGTCAAATTGATAAAAGGACTCATAAAAACCTTGTCATCGAAGACAGGTAGACCAAATTCAAAAAAACCATAGTAGAATAGTTTTACCTCAACACAGCCCTTTGGACCAAAAATACGAATCGTGGTATCCACATTCTCGCAAGAGGGTGGATGAGTACTTTCACCTTGACCAACACGACGAGTAAAGGGCGAGTTAGGTGATTTAGGAAAGGTAACCTTAACACGATCCAATTCGGGGTAGTGGAAGGCGCTCCGGTAGACCCAAAGATCATTCACAACAGATGGTTCACACTTTAAGGTGACATCTGTCTCATCTTCCTGAAAGATAAAACCAGAGTTGAGTCCGGCAACACAAAAATGCATGTTGTGGTTACTCTTGGCAGCATCATTTCAATAGTGAATAGCTGCTCAAAATGAATGGTCCGACGGCGAAACTACATACATTAGACATTCAGAGTGAAGGAAGGCAATGCGAATGAGTAGATCACCGAAGTGATTAATTTTAAGTAGGAACAATTACCATATTCTTTACAGTCTGTTCCAAATCTTCCACCGCCTTCGCTACGGCTTCCTTCTCGCCAATAATGTGGATCTCAGAGGCACGCTTAGGATCGCTTTCCAAGCGATCTGGGAAGAGCACCTCGACATTGTGTCTTTCACGAAACTTCCTCAGCATCGCACCACCGCGACCAATCAATTGGCCGTGAAACTTTGGATTCGCAAACACCACTGACTATAAAATAAAATAGGCAAATTTGAGAAAGTCAATTACACTAATAAGAAAAGAATGACAAGGAGAGGAATACATCAGCGCAGCGCTCGAGCATCTTCGCGCACATCGAATCGATAAGAACATTGGCCTTTTTTAAAGCCTCGGGTGGGCCTGAAATGGTCAACTGGCGAGGTTGAGCGGGATTCGTCTTCAGTTGAACTCCCTCGCATTGCTCACGGATGGATCGAAGACGAGCACCGGGACTGGTGGAGTCCCCTGCCTGTTTAGAAAGCATCAACGTGGGTAAGGTAATGACGGTCTCCTGTACGTTTGCCTATAAGAAAGCATCATTGAGAACCATAAATTGACTTATCAGAATTCGCTCAAAAAGACTTAGACTGAGCGCAAACTATCGGTACCATGGACTTCTGCAATTTTTCAAGGCGCGTCACTGCGGCATCGACGTCCTCTCGACGACCAATAATAGTGACAGGTTGGGAACCATCATCAGAAGGAGGAAAATAGTGAATGCGAGTCCGCGTCTCCCTCAGTAGATTGACAATTGTTGCACCCAAAATACGAGGTAGACACTCCTTGAAAATTCGAAACTATAAAGAGAGTGATTGCCGTTTGAGTAGACAAAGAGTGACATGAATTCAATTAACAACTCCCACCTCCTGTTCATAATTTTCGTCTGCGATTTGCTTTACTAGTTTATTCATCTTCTCAGCAGCAGAATCAACTTGATCTCGGACTCCACAGAGCTGCAACACGTAGTCAGTGGTGGTAGAGACCTCATTGGCCGTAGGTATGCCATGACGCTGTTTCTTCCCACCACTACCAGTTTGCTGAGGCCATCGAATTTCAACTTCTGGAAAAGCCTCTTCAACTGCACGAATGGGGGGAGGATTCCCAGATCGCAACAAATTCTGAATCCGAGGCTCCACTACCATATCTTTAACTTTCTCATTCTCCTAAAAACACCAACAGCTGCTCACCAAAAACACGTTTCATTCAGATAACACTAAGCGGTTGCCATTAGAAGCATTGAAAATGAAGGAAGGGTTGCCAAGTATCTCCCTTACAGACTCAAAGCATCTGACCAATGCAATATCCATACAAGTTAACTACTCACCCACTTCTTAATAAAATTCGTTATAACATCCTTCACAATTTCAACAGACTTCTTTTCACCTTCAATAAAGAAATCAAACTCATTCGGTATCTTTCCACAATCGGCAGCAGATGGAAACCAAACACTCAAACGATGAAACCGAACGTATCGGTTTATGCTATCGGGGCCGTGTCCCAGAAGCTTAGAATGGTATTTAGGATCCACCTTTACGAAATCCAGGTAGTGTGAGGCAGCTAGATCATCAATTCTTGCCTTTAGGCGCTCAACGACAGCCAAAACCTCTTCCGGAGGCCCTTCGACAGTTATCTTGTCCTCACCGTTCGGAAAATCAATTCGAACCTATAAAAACCCATTCTATTGGAGTACTGGAGGGGTATTCACAATTCAAAAGGCGATGAAAAATAAGGGGACTTACGGCAGCATAACCCTCTAGAATAGAAGCCAAAGCGGCTCCCTTCTTTCCAATTAAAAGTTTACGAAGCCGCTGAGGAGCAACAATGGATTCTGTGGCAGAACTAGAGGCGCGCTTGTAAATCAAGGTCGTAGCAAGGCCAAGATCTTCGGGGAAGCCGCGAAGAATAAACTCATCACTCTCAAGACCCTCAGGAGGTTCAACTACAACGCCCGTTTTGTCAAATATCTCATGTAGGCCACTTTTACGAAATCCAATAACAAGACGATGCTTGTCTCGTTGTACAGAACAAGTAATTGTGGCACAGCGATCTTCATGAGCCTTGTAAACCTTATTTATTTCGGAAACCGCCTTAGCAACATCACCCTTTTTTCCAGACACCTTGATGTCACAGTTCGGTTTTTTGAACAACGGAATAAATATTCTTGCACCCGTCCTCTCCATAATTTCGTTTACAGTGCGATTAAAGCTGGGAGAAACAAAAAACAGAAATAAACGACAAGAACAGGTTGAGGGCTCATAAAGACAGAGGGAAAAGGAAGATCAACAAAATATTATACTTACGGTCCACAGATAAATGGATGGTAAATCTTGGGGATGGTCAACTTTTCGTCAGTCTGCTGAGACTGAAACTCAACAATCCGCAGAATTTCTTTCTCAGCTGTTGCAACCTTATCAGGGGAACCAAAAATCACGATCTCATTTGATTTTGAAGATGGTGGGGGGACATGTATTTTCGTAAGTGTACTTGACTCAAGTTCCCGTTTTCTCTGACCGCCAGGGCCGATGACAAACCGATAATATTCGTGAGGGATTTTAACCACTCTTTGCACCTACGCATGAGCGACCGCTGTAAAGCGACGAAAATACACCCACTTGTTGCTGCAAATCCTGAACTACCATCAATTTGGCCTTCGCAACTTGCGAAGCAGCACCAGATATCAGGACATTTAGGGAATTGTTCTTTGAGTTCGTGAGTTCGATTTTCACACCAAGACTCTTCCCTATAGCAGCACAGGTGCGTGACTGCTCTAACGATATAGATTCATCGGTCGGCTGATACCTTCTTTCGTCAAGAGGAATTTTGACAACCTAAATTCCATACAAGCAGATAGTTCGTACCTCCACCGAATCAACGGGTTGATACGACGGCAATCCTTCGGCTACAGGCCTCTGTGCTGGTCCAGCTGGTGGCAGGGCAGGAAAAACATCATCATATAGGGGAGGTAAATTGGATTGAGACGCAGCCGCCACCTCAAGCATCGTGTGGGGAGACACACTATGAAAACAAAAGCTGTGTGATATAATTTGCACACTATAACAAACATTTAAGATAAATTGTAATAAATGGAAAAAAATGTTTACTTTATGTAAAAAGCACCTATAATAAAATAAATCTTATACATTTCTTAAAGTTCCAAAAACTTGAAAAATACTAAAATACTAAGACTGTACGGGGCACGAAAATCCATGTAAGATAATTAAGTTTCTGCTTTTTAACACGTATTAAATTGCATGTTTTAAGGTTAAGAAATAATTTGGTTAAATACCATGGGTGTGACAGGCTTTTAATTGCTTATTTTTGCAAATCCCACGAATAGACTATGCAACGTTTTAAGCAGGCTAAGCGTAGGGCACAATATCTATATGCTCGAAAGAGAAAGTATTAGGGTTGTAGGTGTAACTAGGACCTAGCCGACGCTGCTCTGTCCAAACGGCCAACCTTGTCAAAAAGGTTATACACCAGCCCATACGGACAAAATGTTACGCTGCCCCTCTCCTCCCTTGGGCATTTTCGCCAACGTTCTGCTTGATATACGTTTTGCCTCAGCTATCACAACACAATCAGTAATGCTAGAATTGCCCACGGAGTAAACGGCGTTGACATCAGAGGTGAATAAAACGATGCTTGAGACCACGAGATTGATGTCTTGGAAGTGCAACTCACCTCAGGAGTTTAGCTGACTAGCCCATTAATTTCAAAACAAGACGCTCTGCCGACCTTAAATGCATTTGTTGAGACTTTAGCTCCCCAGCTGCCTTTTTTGATGGTCCGAAATAACGTCGTCTCAGTTGCTAATATCTTCCATTTAGAGCGCGGATATGGAACCGTTTTGACCTAGCTGTGTCAGCTGACATCCACTAAATAGCAAAGACTATATCTCCCTGCTCCACTGAATGTACGTTTAGCGCCCTAGCACCTTTAATGCTCACAAAAATATGCTGCAACGAAGTTTTGTTTGCGGCAGCCCAATGTCTCCACTCGATGGGCACACAGATTTCGTCATATTTTTATGCCTCCTTCCGCATTCAGGGAAGATTTGGGAAGCCACGCTGCAGCCCTTGAGCATCCATAGAAGACGGAGAGAAGGTTAGGTGTAGGTCAGAATACATGTATTCTAGAGGGAAAGGAAGGGGACTGCTGGCATAGCCGGCAGGCCAAACCACGCAGCACCGTTAAAGGTGGCCGCCACTAATGTCGGACCAATCAACAGTCTAAACAAATAAAACACTACATACGCTGTCTGCATTTATTAGTGTAATCTGGATAATGTGCCAAATTGACCTAAAAACTGGTTTTATTTGGCATATTTCTAAAGGTCGGAACACCATATTTAACTGTCCACTGCTCCTTTGAAGGTAAAAGAAGTCAAAATACTAGTTCGGAATACATATGAATGTAATAGACGGAAGGAGGGAGTGTAGCGTCCCGAGCATCCCTATAAGACGGAGAGAGGACTAGGTGTTGATCAGAATACTTGCATTCAGGCTGGGTAGGAAGAGGGCCGATGGCATGGTCGGCAGGCCAAGCCACGCAGCCAGGTTTTAAGATGGCCGCCATCAACGTGTCGGACCAACCAACAGTCCAAACAAACAAAACACTGCATATTCCCTCTCTTCTTTTGAGCGTTGTCCACGACGCGTCTCTTCATCCACCTCGTGCCTCAGCCATCACAACGTAATCAGTACTGCGAGAAGCACTCACGAGCTAACCGTGCCAGGCGCCGACACCCGACGCAAATGAGGCGAGGTTTGACAACACGTCAATGATCCCTCATAGCAGTGCGACTCGGACTGGAGATTCGCCCAGCTTGCCAACTACCTTCGGAGTGAGAGGTTCAGCCGACCATCGCTACATCCTTTGCGAGGTTAGTTTACCGTCCGCCTTTCCAGATGGTCCACGGTTAGGATCGCTTCAGTTGTTAATAGCCTCTCTGTAGAGCACGGGAGTGGAATAGTATCGGAGATAGAGGTAGTGCTTAGCCCTCCAGCAAAGGCGCTTCTTTTGCACCGCTGTAATATGCCACTTGCAGGATAAATCAAGGTAGGAAATGCGCAAATTCGAATCCGCTTTCCGCTGCCATCAGTGTAGCGCCCCAAGCATCCCTAGAAGGCGGACAAAGGGCTAAACATTGACCATGATACGTGTATCTAGGACAGGAAGGAAAGGGGCTGTTGGCATGACCGGGAGGCCAGCCCACGCAGCAAGGTTCAAGATGGCCGCCATCATCTTTTGTCGAACCAAACCACAATCCAAACTAACAAAACATTGCAGGACGAATTCTGCCTTTTTTTGTTTCCAGGAGATACTTAAGACCCTACAGTTCCAACCATCAGCATGTCTGTCTATGGGCGCTAGTTTAGTGGTGGTCTTCTCAGATGATTGGCGGTTAGGGATTCTTTAATTGTTAATTGGTATCCCACAGAACACGGAAATGCCGTGGATGTTACACTGACCAAAAGCCGCACAGGAACCTTTTAGCTCCTATGCAATACGATATTTAGGGAAACAAATCGGGCTGGAAGACCCACAAATGCAAATCCGCCTTCTCATGCCCCTTTTCAGATGACAAATGAAGGCATAATAGTCCCGAATACACGCATTTGGTAGGGGAAAGGAAATGAAACTGCTTGCACCACCTGGAGAAGTCCACGCAACTAAATCAATACTGTAGCGTATTATTTGTTTAGGCTGTTGGTTGGTCGGACATATTAGTAGCGGCCGTCTTGAAGCTAGCTGCGTGGGCTGGCCTGCCGGCCATGCCAGCAGTTCCCATACCTCCCGTCTTGAATGCGCGTATTCTGACCTACACCCGGCCTTCTCTCCTTCTTTTAGGGATTCTCGGGGCGCTACAAATACTGCCATTTATCTGGCCGAAGGTTAACCAGCTGACAAAACAAAATGTTACAATCTAGTTTGATAACTTAACCTAAAGCACGTCGTAGGGTCGCAGAGCAGATGACTTAATAAATTTGCCATTTTTAAGTGAGGATTGCATTTAGCTCTTCTATTTCCTGGTCTCTCCCCTCCCCTTTTAAAAAGTTGAGTTCCCACAACCATGTGTAGCATACATAGGAGGCAGATACGATGTAAATGGGTTGAAAAGTCTAGGGTTAGATCGACCGGATTCCGAGCTACCACTCTGCTGTTCCAAAACCCCGTTCAAATTGTCCTGCGGCCTCTAACCTACAAGGCGCATTTATAGAGAAATGGTATTACAATGATTATTGCCGGCATAATATTAAAATACGGGGAGAACAAGCCATGAAGTAAATACTTACTCGCGGATTTTATTAATAAGCAAAACTAGGCCTCACATTGATGGTCTTTTCTTCGAACATTTTTACTGTAACAGCAATGCATAACCTCCCTTAAGCACTTAACCACATTAGCTGCATCCAACATTATGCGTTTTTATCTAACTTTGCAAATAATCTTTGAGTTAGGGAGGGTTAATTGACTTGCGTGTGTCTTGTAGGCATACGGCACGATTTCAGCCCGAGACGTCAACAAAATAAAGGGTAGGGATGACGCTATACGCCACTTGGGAGGAATTTGCGAAGGATGCGGAACTACTTTATAGTAAGGATCCTATGAGGGTAAATATTGTCAGAATCGGTCTATTTCCTGTTACCAGTTTAGATTAGTTACCAAGTACCGGCACAAGGATCAGAAACTAACGGTTAAGGCTTCGGATAACCAGAGTGTATACCCATTTTTTAAATTAGTTTTAGACGCTTAAATATGTTGCAGAACTTGCCCAAGATGTCAGAAAGTATGAGAGGTTTGCTGCGTTGCTCATGAGGCATATGTCATCGAAATAATCTTCCGCGGACACATTGAATAAACCACTTTTGCAACATTGTTCGTTGCGTATTCTGATTTGGTAACTATTCGCTTGTCTGCGACAAGTCGACTGGTTCTTAGCTCTTCGAATTCATACACGTACCAAGGAATGCCAAATAAACCAACGCACATTTATAAGTTCCACATGAGCGTGAACACATAAATGGGAGGAACTTGCCACAGGAACAGTTTAAAAGAGCTGCGGAATGCCTCGTACGGAATCATGCACCTCAGTGCTAGATCAAATGTCTGCCGCTCGGACGACCCCACCGCGGGACTCCTAGGATGTATCGCTCCTAACGAGATCACGTGCCGACGCTTTAAAAATATAAGATGTGAGTGTAGTGTTAAATTCCACATCCAAAATAGTATCTGTACAAACAGTGGGGGACAGCAGTAGTTTAAACGATGAGAACGGCATTCACACAGCCCTCGTTTTCGGGATTATTCGTCACTTGGGCGTACTTGCCCCACACGACCTTGCCGCCGGGAGTGACCAAACCGAGATCACTTACATTCACCTGAAGAGGGTAAGTTCGGAACAAACAAATAGGTTGCATGACAGTTAAGACTATGATCGAAAACGGTAGAGACGCGCCGTCCAGCTTACCTCAATTATGGTACCCTTCGTTACTACACCAAGACTTGTGTACAACGGGGAGCTAGGATTCTTTTTCACGCCAATTATTGGCAAACAAAAAGTCGACTTCAAGTCGGGGTGCGTGACGTTGGCCCGTTTGGTGCGCAGCGCCATGGGGCGGATAAAACGCTCAAATTTCGGCGGCTTCCTCGTGAAGTTTTCACCAACATAACACATCTTAGTCACCAGACGCTTCCAAGCCTTCCGTTTTGATTTGCCCGATTTCACCACCCTGAATGCTTCCGCTTCCGACACCGTACGTACCTTTGGCAGGGGAACTTGCCACTTGCCCTAAAATTACGACCATAAAACATTAATAAAACCCAGGAACCGAAGATGAGGGAAATAAATACAAGGGGTGGTTCGATGTGGGCATAAATCATACGATAACTGAGACTCACAGCCTTCTCGGCACGCTTTTGCTTGACTGTATTTGAAAGGACTTTTGATACATTTTGCTCCTCACGATCAAGCAAAAATACAGGCTTTTCGCCAAGCCCACCCATTTCATTGATCTTCTCCTTCACATTTCTCAATTCATGCATACGGATGGTTTTCCTCATTTGGACTTTCTCTTTAAACCGTTCCTTATTTGCGATCTTCGCCTTTAGGCCGCGCAACCTTCTCGCCTTCTGTGCCCGTTCATGTGGCTCGCGAGCTTCCTTCTTCCGCCTTCAATTTAAATTAATGCTCTCAGCAAGATAAAAGCTAACAAGTGAGTAAAGTAGACTCTTCTACGCATTATAGTCCTTCCTTGCAAGATATGCCAGAGAGACCTACCTCTTCTCGAAGTAATCGGGCCTATACCCATACCGTTTCCGATGTAACTCAATATGTTCGTTTTGTGGCTAGAGCATCGCATGGATTATAAATGGGTGACATACCATGGGGCACCGGTTTTAAATCGTCCGGCTTTCAGGGATGAAAACAAACAAAGTGTCTGTTCACTGAAGGCTAACGCATGCTTTTTAAATTGCTGCAGCTATAGCACTTTGGCAGTTGCTTAAGATGCTGTCAGTGCCAAATCACAATTTTTGTGCTTTAAAATCCTTTGATCTGTAAGGGGATAAACCAAGAAATTGTCGGATTGAAACCACTATCTTTGCTCCAATAAAGTAGAATGACTAAGTATAATTTTTGAACATTAGATTACATTTATACTGGTCGGAATTTGTGCTGCTCTCGACACATGTTCCACTTTGTTCTAATAGTTTGAGTTTCCCACACGTGGCGTAAAACCACCAATTAAAAATTTTGAAGTCCTACACACACCTTTATTTGTTTGTTCCTGTCACTTCAGTGACTTCGTGAAAAAGACGAGGGTGTCAAACCCTTTAACGCCCCGTTACGGTGAAAACTGACGCCCTGCCTCGGGCAAACTGACTACTTACAAGGCGTGGTCGCCCTAAACTGGACCCGAACGCAGACCAATTCGAGGCTCATTGGCGCATGCATTCATTCCTTGAGCAGCTAATTTAAATATTAACCATACAAAGTGCTAGACATCCCAAATCGCCGTAATCTCAAAATGCAAATCAAGCCCGTTACAAGCATAGCACTGCGTTCTTTTTCACTCGATAGACTCTCTGAATTAAGAACATGACACCTACTTTTCGTTACTCGGCCCCTCAAGTCTCACTCTTAAGCGAAATAATTGCACTTCGATCGGGTCGCTACTTAGGAGGTGATTCAAGCCCTCATACTCGAAGGGCATTTCTGCCCGACATAGCGCTGGGGCACGCAAACCTGAGTTAGTTCCACAGCTCAAGGTGCTCAACAATTGCAAGTGTTACCTTATATAACCATGATAAACGCCACTACCGCTTAGGCAAGGATTTATTCCGCTTTATGTAAGTCATTACCTATAACATATGTGCTTACTAGGAAATGGAAATGGGAAAAATGATTGCTTTAATTAGACTGGAGTAGTATAACTGATACTATACCTTTGCAATTGGGTGAGGAAGGCAAAAGTTGTGTATGAACTAAGCAGTAAAAAAAATGCTTTTCTGAACCTCTGCAAATACATGTAAACGGCACAATAATCTGAAACGAACGAAAAGGTGTGACAAGTCGATGCCCACAAAAAGTCCATCTTTATCCCGCGCCACTACCGACGGTGGGAACCACGGAGACGATGGCTTCATCAAGAAGCATGAGTTGCGAGGCAGGTTGGGCAGGGAAGGGTGCTGAAGTTACAGCAGAGGGGCTAATTTGGGCCCTCGGTGATGGTGCCTGAGGTGTAAAGAATTCATCTGAGGAGATGGAATTGGAATGGGAAGGATTTGAATTAGGTTCCTCCATAGACAGCAAACGGAAGCGCAGCGCCTCGCGCCAGTTTGGTTCAAAACCGACGCTATTTTCGTTTGGCGGCGCCCGTGGATCACGAATAAGTTCGACTTTTACGTCGCCATATACGCAAGAAGTCAAGCATATTTGAGGCCGTCCAGACAAATCTAATTGTGGACTAAAAGACGACTCAGCATGATTAGAAAAGAAGCTTCATAACGTCGGAAAAATAGAACAAATCTCACCCAGGGTCTTTCTTAAGACTTCTCTTTGGTTTTGATGCCTCATATGATGGCTTTAGTTTACGCTCTACCAGCATGGTTAAAGTGGGTCGAATACTTACGCAGAATGGTACAGTATGAATGCGGCCAGGCAATCTTCGTAACCTCAAGGGCCCTTAAGGCCGATTCTCGAGAATCAAATTCAACAACAGCACACTTCACCACACCAAGAAAACCAATGAGTGACGCCGACTTCACTAGATCTGGTGGTATGCTTTTACCTGGATCTATGATGCGCACATGTTTGACGTTCAGATTCATCGACTACCTAATAAGGTAAAAAAATAGCAGCATACCTCAAAAACTTCACCAATAGAAAGGATAGTTACAATGTCCTTCTCCTTGAAGCCCGCTATGAGTATAGTCCTCGAGTAGACAGATTTGTCCCATTCTGGAAGTGGGTGCTTACGCCTTATGCGTGCACCTAATTTAATATAAAACTAGGCCTTTGTTACCGTCTTCAGATATCTCAATTTGAGTTGAATTTTCCAAAGCGCTTCGAATAACATCTTCGTCTTTCGTTAGTGTTTGGACGCGTCTAAACCCGGCAATCGTAGACAGCCTCACCCAACCGTCTTTATCGTCTTTAATAATTTTCAAAAGAAACCGATCTTTCAAGATGTTTGCATCAGAGAAGTAAAACTCAATTTGCCTCAAAACCCTGCACTCAAGGCTGTTGTCGGATAACTCTGAAGCAGACTCATCCATGGCCTGCGTAATTTTGGGAGCAAACTTAGCCGACACATCATCCGGTAAGCCATCAGTCACCAGCGCATCTTTAAAAAAGCATTAGAAGCAATACACAAACTAATACCAGAATCGGCAAGCATGATCAAAGGACACCGGGTATCATCCGAATCGCCCGCAGCCTGCATAACGGCTCAATAATAACCATTAATTGAAAAATCAATTTTGTGAGATATGAAAAATTTAGAAGGCACATTTAACTAAGCAAATTTAATAATTTAAAAATTTTGGATTAATATTGCCAGTTCTGCGAAACCGCCATGAAAAGTTACCTGCATAGAATTGCACTTAACTTATGCTGATGCATAGAGTTGATGGTATTATTAAAATTAAATGCAGTGCATAAATAGTATTTAGGCAGCGTTAAGCAAAAAAAATTTCTTTTTGGTGCAGATACGAAAGTAGAGACAATGTGGGTACTGGTGAGGCACCAAGTGTTCTGCTTCCAGACAGACGAGGGAGCAGTATAAGTACAAAATATGTAGTTCCACCAGCCGGTAGGAGTACAACTGTCAGCATAACCTGGAGGTGAGCGCTGAGAACCAGTGCAAAGTGGGCGCACTGGTGTTGCAATTGAAATCGAAAGTTCAAACGAATATTTATTGCGGCTACAAAACCGATATTAGTAACAATGAATAAGTCGGCATGTGAATAGTGCGAATTCTATTGCAGCATTATGGATTGATTATAGGATATCGGCTTCGTTGTGGAAGCCGAAGATAAAGGACGATCAGGGGATGGCTTAGATTGGAAGCCCGAAAAAGGCAGCCTCTAAAGTAGTCTAGAATCCTAAAAACAAATTTTAGCCTCTCCAGATTGATTCAGGGTACATGCGCATTCCGGAATTGTCCTTACAGCTTTTACAGAATAAAGGTATAGCTCAACATCTAGCATTTTGCTGCAAGATTTCGAAGAATATCGAGTTGCGTTTCATAAAGTTAGCAAAGCGTATAGCATAATGATTTACCCGCATTTCGGGGATATGGATGTCGGAAGGTATTAAATATGGTTTTTTGGTTACAGTGTTATATCAACAAGCAGCCTAACTCTAAATCTCGATTCCCTGCATTTGAATGACTGTTAAAGCGTTGCTAGATTTGCTGACCTCTAGGCCATAAATGTAGCTGTAATGCCGTCTTTGTTTGGACTGCTTGTGGCCTTTGTTTACCCAGATGGTAATATTAATTTAGCCACATGGGCTGAACTGTGTAACCAGCACTACACCTCCATTCCTGAGCATTGATTCCGTTCCATAATTGGCAAGCTCAGAACACTACAAAAGCCTTTGTGGTTTCTTTTTCCAAAAATGTCTGTGTAAATGTCGAGTTCACATAAATAATTTCTTGACGTAACAGGTTGCATTGCCGGCGTTCTTATAACAACTCTTATTCATAAAGCCCACGTTCATTTAATGCGCTTTTTGCCTAAAGCAAATAATGAAAAGACAAGATTGAGTTCTCTTTGCAAAATTCATCAGCAGGAATATAACATGAAACTTGTTCGATTTGGAAGAACTATTAGACAGCGACTGTAATTCCGG
Source organism: Taenia pisiformis (assembly GCA_023968675.1). Taxonomy (NCBI): domain Eukaryota; kingdom Metazoa; phylum Platyhelminthes; class Cestoda; order Cyclophyllidea; family Taeniidae; genus Taenia; species Taenia pisiformis. The sequence continues at coordinate 3,202,100 of CM043736.1, forward strand.
GTCTTCCTTGAAAGCAGGAGAAAATAAAATCTGGGGTTAAGTAGAGTATATGCACATAAATATATGTTCATCCATACATGTGTGGTAAACAGAGAGGAAATGTGCCTGTTGGTATGGCTCTGAGGCCAGTCCCCGCGAAAAGGTCAGTATGGCCACCCAAGCGAATAAAGGTCGTCAGGCAGTTCGAACATTCAAAGCCTTGCAGCTGCAATTTTGCAATATAAAGCCCACCATTAATTTTACGTCAAGAGGTAGGGGATATATCAAAGTTTTGGCCAAGATTGTAACCGAAGTGTTTTGTTAGTTTGGATTGTGGTTTGGTTCGACAAAAGATGATGGCGGCCATCTTGAACCTTGCTGCGTGGGCTGGCCTCCCGGTCATGCCAACAGCCCCTTTCCTTCCTGTCCTAGATACACGTATCATGGTCAATGTTTAGCCCTTTGTCCGCCTTCTAGGGATGCTTGGGGCGCTACACTGATGGCAGCGGAAAGCGGATTCGAATTTGTGCATTTCCTACCTTGATTTATCCTGCAAGTGGCATATTACAGCGGTGCAAAAGAAGCGCCTTTGCTGGAGGGCTAAGCACTACCTCTATCTCCGATACTATTCCACTCCCGTGCTCTACAGAGAGGCTATTAACAACTGAAGCGATCCTAACCGTGGACCATCTGGAAAGGCGGACGGTAAACTAACCTCGCAAAGGATGTAGCGATGGTCGGCTGAACCTCTCACTCCGAAGGTAGTTGGCAAGCTGGGCGAATCTCCAGTCCGAGTCGCACTGCTATGAGGGATCATTGATGTGTTGTCAAACCTCGCCTCATTTGCGTCGGATGTCGGCGCCTGGCACGGTTAGCTCGTGAGTGCTTCTCGCAGTACTGATTACGTTGTGATGGCTGAGGCACGAGGTGGATGAAGAGACGCGTCGTGGACAACGCTCAAAAGAAGAGAGGGAATATGCAGTGTTTTGTTTGTTTGGACTGTTGGTTGGTCCGACACGTTGGTGGCGGCCATCTTAAAACCTGGCTGCGTGGCTTGGCCTGCCGGCCATGATAGCGGTTGATTTTCTTCCTATCTTGATTACACGGATTCTCTCCGACTTCTAGGAATGCTTAGGTCATAAAGCTGCGGATGTCACATAAAACGCTCTGTTTCTTGTGACCTCCAGATTAAGGATCGGGAACTAAATTCAGTCTGGATGTCACGCTGGTAGCATTAGGGCATCGCACAAGGTAGAATATATGCACACAGACAGGGTGGAATGGGGCTGCTAGCTAGACTGGAAGCCAGCCTAGTATTCTAGATCAATACGCCGCCTCCGTCAGTGAAGCCAACCAGCAGTCCAAACAGGCAAAGCTTTATAGTACACCCTTTTCTGCCCTTGAGAAATTATTAAGGTCTTAAACGATACAAACTTCGCTTGGTTAGCTAATCAAAGTTCGGTTTTTGCACGAGATTAGAGCTACTTTGCGATGTAATATTTAAGATTCTGCATTTAAAAGATGGACGTCAAGCCGAAAGCTGCGCATACTTGCTTTTTACAAAAAACAAAATAAACTTCTGCATGATTTCATTTTCCCATGCAAATGTTCGTTTCGCCACATGCAAATTACAGTGCATCTTTGGTAAATGAAGTAATCATTTAACCATGCTTCTTTTTTAGTTTTCCAAGTCCAATAAACTTTTGTTCTTTACAACTATTAGTTCTTTTTAGTGTTTGTATGTACACTAACCCCTCTCACGAGCATTGGCTTAAAATTATTCATGTATTAGCCATTAAGGACAAAGTTCTTGGTGTTTAATTTGATCGTCAATAATGATGAGTCGTCAGTGGTCTGTGTTGGAGGTAACTTTACGCAGTAGATGCGCATTTCATTCTCCTTATAATCTTGCCAAATAATGTTTATGTTGGTTGTAATTCTATTTTATTGATGCACCGCTTTATTGAGCCAATGCTGATGCACCACTTGCCAAAAATTTCCACTCAAAATAAGCTGTGGTGTGTTTGGCTTGGTTCTGCTTTGTATTTATCCAGGGAAATTGTTTCAATTTGGAAACATCACGTTTAGTGGTTTACTCCTATTTGCCCCGTTGAAATCGGTTGCAGGAAACATAACTATTTTGTCAAAATACATGGATACAGGATTAGCTTATGATCGCTTCCCTAATTTCACGGCTCCACGCCTTGCTTCCAATGAAGAGCCTGTGAGCTGACTTTTTAAACCAGCTTGTAATCACTATGTACTTATTAAGCTGTTGGAGCAAGCTTTCGCTGTATCAAATCAAAAGGCTTTCGAGGATGCGCTCTACGCAGCCGTCAAGTCGGCCGCCTACTCCACCTGCCTTCCAAAAGTTGCTACCGCCGAGGACGCAGCTGCTTCTCTCAGCAGCCAGTCAATCAATGAGACCTCTAGCGAGGCGGAATTGGTGGAATATAACCAGCTTTTAGAGTCAATATTTGCCGATTTTGAGGCTTTTCTGGCCAACGCCTTTATCGCAAACTCCGTTGGAGGTGCAGATGCCTCGGTCCTGGGATCATTATCACTGTCACAAGCACCATCGAGCAGACACGATTCTTTGGGTCGACTTGCTAGGAGTCTTTCTGCTGTATGCCCCAAAATGAGAACACCATGCGGTCGGATCTTTGAAGAACAGGAACCGACATTTCGCTGCAAGTGAGCTTCCTATTCTCTTTTGTTACTTTGCCTTCCATTTCCTATGAAGTGGTTTCGATGCTAGCAATTCCTTCATACTAACTTTATGATAATCACCTGCCATGTGAAGCGATGTCCTCCTTTACTCACATTATTCTGTCTAGGGACTGTTCAACAGACGCAACCTGTGCTTTCTGTCGTTCTTGCTTTTTCGCCAGTATTCACGCCAATCATAGATATAAGGTGAGTGCTTCACTTCAGTTTCTTCTTTTGTTTTTTAATGGCTTTCATAATAAGCAGCATTCATTTTTGTGTTGATATTTGCTGCATAAAATAATGCTATTTTTCCAAAGCGGGGCTTTGCAAATTTGTGCTGTTAGCGACAGCTATTTCTATTTTTATCCTAAGAAAAACGTTGCGCACATGCTTCCGGGCTCTTTCCTTGGCTGTGTGCGCCCTACATTGGCGATCCGGATTAAAAGTCGAATTGCCAAATCAATTACGAAATTCGAATCAGCGTACCACTTTGGCTATTCAAATTCGTACCCTTTGTGTTTTGACGCATTTGCTTACTTCTTTTCTCCCCGATGGTTAATACTACCTAACACAGTTTACAGGAAACTCTCGTCTCACCTCATCCCTGGATGATAGAGTTTTTTAATGCGCTGCTTATTGCGCTTAATTTCTTGAAATTTTCAATTCCGGTCACGTGCGTGTCCGCCTGGTTAGTATGCCACGAATTTATTCCCTTAGGTTTGTGCGTTGAAGTGTATCCTGGGGTCGCAATTTATCCACGCCGTTATTTTACATTAAGCTAATGTTTTTCTCAACGAGGCGTACGTTTATTTCCAAACCGTTGATTCTGATTTATTTCTCAGTATGTTTTTAGCGGTGTTGGCAAAAATTAGATGACTCTAATTGCATGAGCCCGCATTTGTTACACTTGAATTCCTTCTGCCGTTTTTCCGTTTTATGATCTCAAAGGCGTGCGTTTACTTCCATGACTGTTCACAGCCTTCCATCTGCCTGTAATTCCGATGGGTTCATACTAGAAGTAGTTCATTTTGGCTACGATCTTATTCTCCTGGATGAATAGTGTTGTTCAGGCGTCTAAGAGTGAATATTATATAAGCGTCCCTTCTTTCCACAACAATCCAGATGCATGCGTCGGGTGGTGGCTACTGCGATTGTGGGGACGAGGAGGCGTGGACAAGTGGCGCCTGGTGTCACATCCACGCAGGGGAGAGTGACGATGCCGTTGCCTCAAATATGAGTGCCTTTCGCACTGTCGTCGAGGATCTAAGCCTGGAGATGAAGCGCGTGGAATCTGTTCTCTCCAAACTTCCCGAAGATTTGGTGCGTCGATGTGACTACCTCCTCCGACCTCTCATTAACACTGCTTCCCTTGTGCTCTTTCAACTACTTCAGGTAGGCCAACGTTTGCAATGTAATTCCATGCTTCCTCATTGTATGCAGCGTTCCCAGAATTTATTCTTTACAAATTCCTCTAGGGCTCAGCTCGCACTGATTGTTCGCCGTTGAGTAGTGTCCCCAATGGTACGAATGAGGTGGAACAGGACTTTGATAAACCAACTGAGGACAACAATTGGCCGCCCAGTTTAAATCACCTTTCAAACACCGCCGTCGAGTGGGATGCAACGCAACTCGGCTTGCGTAGCTTTCCCCGCACGTGTCCACGAGTCTGTGATGCGCATAGCATGGAGCAGAGGTGTTTGGATCAGCTTGCCAGGGCTCACAGCCTCCATCCTGCTTTGTTTGACATTTCCGCCTCGTCCGCCCTCGAATTTGCCTCCGCAGCCTCGAACAAACAGTACATTGTGGTGCTTTATAACAATGAATTTCACAACTATGAGGATGTGAGTCATCTTGTGGCTGAGACACCACTAAGAGAACATTAAATCGAACCTTCTTTCCTTGTAACCCATTAGGTCATCAGGATTGTTCGACGTGTGGATGGCTGTACCTCAAAGCAGGCCACTCTCTTTGCTATCATTGTTAATCGTGATGGTAGAACACCGCTCCTCACCAACCTCACCCTTCAGGTCGCGGCCCAGAAGGCCGCTAGAGTTTCGGTGAGAAGCTGCAACTCTGGTAGTTACTTGTTAAAAACGATAAACGAAAGATTTAACGCTAAGCTTGTGATTTTTCTCGAAAAGCTTCATTATACGATACAAGTTATGAGGCTATATACTTGTGTTTCTGATGCCACTAGTGCGATAGCGTTGTAAGACATTGCATTATGTGCATTCGGGGCACCTAGATACGTAGCAGAGGTTGACCTGAACCCATTCTAGCAATCTCCAGGGTCGCGCCACCTGGTACGTCCGCTGCGTGCGGCCGTAATGGAGCAGGGTGTGTACGCGATAGAGAACTTCTTTGTTTGTGTTCTACGTTGGCTGGAGCGTCTGGCCACCCGCGTGCTGCCACTTCGTCCACTCATCTGTAATGCTCTTCTTGGCCGCTTTTTGACCAGTGAGAAAACCTCACGTTCTGCTTCCCTCATCCTCCCTCCCGCTGAAATGATGCTGGACAATAGTCTTTTGTGGCACATCTTCCATAGGCTAACTCTCTCTCATCGAGGTATGACCGTTGCACTACAACTTTAAGCATAATCCCGGTTTCTAAGTAGATGTTGCTGGTCAATGGCATTTTACGTAACAATATGCCCTATTTATCAATAATAGAATAGAGTGCTTTTGTTTAAGTTGATTGAGCCGAACTGCTTTCTTGAGGCTGCAAAATTATTCTCATACCATTATGTATGGCTTGCAGGCAACTATCTGATAGCGCATGTTTCCATTTGGCTAAAACTGTTCAAGCCAATTTTGTAATTACCTCCTTTTAGTGAAAGTGCCACCTTAGCGGCAAATTTTTTTATCCTGTCTTAATAGCAGTTTATTATTAACACCTTTCTAGTAGGGCATTGAGTACATCCTTACTAACTTGATTTCCTTCACTTACTCTCAAAGGTGTTCGCAAGACAGCATCCCGATTGATCGCCAGTGTGTTGCTACAAGAATCCTATCACCGGCGCGTCTTCGCCATTGAATTCACTCGGGTAAGTTCTTGGAAATGGAAATTAGGCGAAAAGTAGTATTTCCACTTTGCTTAAAAGCATTTTTGTCCACCTATTTCAGCTATATAATGTCATTTTGCAAGCCTACGCCTACGACGACCATCTGAAGGCGGATACCCTTCTCAGCATGACTTGCCAATTCTACACTGTCACTAGCCTGGTAAGACAAGTGTTGACTTTGCCCCATAACCACACACGTTGAAGGTTGAGGTTGAACTAGAAATTTTGGGTTCACACGACTAAGCATTAACTAATTTTAAGGAGTGGAGCTTGCACTCGCGTGCTCACGCTGTCCTCTGATACATTTTAATGCCCCTCTCAGCACCTACCCCATGCCGGTGACGTAGCTTCCACACGGCATCACTTACCTCCATTGCCGCACTATTCCACGCTAATCTATTTACCTCAACATCGGCGTGAATACCATAATTTCACTAGGTTCTCGAACTTGCATGAGTTCGTGCCTGATAGTAGTGCTTGCCATCGTCAGAGATAATCTCGCCCCTAGTTCAGCTTCACCTCAGGGTCTCGTCACTGCAGTACAGACGTACGTGAGCGGGGTTTACTCCATCTCACCGTCATACTCTTGAGCAGCTGAGCGTTTCATTGCCTTACAGGCTTCTGGTCCTAAATAAATCTCCCCCGTCACAACAAGTTGTTGCATGCATACGTCGCCATTTGCCTGTCAATTATGTTCGTAGTTTCTGGATTGACTCAGGGTAGCGGGGATTGGCAATGAGCAACGGAACGCACTTAATGTCCACTGCTACTTTGACTTCGAGTTCTGATTCGATTTGGGTTCCAGCTGTCGTCTTTACAGCAAATCAACCCTCACCCAAACCGGTCGAAAACAGTCGAGGCAAGTCAATGAGGAGGAGGACCGACTGAACGAGATGCGTCAGTTTTGGATATGGATAGAAGGTGAATGTCGAATTTCAGACGCAACGGTCGGCAAAGATGTTGGAATTGTGATAAATCGTTTGATGGTGCAAACGGGTGACTTTTCAACATCCTAATGGTCCACTCTAGCGCTTGATTTCAGTATTGACAAAGACGTTGTCCTAGTCAATGAAGTTTGTAGATCGGTAATACTTGCCTCGTGCCGTGTTTGGGGCTTACTTTTGCGGACAGGCTTCAGTTTTTGCGTAGAAACGAGCCTTCATGGTGTGCACCATCGAGACATACGTGTTACTTATTACCGTGTCGTGTCGTTACGGATTCCCAATCGTGCCTTCAGAAATACAAGCCTTGATTTAATGTAAATGATTTCCTTAAATTCCGCCTGAATTTCCTCACAGGAAGCTGCCAAGATGAATTAATTATTAATTGATTTTACGCGGACTAAATCTTATTACTTTACAGAATCTCTGGCGAGACAACTTAGTGACTATGATGATGATGAATCTGCACATTTGATTTTCATTTTCACCCTATGAACGAAGCTATCAATTTTGGAATGTAGTCGTGAATGCAAGGTTTTTTTGGTAGGCTCGGCACCTATTAACAGAGGACAACGCCCTAGCGCACATGATCTCGCGCCTAGTGCTTACAGTGTTGGACAACAGCGAAACGTTGCCTGGTATCTACGATGCACGGCGTGGCCACAGGACCCTTTTCACACAATTCTGTGGTAATGGACTGGACTCGCCATCAGCCGCACTGCCCACCCTATTGGCATCGCGTTTCCAAGCTTTGCGCAAAGCCAACGCCAGAGCCTGGGATCAAGCCAAAGAGGCTGTTAAGGCGGCCAATGGCGACGGTAGTAATGACCACTTAATGACATTTCATTGGCGTCACTCGCCTATTGAGCTGCCTGCCTTCAACCCCTTCGAACGCCTTCTTCATACCACCTGTGATGACTTGCATTATCTCCTTACCAGCCTACTCAATGTAAGACCTCTGCCTGGGTGGTGGGAGGCCAAAGCTAGGGAGCACTTCCTCTGCTTCTTTCACAAGTTTCTCAAACTTCTTTGCTACACTCAGGTACGTGCTTCCGGTTTATGTCTCATGAAAAAACCACCGGTTTCCAAATGTAATTGGCAGTTCTTGTGACCCTTGGGAGCTTGGGGGCTTGTGTTGTAACGGATTTGGTGATGGAACTTTTAAAGTAGTTTTCCTCAATTCAATTTCAGCTTCGATGTTACGAGGCTATCCATCTTATGAACCTTCTGGATATTCTCTGGATGTTTTTAGATTTCTTCTTACTCCTTAAATGAGGGCGCTAACTAATAGCTAAAAGCGTAGATTTTGAAATCATTGTTGATTTGTAGATTGTTGAATTATTCATTTCTGGAAGGTTAACGCATATTTTTGGTCAAATACTGGTAACAAAAGACAAATAAGTTACCTGGTTTATGAAATTGCGAATTAAATGGAACGCTAAGTAAGTTATTGGTTATTATTTCCGTTCATAAAACATTCATTCACCAATTCACCGGTGATTAGCGTTCAACTCTCCTTTATTGTTATTCAAAACATTATTACCTTTTCATTTGCACAAATGTGAAGTGGCTAAGTGGAAACATTCTCTTAAATGCAAGCGATCTCATTTTTCGGGCATTGCTTAGAATAACTGACTTTAGATTTCTTTTTATGCGACTAGCTTCTTGTCTATATCATTTTCTCACTCCCCCCCCCCCCAAAAAAAAAATAGCAGAACACACGCGCTCAGTATAATGGTTGAGTTTGCTTAATGCCTATCCTAAATATCATGTGGTGGGTGTGTTGGAAATGGCATTGCTTAGTAATTTAGCTGCGAAGATTATGCATTGTGTGGGAGCACACCTATGTTACGAGTGTGGTAACATCCAAATACAAGTGGTTCCTTTCATGATGCCTGATTAATGCTGTCTTGTGTGATTTTTGATGCGCAGATGAAGTTCTATTTCGATGTAAACTAAGCGATCGGTCTTTTCATATGCTTTCTGTAGGATATGAACGGTCTTCTGCGAGCTACTCAAGCTCATGTTGAAGTTGAGCAAGAGTGGATCAGCACCTTCAAGACGTTGTCTCATCTTCACCGCAATCTTCAACTCGTTGTTCAAGTGGCTAGTTCTGATAAAGAACTCATTCTCGAGGCCATTAAGGCCACTGTAGAAGTTGGTTTCTTTCTGCAGTCCCACTTAATTTTTTGCGCCTTGATGTCTAGGTTACTTTTATCTAGGTCTTTGAACGACGCATTGCCATAATCGATCGATGTTTCTATGTTGGGGAATTCGATGGACCCTACACATCTCCACATGGCATTGATGCGATGAGAGCGCAGTGCTTGGGGGCCACTTCAGCTATTTACGACTACGACATCTTGACACTGCGATTCAGTGTGATGCAACCAATACCACGGCTTCTGGCCGCCCTCTTCGGCCACGCGCTTGAAATGGGTCTTCCGTTGAGTAGAATTGGCCTCGCTGATAAGGTCAGTCATACCCCGAACTCTCCATGATAACTTAGTTGACTTAATTCCAAGAGAAATACCATCCCTGAAATAGCAGGGATGTGTGTCTTTTGCCACACAAAGTAACCCGGATCCAATTTCGATTGTTGATATTTATTTTCACCGTGTTAAGGGGTTCTTTCTGAATAGGAATTCGCAAACCTTGTCATAGAGAGGCCACTTCAAAACATCGCTTTTATTGCCCAGTGCTCAGCTAATCTTTGGGTCAGAAATGGGCAAATGATTCGAAATATTGTAAGTTCGACCTAGCGTTTTCTTATTTCTACCTTGCCACACTTGTCTCAATAGTTTATTCTCCTACATTAAACTCTTTAGATCTACAATATGTATGAGGGCCTTCGAGCGGAGATAGTTGATCGCGATTACCAACTCCTTCAACAGGCAGCGGCCGTTATACCAGCGGATGAGTTTATTGTTCGGCTTATTCACAAACTAAATCTCCTCGATTTCATGAAGTACGTACTCCTCATTCTTTATACACTTCTACTGCTGCCAGACAGGTTTACTCATTGCATGATTACCGTTCCTGCTTTCCTTAGTGAAGATCAACCTTCCATCAAACCAGGTTGCATTCAATTCCTCGAGGCGCTTCTTCGTACCCTCCTCTATCTGGTAACTCATCGCACAACAGTTGGAGTGGGTTACTTCGATCCCAAGGTTTACACTTCGGTGCCCTCCTCTGCCTTTCTCTTTCCCGATGCCAAGCTGGGGGAAGTTGACGAGATACTGGAAGTGAACTACGGCCAGCTCCTCGATGACGTGATCCATGTGCTTTGTATCAAGCCCATGACGCACTCCAAACTTCTCTCTACTCTGCCGCCCCAGGCTCCGGGCTGTTTGTTGCGGAAGGCTCCGCCCTATCCTGGGTGCGAAACAGGGGCGTCAAGTTCTCAAAACACCTGGTCAGGTTCGTGGAGAGACGGTGTTGAGGAACCACTTTCGAAAATCCTTCAGCAGGTTGCAACCCTTGCCACTTGTGGTACCAAGAGGGTGTACACCATCAGACCAGAAGTCATCGTGAATAGATTTAATCGTTTTTACTATGGTTACAAACAGACGGAGCAGACTATGGTGAGCGCCACATGGTTGTACGAGCAAGACTCAATTGTTGTTAAGTTTGATACTTGTCTCCCTTGTGTCTTGCCTACCTAGGCTGAAGAGTACGTGACACGGGTGCTGAAGCAGTGGTCGCAGAAGTCTAGTGACCCGGCGGGCACTCGATGTCAGCATCTTCCCACGCCGCCCCCGCTCCCGCGACCACGACGACGCTTCGTGTCTACGGTAGAGAAGGGTTTATTACAGTTGGTGCAGTGCACAACTTTCGTACGGCTGCTCCGCCGACTTCTCGGTGTTGCGGTAGTTCACGATCCCTCGCAGTCATGGTGGTCGGAGACCCTCACTGAACTCATTCTCCATCTCATTGCTGCAGCTCTTTATGAAGACGCTATTGCCTTCTCGTAAGTTTTTGCTGCATCAACTTACCGAATTCTTTTATTTAGAGAACATTCTTCTCACAATTCAACGCTTTTGATATCGTGAATAATTTCTGCATTTTTTGATACACGCATAAACCCGTCGGCTCATTTTAAGCAAGTATTCGCGATCAATCGTTAATGATAGTCATTCTTTGCGTACCTGTTTTCTTCTACGACATTTCGCTACTGTCGCACGCTTTTGCTGCGCCGATATGCTCACTAGCAGACGCATCAGCTGTAACTACTTCTGACCTCTATAAATCAAATGTAAAGGTGATTAAAATTAGTATTAGATTAAAATACTTGCTCCACGTGTTCCCTCTAAGTGATCTCAATGATTGGATAAAATAAGCATCTAATGACAGCAAAGAAACACCGCCGTCTTTTGTGGGCAAAGTACTAGGAAAGGAAAAACGCATTCAGTCGCGCAAGCACGTCTATCACCCATTTCTCACCCGGTTTGCGAAACTAGGAGCGCGTCACTGTGACTCAATTCTTTTGTTTCTTTTTTGTCACACAGAGCGATAGGCCGTCGGCCCTTCATGGAAGCTGTGGCACGAGTACCGATCGAGGAGACACCGGAGGAATTGCAGCGATTGGCATCTTCTCGACATTGGGCCAAAGCGTGGTCAGGTGAGGAGTCCGGCTCGGAATTCTCAGCCGAAAAGTAAGTAGTCCTCCCTTGTGCTTGTTTGTGGCTAATGTTTTCGGTATTTTTATTAATTATCACCTTTTAGTAACTGTATTCTCTCGCGCCTACTGGACCTGCAGAATGACCGAGTGGATCCTAAGGTGGCTCATTTGGCAAAGTATGTGTTACATCGGTTGCGTTTACTTGCGTGTCATTGTATATACATAACTTGCTCCCTGTGTAGGTGGACCGTAGATCTGTGGCATGATGTGGCTTCAACGCCACAAGGCGAGGCTTCTACAGGTCTGTCTACCTTGGAAGTTGAAAATTTGGTAAGTTAGATCTCATTTGAGATGTGTGCAGTGTATGCAGAGAACCGGTTTTGAATTTATCCAGTTTTCAATTATCATAGGAATCGGAGGCGTCCAAGAAGCAGCAAATGCTGGAGGCCAAACAGCGTCGACGAGCCAAAATCATGGCGCAGATGTCAAAGATGCAGCAGAAGTTCATTGAGACGCACTTCAAGGAGATCTCAAGTGCTAGCGATAACGATCAACAGATGGTTGGGGTTCCTATTTATTGTTTTGCGCCGCCTCGATTGAGTGTGACTTATCCTGATTTTATTCTTCTGTAGGAGACGGCCGATTCCTTATCCTCGAGCTCTAATAACTATCTGTCTCTTGACGAGGCCGTAGCGAACGCTTCCTTCGCCACATTTAGCGCTCTAGGTCCTAATCGTGTGGAGGAGCGAATTTCTCAAGTGCTGGCCAAAGAAAGGTCTCTAGTCACATGTGTGCTTTGTCTGGTGAGCTCACTCTTGCTTAATCTTATTCCCACCCCTTTTTTCTCGCTCTTACCACTCCACAAAATGGCCCCTCTTTTCGCCCTTGTAGGATGAGGCACCGGAGGAGGAGAGACATCACATGGTGATTGCCGCATATGGCAGTCGCTCCAACGTTCTCTCGGTCTCCTTGCCTCACGGTCAAGCTGTTGATTTCACCACTGGTGTCTGCAGGTCCGATTGTGTAAGGACTTGTTTTTCTTAAATTTACGTAGAATCTTTCGATATTTGTATTCCAAAGCTTTTGAGGATTTCTTGTGCTCGTGTTAGTGGTTAATTCCAGTTCAGGAAAGTCCGTTATATTTTGGAGTTACACGTCTACCCCTCATTAATCGTGAAATGCACTGTATTAAAATGACTTCATTCCCATTGGTGGCATGCAAACTTGGTCTTACTTTAAATGGGCAAGTTTTTTCACTTAAATTTTCTGGATTTCTGTTCTCCTTCAGACTGAGCAGACTTTGGCGGGGATTGCTACAACGGCAGTGGCCACCTCAATAGGCAGCCACGAAGTCACTTTGACACAATTGCCATATCTACTTAGCGGTTTAACTTCTGGTGCACAGATGGGCAAAAGCGACCACGGCAACAGCTATGAAGCCTGTGTTGACCGATCTTCATGTGAGTGGTGAATGCGCGACTGAAGACAAATGTGTTCTTTGTAGCGGACATTTTAAGTAGATACTCTCTTGTTTTATAGGCCTCCTGGCAGGGGGTGGTCATTCGTCGGCGCCGGTATCTTGGACGATGAAGTCGGATGTCCTTGATCCTTGGTTTCAACGCCCTCTCATCTCCAGCAGGTACCCTGTAGGAGAGGAGGGTACGTTCATCTCCACCTGTCCTCACTTCATGCATGCTACCTGCAAGGAGCGGTACTCGGAGCGGTTAAAGGAGCAAAACGACGACATGCGGCAGTATGTAACCCCTGATTCTCACCCAAAATTTATTTTGCACTTTGACATAGGGTCCAACATAAGTCTCTTACCTTTTAGGCATAGATATGCTCACAGACCACCCATGTACGAGTTTCGCTGCTCTCTTTGTCGTTCCCTTGCCAATTTCGACTTTCCAGTTTTCGAGCGTCTGCAGGACTCAGTATCCACTGAATGGCTGTCAAGATGTCTCCGAAGACCTACAGACCTGGCTTCTTGGCTGAGAAATCTCCACGGATGGCTTAATGAGTCTCCAAAATTATCCACATCAATCAATCTCAAAGTGAATTTCAGCATTACTGAGGTTTGCCATCACCCTTTCTCGTATTGTCGAACTTTGGGCTTTAATTTTACATTTGTGTCCTGCCATCCTCTCTCTCAACAGCTTACGAACGTCCCAGAGAGTTTTTCCAAACTCTTCGGCATTTTGACTGACAACAATACGCGCGATCGAGATCGCGTTCTTGAAGAAATCTGCTCGATTTGCGAAAACTCTTTTTCCCGACACGATGCCGAAGAGGCAAAACAGGAAGAAGCGAGAAGTGGGATGGTTGCAGGCACCTCAGAGCATCGATCGCGCTTGCCCCGCGCCTTTGCACGTCGGTTTTTTGGTGCTTCGTCGTCATCCTCGCACGAAGACAGAACGACACTTTGTCGCGGACAGCAGACAATCGTGCCCCTTTTACAATTCCCTCGATTGGATAATTTCAGGGTGTCCGAAAATCTTTGGAGCTTTGTTAAAAACTTGGTTCATCTCAGCCAACCAAGGCCCATTGAGTGCGTCCAGCCCCTTACCGCGAACACTGGTACTGATGGTCCCGTCAACTTCAGTACGTTCCATAGTGTCGCGTGTTTGATGAGTCGCATTAGGGAAGGAAAGAGATACGGTTCCGTGATTGACTGTTTTTTATGTTAAGTAATGATGGACAACGCTGAAGATGCACCAATTGGGTTCCCTGGGGTGGATCTTGACGAAGCTGATGAAGACAACGACAACAACGTTTTGGATAATGAGACGATCAACGCAATTCTAAATGATCCCGGAACGCCTGCGTTAGAAGTCAATGCAACATCACTAATTATGCAGGCCATTGCACCTGATGCGTTTCGACCACCAGATAGAGGCCATGGACAGCGGCGTGCTCCCGGCTCTGGTGCTACCGCTTCTGCTGCTACTGCTCTGCCGCCATGCGTGTGCGAGGCGGTGGAGGAGTTGCACACCAGCCTGGTCAGCTGCTACTCACACCTATTACTGCTCAGCGGGCGCTTGGAGACCACAGTAACAGAGTCAAGTCGGCGGTTAGGCCAAGCAGTTAGTCGGCTACGTGCGGCTCTTGTCTGCACGCGTCGACGTAGCCTTCAAGCCCTTCATGCTGCAGCTTCTGCCTGGCGCACGCTTCGACACTCCATAGCATACACACTTATCGACTGGGAGAGAGTATGCCATATCCACTAATCTCCCTTTCACTACCTCAATAAGTACCGATGCTACCCTGCTAAGTTTACTACCTTGTATTGACCGTAGTGAGTCTTTATCCACTGGATGCATTGTGCATCTTGAATCGAATGTGCCTCGGATTAACTTATGTCGTTAATTTTGGTAGTTTTTCCCAAATACGTGCATCCACGTGCAGCATTTTCTTGATTTTGTTTGCAATTTAAAATGTGAGTTTTGTGTTCAGTTTTTGCAAGTAGGCTTTCAAAAGAAAATCTGCTACGGGTGAAATTCTGGGTACATTGTGGGATGCAAGGAAATAGTTTTACAGTACGGAATTCACGCATTGCATCCCCCGCATTTTTTGGCAATCTTACGACACCTTAGCAAATGTTCCCTTTCACTTCACACCGTTGCTGAACTTGGTGTAATTCACTCCATGTCTGCGTATGCGTAATTACAGCTTTTGAGTCATTGACAGTCGCCATAATATTCTGCCACAACGGTAATGGAAATGGGTTATCTGTTTTTACAACGTAGCACCTGCGCCTTTTGGGCCCACGAAGCCACTTCTTCAGCAACGACATGGCGGAACGCCACAGAACAGGTCTTTGCTACTTGATTCGATCAGCTTTCCATGCTCACGCACGCCTGGCACCCGTTTCCAGGGGCGTTTTCGGACGAGTTGATGGTGATGGCGACAATACTCGGGTTCTTCAATGGCTTCAGCAGCGCGATGACCCTGAGTGGTGGTGGTGGTACTGTTACTTTGCCCCTCTGACAGGTAAAACCACATTAAAACTGCTTTGCTCGCCCTTTACACCAGCTTATCTCTCCCTCTTTAGCCGAAGGTTCCAAATCCTGCTGTTGCTTGCATAGTCACACGAGGAAAGCATCACATTTGACTGAGAACGTTACACGTATTGCTGTCACCCAGGACGCTATTCGTCTTTGGCGTCTCCTCCTGCCCGACTCTGGTAGCCTTTGCGACAGCAAGCCCATCACCTCGTCTTCATCTTCCATACGTCTCTCTCCACCACCCACCACTTCCTTGGCAATCGGGGCGTCATATCAATCACCCGATGCTCTTGGTGTTCCTGCTAGCCTCCTCTGGGAAGTGAGTTTACCTTTCCCTCATTCTACCAAACTGACACACTGACCGTATTCGGATCTCTTCTCCTCTTGCACATTAGGCCGACATCACACACCTATTCATCAGCCTCCTCTTCTTGCGCCCGGGTCTGGAGGGCGCGGATCAACGTGTAGAATGCCAGAGAGTACAATTGCACGAACGCGTCTCCGTGGCGGAGACAATGGGTCAGCTGCCCGACGTCGCTTGCAACGAGGGCTTTCCACGACTCCCAATGGGTGACTCACACGAGGCTTTCACTTTGCGACTTTGCTATCTTGCTCTCCTTGTTCAAACTCTCCTTTCTTGGCAACCCCAGCATTCTTTTGATGAATCTACCACCAGTGCTCTACGAGAGCCCTGTGCCATCCTCTGGATGAGTGATAAGGTATACTGCTGCCTCTTCTTTACACTGACTTTAAAAACATCGGTCTCATGATTTAACGCGCCTTGCTTTTCTTGCAGCTATTAGCCGTGCGCCGACGTTTGCAACATCTTTCCGGCCTTCCTATATGCACGGTTGAACCCACATCACAAAATCTGACCTACCTCTTCACATATATCCACTCTCGTTGTCTACCATTCTTGCGTATTGCCGCTTTTCTGATTTCTCAGATCACTAGTCTCGACGTGCCCCCAGAATTGTCCCACCCGTCTGAAGACAAACCTTCATGTACGTTCCTGTCGTCCTCTTCCCATTCCGCTCGCCCTATGCATATCTGCTCACGATATCTTCACCACACATTGTTTTCTAGACGAATTCAGCATGCTATTAGCATATCTGGGTTTGCCCCAGTCACCATCTGATCTTCTTGTTCTTCTCTCCGACGCGAATGGTGACGCGGACGGGACCTTATCGCCTCCATGCTTGGCTGCAGAGGCGTCAGCATCCAGCTCCCTGTGGCTAGCTAGTCTGATGACTTCCTGGTGTCTTCTTGGCCGGGATTCTGTCTCTCGATCTCTCTACACCAATTATCTTCTACCTGCCTACCTACCACCTTCACAGGATCTTAGATCGGCAGTGTCCCTTCTTCCCGAACCCTGCATCAATCCTCCTCGTCTCATCCAATTACCCAAGGAGTATGTCGCTCTCATGGCTCTTGCGACAGAACTAAAGTAAGTCAAAATTTTTATTATCAAATCCCAAACGATCCGAAAGCAAATAGCACTAATTTTTCTAGGAGCGTGCACACCGGTAGCAACATCCACTCGGACCCAAGTCTGTGTTTGGTGTGTGGAGCAGTGGCGTGTTTCGCCTGCTACAGCTGTCGACGGTTTGAGACGATCCCAGAGATGGCTGTGAGTTCAGAGAATGGCAGCGTCAGTACTGTGGGACGTCGGGAGGCCGTCGTCTACGATATTCAGGCGCATGTGCGTCGCAGCCACTCAGGATACGCCATGGTGATGCTCTTCACTGGCGGGGTTCTTCTCTTCTCTGATCAAGGTCGTCGGACTACGGAGCTGACGAGCCCCTACAGGGACGAGTTTGGCGAGCCCGATGTTGGTCTTCGGTGAATGCACGCTCTTTTTTCATCTGTAAAAACGCAAAAAAAGTATGCATTACGTGTGCGGTTTCCATTTATCTTTTTACGCAGACGAGGCAACCCGCTGTTCCTCAATGAGAAGGCTTACGAGGAGTTGAATCAAATTTGGCTCAATCATCAGATGAACAGCGCGACATCAGCGAAGCTATATCTCATCTAGTACGCAGAGTCCTGTCTTTCATACGTGGAGGGATGTCTTAACCCTTTTTCTATTACAATCCACCTTTTCATCCTTTTTCCTGTTATGGCCATTAGTTTTATCATCCCCATCTCTAGACGTCTTACATTTCCGTGAAACCAGCCAATATCGATGCTACCGCCGATGGCTCATGCATGCGTCAGAGGTGTTTGGCTAGGTCATGGCTTTACATTTCATCTCATGGGCTCATCCACTCCGCTACCATTACGCTGTCAGTAATATTTATACTTGGCGTTTCATAAAGGACATTTATGAATATCTGGTGGTGTTTCCTTGTTGGCTCACAGTTTCAGGACATGGAACATCACCAAAATGCGGACAACTCCAGGTAATTATCACTACATGCAGCGGCTTTTATCGTGGAGTGGTTTGAGTGCGCCTCATTTCTATAACTTCAGGAGTTACTTTTTGCTCAAATGCATGTAAATTGCTCAACTGTGGCAATTAGAGTGGTAAAGGATGCGGCCTTTGTGCATTTAGAGCAGCACGATATGCATATGCGAGACGAGTTTTCTTTGGGGTCTTGACATCCTCTGCTCATTATGGGACGTACTGCTCCGATGCATCGCTTGTTCAGGATGCGTAGCAGATTCACTGGCTCCTTTGTTTCTCTATGTTTGAGGTTGAGCGAAGGGATTTTGAAAATCGGTTTAAACGCAATTGGTAGACATACAACGTAAATTGGAGCTTTCGCACCGTTTCCCAGAGCAATACCTTATTGAGAGGTATTTTTATTTGTGTCAACTTGTGAATAGATTGGCTTATAATTTTTCATGGGCAAGAATGGCTTTGGTGGCGGTGACTCGTGTTGCAGGCAGTTTGCAGTTTTTTTACCTTCTTCGAAATGGATTCGCCAAGGCATTGGTCCATCGGTAGATCCACTGGCTGAGTTAGGTGAACGACGCCAAACTTGAGTCAAAGTCAGGTACACTTCTATAGGATACTGACATGGCAAATTGTTTCCTAGTATGCTAGTAATTTTATTTGTAACGGATCGAGACTTCTCTGACGATGAGAGAAGGCAACGCTCAGGCAGAATATGTATTCTAAATCTGCAGAAGGGCTTGTAGGTTGCTGACATGACTCAGGGGTCAGTCCACCACGCAGATGTTCAAAGCATCTCTTTTTACGGCCAAATTAGTACCTTTATTAAAACCGAGACGGAAACAAATGATCAGCGTATCTTGTACCTCTTCTTCTCTTTTGAGGTGCGTCTTGCGCTGTCCTAGCTCAACTTTTAGCTTCAGCCATCGTAATGTGATCGGTGCTCTAAGGAGAACAACCACAAGATATCTTTGCCAGTCATCAAATTTTCGCGTAACTTATGCGATACTTGACCATAACGCTACCAGCCCATATCGGCAGGTCTACTAGACCTTAGAGTTTGGTTTAGTTTGAGGAATATGTTTGATGAACACACAAATCCACCCGATAAGTCGTTATCATTTGGCCATTCACAAACCTAGTTGCATGCAAATTCTGGGAAAGGGTCATCATTCTGATAGTGATGGTGATGAAAGCCGCTGCTTTACCAATTAACAACAAATATGCCTTAAAGGAAAGTGGAGAATGAAGTGTGACGCACAAAAAAGCAAAAAGATGCATGTCAATGTGGATGGCAGCTTTGCAATGATGAGCGGCTTTAACAGCAAACCACGGACTAAACAATTGCCAAAGGTTGCATTCGATGAAATGCTCAATGCATTCTAACTCATGGCGGAGGGCACGAAGCCTGCAAGTGGACGTGAGCACTTGACAATAATTAATGCTCAATGGGTGGATGCCACTGCTCTGCCAGGGCAAAACTAACGAGTGTTATCAGCCGCCCGAACGTCTTACAGTAGCTAACAGTCAGTCCCAGGCTTTGCCCGCATTTGTCATTTATCTACTCCTACCTCATTATGGGCGCACAGGAAGATGGCAGACAAATTGCTCGAATTATGAAAGGTCCCCAAATTCGGACAAATGAGAACATGGGCTACCAATTGAAATAATTTACCGAGAAGGAGATTCCGCCAATTTTCAAACGCCCAGTCACCAAGGTGAACAAATCACGACAAATTTTAGTTGGCATTTTAAATGATTAAAATGGCGATTTCGTGTGATAGAGTCTGATGCGGACCTCATGGTAGGGCATAGCTAGAGCATTCTTGGCCATTAGGTATATACCCAGACATGGAAAGGCATTAGCCTCAAATGCGCCAATGCAGCACTGGAGAAGTGCGGTTAGGAGAGAAAATCCGCACCACAGGGTGGGTCGACCCTGTCAAAGGACCTTTCCGGTTGCCGCTACGATGATGGACATTTCCGCGACCAGTCATGATTTGGAGTTCGATTTTCTTAGGACTTTATCTCCTCCTGAATAGGCCCCTTTTTAGGGTTAAGATGAACCAATCCTGCGAGCATCCCAAAACCGTACTTTGCTTTACCATGAAACAACTCAAGGAAACTTATTTAGATGCCACACTTACTGGAGAGTTTATGAGCAAAACAAATATTTACTTAGGATTCGACAGCGCGGTAACAAAAACAAGCTCAACGAAAGTGATGGTCAAAAGGTACCTTCTTGCCTGACAAAACTTTTAGTGTTCCCTTACGTAAATGCCAAATGATTGCCAATCGAGTCACCATAAGCTTTATTATACCCCACAGCACTTTCCCAAACGTGTTGGTCGCAAAGTTGACGAGAGACCTATATTAACTCGATGATGGAAATAAGATGGAACATCCAAATATCCTAAAGCAGTTTTACTACGAATTCGTTTTGCACATGACGCAATTTAATAAATGGAAGTGAACTGGATTGGAGAAAAATAAGGAGAACTGACTAAATCCAAAACCAATCGAATAGCGAGTGCCTGAAGCGAACGGTTCCATGCAACCTCCTAAAAGACAGCATAAAGTCTTTGTACGCATAGTTAGCAACCGCTAACTAACATCCCGATGTTCACATGCAAATAATAAAGGATGTAATGCTTGATCAGAAAATGCATTCGGTAACAGAGAGGATTTGGCCACTGGTATTATCACTTGTTCACCCAGCAAAGATAATGTAGCCGCGCGTGCTAACAGCCTCCCTGTAGTGTACTGCTTGTTTGCACTGTGGGTTGGTTTGACAAAAGATGATGGCGGCCATCTTGAACCTTGCTGCGTGGGCTGGCCTCCCGGTCATGCCAACAGCCCCTTTCCTTCCTGTCCTAGATACACGTATCATGGTCAATGTTTAGCCCTTTGTCCGCCTTCTAGGGATGCTTGGGGCGCTACACTGATGGCAGCGGAAAGCGGATTCGAATTTGTGCATTTCCTACCTTGATTTATCCTGCAAGTGGCATATTACAGCGGTGCAAAAGAAGCGCCTTTGCTGGAGGGCTAAGCACTACCTCTATCTCCGATACTATTCCACTCCCGTGCTCTACAGAGAGGCTATTAACAACTGAAGCGATCCTAACCGTGGACCATCTGGAAAGGCGGACGGTAAACTAACCTCGCAAAGGATGTAGCGATGGTCGGCTGAACCTCTCACTCCGAAGATAGTTGGCAAGCTGGGCGAATCTCCAGTCCGAGTCGCACTGCTATGAGGGATCATTGACGTGTTGTCAAACCTCGCCTCATTTGCGTCGGATGTCGGCGCCTGGCACGGTTAGCTCGTGAGTGCTTCTCGCAGTACTGATTACGTTGTGATGGCTGAGGCACGAGGTGGATGAAGAGACGCGTCGTGGACAACGCTCAAAAGAAGAGAGGGAATATGCAGTGTTTTGTTTGTTTGGACTGTTGGTTGGTCCGACACGTTGATGGCGGCCATCTTAAAACCTGGCTGCGTGGCTTGGCCTGCCGACCATGCCATCGGCCCTCTTCCTACCCAGCCTGAATGCAAGTATTCTGATCAACACCTAGTCCTCTCTCCGTCTTATAGGGATGCTCGGGACGCTACACTCCCTCCTTCCGTCTATTACATTCATATGTATTCCGAACTAGTATTTTGACTTCTTTTACCTTCAAAGGAGCAGTGGACAGTTAAATATGGTGTTCCGACCTTTAGAAATATGCCAAATAAAACCAGTTTTTAGGTCAATTTGGCACATTATCCAGATTACACTAATAAATGCAGACAGCGTATGTAGTGTTTTATTTGTTTAGACTGTTGATTGGTCCGACATTAGTGGCGGCCACCTTTAACGGTGCTGCGTGGTTTGGCCTGCCGGCTATGCCAGCAGTCCCCTTCCTTTCCCTCTAGAATACATGTATTCTGACCTACACCTAACCTTCTCTCCGTCTTCTATGGATGCTCAAGGGCTGCAGCGTGGCTTCCCAAATCTTCCCTGAATGCGGAAGGAGGCATAAAAATATGACGAAATCTGTGTGCCCATCGAGTGGAGACATTGGGCTGCCACAAACAAAACTTCGTTGCAGCATATTTTTGTGAGCATTAAAGGTGTCACTAGAAAATTGAGCCTTTTAATAACGGGGACGAGGGGAGAAAAACGGTGAAAAGTTGCTGCTGAACCATTTCTCGTGAGGGGTGCGTGCATGCTTAACATATACCGCAAAATTTTTTATAACAGAGAGAAACCCTTTAATTCTGCATTGTGATGCTGGTCGCTTCTTTAACACCATTTCGCATTGTAATGCTCTTCTGAAAGCCGCCACGCAATTAATCATTATTGTCCTCTTGTGTGAAAAAAAACCTTAACTTTGCAAAATTTCAAATACTCTTAATTTATTGAAACACGATTTTTTGTGCATAAAGCAATGCACTGCAAGCCAAATATTTATTCTACGATTTCGTTTGTTTTAAGCTGTCAATTAGTACACCGACCATTGCAAGTATATTTGGCTTTCGCCTTGGTCATAAAATCTGAAAATGAGCATATTTAAATTCAGAGGTGAACTCATTGGGCACACAAGTGACGTAAGAGGGCTTTGCTGTCTTCGAGATGGCACGCTTGTGTCGTGTTCGCGGGATATGTCGATTCGGTCTTGGAATCTTGATAAGTATGCTCATTGTGGATGCGCTAAGAAGCTTTGAAATTGCGATTAATTCTTCGATGTTTTGGCTCTTGCTTGAGTTGTTCCGGATTTGCTTTCGAATTCACTTCTTACCAGTGAAGAGTATTTCTTAATTTTAGAAGAACGGCAAATGCTAGCGGCGTCAAAATATATGCTAAACACGACAATTACGTAACGACAGTAGTTTATGCGAAACCTACAGAAACGTTTCCAAACGGCCTTATATTGACGGGATCGAATGATAATCTTATTCGCGCATTTCTTGAAGACGAGTTAGATCCGATTTTCGTCCTCCATGGCCATACTGACACAGGTTTGATTATATCAATTTCATGGTCTTTCCATTTAGTTTGCGCACTTGACTCTAGTATTGATGGCCGTATTGTGAGCGGTTCATGGGATTCCACAGCAAGATTATGGAATTACGATACTTGCATTGGTAAACTCCAACGTAAGCACTGATTGCTTTACGGTTTTCCTTTGAGCTTTATTCTCAATTTAATCGGGTGAATATCATAGGTCCAGGAACGACGATATGGGCTGTCTTGTTCCTGCCACAGCTCCATTCGGCTGAATATCAAATCGCCACAGGCTCCTCAGATGCGGTAATAGCTATTTGGCGGATACCAAGTGCTTCGCTCGATCAAGGCTCCCTCATTTACGAATCAGCAACGCCTACAAGGCTCCTAAGAGGTCATACAGACTGTGTCCGTTCCCTGGCTCTCCTTGATACCGACCGTCTTCTCTCTGCTAGCAATGATGGAAGCCTACGTTGTTGGAGTCTTGACTCCGGGACTTGCATCGCGGAATTTTATGGGCATACAAGCTTTGTCTACTCCGTAGCCGTAGACTTGACTCATCGTTTCATTGTTTCGTCCGGAGAAGATAGGACAGCTCGTATCTGGCCCCTCCCGGAAGTGGGTGTTAGTTCGGTGCAGCAGCTAGAGTGCCAACAGACTATCTTTCTACCCTGTCAGACGGCATGGTGTGTGGTCGTCACAATCGATGCTGATATAGCTGTCGGATGCAGGTTGGTTGTTTGGTTGCTGTCTCTTGGGGTTAGTTTAATAAATAATCTCACCATATCGTCCAACCTCTGCAGTGATAATAAGATTCGTCTATTTTCGCGCATGCCTGAGCGTCAGGCACCGGATTCGGCACTGGAAGCATACGATGCTGAACTGGCCTCCTTCCGTGTGGCTGAGGGCACCCTTGGTGAACTTGACAGGCACAATTTGCCTGGTATTGAAGCACTCACGTTTCCTGGTAAGTGGTAGTTTCTACCACTTGCATATTTTAAGGTATAATGATTCAGTTAGATGTCTTTGGGAATAGCATGGCTTGCATTCAAACGTCCCACTCCTTGAAGTCATGCGCAGTATTTCTTTTAATGCAGAATAGCTTGGCTTGAATTTTTTCGATTCAATTCGAGTGTTATAGTTCAATAGGTTGTTTTTTTATTCTGATAAGATCTTTTGTCGTTGGTTTATTTTGTTTTTAAAAAATTGAAATGCTGTGCTGTCGCATAATTACGAGTTATTGAATGCTTTGCCTCAATAGAAGGTTTTGGCCATCCGAAACGATTACTAACTGATTGCTTATAGGTAATGCTGCTGAAGTCATGTTATCATTAAAAGCTTCCAGTATTTCTTGGTTATTTTATTAGAAGTAAATTTGCAGGCGCCATTGATAGCTTTGCTTTGCTCTGTCGGTTGGTGGCCGTCAACGTGTTTCTAAAGTTGATCCCATTGTTATGTGCAAATAAAATTGAGCTAGGGCTGATTTAAGTTTCCTACTGGCTTTTTGTTAGTAGGCACAGTTTTTCCTTTCAATTGAAAGGCCGAAGCGATGGTCAGATAATGGTAATTCGGGAGGAGTCGGGTGTGGTGTGCTACCAATGGTCTACAGATGGTTCAAGGTGGGTGAAGGTCGGTGACGTTGTGGGCTCCGCGGAGCACTCCGCCTCTGGGTCCAATCGCATTCTTTTCGAAGGCAAGGTTAGTGTTTCTGCTGACCATCCCTAACTACTATTTTCCCACCCATCAGTTCCAAATCCGTGGTCATTAGTTTTATCCTTTTTTGTAGGAGTACGATTACGTATTCACGGTCGACTTCGCTGATAACATACCAGCGGTTAAACTGCCCTTCAACAAGATGGACGATCCCTGGGTGGTAGCGCAAACCTTCTTGCACAAGCACAACTTACCACAGGCCTATCTGGATACAGTGGCCAAGTACATAATTAAGCAGGCTGGCCTAGATGACTCTGAAATCAGCAAAGGTGGTGGGAATGAGTGTTTTGATCCATTCACTGGCTCTGGTCGATACATTCCAACCGCGTCGACGAATCAAAGATCCGACTTCAATTTTCCTGCAAAAAAGTTCCTAACTTTGGAGGCTATAAATGTCAAATTGGTTCTGTGTGAGTTGTCTTATCTTCCTTGTGAATGGCCGTTGAAAACACAGGCGAATAATTAAGTGAAGGTGGTTTTGCAATCCTGTCCCGCAATCGGTCAGTTACAAGCTTAATCGCTCTCCTTTACTCTGAAATTGAAGGCCCTGATTCTCAAAGCATCTCCATAATGTGAATAAAGTATAGCATGGCTCTAGATTGCTAAACTTTGTGAATCACGTCAATAATCCTTTTAGCATTGTTTGAGTTTGATTGTGTTATGCCTTAGCTAATATTCATGATGCTGACAAACTTACGGCTTATAAAATTGAAATGGCTTGAAGTTCTTTCTTATGTGTTGTTTCCAGTCAGATCGCCTATAAATCTTTTCTCCTGGTGAGTTATAGTAAATCTCTAGCGCCAATGGGCTAAAACGAGTATAAGTATTACGACTGCATGATCTGCGGCAAAAGTGAATAGGGCTAGAGCTTTTAATTTATAAATTAGCTCCACACCTAACAGTTTAATACATCTTGATAAGCATTCTTTACCGACTTTTCAATGCACGACATCAGTTCGGCTCTGATCGATACCGGAATAGACTGAATACGTACTTTAAGCATTTAGCCGTAATCGCACCACATATCCTCCCTGCAGGGTATTTCCAGTAGTTAATCCATATTTCTTCACTAAAATTTCCTTTCAATTTCCTTGGTCAGCGAAACTGAAGGAGTTCAGCGCGATTGCCCCAACGGGCCTCTCGGTCGAAACATTGCAGTTAGTGGAAAGTATGAGTCCAGAGCTGTCCGAGGAGAATGCTCTTCGTCTAACTCTGTCTATTCTGAAGCTCATTGAACTTTGGCCGTGTGGTATGTCCATTATTAGCAATTTTATTCATTGGGATCATGACTCATCCTATCATTACTTCTGTTCGTGTCATTACCAGCACTTTAAGTTTCAGCATTTCGCTTTAATGCATCAGAATGGTCCCATGTTTCCTTGTTAGTTACTCGCTGAGCTTTGGTAATTATCGCCTGCATCGAAACTTACATAATCGGCACAATCATTTCCACTGCACTTCCACTTTCATCTGATTCGAAGTAAGTGATTTGAATGTGGTATTTTTATGGTTCTTTATAATACCCAGAAGTTACTTATAGCCATAGGATTTATTTATTTCACGAGGGTCAACTTCGTGTCATCCTGAAGGGGAGCTTCATCTTCTTGAGACCAGCTGCTGCAAAAATCCACTGCCTCTTTCTGGGAAACCTCGAAAACACGAATGCTTCTTGAAACTTTGATTCACCTAAATTTGTTTAATAAATTTTAGCTGAGAGGTGCAATTTACTGTTACTCTAACAAGGTGGTATCCCATTCCTTTTGGCTGTTTTCATTTTATGAGAAGCTTGGTTAAACATCGCAGCACACATTCAACCAATTTTCTTGAGGCCTGAAAACACGTAAGCACTGCAAAGTTACGATAACTCGTGCTTTAACTTTAAGTCGCTTAATTATCTTTTGGAGCCTTCGACTTAGTGCCTTCCTAATGCCAAAGTACGACCTACCGAGCGGTCTTCGCCAAATTTGATCTAGAAAATTTGCTATATCCAAATTTTCACTTGTATTGAATAGCTGCTTACAAAGGTTGGAGATGTGATTGCTCTCCTCGAAACACCTCATCAAATTTCATAATGCATTCGCTTATTTTTTCTAACTACTTTTCGCTATTTTAACCTTATCACTGCAAAATGACTTCTCCAGCAACTGTAATTTTTTTGCTAACGAAATTTTCCAACGTCTAAAATCATTATGAACATGCTCTGAAGCCGGTTAGTTAATCTTAGGTCTATGGAAATGGACGAAGCCTCACAGGTGAACAAAACGAAATCACTAGGCGTCTTTGAACATATTCACGAGGGTGGCTTTTCGCTATCGGCTCACATTCTGCAGACTTTAAACACGGAATATATTAGTGTCTTTGTCGTCGGCAAAGTCGATTTAGTTAAAATATTTGACATCAGAATGTTTAGACGATTTATCACAATTCCAACATCTTTGCCGACCGTTGCGTCTGAAATTCGACATTCACCTTCTATCCATATCCAAAACTGACGCATCTCGTTCAGTCGGTCCTCCTCCTCATTGACTTGCCTCGACTGTTTTCGACCGGTTTGGGTGAGGGTTGATTTGCTGTAAAGACGACAGCTGGAACCCAAATCGAATCAGAACTCGAAGTCAAAGTAGCAGTGGACATTAAGTGCGTTCCGTTGCTCATTGCCAATCCCCGCTACCCTGAGTCAATCCAGAAACTACGAACATAATTGACAGGCAAATGGCGACGTATGCATGCAACAACTTGTTGTGACGGGGGAGATTTATTTAGGACCAGAAGCCTGTAAGGCAATGAAACGCTCAGCTGCTCAAGAGTATGACGGTGAGATGGAGTAAACCCCGCTCACGTACGTCTGTACTGCAGTGACGAGACCCTGAGGTGAAGCTGAACTAGGGGCGAGATTATCTCTGACGATGGCAAGCACTACTATCAGGCACGAACTCATGCAAGTTCGAGAACCTAGTGAAATTATGGTATTCACGCCGATGTTGAGGTAAATAGATTAGCGTGGAATAGTGCGGCAATGGTGACTTGATATCGTGCTACCGATTCTGCCCAAATTTCACAGGACCTGTCCACATATTTTACAGCTGTTTTTGGAAAATCTAGAATGCACTCAAATTGGACGCCTCTTTCAGAACTGGCCTTTCCTCTCCTCGACCTGTTGCGATGCTTAGTGCGTTGGCACAGTGCATCCGACGCCATCTTTCAACCGGCAATGTGGACATCTGTCTTGCGCACTTCAGGTCTAGGGCATATGAAGACGGATGGTGCCGCCGTTTCGACCCTTTCTCCATCTGAGGTAAACTGCACCTTGTTCCTCTTCCGCCTCATGGCCAATGCAATTGCTTCGGACGTTGATAGGGTGAAGGCTGGCTCATTTTTGCCTGCCTCTCTACCCCTCGTCTTCGAGGAGGTCAGACTCCTAGTCAAACTGCTCGATTCGCCTACCCTGGAAATTTTTCATAACAAGAAGAATCACCTGGTGGGTAAAATTGTTGAATTGAGCGCCAATGGAATTTACTAAATGTTGAAGTCTGGGTTATGTGGATAAGACACAGTTGAGAGGCTGAGCATCTCAAATGTGCAGGTATTTCTAGTTGAGAAATTTTAATACCATTGTGGTTGCTTGCTACTTTTATGTGTGGTAATCTTGTCTTTGGGTATTAATTGGTGAAATGAAGGGTCTTCCTATTCTAAACTGCCTGGATAATGCTGCGAATTTGCACCCATTAAGTCGTTCAGTAGGAGGTTTTTGTATGGAAGTTTGTCATTTCGATGCTTGTCTTTCTTGGTCAATTTTTGCCACGTTAAAGTAGAGTCTACATTTGGCCGTGCCATCCATTTGCCTAATTGAATGGGTCGACTCTAGTGGGCAGGCATTTCTTGCGTGCTCTGAAATGCCCTATGGGCTTGATGCAGCTTAAGATGAGATTTCGATTTTAACTTTTACGCTGGTACAATGTATTGAGAAGAGGGTGGGGTAAAGTTTTAATTGCTATGAGTATCACCACCTGAATAGTCTTTCCTTTACCGTAGGGTGTATTCAAAGCGTTATGCTTCTGACCAGTAAGTTTAATTTGAGTTTCTTCTACGACAGTACTCTAGAAAACGAGATGATAATGCCTGATACCACTGCATGGTCTTCAGTTCAATCTGCATGGGAGCGCTGTCGGTTTTGCAAATGATGAAGGAAACAAGATGGTTACATTCGGCTAAATTCGATAGTAATATTGAGGTCAATGTACTTCATGTCATCTCATTACATAACAAAAATATTTGTGCCTTATGTTCCTTCCGCGCTCCCTACTCTCATGGTAGAAACTACGATAGTGGAGGCGACCCTTCTCTGTATTTTATTTTGGCCAATTGGTTACAGTCAAGAGCACCTCATAATTCCCAGAAAATCTGGAATACGTGTGGGGAAGTCCAGACCGAGTATCCTCCCTCTAATCAATTAAATGCTTTTTCATAGGGCTAGTTTGGCTTTTGGTACGCTCAATTATGCAAAGGTGATAAAGCAATTTTTTAGCTAATCACTTCTCTCAAATGAACCGTCGACATCGATGAGGTATCCCGAAGGCAAAGCAGGGAATCACTCGGATCATACTCCTTCCTTTTAGGTAGCTTTGGCAACCCTTGTACACAACCTAGCCGTTGTTGCCTACCGAAACGTTGACAAACACAGCAACATCATAACCGCAATGCCGACCTTGAGGGGCTTGCCGGGGCTGTGCGCGCGAATGGCAACCAACCTCCTGCTCTTCACTGCTCCCAAAGGTGTGGAAGCAGTTACTCACTACCCACCTGAGGTGCCGCTTCGCCTCATCATCGCTCTTGCTACCGCCGTGATCTCCTCTGCTCCCGGCCCAATCGAAGGGACACCAGTAAGTGCAGAGGCAGAGGCCGCACTACGAGTGCGCCGTGCCCGTCTCATTGGTAGCGCAGCTACTGCGAGTGAGGCCTCTGAGGCGAACGTGGACGTATCTGTGGGTTGGGAACGGATTCGCGATGTGCTGCACTTTTGGACGCGATGCAAAATCGCGCAGGCGTCGATTCGAATGTGTGCGAGTGAACTGCTCAGGCTGTTGGAGTAAGGATCACACTTCTCGACTGCCGTTTATGTACTTCCTGGTGAAAATAAAGCCATTTAATTTCCTTTTTCAATACTTGAGTCCACGATTATCTCTTCGTTCTCACTTTATTTTGAACTTTGGAAGATGTCGGCAAACCCAAAGAACGCTCCTGTTCCCCTTCTCCAAATGTCTCTTTCCTTTTTCCGTGGCTTGCTTAAAACATCTCAGGGCACTTTGGAATTTGTGTTCTCGTTCTATGCTCCTGATTTACTGATTGATAGGCTTTAAATGTGCCACTAGTCACGATAAGGCTAAGACTGGTGGTCAAGCCTGACCCGCGTGCGTGTGCATCCCATCTCCAGCTCATTCACTCTCGTCCCCAAATTAAGAAATCGGTTGGAAACCCGGCAGAATCTAGGCTCAAAAATAATTACAGATTCATAGCAAGATTAATCAGGACTTCATGCTTAGGTCAGCCTACGTCCAAAGTGAAAATCAAAACTATGCGATTACACCAGCGAAGATCTCGCTGTGCTTTCTACATGGGCTCGATATAATTATTCGTTTTAACTTGTTGGGACCTGTTAAGGTCTTTGGTTATGCACATTACACACCATTAGATATGCGTAACCTTGTTGAGGGGTTCTTTCTATTGTGCTCCCTAACACCTTATCTCCACCTTGAACTAGCCTACCGTCGATTATCCGTTCACCGTGGTTCGACTCCAGCTTACCAGCTTTGTGAAGTGGAAGTTGGTTCCGAAGTTACAGAATAATTTTGCGGAGTGTGTGTAGAATTTGGGGAAGATGCCGTCTCAGGATGTACTGGCTATATCTTGTCTAGGTAAACAATCCGATCCAGACAAGGCGAGACACGCTCTATCCGAAACAGCTTCTGTTACTGACGGCTGGGAAAGACGTGGACTAATCCAAGCGAATGGGTTCCGCTCACATTTGTTGACAGCTAACAATGAGCCTCCAAGGCCAGTTTGCTTTAAACCTCTTTCATGTTACAAATATGCACCACCAAGCAAGGGTCGCTTAGTGAGTGGCTTATGGTGAGGAAGAGCTCCCGCTTGGCAGCTTTGAGGGAACACCTCTTTAGCCATTTTGGTGTGGTTCACTTCACGCAAGAGGGAATGCTGCGTAGGTAGTGATCTGCGATGGAGGTTGTTGATTGTGTTTGGCCTACCTGCTGAGGACGAGACACTTAAACCTGATACAAGTTCGTTTGATAAAAATCAAGGGTTTCGCAACGCACATCATTCACGATGAAGTCTTCATCTTGTTTTTACAAAGCGATGCCGAATTCCACACTTGAAAATTTACCCGTGGAAAGGGCCCATCCTTGCACCTTAGGATGAGATGGGAGATATTGCTTCCCCTTTAAGTACTTTTTCCAATTAAGAATGCTTACCGTCGTGAGATAAAAATAAGAAATGGTAGCGATTACGACTGCAGGCCCATTCCCAACTTCTAAGGGAAAATGTTTCGTGGGAGTGGAAATCATGGATCCACGTCCGGTTAGGAAGGAATCCTAGACTATGAGTGGTTGTTTCAAATGGGCGCGCCATGTGGCCATGTACTGCAACGAGTAAGCCCTTCCCTCTCCTTCCTACCATTATTCGGATGGCACCCCATAATGCTAACAATCCTAAAAATGCCAGACTGAACAATTCTGATTTTGCAAGCATTTATTAACTTATACCTAAATGTCTTGCTGCAATCCGAGAGTCGCGAATTCGGAGCACGAGAGGATATTTCATTCATTGCAATGCAAATCCAAAGTTTCTCTGAGAATGCAAAAAAAACTTCTCATTTCATTCATTTTTACGGTTTGTATTGTAATACTTTGGCTGAGCTCTCAGTTGCAACCCATATCTGATTGCGATGCAGAGATTTTCAAACCAGCATCTTGTTCAAAGCTCGGTTCTCAACTCTAAAGTTCGGACTTACAAAACAACATTAACTTGGGATTCGTAATATCGATCTCTCGCTATCTTTCTCCATGACCTTTGTAGTGCTTCTTGTGAATCTAAGCTTTGAGATGCACCTCACGATGGCATTTTGTTTCCTTGTGCGAGCTAAGGTTGGGGAGCTGACATTTCCTCTAGCCGCTGGACCCGACATCCTGAACGCTCCGTTCAACCTGAGGCATGGCAACACTTTCACCACAAATGCTTATGACTGTCAGGTGATGAATCAGGGAGCAGAGGCCTTTGACGCTGTTGTCCACTGCTGCTACACTGGCGCCGATCTTAAAGATGAAGGAAAATGGGCAAATGAAGATTATCGGGAGATATTGAGGCGAATCTACTTCAGGTAATCCATCAGTAGAAACGCTTTCGTGCTGCTTGGAAAATAAATTCGTCAGTGTTTTTTGTTTGTCGGTCGAGAAGGATAATTTTTTGCGCATGCTACTGGGATGTGATTTGGATCATTCGTTAGGAAACACAAATGCGATGTTTTTAAGACACATACAAGGCTCCAAAAATACATTAGTTTTCCAGTACAGTTTTTGGCTAGATTTGCACGCTAATTCCAGCGCTGGGTAAGTATATGGAAGGCACTTTTGTCGTAGTAAGATATCGTGCCATGTTGAGTGACTTGGGCTGACGGGTATGCAGTAGTAAGAATCACTTTCTACCCTCCATTAGGGCCCATGATAGCAATTCGCTCCCACTAATAATGTCAGTTCAAAATCGTCGCAAGACAACTGCGAAAAGGGGCCATGTACATTCTCGTTCATATGAATGGATCTTGCTAAATTGTCATTGTTGGGGCATTTGAATAGGTTTTGGTGGGACGTACGCTCATCTAAGTGCTGAAATGTTAGGCCATGTGAAATCGTCTACTTTTACACAAAAACCCTCGAGTGGCATGTGATATCTGCATGCAAGTGAAGAATGTAAGGAGAGGGTACCAAAATGCTGCGCTATCTTCACCTTCGGAGAGACTGGTTCACACTTTTGTGGCACTCTAACCCCCATCAGCGGCGTCACAGCCGACGCGTTCGTACGCGCTCAGCGACGATCCTGTTACTATAGTGTCAAGACTCTTCTAACGTGCACAAACAGGTCTGTATGTAGTATGTCCTACCTCCTTCGAATAGGTGGTGCAATAGACGTTCACTTTGTCCAACTAAAGTCAGTCATCAGTGGTGATCCACCTCAGTCGTTTGCTTCTTCACGATTTGTCGGCGATGTGACTAGGTAAAAGGCTTTACTAATACCTGTAAAACGTAAGTGTAGAGGGAAATGGCTAGAAGCTCAAGGCGAATGCGTGCAAATGGTATGGAGTTAAGAAAATTAAAATTGAAGGTTTTAAGGGGAGCACGAAGAATGTGAATTTATAAGCACTTGAGACAGCGTCAAACTCCACAACTGGGTTGTGGGCTTCGTTGAGAAAAATTCTTTGTGATTTCTGCCATTATCACGGTTCAGCAGTGTTCAATTTTCAGCTTTACTGTGGGCACGATCCTTCATTGCGAGTGATTTTCTTGAGTGAGCAAGGTCATAGGGGTTCAGGCGACCATAGTGGTGAGATTTTACCGCGGCCTTGGGGGAAAATCAACGAATGCAGTTATCGTGGCTTCCCTCTCTGGTCAAATTCATCGACCTTTAGTTAGATGTTTATTACTAAACATAAATCTTCCTAGCAAAAAGTAGATAAGGTGCATTGAAGTAAAAATGGATTGGGTCTACTGGCATTCAAGACATTCGCGACAAGCTTTTCAAGTGGTAGATAAAGGCTGCGGTCCATAAATCGAGTTACTAGCTTTTTGAAAGTCCTTAAATTGTATCGTAAGATCCAACCCAAACTACAAATTCGCAGCTATGTGAACACTAAGACTGCGCAGAGCGGCAATTCGAGTTTGGATAAAAAGATCGGTCTTTATCGGATTACCTCAGCAGATGTGTCGAGGTTGTGGGACCAAGTGGTTAAGCAAACTTGTTCAGTTCTGATACGCATTATAACTGTCGGCACCACATTTCAAGGATTCTCATCAAATGAGCATAAAATGACTGGACCAAAACGGCAAAGCTATCAAAGTTCTCAGCATCACCACAACTGGACTTGATGGTTTGCATGCAAGCTATTTTGAAGTGATCCTTGAAGAAACTGGATTTCCATCACGGATCGGAACTCAGTACAAAGCATTCGAGACAAAAAACAAGCGGAAACTGACAAGCCATCTAAAAGCAGCAACATTAATTTGCATTTCACAGCATTGGAAGCTGTAGTGGATATGGCATACCATGTGTCGCAGAGGTGGAACCTGATTGGTGGCGGGGGCGACCACTGCCGCCGTGACTCCCAATTGGTTTACGCGCTGCACACAAGTATGCGCACACCTATCTCTCCTGCAAGTGAAGTCAAAGGGCTGTAAAGATATGGGACTGAAGCACCTCCAACTGTCCATTCTCGTTCTCTCCCTAGCCGCTCTCTGTGTCGCTTTGGTTCTGCCTCATTGGCATTGTGGCAGCCTCTTTGAGAAGTGTACTCAGGAGGGAGCCTCCAAACGTGACATTATGCTGGGAGTGACCTGTTGTCTGGTGATCGGAATCGCTATGCTTGCCGTGGTTTGCATTATCGACTTTATTCACCTCTGCTCTGACACTCGCTCCGGTGTCGAGAGGGTCGTGAGACTGGCTCTTCTTTACATCGGTTCCTTACTCACTTTTGCAGCTGTCATTCTGTACACTGTGGAGATTTCCGCCTCCTGGTCCTACTTCATCGCCACTTGCGGATCGATATTTGCAGTGCAGCTGTCGTTGATGGGGTTGCTTTATGGAAGGTGCTGCAACACCTACAGTGCCGGAGTACGGATTAACGAATGCCATTGAAGCTATGGTAACTATGCCCTTTACGATGCATCCATTGCTATTTCCTTGTATGATGCTGACTAGCATCAATCGCTCATTAAGTCCCTTTAGGTTTTTCCATTCCGGAGTGCCACTCTTTCCCGCATACAAATATGCTTACATCTGTCCACATCCACACAACAATTTCACGAGTTTGCCTTAGCAGGAGTCCAATTGACCTTGAAAAAGTTTTGACTTACAAATAATTGCTATTATCGTCTCTATTTCCTCATTCTTACAGTTAAAAGTCGAGGTCTGGCCTTCTCGTAAGGCGAAGATTTTGATGCTAAAGTTGAGCCACTAGAGACTCATGCATTCATAATTCTGGGACGTCTTTCTCGCGGGACATGCTGCTTGAAGTTCTAGAAATGAATTCGTGAAAATAAGGGAATTGGGTGAGGCTGCAGCTGAAAACACGGACTGAAGCTGGTACATAAAGCTCATCCGACGGCTCAGTTGGCCCTACTCTACAACCTACGAGAGAGTTAGCTTTTCACTCTTATTCCCAAGTATAACCAGCTGAAAGCAGCGATTTGGTAAATAGGAAATGAAGAATGACGGTGGCGGTTCTGTGTGCATTAGCTAACAATGCGCACTAATGGAACAGATTTTTGACCAAATTTGATTTAACACGACGCATGTTGCGATTTCAAACTGCAGGCCTTAAAATGTTAAATTTGGTGCTGATGAACTCTGGCGCGGTCGAAATCATTACTTTTTAATTGCTCACAGTGACCTTTAAGGTTGTGAAGATTATTGAATTGTGGAGACGACGTTAGTAGGTAAAGTGCTAAATTAAACGCTTCTATGAGAACATTTCCAGAAAGCCGGAGAAATTGGACTGGAATTCTCGAAAGGCGGCAATGATGTTATATGAGAAAATTGTGGCCAGTCAGCTTTTGGAACGCTTTAAATTCCGCGACATTATAGGCTTTTCCTCTCCAGCTCCAAATTTTTAGGAATCGCAATATTAGAGGAGTCTCTAAACAGAAAACTTGTAGCTAATATTGCTTTTGACAACAGTTTACTAAATTGCTCACAGCTTTACCGGTAGGTAAACGCAATTTACTGGACTATTTTACAATAGGCTCGAGTCGATCATCACAATCGTTCGTAAAGGCGGAATCGACTGAACAAGTTCGCGTGCTATCGCCAGAGGTCCTAACAACTGCCTTATGAAGATAACCTTTGAACTAAAATCACAGGAAGATTTCTGCCCATTTGAAGCAACCAAAGGCTGAAAGGATAAATTTCGTTTGAACCACACTCCTTACGTCCTGTCCTTCGGCCGAATGCTTCCACATACATGCGGCAAACCTTGAAGTCATTACATTGGTATTGCATGTAGTTGAGCACAGATAAACAAAGGAATGCCACTGTGATTTCGGGAATTTTTTGATCCCCCTGTGCCCTGGGAAACACGTCCGTTTGCAACTTTAGCGCTTTGACAGCAACAACTTTACTTATTTTTTCCAATCGTAACTAGTTCTGCATGGTGCATTTTTGTTAAAATTGAAGTTACAATTATCGTTAGGAACGTACAGTAACCAATTTTTGGTGAGCAGCATTATGGAATGCAGTTGGTGTAAAAACTGGTGTGGCGATAGGGGAGTCCACCATGTATTTCTTGTGCCAAATCCCCAGCATTCTGGTGACTTGATACTTCACATCCAAACTGGCATGCAATTTTTGACAAACATTCAACCTTCACTGCTCTCCTATTGTATATCTCTTGAGCATTAAATTCTGTAAACACAAATCATCACGTACTGTAACCTGCGAAGATGTTAATTTTAACGTAATGAGGACTACAGTGCCAGCATTCGCTGCATCACGAGGATATGCCATGTCTTGTCAACATTGCGCAAATTGCTGTTATTTTTGATTTGGTAGTGAGGTGAGAACTTAATTGCACGATTTTTTTATATTTTATGTATGTTTCTAAGTGTGCGTACTGTGGTTATTCTCGCATCCAACGCGATTAAAGGGAACTGCGTGTGCACTCCCCTCGTGCCTCAACAACAGCGCACATTGCCCTTGTGGGGATGGAAGCAGAGACGAGCATGCTAGCATTGTCAAAAGAATGCTTCCAGTCTGACTACAACCAAATTTGTTATTTTAAAGAGAGGCAATTTTGATTAGTTATAATCCATTGAGAATGAAGTCTGTCTATCGCACCAAGACAGTGCAGTGGGCGATAAGTTCGGGTGAAGCCATTTGCAACCTGACACGAGGTTTGGGAGCTATCATTGAAGCCTTTTCCTGGTGAGACTCAAGTTACCTAATGATCGTGGCATGCTTTTAAAGCATCCAATTTTTTTCAGTCAGTCTCGCAGTCAGCTTTACTAAGATTCAAAAGTAAGCTGAGAATGCGATTGAGTGATGCCCACGAAAGGCCTATAATGCAAAAGCACACTAATCTTCTCCCTTTTAATCCTAAACAAAAGATCATATGACATTGTGTAAGTTTCAGAAATCGCAAAATGTAAAAATCGACTTTTGCTTCCATAACCAATGGTAGTAGCAGTAGTTAGTTGCTGCCAACACATTTTATAAGGTCTGAATCTGAAACATACTGGTTAATAAGGTGGCTAAAGGTCTTATTCACTTGTAACTAAATGTGGGCTAGCATTACTGAGATTAATGCAATGGAAGACGACTGAACAGCATGGGCAGCTAATGTTTCGAACAAGTTACTGGTTGTGTGCAATCGCACACAGCGACATTTTACTTTCCCTTTCATGTTTCGTGCCCCGTAACACATGCTACATTATTTGTTCGCCTAGCTCTCTGTTTCTATTGTGGATCAATCAGGGGCCCCGCTACTGCGCCCCCGCCTAGCTACCTTACCTTTGAGTCTAGTTTGTCGCCCCAACCCGTTCCTTTCGTCAACAGCGCGGATTCGGAATAAGCACGATTTTCTTTCGTCTTTAGAGCCGCATCAGGACACTACAACCACATTGATCAATCTAAACATAGTACCCGGACCATACGCATGAATGGGAATGAAGTACCACTTCTCAACCCTTTGTCAGGCTTGACAAGCAATACGCTAATTCGATTCGATGTTAAAAAACTTACCTTCCAATTGATTATGCACATTCACTCTTTAAGGCCCTCATCCTCTCATTCATTCACTTCACCTCCGCCTCAAACGTACACAAGAGCAGGAGCTTTTCCCAAGGGACCATTTAGACTGCGAATGAGCAATGAGCAAGTGCATTAAATTATTAAGCCCAAGTTTGAAATTACCTAGCTATGCTTACCGCCTTTGTACAGACGGATGAGGGAGTAATTTTTGCGTACACCTTCCACGTCTGTACCGTCAAAGCCTAATTCTTCACTTTGTTGACCGGATAGACACCAAATAATCCTGACTAATCCTCTGTGCTTACTTTCGTTTAGTGATGATTTTTTTTTAATGTTAGTAAATACTGAGAGGCCTAAATAATTAAACCTTGCCCAGGGAATATCAATTTTTTGGTGGAGCGATTTGGAAGGTTTGAGGGTTGTGCGTGAATTTGATAGGCGGACAATCTCCCCGTCCAATTACTGAAATCAAAGGTCAAGTTTCAGCTAACATTTGCTGAGTCGAATACTGCCTCTGACTCACCTTGGTATGCAAGCATTGGATGGGTGTTACTAGCACAGCAAAACAGCTCTTTGCGCTTCATGCCACAATCATAAAAGGCGAGCACAACGACTTTTGATAACTCTCTAAAGGCTTATAATCGAATTGAAATAGGGTCCTTAAAGCATTGAATAGATAGAGCTCCGGGTCACATCCCGAGGACTTACTTTAATAATAGAACCGGAAAAACCAACACTTGCGCACTTCCACCTTCTATCTACCTCTTAAGTGACAATGATGAAAAAAGTCTATGACTTCTGGCAGTCGATGCTGGTTACGTTGTCCGCCATCGCGCTATCAGAATCACCCTACCTAAAGTCCCTTAGCATTCCGCAATACCTGATTTTATTGTTCGTACTTCGGGGAAAAATAGATTTGCTTGCTTTTGAGTGGCAGTTAGCTGCACAATGGAACAAGAATAGACCGTTAAGTTTGTGCTGGTTGGTTTGCCCTTAACTCAGTCATAGCTTGTCATGTGATGAGAAGGTGGTAGTGGTCAGTTTTTGACAGATTATGTTCACGTTTTCTGCTCCACAGCTTCGGTGCTTGGTCGGAGGCCAGTGCGCAAGTGCGCGCGATGTCGAGCGGATTCAGGTGGGTACACAAGCACGCCAACACCGACTCTCATCATGAGAAGTGGATGGAGGAGGAGATTGTAGTATAATGTAGTGTTGGGTAAGGAGGGCGGAGGAGATGATCAATGTTTACTTTCGACCAATGCGGTGGGCGAATTGTAGGCAGAATGAAGGGGGAGAGGTAGATGCAGATAGGTGGTTAGTCAGCTTGTTGGCCTGAAACTCGAAACGTGCCTTGCACGCACCAGCGAGCGAGTGTGGGTGCGCACCTGATGGGAAAGGAAAAAAAGGGCTTCGCCTCGCCTAGCGCCTACCTATCGTCGCGCAACTCTCCGGTCTCCAAGACGTGGGCTGCAGGTGTGCGCACCGCACATTCGCGTCTGACCAGTTCGATGCATGGGGTAGAATTTTGGAATCTCAAATACCTTTCCCACCTTAGATTAAAATTAATCTGAGCATTGCTTTGCATAATTACGGTTGAGAAAAAATAGACATGATTGAATCAATCAAAATAATTACACGCTGAAACGCACTCACTTCAGTTACACCAAAACATCATATTTTGGAAAGCTTGCTTGGAAAGATCTCGTCAGCCTTCCTGGCTCTGCTCGCAGGAGATTCGGAACTTGAAACACGGTCTTTGGGGACGATTGGGGACCTTTGCAGGTCGTGAACTAGTTTTAAAGCAACAGTCCCACGCTACTTGACCAACTAAATTTTTGCACCGGTTCTTCGCCCAATCATTTGATTTTGCGCTGAGGACTAGCAATTTCTTGAGGTGGTGGAATCCTTAAAAAACTTGTGCAGATGCATTAGTTCTTTTCCAAATGCACTCTTGACATTGCGTACCAAAGGAGGACTTTCTTTGAACACTTTAGCAAGATAATTGGTTGTCCATGACTTGGAAGCTTAAATGATGACTCCAAAGTTGCGGATAATATAAAAGCAAGTCGGGTTCCCGTTTAAATTAATTAGCTTGAACATAATAGACGCGTCAATTACTTCGTAAAGGCTTGCGATGAAGTGTGGAAAAA
The DNA here is from genome assembly GCA_023968675.1 of Taenia pisiformis. Lineage (NCBI taxonomy): Eukaryota > Metazoa > Platyhelminthes > Cestoda > Cyclophyllidea > Taeniidae > Taenia > Taenia pisiformis. The sequence continues at coordinate 3,241,681 of CM043736.1, forward strand.
ATGGGCTCGGGAATGCAATCGTGCACGATGGCCTTTAAAGGTCCAAAGTCAATGATTTGCGGTAGAAACAGGAGGGGAGGCATTAGCTTTCCACATGAATGTCTTTGACTTGATGTGTGCACGCAAGGGTTGTGCTTGGTCGGAAAGCAGAGCTTTTACATGGACGCAGGCTGCTCACATTCAGGCGAATTGTGAATGGGTTTGATTGATCTCTGTACTCTGCGCAGGTCTTAGGAGCCAGCGTGGTGGAACAATGAACACTGGGCAAAACCCTGATTCGGCGCGTAAAATCAACTCTGCTGTTTTCTCCATCACGATTGAATTAGCAATGAGACCTGTATGGAGAGTTGTGCGACCTCATACCAATGCATGTTGAAGTTTGAGGTGATTCTATAGCCCAGGAAGCACACTTTAACCGGGCTCGACCATGTTCGAGGGTAGGAGGAGCTGCAAATTGGTGAGTAATAGTGCGCTTGTCATCCCCACTATGGCTGACAGGACTGATGCATATTGTTGGAATTGCAGCAGGTCAGATGGGGCAAACCATTTGCACCGCCACGTTTATCCGCACAGGTGGTCGGCTAAAATGAGACTCCAATGCTGCTAAGGCCTAAAATGAAACTGAGCATAATCGTGTAGTATGCGTGGCATTGACCTCGAAGTGAGTATTGCCTTGCAGCACGTGAGTTTGATGGGTTGTCATCTCGAATTTCCAGTTTATTCGAACAAGTATCACCGCGACATTGTTTCATCCAGCATTGATAACCTTTCTCACAAGGATCTAGATCGTTGGTTGAATTCTCTTAGCTTTAGTTTGACAGTTGAGAGATTGCCCTTCTTTTAAACGACTAAATAACTAAAGCACAGGGACGGCTACCTTTTAAATGCACAGGTTTGAGCATAGTATAGTAAACATAATCGACAAATTTGATTAGATTTCAATGTTATGAGCCGATTTTCATAAAGGCGACTTATTACCTATTAGATGGTTTGTTTGTTGTCCTTCAAATTCACTTCTACGATTTGCCATGACATTTACATTAACCAGATGGCAAAACTTGTAATAAACGCCTAATTAAGATATGGTCGCCACGTCAATATGCGTGCACAAAGCAGGTGGACACAAAGACCCGATGGCCACGGGCACAGTCAAGATAGTCAGGTACTCTTGAATGGCCAATCGGCTCAAGTCGGCTCCACACATGAATAGAACCCCGATGAGCGTCATGGGCACGCGAACGGCCATGTTTGGTCATGCACACAAAACAAAGGCCCTCCGAATGTGGCAGTTGGATGTGGCACCGTTTCTTTTCTGTCGACGGCTTCAGTTCCCCCTCCCATAGCCGGGCTCCACGGAAGCATAATATACCACTGCTGTTTGTGTGCGTAAAAATGCATGAAGCAATGATGATGAGATTAGAACCCTTCGGTTAGTACCCACGTTAGAAAATAGTTAGAAACCACGAAGCAGTTTGTGGCTCTCGTAAATAAATTGGGCATTCAGCATAGACTAGGGCCTCAATCACCTCCAATGATGACATTTAAGCGGCAATATAGGGAAATATCTCCTTTAACAAAGTAGGACCAGGCGGGGAGTAATGCAGCTTTAAATTTAAGCATTTAAAGCTTACCCTCAATTATGCTGGCACCAAATGGGCAACACCGAGTGGCTTTTGGCTCGAAATTTACTTTGCTGACACTGGCTACCTGCATAGCAGACAGTTTTTACCAGAGGTCACCGAATATTGTCCGTTTTCGTTTGTTTGGTATGTGGAGACAATAAAGTGGTATTTCGATCCTTTGAATAAGTTGATGTGATGCCACAAGCAAGTTGATCTCACAAAACCCAAATTTTACTACTCATTTAATTGAAAGAGCGAATTAAAGGCAGAAAGAATGTCCACTTCGGCGCCAGCGTAGGACTTGACAACTTCTCCAACACATCTGCCAATAGTGCCATACGTATCTCACACTTGACAGAGATGAACTGGATTGGAGAGTTGGGAGGAGGGAGACGAGAAAGGAGGGAAATAAATACTGCCGTAGTATTACAATCGGTTGCTCAATCCTGCATTTTAGTTACTTGGGCACTGAGGAGCACGACCGTTGCACCCTCGCCCAGACACCGGTGATACGTGCTCTTTGCCTTCAGGGAATTGAAGAGACGCCACACCGTAGTGTAGCAATAAGAGATGTGGGCTGTTTTGTTTTTGTGTCTGTGGATCATGTAGAGTTTTGATGGCGACATGTGGTACAAGAAGAAGATGGCCAAAAAGCCAACTTCTAAAATATTTACAGCCATTTGATCTTAGGAAATGTATATTATCTTTAGCATCGCTGAAGGACGACTCCTTAATAGGTTGCTTTATTCTATATTGCAAGGAAGGAATCATTTAAAAAGCAGCAAAAGGCAGGTTGTGTAACACCGAAGACAAATGAATATGCATTTCAAAGGCTCAAGCCCTTCGGTTTTATGACCAAGGCTGATCCGTCGATTTGTGTGGCTTTTTCAAATGCTCCATTTACGCCGCTTTTGTTTATTTTTCGATTGAACCTCAAAGAGTTGCGGTACGGGCCATTGGAATTTCAATGGGCTAGTGAAAGCTTTTAATGCCTTCTAAAAAAGCTGCGTGCGATTGTGGCTAAAGCATTACAGCTCCCCGTGATTTTGGTGTCAATAGCAGTTCTAACTCATTTCTTGCATACCTGATAGCATAAAAGCTCAAATTTAACAAAGGTGCATTGCATTGCTTTACAGTGCTTTAAACTGTGAGGTCTGTTTCTCTTTTGTACCAAGAGTCTACCTCCTAAGTGACCTGTTTGAACTTTGTCGAGGCACTTGGCCTCAGCGTCAGCAATTTTTCGCCATTGAATGGAGCTAAAAATGCATGCGTTTCCACAAAAAAAACTTGTTCCGCTCTCTGGAAATTACGATGTACGCAGAATCATGTGCGCGTATTAGTTGCGTCGTGGACTGTTTTCCAGTCAGGTGGAACAAAGTTCGCCCGCGTTTCAAGACTAACACGAAGGGTTTCGATGCAAACTGAATTGCGCGTTCAAAGCACTCTCACAGTTTCCACTCTTGCAAATGACAAAGGTGCCAAATATCTAGCAAGCAGGTGAAGCCGAAGTGTCGGATTTTCGCTCCCTGTGTTAGTTCTTCGGGTTGATGAGAACAGGAATGTTCGAGTCCCCAAGTGTAGTGAATTGCGGTGTATCTTTTGGAAAAAGTATACACTTGATGCCGTTCCTAACTTTAATGATTCTGCGTAGCTTTCCAAAGCATTAGCATCCAGAGCTTCCCAAAACTAAAACACTACTTTCACATTCGTGTAATGTCGTCTGCAAGAAGCAAGTTTGACACTAGGCTCATAAAGCTGTCACGTGTAGCATTGCCTAGTAAAAGTTCTGAAACTCTACGAGCTTGCTAAAAGAAACGCACTCACAGACGATCAAGCGCAATAGGTTGGAATTTGATCCATACCAACCATACAGAGAGAATTTTGAGGCATCTGCACCAAGAAGCATGTTGCAAGCGAACAAATGCGATCGTGAAAGCAGCGTTCGGAGTGCCGCTGATGAGCTTATTAGTCAGACGAGGCAGTTTCTTATTTTTCAGGCACGTTCGAAATTATCCGATTGTGGAGAGCTTCATAGGAAGAGCATATAATCACACAGTGAGAGTCAAAAAAGGCTAAAGTGGGTTGCTCAGTGGCCAGTTGGTACTAGGGCGGATGTGTAGAGTGGATGCCTTATAGCTTTTAATATAGGAAGCTGCCATCCTCGTGATTGAACCTACCCGACGGGCGTGGAAATGTGTAGGGTACTTGTTCGCTACGGCCAGCACCGGCAAAGCGATCATATCCATTGGATAGAACTGGTCAAGATTGTATTAAGGGAATAAGGCCATAGTTCTCCACGGTTAAATCGGAGCATCTGGGCCCTTAATAGCCTTGAGTTAATTGGCTCGAATATCCCGGTAAACTTACAGTGGCAATTAGGATAAATGGACAAAAAAAGAAGCTGGGCGACTAGGGGAAAAGGCACCAATAGGTTTCATTATCCATGAAATGAGTAGTCACCACTGGTTTACTTTACTCAAAAGGCCATCGAAAGGCGTCAGCTCATAGTGATTAACTCCCTTCGAAGTATACCAACAGGACCGTCAAGCCCTCAAAAGTCACAACAGGGACTCTGGTGTATATCCGTAGTAAGTGGTTCTATTTATTTAGCATACAGATTCGACAAATCGAAGGCCTCGTAATCTTGCATCGCCCTTTAGAGATGCTACTTTGGGAACGCAGTTTCCGTATATCTGTGCAAAAATTGCAGAACCTCAAAGTAACATACATAAAGGCCAATAAAATGACTTTATTTGGGTCTTCAATTATAGAAATGGAAGTAATAAGTTGGCTAACAACTCCACCTGGGTATCACGGCTTAGCATCTTTGATGGTCTTGAAATTGAGATTACAGCCTACAGTATTGAACCACAAGCTTCAGAATGTGTGCTGCGACAAAAAGAAGAGGTTAGACAAGATTGAATCTTCGTGCGCGATTGCCCAGACCTAGCAGATTTCAAGGCAAAAGCATGGCATGATATAAACAGCTACCATATTGCCTAGAGGCTACGGATTCTATTGTGACACTGCAAAACCTCTCAAATAACGAGGTAAATCGCAACTTGGAACCAATGATTTCGAGTAACATTGATAGGATCACGTTGGAGAGCTGCATTCTCTTCCTATCGAAGACAATTATGACAAAGCACACCTTAAAAAGATTTACCTTAAAATCGGTCACAGAAATCCTTTCCTCCATCGCATGAAATCATTTATCCGCTTAGTTACAGAAAAAAGTGAAAGATTAACATGCTTTTGGCACTGCAAATGTTTTGCTTAACGCCCCTATGAAATGGTTGATTAGATGATATCTTCACTCGCCCAAATAGCAGCCGTTCGCCAAAACGCGCACGCAAGTGGATCCAAACGTTTCTTAAATTTACCCTTACTCAGACAAACGCGGCGTGAAACACTTATGTGGTGCCTTTCAATGCAACGACGACAATGAAGAGATAAATGGCCACTACGTCGCTGAATTTCTCTGCAGAATCCAATTGATCTTGAACTTTGCCCTGTTGGAGAAATGTACGAGAGAGAAAGAAAATATGCAGGCTGTCACTGATATCCACCAGCCAACGGTTGAGTTTAAAACAGTCCGTGTTTCGCATCACTTTCTAAATGTCACCTGGTTTCACCTTTGATGCTCTCCAGCTAATAGGGAGGTGGAGGTGGCGCCGCTCATTCACTTAAGTGATGTCTTCATGCAGCTACAACGGACAACTCTAGAGCCTAGAAACAAGCGTCGCTTTATTTGGCCATGGCATTCCTGCAGAACATTGAAACAGGGCAGTTGCAGGCTTCGCTTCCTATTGCCGCCTATTGTAGCTCCAAGGCTTCTCTGAAGTCGAAAGAAATAATAATCCCAGTTCAGGATACGCATTGCCGTCTTTTATCCGCGCACCTGCTTGAGTCCTAAAGGTGGCGCAAGAACTATCCAAATTATAACATTTTAGGGGAGCCGTCCACTTGCCACCGTTTATGTTTAATTTACATTGCATCAATGTCTTTAGTACTGGGACAAATTTGTTCTTCCAATCTACTTTTATTTTCAGCCTCTACTTTCTTCATGCATTAGCACGTTCCTTACCGTCCTCAAGTGCGCAGCTTATAGACATTTGACGCATTTGGCGTCAATCCTCGAGGTCTGGTAGCGTACCTGTGGAAGGCTAATGATCTGAGCATATCCACTCTCGCTGCTTCTAGAGTTTACGAAGGAAATTGCTAGTAACTGCTGTCAAATTGCAACACTACAATATTCAGTCTCGAAGACCTGGTTTTCGCCTAGGATCCGATTATCAATTCAATAGAAGGATGTTGAGAGTCGAAACCCGACTTTCACTTTTAACTTCAATTTAGCAGCGCTGTCAATGTGGCGCGCGGGTGGCAGCTTTTTCGGGCAAAAGCAGCAAAACGCTTCCGTTTGAGCCGCTAATTAGCATTTACGCACGTGGTGCCATCGCGCCTCTGTGGGCTTCCACCTTGGCAATGCGCATTTCTCTCGTGTTGGTGGTTACGAATTTATTTGGATGAAATTCCTTTACCAAGCCAGAAGTCGTTTCCAGTCGCTAATAGAGAAAAGCGAATTTTGCGTAATGCAACTGGCTTTCGTCGTCAATTGGATGAATATCAAAGAGCTATGAGAAAAGCTTTTAAGATAATTAATCAAGTTGCAGAAAAAAGACGCGTTTGTAACTACTATGCTAGCAACCACACAGGACATTCAAGCCCTGAAACTAGATAGCTTTGATGGCTATTTAAAAGCAAGCTCTATTACACCAAAACTGGCATTATGAGGTAATCGCCGATTAACGTCCAAATAGAAAACTTGCCTGATGCAGCACCTATTTACAGAGGGAGTAGCAAATTCGAATGCGTTACCGAATTTCACTGATTATTTTGACCTAGCTGGCCCTGGGATGTCGCGACCGTAGGAGAGAGCGATAGCGCAGTTGTTTCATCGTAAACGTCAGCATTCATCTTGCGCTCCGCATTTTTTAGTGTCTTCATGAAACGCAATAAGGTGATGCACGATTTTGACACAATCGCACTCGTTATATTCCGCTTTTATCTCTCCTTTCCTTATTCTGCGCGTTTGTTTGACCGCCTTTTCAATTTTTGCTTCTACTCTACCTCCAGCTCTTCTGCAAAAGCATGTTTTCGAGGGAGATGGCGTGCCAGACCCAATTTTTGGAAGCCTTTTGGTTTAAATCGCACTGACCTTGGTCGACTGAGTGGCCTATGGCTTTTGTGCAGTTTAATTTGCTATTTGCCTTTCTTGGCCGTAATGAAACTATAGTAGGCGTCCGGATAATTTCTCCGGCATGGGCGATTATAGACACCGTAAGACTGAACGATAATTCAGTGGAATTTAAAGTTATGAAATATGGTCGAGCGACTTCAATTCCATGATCGGTGCCTTCGTCATCTTGCTCAATTCGGATCGGGAGGACATGATCGAATGCTATGGAGTAGTGGGAAGCGGGCTTGACCACTTTTATCAGATGAGACGGACACGATTAAAGAGAAGAAATGTTTTCATTGGGGGGTTAATAGGGATCATGTAATAAATTCCTCACTGCTTGCACATTTACGGAACTGATAGGCTATCAGTGAAATAGCTGGGTAGTTTGCATTCATTGTGGGATGCAAATTGGCGATCATTATGGTAGGGCACTTTATATAAATATTAAATTTATTTGAGCATATGTCTAGTAGCACTTGGATTTTATGTGTGGATTCCTACGGTTTATGGTTAACGTGGGCTTTTAATGCCGTGAGTGTTGTGTGGCTGCCTTGATGATTTGGTCCACAGCCGACCGGTAAAGCACGACCGCGTTTAAGGCCGGAGAGCCTAATAAGGCCTTGGTCACCCACTGACCCCAGAAAGGGGAAGGGTGGGTCTGGGCGTGACTCACGCACAGCCAGTGGGTCCGGAGAGTGAGCGTCGTTTCGTTGCGAGGCCCCAACTTCTCTCTGATGCAGTGGGGCCCGATTGGTACTATACACAACACGTCATTTTCGTCCAGTTCAAGTACCTTAATGTACAAAGGATGGATTATTTCAATTTACTAGAAAAATCATGTGCTGCCTTGACATTTGGATAAAAACAGGAGCTGACTCTTAAGTAAAGGGGATATAAAGTTATCATAACGATTCAAGGTCTTCTTAAAACAAAACCTAAAATTTACCCTTCGCAATAATAGGAAGTGACGCTTTGTTGAGACAGTGGCTAATGCTGTCTCCATCAGTAGCAAAGTTCTGTAGTCTTTAACTTTCACTCGATTATTCATAAAGCAGCTCAATAGATCATCCAGCCGTCCATAGAGCTAAGAAGTTCTACAAGCATGCATCTATCGGTCACTGATGTAGCTCAATAACTTGAGACGGAGAAGTTAATTATGCAGCCACTCGCCTGTTGCGGTACACCTGCACGTCGAGGAGCTTGTGCGCTTCCTCTGGACTGAGCTCAACGTTCTCATTGGGACGGGTTTACCCAAATGAATTGCTCAGTGTCCTTATTCAAGTATTTTCGTCGCATATTTTCTTCAGTTCCTATCCAACATGCCGCACCAAATGCTACACTCACAAAGTTAGCTTTTGACTGCGTGTTGTAACGCTTTACCGTTGGGAAAATTATTTTGCTTGATATCAATCGCGATTAGTGATCGTGGGCTTCTTGAGCAGTGCTTATGGTATTTACCATAATGGTTTTGCTAATTTTTGCCATAAAGTTGCCTGTGAGTTGCCATGCCATGAAAATAATTTTCTATGAAAGTGTAGTTCACCTAAGAAATCGCTCAATTGCAAGAAATGTTACAAATATGCCAAATAAGTCGGTACCTTTGTTGCATTGAATATCCAAGACAAGAATTTAAAAAGGGATTCAATTTGCAGTAAATGTTTCAAATAAAAGCTTTCAAAATAATTGGGATTTTGATCTTCAAAACGACAATTTTGGCATAATTGATGAAATCGAGTCCACAGTTAAAGCAAATCGTCCTTAAATTCAAGAGAAGTCTTAATGAGAAACGTTGCAGAACCAAAAAACATTTCTAAGTAATCAAACGCACAACTACAAAAAATGTTGAGGAATAGAAAATCGAATTTTTTAAGATAAATGGGCAGGACGGTGAAGCCTTAGAAGGCGACTTTAGACAGTGTACAATTTGAAAGCGAAGCTTTCAGGAGCTCTATAACTTAAATGAAGCATTAAAATCTGCTCATTAATTTTAGAAAATAATGCGAGTTCTGATCAGCTTTAGGTAAAATTGCGAAAATTATATTTAAATTTCCCAAATGTTCCACGACCCATCCTGAATACCAATTCCATATGCGTATATTAAAATACCTACTAATTAATATTAAGTAAAAGAAATACCCTCACGGTACAAAATTTCCCAACACAAATTCTGGCCAAAAGTCGGTACCAATTGGAACTTATAAATTCTAATTTCATGATATTTTTATTTGGACTGCTGGCTGGCCTTCCTAGCTGAGTGGGCTGGCCTCCCGGCCATGCCAGCGGCCCGATCCTCCCTCTTGTGAATATGCATATTCTGCTCTATGCATGCTCAGGACGCTACTAGCACTAGTGGGAAAGAGAGCTATAAAATTACGTTGAAATGGCAGAGCAAAAATATAGAGGGCTGAATTATGAACTAGAGGAATTGACAGCAACTATTCCATTTGAATGCCTTGCATTGGCCAACGCTTGATTTTAATTCTCTTCCCGACTCGGTATCAGTCCGTGCTTCATATTCTAACAATCGAGGCAAGAGGCGTCCGTTGCTTAAAGTTTTATCTTCTCACCTACTTAACAGAGGAAACGACAGAACCATCGTTAGATGGCAATTCTGCAATTTGCAAGGGTGGCCTAGGAAAAATTCGACATTTTGTTAATTAGCTCTTTAGTTTAGTTAGAACTATCACAATCGTTCATCATTCACCCAGTCTTATTAGATGTAGGACCAAATAGAATTTCGTTGACCATACAAAAGTACCGATCCATAAAATGAGACCCATTTTATCAACACATGCGGATATTGGTGAAAGCCCCGACTTGATGAACACATGGCAAAAATAATCGAGTTTTCGAGTTGAATCGGCACAATAAGTTGACGGTAATTATTTTTTGCTGTAGATACTCCAATGCGCAACTGAAGACAAAGTCCCTATAAAAGAAGGGACTGCATGCATAATTAACTGGAAAATATCTTGCGATCAGTAAAATTTACTAAATCAGCAGAATTAGCAGTGGTTGTGCCCGCTAAAAAATGCTTGTTTGACAAAGCAGGCATTAAATCATCCCACTAATAGGCGACCTAAATCAGCAACGGACGCTCTGTGGCTTTAAGGTGCCACACCCTAATGGGGTTAGGGTTCCCCTCGCCCTCGCCCGCCTTCATACCTTTGGAACGAATAGATTGGTTAGAGGAACAACATATAACGCCATTAACGATAAAAGACAAAGGAGGAATTGCGGACTGAGGCTAAATACTTGGCCGTTTCTTGTGGTCAACTGACGACTGCAATCAATTATATCTATCTTTGCAAGACACGAAAACTTCTGCATGGCCACTCAGGTCCACCCACCATAGCAGCAGCGCAGGTAGTTTTATGTTACATAAGCATTGAACCCCACCAAATGCAGTTTATGGATTTTAAATAGGTGAATCTAGCTTCTTAATATGAAGTTGTTGATGCAGGTTTTACACTACAAATAAGCCAGATTGCCCGGAAGTTTATTGCTTCGATGTGGTTCCACTCTTAAGCAGGGTCCAATTGTTTGCAAGACCGCGTTTCAAATGGTCACCTCAATTCAGCATCAAAGTTAGCTGTCCCTTCCTGCATTCATTACGTGGCATTAAGACCAGCTAAAAATACCATGATATCACCATTTGCCGGTGAAACTTATCGTTTTAGTGGCGACCAAAGTCGTAGAATAGCGGTGATTCTTCCCAAATGGAAAAAAAAGAGCTTGGTTGTTTGTCTCATCGCTCCTTTCCTGGTCACAGTAATGACATGTTTTGTGATGCATATTTTGTAAAATGAACTGCACCAATTATGAATAGTTTCGCTTGAAAAAATGGCTCCATCCGGTTAGAGTCCGTGGTTAGTTCCTGCGGACCAATTAATCGCAATGTGTCCTAAATATCCTGCTCCAAAGGGAATGGAAATTAAACATTATTTCTCGGCTTATTACTCATCCACCCTCCTGCAAGTGGGGCGGGGCAACTCTTTAACTTGGAAACACTATTTCATCGCACCTCGAGTAAATGCCACCGTAACGATGCATGCACGTAGCCAGGCTTTTAAGCCATTCAAGTAGTATTTACTTTCACATCGAAGAAACCTTTGTGCCGTTCAAATGCCTTGGAGCTGGGTGGATTGAGCTTAGTATCTGCAATGCACATGTTTTTCATTTCTAGGTGTAGACGTCCTCAGATTTTGCCCCTTCTCAGTTGCCTCGGCCATCGATACATCCTGTTACAGGTACCATGTAGAGCTCCCAGTAGTCATACATGCGTCAAGCTTATAGCTTCATTTAGACTTTAACACGTTTAAATTAAGCAATGTGAAAACTTTTGACAGCCAGGCTTTTTCTGCACAACGGCATGCGCACCGGGTCACTTACGTGTTTCAGCCTTTGTGCATGTGGCGTGAACAACGACTTCGTTAAGTGAAACGATGCCTTCCATGGCCAAAGCCATCACCTGCATGAGTGGGCGGACTAAGGATTCTAGAAACAGTTTACAATCCCTAAATGTTTATTCTAGGACTGCCTGACCAGCCTACGCTTGGATCAAATTGCGGTGGCCTCGATGCGTTAGTTCCGAACGACAGCTCATTTAATTGGTGAATAAACTCGCCTTGTGTCGTCCTGTCACGCAATGGAATGTTCAAGTGATGCGTATCAGATGATATTTGGCAGCGCAAAGTTGACATTTCTTCTACCTCCTCAAAACCGTGAGAAGTCGCAGGAGTGTGGCGCAGAGTGTGGTACTAATGCACAGATTTGGAAATTTACCGACATGACCCGAAGGCGGTGATGTCCAACAAAATAAAAAAACCCGGTTAAAAAAAACGGTTAAAGTACTACAACAGCTTGGTGAAACATGCGAAAACCTAGCAAGTCATTTCACTTGAAAGGTTACGCACACTTAGATAAATAAGCATACGAATTAGTGATCCTCTTTCGCTTGTATGATCACCCCCCATTTAACGTAAACATTCGTCACGTGGAGCAAAGGCTATGCAGCCCTCCAGTCCTGCATAAATCTCATAAATTTGAAAATCAAATCGCTTATATGTAGCTCCAGACTGGCCCTTCAAAGTTGGTAAGTAATGTAGAGTCCACTTCGTCCGTAAATTGATGGGTGCTCAATAAGGGGATTGGCAGGAGCTTTGATGGCGCGACACCTACTTAAGTAGAACAAAATAGGCTAGCTTTCCAAGAGCTGTTTTTAATCCTAGCTGCAACCCAAAGGCCAGAATGTTGAGGAATCATAAATACGAAACGACTCGCCTAAAACATGTATATCCTCGTACACACAATCGCCATAATGGAGTTGAAAATCGCAACTGTTAATTGTTAATTAAAAATTTTGATCTGCACAAGAAGGAAGAGGAGCACGGAAGATTTAGATCAGAGGATAGGAAGCTGCAGTAGCAACACCGCACATATTGCCGGCTCGCTTGATACGGACATATCCGTGCTCACCCCAATTTGGTCCCCAGCTGTTCTTTATCAACCAATAAGGGATACCGTTCTGCTCCCCGTAGCCCACTAACAAAACACCGTGGTTGAGGTCCTTCATATGTCCCTCGCACTTCGGATCGTCATAGATCCCTACGCAAGAAAGTGAAGGCAAAATTCACAGAAACAACAAAAAAGTAAGATGAAAGGCACTTACCTTCATGGTACATCATGAATGAGGAGAGCCCCGCATTGATAGCAACAGAGATGGGTCCGCTGAAGGCAAGGGCCTCCATTAACTCCTCATCGCTGCCAGACGTTATGTCAACCAGACCGGTTACTTTGGCAACCGATATATTGGCTTTGAAAGAGCAATCATCAGCTTGTTCAGTGATACCCGAGACGTAGGGGTAGTCTTCTTCGCGATCTACACCACCTGCCTTCTTTACATAGTTAAAGGCGTTGTCCATGAGACCACCGTTGCATCCCATGTTTCCAAAGCTTGAGCTGCAATCCACTAGCTGCTGCTCAGATAAGCTAATGAGATTTCCAGATGCACGCTGGTACTGACCTTCAATTGCACCAATCGCCGAAAATGCCCAGCAGGACCCACAGTGACCCTGATCTTTCACACCTGTTACCCGCCTAAACGACAATACATCAATGCACGATTAAGCATTGCGCCTCACAAACAAAAACTGCTTTCAATAGAATTTTTACTTACCCTTTGAGACGCCAATCAACAAATCTAGGCAGGGGTGCATACCTAGCCAACTTTCGGTAGACATGACGAGGGATGGTTAGATTGTACTGTTCGGAGCTAGGGCGATAGCCAAGGTACTTCCTGTATTGAGAAGGACTCTAAAAACTATGAACTATACCACAACGGCTTACCAATGCAGCGAACTGATTAATGCCCATTGAGAAGGAAGACGACTCCATCAAATGCTTCCACATTCTAATAACATTTGATTCAAAGTTTCGAAAAGATGAAACACTTGGAATGTGGTTATACTCCTTGAGAAACATCTGCCACAGATGTTTAAGAGTCACTGCCTCATTATGCGATAAGTTTTTGGCAGGAGAGTAGAGCTGACTCCATTCAATGACGTTAAGGCGAGCCAAACAGAAACCAATAAAGAGGGTGAGGGAGAGAAGCAACCGCATCTAAATTCGGACATAGAGAACAGTAACAAAGGTTAAAATCAAAACTCTGAAGGTAGAAAAGTAGACGAAGACGCGAAAACTTTACACAAGTGGTACTCCCCAAAATCTAAGCATTGAACTATTGGAATGTGCGGATAAAGCGAAGTGGTCTGATATTCCAAGTGGACAAAAGACAGACACTAGAGAAGCTAATAAGATAATAAACCCGACAAAATGAAATTCTGGTAAATTTATAGTTGATTAGAAGCTTAGTGAAGAACTTGACCGGAAGGACAGCGAGACCTCGCAGGAGAAAGCAGAGCGCAAATTAGCGAAAACCTTGACCGGGATATACTTTTATCAATTAAAAAAAGAGTTTTGATGATATAAACGTTGACTAGGAAATAGTGATTCTATAATGTTATGAAGTTTTGCTAGAACTTAATAGTATCACCGCATAAAGTTTTTTTGAAAACATATACAGGACTGTCACAGATAAGATTTTAGTGGATTAATGCAACTAAGCTTATACAAAACAGCAGTACCTACCTTTTTAATCAAACCTATGTATAAGTTTGTTTATGCTAAGGGGTGTTAATACTATAAACTATTTAAATAACGATGTGCAAGAAAAACTGGCTATAATTGTAAACCAGACTTGGAAGGACAAACTAAGAACCATTCCTGTTAGCTCCTTTGCAACTTGCATTTATTGCTTTAACCTTACCTTATCGACGCTGACTTTTGTCCCTCAACTTTTGGAATCGGGCAACTTGGCCGTTTCACTTTTATTAATCGGACTTCGCATTCTTCATCACCAATTGGAGAGCGAATCCTTCCTGTGTTGTTTGTGTGCAGTGGCGGGGTTGTGTTTTCTGTCGCGCTGTAAAAGCAGTTGGTCTTTTACAAAATATGGCCTCGATTCTGGAGTCCTACGAGAAGCAGTATGGAAATCTTACAAGTGAAATCACGGCGAAGCTTAATAATATCTCCAGACTTGCTAATGGTAGAATTTCTCTTTGGAGCTGAATGGCGCTTTTAATGTTTTTTATGGCATGAATAGTTCTGCTTGGAAAAGGTGTTACGCTGAGGTCACCACTTTATTATTTTGGTGTCCTCCATGCAATTGTTCCTCCTATGTTTGACATCGTAACAATGCTTGCTCTTCAGTAGTTGGGCTCTGGTGCTGAGCTTAATTTTTATAAATCGCTTTTCCTTATTTGCTGAATTACTTTTGCCTCCACTCGAACTCCTTTTTTTACGGAAGATGAACGGAAGGTGGAGATAGCGGCAACTACGCGTTTGTTTGATGAAACTCGGGAGCTTCTTGAGCAAATGGATTTGGAAATCCAGGATATGCCTGCCGATGTGAAGCCCAAGTACGCCACTCGGTTGCAGTGCTATGGACAAGAGCTTGGTCGCCTTGCTCAAGAGTTTGTAAGAATTGTTGTAGACATTTGTGGACGTTTTCTCTATATCGGTATCTTTCAACATGGTCTCAGTGATAAATTTTTTAACTGGAGTAGATTTCTTCCACTTATCAGTCCCTTTTTTTACACTGTTACCAATGCAGCGATTGATGGTGGAGCAGTGCTCTGTAGGTATAGGTAATAATTTTGTATCGCACTTACTCTCACGGGTATTCGTTTTATCCTTCGATTTTTTTGTATTTTATGCGGCTAATCCACCTTATGGCCAACCTATATTTTACGCTGCGAAATTTTGCAATTTTTAGGGAGAGATTCTTTGGCGGCTTCCACATGTTTTATACTTTTGCCTTGGCCTGCCGGCTGAGACTTTGGAATGTGTATGCTGCTTTTGCAATGCTTGATTTCATTGAGAAATTTTCAGTGCAGTATTTATTTCGTTAAATACGTCTCATGTGGGTGCGTTTTTTTCATGGGTTTGGCCGGCTAACACAACTGTTTGATCTCGAATCTCACTACCTCATAGCCGCTTGGATTACCGATTTTTTCACCACAACAGAACCACTTCTCCTGACCTAATTGCTGCCTTTTGCCACTTTTCTACTCCAGTGCTTATGACTTCAAAATGCTCTATTTAAATGCGGTCAATCACTCCACTCTACTTCGTAAATAAACTTATCGCAATGTGTTCAGTTGCTACCTTCAGCGCTACATTGCTTGAATTATGTTAAGCCATGTTGGGATAATGCGGCCCAAAGTCCGCTCTAATTTTACGGGCATACCTTGAGAGCAAATTGTAAAACTTCACTGTTAAGGCATTTCTGGATTATTACTTTACTATTCGCAGAACTAATGGGACCCTACATAACCGTACTAACTTGTGTTTTATGTTGCTCCTCAATTTGTAGAAACGTCCTCGCTACAGCATGAACGCGGCCCCGAGTGCTGGACCCCTCTCTGATCACGGTGCTTTGCGCGAGGAGCTGCTTAGTGGGGCTGCCGCCGACTCGGGCGACATGCGTGCTAGTCTGCTGACGAACACTGAACGCGTGGAGCGTACCGGCTGGCGACTTAACGAAGGCCTCCGCATGGCCTATGAGACTGAGGAGATTGGAGGACAGATCCTCAACGATCTGGATCAGCAGCGCGAGACCATTCAGCGCAGCCGCGACCGGGTAGACTCTCGTTCATTTGACTTTTGATTCTGGGGGTTACTAGCATTTCATATTTGCTTCCGTTATAGCTGAGGCATGCGAACGAGGACCTGTCACGCAGCTCCCGGTTGATCTCAAAGATGTATCGACGGTTAGTGATTTTTCAGTTCCATGATTCGACTGCTATTCTTTTGCCTTCGAGTATATTAAGCTTTTTTCCTTTTTGAAAACTAATGTCAATCTTACCTTTCAAAGCACGTCCATTAATTTGTTACAAGCCGTTTTTTTTATGAACTGGCATTGTAATTTTTATGCTCTGACGTTAATGCCACTTGTTTAAGCATGGTTATTTCAAAGAAATCAGTTCATGATCGTCTCATTTGGGCAAACTTATTTCCTTCATTCTAGTGCTCTCACACTGCTAGCTCCATTCACAAGAATTAGTTACTCTCATTTTACAGCGTCGCATGGCTAGGTTCATTGTCAAATACCTAAATCTGATAACAGCATGCACTGTCTACCCGTGGCAGTTAATAATACGAAACTGACAAGGTTACGTTAACCACCGGAGGTCTCTTCAATGGCTGTCACCAAAAAGGGAGTGCAACCAAGGTTTTTTGTAATGTCCCGA
The DNA here is from genome assembly GCA_023968675.1 of Taenia pisiformis. Taxonomy (NCBI): domain Eukaryota; kingdom Metazoa; phylum Platyhelminthes; class Cestoda; order Cyclophyllidea; family Taeniidae; genus Taenia; species Taenia pisiformis. The sequence continues at coordinate 3,258,357 of CM043736.1, forward strand.
TCAATTCATTACCATGATGATGCGTGCCTCCACTTGTCAATTATGCGCATAATCGAATGTTTCCTTTGACCATAGCGTTATCCAGAATCGGGCCGTTTTGGCTGCGATCGGCATACTAATGTGCCTCGTCTTCTTCGGTATTATCTACATAATGTTCTTCCGTGGCTCAAGTAAATCCACCAGCGCTTCACTCCCCAGCAATCCTCTCCATTCGGTACTTGACTCCAGCAATAATTCCTCGGGAACGGTCTAGCACCTCACGCTATACCCTCTCGTGCTTATTATTTCCCAACTCGTGACTGTTCCATCTTTGCTTGCCAGCACATTTTTCAGTATCTGTGATCTCTGCCTCAATCCATTTGTGTTTTTGCGCCAGATCGCTTCCATATTTTACCCCCTCCCTCGCGTTCACCACAACATTGTATGTCTGTCAATGTATTTGCAACATTTTCTCTGTTATTGTATCTTCGAATGGATGTCCTTTGGGCTGAGCACCTTGATTTCTGCTACCCTTATCTCCCGACACGGTCGGTCGTTCTTTGTTTCCACCGTCTCCATTGCATCAAGTGTGCTGGAACCCTCCAAAAGTTGACTGAAAGGCAGAAAATTGGCCACAGGATTGCTGGCAAATTCAATTTGCATTTACTCGCCTTGAGATAATAAAAGAATCCTCAGAAGTTATTGGCAGTCTGACTAGAATCTACCGACGCTAAGGGTTGAGCAGCCTAATTTTGTCTCACAGTTTTTACCCTGGTTCATACCAAAGCTGATAATCGCAGTGAGTACCGCCTACTGTGTCGTCAAACGTTGCAGGCCAATGGCAAGGCGGAACAATGATGTGGTAGCTGCGTACCCAAAAGCCACATATCGGTGGTCCATCCATGGTGCGGGCTGGAATATAATCATGAATTGGGATGAGTTTGTGTGTCTGCCTCTGTTGACCATACTTAGAACGCCGCGTTTGTCGTGTTTGATCGCAAAATTTTCGTCTGTAAAAGTAAGCATTTATCGGGTCCGGTGAGTGCAACAGAGGCTTTCAGCAAAGTCCCAACCAACCTTCAAATTTGTCACCGTAAATGGAGCGGCCATCGTCACCGCTGCCATAGAGAGTGTCTAAGACTTGAATTGGAAAGACACACAAAAAGTACCTCCGCCCTGTATCCAGCCGTCGGGCACGAGTCTGAAGAATATGGTGTCCAGGTAGTGCATCCGATAGTTTTCACAGTCATTTTTAGGTATGACACCTAGTTCTCCTGTGCATAATTTGGTAAAATTTGCGCAAGTCTTAGGCACGATATCGGAATAGAGCTTTGGCAGTTGGGTATCAATACTTTTAAATACCTCAAAAAGGAGCGTCCCACATGAATCGCCTCCAATTGTAATAGCCATTGAAACATAGGTTCTCTAGGGTATAGAATAATTAACTCTTACGTTTCTCCTCATTAGGTTGTCTCTGTAACTATCGAAAGCTAACGTTTCGTAAAGGGTTTGAGGTCTGTAGTTTTGTAGATGATACTGTTCCTTTGCCCAAATATGAAGATCCCTGAAGTCCCCAATTGGGCTGTCATTGCAGAAACAAAACACAACACTATCAAACGCCCAATACTTGCTCCTCAATTTCTGATTGCAATCATAATAACATCGATCATACTCGCTTTTTCTCTTGCAAGAAATTGACCCATTCCAGTTCATAAAGCGCATTAAACACTGGTTGCTCGAAGACACCAGGGAAGCACTCATAAAGATCCTAGTTCTTGTAAAATTAGAACAAACAGAACCTTGGCCAGGTAACAGGCAGCGTGAAATTGCCATTTTTCGATTAAGCCAACTATTTTAATCTGCATAGTAACGCTTTAAAAAGTACTCATTTGGCTATAATTTACACTAGTGGTTAAGTTAAATAAAACCAAGTAAGCTGATTGCTGATTTTGGTGTGGGACTAAACCAATGAGCCTAACACGGTTTGAAAAACAGTAAGTGGTGTTCAGTTATTTTGTCATTTACCCAGACGCTGATTTTGCTAAGCATACAACAGATAAGCAGAGGGGTTCATGTAGGTGCATGAGACAAATTAGACAAGTTGGAACTTGAGCCTAGGTCGATAAAATGAGAGCTCTCATACTGTTATTGCTGGCCCCCTGGTCCCCTTATTTAGTTGAAAAAGTCTGCTTGAGCGTCCATATGGAAGCTATTTTTTGAGCGGCTAAGTTATTTTTGGATAAGCAGGTAAAAAACTCTACAGCTTCATTTCCAGTTACGAGACTTGTGGGCTCCCAGCCCGCAATTCACACCAGCGAGCCCTTGATTTTCTGCGTTCCTAGGTTAATTATGTGCTGATTGCCACCGCGCCTCCTGATTCCCCGTTACTACCCATTATTCCAATGACTTGATCAAGTTAATACTTTAGACCCTCGGTTTTTTCCGCTAACAGCTCGGTATAGCGCAATATTGGATTTGACCCGAGACAGAACGATTGCCACAACCTCTCGTAAATTTTCTCACGGGGAGCTACTGTTTTAGCTTCGGAGACGGACCGCCAACCTTGATATCACAAACAGGGCAACTTCGACGGGTCAAATTCCCTGAAGGGCCTTAACCAAGGGATCGCAGCGGACTCTGCTCTTGACCGTCAATCTATTCAAAACTTCCATAAGACTTTAAAAGCTAAAGCGGCTTTGCACCCCACCAATTAGGCGGAGTTAGATTAAATCGTTCACCAGGGTTCCGTTGACCCAATGGAACAAATTGATCAGTAACTTGAGTTTTGGATGATTGATCTTTTGCCTTCATGAATGATCTGTGGGAAGTGACGCCTATAGTAAACCTTTCCTTACACATCTTTTGCGAATGAAGCGAAAATTAATGGGCCGAAGAGCGCGATTGGCGTTAAGATCAGGTACCTCTTCACCCATATGAACATTCAACACCTGCCGGTATCGACCCCACCTGAGCCGTAAGTTGAAGATTCGATCACAGCACCGGGCTACTTGGCCCCAGTCACAACAACTTCCTCAAATACTCCAAACATTATAAACTGAAAACCCAGTGGAACACGTCTGCCATCGGTGATAATCCTTGGGGTAAGTAATGGCTGCCACGAAAAGCACCGGTGGAATGGCATTATCGATCAAACTAAAAGTGGAGATGTACTCATTAGATGATTTAATCATAATTGTTAGTTTTATACCCTCGAAGAATTTGATGAGTGAATTGATGAAATTCCAGAGATGGGCAGGAAACACTTGGTGCAAGCGCGAGTCCCCTTCGAATTCCTTCCAAAGGCAATCAACTTTAAGGAAATGAGTTTCAACGGCAGCTTCACTTTCGACAGGTATCAAAGTTGGATGAGAACCACTTGCAGGTGTCCATGATAGCTGGAATGCAATGCTTAAGTCATCAGACGAATGTTATAGTGTTAGGATGATAAGTCAAACTATTTTCACTAGCTACAATGCCTGAGCATAGTTAACTTGGCAACTTACCTTTTTGGAAAGGTGTGAATTGAAAATTAGGACAGAGTGACATTAGTTTCCGCACTGAGGCTGTCTTCTTAAATTGGCCGTCTGCCTTGGATGAATCAAACTGAAATAATAAAGAGTGGTTATTCGGCCATTCACTTTTAGCAATGACATTTAGTTTTCCGACAGTCGAGACGTAGTCAATTTCAACCCCTTAAGGCCTCCTGCGGAACAATATTGGTGCCCTTATCGCAAAGTAAAGGGCAATCACAGAAAAGATCGCTTCGAAGAGGTAGTATGTAAAATTAGTAGGGAAAAGAGGAATCGACGGATTGTCGGAGTACGATTTCTTCATGTGAACCACCGGATAATTTTGGGAATCCCGAAATCTTTCACAAATAAACATTACGTTTGCGAGCGGAATGCAACCCGGGTTGCAAGGAAAATTGCACCGCTTTTTGCATCCGGCCATAAAGTTCTTTTTTTAACTTCTGAAACGCAACAAAGCCTTGCCTCCATGACCATGGGATTCGTTTTAATAGATGATCAGGTATCACCAGCTTTTCAGAAAACGTGAAATAACATTGCGCATTCTACATTTTAAGTCGGTAAAGCGAAACAACTCTTGAGATTATGAAAATGAATAAAACCAAACATAGAAATCTAGATACGAATGAGCTCCGAGCTTGAATTGAAATTTTAAAAGCTTGTAGAGGGACAGGTATGACAGCAATCTATGCATTAATATACATTAGTCACCTTCTAGCATGCCGATTTTAATAAATCCAAATAAAAGACCATTTCTGAGCTCCTTTTAGATTATCATTTCAGGCGAAGTGTTCGCCGCTATTTTAAATGCAAGTATACTACTACGAAAGTCGATTTACAGTAAGGCCCATGCACCCCATGGCGGAGACGATGACGGAAGCGGCGTCCTTAATGGAGATTTCGTCGGCCTCGGGGACTGAGAGAATAATGGGTTCAGGCTGATTGTAGTGACGAAGAACCCACACTATCAGACGACCAAGGTCGATGGAATAAATGAACTGCCGCAGAGGCGTGCCCGAGCCCAGCACCAGCAGCGGCTCACCCGCCTCTGTGGGATGGAGAAAAAGCGGTCTTGCTAATGCAATCGAGAAAAAAAGGCTTATAACCGAGACTACAGAAAGTGAATGGCGCCTATTTTTGTGCTGCTGGCAAAAGTAATGTACATAGGGAATAGACAGTAGCAGTCACCACAACATCCTTAAACCTGAATGAGGTCCATAGCATTTGAAATAACTATAATACGACCAGCAACAGCTACTTCATACGCTTCACAACCTTCGGTGAAAGGTGGGACAAATTTATTAATACTAGATCAGATGTTGAGCCAGCTTTCGTCAAAGGTAGATGCAAACCACAAATAGGAAGTCGTGTTCGGTTAGGGAAAAAAATCCAATGCGGGAAAGGGAGGCAAAGAAAGTGACACCTCTTAAATGAAACCGAATTCACCGGTAGAGGTACATAGACATTTGTAAGGATGATGAAACGGTAATGTAGTTGAAGTCACTGTGACAACACAAACTTACTTTTTGCTAGGTATGCCTTGTGAATAAGAGCGGGGAGAACATGGCCCTGTTCCAAGTTGAAGTTATCGAAAGGACCAAATACGTTGGTAGGAATGATGGACGTATAAACTGTCCCACATTTCTCTGTATATGCACTAAAATGTCAACAACAGGACAGAGAATAGGTGAAAGAATGCAAGAACTTCCGACCACTCGAAGTTAACAAACTAGCTGTTGGCGCCACCGATAAACAACAATAAATCAAGGCTCATTCTACCTTACTATCCAAGCTCTTTGCATCCATGCTAAAATTGACTGTGGCGGATGGAAGCCAAATTGGATAAGGGAACGGAAACGGTACTGTGGCGGGGGAACTCATTAGGAAAAACCAGTGCACGACCAAGCCTCAGCTATAGCTAGCTCACAAAGCGCTACCAACCAAAGTCGGTTCTTCCGCCTTATGCAACAACAAGGAATGCATTAGTAGGCGAAACGCAGGCATACAAAATACCAAAAACTTGGATCAGCATGAAATGGAAGGGGGTGAAAGTGTGGTCGACCAAACTGCTATATTCTCAACGAGTAAACGTTTTTGGACTTCGTACACCACTAAGGAAACCAAGTGAGTTTACTCCGAGACGCTAAATCCAGCTATTTGTTTCGTTAGATAACCTTTCAAAGCGTTAAAATGAAACAGACACGATAAGTGGATTTGTGTGCATAGGTAGGTGTGGCATTTAGGCAGTACAGATTTCTTCATAAACACGATCTTAACGCAACAAAAAGTGAATAGGTTTCGTATAAATGTTTTAGGGGTATGGAAAACACCCGGAATTGTCGCGTGCAAAAAAACAGGCTAAAGCTGAAACTAGCGGGTAGAATAGGATATCTGCATAACAGATTTAGTGATTGAAATAGCTAAAACGGACAGCAACTATGTCAACTCCGCTGTTAATAAAGTTGGACATGTATTAGTAACCGAAAGTCGACTTGTTGATGCTTGAAATTGACAATAATACTGAGAGAAGTTGTGGAGGCAGGGATTAGTATGAGGGTGTTTGCTTACTGATTAAGTACATCAATCATACGCTTTGCGTAGGCATAGCCGTAGTTGGAGAAGTGAGGAGGCCCATTATGCACCATAGTTTCATCAATAGGGTAGGTAGTATTGTCAGGAAAGATGCAGGTGGAAAGGCAGGAGATAGTCTTCCTCACACCGAACCTCGCACACGCGTCCAAGAGGTTATCGTTAATCTGCATATTTTTCCGCTACAGATGCGTGAAGTAGGCAGATACATTTTTAAGCATTGGCAAGTTCCACGATACTTGACATGATAAGTTGGATGAACATATGAGAAAATAAGGGCAACTCTTAAGAAATAGGCTGCACTCACAAAAAAGCCGAGATTGTCATTCATGTTGGCGAAAAGTCCACCAACTTTGGCTGCCAGATGGACTACGTGAGTAGGCCTGGTGTTCTCAAAGTAAGCCAAAGTTTCTGCGCCATTGCAGAGGTCAATATCCTTTGAGGATGCAAATATCCACTCTTCGCCTGATTCTTTCAGATTGTAAGTCTCCAATGCCAGGCGTATTCCTTGTCCAACCAAACCCGACCCACCAGTCACAAGAATCACCTTCGAAGAGTCGCTCATCCTCCTTCTTGGTAAAACTGAAGGCAAAAGTCGGAATTCGCGTACAAGTCAACTCAATAATCTAAGGGCTTCTATTGGTCCCGACCATCAAACATCTACTACCAAGGTTTGAAAATACCGTCCATTCACACTTCTATGAAGAGAAAGCAGAAGTAATAAGCAAACTTAGTGAGCAACGAGTACTAATACCGCAGTAGCGGGTCGCATTCGCCATTAACTCATGCTAGCCTCATTAGCAATCGATGTTATCCACAAAGGATAACCAAAGAAGCATTAAGACGCATTCACTTAATTTATGAGAACTCTACGGTGAACTAAATGGTTAAAACTAAGATCTAAGAGAAGCCCACACTCAAACTAATTAATGGGACAAATTCTAAAACACGGGTTGTGCACATAAATTTAGAAATCGACAAGAAACGATGTATTATAAGGCATTGACTCTCAAATTTCAGTTAGTTCTGACAAAAGGGAGCATTATAAGCGCAGAACCGCCACTGTCCACCGCGAACATATACACGCAACCGCAACAAATGTGCGATTACGTCTGGAACACGAACATTGGTTTGCAATGCCTAATAACCAGGATAATAAACAACTCATCCAAAAATTTTGCAAAATGCAAAAATTGAAAGGTATGTTTTCTTAAAGGCAATGCAGCAGGTAAAGCTAAGTTATTGGAGGCTTGTTTGATAAAACTTAAAAAGTGCAGATCGTATAAATGAAATTCTGCCACTTACGTAGCAATTAATTTTCTAAGCCTGTGCACGCTTTTCGATCTTGTAACTAAGGATAAAAGAATCATTTCTCGCAGGTTGCTTTTTTGTTATCATTTCCGGATAAATAATTTCGTTTGAGGGGCTGTACTCGAATCATTAAATTCTTATACTTCGATGCATATAATGCGGAATGCAGTTTTTTAGACATCATCATGAGTACGTCAGTGCTGTCGTCATTTAGGAATTTGCAAGGGCATCTTCGTTTTCTGCTTAGCGTGGCCGTCAACCGCGGGTGCACCTCGAACGCGCCAGGTGATAGTGTCGTGTTAGCCTCATGGGAAAATCTTCACGTGACAAGCGCGATATATTCTATCGATTGGCAAAAGAAGAGGGTTGGAGAGCTAGGAGTGCTTATAAGCTTTTACAAATTGATGATGAGTTTAATATTCTTACAAACGATCGTAAGTCATTTTGTTATGGGCCCCTGTAGGTAGCATTGGATTAAATTTTTTCGTTGTCTAGACAATGGGCATTCTCTCACGCGTGTTGTGGATCTCTGTGCGGCGCCTGGTAGCTGGTCGCAGGTTCTGTCAAAGAAGTTGTGGGGACCTCGTTCGGAGGCGGAGCGTCAGGAAGTGAAAATTGTCGCCGTTGATCTACAAGCCATGGCGCCTATTCCTGGAGTTACTCAGCTCCAAGGTGACATAACCAGCCGCGAAACTGCAGATCGTGTCATTCAACAGTTTAAGGGGAAGAAGGCACAACTCGTGGTTTGCGACGGTGCCCCTGATGGCACGTTACCAAATCAAAATGTTACTTAATCGGCTTTCATTTTAATGTCTTATTTTTACCCAAAATGCTATGTTTAAGCATTGCACAGTTTGTTCTCTTGCCTTGCAAATAAGTATTCCCGGTACTACAGAGGGCATCGTTTTGCTCAAATTCATTTTTATTCAACCAATGTGCCTCACTGTGCTAAAGTTTTCATATTTTTCACCGCGCTGGATATTGGCAAATTTAGGAATTGCTGTCACTGTCCCATTCGATCTGCATAATCCCTCCCTTTTTCCATTCCAACTTCGTATGCATATATTGCCTCCTTCAGGAACATAATATGAATAATCTTATCAAGGGCAACCTGACGCGTCTCATTCTCAGTGTCTCAATAAATATTCCCTTCTGCTTAGTTACTGGACTTCATGATCTGGATGAGTACGTTCAATCGCATCTGGTGCTTGCTGCTTTGACCATCTGTGCCCGTATCCTAGAGAACGGGGGCACCTTTGTAGCCAAAGTCTTCCGTGGTCGCGAAGCCGGTCTCCTTGGAGCCCAGTTGCGTTGCCTCTTTGCCGATGATGTGGTCTTTGCCAAGCCCAGTTCCAGTCGAAACTCTAGTCTTGAGTCTTTTGTTATCTGTCGTAACTTTCTCGGCGACACAGTTCTTCCTCCCTCCTTGACCAGTATCGCTGCACTAGATTGCGAATCCGGTGATAACTCAGTGGATTCTCTGATGGGCTGGCTGAGTGGATTGGACAAAGTTAGTAATCTCTGCACGGTTAATATTTATTTGAGCTATGCGCTTGTACTTGCTCCTTTAATAGCTCACCCCCGAACAACGTATCGTTCTCCCCTTTGTGGCTTGTGGTGATCTCTCTGGTTACGATGCGGACTCGTGCTATGAGTTAGGCGACGACTACACTCCACTCGAGCCTGTTCAGCCTCCGCTGTCGGCTGCCTATCTGGACGTGTGTCGGAAGAGCCGCACTGCCACTGCTGGCAGTGTGAAGCAGGAAGATGGTGGGAAGTTGGATCAGATCCTCTCCCAGCAGATGGAGGAGACACGGTTCAGTTAAATCAGATTTTGTACATTAAAATGCAGCTACTTCGTTTGGTGCCCATAATTTGTCTTCTCTTGAATGGTTGTGCCATTTTTTCGCTTTTAAACTCCTGTTTTTCATCAAATGCACGGATGTTGTTGCTGTTGTTTAGAGTTTTTTTTTGCAGATTGGCACTTTGTGAGTTTTGGCGTGCGTACGTAGTAGGATATTAGCACTCCCTCAATCACTCACTAACAGATTCGAGGTTTTGCGGAAATTTGGGTCTGGCAATTCATTGTGTCCTCGTCCTTCAAAAGCATTGCAGTTTCTCGGGCAGCTTGATTCATGTTATCACACTGTTTACTGTTCGATATAGAGAGCACAACACTCAGCGGTTGGCTATTTACCTAGAACTTTTTCTAATAATGGACTTGCCCTTTAAACTAAACCCAGGAACTATGATCTTATATTGGAGGAAAGTCCTTCTGGGGTAATGTGGTCGTTTGACATTTTGGACTCTAGTGGTCCCCAACGATAAGCTGTTGAAATGTTTGGCTGCTGCTTCTCATTTTTTTCATTGCTCTGCATCTATTTAACCACTTGCTTTCCTTAGGTAGGCTTTTGGTGAATCCCTAGCTGAAGTACCTTGGCAGATTTATAAACACTTCGTCTACTGGAGGTCAAAGCATTTGTAACTGCAGCATGCAATTAGTCAAGTACCAATGCTTGATTGGATCTGTTCGTAGACTGCGTTAATCTTCCAATCATAAACCTGTTTTGTATCTGATTAAGTTCTTATTTCAAAGCCGCCAATTTTTAAACAAGTATTATGCCTCCAGATGCGTAAATTTCGAGAGTTTGTCGTTAGTGCTAAGTATACAATGCGAAAGTTGGGTATCTGTTACCTTTCATCGGACTACAACTTCCTGCTTAACGCGATGCTCTTTCATAGTTCAGTTTTGGCACCAGTAACCGTAGATATTGCGTGTAATAAAGTTCAAGTCAGGACTCGTGATTTTTCTTTAACAGTATCCTTGCCAGTACATTTTCATTCATGTTTTCGAGGGTCAACGGAACACGGGAGAGCGTTAAAATTACCCTCAATGCATCCTTTCTCAGTGTACACAGGAAACCTTAAATAGTATGATACAATGGCGTTTCGAGCTAGTTAAATCCGTGTTGTTTCTGCTGGGTATGATATGAAGTGCCCACCTTAAGTTGACTCAAAGGTTAACCTTTGAGCAAACAGGAAACTGAAGAGGAAACTGCTCGCAGAAGGGGAGTGGAGAGGGCAGAGCTGGAGGCCCTACAGCCGCCAGATCGGGAGCGTCGGTGGTTCCATGGGATCGCGCTGTTCTACCTCGTTATTGCAGTGGTGTTCGGTCTGCCGCTTTGGTGGCTCACTACCTCGCCCGAACAATTCGCTCTCCCTACTCAGCGCATTGAGGCCTTTGCAAGGCAGGCCATCACAGTCGGCGTGGATGTGAGTTCTCACTCTGTGATGGTGGTACACCATAGATGGGCATCAAGCAATAGTCAGCTTTCTCTCCTTCGTTATGGGCTTTTATATGACCCAGCTTGAAAAGTTTTATCTTTTGGTTCCTTTAGTGGAGCCTTATAGGAAACTGGTTTTTATTGACAAAATAGTCACCATTAGCTTGGCAAGCAATCTTGACGAGAAATGCAACCTCGTCTGGTTCTGTATTGATTCTTCTGTTATCCAACATCTTGTTCAGTGATAGCATTAGGATGACTATTTGTTGAATGGCCTAATTGTTGGGGCGAAATGTGACAGAGAAGCTTATCCCCTATCTTAATTACCAATATCTGAAGCTCTTTACTCTGTCTTGCCCCAGTTTCCCGACAGGCTTCTCAAATCTCGCTTGCCTTGCGTAGGTAGTTGTCATAAGTCTGGACCCAGAGATGTCGACGGAGAACCTGGAGAGCCTGAAACAAGCACTGTATTTTAGTGCTGCTGACGCCCAACGTAGTCTGGACGCGCAGCACCAGAATGTGATGGCCTTCAGCAGTGATAACCAGAGTGAGACCCGACATTACGCCGATCTGCCTGTGCGCGTAGATTACCGCTTCTACACCACCACCGCAGTGTCCGTTGATGTCGCGCCACATCTAGTCCATGGTCTCTCTACTGAGTTGGATCAGGCTTTGTTCAACTCTGGTCTCCTTGCCCCTCTGGCCGCTGGCAACTCATCCACAGTCAAGTACAAGTAGGCACCATTATTCTTTTATCACTTTACATTTCCATTCAAGGGACTTAGGGAGGTAAAGTCTATCAGTCTCTTTGTTGTGTGTTTTGTTGGCTCGATAATATGCTTTTTATCTAAAGCGAATGTATGAATGCGGTTCTTCCTTCAGTACCGTTGAAGGCTCATCTGCCTTAAAATTTCGATAAGCACTGCTTGGCATGTTTGTGCTAGCCTTCAATCATCTCGGGTGAAATTCTTACTCAAGCGCAACTCGTCACCAACTTTTTTGATACAATCGCTCCTAATTATGAGCACTTTTGACACCCCGGTGTTTTCGCTTAAGCTCGAGCACAATGCGGGCATAGGATCTTTAGTTGAATGGCAAATTGTTTCACTAATGAACCTAGATTGTGGCAGTTGTTTCCCTTAAACCTTGATCACAAGCGCATTTGGGATAGCTCCTCACCCATTCACTTGTTCTGAAATGACTCATCTACTTTGATTCAAACCCTGAGCTGCCCTGAAATAATCTCGAACTTAATTCAGTACGTGATATGCTTATGAGTAGTTTTAGCTGATTACTTTGTGTTGAAAATGATTGCTGCTTAATGTTTTCTGGTAGGTGTGGAGCTCACTAGTAGGATAAAGGAAATCTGAATGGTTTCACGTTCAATGTCCGACTAAATTGATCCCGTCGGACTAGAGGCAAAACTAACGCAACATTGAACTTAGTGGAATTGTCGGCCCACTGACGCTTCTGAATTTTCCTATCTACAGCGTCGAGAATGCCTACTACTTTATAATTCTACCCGCGGACTCGCCCGATTTTAAGGTAGGAGGTGAACGCAGAGTTGATAGTGGGCTCGCTGCAGTTGTCCGCGCCTCCCTCCATAGGAACCTTATCTACCTTCGCTCGGCCGGTGTCGGCGGAGTGTACCATAACCTCGCTTCCATCATTATCGCCCTCCTCCAGGACCACTTGATTATGCCCTCCACTCTGCAGGTACACCCTCCTACCCATTTGCTACTTATTAATTTAGCCATCACATCTCCCGCACCAGTTCGCCGCTGTGAACTGCATTTTTGATCCTAACTTAATTTCATTTCATTGGTCCCGGATTTTCTGTCAGGCACCACAAACATTGATGTCGGAATTGTAATGTCTTAACTTCTCGCGTGTCACAGTGCGGTCGCAGTACTCTGCAGATGTAATCGTGAGGCTGGACATTTGATCAAACTGTACCTCCTGTCTAGCAATCCGAGGAAAGTAAAATCGTGAGTGGCACAGGTGGTTATTCTACATGAAAACGAAAAGCAAAGAGTCTGAATAAAAAACTCATCCATCTTTTTCATCTGCTGGCCTTACTGAACTTGATTGTTCTTTTGACAATATGGTGATATATTCCGTCACAGTATTACCTTGAAAAAAATGCGTAATTGTGTTTTTTAGTTGGGAAATAGAACCTCCAACTATGCCGGAAATGTAATAGCTGAAGACGGTTAAAACAAGCATATCCGGTTATGCAGTGCACAAAGCAGTTAAACTATCGCTACACGAGCTCTGCTATTCTATCATGAAATCGACTTGTGTTTTCCCTTGGCAGGCGATATACGCATCGGTGTGGTGGAAGGGCGGCGACGCGGATCCCATGCAGGCAGTGGAGAGTGGTGGTGAACAAACGACTACTGATTACGAGGCGGCTAGAGCTGAGGTGGCACGTGTGCGCACCCACCAGCTGCCCGCAAAGTCGGGCTACGAGGTAACCGTGAGTCTGGTGGGCGCCTTTGACACCACTCCATCCTGTCTGCCTTCTACTGACGATTGGCTGTGGAGCGTTTGCGGTACTCCATCCCATGGCCTTAGCCTTGGTGATTGGCTACGTCGCTCCGTCGAGCCTGGACTGACCGATCTTAGGCGGTTCATCAATCTCAAGCTCTACTCGCAATATCTCTACTCTGTGACCCTTGATGGACTTGCCTGGAGGTGTGTAATTAACTTTGTTTGAATGATTAGAGCGAATGATTCCCCTCTTTTAAAATTTTTGATTTATTGACTTAATAACAACTTGATGCTCCAAATCGCTTGATTAACTGCTAGGTACTCTTAAATCTTTCTTTGAATTCACCTTTGCTCAATTCACGGCTTATGAGCTATGACCACATTTGACCGGTTCGCAAATGTGTTTTCATCATTAGCTACTTTTGCTTGCAAATACTATGGATCAGTTGAATATCCGTCAGGTCGCCTTGGCCTGTTGCTTGATACCGGCATAGAGTCTTTTTTTAAACAAAGACTTCCAACTCAGTTTCATTGTTTGATGATAGGAAATTAGCGTAGCATTTGTGGCCTCGAACGCATTTTCTTCTTCAAAAGTAATTTCCTCCCTATCACGGTGCAAATATATACTATCGTTGCTGAAATTGCATTGAAAGGGGATTGGAGTACTTTAATTTCCTGCTAGTTTCAGTACTTTGAATATTTACATTCGAACAATACATTGGATTTTCAACAGTTTCTTTTTAATTAGTGTGGACATTTTTCGCTGAGCAGATGCAATTTGATGCCCCGGCAATGATGCTAAAAATTGGCCTGAATTAGTTGTCTGAGATTCGGCTTTTGGAGGTGAACGGGAAAGTAGCTCATTTTTGCACCCGCATATGATGCTATTTTGGAAAATTAAAGTACCTACCTAAGGTTATTTTTTCAAGCGCAACAAAGACGTCGTTATCTTCCATGCTTTCCAACATAGTCGACTGTCGAAAGACCGAACACATAGGTACTATACGGCTTCTCAGCTCTCCAGCGTACTAAACTCTCTCGAGGCCTACCTGGGTCAACACGCCTCGCAGGGCGGCCAGCCAGACAGTCGAATTGAAGGCAGTCAAACCAGCAGCACGCACGGTGGCCTCCACATCGTTATTGTGGTGGACGAGCCACAGCGCGACTCCAATACCTCCGTCCGTCGCCCATTGCGCTTCCACCTCTCCGCCCCAGACTCTAGCGCTGCCGCTTCCAGCATCGCCCTCGTGCCCCAGTGGGGTGCCTTCATCTCCCTTGACGACGTTGACGTCAGTCTTTCTAACCTTGGTGCGGTTGTGACCAACACCATACGTTCTTTTGTGGGTCTCTCTGTCAGGAGTCGGACAGATGTCACTTTGAATGGGAGTGGGCAACGCATATTGCTAGAGGGCAGTCCGGCAGGTGGAAAGATTATCAAATGGGAGGTGAGGTTTACGAAATATTAAATGGTGTATCTATTTTACATTTCTAAAATGGCATACTTTCTTACTGTAGCTTGATTCGTGGTTGCGCCAGCGGGCTATTGAGAGTCTTTCTACGGCCGCATTGACGCTGACCTCGTTGGTAAGCACAGTGGAACGCGTGCCGACGATGGTGATCAACTCATATGTGGCGGGACGCGTGCAGCACGCGGTAGCAGCATGGGCAGAGGCGATAGAGGAGCTGGCCAGTCCGCCGTCCACGAAGTCCGACAAAGTTGGCTCCATGGCCTTCGTGGCCGCTCGAATCGCTCTGGAAGATGCCGACGCGGCTTTCTTTGACCATAGTCTCCTCGACTTGCTCTACTTTCCCGTGAGTCACGTCACTGGTCTACGTGACCAAGGTGTGCTTGAACTAATTTCCGTTTTTTTTTTTTTTTTGTACCGACGATGCGCCTCAGTCCGATCAGGTGTTCGGTATTTATGTGCCGCTGTTCGCGCCCATAGGACTACCGCTTGTGGCCTCGGGAGTTGGTGCCGTGAGGTTTTTGTTGAGGAAGGATCGGCAAACTACAGAAGAATGAATAAATGTGTTTCACGTATTGGACTCTCGGTTTTTCATAAATAATGTTCTTTTTCTGCCCCGTGACTTTGGTTTCCTGATAGGATGGTGTCAATTTTTCTCCAGACCTTATGGAGTTGATCTGTTGAGTGAGTTTTGCCATTGCTGGCTGCAGAAGACCAAGTCTGTGGCGTGGGCACTTTTTACAGAGGAGGTGCTTGTAGAGCATTGGGAAGTTACGTATACGGTTTGTGTTCAATGTAGTCGGTTTGGGTAGAAGGCGTGGGGCAATTGGCAGGCAAGTGGGAGCTACAGTTTGTCAGCGCGGAACTGCGCCTCAAGGTGATATTCCGTCTGGTGCATATGTATTTGGTTGATCGGCAATACCGTTCTGGTTGCTTATTTTCTGCCGCACATGGAAGCTAGAGGCTTAAGGAGGGTTGGAGCGTCGTCTTCAGCCTTCACCTAGTGGTGTGGGTGGGGTTCCCACGTTAGTTGCGTGACAGTCAATTGTTCTTAACGCATGAAATGCACAATTGCGATGGTAGGATCGGTTTAGAACACCAATCTTACCCTTTGTAAGGTTCAGGTGGAAATCTGCCGTCAGTTCATTTCCTTAGCTAGCAGTGTCTAGGCGAATTAAGGCGTCGGGAATGCCGGAAGGAGAGGTTCCCTGTCATCTAGGTCCTATATGTAGTGGTTCGCTTTGTTTGTACTGTTGGTTGGTCCGGCACATTAGAGGTGGTCACCTTGAACCCAGCTGCGGGGCCGGCCCGATAGCCATGTCAGCAGTATTCTGACCTACACCTAGATTTCTCCGTCTCCTGGGGATGCTCGGGGCGCTACACTATAAGCACCTAATGCGCAAATTTAAGTAAGCTCAAATAGTGAAAACGTGCTCGAGAATTTAATAACTAGCCCAAATTGTTGCTATTGAATAAGGAAATAAATGTGCGGTGGCATGGGATAATTAGCTTTGGCTTTGCGTTTCTGCTAGGCAAGAACTGGTGTAAAGGCTATATTGCAATATAAAAAGTAAGACACTGGGTGTTAGTGAAGCTAACTAGCATGTCCGCACATTAATGTCATGTTCCTTCTTGCGGTAGTTCGATTTATTACTGTAGTAGTTTAAAATAGAGGTACTGCAAAACTACTTGTACAAAGTGCCAAAATCATTATTTTATTTAGTTGGTGTCGAAAAGACTAAAAGTATTGTTTGCATATGCTTGGATTGTTATGATAAACTTGCATGGTATGCGGCATTGTTATAATGAACTAAAGTGTCAACAACACGCTGGCGGCGCACACATTTTGGATTTGATCCTATGGGCGTGTAAATAGCGTCTTTCTCTCTCTTGCATTCCGATAGGTGTTATGGCAGAGGTTTTGTATTCGAAGAGTTCAGTGAAAAGTGAAATGTTCGATGACAGTGAGTCAAACATTAAGGCTGACTTTTTTGATGGCAAAATCGAGGAACTTCCCGCAGATAACTCTGATATATTCTTCGGTTCCGAGTCGTCGGAGTTTTTTCCCGGAAGTGACCCCTATGGCGATCTTTTTCTCATGGATCCCAATGACCTTTTGGGCGTTCGTGAGGAAGTCGTCGGTAGTGAACCCTCAAAGAGCTCAGATGAGATTCCTGTCCCCGGATTGACTCCTAGCGGTGAAGTTATTCACCCCCCTCGTAGAGGTTTTCGAAGGAGGAGGATGAAACAGAAGCAGTTATGTAAAGTTAATCAAAGTACGGAAGATCTGGACAGTTCCGATTTTGAGGATTTTTCTATTCCCATAACTCCTCACCAGCAATCACCTGAATCTGAGGCCTTTCCTGTACAGAGACGTATTCATCATCAAATGCGAACTCCGGCCCCTGTCGATGCTGGCGTTTGTCCGAGATTCGTTAAGTTCAGTTCAGCTATTACCTCGAGCGGTGGACTAGGCGTAGCACAGAATGGTGTTGTCACTGCTCACAGAATTTTGGCATTCAAGCGGAGGGGAGATTATGGACGTCAGCTTCTTCCTCGTGGTGGGCGTCGTGTTAAACTATTTCTTCAAAAAGTTTTGCGTTTCTAATTTACCTCCGAAATCTATTGTGCGGTTCTGCATTTTTAATCTGGTCACGTCTTTGGGTTGCGTTGGTTTTTTAATGTGTTCTTTCTTCATTACGCTAATGATAACATACTGGTTAAGGTAAATCTCCCCCTCAAATCGAGACCCCTGATTTATTCACGGTGAACGTTACCATTCTAAACTTACACGAAGGTTCGTCACCTCTCCTCCCTTCGTTTTGTAACAGGTCAGAGCCAACCTATGGGTTCGGGCCCTAATTTTGTTGCGATGACCGTCGCAACGCTGAAGCGACGGGGGACTGCAGGTCTGCTCGGTACTTCGCTTTCCGAATTCAGCGACGTGTCCTTCCCTGGCTCAAGTCACCAAACCTTGCAGGCCTCTCAACAGGGTCGAACGGTGGCTTGCCCCCACAAAAACTGCGGGAAACTATTTCGTGACAACTCCGCGATGCGAAAACACCTCCATACCCATGGTCCCAGAGTACACGTCTGTGCGGAGTGCGGTAAGGCTTTCGTGGAATCTAGCAAGCTCAAGCGACATCAGTTGGTGCACACAGGGGAAAAGCCCTTCCAGTGTGCCTTCGAGGTTTGTTTTCATACTCACTTTTCCCAAGTACATTTGGACTCGTGCGTTTTTGCACAAACTTGTTTTACTTGGTTGTCAAATTTTTAGCAGCGCAGGTCGTGCTGCACCTTACCCACGTTTATCCAACTGGCTCATTTATGTAGGGTGCATGGTTTTATTTAACAGTTTTTTTTCAGGGTTGTGGAAAGCGCTTTTCTCTGGATTTCAATCTACGTACGCATTACCGGATTCATACTGGCGACCGTCCCTACCTCTGTCCCGTCGAAGGATGTAGTAAGCGCTTTGCTCAATCCACCAACCTCAAATCGCACCTCTCTACCCACACCAAAGTTCGCTTTCGGTAATTTGTGCACTTTTACCCCTTTTTGAATGTTCATATTTTTTCTGTTTGTTTTTGTGTGTAGTAATATTGTAAGACTGAAGGTGCAAGCAATATCCATTTTTAGGCGGTGTTTGAATAAACACTAAAATCGGACAACGTCATAGTATACAATTTTTGGTCTCAACACTTTTCTTAAAAATGCCTTCACCATTGATTGTTGTGAAGTGCATATTAGTTAGGTGGTTTGTTTTGACGGGATTCATTTGGGAGTGGATGTCGACAACTAAGTAGGCCGTTTCCCCATAGTTTAAAAGTGGGTTGGAGCGGCAACCACCTTATTCATTCCCACCCAGTTAAGTTTCAGTTATCTGTTTGGCTTTTCTTGGCGTCCTGGCCAGTTGATACGTTCGTTACCGGTTCAACAACTACTAACGCCAGTTGTCTGTGTTGCCTGTGCCTGTGGAGGTTGTGTGAGTGTAGTGGAAGCTGGTCTGTCACGTTGCCTTTGAAGAAAGCGTACTACACCAAATTAGTGATGTGCTAAATCTTGAGAACAAACGCTTGCCCTTAAGTATGCGTTGCACCGAGGTATTTCCTGTATTGCTCCGAAAGGCCTTTGGCGTTTTTCAAGATAGAAGCGAAGTGACATGATAAAACTGCGCTATTGTTTTCAGGGGTCGGGCATATATCCCGCAGTCAAATTCATCCGCATCCACTTACTTGGCGGCCTCAAATAACGGCTACGACTCCGACTACGCGGGTTTCCCTCCAATTCAGCGGTCTCCACATCAAAGCCACCAGCACCATCGCTCACTTATGTTGTCGTCTACCAGCTCCTCACTTCGCCTTCCAGACGGTGGAATTATTACCCCTAGGGACCCCAATGCACCCTCTCCTTTTGTAATTGGTGCAACACCCAATTTGGAGGAAAGGGATGAAAATGAGGAGCATTCAACAGGTCTCATGGTCGATGAGCCGCCCTCGTCCTTGTCCTCTCCGCCTCGACATCGCGTTCACACTACCGATCTTAGATCTGGCGGTGGCGGTGGTAGCGCCGGTGGTAAAATTAAGGTGGCTAGTGATCTCTTGAGCAACCCAAGCTCCTTCTTGTAAAAATTGTCCTTCTCTCTCTTCATGCCTCAATCGAACACATTATGCTGTGGCATGCACAGTCTGGTTATTACCGCATTTCAGTTGTCGGTGATAGCTTTTTCGCCGGTCGTGAATGAGGTTCATTGACGACTCTGGCTATTGAAATGTAATGCCTCTCCGATTACTCGAATGCGTATTTTACACTCTGCATGTATTTCTTCTCCCCCTCCCCTCCCCTTCATCGGCATTAATGCTGTTGGCCTTGGTGAGCCATGGGCTCGTTCAGAAATCTACAGACTTGATCATGTGAAAGTTAATACTATAGTGCGTCGACGTGTTTTTACATTTTTACTTGAAAATCTGTCGCTAGAACTTTCTTCCGTGCGTTCTAGGGTTTTGCTGTTCGTGCTCCTTGAGTGCTCCCATTTTGATGGCCTTCGATCGTATCGGCAAGTTGCCACAGGGAGTGACTGGGCTTGGCTACAATCTTCGCGGTGGCGTTTGTGTAGCCTTTTGCAATGCAGTTGATGGTATGAGTTGTTCTGGCGGTGCTTGGTCTAGTAGTGGCTCAGGCGTTATGAAGTGGCCGGATGGCGAGCCCCTGTTGCTAGACGTCTGGGTTGGCTGTGGTTATGTGAGCTCTAGTTTAGGGCGGGTGGGGGAGTAACTGGTGCAACTGCGTAGGGCTGATTCTGGATTCCGTCTCGCAGGATGCTAGAGTGTGGTGACTTCGCAAGCATGATGCACTGAACGAAGTCGAGTTAGGCCATATTTCAGCCTCGTCAAATGTAATAGCCGTGGTCGGACGGGTGCTGACATGGAGCCGAAAAAAGCTGATTCTGACATTGCGAACACGGATAGCTGTGATGTGCTGACAGCAGATCGAGTGAGTGGGTGGTGTCTGGAAGACAAGCGTAAAGTAGGTAAAGCATGATTCCATCAACAAAGCAATTTTGGCCTAGTGTGCGTACATTTAGGATGTGTTGTTAGCACATGAGTGCCGATGAGTTTCGCTGACATTCTACAGAAATACCGCCACGTTATCCTAGTGTCATATGTAGTGGGCTATTTTTGCACAACACTGCACTGCCCCTGCGCGTTCCTCATAGAAAATAAAAAATTTGAACCGTTAGTTTTCAATCAATCTTATCTTTATAAGAAGTTTTGCTT
Source organism: Taenia pisiformis (assembly GCA_023968675.1). NCBI lineage: Eukaryota > Metazoa > Platyhelminthes > Cestoda > Cyclophyllidea > Taeniidae > Taenia > Taenia pisiformis. Next base: position 3,278,780 of record CM043736.1, read on the forward strand.
TAGCTTCACTAATTCAGTGCCACCATTTAAAGTGAACTAATTCAAAAAATATAATTTGTTTGCTGTTTTCGCGCAGCAAGAGTCTGCATTTTGGTAATTTAATTTTACTCAGACAAAGACTTCTTAAACATGGTAACCTTTGGCATAACGCTCAGTCAAGTATTATGAACCACCTAGAAAAAGGAACTTATAACATTCCATATTGGTCAATGTGGTGTGCAAAGTGGCGTACATTTTTGGGAGCAGCTCATCTACGAGCATGATATAAGCCCGGATGGTTACTCTCAAATAAAATATATGAATTCCGAAGAAATGCTTGAGCCCTTTGGTTTCTTTAACGTGATGAGAGACGGTCGCTATGTTCCACGAACCATTTTCGTCGATACAGATCCGACAACTGTTGGTATGCTTGGAGCTTTTTGGCAAATGACAGAACTTGACTTGGTAGCAACAGTGATTTCTAGTTAAATATATTCTTGAAAAATGCAGGCAATCTTCTTAGGCTTGATGATCCCTATTTAGCACGAAGTCCAGAGAGAGGCTTGTGGGATTTCGTTTTTCTCCGTCATGTACCACTTCACCTCAATTATAAAAAATCAAATTAAAAAATGCAATGCTTTGTGCTAAGAGCTTTGTTTCAAGTTTAAGAGGTCGCAACAATAATTGGTTTTCTTCTAATAGTCACGTAATTACCGAAGGCATATCTGTTCTATTAAGATAACGTGGATTCAGACATTTCCCGTTGAGTTCTGTTTTTGACTTACTCTATTTTTTCAGTCGCATGCTAATTGGTCACTTTGTCTGAACGAATAAAATAACTTATTGATAATTTTATAATATTATAGGGCATCGAATTTTGATTTATTAGACATTCTAGACTTAATGGTCATGCACTCATTCATTCAACATGCTTAGCTATATTTTTCGAGCACTTAGCAATCTCGACACCTTTTTATAATTTTGAATATGATTGTCGGACGCTGCATTGCTTGTGAACCTCATATTTTTTTTTGTTGGGGCATACTACAGTGTACCCTGTTTTGCATATTTAGAGGAAGCGAGATATGGTTTGCTCAGAAGTCTCTTTAATCCCCTCTCCTTCTTTAATGGAAAGGAAGAGGCGGCCAGCAATTACGCTCGAGGACGTTTCATCCTCGGCGCTGATCTAATGGAGCCCATTATTGACCGCATTCGACAGGAGGTCGAGGCCACTGACAATTGCCAGGGCTTCATTGTCAACCACAGCATCGGTGGTGGCACTGGCTCCGGCCTCACCGTTCGCGTTATGGAGCACCTCACCAACGAATACTGCAAAGCCATTAGTATTCAGGTTCGACTTCTACCCATATCTATTTCAGTAGTGATTGGCGCACAGCCTGCTGTAACCAATATGGAGTGCTACTTTTGTCGTACCTTCTTTTAAATGAGGCTATAATCTACGGAAAGGGTTTCAATTTTTTGACTCTGATGATTTTCATGAGACATACTCGATAAGATGTTCCTCTTTCGTAACCTCGTCATAAGCGTTAAACATAAAATGTCGCTGTTGAAACTGTTTAAAAACCGTTCATGAATTTGGTATGCATAAATCGTTGCTCATTAAAATGCAAATTAATTGCTTAACAAAGTAGAATCAATTAAACTTGTCGTAGTCAGCTAAACGACAAAACTTGCAGCTCTTACGCTCTCTCATAAACCATTGTGAAGAAAACGAAATTTTCTCCAGGTTAAGTACCGGGTCCTTCTCGTTTTGGGTAACTGCAGGTATTCACCTTCAGTTCTCCGACCTAGAAAACTGTGCACGTAGGAGTACACATCTTCATTAATATTGGACGAATTTGGTTTAGACTGTTACGCAGGCCGCAATGAAAATTGTTGTGCATTTATGGTACCGATACATTGACAGCGACCTCATCCTCTTTTAGGTTAGGAGACCGATGCCTCATTATCCTTTAATCTTTGTTCTGCAGATTTTATCGTACGAATTCGTTAGCTAATAAAGCGAAACTGAAAAAAACGGAGAGTGTAGTGAGTGTGATACTTTTTACAGTTTCCAATATTTCCGTCAGAATACCTATCCACCACGATAGTCGACCCCTACAATGCCGTTCTGCACTGCGGTTTCAATGTTCCCAACAGCAATATGACAGTTATGATGGATAACTCCGCGATAATGGGTCTTCTTTCTCGCCATCTTCAAATCGAAAAACCTACAGTCGTCTTTCTAAACCGTCTCATCGCCCAAATCCAGAGCAATTTCTTCTGCGGCTTCCACTACAATGGGGACCCAATCTGCAGCACAATGGAGGAGGTGACAACTAACTTAATTCCTTTCCCTGAGCTCCACTACATCTACGTTCGCCATGCTCCAATTGTGGCTGTGCGTCGTCATGATTATCAAACTCACAATAACCCGCCTGAGGACATTGTAAAGGCCGCACTCAAGCCCCAGTTCAACACATTATCCGCGGACAAGTACACTCGAAGCAAAATGGTAACTACAGTTCTCTCCTTCCGCGGTGTGGCTGCTGGATGGCAACGTGCTCTGGCCTCCACCATCCTGCAGTCAAAGATGAATCAATCAATGAACATTGTAGACTGGTGTCCCACCGGTGTAAAAGTTGCTGTGCATGCTGTGCCCCCTCTAAAACCCGTGCCCGAGTCCTGTCTCACCGAGAGTCCGGTCAACTTGACTATGATTATTAATGGGACAGTGACCACTCAGCGTGCTTTGCAGACAATCAACGCACAGTTCAATAGACTATACGAACGACGTTGCTTTGTACACTGGTTCGTAGGCGAGGGCATGGAGGAAGGTGAATTCACAGAAGCCTCAGGAGCTGTAAATGAGGTCATTGAGCAGTACAAGAATGCGGAGATGGCTGAGGAATAGAAGGAAAACAACATGGCATATAGCATACTCATGTTTTCATCTGTACAGGGAAATGCCTGTGCTGCAGGTATTGTAATCCTCTTAAATAAATAAAACCTGCGATCCAGTATTTTTGCCACTGTTTCCTCCGCAAATAGCAGAAGCAATTTTGACGTTTTGCTGGTGTAGTGCATTGCTTCACATAAGACGGGAACCTAAATGCTCTCCCAAATTGTCTTGATTCGAAGCCAACGATTGCTCTGCTTCTGGGTGGGTGAACATTTATTTGCATTCCAGAGCAGCCTTTTCCTGCCACCTGCTTATCCCTTTGCGAACGATCGACCCTTGTGCAAATCGCTTTGAGAGATTCCACCTTTTCCTGATGGATTGATTATTTGTACTACACGAACCTGCATGCGTGAGTGTACCGCCTATGAAGGAATGAAGATATCGGGACATATGGTGCTGTTGTGATCGCGTCAGGACCCAAGTACCGTCTACGTAGTTTTCCTGTAAGCATTCGAGCAATAGCACTCATCGCTACGAGCAAACGCATGCGAGTTTGCTGTCCAAAAGTTTAAACACCACCAGAAGCAAAAATGTGCAGCTGGGCAATTTGTCCCTCCCTAATAGTGGTGGTCAAATAGCAGCAAAACCGTAGTCTCAAGCTGATACCAACTTTTAATGTTCACCTTAGCGACCTTTGAAATTGTTATTGAAAACTCAAGAATAATGGAGCAAACTGAAAGTATGCTGCCACGTCTTTACCTACTTCTTATTTGTAGGCTTTGTAACAACTAAACTTCAGAACCCTGATAATCCATTTGCCCTAGTGTCCGTTAGCAATCCAAAAATGTCAAGGAGGATGGAGGATTTTACTTTAGAGCAAAACACCAGTGAGCAACTCCTTTCGCTCATGACGCCTTGTCCTCACTCGCATCGGTATTGTCCCCTCTCTCCGTGTAAAGGAACTCTGGAATGATCTCCGAGTCTTCAGTGTCAGAAACGTAGAAGGGCTCCCCAGTATAACGCAGCGGCTCCACCAGCAACGGTTCCGCCGAGATGGCCAATAGGTTACGGGGCTCGAAGTACGCCAGCCAACGCTTATTTGGATGGCGGTCAAACATGATTGGGAGGAACTCATCTACTGCCACCATCTTCTCCAGAGGGCGCTGCGCCATCAATTTCTGTGCGCCCGAACGTCGAAGCACGTAGGCAAGGGTCCAGTAAGTGTAGCTAGGGTACGCGAGGTACCGTGCGCCTCTTACCATCACCTCATTGCTGGACATGCGTTTGCGACCTACGTAAAGCAGCTCCCAATCCGGTAACGTCACGTCAGCCTCATTCACGGTCGCCTGCAGGCGCCGCACAAAGCCCGGCACGAAGCGGAGGTCGTCCTCTAGGATCAAGATACGCTCGTAGTCGTTGGCTAGCATGTCCTTTAATTTAATGAAAACTGGATGATAGCAGGGATTCGACTCCTACTTGACAGAATATTAGCATTTTCAACTTCAAGGACACCTCTGCCAGACCAAAGTATTCCCATTCAGCTTTCAAATGTGATTGAAAATTCGTCTTCACTTCAGAGCTCTGCTTCATCAGATATGACTTTTATCAAAGCCTAAGAAATGAAAACTCCAATTTCAGCTGCTTCTGCTATTTGTTGTAATGTAAAGTGGAGGGATAGAACTTTAGGCTCTCATTATAACCCTAAACTTCCAGCTGATAATGGAGGAGTTCGTAAATCACGATGTCCATCTAAAGCTAACTGACGGATACACAAACGCCCTGCCAAAAAAGCTATAAGAAATCGGAAAACTAAAAACGGTAGTGCAAAGCGTTTAAACAGGGTTCCGGGGAAGGGACGAAATAAATTTTAGTGACTACATGCAAGCCTTGTTGTCTGTCTAATCACTATAGCATTCGTATCTTGGCATTTGTTTAGGTGAATTCGATAATTCATTTTAAGGAGCCTACAAGGCCTTGTAAGACATTCCGCCATTTCTCTTGTAAACTATACCCACGCCATACCATGCAACCCTAAGAAAAAAAATGCGAATAGGAAGTAACCAAATGTAGGCATATTTAACCACCCCCAACATAATAAGAAAATGATTGCTACATCGCTGTCTTCTTCAAAACATTCGCCATAACCGATTCCGCTTGTAGTAATAAATAAGGAAATCACTTTGATTCCAACAGTGGTCGATTTTGGTGGAGCTACAAATACAAAGTTGGACTTAGATAAGTAGTCTGAAATGCAAGTTGTGGAAGTGTAGTTGTGGATGGAACGTTGGAAGAGATTAAAATTGTGGGCCTCAGCAAGTAAATGCAGGAGTATCAGGGGTTGGATTTATCTTAATGAACAAAATCCTCAGTCCCAAGTCGAAGGTATTTGAAGCGCCTGGAGTGAATTTGCTCAATGCGGAACCGTTTGCCGACATGACTCCAAATCCCCGTTAGTAAGTTCCAGATTTTGTGCATTCTAGAGAAACGCAAATCACGCAAGTCTATTCGAAGCACTAAGTGCGTGAAAGCGAAGCGAACTCGTTTCTCCACAATTCTATGCCTGTAAGCAGCATCAATGTCTACCCACATTTGAGGGTTGGGTCTTATGCATGGCTAAGGCTTTGACATCCGAAAGTAACAGTTTTTACTGCCTAACAAAACGTAATAAACATGATCAAAAAATTTTTAGATATCTACTTTTAATGTAGGTTTTGCAGTCGTTTAACTTCTGAGATCTTAAGCTCCAGTTCTAGATCGCATTTCCTCCCCTGTAAAGCTTTGTCGAGGCCCCGGAACCTTCATCTGTCCTTGTGCCGTTGGTGCCGATTTAGGAAAATTAACAAATAGAGAAAACTCCTGTAATTACAAACGAATTGTTCAATCAAAATGTTTTGATATGGAGTGATAAGCGTCACTAAAACGTTTAAATTCTGGTATTAAATTAGGCTCTCAAATAAATAGGAAAATAACCATTAAAGCACGTGAATGGTTAACGGGGTTAGTAGGCGTTACCTGCCATATTCGATAATGGCTTAAAAAGCATCCGATCTCGCCGTATTTGAGTGCTCTCTTATGGTAGGGATCGGCATAGCCGGAGAGCTGGGTGATGTTCCACTGTCTTATTGTTTCTGGGTTCAACTCTCTTCCGTCTGTCGCGCGGATAAGCTTTGCCTTCACACCCTGCTCTCGCAATGCGTAATTCATTTTTCCCAACCTATCCGGCCGTCGCTCCAAGTTGATAAGGTAGATCTGATCGAATCCGAGAAGCGAAGGCTCCGGTGCTTCAATGAATCGGCCCAACCTCGGTGAGTGTTTCAGAGCAAAACTGCTTGGTAATGAGTCGTCAAAGATGGCATTCAAACGAAGGTGCAAAAAAATTTCAGCCTCCCTCTCCAGTAGGTATTTGGCTGAGTCACGGTAGGCTAATGGAATTTCAGCTTCGTCCAAGGGCAGAGGAAAGTAACCGTAAAATGCTCTATTGTCAAGGTAAAGGGTAATACCTTGTGACTGAGCATTTCGCGCAAAGATGATAATGTCGTCAATCGGTCCAGCATACCCTGAGTTTAAGGGTTTGAAGGCTAGACGTTCCTTCCTAGTATGGCGGAGGTTTACCAGAACTGCTGTGTGAACCATCGCTACGGGAAAGATGCCTTCCTTGTGACGACGCTGAAGAGCAAAGTAGTCCCGTGATCGCTTATAGTAGCCTTCCTCCGTAATGTCACCCCAAAAATTGGAAAAGACATCAGAGGTAGTGCAGTTGAGCATAGGAGCAATTACAGTAATCGGAGCAGGGTAATCTTTGGAGAGGATAGAACTGGCTTCAACGAGACGTAGTAGGGTTGCATTGTTTAATAGGATGACGTCTGCATCCAAGTTAAAGAAGAAGTCAGCATTCAGTTCATAGGCGCGTTCAATAGAAGCTTGACGTAGCTTCACTAGATGCTGGTGATGGTCTTCCACCCAGTTAGGACTAATTTGGTGCGAATTCGTCTCGTCAATATCCAGATCGATGGCATGATACAAATCTCGAACGCCCTCGATCCAACTTTCCAAAAGCCGAGCACTTCTGTCGATCGTATTGTCTAAACGAAAATTTAGGTGAATTCTTTTTTTCGGATAATCCAGTTGTTCTAGATGATGCAAGAAATATGGAAGGCTGTGGGCCTTGTTTCTCACCAAAACTCCAATGCTTACAGAAGGCTCAATTTCAGGAAACTTAGAGGAGGAATAGTGACTACTTTTAACCTCTGAACAGACCAAACCGGGCATGAGAAGAAGGACAAGCGAGTATGGGAGCAATCGCCTCATAGCATGCGGGAAGTGTGCCATTCATACGCTTGCTGATGCACAAAGGAGAAACGTAAACGTGCTAGAGATTAGGCCACGTCCCTAAAAGACGTGACCCTCCATCGTGCACACTTGTTCCCGCCTTGGCCACATGACGTGGCGTCCAGAGCGCCTTGATTGGTCCAGTCCCACCAATCGCCCTTCACTAAACGATGCATTGCGGTAGTCAGCACGCTGGTCCAAGTAGCCAACCAAAAGGCTCTTATGTAATGCCCAGCACTTTGGTCTCCCTCTTTCCTCCTTATAATTATAATCAATTTAGTTACCATGACACTATTGTGAGAAATCAACAGAGACGGGCAACATCTACAACTGTCGTACACTTTGGCGCAGTAAATGAACTTGTGCCAAGCCGAAGCGACGATACATGGTGAAATTGGTCATCATATGCATACCTCAAAGAGGAATTCGGCCAAATTCAGAAGGTTATTTGAATTGGTGAAATATAAAGGCATACAAGCTGGACTGAGATTATAACCACCGAACAAATCACCAACAAAGCCTCTTTGCTGTAGCGATCATCAACCCAACGGACGCATCATGCAATTGCATGCACAGGGGGATTAGGAATTCGACATTCGACAAACAAAGCGAACTGATTCTGCAGCAGAGAAAGTGTTTCTTTCACATGAGACCATAGAATATCCTGGCAACGGTACGCACCTTCATTTCCCCCATAAAAATGGGTATTTTTTTAAAGAATGGTGTGATTAAAGTGTTGAGACTGGCATTTCCATCCAGCTTTCGGCATGAGGAAAATACAGATCAAAGCGGTCAGTGGCAACTGATTAATATGCTTAAATCTGATAAGTACCAATAAAATGAATTAGCGATTGTAATGTGCTGTCGTCGTTTTCTAAATTAGTACATCAGAAATCAAAAACCTGGTTACTTGGGGCACACTACACAGATATGACTTTGTGTTTTCATAAGCCGGATAGCATGACATCAACGAAAACGTCAGATCGTGCCAAACCTTTACCGACAAATAGTAGTACAGCCTTCAGCGCTTCCATACCTCTTTCATAAGCAATAGTTGTGGTGCTTTATGGGCCGATCAATCATTCAGTTTCCAGTGGTAACTGCGTCTCGCCTCACATGGCCGGTGAATGAAGCAAGCAAGCTACCTCAGATTCCGTGGTTCCGTGTCTCTTATCACTTCTTTTACCAACGCAACAAATGCAGTGGAGGTTTACCTCCAGCATATTTTATTTTATGTTTCACGAAAGTGGGTCGACTAGTTCACATATTCCATAAATTACGCTTGCCGTTCATTTGGGCACAGAATGAATGTCAACCATGCTATGGCGAACTCGATGCACCATTAGTTGAAAATAGGAGGTTAGGAAGTTATGGTGACTCCGAATGTGGCCTCCACATTGAAGGCGAGCATTTAAATCCAATTCCCTTTAAATGTTACAAATGCGTGCATTTTTGAGGTTCTTGTAGGCATTTATTTGGGGCGTTGGCAAATCAAAACTGCGGATTTAAAAGTACTGTTCAAAAAATGAAAGCGGTGAAGGCTGCGCATAATTTGACACAATATGACAGGCACCTATGGGAACCGCAGTCAAATTAGTTTTTTTCGCAATGCCTACAGTAGCATAAGAATTGTAAAATATCAACCAGGAGGAAAAGGGATATTAAAATGCTCTCCTTAGTTAAGGATGGCACCCTCGGCCAATTCATGAAAGAAGTCGATTTCCCTACAAATCCATTTCATTTCCTCCACCAGCGCTTACTTTCGTTAACAATTCTGCCTGCCAGCTGAAAAATGCTGAAAATTTAGCTCCACATGATAAGCTGACATCAGGAGGATAATAGAAAGTTGTGCATCTGCTTGCACTAAAGTCAAACTGACTAACTACCACAAACGGAGGCAAATAGGCAGAAAGCATGATTTTACCAGCGTAGTGTAATGATCTAATCAGTTGTTTAACTACTCGTTTTCATTATAAAGGCAAGTAGGGTTTTATGCTTCATTTCTGTAGAACGGCTTTCGAACCGTGCCAGTAGTCCTCAACTCTTCTCTTCAATAAATGTTTTGTCGGCTCTCGTCCTCGGAACTGCTACGGGGAGATGCAATAATTTTATTGGACTACACTGGCAATAAACTTGTTCGGAACATTTAAGTGAACTCACGCTAAAGCGAGGAAACTAGAAAATAGTGCCTTAAGGTTTTTGACCCGTTGTTTGCGGTCCTGTACAGTTTTAAATGTTCCCAGTACTTTGCTGGTAATTTCAAAGATTCGTGCTTATGCGGTCCTTGGATTGCTTGTTTAATCCTTAGTCTTGGTACCAGGTTATTGTACCCTCTAAATGGAAATGTGGCTCACGATTGGAGTTAATAGGCTAGAATGGGATTGAAAGGCGAATACTTACCCCCGGCTGGGAAGGAAAGAACATTGAACTCCAACAGATTGTCCAAGATGTTTCAATCTGCCGACCGGAATGCAGCTCTGATGATAGGGCGGGTGTTTAAGTAATCCGGTTAAAATTAAACTGAATTCGTACCAGTTACAATTTGTAACTTCCGAGATGCCTTTTGCCGCCAAATCAATCATTGGCGGGGAAGCACTTCCGTGAAGCGAAGTCACTTTAGCACACGCTAAATGAATGAAAGAATGATCCCATTTCGACGATAGAGGAAGTCTTGGTAACCACTGTAATACTTGCGTTCTTTAAATGCGTTTTGTAGGCCGAAGTTGAAAGGACAATTACAATGTGGTGGTTGAACAAAGTTATCGCGCCTTGGACCCAAGTGCATCCCCCACCGTATCCCTCTGACCTCCTAGTCCACATTATTCCATAAAGATGTCAAAGAAAACCGAACCATCTGCTAACCGACACGAGGGAAGAGGTGACGAGGAAAGGGAAGATTTCTTCGAAGCTCCCACTTTCCGGACACACGGGCCTGTCACACAGTCCACGTAGTCCAGGCATGTATTTAGGATATACAGATACAAAATAGGGTTTCTTTTAATTGTAGATACTTCCTTACGGGTTCCTCAGTCCACATCGTGATATTTTCCACTGGAGTTATAAACCGAACATTCAGTGCTAGGAATAAGCAGTTCTGGTCAGTTTTAAATTGCAAAATATGAGCAAAACGACGACATTTGCGGCGATATAGTTGTGCCGTTAATGGCAAAACAGACTTGCTGCAGAACTCACATATTGCACATATAACACCGTTAAGGAATAACCTTTGCATGAAAAGGAAGAGAAGAATCAAAACAAGCCCCACAACAAGGAAGGTGACCTATAATGCCTTGAGTACTTGTTTATCTCATGATCTTGGCTTTGCGGGCACCTAAGACCCCGCCCTTACACCTCCGCTAGGCGTCATGGCCTCCACCGGACCGTATCGGCAGTTCCGCGCTTAGTCCTTCCGTGCACTGGCAATGCACACCCCGTCCGAATATTATGACTTCTTTAATTTCGATGAAGCCGGCTTTTCTATGGAAATATCGCTGTAAACATGAGAAAGTGAACTTTGCTCTCAGCTCCACCAGTGTCAAGCGCGAGAGGAGGTGGTCTGTTAACTGAGTCGGCTGTGCTTCGAAAGCTAGTGTCAATTTAGTCAATTAAGAGAATTTGCCCCTCAGCAAATGCTGCGGAGGTCGGCCACAGGGGACCAGATGTGAATTGTTCTACCATTTTACTAAAAACTAAGCTGCCGCATTCTGCAACAGCCATTATTGTGTTTAAATACTTACAAAATGTCACATCAATTTGCAAGTTGCCAGTTGAATCCTTAGTGCGGCATTCGCTTTTTCTCCTTACTTGATGTTTTAAAAAGTTGGCGCTGGTGAAGTCACAGGTATTCATTCATATGCCCACGGAAGTTAAGTTGATACTTTTAGGCACATTCACCAACTCAGTTACAATTCAGCTAGGGCTTAAAATGCCCATGCCACTCCGTCCATAGCTGATCTAATTCCCAAAGATGGCTCTGGGTGAAAATATCAGGCTATCAGAGGTCCAGACCTCCACTTTGGCCAGAAACTCATCAGGAAGCCGCACGAATCAAGTATTTGGCGCCAGATGCTTCAACTATACAGTTTAAATTACAAATTAGCAACTTGACTAATTCCCGGAAGAAATCTGACGGAATTGACTGACTGTTATGAAACATATTAAAACCTACAATACCCGGAGAATTGAGTGTTGAATATGTCAGAGGTGGAAACAATAGGAGAATTATTGCAGCTGGTACTAAAAAACACTCATCTGAGAAACTTTTAGGGATTTAATCACGTGTCAAGAACTCGAGAGTGGCCCTCCCCCAGGATCGAAATGGAGGCGCACCTACATTACAGACAGCAAATCTTTTTGGAATCTTGACACGATTAATCTAATGGTTACCAGCACTGCGGCGGTGATGGCTTTCTTCCGGGGATGTCGGCAAGTAGCACGATGCTAAATAGCGATTGGGGCGTTGCCAGCTCTTTAAAAGCTACCAAACTGTTACATGAGCAGGAAAACAGGTTTATGCAGTAATTAGTAGGATCTGTACTTTGCAGCCTCACCTACAAAGTCACGACAGAAAACGACAACCTCAACGGCAGCAATGACCTTTTGATCATTTTTAACGAGCAACATGAATTGCATTCCCCGACCCATTAGTCAATGCATCGTAGTCAGCGCCTCACCCCATATCAACTTTATCAAACCGTGATGCATTATTCGTATGATGGCGACCAAGCAGTCGATACCATAACAAATTTTTTGTTAAGTTATTCAGATCAAAGCGAAATACTCCAGAAAAGTATCTAAAGTGTCATTTGGTTGATTAGTTCTAATAAAATCTCCTCAAGTTTTTCAGCCAACGCAGTGACTAATGACCGGGGAGGGATGCCGAATTTTCCTCGGAGGAGGGAGGGAATGTGGCAGACATCCAATAATTCCAAAAGGAATTAATATTTAATAGCAAAAAACCGTGGATGGATAACTGAGCTTCCGTCGATTCTAAGAATGCAGGAGGCAGCGACAGACTTGCTGCTTATAAGTTATAAGTAGAAGTACGAGTAAGCCGCAAACCGGTGACGAAACGCAGGGAGAACAAAGTTCCATCTAGGTAACCCAAAAGACGCTCATAGGAAAATGTTTCAGCAAGAACTACTGGAACACCCAAGAATCTACGCCAGTGAAAAACAGAAGGGGTGCAATAAAGTTTTCGGAAGTCGAAAGTGAAAAAAAATCTTTGCTTAGGAATGAATCCAATTCATCTTTTGCTATGATACAGGAACACGAAATGCCAGCTGATGGAAGTACTTATTTCAGTTACACGGTAAAAAACGAGCTTGAAACAGGCAGTTACTTCTTGTTCGGAAGTCGACCTCGACCTTTTCCACCCTTGGCGTGACGACTGGGACCACCTTTCTTGCTTCTCTTACTCCGATTTTTCACTGAAAGCCTCCTCCTAGAAACAAGCATTTACAAAAAAACAGATCACCACCACAAAGCATAACGACAGCAAATGACAAAAACTGATATCGGGCTAGTTGATCGTTGGGTGAAGGAACGATAAATAAAGAGCGTACTCGGTCTTGTTAGCAATCTTCTGTTCGTTTATTTCTTGTGAAAATCGACCCATAGAGGCGTCTGAGCGCTTGGTAATTTCTAAAGCCCGGGTGAGAGCATTTTTAGATGCTTCAGATTCGGTCAGGACCCCAACTGGAGGAGCTAGAATAATTGACAGATTTATCACAACTGATGACTGCTTCCAAGAACATCATCTCAAATCAAGTAGTGAACGAGAAACGAATGGACGCAAAAAACCATGCCAACGGGAAAATTTAACCAGTACATGAACAATATTCAAAAAAGGGTCAGTACCTTGGCCCTTCTTCACTGTGCGGGCAATGTTCTTCAGTCTTGCGAATTCATTCTTAGCCCTTCTTTCGCTTCGAGCCCTAGACAGCTTTTCAAACTGATCTTCGTAAGGGTCTTAAGGAATGAAATTAGTGTTAAGTAAAATCCAAATACCTGCGTTATCGGGAACTTCCAGAACCCACTTATCCTTCACAGAATCAACTCGATCCTTGCCCCACCTGGGCTTCCAAGACTGACTAGCCTCGTCCCAGACTTTCCTGGACCTTTTGCGTTTTCGTATTCCTTTCATTTGGGCAAATCTTTCCCAACGAGTCATCTCTCTTGCTTTTGGAGCTTGCTTTTCACGCGGAAGCCTAAACGTGGGCTCAGGTAGCTAATAATCACTTTTAAAGAAGAACCTCCTTACAACCGAAACTAATATCTCATCATTTGCTTCCGTTGGAAGCTGCCAAGCCGTTATATCATAATAAAACCCAACTTGCCTTCCAAAAATCCTTCAGGAAGTAGTGGGTGCAATTCAATGTAAGGCTTCGTATAAATGCCTTATTGCTACAAAAATGAATAAGGATTGTGCGGCATCGCCTACACATCTTTCGGATCTATGGGTGCTTTATCCTCATATAAAAGGTTGCCTAGATCACATTCGGATAGAAGGTGGCGACTAGTGAAGTCCATGGCCTAAAAAGCGTGCTTCCAATTTTGATGGGTAAGGCCACCAATCAGTGCTTCAGTTTATGTTGTTTAAGTCGACCAACGTCAAAAAGGCCATGCAAAATATCTTTTAAATAGAAACTGTTTTTGAAGCATTATAACAATATTCTTAGTGTTTTTGGTTATAATTATAATATAAGAAAAGCTCGTAGCCTGCCTATTATTGAGGAACTAAAACTTTCGAGTTGTTTTGTCTGTTACTTCAAGTCAAAAAACTTTTTCTGGGAATTACCGCCCATAATTATACCAAGGGATTTCCTGTTGTTATGACAAACCTAAATTTGAGTGAAGGAAAGTTGTAATGTCTGATTTGATGGACATAGGGAATATTGGCCGAGTCTCGACTCTTACAGGCGAGTTCATAAGGTGTCTTATTACAATTAAAATGGGATTTACTGGTCTGTGAATTAAACTAATTAGTTTCACTGTAGCGCCCCGAGTATTTTTAAAAGAATGAGAAAAGGCCAGTTGTAGGTCAGAATACGTGCATTCTAGACGGAAAGTGAGAGAGCTGCTGGCCTGGCCGGCAGGCCAGCCCACGCAGCACGTTCTAGGTGGCTGCCACTCATATGTCCGACCAACCAACAGCCCAAACAAACAATCCGCTACATTCACCTGCCGTGCTAAAATCCATTTAAATCAATTCAAGGCTCGCATAATTTTGCCTTATCTTTCCACAGAATACTCTAGCATCTCGTGCTTTCCTTGAAGGCAATGAAGGCACAGCACTAGAGCAGGTTATACATATTCAGTATACAGAGGCGTCAAGACCACTGGTATGGTTTAAAGGTAACCCCACTAAGCCTGGGCAGTAGTTAACATTTTGGGTAAAAACCTCTTTGGTTTTAACCGGCTCTCATCAGTAAAAGAATAAGTCTTACGGTTCTTCTTTCTATATTAACTTGAGAAGAGTAAGAGCGCATCTATGCGCAAGCAGAAGTGATTTAGGTTCCGCTTCTTTGTTTCTTTATGGCCAGTGATTTCGGTTTTGGTGCCCCAGATGGTCATATTGCCCTAACCGATTGATTTGGCCAGCGGCCATCTTCTTTCGGTTTATTAAATATTAATTCTGTCCTAGCATGATGCCTTCTTTTGCATTCAAGAAAGTTTCGAGACGCTGCCGTCCGACCATCAAGTAAGCCTAGCTATATAAGATCAACTGGAGATTATCAATGAGGTTATCGTAAAATAGTAATTATTCGAAGGAATTCTCATATTTGATGGTCATTTTCAGGTTCAAAATGTCCCTTCGACCTGCACTGAAACATCAGCATGTGTACCTTTAACCCACTCCATTGTCTGTGAAGGTGATTTGGAGGAGAGGTTTCACAAACGGCTGTTTAGGCTAGCTGCTTTCACAGTTAACATCCAAGAACGATCGAATTAATTTTTACATTTTACGGTTGGCTCCAGAGTAAATCGGTTCGTTTAGTTATTGCAAGCCTGATTGTGTTAGATATGGCATTGAGTCGCAAAAGCAACAGTGGAGGGGACAAATTCTTTCTAATGAAGCTCCAACACCAGACTGAATTACAGTAGTAGAATAATTAATGTAGCCTTGAAAATGTCACGAAAATTGCTTTAGTTTCCATGTCGAATGGGACTCAATTTTATGTAGAGAAGCTACTAATCGCTACTGCTGAAAGGCAAAAATATCAATCTTAATAGCCAAATCCACCAATCGCTAACCACTGAAGGTGAAGAAAAACAAGTGAAATTAAGCCAAAGTGCCAAGTATGGTGACCTACCTCCGCTGAGGAAAACTGACTTTAATTGAAGAATTCATTTTTGAAGACAAATTCAGCTCATTGTAAATGAGATCTTTGGATGTCAAAGATTATGAAAGGGCACCAATCTTTATGATACGTTGTTGAGGTTATGCATCCGTTAAAATCAAATTCTAGCGATTGCAAGAACGCGTACCATCGGTGTGAAGGCGATGCTCAGGTTGCAGAGCGTTCATTTAGGTACTTGCCACCAGCGCCTTGGGACTTATCCCAAGAAGAAAGTAGACATGCTGCCGAAGTAGAACATGCACTGCTGACGTGTAGAAGAACTGATGGGCTAATGGCATATTCAGGAGGCTAAACGCCTAGTAAAAGTGCAGACGGAACCTTGATTCTCAACGGAACCAAAACGCAGAGTATGCCAGAAAATGGAAGCGGTGCACACTTGCAATACGTCGAGCTGTTTTTGTGTGCACGATTGGGATCGTGAAAAAGCTTGTGGTTGAAATTCCTGAGAACGCAAAGATTTAACACTCTCTATTTGTCATTTCTCACAATATTAACTTATACTTGCTGAAGTTTATGCACATTAATATGTAGGGGTAGCTGCAGCAAATGATGTCTGTTAATTGGGAATAAGTATTTTTCACACTTTATTTGATTCTCTTGTCATAATCCTCCAACGAGGGTTTGAAAGAGGATATCGGCCCTATGGTACCGTTTTATCGAGGAAGAAGGGATCACCCGTCCTGCAGTTTAGACCTGTCGCTGAGCTCCTCCTCGTCACTAAAGTGTAGTCATATTTAATAGGGTTGAGAATAATCACGTTAGATTTAAATTAACGTTTTATCCCAGTCAACTTGAAAGTAGCCTGAGCCTGAAAATCGACTAGACTCGAAGCAGCCCTTGAGAAACTATTCGCTTACAAAGTTTAAGACTCGAAAAAGTGGAGTTCTTGCAGGTAGTGCTTCTCGTCCTTGCCTATGGCTTTGGAATGAATGCCTTCTAAGTGGATCATGATCCGGATTGGCAGCAGCATTTTCGCCAGAGAATTAAGTTTTCGAGTCGCTCTTGTGACCTTCACTTTAATTCATTTTTATGCGAAAAGACTGACGACTGTGAAACCTCGTTTCTCACCTACCGCAAAAAAACGCATCCCAAGGTAGGTGTGGAACAGTGACCATACAATCCAATAACGGAAAAGTGGTGCTGTGCAAACATTATCAGGACGCCTCGGAGTGGTTGGTAGAAATAAGCATGCATTTTTGATCTCTAACCAATCAGCAGGCATCAACAACATCACTTGGCTATGGGCATGTGGCAGAATGCGATGAAACATTTTTCTTAGCAAGCTGTATGAATCGGGCAATTTCATTTGTTCTAAAAATCCTCTTATTGCTACTCGTTCCGCCTTACAAGACCTGTGGACGAAGTAAACGCGTGACGTTTTATGGCAATTCAATTACAGGAGTCTTTTTGGAGAAGGACCTTTCACCAACTCTTGCCAGGCACGGTATGTCCAGTAGTTCTGATGCAATTCTCTTCTATAACGCATTCAACATCCCTGCATTAATGATAAAAAAGAGAGCAGTGACTGAAGACGCCTTGAAGCGGCATGTAGTGCCGCCGCGAGGTGCAAATTTCGTGCTTTCATTCGCATAAATCATGCTCTAGTAGGACTGAAATTGCACAAGTATCCCCTCAGTATGATGTGAAGGGAGCAAAATGTAATGTTTATCATATTCTTCTCTGACAAGGTTAGATCCGGTGGGGGAGAATTAGTAAGTCTCCATCCGCTAAAACGTCTCTTTCCGAATGCGCATTACTGGTTTACGCATTGACGCTTAGTGGCTGAATGGTGAAGATGCCCCTTTCACTGAAATGAGGCATTGAAATAGAAAATGCTATTATAGCCCGTGCATCCGGTTGATTTATTTTTGATTTCCATAAGTGGTGGTATTCTTCTCATTGTCTAGTTCGTTCCGTGACTGGGTTTGTTCTTTGAAGCTGGGCTGGGGTTCGTATTTAGGCTACCACACTTCCTTGAGTGCATGCGGATTGTTAAAAACTGACCGTCGTAAGCCAGTCTGTTTACAGTGCAGCATTTCGCTCACAAAAATTCGTCTTCCAGAGTACGCCTTCGTTGCCTTCATTGCGAATTCGGAAATAATCGTTAGTTAAAGCAGCGTGCGGCTGACTCCCATCACTTCGGCGACTCAGCGGATTGCGTTAAACTTAAAATTTGTATTAAAATTTCAATTTAGTTCGGATTTTCTGGAATGTACTGCTGCAGAGTAATTGTGTGGCATTGACCTAGAAGCCACTAAGTTCGCCTATTTCACACTTGTCACTTTTATGGATGCAATCGCGCAAACTGCATACTTTACTCGATCCGTGTAGTCGATTTCGCTTCGAAGGCTTTCAGCCCGACAGAAGAAAAAGCTTGACCACTCTCCTCTTGACAAATCTGGGAACTGTTTTTACACGCGAATCATTAAGTTGGTGTTTTTTGGTTTCTGAAGCATCACAAGAGAATGTATTTACTATTGTCAACTTTTTATACCTACGTTTCGGTTATCTTTCCGCAGGTTAACCGTCCACAGCTGCGTTACGTAGCTGATTTTAGGGGCGGCCCAAACGGTAACGCGAGTTTTTATCAACCATTATTTTCTGCACTGTTGGCACACACACAGGATGGGAAAATTGACGCAAATAAGCCTTTCAAGGTTTTTAAAATGCTAATTTGTGTGGCGTCGATTGCCATTGGGGTAAGCAGCTAATGGTAACGAGTGTTCCACTAATGCTGATCGCTGCCTAGTCAGTGAATCGACACACAAGTTGGGTAGGCAAGTTGCGAATGCGGCTGCATCGGGCTTTGCATCTCAAAATCCTCATTCGTCTTCTTCGGTGTTGATAGAGTGGACATGTATCTTGTTGAGATATTATAGATATTATGAAACTTTTCGAGTTATTTAAATAAAATAGTCATTGTTCAGATTCTGGGGGGGGGGGGGGGAAGTTCTGCTGCCTATTTTCAAGGGTTTCTGCTTTCTCTGCTCACTGTCTTCGGAGTAATTACACGCCTAAATGATGAATTTTCTTATCTCGGTTTATGTGAATTATTAGTTCTCTGCTAAGGAGAGGCATGACTTAAAAGACAATATGCTTAAGTGCTTTGCTTAGTGTTGAAACACCGCGACGATGAAGAAATTTTAACTAACATTTAAGAAAACAACTCTGAAGACGAATTGACAAAACATTTCATCAAAATGGGCCTCGAATTAGTGATATGAAGCATCGTGCCGCAGAACACCTCGTGGGTATCCGATTGGATCTAGGTTAAATCCGCAAAGTTCTCGATTGGCAGTTTCTATTTTATCCTCATTTTTGTGATGAGGTAGTTTCGCGACTCCAATAAATTCCACAGCACTTAAAAGTGACATATATTTTAATGGCATAAGCTCGAGCGCATAAAAAATTGGTTCTAGTAAAAAATGGTGACGCCCATCATTTCAGTAGGCCTTGGAAAGCGCAAATCAAGGCATTGTCGGGGGCAGGGGGTGGACAAGAGAGTGTTGGGTTACCAATGCCTGGCTGCATAATTTTTGCAGTAATGCACGAAGGCGTGTCAAAATGCGACTAGGAAAAAAGTAAACAGACTCTTGAAAAGCAATAAAACACTTACCACTGAGGCAATTTAATTGCGAAATATGCTTAGAAGGAATAGAAGAGAGCTTTGAAGACGTCCATTTTAAGATGTTGGCCTTGAGATGGGGCTATCCCCAATCGGCCCCTAATTTTTGTTGACGCACATCCTAATCATCGGTACTCCTCTGCTGAATGATTAGCTAGTAAAGATGTTATGATTTGCGACTCAACTTCCGTAGAAGCTTGCTAAATCCTAAAAACGGAATTTTCAACTATTCTGTGGCTCAACGGCATGTTTTCCACGTGTAGGGATGAACGTGAGCATTCGACATGAGCCAAATTTTTTTCGCTAATACAAAATTGATGGAGTTTTTATTTCTTCCTCCACAGCTCCTGAAAAGTTTGTCAATATAACAATCGAGGAAGGTGCGCCTGAACTCACTTTACAGTGCAATAGGGAAGAACATCGGGTGGCTTGGTTCGTGGGAAAATACTTCCTCTTACTTATTCCCAGGCGAATTACGTTTTTATTTCAATGTTTTGAAGCCATTAGGTTTTGCCCTGACGTGGATGCGAGCGTTTTGGGCAACCTCAATGCGAATTTAGATAAAATCTCCTTAAATGCCAATTCAGGTTAAATGCGCGGGAATTTAGTTTATGCAGATGCATAAATTTGTAGGCAAAGTTGGTTCAAAGGGAAATCACTCTGACCACAGTTTCTCCTGCCTTAGGTATAAAGACGGCTTAAAATTGCGTTCGTCACTGCGTCTTCAAGTCAACTCAACTGGGAGTCTTCGGCTTTTGGACGTGAACGGAGATCATACTGGGGTGTATCGGTGCTTCGTGGACCTTCACGCCAAGGCGAAACTGGTCAAAAGTTATTTCATTCAAGTGGCGTGTAGGTTTATGACCGGCTGCAACCGGCGTACCGCGCCAAAGTAATCGTTCAGTTTCAAAAATGCAAAAATTTCATTTTTATTGCACTAAAGATAACAACTTTTTGTCGTAAAAATAATTTTGCATTAAAAATTAGTTTGTGAGGAATTGCCGGAAAACTGCTTCGGCCCAATTAACGTCACTGACGTGAAATTTTCAAATCTTTTTATGATGGGCAATTAATTCCGATCGCTCACCAAATAAAACTACGAGATGACTACGCGTTTGAATATTGCCCCGCTTTAAGCCTTCGGAAAAGTGGATTTGGGCTACCTTCGTACCCACCTTCCCTAAAGGGTAGAATCATGTTCGGCACTCCACCACTTTGTGCGTATTTTTACCTAAATCAACCTACTGCGAGGGGAGAAGCCTCACGCTAGTTCGGAAGAAGAAATGAGGTAGTGTTTCGTCCCCGGGGGTTCACATGTATGCGGAATGCGTCGATATGAGGCTTAGGTTTATTTTTATTCTACTTAGGGATTCCATGGCCTTGGAAGCTCGGATTGGAAAGAAATGTGCGAGTTTGCTAACTGATGGATCGTCTCACCTTACACTTATGAGGTGTAAATTTCTGCAGCGTCCCTGAAGCTCCGGTGATTGTTTGCTAGCGCAGCCTCCGTTATCTGATTCTGAGTCTTCAAAATTTGTACATACTTGGGAAATCGTAATTCACGAGATCGAAAAGTTGTGTTCCTCTCTATGGGGTTGTTCTTTTCAGCAAGAATTAATAACAATTAGGCGATATTGCAGCATTATTGTGGTTTGAGCTTCCTCACTACCTCACTCGGGCCCCTATTCGTCAGGGTACTCTAACTGTGCCGCGTAATTACAACCCATTGTGCCGCATCACGAGAATGAGAGGTAGCTGATTGGCTCCTGACACCAAATGAAGCACTTCTATCAGTCAGAGTTTGTGATTGGGGTCTGCGCCCGAGCTGCCCCTTTGTGATTGGAATGGTCACCCACGATGTTATTTTAATCATTTTCTGTTAATCGAACTCGGCAATGTTACAAGCCTGCCATCTGTTGAAATTCGTTCAGCTAATTTTTTAGTGAAGTAAAATAGACTGCAGCGTTGCGCGATTTGCGCATCTGCATGCAATTCATGCTGGACGTAGGTGGTGTCTCCGATGGCGCTATATTTTCCTGGCTTTCAGCCCCCATTCATTGCATAGTCGATTAGGCTTGCCTCAATCCGGAGTGCTCACTCATGTAAGCTTCGTGATTGCTCACTACTTATACATTCTCTGAGCCCGAAAGCAAAATGCCTCGCTGAAATGGTAACTATCGTTGGTCTCCTTGCTGGCACATTTACATTTCAGCACTCAAGAATTCTTTGGCCTCGTAGGCAAAACATCCCGCAGTATGGCAATTTGGGCTAAGAAAAGTTACTGTTTTTTTATTAATGTGTACATAATGACAAGTTTAGCTCATGTCTAAAGCACTAAATTGTCAAGATGAAGATAAAACGGTACACTGAAGCAGTTGCTGCCATTGGTTAAACAATGGATACATTTTACTCCTCTTGAAATATGCACTAGCTTACATATTTTTACCTTGTAATGATAAAATATAAGACAAACCGGTGGCGTTGAGTCACTTCGCCAAGACTGTTTACCTTACCGCGGGCCAACCGGGTCATATTGTCTGCTGTCTGTCGGCCTTTCCCGAGGTCACACAGGTCATGTGGCACCGAAGTCCATCTCCCGGTTTCGTGGGCTTGGAACACGATGAAATGACTTCCACAGACGCGCAGTCGCTATCCGACCAACCTTTTTCTACCGGGGAGCTTGTGCTAGCCTCACATCTCTTAAACGTGAGTCAATAGTATTGAGTTACTCTTAGAGGACATAATGCCAATCGGTAGAGAGACCTCCGCATTGCCAATATGCTCAAACTAAAAAGAAAAAAAAAACAAACAGAACTCAAACAGCAAGCATCCAAAACATGTACGAGAATATTCACCATCCTGGGGAACACAATAAAACAACCTCCCTTCGCCATAAATTAAGGCTCAATTTGAAGGCCCTCGGACCTAGATGGACGAATTCTGTTTACGACAAACAAATTATCGGAAATAAAAACACTTCATAAGACAGACTAGGCTGTCAAAAGTTGCTAAATTTCTCGGCTTCTCGACCATGGGAAGCTAGTAGACAAGCTCACGCCTCCGGAGGCAGATCCTACATCACAAATGGACGAGTCGAAATGCTTAGTCTTCTTTTAATATGTTGATGAAATTACCTGATCCAGACAGGGAGATGGCGTGCACAAGAAGCATAGCCGCTGTCTGTCAGCTAGTCCGAGTGGGAATTTTTCGCACTCATAATAATACCTTTAAAAAATAACTCATAGATTGTTGATGTATATTATGTACCAATGATTCTGCAAGTGTTTCCTTCTTTATCAAAAAAATTGCTTTAAATCTATGGTACCATTATAAGTACCGTACATTCAGTTGTTCCCATGAACTAATTAGCAGTAAAAAACGTGAGTTTTAGCATAAATTTCGCACATGCAGCGAGTCAATGTTCAGATTGCTTTATAAATAGCTCGTGTGAAGTCCAAAGTGGCCATTAAATTTCCGTCTCTGTGTGCATGCGTTAGCAATACTAAATTAAGTGCTTTGCGGTAAACAAACTATCATTGACTGCCGCCCAAATCATCCTCCCCTCATAATCTTGTGTTTTATCCTCCAACCCACAATAAGGTGGCAAAGTCTTAGTCGTGGTATCAACTCCTTTGTAACAATTGAATTTGACGAGCTCCTAGCGGTGTTTGCCGCTCCTTTGCAATTCTGTCCGGATTTTCCTACCAGGGTTGCACTTCTGAGCCCCATTTTAACTTGTCAATCAAAGGTCACATTGGGCTGCATGATTCCCGAGTGCAGCTTTCCTTTTGGTTTTCCACGTTTGCAAAATCGTCTTATTTCATATCAATAATAGTGCAGATAAAAGGGGTAGAATTCATGGAAACGTTTTCAAGATTAGTTAGAAAGAGAAGGACCTCAGAACAGAAAGGACCACGAGGCCTAACCCCTATTTGTCATGGCCTGCCAGGGCATTGTTGGCAGTTATTAACTTTAGTATAAATAGCATATGCAATAATGCACTTTTTGGAAGGCAAAAATCCAAACCCATCACCTGTTGAACTGATCGGTGCTAACACAAGCGAATAGGGCCGAGCCATCTTAGCTACCATCATCAACCATGCCTCGGATATAAGTAAGCAATGTGTGTTTGTCTCACCTCTACGCAGTCTGGCCGGCAGGAAATTGCATTCGTACCACCTAGGCAGTAGGCGCGTCTGAAGCAATTATTTTTCGTCCAGTTGAATTTCGTTCAACAAAAAACAATCCAATGAGCCGATTGGGCGCCAGCTTCATTTAACCTAATCTCACAAATTAATAAAGGCGAAATTTGATAAGAAGTCGTAATCCTTAACGTAAGAGCATCTTGTGTGGATATGATACATTGTGACAAAAATAAAATGAAAAGCTAGTGATTTATTTGACATTGGATTTGTAGTTTAATTCATCGGTGGTTTTGAGGCGGTTTTGATCGCCTCATAGCACGTCGTCTTTGCAGACTCCGCTCGTTTTTATGTGCATTCTGCGGAGTGAGTTAAAAAATGATCAGCAGCTGTACCGACGACCACACATTTGGACCATCTGTGAAAATGCAATAGGGGCATAAAGTTTAATGTTTTTTCGGAAAAATAGGGCGTATCTTGCTACAAAAAATTGATAGTCAGCGTGTGGCCGGAAATGTCGGGCGTCTACACCTGCCATGGAAAGAATTCTCTCGGTTGGGGATCTCCTTCAACGCCTTTCGATGTCTTCGTCAAAGGTAAGCAGTGCAAACCAAATTCACCTTGTGTATCTCCGGATTTCCTGAAGGCGATTTTCAAAGATGTGCACTTTTTAAGGCCATTTTTTACTGAACTTGGCACTTTCTACCCGTGGTAGGCAACACTGTAACTCGAGTTTGTGGTAGAGGAAGGAAATTTTAGAGGCAAACGATAACTCACGAGTACCTCCAAACCTTCATCATCGACCACAATGAATGTTCAATGAGGCAAACTTAAGTTAATTGCTAAATTTGAATGAATTTATGAAATAAGCAAAAAACGAAACTATAACCTAGCCCTTTGACACAGGCTTCCGTCATGCAATTTAAAAAATTTGAGCAGTGACAAGCAGGTGACGGCACGTGTTGGCTTTTCAAAAATATTCTTCAAGTAAAAAATGTGGCAAAATGTTCCGCAAACCAGTTGAAGGATATTGGGAGGGTTGAAAGAAAGTTGCTTATCTTAAAGGGCACTTATTCGAATCTCGACAGAAATGGGAGCATCAGTTGCCACAACTAGATGTGCACAAAAAGTTTACACTTTTTAAAGCCAAGTTATCTAATGATCCGTAGTGTGCACATTCACAAAAATGCATGTGTACTGTTTTGGCATTTAGCCCAGCCCTACTTCACGCGGAAGCCTGACAAATTCCCAAACGGTGAAGTTACCTTCGCCGAGGTCTTGCGGAGTTGCAAAGCTGCTGGCTTCCCGCCGCCAGAGATAACATGGGTCAAATACGTCCTAAAAGTAAATCCAAATAGCCGAAACGTATTCATCAGCATAATCACCTTCATTTGTAATGGTAGCGCAAGGATTATTGCCTTAGTGTGCCCTCGATGCTAATTGCGATGTCTAGCGAAAAACATTAGTAATGAGTAGTTGGCTGTTCTTTTATGATTTGGTTACTTTTGTTGAGTATTGGCCTCACTTTTCGATGTGGCAGGAGCTGTACAGCGATTTGTAGGACGAGTGCAATTCGTCAAGCCACTTCGACACAGTAACTCCTCCACTACTTTTATGCATACAATGGTGCTTTAATATTAGCCCGATATCAGTTGTGCCTGTAAATGCTCCTACCTGAACCGCACTTGTAGCTTGATACCCATTCTCTTGCTTCTTTAGTACCCAACAATAATCGGTGTTTGGGGCCAAGAATTTTGATAGTTCTCGATCGCATGCAGAGCTGAAGTTGGAAGTTTGAAAACAGCAACCACACCGATTAAAGAAGCATGCCAGGAAACTCACTTTTGCAAGGAATAATTTCTTTATGAATGCAAAACATTCGATGATTTAAGGGGTTTTAACTATTCTTCCATCAAGTAAAGTGAGAGACGCTAGGAGGAAAATCTTTCCCTTTATCCTCAGACCGCAAAACATATGAAACGAAACGTCTCCACCTCTCTTGAAATGGTACGGGTAGGGGAACAGTGGATGTTGTGCCCTGTGGAGAGTAGAACTCTCTGTTGGACGGCTGAGATGCATGAATTGGCAACATCGAGGAAGACACAGGAATTTGGTATCTTCGCTTGCACGGCCTCCAACGATTTGGGATTCCAAATCGCTCTAACGAATCTCGTCATTCCCAAGCCCTCCTCTGAGTGGCAGTTCACTTTAGGTGGGTGACTATGGCATCGCTGTCGTCAGCGCCATCTGATGGTGCATTGTGCCCAAAATGGCGGTTGTTTAACCCATCACAAAACTAGTTTTATAGGGGTTTTCTGATAAGGGTTCAGTCTGCTCCTCTAGGCTTTGAGCATTACATTACTAGGGCAGGTCGCTACCTGCAGTCTGTTTCGACAGTATGGAGCAAGACTTTGAACGTTTAACAGAGATAAAAAATACAAGGTAATCAAACTGTGAGGCTCTAAGAATGCAATTTTCGAAAGATTACCCTTGCTCTGGTAGAGAATTAGAATAAAATTGGGGTGATGTCCCTAATGAAAGTGTCCTGCAAAGGTTGAATTGGAATTTTAATTTATGAAAGGCTTCACACAAGAGGCAAAAATTGGGAATCAGAGAACACGAACATCAAAGCCACGAGGAAGTTGAAGTCCATTTGAAAACAGACAGAAGATGGCATTCGATTGGAGTTGAAATACCCTTTAGGCAATTCGTCATAAGAAAGCGTTTGATTGCTGATGCCGCCTCTTTAAATATTTCTGCCCAAACATTCATTTAATCAGGCTACAAACGCTGGAGATTAATTCGTATTTGAGGCAGAACTATCTCAATCAACCCAATTCAATTAACATGATTGTGTGCACAAAATAGACAAGATCGAAACCTGTGGGTGAATGGGGTCCTGCCCCCGGGGAAAATTCAAACGAAACAACGTGTGAGAGTGTTTTGCTTTGGTTTCGCTCCCAAGCCCCGAGTCACAGACCTCGGAGCCAGCGCTATCACGTTCATTTTCAACTTCCCAGAAGTTAGTCAAATCACGGAAGAACTCAAGAAGACAAACGTGGGAACTGGGGCTTATCAGATTCAGGCGCGTGTCTGTAGTGTCCTTGCCTAACGTGTTTTTATTTTTTTTGGCAGGAATTGATGTTACGGATTCTCTTCCCTGCGGACTAAAAGTTCTAATGGAGATGTTCACCTGGACACCCGCAACCATTCCCAAGAAGGTGATTTTAGAACATGAAGAATGTTCTTTCTGGGTGGAATCCTCCACCTCTCTGAGGAAGAAGCATTGGAAACGTGGTTAGTCTGTTTCACGAGGCGAAACCTAAAAGCTCTCTGAGGCACGTTTTGGGTATAAAGCACGTTTAAATTTTTTGTGCAACTTTTTGGGGTCACCAACTCTTGGTTGGCAAATGTTTGATGAATTTGCTTTAGAAAATAGTTTTAGGGTACGGACAACAATTTAACCAACACTTGGAATTAACTTTAGGATAAGTTCAGTGGACTATTCGTCCGTGCCCAAGGATGGGTAGTCCTGTCATTTACCTACACTGGTGTGATGAAAAGGAGTATAACGACAGTAGACGCTAACAAGTACAAATTATTCGCCACCAATCTCACGAAGGCTATTGCACTGAACTAGGCCATGCCTTAAAATGACCAAAAAATCTGACAAGGATTTGAGGGGGACCGAGTTGTAAACATTCCACTGCATTAAATGTCTCTCGTTCAAGGTTTCACGACGGCGATTTAAGTGGCTTAAGCAAAGTTAACCCAGTGGAGTGATTATCCATCAGTGATTTTCCTCTCAGCTTCCATAAGTGAATTTGCTCGGGCTTCTTGTCCACTACCACTATATCTGTGCAGCTAGAATAGTCAAGCAGTGATTAAACTAGATATTTTTTCTATTTTCTGCACTTGTTATTTACCAGTTTTCAGATAGCTTACAATTTGTTATTTTGTTATTTGCTATCTTCTGTCATTTGGTTCAGTTAGCCCCGTCGCAAAACCTTCACTAAGCCAATGCCTGTGATTGCCGCAATACCAACGGGAAACTCATGCTGCAGTAACCCCTAAAATCCATCGGAGCACCACGTCTACCTTTCTGCGCCGTTCTAAATGCCTGGGGGAAATGTTATGGGGCTTTCAGCTTCAATGTCGTTTCACTACAACGCGGATACTGATGCATAAACCTGCAATAGCATTTATTTAGCAGCAGCATGTAGCGCGAGAAAAGCCTGGAAAAAGCTTTTCGTGAGCACATTTGCAACAAGCGTAACTCGGAAGCAAAATTGCGACCGCGTTTCCCAATTTCCACACCGGATAAGAAATATTCACTTTTTTTAATGCAAATACTGAGCTGCACATCGATTCACCTTCACCTGCTAAGGCATGTAAAAAAGCCTGGTAGCGGCAGCATCGGCATGCTTCTAAATTTTGGCAGCTACGATATTTTATGCATTGCATTCTACCAAATGTAATGCACTTTCCACAACTATAGGCTTAAATTGTTGAAGATTTATTGTCCTAACTCGTCCGTGTCTCCTTATTTGAGGTGCTACTGAGAGAGTTTTGATACCGTTGCTCGCATTGCCGCCTTATTGTAATCAGACCAGGTAACAGTCACTCTTTACTTGGCACTGCTTCATAATAATGTCGGACTGAATGAAGTGCCATTGTGAAGCTTAACAGGTCAGTAAATATTGCTGGAAACTTTTCGAATCCCGAGTTCACATCTCTATCACTGTCAACACCGTCTTGACAACTTCGCCAGCTGCGCAGATTCGCAAGTATCACTTTGCTTTTGAGGATTTCTAATGCATAGGAATCCCGCATAAAGAAACTAGCTTATTAGCCTCTAAATGTATTGGCAATGCTTCCAACGAAAGAGCAATGACACACTTCCTGACTTTCATTTGGCTCAGGAAGGTAAACTAGCCTCCTGCCTTAGGTGCATAGAACGCTGATTTGGACAATATTTGAGCATTAAATAAAGGCAGAAAGCCTGAGCTAGAATCCGAAAACCAATCTCATAAGGTAGGAAGAACAGTGGAAGTAGGAAATGTGCAACAACTTAAGGGCGCCGCTTCAGGCTGTGTTTGTGTTCACCGTGATCTTGCTTCGAACTCGTTCAGAAACGATTTCTCGAGAATCAACGCGATCGGGGGAATTCAAGGTTCGTGGCCTCTCCCCTAACACACTGACTGCTGTGAGGGTTTTTGCAAGTTGTTCACGGAGTCAACCGATCGCAAGCAACACCGTCTACGCCTGGACAAAGGCCACAACCGACCATCCTGAATGCCCTCCCATTGAAACTCGCCTAGAATCAGGTACAGGTACGCGGTACTCTTTTGCTAGGTATGAAAGCTCGCTTTCAAGAGGAATTTGAATGCTACAATTTTGGAACATCGCCTTAAGTGGCTTGCCGCAGAATACAGCGTCATAAGCCAGCATATCGATGCTTCAATAAAAGTCAAAACACTATTATTGGTGTGGTGGGCTCAAACTCCACTCGAGTAACTAATCAAATCTTCGGTTCTAAAGGACTAGATTATTATGTTGGGATTATGTGCCTTTGACTGTGCTCCATAGTCTTTTCCATTTATAAACCATAAGGCAACAAAAGAAATTAGTGCTGTTTTCCATCCATAAATTTTAATATTCTGTTCATTAAAACTACCTTTACCATCTATAATATTCTTCCTATGGGACATAACCTAGCTAATTCCGCTCCTCTTTTGCCTCTAAAAGCTAAAATCCATGCCATGGCCACCTTTGTTTAAAGTTGCGTCATTTGCTTGTGCTAACCATCTGATGCATACACGAGGAACGTGGAGGATGAAACACCACCTCCTACCTAATAGTGGATTTCTTCCTCCGAGTAGACTTTCTGGTGAAGAACCCTGCGTGCAATTGTGAAAATGGCCATTTCTTTCGACTGCTGATGCTGCTAAAGTATTCTTTCTGACGCGTTCAGCCAGCGTAATTTCGTTTACAGTACAACACAGACACGCAGCACAGCCTTCTGGAGGTGATGTGTGGACCAGTGAGTGGACGGCTTAAGGAAAATAATTAAAATGCTCGTTCACCTAACGCTGGCATGTAAAAGTTATTCCCCATCAAAAGCCATCCAGCCAACAATCGGTTGGCGGTGCCTTTTGGGAGTGTAAGGCGGAAAGGGTTACCGGCATTTGAGGCTCATCTTCTTCGCCTAATGTTTGGTGTTCGAAAGTTGACTGATCTAGATGTAAATGGATTGTTCCGACGCCCGAGTTAAAAATTACAAAAAGTTAACTATATCATGGTGTTTACGAATTATTGTGTCAAAGAATATGTGCGGTCTTCCCTTTGTGAGAGGCTCATCAAGGGGCGTAGAAATGTTTTAGCTCCTCTTACCTATTGTTATCCACACCCCAAGAATGATTCTCATTTCTTTATAAGAGGCTTAAAAGTTGAAACCAAGCATGCCTGAATCTCATTAGGGTTAGTTGCTATTCATGAAAATGAAAAGTACTAGAAAATAGTATCGAGGGCAATTGACTACCGATAGGGTCTGTTTACATTAAGTCAGTTTGCTGTGACGCGTTGGACCAAAGGTTCTACAAAATTTTTAGGTCATTCAATGCCATTCAAAAATTGATTTAAGCGAATAAACCACAATGCTTAAATGACTGGCACGACGTGTGCGGCAAGATGCTGCGACAACCTTTTTTAGCGGTGAAATGCATTCGTTTAAGTGATTAGACGTTAGCTTTGAATTCCCTCAATTCCTCATTAGGGGCAGTTCATACCACACGAAAGTGTGCTCGCAATTAACCAACGCTCAACAAAACCAGCCCGAGATTATGCTAATTTCACGCCATGCATAAGTGTTTCTTTTTATTGTCTTGGGATAGATTTAAAGGATCAGAGCGAAAACACACCTATGAAAGTTCTTCTCGCCTGCGGATCACTGGTACTGTCGCTGCTCTTTGTTTTGGCATGTCTGCTGCTAAGACACGTATTCATAAGTCGAGCCAAAAGCAATCCACAGAGAGCCAACTTGGTCCTCGCTCCGCAGAGCAGCTCATGGACCGATCGTTGCCGTAATTCACCACCTATCGGCAAAACAACTACTCCCATCGCCTCCACCGTCAACGCTACTTCAACGGTGAAGGGTGACCTTCATTTGGTAGCTCAAGTGCCAGAGCAGCTTCACCTACCTGAGCTGAGTTCTCGGAGGTTGGGTGACACTCAGGCGGTGACGGTCATGAAAAATTCCATCGGTGACAGTGGAGCGCTCAAAGGAGCCCCTACCGAACAATTCAGTGTGTCGTTTTTGCCACGCCTTGGGGTCCTTAACATTCGACAAATGCGCAAAGGAAGAGGGACGTGGTCTCCGCTTAAGATAGGTAGGTTTTTTTCGGTTGTTCCAGTACTTTCTTTCAGATTATAGCCATAGTAGACATGGTTTTTCTTTTATTTAGGTTCAAAATACAAAACCTGCGGAGCCAGTCTGCATGGGTGGGCGATAATTTTATTACTTTTCATCAATTTCGTACATATCTACTCGCATAATACCAAATCCACACAGCTATCCATAAATTCATGGGTAGATCAAATGCTGGTTTTAAACACCATTTGATGGGACTGGTTTCCGACATGGGAGGTGGCTGTGTCTCGCTTGCTTTTTTATTTGGAAATGAAGTGTAAGAGCTTTTGGAAAAGTGAGGCTTGAGTTCGCATCTGCACCTTATTATCATTCACTTATTTGGTCGAAAATTGATGGACTCCACGAGAGATTTTTAGTCTCAACCATTATCGCAGACAAATGCTAATGATCACACCTTATGTTGCTCCCCGTTTCTTTTGTTTTCTACACAATGGCAGGGATGGATCCTAAGGGTAGGGAGGTGGCGTTGGTTAGGAAGACGCTTTGAGATTAATAATTTTGTGTTCCATGTTCTGGAAGACACCGTGAACTTGGATTAAAGACTTTAAGAAACTCTTATGAAGTCCAAGAGAATGACTCAAATCTTGAAGGTTTCTATCTTTTGATTGTGAACTGCGTTGGTTCTGCTGCTCTCCCCACTGATGTAGCAATTTCTGGCCTTTTGTAACGAGAATTCAGAGGCAAATGACGTGTGTTTGAATGCGCTGGGATAGTGAAACGCATGGTTTAGTTGTGCTCCACCTTCTCTTCATCCTTAACCAACAGTTCACTTGTGCATTAGGAAGGTGAGCAGCAATTAACTTGTCAGTACGCCTTCGTTTGTATCACAGGGAACTCAAAATCCATAGAATAAGCAAAGGCAAAATCAGTGGGAAATTGCAAGGCCCTTTTATTCCTTACATTCATTGTTCTAAGCCAATATCAATCTCGAAGGTCGCACCAAAAGTTTTTTGGTATTAGGTTAAAGCCACGTTAGCTCTTAAATTTTTGTCCCACACGGAGTGCGGCCTTTTAAAACGTTTAATGCAATTTTTTTACTAACATGAATGGGAAGAGGTTGGGTCAAATAGCGCAACGCAGTGGCGACTGTGTAGACGCTGACTTCTTTATGTCCCCACGTCTTTCCATCCTCAAAAATACCACTAAACGTTCAATTATTTTATCCAGTCGAAAACTATGGCAGCTAGCGATTAGCAGCCATCAGCACTTTATAGCCGGATCTAAATTAATCGGGACTTGTGAGGACGCCAACCAAGGAAGGGTAAAACTCTGTCTTTAAAATGTACATTTAGAAGTCATTTAATGTATGCATGCTTGAGATAGGGTCGTGGTTTTCATTCCTTATTGCATAACAAGTTTGGTCCTGATGGAGGGGCAAGGAGTCCGCATGTCATTCAATACTACCTAGGGATGAGGTGAGTTGCATCAGTTAGCATCTCATAAAGTTTCTCGCGCCTCTTCGGATATTACCACATTCAGCCTAAGCCTTGGAAACTGCCACGTTTAGTGATGCCTCCATTGGTTTTTTTTTTGAGTCCCTCTAGGCCCTTAAGACCACTAACAGGATTATTCATCCATTGATTTGGCCTTTCTGTGAGTGCTCATGAACTCACAATCAGCCAATCCAATTTTAATGATCATGAAAGACAATGGCAAAATGACATTGATGGGCCATGTTGGCCAGGGGTAACACCGTTGACTCGGTAATTCACTCGAAACCAGATAAACTGCATCAGCCGGATCGTACGCCAGCCTTGCATTAATAGTAATGCCTTTACTGTTGGAAATGTAACAAATAACTGATCGGCAATTTTGAAATCAGTTTTATTGCTACAGTTTCTCCACTCTTTTATGAATTTACTCGATCCTTCATCTCAACAGAAGATACCACAGTTTTTGCAAGTCGGTGTTCTGCCTTTAGAGCTCTCAATACATGCCAGCTGATTTTTAGGACTAATATTTGCTTCATGCTGACAGTAACAAACTTTGTGAGAGAAGGGAGAGCTGCTGGAGGAAGTTTCTTCTGAATGGAATATTCAAAAATTTCGATGTTGGTACTGAGATGAATTGGCAGTGTACCATGATCATCTCCACAGAGGAATAATTTTTGAAGATGTTTTTAACGGTGCAAATTGATACGGATAAGAGCATGAAACATTGTTAAGTCCTAAACTGCTGCAACAAATGCCAGCCTTTGGGTCACAAATTTGCCCAACGAAAAGCGGCGCTTTTTAAGCTATACACGAGCTTGTTTCGCAGGCCTCAGGTCCATACGCGGTTTTCAATGGGGACTCTCAAGCTTCCGGAGCTCATTGCCCCTTGGTGCGCCTGTGAAATGCGCGCGTGCAGAGGAGGTAATGGCGGGGAGATATGGCCGGAAGGCAAAACCTCCCCAGCGCAACTCTCGGAAAGGCCATATCATTGCATCCAAGAAAAGGCACCAGCCGATCCCAACTGCTACTACGTATGACTTTCATGCTCTCCTCCCCTTGAGTCCCCCTGTCTCCACCCCATTTTTTCTACTCCACGGAAAGTTTCCTGTACATTTTGTTTTTTTTCCGATTTTTTCATTGTATCCGTTTTAAAATAAAACTATTTAACTTCAATCATTTTTGTTTTGAAAGGCATCCATCGAGGAGGTCCCGCTCTCAGGCTCACTGCGAGAACAATAGCTTAGCTTGTTGGTATGATGAAGAGTTGTGAAGGTCGTGTACCGTCCGCTATAGGCTCTTACATACTTCAAGATATTGATTAGTTGATGGAGAAAGCTTTTGCTTTATACGAGACGGGGGTCTCACAACCAATAGGTTTGAAAAAGTTGAAACAGTCACTTTACCGCTGCAAAACGTCAGTCCCAAAATTAGGTGCAAGTGTACTAGCATAAATTGCAATGGCTTAGTAAGCGAAGGAGTGAAATGGCTATGCCTTCTTTTCGGTGATCAAGCAAAATGCAGTGACCCATGAAAGAACCGGCACTTTGAAATATAACAGTGCCTTTTAGCTTCTTAGTTGACTTTAATCCCGTAAAGCACAGAACGCTAAATCAAGAAAAATAAAGAAGGCGAACAAATGGTCCTGCTCACCGGAGTCGATTGAAATGCAGTACCACAGCAAGAGTTTCACAAAGTGGAGGAAATGCCCACCCCAGCACTTACATCATTCCACTAGCAGAAAGAGAATGTCACTTCATTACTCACTTTGGTTAAAAATAGGACCAAATACGTGCGCTTACTGAAACGATTTAAAATCACAGAAATACGGAAAGTTTGCAATGCATAAGTTAGCTTGTTTCATATGTACTTTGCAAACCTAGTGTTTTCCTTACGTGGTAATGCTCTGTTCGCCTGGACTGCTGGCTGGCCTTCCTTGACGAGGGTGACGGCATTGACCTTGACGTGCGGACTGGCCTCCCGGCCATGCCAGCAGCTCCGTTCCTCGCTCTCTTGAACATGCATATTCTGCCCTATGCTTAGCCTTCCTTCGGCTTCTAGGGATGCTCTAGACGTTGCAGTGGTTGCAGCGGAAAGAAGATCTGACTTTGTAGAGTTTCTAGCTCGATTTATACCGCAACCAAAATATTACAGCAGTTCGAATGAAGTTTCCGTACTGCGAACCATGAGCGGCGTTTGTTTTCGATGCATATCCAATTATCGTGCTCTGCAGGAAAACTGTTAGCGACTGAAGCAACACTGATCACCTGGACCACCTGGAAAGTCGACTGGTGAACGTCCAATTTCGATGTTAGCTGGCAAGCCGGGTGAACCCCAAGTTGAGCCTCACCACCAAGAGGGATCATTGACGCGGTGTCAAGCATCGCCTCGTCCGGCATCAGGCAC
Organism: Taenia pisiformis; assembly: GCA_023968675.1. Lineage (NCBI taxonomy): Eukaryota > Metazoa > Platyhelminthes > Cestoda > Cyclophyllidea > Taeniidae > Taenia > Taenia pisiformis. The sequence goes on from CM043736.1 coordinate 3,313,385, forward strand.
GGTTGGCTTGTAGGAAATTCTTGCAGAGCTGTTTACATTCTGATGGCTGAAGCGAGATGTCTACCAAAGGAAGCCTAAAGGACAACGCTCGAGAAAAGGAAGGGGACATGTGATGCTTTGTCTGTTTGGACTACTGGTTGGTTTAGATGCTCAGGCTGGCCTCCAGAAGCTGGCTGCCATTAGCTACATCCCCCCATTGACTACATATGCATTCTGCTCTGTATTTTGCCTTCTTATGTCTTTAAGGGATAATCTGGATGCTGCATGGGCATGTTCAACAGAGAAGGGTAATGGAGCTGATGCCATGGCTTAAAGTTCGGTCCCGAGGGCCAACCAGCAGTTCAAACAAACACAGGACCACAACTCTAGTCACGTATTTTAGCATTTGAGCAAATTCGATAACCTCAGCCATCTGTTTGCTAAATATGGACATTCTGCTCACATCATGGCTTCATTACTTTTCAAGACGCCCCTCGATACTACATTGCAGGTGACCCAAAAGCACAAGCTCATAACCCGGATCGTAATCAATACAAAAGTTTGCATTGCAATATTAAGCCAAATAAACAAAACTGTCAGGTATGGCATGCTTTTTTCTCCTGCTCCAACAAATTGTCCTTAATTGAAGACAAACTATTTTCAGAATTTAAAAGGCTTTTATCTAGTTTTAAATAAAACTCTCTAAATAATTATGGTATTCACTTATAACCACTTTCTTCATCAAAGTAGTTTATTTTGAGGTTTGTTTTGTTTTATTCTATCCAAATTCATGACTAGTCGACCTTTGCTGCACGCTGGCATTTTGAAGGGATATTTGTTCCCTTGCCGTGCTCGATGTGCGGTTCGCGTATGGTCGATATGTCTGTGCCCTACGACTGGCCCCGAGATGTTGATTATTGCTATTCGCTATGGTCTCTTGTTAGTTTCCTTGGAATCCTGCTATTTAACTACTTCGCCGGACCTCGCATATTCGAAAGAATGTCTCCTACCTATCGCCGCCTTCCACCCCTCCAGAGATTGGAATGGAATTGTCGGTAAGGATGGTCCCTGCGTTTTTTTGATCAATGATAATAGGAGCAACTTTTTGGTTGATGACTGTGGTCGACGTCTGATAATGAAAAAGCGCGTTTAGGTTATCGTAGTGTCACATTGAAACATTCATTCATTGAAAATTGCATCAAAGTGCTTTTGATTACAAGATTTTCGTGTCTTTGGATTCGAGCCAAACGTTGGTTACAGCTTTTAGCGCGCTTTGGTGGGGTACTATTTATAGTTACTTCTGTTAGAATTGAGGGTTTATATCATTCAAGTTCTAATATACATTAAAGTTTGACTCATTTTTAAGGCACGTATTTTTTGAACCACTTAATCTGGTACTGATTGTATTTCTTTGGTCTGTAGAACTGTCTTCTGTCCGAAATCTTTTAATCGAGCTGTTCTCTTGGTTTTATTCATGTTGGGCGGAAGTTCGAATTCAACTTTAGGTTAAAGCACTGCTTTCAAGTCCTTTTTAAAGCACCGATCAAGTGTAGTGTTTGTCACAATAATTTCCAAGTTAAGACGACAATCTCTCTGCTGCTTGAACGCCTTGCGGTAAAACTTAAGCGCTGTGTCGCCTTTCAATTCATTTGTAAACTGGCTCGTATTCTGGATGGCAATCTATTGCTTATGCACTTACCGAACTAAGATCACTAGTTGTATTTTTCAGTAACTTTCCTACCACACTCTTCCATAATTCATGGAGGTTCATTACCAAGTATTTGAGCACCTGAAGCAATCAGAATCTGAGTTTGTCTCTAACGCGATACAAGAACCTTGCATAATATCCTAGCTCTTATTACTTAATTACTTTGGCATAGGCCGTTTCGACATCTCTGTTAAGCAACAAAATTCATATGGTCTTCACCCTCGTTCTTTTATCGAAGAGCTCGAACCATCACAAGATCCCATTATTATGACTAAGGTAACAAAGTGGCGGCCTTTCTGGTCGGGCTTGACTTCTACTGGCACTAAGACTAGAATGTACTTCCCCTGCCCACACCCATTTACACTTGCGTGTCTTCTCGCTCCCGCATGCCCATTGGCTCAACGTTGGGTTTTTTGCTGCTTCTGATTGGACGACCAGTGTCAAAATGCCCATACGCGTACCGGTCCCTCTCACAACATTGCTCCCAGCGGGCGGAATCTAGTCGAGTTGTTTTTCGCAGTAAAACATCAAAAGTTCTGACGTTATTGAGCATGACTGAGAACTGCCCTGTTTTCCTAACATGCTCCTTGTTGTAAATGAAACCCTCACCTACCCAAACGCCGAAACATCGCCTATTTTACGATATTTATGTGCAGGAATTCGGCTTTAGTATTCCTATTGGCCTCTGATTCCCTATATTTCTTCATCACTATCCTGATTAAATGAAGTGATTTCACGTCTTCCACCTTTATTTGACGCAGGAATGCGTCATCACTGAAGTGCGTGAGCAATTGTGCCTTGAACGTCCTATCATGAAGCATAAACACACTTTTAACCTCCCGACGTTTCTTTGCAAGTGAAGGTCCTAGTTTTCACTTTTGCGGCTTGACTTGACTGACCTTATACCTTGGAATTGGATTAATTAGTAATATCACGATCGATTTGTTTCTGTTTTCTTCACTATGAGTAGTAATGGCAACGTTTTGAGAGAAGTTTTGCGCTAGGTTTGTACTACTAGGTTCGCACTAGATTTTCAAGCATTTTCCCACAGTAGCATGAATTGAAAGCTTAAAACAGTTGCGGGGTCTTACGCTGCCCTCTTGTTCATCCACTTAGTTGTCTAACCAAAAGGTGTTTGAAAAACAACACGTTTGCGCAGCTGGTATTTGAATGTTTTCCAGTAGTTTGACGTTTTTTTCTTCTCCTTCTGATATCGCGTGTCGACTTAAAGTTGGACTTTTAATGATGTCCTTTCAAACACCATTATATTCTGTTTTGATATTTCTGGGTAGGATCAGGCAAAACCGTAGTAGTTTTTAACTATCACGAAACTGCCTTTAATACATCAACCGATAGTGGGCCTGTTTGTCCGTTTCAGCGTCTCCTCTACCATTCACGCTACCTTGGTGACACTCCTCAGTTTCATGTCCCTTCTCTTCGACACCTCTCAATGGGCCGACCCAATCGCGTAGGTTATTCTCTTTTTCCCATTTGGAAAACAAGTGCAGTTTAACATTTATCCGTTAAGACGATCGCGGTAGTTATCCCCCGATGTCAGGTAGATGGGTTGATTCCTCCTCAAGAGCTGAATTTACTCCATATTCGAATTGAATAATTAGGCAGTTTAGTGGCTGTAAGTGTTCATGTGTGTGTGCGTGTGTGTGTGTGTGAAGGGATCACATTGTACTTTTGCTGGTGCTTTTCAGCATTTGCAAATCGTACCACCTTTAATGAGCAATTACTGTTTTTCACTGATCCCAAAACTCCCCAAATTTCTCTCTTGGGGAGTATTTCCGGGCTATTTTTTTAAGTCGAATCACGCAGTAAACTTTTAATAGGGTTTTATGAGTAAGCTTGCGGTTCGAACCATAAAAATCTGTGTTGCTGTGAAATTGCACAAATTAAATGGTGTGAGATTGAAACGATCCCGTTGTTTGATGGAAATTACACTTTAATTAATGCATTACCATTCGCTAAACACTGACACGATTTAGGCGGAATAAGCCATCTGAATGCTTTTCTCTTAGGAAAAGGCGTTGAGATGGCGTCTAGTTGCAGCTATTTCCTGTCTAAATGCCCTTGTTCAAGAACTATATCTTGATTAACTTTAACTCATATTTTATTTTTAAAAATGGAATTTTTCAGCTCCATTTCACGGCCCGGTTGCATAGCCTTATCAATAACGATCGGATACATGCTTGCAGGTAGGTTGCTGAGTTTCAAGGCCGCGAAACCTCAACGTTGCTTACTTTCCTCTATCAACGGTAGTAGAGTGTGGAGCTACCTAGGAGTTTTTAGTTTTTTAAATAAGAGGCTTTGCTTTTTCATTGGGGTTGCCTTGCTCACGGCATGCACCACAGTATTACGATGGCGAAGGCTGGAAAGCGGAAACTTACACAGGCAAGCAAGTGCTATAAAGAACTCAAGGGTCGGGAGTTTCTCTAGTGCGTAGTTCAACTCAAGACAGATTTGGACCATTGATAGAAGTCTATTAGACGTAAGTTTGTGCATATACTTGGACACCGGTTGGCTATCCTTAGTGCAAGTGCTTCAGCTTATTGTTTGTTTTCGCGCAGGCGAATACGGTCACCTTAATTGTGTACACATGATCAACAACACGAGACCAGCATTTGTGCTTTTAAAATCCGGCATAGGCTAACTTTTTTTCATAGAACTGAAAGTGTATGGCCTCTTAATTCAGGTTTACTCTCTTGAATCCATCATATGAACGGAGCATGCAGACTTGGTATTTATTCAACTAAGATGGGGTTGTCACTACTGGTAGATGAAGTGAAATTAATCATACATTTAGCCATCACTGTACGGATCACAGAGGTAAACTTTGCAGCGAAACCTGATAACCAGTCCGACTCTGTAAGTAAAATGCACTACCTTTATAGTTTCGGCCTGAACGCAACGAATTTCGCTTTTTTGTCGGTTCTAGATACAATCTCGATGTTCACATTCCAAAGGGGTCTGGAACTACTTCTATTTTGCACCCATCACCTCATAGTCGCCATCTGTTTCACCTTCCTTCTGGTAAGACCCGCTGTGCCTCCTTTGCTTCCCCTTTCGTTCCGTTCCTTTTCCTCTCCATTTTGCCTAAATGGGCGATTAATTAGAGGAATTTGAGAACCGTTGCGCCTTGGCCTTTAAACCAAAGTTAGTTGATGAATTGGCAAAATGAGGTTGATTGGAGCGTTTGCTTGGTGTTTTAACTAAAACAAAATGCATTCTTATGCTTTGTATTTCAACTTCTCTTGCCTCATTTTTGTCTGTTTGAGTCCAGTATGACATCATAGTTTAGAAATCGACTCGAAAAATTACCTGAGAGCATTGCATTTTAGCCAAAGAACAAGTTTTTTAGTTGTTTATGGATGCACTACTCACCATCGTCAGGTTTCGCTGAATTCTCCAAAGCTGATAAATCAAATGCATCTTAACTATTGCAGCTAACTGGACCCATTGTAACCGAAAGATGCTACCTAACCATTGCCTTTTCTATTTATTTTCAGATCTACAGAATAGCTCCCGTCTACGCCATTATTCGACTAACTAGTGAAATTTCGACGCCATTTCTGAACCAAAGGTGCGATTTGACATTTTGTGTAACTTTCCTCAGTTGGTGAGTCAAAAGTGTGGTCGAGGCCCTTTTTGGCTGTGGCTCTGCGTTGTGTGTGTGTGTGTGTTTGTCTAATGGCGTGAAAGGAGAATGTGATGCGCGCGTGCTACGAACAGTGGTCACTGTCAGTGGTGAATAATTAGAGGTTCCGTGTGTAGGTCTGCGAGTGATTTTCATCTATGAGCAATTAGGAAAAAATCCTATCTTCCTTAGTAATGAATGCAAATGCCTTGCGAGGCAATTAGCTTGGCTAGCATTGAAGTAGAAGGCTCAAAGGAAGACTTGATGATTTTAACTTGCTGTACATTTAAGCCTTCCATACGCTTTAATGACTTCTGTAGAATTTGCTCATTGCGGTTGGGGCTACTATCTCTTCCTGCTTTTTCCCTTCCCTTCAACCCCAACAACCAGTTAGCCTTCTAACGGGTAAAAACAATGTGTACGAGTCATGCTTATTTTAAACGATTGCTGAGGGCTTTTAGCCCTCATAATTTTTCAGAGCTAAAGGTTCTTTGACCTGTCATCACTATTTTAGTTAATTTTCACGTGGTAATTGTATGCATTACTTTCCCATTGAAAATCGTACTAGAAACCGGTCGGTGTTAGGGAAGCGATTGCACTACGTGGGTGGAATTCCAAAAGAAAACTGATAGAGTATTGTAATTAGAAGGATGAGTCGCTTGACATCGTAGACCTGAGCGTCTATTGCCCCCGAGATTTAAGGTCCGATGCGTCAAAATATTACAACGAACCTAGACATTTCACCAACTCGAATCAAGGTGTAACCACTTTACTTCACTTTAGCCGCGAAAAGTGACTTCTCTGTCTCCCTTTTTCCATGAGGTTAAAGACATCATCAGATATTCAGTGAGTGCAGTGCTTGATTCTATTCACTCAGTCCACTTTGCATGGCGCCTTACCAAATACATACCCTTAATAGTAGTTGTCTCCAAAACCTGTTAAGGTTTTGCAGGTTTTGGATATCCAGCGACCGTTTTATGTTCGAATATTGGTGTCAATTATGTATGCAAGAAATTTAGTTTCAGGCATTCATCAAATTCGAGACGAAGCAGCCTCTTGGTTTAATCCTGACATTTTGAGGTGGTTTTATTTGATAATTATTTTGAGTATGCTTTGGAGTGCGCCTGGGACTTGACGATATTTAAAGGAATTGCTGCCTGAGTCACCGAGAAAAATTGACCACAATATACTTGATGCCTTTATTATCGCAAATTATTCCATCTTTTACTGTAAGTGATCACGTCCGTGTGGTCCATGACCTTCAGGATAAAGTTGGGTAGTCATATAAATGTGACATTGGTGAAGTATGACAGGATACCGCACAATTGATGCCATAGCTTATTTGATGCCATTTTTAAATGGCTGCGATCTTCATTGTTGGCATTTGGGTTTTTGTTTCAGATGTTCCCTATCGCCATGACTCACTGCCTTAAGTATGTTTAACAGCACCTCCTAATTATGTGAAACTACCCCTCGCTCATATACCGTTAGGAGTATTTTGGATGGAGGAAGACCAAGGTTTTCTTTTCACATTGGGTTGCAGATGGTTCTATCGCACCATTGGAGGCGAGAACGCTGGCAGGCGGGCGGCCAATGCTACTCTCGTTTTCGCCTGTCTTTTCACTCTAGGCCGGTACATCTTGCCCTTTCCCTACTGGGTGGTCTTCTACCGTCACTTCAACTCTAAGCCCCATCTGGCTGTCAAGCATAAGTTGCCGCCCTTCACCAACTACTTCATTTCATGCCCCGTCCTCCTCGATGTTCTTAACGCCGCCTGGGGCTATCCGGTCTTCATTGTAACCAGAAAGGCCCTAGCTACTCTCGGCTACATCCGTCTCAAGCCCAAACGAACAGGAACGTCGACTCACAATGGAGGGGTGGGGAGTGGTGCCTACTGTAACGGGAATAGCCACGAGAAGTAATAGGCCTTATTTGTTTCGCCTCGCATGTACCTAACTGTGCATTTAGTCCCACGACAGGATCCGCTTGCACGTGGCTCCTTTCTAGGTTCAGTTCTCTCTGTATGCGCTACCCTGCATCCCTAGATTCTTCTTTCCATCTGTTCGATTGTCTCCGTGTTTGCGTCCTTACCTCCCATCCTCTTTCTATCTCTTCCATTTTTTCTTTTCCCTCTCAAGGAAGTGGTGCTTTCAGCTGTATCTACAGTGTTCTTTGACACCCAACGTGCATTCGCAGAATTTGTGAGCAGTATAGTCGTTTTTCCTGGAAGCAATGTTCTTCCCATTCATGGGGTAGCTTACTGTGTTTGCTAAAAGAAGCCCAAGTAGCACAACGGCAAGCAATTCCTGAATGAATAAGCAAGAATACTGCCTTGGAGCTGAACCTTTTTGGCAAAATCAACTCATTCGTCTCCTTCAAATCGCCTTCTCAGACGTGAGAATGACTTTCTGGAAATAGAAGCATTGCCGATAGAGAGTTCTGAGGGTTTAGATAACCTATTCTCAGATGGGCTAAAGCCCACTGCTCAACCATTTTTGGTAATCCATCTCTTCCAAAGTATTTGGACAAAGCTCATTAAGTTTTTACGGCAAAGTAATGCCCCCATGCCGAAGTATCCATGTCCGCGCGCACCATTGGCAACAGGTGTCATTTAGATAGAGGCTGTGCCATCCAATCGCTGTAGCGCTTAGTTCATGGATCTGGCTTTACTCAACAACAATCATAACATCGGAAACACACACATGTGCAAGATAAGCGTCTCTATAAGTTAGGTGAGGGAGTAAGTCGTTTCCTGTACAATTGATTCGTCGAATAGGATTGAGCAACGGAGATAGTAGATTGTAGAACTCAGAAATCCAAAGCGCAGAAGAGAGCCACGCCTCGCTTAATCCAATGACTCTGGGGTTCTGTGCTGGGGATCTCAACTGCGAAGACGAAATTTGTTGACATCCCAGTGGTTGATAAGGTGCCTAGTGACAAATGTAATGTCAATATCCTTGTATTTGGAGTGCTATGCTACTTTGGTTATTAAAACTGAAAACGTTTAAGGTGCATATCGTTTGTCATGCAGTAGACATCTTAGTTTCTGTATTTCTACATAGTGCTTCATGTTTAAACACCTTCCTAAGGGCAACAGAAAGAGCAACTTTGTGTGCTTTTTTAACATGAACAGAACCTCTTATAAGTGCTGGAATTTTGATCGGAAAATACCTACAAAATGTTCCAGTTTTTGAGTAAAATTAAAGTATTTGCTCCGTGTTTTGAGCCAATGAATAAAGGAAAGAAGAGGAGAACCTACAATTGCCACACCTTAAAGCAGGTGGTTCAGAGGGATGCCTGTTGTATGACCAGTTCTCGAAATCTATGAATAGGCTAGAAATAGGCTATTTTTTCTACTCTGGTGCCCCGTTCATCTAAGTTATGGAGCTATAATTCTAAGTTCCGGAAAAGGCGGAGAGGAAAAAACAATCGAACATGAGCCACAACATGTACGCAGCCGATTAAGAAATTCAGAGTACATTCCTGCAACAAAATGCTACAACAGATTTTATAAATATGGCAGTAGAGGTAGGTTTACCAGATCGGGAAAGAGTTTTGTAGACTGGACACTCGTAAATTCCCTCCTCCGGTTTCTGCCTATTAGCTTCAGGAATTAGCCAAATGATCGGCATGAGCGTGTAGAGTTCCCTCGGTCTGGATTCTGTCAAACACCTATCCGACAGATCCCATCCGCAACCCTCCAGGTAGAGGCCATGAATGTAGCAACCATCTGCAGGAGCCTGGTGGAGACTCCCAATGCCTTCCTCCATAACCTGTTAAAAATGACGTCAACCAATCATTCTCACGATTCTGTAAGTGGATGTGTAAGCTTGTTGCATAAGAAAACTCACTTTGAAATTAAAACTGACAGTGTCTACAGACTGTGCGTGCTTGCGGGCAAAGTTTTGCAGCTGACCAGTGAGGAAGGCTTGTGGGAAGAAGAAGCCACTGATCCAGAATACTACAGGTGTTCCGCTGTCATACCAGGCTTTTAAGTTGCCAATTCTTTCTCCCAGATCCTTTATCCAAGCACCAAGAGGTTTCAAACTGGGATAGGCCTTTACGTTCCACAATTCAGGAACTTGGTTATTAAATAGGGACGTAGCCATGGCTTCTAGCGCAGCTGACATCACTACCAAGCCCTTAACTGCTTTGATGAGTTCTTGCAAACTCGACTGAATTTCAATTAGAAGATTATTGAATCTAAAGAACGACATACACTGGCTGCTTTAAAATTCTTGCACTAAGTATCAAGCAAGCGCCACCAATTTACCTTGTGACCTCCTGAATTAGAACGGTATTCATGGACTGCTCATAGAGTATAGGATACCTCCTGACAGTGGCAGCTTCGTCCAACAATGGGGGGCACTCATTTAGAAGCTGCGTTGCAACCTCCTCTATAATATCCTCGTGTGTTTTGCCTCCTTTGGAAGAGAGAGACGTTTTTGGCTGTAGAAGGACCAAATCTGCCAGCAGCTGGAAGGTCTCGTTTTGTGCGAACGTTATGTTGGCGTTTTCGTGCAGTCCAAATACCTCGGGGAGGTCATTTATTGGCAAGGACTGAATATATTTTAGGTAACTCTAGAAGCGATAATAAAAAATCAGTGACTTGATTGTGCCGTTTTTTTGAATTTTTAAATTAGCTAAAGTGCGCAGTTCCTACTTTCCTTATTTATAGCCTGACAAAAGCGCTAGCAGCGATTTACTCGTTTACATGAAAGGCAATCATGAGCAAAGCATCCCAAAAGAAAGGCTTTTACCGTATGGTCCGAATCACCACTTATTTGCCTATAAATGCCCGACTGCGAATATGCATGATCTGCATCGAGAGAGGAGGCATTGTAGAAGTCGGAAAGAATGCTCATCAGACAACGCCGGTCCCAGTCGTCGGTTACGCGTCCGCCATAGTTGATTTGGCCAGCAGTGTATTGCAAAATCTAATTTAGTAGCATCAGATAAGAACCGAATGCGATAAATAGCCTAGCACAACTAGAAGTATGAATGGTTTTACAAACCTTGTAAGGAATTTTATCATACTCAGTGAGGAACATGATGAGCTGATCCATGCAGATTTTCATGTCACCCGTGGTGAACTCGTAAGGAATACTAAAACCCAGAGCCCCAAACTTCCTTCTCTCGATGCAAATGGCGTGAAAAAATGATAGCGCCAGAAGAAGGGACTTGAAATGCGCATTCTGAAGTTGGACAAAGACATCCCTGTCAGTTGCAGCAATAAACACATGATTAGGTTCTCAACAAATTTATCAATAAACACCTTTTTAGGAACGCCACTCAATTGCTTATCGTTGAGTGAAAGGTAGGTTCTGAGGAGATTGGCTTTAATGCCTCTCGGTGGTTCAATGGTCAACTTTGAGCCGTTCTGCAGGATATACACAGGAAAACTTGAACTAGGCATACTGGTGAGCCACAGGCGGAAGTCCTTGCTGACCCGGTCCTTATCAATTTGTTCTACCAGACGCTCCAGAGCCGGCATCCAGGAAGGCGCCAGGTGACAGTTCTGGAAGAAGACCCACATTCCACGCTCCATGGCTGCCTGCATCATCTCCTCCGCTCGTGGACCTTGACCCTGACCCAGTGATATGGCTGATAATCTCTTACCACCGAAGTTCATTTCTTCCGCAAATCTGTAGAGATCTGAAGCCGGATCTGTACCCTAAAATGCATTAATAGTGTTAGGATTTTGGCACAACTATTCTTGATTTAATAAAACTTTAAAGGCGCACCTGTGATAAGACAAAAATTACGGGGGTTGTAGGAGAGCTGTCCTTGAAAATTTCTTTAAGGCTGGTGTTCTGTGGTTCAATAAAGTTTTGGCCTAGGTGATGTGCAACAAAATCTTGCATTGCATTGGTGACTTTGTCAGGTCGAAAACAGCGTAGAAAGAGCAGCCGCTGAAATGTGTCCAACTTTTCACCCCAATAATCTTTTAAAGGAAGGCGGTGAGGTTCTGGTGAATCGAAAATTTGCTTGAAATCACTTAAGTTCTGCTCAATGAATGAGCAGAGGCCTTCAAAATTTGGCAAGGCATCAAGTGCAAGAAGATCACCCCACATGCGATCCGACACCCATTCCGGAGCTGGATTAGGAAGGTCCCGCTTCACGACTGAACTGCCAGATAGGAGATACCTCCATTCTTCCTAAATAAAATTAATTTTTACTCACACTTAGAAAGCCTATGTAAATCCACCTTGAAGAGACATTATCCACCTACTTACCGAAACTATTAAGTTCTCTTCTTCAAGAATTTTGATGGTTATTAAGAAGGCGAAGAGCAGTTTATGGCGCTCAAAAAGGCTTCTGCAGACATTTGCATATAATGAGAATGTGATGTAATTGTTCACGTTTTCTATGCGCTCCGTGACGGTTGCTAAAAAAGGAAAAAAAGTTATTGCCATTCCCTAACTTTGCGCTTGTAAGAGCACCAGCATGCAGTCTTACAGGCTTTCTCTGCGCTGGTGATTCCTTTTACAAAAATGTTTATAAACCACTCCAGAGAATACTGGTACATTCGATCAATCTTGCGCAATGAAGATACACAGAAAAAGAGGATTCTGCCACGAATGGCAACAGGAATGTACATACTACGAGTTTCATCTATGTCCCTTTCGGTTTGCTCAGCGACAACAACTTTCGTACGTATCTCGGAGGACTTCATCTTAGAGGCCTCGAGGGTACTGATGAGGTCAACATCGTCAACTGGTGAACCCTCAGATGAACTCAGTTTTTCTAAAATGTGATCCTCAATTTCCTTAAGCTCCTGCTTCATTTTCGCATTGCTGACAATAAGCTGACCCTTTGCTTCCTCCAAATCAGGACGTTCTTCTGCCACAACTAAACCAAGAAGCTGATCCTCCAGACCTTTGGGAGCTAACGTAAAGTTTACTATTCCCAACCGGGCAGAATTCTCCGGTGAGTAATGAGGATTCGGCAACTTGGTCGTTAGGTAGAACCGAAAGTCTTGATGGTAAGGAATTACATTGTCACCCATTTTGATGACAAGGATCCCTTGTTGTGAGTAGGTCTGTTTCAGTATGATGGGGTCAAGAGCAGGATCGAGTTCTTCACCCACATTTTCTAGGAGCACTGGCCTACCAAATCGGACTGAGTTCTCAATAGTACGCAGGAAGTCCTTTTCTGAGGTTTTGATTACCTCAAGACCCTCATCACCCTCCAGCGATTTTATCCATCGATTCGCCTGACCCTGTGGGTCGACAAAAAGTGGCCAACGGCGGGCGAATTGAACAATCACAGCATTCTCTATCGAGAGACTATCCTTCGGTAGCCCAAATATGTGCCAATTGCGGATCTTAACAGGGTCTCCGAAGGTGTTAACTAAATTTGGAGTAGACGTGTGAGGCACTTTGTGTTCTTTCAGGCATTCAACCCACTCATTGTACATTTCCTTTCTGTAGTCGCCATTGAAAGGACCCAAGTATGCCACTATACCCGAAGAGCACAGTACATTTCCGATAAGATTGTCAATCAAACTCTCCACCTCAACAATAGAGTCCATCCACCGACCCTTTTCGCTACTCAGACCCCCAATCAGCTTGTCAGCACGCAATAGACGCGCTTCACAGAGGTTGCTCTTATCCTCCAGCTCCTGCTGCCTTCGCATACATTCATCATACTTTACCTGCAGGCTGGATATTCGGTCTTTGCAGGACTGAAGACGAGCGCGTGCTTCTTGAAGTACGTATTCTGTCTCCTTCAGGTCTTCCTCAGCCGCTCTCATTGCCGCTCTCTTAGGAGCTACCATTTTAGCCACATTGTGGTACTTATGCATGGCTCGAACCCAGAGGCAAATGCTTGTACAGGCCTTGCTAACTTTGGCAATAGCTTGAGGTGTGAAGGCCTCAGATTCTATGTAGGGCTGAATTTTATCGATGACGGCATCAGGGATATTGTCGCGGTCGAAGTTGAGAAGAGATTCTAAGAACTTGCCAGGATCCTGGAGAAGGGTCTTGCTAGGCTCCCAGTAGTCATCCACCTTGACACCCGGTTTGTCACCAGCCACTTTTTTTGGCTTCACATCCTTCATTATGCAAACCGCCTCCATAACAAGACGTACTCCCTCAGGAGGGCGCATCATAGCACGAACCTCGGTGATGTCATTTTTGTTAAGCGACTTTACTGCATCCAAGGAGGCGTACAATGCCGGCAGCGCTTCATCCAGATCCCGTTGGGCGTCATCCCTTATCTCTGCGCATTCAGCCGTCTTCCTTTCTGCAGCTTCCTCCTCGCGCTCCACAATTGCGGTTGTTTCTTCCGCCACTTTAGAATCTCTGGCGATCTCTTCCATTGTTACCTTTGAGGTCTCTATAGCTTTCTCTAACTGTGGTTGCATGACCTCAAGTTCTTCTTGCAACTTTGCAACAATCTGTTCGGTACTAAGAAGCTTATCCAAACCCGTCTTTGTGCGGATCCTTAACTTACTTAATTCCGTCAGTTTTAGGCTGTACATCTTGGCAAACGAAGCAAGCAATTCTAGAAAGCATGCAGGTGTCACGTAGTTGTGACGGCCCAATTCTTGCAGATATCGGACTGTATTGCGAACAGCTGATTGGTGCATTTTCTGGCACACCTTGACAATACCCTCCAAAAGCTCATCTTCGATGTGCAACTCTTTCATGTCTTTTAGCGTTTTCAATGCAACTGCTTCAAGCGCCTCGTCAGGCCATTCTGCGTACCAGTCGATGGTACAGCAACTAACCAGCGCTGGGAATTGACGCAGACGAGCACGGAACACCTCACCAAGAGGACTCATTGTAATTACTGTGTGGAGGTTTCGATGCACACGTTTTACATAAGTGGAATAGAGATTGTTCTTCGTTGGCATCATCCCAGCATTGGTCACCACAGGCTTCATGGCGTTATAAATATTCTCAAGATCTTCGAATGCGTAGATATTCGGCACATCACCAATGTTCAGAATATTGTTAAGGTCCTCCAAAAAGGTTTCCTTCTTAATCTAAAAATAAAATACAAACTTTCGTAAACTGGGATCAACGAAAGTAATCAGAGGTAAAACTGTTTATCATACCTGTGTGTCGGAAAACAGAAAGAGAACCTGCTTGTCCTCAATGCCCGCCAACATCATAACCTTTCTTAAATCCTCCTGCCAATCGTGGGTGCTGTAGGTTTTCGTCAGTTCAATTTGAAAGCATTCAAATTCAGCACTTGAAAAACAAATTCATTTAATCGACAATAAAGACCATGGCAAAGCGCTAAAGTTGGCTTAACACTCACATATGGGCGGCTAGACGCGAAATACTTTGCCTTCCGCTACCACCGAGACCCAACAATAGAGCATTGCCTTGAGGCTGGCGAATAATTCGAGACAGGCGACACAAGTGTATAATGGCATCCATGAAGAGAACAAGATCCATGCGCGAGCTATACAGTTGATTGTAATCCTCCAGATTTATTTCACACACGCGAATCACTTGCATGTGATCCACCATCTCGATGTATTTCCTGTTATCGGCAGCATCGGCCGACAACAAATCTCCGTATAACAGTGGTTCAGAAGGAACCACCTCATCAAATTTGGCCTCAAATTGCTCTTCCATGGTTTTGGTGCACAAATCCCTAAACCACTTTCTGTCTGCTTCGTTAATTAGACGATCCTGATAAACGCGACAGGATTCGTGGTACCAAAGACGTAAGACATCCGTAATACGCCCCGTGAGGTGCAAAATATCAAACATGTAGATACCTTGAAAGACCTTGGAAAGGTCACGGAGGTTAAACGTGTAGTGACTTTTAGCTGGTGTAGGTAAAAGCTGTGATTGCACAGTGGTAAAAACCAAAATGGAAGCGTTTACCAAAGACTTAACTTTGTCTAGTAACTGACGAACAGGTGAATCCTCAGGGGTCTGCATGAACCAACTGGTTAGGATAGTTGAAAAAATGGTTGAAAGATTGGCCTCATCCAGTTCATTAAAACTCAAGAAGTTGAAGTGCCGAAGCAGGCGCTGAGTAATTTGATTCCTACCACCGCCTGGTGGACACATGGCACCCAAGAAATTGACATCAACAATTTGCTTAAAGGCACCAATCTGCTTCCGATCGTACCATCCCTTAAAGTCCATCCACTGGCGAATTAACTCGATTGGGGGTTGGGCACCGAACACGTCAGGCGCAGGCATGTTCAAATCGTCAATGAAGAAGATGAGATGCTTCCCGGGCGGGGGACCATACACTCCACGCCTGCGTTTGTCCATTTTGCTTTCAATCACATCCTGTGTCTGATTGGCCGAGGACTTAGCGCTGAGCACCATGAACTCGGGAATAAATTCTTCAGGCATCCCTCGACAAAGCTTGTCTGCAATACAGACTGTCTTTCCTGTGCCTGTGGGTCCAACACTGAGGACAGGAATTGAGTTTTTTAAAAGCAATTCCATAACCCGAACTAAACGAACACTGTCCAGAGTTGGAACAAGGATGTCCGAGTACTTTGCACTCACATCAATTTGATAAGGAGGCACATTTTTCATCCAGTGCTCCCAATGAACCTTTAATAAACACTTGCAGACAAGATTTGTTTTGGTTGAATGTGACAAGTAGGTTTAGCCAAACTTACATGCTTTGAACTTTGCTCATCACAGTCCACGTCCTTCCTGTCCATATTGAGAATATCAGCTTCGTCTAAATAGTAGTCATAGACGGTGCCCTCTGGAGGAAACGGTCGAGTGCACTGTAAAAGCGGCAAAATTTACAGCGGTTCGAATGAGACGGATAGTTAGGGATAGAAGAATACGAGCAGCACCTTTGCATCCTTCATCTTCTGCCTTAAATAGACGTCAAAGGCTTTGCGTCCGTCGTTTGTACATGTTGAACCAATCGACCAGACCAGTGAGAAAAAGAACCAAGATTCAAACACTTCCCCAATTCTCGAAACCAGCTCATCGGACACTTCCCGCTGCAAAATGATAGTGTCCCGTTAGCAAGGAACCCTATTTGATAAAAACACCGAAAAAAAAACAATTCAAACAGTCAACCAGAGGCATACATCTCCTGGTTCGTTGCCCAGTGGGCGAAGTGGAGCTCGAAGGTTGTGGTTATGTCTGGTCTGCATATTACGAACAGGGAAGGCATTTCAAGAATGCTGGTACTTAAACCATTACTTTTAACAGAGTCGCAATGCTTACTTTAGCTCGTTCATTTCTCTTCGCGCTCATTAAAAGGCCCGATTGTGATTGAAAACGACTGTAGAAACAAGAATAGAGTTTCAATAAACTGAATGTCAGCTGACCATCCGAGCTTTTAATGTTTTCGATTGTGTGTTCCCGAATGAAACGAAGAGAATCCTAAAGAATCCAATTTGGTTGCAATATAAGCCATTTTGGTTATAAAACATACCTCAAGGAACAGGTCAAACAAACGTTCTAGCTTTTCTTTATGAGGGTAAACCGGTGCAGGGAGACTTTGAAGCCAACACTCTACGAAGGGCTTAAGACCAAGGATGCTCGTTTCCAAGTACACCATACCGCAGCGACTCACAGTTGCCGGTGAAGCAACTGCCAAATCGGCAACTTCAAACATCATAGTCATTGCCTCAGTCAGTTTTATTATCTCACCGCTGCTCAAGCAGAGTTTCTTGTTGTCGTCCAAAACTGTGTTCATATTTTCAATCCACAAAGCGTCGACAGGCCCATCAAAGACATACCAACGTTTATCGAGGTTGTCGGCTGCAACCCCTTCCCTGATGAGTACACTCAAGATACCGTCGGTCCATTCATGTGTGATGAGATCGAATTCACCGTAGAGTTGACCCATTGTGATAGATTTGGGGTTTAAAACATAGGTGACCACATTTTGGAAGTAAGAGCCATCTGGAGAAGGCTGATTCTTTAAGGAGCTCAGAGCATCTTTCAGTACCTCGTAGCATTTGGTTTTGCCTGACCCCGTCGGGCCAAGGATCATTAGGCCGTGCCTAACAACCGTGGTGTCGAACAACTGCGTGCATTTGTGAAGGAATCCTAAGGTTTGAAAAAGTAAATAAATATCCCTCTAAGTAAACCAAAAGGAGCATGTCTTTTCTATTTACTGTGATCATCTTTGAGGTTCATTTTGAGGGCAGCAGTTTTCAGAGCTATTGCAAGGTCTTCGTAATTAACTTCGTTTGCACTGAAACCAATATATTTGGGTTAGAGTGGATACGAGTTTAAAAAGAACAAAAAGTAAAGAAACCTACACAAGGTGGCGAATATTTGGGAACAGATCAGCGATAATGCCATTGAAGAGTTTCAGGTCGTCTTCCAGAAATTTAGGCAGGTTCACATCTCGAATTGCTCGAAGAACAATAAGGTCCTAGAATTAACAAAATGATTTGTCATAAGCTGTCTTCTTTTGTTCATTTGCTAACTCACCTCATCTGCGTCGGGTTCATTTCTTTTCAAATTGCCAGCCGCGGAAATGACGCTTTTCACTGCACGCATGCCAAAATCGTAGTGATCCTGATTACTTAATTGTTCAGACGACAGTTTAAAAGTTGTGACAATCTTCTTAGCCAAAATCCGGGCCTCAGCAAAGCCAAAGGAGAAGAGCGAAATTTCCGCAATCAGTGCGTAGTCAGGAACCATCATGGCAACAGGTCGAAAGAGAGCCTTCAAATTATCTGGCAACTCCGTACGACCCGCATATCCAGGGTTCATTGTTATGAATATGGCACAAGAGGCCTTCAGAGCCAGTTCCGCACCTTCAAAGAGGAATCGATCGACTCGTTGCATTTGTGCTTTTTGAATGGTGGTAATTTGCTGCGCCACTACGGACAAGACCTCGATGTCAATACGATTGAACTCATCAAAACACGCCCATGCGCCCGCTGCCGCCAGACCCTTGAAGAATTTGCCCATTGCAATGAAGTCCAGCTGATCGGAACAATTGAATACTACGCACTGAACGGCAAATGCCTTTCCCAAATCCTTTGTGGTTTCTGTTTTTCCCGTTCCTGCTGGGCCGGATGGAGCACCACCAAAGTTAAGATGTAGCGCTCCTGTTAGGGTAAGATAGCACCGGTCCGTCAGGGGAGTAATTACTAGCCGTGTAGTATTTCCAAGATACTCGTAGCCATAAGGGAACTGGGCATTGACAACACGTATTTCAAGTTCTTCAGCCGTATTTATCCAGTAATACCGAAGCTGACTTATCCATTCAAAGGCATTGATAGAGGAGACGCTTTGCTGTATCATGTTGTCAACCACATCTCTAGCATGCACCTCGATGACAATCAATGCAGAAAGTGTCATTCGTGCAATTTTCGTTAGATCCCCCTTAACTACCATGCGAAGTTCAGTCAATTGATTCAGAAGATGTGGGAGTAATCCTTTGAGTCCATCAGAGTGGGCACGAGTAAGCGATTCTGTGACCTCTGAGGTCCAATAAGTTTGACAGCCCGCAATGACTACCTGACCAGGCCACTGAAGCACCCACTCAATGCGCGGAGTTGCAGGATATTTGTTCAGTGCACGCTGGATGATGGTACGGATGGAGAAGCGCATTATATCCTCAATCTCAGACATCCAGTCCTCCACATTCCCAACTGGATGGGTGGTCTTTTCAAAGGCAATCTTCTCACCCTCACTAGAATACATTGCCGTGATTTCCAGGTCACTCTCAAATTGAAGCTAAAAAGGACACCGAAAATGCGTGTAAACAAGAACTAGCATAGTAAGAATGCAGAGTTTAGAATTGCTTACCTTGGCAATGTTTTCGAAGCACTTCTTTAAGTGTGGTTGTACAGCGGTAGGATTCTTTGCCTGCGAAAGAATTTCCAGAAGTTCATCGTCGGACAAGAAGAAGAATCGAGGGAAGGCTTGACGTTTGGTTTCCAGATATTCACTCAAGCCCTTCTGTACTTGTTCCAATAGGTTGTTACATTCGCGCAGGTTATTCAAGATTCGACTGTCCGGACAGAGAGTAATGACGTTCGGTTGACCGTAGGCGATTTTCATCACCTTACGCCAAATCTTCTCCATTGTAGCAAATCGTTTGCCCTCTACCGGTAATTGACGTAAAATGTCTTCTGAGGCAAAAATTGGCTCCAAGTAGAGCCAACTGCGCTGGCAGTTGGTCCACTCATCAATGACCTCTTGAGTGATCTGTAAACGAGTCTCCCAGGCAGCGATACGTTCTTCGAATTGTTTTTTATACGGAGAAAAGCTCATTGACTGGGTAAGGACGATGTGGTCATCCAGCTGCTGATTAATTTCTTCTGGCACTTTGATTATGTAAGTTCCTGTCTGTTTGTATGGTTGTACTCCAAAGGTCACATTTTCCCAATCCCGCATCATCTTATTTAGTGCTGATTCGATTGCGTACTCCTTCCCAGCTATGTCAGCAACCTCCGTTATTACGTCGATGTGGTCCTGCATTGAAATTTTTTTAGTGGAAAGCAGATTGCGGCTAAATACCGTCTGCATTCAGTTGGGATCCTAGTCTACTTTATTTGCTCCTCAAGAAATTCAAATTATCGATCTCGCTGAGTCAATGCGAAAGGCACTAACAAATCCTTCCATTCACCTAAACCACATAGCTCACCTGAAGTCGCATTTCGAGACACTTTGCAAAGGTGAGGGAAGCTTTTGGAACTACCAGGACGCCAGTTCGTTCACTAATGAGTTCCCACATTCTGCTGTGCATTCCAGGACTGCGAAGAGCTTTAATGAGTGGTACGAAGGGTTTGAACTCCTCAATAGCCATTTTGATCTGACTTGCAACTTCCTGCACCCCCGGCAGCTCGCTGAAAACGCGAATCGACTTGTGCATAACCTTGTAGCCCTCAGTGACCTGTTTCTCCACAGCTGTCGCATCAATTGACGACAGTGGATCGGTCATGACTGCGTCCTGCGTTCGCAACCAATCCGACACAGCAGTCCACATCACTCGAAATGGCTCAAAGTCCTTTAACAAGGTTCCAATCCTTTCAAACTAAAATGCCCAAAAGTGCAATTAAACCCGGTCAATCTTCAAAAGGCGCAGCCAACCGACCAAAGCCTACATTAGTAATTGGCATGTCGAAAAGCCGTTCACGGCTATTATAGAGCAGAGCACTCTGTTGCGCTTCCAGCAATTGTCTTTGAAGCCTCCGCACTTCATTTGCGACCTCGTGCGCTTTGCTCACATCTGTGTAGGAGGCCATGGACGACACCATCATCTTTAATAGAAGAGGGGTAAAATTTGAAGGAGTGCCCGTGATTGGTGGGACATATATGTAGGCCCATAAAGCGGGCCCAGCTCACCGTCAAACTGTCAATTTTGTCAGAAAAGGAAGCCAAATCGGATAGTTGAAGTTTGCGAAAGCGCTCTTCATCCTCTTCCAAATTCAATTCTGTCTCCTCTACGAGATTGCGGATCTTGCTGGGCCAGGTGAGAGTGGTCCACTTGGCGGCGAAATCGTCATTGTTGAGGTTGTAGCAGAACTCATCGATGAGCTCGTAATGGGCTACCACACGGTCGATTAGCTCCCTCTGTTGCTCTAACAAATCTGGGATAGTATCCATGTACTCGCGCATCTCCGTGAGCTCCTCTATGGTGTTTGGTTTTTCATACAGCCTTCTTGCTATCTCTTCGAATACGTCGCACGACTGAAATATAAACCCAATAATTAGCTGACATTGGCCGACTTATCTTGACCCCACCGGAAGACCACAAGCTTGTATCCGGTATCGTTAATGGACAAATTGGCTTAGAAAGCTCTGCTGGTTATGATGAGCATGAGACGGCAAGAAATGGCTGCATTGCCAATAAGCTCAAACCCATTCAGCTAACCATTCGGATTCCAGCGGAAGGATCTTAAAATAAATGGGAAAGTAATTGGATAAACCATCGTTATATATCACATTTGGTTGTGCATAGTTGTTTAAGATGCTATAAGCATCATTGCCGCGGCGGACGAGGCACTGGATACAAAGCTTTTCGTAATAAAAACTCGATACACAAACTTCTTCATAAGCGAAACGGCAAAGCTAGTCAAGAAAGATGCTAGGTTCCAAAATCTCTCCCCTGTACCCGCTTACTGTGCCCAAGTAAGCCGATGGCCGTTATCGCTCGCCTGATTTGCTCAAATTAACTAAGCTATTTTACTAAATGCACAGAATCTTGTACATTGCAGAGCTCGAGTGTACACAAAAACAACGTCAGCACGACTAACTGTTCTCACTTATAGGCATGTAGCAAAACCGATAGGTTACAGTGCCACTGTCGTAAGAAGACGACCGCAACTCACAGTGTCTGACTGTTTCCTGAGCTGCCGGGCGAGTAGGTCCAGCATGGCTTTAGCCATGTCGGACCGCTTCTTCATTAGACGATTGCGCAGTGGCTCCACATTAACAAGAAAGGGTCCGATGGTAATGTTGAGGGGCATCAACGTCTCCAATTTCCTAGCCTCCTCAAATTGCCTCGCTGCCTCATTCTTCACATCATAGGCGTTTAGGCTCTGCGACTCATACACTCTCAGAAAATCGCTAAACATTGGTGATTAAGTATTTTTGAGAACTGATAATTACAAGCAACTTTTTTTGTGATAAACAGTCGCAGTAACACAGACGATTTAATTGTTAAACGCTATTGCATTAGATAGGCACCAGAAGCACTTGCTCGAAGTGTGAGTTTTTAAGGTTACTTATTTATCAATTTGTCCTGAGCTGGACATTTTTGGCATCCTGTAAAATGAGTGTGAACGAGAGGTTCGAAGTAAGTTGTTCACTTTAACCTCTCCATCCCTATTCATTAATTTGAGTGTTATTTGTTGCCATTTTGGACTCCAATTCCAAGTTTATCGAAGAAAGGTTCAAGGGGACGATGCTTTTATGCTGTAAGGATCAGATTGCAAACTCGAGACAGCTATGTAAGCACTTATGCATTTCCAGCATTAGACAACTGATTATTTAAGAAGGAAAGGTTGCTGTCAGCTTTCATATCTTGCATTATTTGCTAAATGAGGCCTACAAATAAGAACGTCTTACTTTACGTAAGAAGGTATATCAAGGAGTGACAATTCGACAAAGGAGCAGTATTGTTCTGCGTAAGCATTCATTGGAATGTACGCAGTCTGTAGCAAATCAAGCAGCTTTTTCCGCAAGCCCTCAACCTCTGGTTCATGGGCGCCGACTGCCTCAATTAGGGGGTCATCGGACCAACTAATTCCTTCCACGACAAACTACCAGCAAACAGGTTTGGTAGTTAGTGTAAGCACACAGAAATGCATTTCAGTATGTTGAAAAGAAACTTGCCCTTTCTAACTGCGATATATGCTGAACGGAATTGATAGCTTTGTCAAATAGCTGTCCACAACATCTGTCGAAATCTCCCAAAAAGTGGCTGTAATGCACGCCATCACCATCGATTACCAAGTCAACAGCGAAAATTGGGTTATGCTTGGGTCTATAGGGAAAGGAAAATGGGTTGGCTTGATTAAACCTACAATATGCTGCTACTGCGCAGATCGTCGGACCATTCGAATGAGGGATTAAGGTTAACGCAGTCAATACAGGCGTCTTCAACCATCGTTACAAATCCAGTGATTGACCCCATGACGTTGTATCGAAGAGCGTCTTGCATGCAAAACTTGACGCTATCTAAGAACTTCTTTAGTTTCGACTTGGAGTACACGTAATAGTCGGTTTCATAGATATTGAACCAACCCTTCCCACTATCACGCAAGTGCATGCGAATTTGACGTCGCAGATTTTCAATCCAGCTGGTCTAAGCGAAATATCATTACAGCATCATTGTGGAAGAAAATGCCTACCTTTAAGTATGATGAAGACTGATGGATAGTCTGTGTTTGTGTCTGCTCAAATTCCTCTATTTTTACGGCCTTTGAAATAGGAAAGTGGAGGAGAAACCTTTCCCGCGCCTCAAGGCACTCGTACTGAGCTGAGCTACTTGCCGCTATGGTTTCCGGTCGCGTAAAAACAGTGCTAAACACAAATTTTTCTAGAGCCTTTGTAAACTCAAACTTGGGCATTTCGATTGTGCCTATAGTTTTGTTGCGTAAAAGTGGCCAGGGTCGCGCACTTACCCTTCCATCGCCAAACTCGTTTTGCTATTTCTGGGGGCTTTATGAAGGCATATTCAGGTAAATTCTGAGCGCACAATTTTCGAAGAATCATATCATTCATTGTTCTCCAGTAGTCAAAAACGATTTCCTTTTGTAGAGATTGCACAGCTTGTTCTAATCTTTAAGTCAGAATGGGCATTTTGGGGTTTTAAAAAATTTTGTGTAAACGATTCGTTGCTGGTGGAGCAATTAAATGGCAGGCCAGCATGAAGATATCGCTTTTTTGGCAGACGTAAAAATGGGTGGGATGGGCAACCTTAAAGAAACAGTTGACTAGATTTCAAACCTAAGGTTTTGCGACTACACTCTCTTCTTGGTTCCACCAACACATTTGTGCAATTTGTAAAGCTCAAATCAAGGTTTAATTTTTTAAAATGAAGTAATTCGATCAAAGTTTCTGCATTACCCTCTCCCTGATCTTGACTGCTTATGCTACCCGACTGTCACGTCGGCATTATTTTGAAGCCACGCATTCTAAAATGCTAAACGAGCAGAAAGTGCATCGACTGAGCAGTCCACACAATGTCACCTTCATAAACTCATTTTTTCAATAAAGATAAAAATCAGTAAATCAACTAATAAATATTAAATTTGCAAGAGTTAAATTCACCCATTTCTAAACTGCTAAATTATTACAAACTATTAGATTGACTATCAGAATACCAATGTAAAAACGTTAAGAACTTACAATCTAACTTTCAATGGCGAAGAAATACTTGCAAATAAGTCACCAATGTTTAGAGCGATCTTTTGTCTTTTGGTAAAGTAGCGTATCAAAAAATAGATTAGCGCTGCGAGATATATTAATCTGCCTACCCCTTAGCCATCTTTAACGCAGGGATGGAATCCCTTGCAAGATGCGTGATGGTGTCAAGGGTAGTCTGGCTCATTTCCACCAGTCCATCCACGGGCATACAATCAAGATAGAGATTATAGCGAATGGTGGCCTCAGCAGCCTCCCTGTCCTGGTAGGCTTGAGCAACGCGCTTTGCAAAGATAACAGGGTCTTCAGCTAGGAACATTAGTTGAATCCGTGGAATCCAGTATTGCGAGTCAACTTGGCAAAACTGTCCCTTAGAATCGAGGCCCCCGTTGACGACTAGGTCTCCATCCTTTGTTAGAATTCGATCACTTGCATCAGTCTTCTGGACAAGCCAACGTCGGGTAGCCTCGTCATAGTCCAGCACACCGCACTTTTGCCAGTACCAGCTAACGTCCTTACTTCTCATGTCCTCTGCAGTTTAAGTATGTTATGCCAGTCGTAGATGAAGATGCTCACACATTTAACTTAAATAACGACGCGTAACTGTTTCAACAAAAACTACTTAATAAATAAAAACAGCTGTGTTTGCCTTATAAATTGCAAAATACTCTTTGCTCTAAAATTTGTAGATCTACCATGATAAATCTATGCCAATTCATAAGTTGTTTGACGTAAATAAGAAAAACCATAGAATTCACTGGCGGTGATTGAATAGCGCCACTGATTATAAATCAAATTCATGGTAGATTAGTAACTCTATCAAATCTAATTGTTGTCAAAAAAATGAAAGTTAGTCTTGAACCTACAAATCTTTGTACACTATTAAAAAGCATAAACTTTTGTCAGTCTTAATACGCATAATCGTCCAATATTTTCCTGTTCCAATTTTACATGATATTTGCCTTACCTTGATGCAAATCATCCGACAGCGGTAAAAGAGCCATTGCAGGAATGGGTTTCCGCAATTCGCCCTCAGTTCCCAAGGAGAGCCAATCTGATGGAGTCCGACAATCGTAGTCCTCATCATCAAATATATCAAGAAAAAGGTAATGATCCCAGGCTTTTTGCAAATCACGATAGTCATCTTCCGGTTTTGGAATGAGGTCTTTGGACTTAATTCCATATTCTTCTTCTAATATATGCTCAATGCTGCAGCGCTCAAATTCTCTCCGTTTCCTACCAGATGAAAATTAACTCTACAATTTACCTTTCGATTGCAAGTTTTCTAGGACATTGACCAGGTTGAACATAAAAGGGAACGTATACTTTTGGTTCGAATGAGGACTCCGGAAAATACTGAGCACTTGAGTCTGTACAGCAGGAACTTACCGATGGATTACTGTCATATTTTGCACCACTGGAATCAATATAAGAGCTAACGTTGGTGTCAATTGGAAGATCAACTTAAATTTTGGTTAAATAAAATTAGATTTTTTTACCTTTTGGATTATTTGAGGCATCCTTACACTCATTCAATGCATTTTCAATAATAGCTGGTGGGCCCGCACCAACCTATGGCTCATTAACATACTCATTTGGTCTAACTTCTTGATTGTTGCTTTTCCGTGATGTAAAAATGTCTGAATAATATCCCCTTGGTTTAATTTCAGGATAATTGCCTTCTCTGTTGGCCATTACCTGAATTCATAAGTCGTCGTGCAATTCGCGACCTTGAATGCACCCAATAAATCACTAGGTAACGCATCCTAGTCAACTCTAAGAACCACAAGAGTGTCTTTCTATTATTCAGGGGATCTCAAAATACAATTTAAATAATGTAATTCGTTTTATTACCGCTAACTCTATCAAGCATCAATGGATATTTTTATTTAATCTAGATCAGTTGATATAAGCAATCACAGAGTTCATTAGGCTTCACTACCTTATGATCCCTGTAGTAATTCGCTAAAGAATCATGGCAAATATATCTAATAAGGATGGCTACCAGAGCGGCTCTCATTATTTCTGACTTGAATTTAATTCAATTTTGCCCTTGTAGCCACTCCAATCCATTCAATTTAAATATAATTTTAATCACCAATTTACTTTGAATAAAACTGCTTGCATTTACTTCAAGACGACTTAGGATTTGCTTTAATTTTTGCCGCATATGTATAGACTCATACATTGAAAACCATTGCCGTCATAAACCTGCATGTCTTTAGGAGGTTTGCCTACTGTTTCCTTTTTAACTACATATTTATGGGCCACATGTCTCGATTCAATACTTACTCAGCCTAATTTAATTATGAACCAAAGAGCAGTGACATCAACAGGATTTAAGCCGATTTGCAATGTGATATTTGTAACATCTTGAGATTTTTCTGAAGGTAAAAGAAGGCATAATACCAAATTAGAACGCATGTATTCGGTAAGCAGATAGGTACTATGCTACAGGCATGGTCCGGACGCTAGGCCACCCAGCCGAGGCAACAATGACCACCCAGCCTGCCGTAACCGAAACCAGCAGCCAAACAAACTTATTATTACGATTACTATTTTATTTATTGCTCTCGTAGCGTCCCACGATGTTAGGGTAGAGCACATGTCCACACATGCATTCGATATAGGGAGAATGGGACCGCCGGTATAGCCACGTAATATTGCCACCCAAGTGACCGAAATCGAAACCAGCTGTTGTTACAAACAAAGTTTGCAGTTCCTTACGGTTTTCGATAAATTTTTAAATGCTCACGTATTATGATGCAGCACACATCAGCAACCACCATCGACGTAATCAAATATTTGGCGGTTCCTAAACTTATTTAGCTGTTAAAATTTAAAATTCAGTTCCAAGAATATCGCAATCATATTGCTAGCCTCAAATCACTGTTCAACGACTTTGCAGCAATTCCATAAAAGAATAAAACTTAGCCGTCTGCAAATGTTTTATGCGTAGTTCTTGCTGGTTTGCCAGAAGTAGTTTATGGGGTAGCGATGATGTCGCACGCATGTACTTTTAAGATTAAGGGAAACAACGATTGTAGGCATTGTTTAATCTGCAATGCTTCCTCCACATGGAATCTAGTTTTTACAGTATTTTCGAGGTAGGTAGAAACTCATCCTTAACCAGTTTTAAGGGCTCACTTTACTTAAATAAGTTCTCACTTTAAATTGCCATTAGGAAATGCTCTTTCAATGCATCCTGTTGATTTCCGGAAATGCGACAATTGTTTGTACGAGGTGTTTAGGATGCTTTTCCCAAAAAACAGTGCGGGTGAATTTATAATTAGTGGAAATCGCAATGTGAGAATTACTCACGTGTTTGCTGACTCACCCAACGGTTGTTTATGATAGGCAGGCTTGGCAGCTTTACCGCACCGCAGGCAGTGGAGCCATTCCCTCCGCCTCATCTCAGGCGTCTTTGGACCTTGGTCCTGACCGCCGGAAGTGCATGCGAATTCGCTTCTCTTGCTGTCCGCAGGAAGCAAAAGTTCAACTAATTATGTATGCAAATTTGGCACAGCAAATGCTGCCACTGTTTGGCTAATAACTACCTTAAACTATTCCCCTCATAACACTCAGCCGCTCGCTGACATTCTTCTTGGATGGCATTAAAAAATCGGGACCGAAAACTCCGCATTCACATTAATGAAATACCTTTTCCATTCTGACATTCTAATCAGTCGTGTGCTACGGTTCATTTAGACTACCGACTTCAGCAGCACCCGGGACTGCGTTTTGAGCCCACAAAGGCCAGCTAGCATCAATGTACCACAGCCTCTTCTTTGCGCAAATTATTTCCGTGCAGTGGTAAATACTAAGCTATTCTCAAATGTAGGACCGATGCCAATCCCAACGAATCCCACCTTTTTGCATTTTAGGGGTTTCAGGTCACGGCTTCCTAAAAGTACAGATTCGGCGATTGTAAGCGGAGGGTATCATCAAATTATTCCAGTGTTTGTCCACCCCATTCAGCATCAAAGCGGTTCGCTTGAGTATCCAAAAACTGGATAAGCAAAAAACGATTTGGCCCTAATATTATGAGTTGGATGCCATACTGAGAGGTGGCACAAGCATGCACGTTATTCCAGGAAAATGACGTGAATTAAATTAGAAATCCTACGCAGCTATTTTATATTCTTCGATTTCTTTGTGTGAAACTCGCTACAAGCAAAGCAGCGGCTCAAATAAATTTCATCGTCCTCCTTTTCCGTGTTAATGAACTTCAAACAACAGAAGAATAGAAGACTTGCTTCCTTTTCGTTATTAAGGGCCTTTAACTGTATGTAGGAAGGCCAAGCAAATTGTAGCTGGTAATAGAGTTGATAGACCTTACTATGGTGATTCATTGAAGTATGTTAATTAATTAAGGCGCAATAACAACGCATTCACGAAGAGAAGGCTCTCAGAGAAAGCGGACACATCCCTTTTAACAGTTACAAAATCGCATGGTACTCTTCTGATCTCACAATCATAAAGAACGGAGCAGCAAAAATGGCTTTGGAGTAAACACTCTTAAAGTCCCTTCACTTTACAGACTCATGTTGAGCAATAAAAAAAGTAATTTATGCAAAACTTTACCTGAATATCTTCACCCATAACCCAGCAATACGCTTCCATAGAATTGGGGGAAGGGTGTAAGGTACCACAGTCGGAGATTAAAAGATATACTCTTCGTAAATATGCACCCGCCTAGAAAATTTAGCCGCTACTCGTAACAATCTGCTTCACATTAGAAACCAAGTAACAGGTGTTCACTGTTGTGGCGATAGTCACACATTTTGCCTTACAACTTCACTCGCTGCTCAGTCAACTCTCTCCCGCTTTGGTGAATTGGGGACGGGTTGTAAGAGATCCACCATCCACTTAGATGACCTTATTTGGTCAGGTCAATCACTAATTCCGCATCAACTTTTGCGCTTCTTGTTCTCCTTTAACCAACGCATCCATCCGTCAAATGCATCATCACACGTATAAACAACATGAACCAAAAATATTTTGCAAACTATTCGTCCATAAAACTTGGATAGGAATTTTGTATCAGATGCAGCAACCTGTAGTGGCCTTGCATGCTTCAACTGCAACAGAGGTCTGTCGAAGCTCGGGAATCGGGTGGGTCGTGAAGACGGAACTAAGGGTATGAAAAATAGTTTATTATAATGCTAACGACACAGCCGCAGTCATAGTGACAATCCCTTAAATTTGCGTTTGAATTAACTCAGGCGAATATGGCCGACGAAAGCACCAACCATGTGTGCAATCCTGGGCGTTTGCTAGGATTCACATCCACAAAACAATCTTCATTTTTATTCTCAATTTCCATTTGTCATTACATTTCGGCAAACTTAGGTTCTAAGCAAGAAGAAGTCGGAAAGACTTCCTTTGGCATAACAAACTTAGCTTTGTTTATCAAAGATAATGCAAGATGCCTATTCAGTTTATTTAAAATAAGGCAGCCATTCCAATGGTATTTTTCTTCCATAATGAACTTCAATTGAAGCCGTTGACATGCACTTTCTCCTTTGTGCCCGGGGATATGTGAGGATGCAAAGGAGGCGCCGTGCGTGGCCCGGAATCGGTAATGCCTGAACCACGCGGCGGGCAGGCCCATGCTGGTTAGGCAAGATCACGAAAATGTGGAGGCAGACATTGTCGCGTGAGGAGCTTATTCTTGCGCCTTCTTTATCGCGTCCCGCATCAAGCAGGAAGAGGGCTTAATGCAGGCCACTGCATGGTGAGGTGGGTTATATCCCAGTCAAGCCACTAACTAATTTTAACATTTAACTGTTTGTTTAATGCTCCATTTTGGTTGCGCAGCAACTGGAAGCCGTGGCCCTTATCAACAACGAAAATATGTATTCTGATCAATTGTGTTGCTTTCTTTCGTCTTCTGAAGATGTCTGAAAGGGCCACAGAATGGTGTGAAAATTTTTTAGTCCGATCAAAGCAACTTGCAAGAGCCATGGAACGGGCGTGTCTAGTTCAAGAGCTTTTTTCAATGAACAATGAAAATTCATGTACTTATTCATCAAAAATAAGTTTATTTCGGTGCATCAATGCTCACGCACATTCCTTTGAATGCAGAAGCAAACATTTCTGCCTCACGTCTCTCACTCAGTTGGCCAACCAGCCTCATTATGGCAGGAGCCTGTGGATCTGCTTACAAAGAGAATAAGGAAGATCTTTGAAATGACCGTTCGGACTGAGCGAACTCCGACATAAAATAGATATACGAAATCGGCGAAGTCGTTCTGTTAATGTGAATGGGTCTGCACATTGTCGAATTTTACTGGCATCAAAATCGACATGATCCGAATGGTTATCCGATTTCTCCCTCGCTTAGCCAGGAGCTCGCTGGAGTCCGAACTACCGCCTTCATTCACCGTGATGCACATTCGTGTAGACTAGCGACATTCACACGCACTAACGTCGTGAGAGTAGCTACCGTTTGCCCAGGTTTACTCCTACAGTCAAGGGATAAAAGTTGAGGGCTTTAGAAGTAAGACAGAAATTTTTAGGCAGATTAAGAGAAGTTGAACTTAATAGGTTGGGCCAAGCGTTGATGGTCTGTGAGTTAGTTGCATCAGTTAACTTTAAGCATGCATTCCCACTACTTAAAAACACACCTATAGTGTGGGTTTTTAATTTGTGGTACTAACGCCCTAATTACAGGGTTCACGCGGGGGGTGGACGCTCGAGACCCGTGTGTGGTGGTTCAAAAGATGATGAGTTTTACCTTAAACTAGATTTCTTGTGATAATATGAGTGAACCCACAAAAATTTGGTCGTAGATGTGCAATGGAAACATCGTTATTTTTAATCCCTTCTCATATGTAATTGGCAATCATGTATTTTGCCATTTTCCACTTCTTGACACATTTTTCAAAGGCGAAATGGCAGGTTTTTTAAGGTCGGGTCATCGAAAGGAATTTTGACCTATCAATGACCATTGGTCGGGTAAAAGGTGCCTACTGGGAACGAATTTATGTCGCGTTGGAGTTTTGCTTACCTTTAGAGCCTTAAAAACATTATTATTATAAGGCAATATAATGGTCTTACAAAGCAGTGCATGATTTAATGTGCCTTACCATTGCCATTTTACTACTTTAAAGGATAAAATTGCCCTTATGGTACTGAAACTATCCAGAACTTTAATTACTTAACCATTGCCCAGTTGTCAGAAGGTAGCTGTTCCAATTTTCGCCCCCATCAATCGTCAATGGATGAATGAGAATGAAGTCCACGAGATATTGCCACGCGCAAAGGAAAGGCGAAAAGAAGCCCTTCTAGTTGCCTTGGGAAGCATGAGGGATATGAAGCACTAGCCCACCTCCTAGTGACCTCATAAATCTCCCTCTCCCATCCCGCCAATAGCCGCGTAAGCGCACATTTTGCGTCCCATCGTGCATGCTTGCAAGTCGGTACCTTTGCCCCTTAACATTGCAGCCGGCCCGCTTATGCAAGAAATCTCGCATGTGCCACTGATGAAACAACTCACTAACTGACCCATGTTACTTGGCAGGAATAAAAACGTACACTCCTTTCTTCAGGCCAATGGTAAAGAGGCGCAAGCGCCACAAGAATTCGTCACCTTAATCAGATCTGACAACAACCTAATGTTCTGTTTTGCCCTACGTAAATTCGATCTTAATAAGAGAGATTCAATCGCCCTGCCGCCTTTGCAACTTGGTAAAGCTACATTGCATGGTTTGTCGTGATGGCTGGGCATCAGCTGCAAAAATTGCCCTGCAGATTTGCTGGACGCAGACTTAAGGTAGTTTATCTGCCGACCTCAAAAGGAATGAAGCGTAGCTCAGTAATTAACCTAACGCTAGCAGTCGCAAAATTTTAAAGGGAACGAGCAGAGACTGTCGTCTTTTTATACAGGTGGAGTAGCCTTCCCAACCTGCTACACCGTTAAGCTGACGAAAATAATTGAAGTTTTAAATTCTTTTAGCGTAAGACGGCTTCGTCTAATGACCATATTAAACATACTCATGAGATAGAAGCCTTATCCACAATCACCTTCTTACTATGGTGCTGACCGGCACGAGTCTAGCTTCAGAGAATAACCTGATTGAAATTACCAGTGCTTTCTTTAGTAACCCACTTCATGTTCGATGTGCATCTGTGGACAAAAGCGGGTTCACAAAGGACACTCCAGCCCTGTCCGATGGCATATGGATGGCAAGTATGGCGCTATTTTCACAAATGGTGTTGCAGCGTACTGCGATTGTGTTTACACAACGGGATCAAATCAACGAAAAACAGTATTTAAAAAAAACAATCAATATAAACATCAACGGAATCAAATGGGAGTCCTGATTCATGTGAAATTTACGATGTATAAAAGTGCCTTTAATATTTCCTCCCATAAGGTAAAGGTCGCCACTTTTGTGAGCTTGGCCTAGCAGAATAGGGTTGCCTTCCATAAAGCGAAAATACAGGCATGACCCTTGACACAACGGAAATATTGAGAGAGTGCGTAAAAGCATGCGCTTGTACTCAACCAGTCCTTCTCACACGTAGGAAAAGAGTTGGGAGGCCAATTCCGCAAAATCACTTCCGTCTTGTCTCCTTTAACTGGTCGTTCTCTTGGGCTTAATGTTACCCTGGCTGTTTAGGGTGCAATGCTTTCTGCTGGAATGAACGCGTACGAGGAGGAAGATACTACTTTATTAATAATCCTTAAGCAATTCGCAGTACCCACCGAGTGCAAAGCAATGAATGGTCCGCCATCACTTACCATCCCCTTCATCTGTTTCAGTGTGAAATTTGAATCCGCTTTCAATAGATTTCGGTCACTCTACTGTTCCACTTTTCCCAGTTGCTGCCTTGTAGGAGATGGAAAAGCTTTCTACCTGTTAACACCTGTTCCAGTCTTTGGAAAATTAAGTCACATTTGTAGGTCTAAAGCAGTGTTCATCAGGCTGCTATCGGTGACAAAGTTGCC
This sequence comes from Taenia pisiformis, assembly GCA_023968675.1. Classification (NCBI taxonomy): domain Eukaryota; kingdom Metazoa; phylum Platyhelminthes; class Cestoda; order Cyclophyllidea; family Taeniidae; genus Taenia; species Taenia pisiformis. The sequence goes on from CM043736.1 coordinate 3,346,462, forward strand.
CAATCTTCAATGTGGTTAAGGATATCGTGTGGCTAGATCATAAAACTCCTAAATGTCCAAAAAGACTGTCTTTGAACTATCTGTGTTTTTGGTCCAAAGAGGCGAGTCTTCGGGTCATCAAGAAGCAGCATGATGAAATAACCTTACTAATAATGGCAATGCTGGGCCCATTATGTTGTTTGAGCTTCCCACCATCAAAAAGGTTAATCTGAGGCAAAAGAGTAGAGCATAGGCCGATTGCTCTTCATCGCGCCAGGAAAAAAGAAATGTTTCCACCCGCCTATTAAACCGTAAGCCATTAATACAGACCCAAGCCCGAAATTCGTGACTTGAAACAAGTTTTATGGTACGGAAAACATAATCACATTGCAGGTTCCAACTTAGCGCGACCTACTTCGACAATAAGGGCAAATGTCAGCCTACCCTGAACGACAATGGGGTTAGATCGGAAAAAAATGCATTTAGATGAAGTAAACTCACAAGAAAGGAGTCTTTTGGGCTCAATGTACCCTAGTTTCGGTTTTTCAGGTAGCCAAAGTCACTTTTCGGAAAGGCTCTCATGATCTTCACTTAAGTTTTATCAAAACAGCGTTCGCATTTACTGTCGGACCCATCGCACGGCATCACTTAAGAACGACTGGACAATAACTTGGGCCGTAGGTATAAGTGCTGCATCAACTATCAACACAAGAGCATCAACAGTTTCGCATTTTCAAGTGCCTTTAATTAAGCTTAAGCTAACAAAATACGATTTGCCTACAGGCAAAGCGATTGGCATTTGGCAAATGCAATCTCAATTTATATTACAATTTAACTGGCCATGAATTTAGTCTGCCTCGTTTTACGGTCATCATGTGCATTGCCAATCGGTGCCCCTTCCCGCCTTCTGGTCTGCCCATTCCGCCTCATCCACTCTCAGCGCTCCACGCCCGCACCGAGGGCACCCCAAGGGCCACCTGACGATGGCCGCTTCCCGCTCGCTGTTCCGCAAAATGCATTCACTGACGGCCAACGACTCCTATTTTTAGCACATAACTGAGTTGGCTGGACTATTTAATCACTAAAAATGGCATGTTTCTGTGAACTGCGTTTCATTTGAAATTGGGTTAAAAAAACACTTTTTGAAGTGAATGTGCTGCTGCGGATAAAAATCTTGGTGTGTACTGACCTGAATGCGACCCTTCATTGAGCGCTTGATGAGTTAATAACTGCAACTAATTATTCAAATCTTTGTTTCGTAGTTCTTTAATCGAAAATCTGCCGCAGGTATGGATTAAAGTAAGCTCACAACTATGAAGAAAAGGCCCTTTCCACGGGAGACGTGTTCCAACAAAATGACCTTATAATTTGCAAAATGGATGTCATATAGCGAGTAGTGCGAATCGAACGTCAGTGTTCCTCAGCAAAGGAAGCGCTGCAGGAGACGTAAATTTGCAGGGTTATTAGTTTGACCAGAACGGGAATTCAACTTGACAAAATCAATGACGAGTACACAAAATGCTTTGCGATCGCATGGTGCAGCGATTTTACAACCCTCAGAAGCATTTTGAAAGCAATCTCACTAGGACTCATGCCATTAAAGCACTTCGGGGAGAGACATTAATGCTTCCTCGGTTTTATCTACTTCTTTGATCACATACTAAATGTCTCCGAAGCTTCAAATCGAGTTTTTTATCGTTTTAACTCATTGCTTTATTCTCTTCACCATTTATATAGTAATTGCGACAGCGCTAATGCAACCTTCAGTGCAATTATTTTCCTTTAAAGTCGACATTGTTATGGCTCACACGTCCAGGCTTCTGTACTTCCGCCAAGCAGATGGCACCGAGATTTGGAAAGTGGTATAGCAAAAACTTGGTGGCCTTATGCCTAATTCGCGCGGATTTGCATGATCTTCTCAAACCCAAATACAGTGCAAGATTTTCGCACATACATACAGGATCCTTGTAAAATTAAATTGCTATTAGAATGCTAATATATTTAATTTCAAACCTAATGGATGACGCTGAGTTGTGATGTCTTTTTGCATCAAATGAGAAACCTGCTGATCTACTAACAAAACCCAATGAGATGGCGGATATTGTATTGTGTTTGTCACTCAGGATACCACAGCGCAGGTGCCACACGTAGTTTGTATCGTTCCTTCCATTCATGATGGCATGGGATCCTGGGACCCAGAGGGTCTTCACCTCCTGTGATTGCAGTATTGTGGGCGAAAGGGGTTTGAATACCTTGTCTGAGGATAAGTGAATGAGTGAATTTTCCACTCCGTCAAGTTTATGGTAATAGTTCTCCATGTTCTGGTAGAAGGCCTCTTGGACTCCTTGATTCCGTTCAATAAGGAGCACATAGGCAGTACTGATTCTGAGACCGAGTATTTAAACATTGATCAGATTTTTGGACTGAATCATGGCAAGTTTGCATAAATCGGCGCTCGAACCACTCAACTTAAGGCCTCCTCCGCCTTAGTTGAAGAGGGTGTGGCATTGTCATCTGGGGCAATGCTACGAATGCCCTAAGTAGCAACACGAGGGGTAGCATCGCGCAGGAAGAGACGACAGCAGCAGTAGCAACATTATCAGCCCTGACAGTGGCATGACTCACCGCACGGACAGGCGCCAATGGGCGCGTCTGCGTCCGACGCGCGCACCCACGCACGCACACCACCAACCAAACGACTCATCTTTCGGCAAACGGTTTCCTCTTCAAAATCGTCATTACTGCAGCCGCATTTGGAAATTGTCTGTGCTGTGGAGGTCGGTAACTGAGACGTCTGACAACTAGTCTATTTGAATGATCTGCAGCCATAGAATTAACCTTTCGTTAAAGGAATCAAAAAGTCCATCCTACTTCCAAAGTTCTCCAACCGAGCAAAACTCGCCAATGCAACATATTATGAGCTAAAATAATCACGCGTCTTAAATCTGATCTTGCATTTTTATTCGAGGTCTTAAGAAAAATTAATAGGACAATGGAGCTCAGCAAGCATGGAAGACGTAGCAATTATAAGTAAACGAAATGATTTTAGGAGTAGCAACTGCCAAAAGTGGTGGAATTAGGGCTAAATGTGGCCTTGCATTATAGAATTAGGAACATTTATGTTGGACGTTCCCAAGGCCAGCGACATTTGCTCTCACCGAAAATCCTAAAAAAAGTAAATGTCATTTCCATGAGCTGTTAAAGGGTTTGATGAAATCACAGTTACAGAATGGTTAATTTTGTGAAATAAAACTGCGAAAAATTTGAGTTCGAATAAGGTTTTAACTTTATGCAACACAATTACAGTACTACGTTATTCCCTCCTTTATTGTTAATGGAAATATTTTTTGTACCTTCAAAAATCATCCATCACATTAACACCTCCAACCGGCCTCCTCCTACTAGCACGCAGAGGCAGTTCTCTGACCGCACACAACTTCAGCAGACCACTCACACCAGAGCGAATGAACGGATACTTTGGCAGAAGTAATGCATGTCACAAGGAGGCATCGTGATTTACTGATAAAATCAGGGAGAGCATGGCAAGATTGGCCTGAGCCAGGGGTGCGAACACCAGATTCCGTCTGCATGGACCATGGATGCGCTTCTTATTTTCGCAGCATTCACTTAAGCTCATTTCGGTTGAAGTATTTGTGCTCGCTATTCTAACCAAAATTAAAGATACTGCGGCGAAAGATAAGGCAAATGGTATTGCTCGTATTGAGCAGAGGGATTTTCACACCTTTGATGAAATAGTGTGAATGTAATAGGTCTAGTCCTTAAAACAGCCACAAGCTTCACTCAACCAAGAATATGCGTTCTGTAGGGAAATGGAGGAACTCCTTATCCGAAGTGCATAATTTGAACACGATTACGCTCTTCCCATCTTCTGGTGAATTTCCGTAACCCATCAACCCAGAGGACAGCAAAGCCACAGGCAAACATTCAGTCAAAACGTTTGCTGCATTTTATTTGCTGTCACAGTGCTGGTGAGCATTTAATTTTGCAATTTTTTGATGTCCCCCACTGCCTCGTCAATGTGACACTTGCCCTCTGTTAAAAGTTATTACACCAAAGGATGGTGGTGAGCCCGATCACCCTTTAGCTTTTGACAATTTAGCATTGTCGCCTTTCGATATCTATGACATGCGGATTTTTTATGACATATAATGTGAAAGATGTTTTTAAAACTGCTTCCTCATGCGCACAAGTTACGCTTGAGTGAACCCACAATAAAACGGCTCCATTAGCAGTGCGCATTGTGAAAAACAGAAGGAAAAAGATGCGCTGATTGGCGGCTGTCATAAATGCAGCACGTCGGCTTTGTGTATCGAAGTCCAAGAATTGCTCACTTTTTCCATTTTCTCAAGTTTTCCCGCTTCAACTGTACATCTTTCGTAGCTCTCCATGCAATGTCGGGCAATACCCGAGTGGTGGGTACACAACCATCGAAAGAAGATGCAAACGGAAAGCATTACAAAAGCTCAGTTCTATGTAAACCTCTGAGTCTGTGCACCGCGTTCGTCAGGTGTTTGGGGAAAAATGGGCTGTGCTTGGTACTGAGACTAAGGTTCCGAATTTAGACAAAAAATTTCTTCACTTGATGACACCATATAGTGGTCTTTTTAAATAGATTTGAATGAAATGAGGGCATGAGAAGACTGGGGATTGCGCAATCCTGACGAGAGAAATCCCTTAGCCTTATTAAGGAATAAGGCAAACCATTCTATTCGGAGGACCACTAAGTGAATAAGTACTTTCTCCCCCGACTAATGACCTCTAAACACTAATTTTTTTAGGTCAATAATCAGTGTAAATGGATCTAAAATTGCACAATCTTGATCAAATAATCTCTTCTAAGTAAAGGTAATTATCTTTTTCCCAAGACGATGACTTCATAATGGAAAAGGAAGTAAAAGAGCGAAAACCAGTTATTACTGCAAAGCAGATGTAAAAATTGTTAAGGCCCTCATGGAAATCTCTCATGAGCTCACCATTATTAAGGTGAGACGAATTGCCACTTTCGATCCTATTTAATAACGGCAGCAAGGGAACGTTGTTGTCTCCCAGTGCGAAAGTGGAGCAACAAAGCGACAATAAGGAGGCTTAAAGCCAAAAAACCTGCCAAAGTGGCGAGGATTGCCATGCTCGCCTGCGTAGGTCAGTAGACAGCTAAAAGTGGACATGTGAGGCTTTTGGGCTGTCCTAGAGAGATTAAAATGCGTCCCTAGGAGCTGGAAGAACTGTGAAAAATGAAGCTATTTAATAACTCAAGTTTACAACCCTCCAAGTAAATCTGCTCTGGGGTTACACCGCAAGGGCATCACCGAAATTTTACTTTGCCCCAAATTTCTTTGTCTTTTTTGCGAACTTGGTCGTTGTAGAAAATTATTACATTGGTATCCGTGAGTTTGCTTGACCAAAGCGAGGTACCCTTACTAAGAAGAAGGACTTTCCAAATTGGACGCCTCAAATCTTGTGCCCCTCTTAAGTGGAACGAATAAAATTTTGAATTAAGTAGTTACGATCCAGGAAAGGGGAATCCTCACCGTTCTGACAAATTGCCACGAAAATGACTCCACGCATGTTTGCGAGTTTAAAAAATGTCGGTAGAGGCGTGGCGCGAGGGTGAGAATTTAGCCAAATGTGACTGAATTGGGATCGGGCAGACATAACCCCGGGTTTTTTTACAGAGCAGAGCCTATTAATAGGCGTCAAATGATTGTGAAGTTTACCTGTCTGCAAGTGATAAATACGAGGGTTTTTCATGCCTGCTAAAAGTACATGTGAACTCGCATTAGCAGATGGTCAGCGTTTGATTGGGAATTTTTGCCATGTGCAGTTGTTGCTGAAGCTAAATTTGCCTCTCCCCGGCTTGGCGTCAGGAAGACTAACAGCATCGCTAATGAAGTTCATAGGCGTTGCCACGCAGCCCATTGGCGCTGCAACACATCTATTTTTAACTGATTTGTTCAGCGCAATTACAAGCCGTTGAATACATGCACAATTGAATTGATGCTAACCTGTCTTTTCGTCCCTTAAGTCTACACCCCTTCATTCCAGTGCAATCGCATGAACTGCACGAATGGGTAAAATTGCCTACCAATGGGTGAGGAAATTGCTCCAGGAAGAATTCGCTGCCAATTTGGTTAGTTATTATGCAAAGGGAGATCATGTTAAATGGTCGACTGGGCTTAACACAAAGAAGAATTTAGACTAAGGAGGAAAACCGTTTCCCGGTAGCCTGACAAAGGCCGTTGATCGATGACGGCAAATGTCAGTGGAGGAAAAGCATAAATGAAAGAGATTCGTAAAAACTGATTGCATAATTGATTTGGTCATCTAAACGAGATGACCACCGTTAATGCTGTTGCACAGGACCCAAATGATTAATAAAAGAGACTCACTTTTGGGGCAGAGGGCATCAATTTATTAACCTCTCTATGTCTTAATTCGATAGTAAGGAATTTTAAGAAGTCAAATATTGCCGGTAGTCACGGTTGTAGAAAAGAACAAGAAACAGATAAGGTAATCACAAATGCATGATGGGCAGGACGAATGCGACTGACAATGGGCCATTGTTAGCAAAGAAGTGGAAAAAACTATCTCATTGGCAAAAGAGGAAAACGTGACTCCGGTCCAAATGTAGCACCAGAAGAGGGCACAGCTAATCATCAACGGCAATGGTTTGATAGGTGGAATTTGTTACCATTAAGCTCATTCCAATTAAAATTCGTTCTAACCTCCGTAAACTAAAAAATTGCCTCTGCTGTACGTGTACAACGAATTCTTTTGTAGAAACTTCATGCCCGCCTGCATAATTCCCAAATGCCGACCATAGCGGCGTTGCATGGGTGCGATTTATATTTCCTTAAGGGTCTCCGTTGTTGCGCTTGGAAGTACTCACATCCCTGCCTATTATTTCCTTTAGAGATGCAGAGTTTTATTGTTAAAGGAACTGTAGCCCATGCTGCGAAGGGTGAATCGCTGATAGACAGTTGCAAGTAAAAATGGCAAAAGTCAATCAACGCTAGCAAGGAGCACAAGCGTACATCAAAGATAAAACATTCTTAAAGTGAAACCAAACAGGCTTAATACAATGCTAATCTTCGAAGCTGCTTTGGGCATAAATTTCGGTCTTACACAACTGTAGTCCTACATGTTACTCAGTTCTGTCCTGGCGGATTCGCAAAACGATTTGCTGATGGTCGGCATAATTAGTTACCTAAAGCCACTCTCGTAAAGCCAGAACACTTTGTTCCATAGTTCTCAAATCTGTTTTCAACCGTAAATAGCATTTTTAATTACATCACCGCCCATTGCAAAGGTTGGAAGAGGTAAATTCATCCCACCTTGTAAAGTCCCATTCCAACCGTTAAAGCGACGAGGGGAACACGCAGGATCATGTGATGAAGGTTTCGTTGCAATTGGGCTGTCATTCGTAACGTGTCACTTTAGGGTTGGCCTTAAGTGGCTAGTTCATTCATGAAGGAAAGGGCCTGGTTTTTCCACGACCTCAACCGATGCAAAACCACGCCTCATACTTCTCAAAATTTAATGAAAAGCTGTTGAATGGAGATATTTATTTCAATACGAGTAAGTAAGGGTTTATTGCAGACTGTACGACAATTTGTGAACAGCCTTGCGCAAAAATGTCGCTTATTTACAAGTTCAATTGAAAATTTCACGCTGGTTAAGCGATATCTTAAGCTTTGTGAGGGGTTTCACAAAGGAACCAACAGTGGAAATCTTAGTTAGGAAAGGCTGCCTACAAATTGTAATCTTAAAGCCATTACAGGAGGGAAGGTAACCCGTCGCTTGTTGTTAAGCCAAATGGCTGTCGATGGAAGAAGAATATGTGTCAAAAATGAAGATGATGAAATTGGTAGTGAGTTTAGCGTTTCACTCGGAAATTAAATGCGAACGACTTCGCTTAACTGTAAGCATTCACATGTGGCGTAGAATTAGCAACAAATTTTTCCATCAAGGCGCTAATGTCAATGCAGCTCTATAGAAAACAACGCCACTGCCACTGCTTTGGAATCAAGGGCCAGTAACGGTCGCCCTCAGACGGTGGACCTTAAATTCATTACCAAGTAGTTCACTGATTAAGTCCACACAATTTAGTTTACATTTGGCATTCGGCGCATTTGGGTAACAAACGTACCTTGGATCCTAGAGGCAAAGTTTTAATTCACATCTGCCACAAAAGGAATCATGTTTGCTGAGTGTGAAGATCTGCAAGCTCCATATGAATATTATGAAACTTCCGAAAGCGGAAGCAACTTCCGCAGCTTGAAGCGTAGACATACAAAGGATTGCAAGCTGCTGTGAAAGCAGCAAATTCTGAGCGATTGCTGTCCCATTTCCTCCGTTTTCCTAATGCAACCACTTCATTCAAAGCGAAAGGTTAGTGAAACAGAGAGTTGACAAGTGACTACACAAACTAACTGGCTAGATCTGATTTCTTAATGCTGCCAGTTTCACGCTAATCTTAGACAAAGACAAAACCGAGGGAGGGAATTTCTCACGGATGTCTCGACCGGTCGCGAAAACGCTAAAGCATATTTATTCGTTTTCGCCATTCTTGGTAGCCAGTACTACAATTGCACACATTGAAAAAGACTAGAGTCTTTACAAGAGCGCACAGCGAGCATTTACAAAATAAGCAGGAGAAGCGCAACAGAGGCTGTAGGAGAAAGGGACTATCTGGAAAGAGAAAGATAAGCAGGACAAAAGGCGCGAGTGGAGGAGGAATGTGTATGGGATGTAAGCAAGTCGAGAGACTACAGTTAAAAGCAACTTGGAGGCGTGCATTCGCAGGCGTACTACCGAATGTGCACCTCCTTAAGCATCGCTGCGTAGGCAGTCGGTGTCAGTTGCAGACGCTGCTGAGTGCTGCCGAGCATCGGTGGAAGTGACTGTCTGTAAAGCTGTTGCTGGTGATGATGATGATAAGCAACTAGGGGATGAGGGTTTTGTGTGGACTGTATGTGAGTTACAACAGGAGCGGTAGAGGTGTGAGGAGCCACAAGCATGGAAGAAGTTAACATTGCTCTATCTCTTCGACTCAAGTGTTGGGGGTGAGCAGAAAGTGGATGGACGTGCTGACGAAGGATCACCTCCGCTCCTGTCGTTGCCCCCACCGACGTTTGTCGAACGTGAAGTTGTGGATGCTGACGCGGCACCGCAGATACTGAAGTCGACTGCCTCGACGGAAGAGCTTGAGATGGCAAAGCGTGGAGGAGCGATTGAGAGATGTTAACGCAGGCGCAACAGTGATTCGGATGCTTGGGCTGCTGACGGCTGCGTCTTAGATCCACGGCGCACTCACCTGAAGTGTAGGTGGCGAGGAGGGAGGCCATGTTAACTCAAAGGTGTTCGAGTAAGTGCCCACTAAAAAATCTCAAACTTGTTGATCGTAAAACGCCTCCGCAGCAAATATTGCTTCACCTATTCAGCATAAGTGCACTCGATTAAAACATGAAAGCGAAAAACAATAGGACTCAATTCAGCAAAGGCGCCTGTCCCTATTTCTAGTTTTATCGTATATTTTAGCCAATGCGTAGCACGTCTTCAAGAGCACTTTGTACCTTAATAACTTTAAAAAATAGCCTTGTATTGTTGGCTTTGCTTTGGGAGATTCTAAGCGTTTCTGAAGACCATTTTAAAAGGTAAAAAATTTGGCAGACAGTTCTTTCAAGATTAACTGAAATTGCCCGCACCGTCTATCTGAACTGGTGATTGTTTTTGGAGTATTTTCAGTGATAGTTCTGCGTGATAATTTTTGTGTAAAAAGAGAAACAATGAGAAATGGCTCCTTTTCCAAAGCTATTTTTAGTTACCAGGCATCAAAACGAATGGAAACTAGTGCTTTAAGCAGGAATTCGCAGCATTTCGTGCTGCACGAGCGTAAATACCAAACAGATATGCCATTCCGGCCGCTTGCCCGCGCACTGAGCAGTAGGACCAACGTTGGCAGTGGCACAGGAAAAGGCTTGATTAATGCAAACGAAGTGCTCTGACTCTACGATAATGAAATGGTGAATCAGTAAGGCCATATCACTGAGGCTGATCCCACACCTGACATGCATCTTTCTTACTTTTCTAACGCAATAGCGAAGCCAGAGAGCACGGCAACCAAACCACCTGGGCAGTAGTGCAATTGACGGAACGGGTCTTTGTTCATATAAAAGATACTTATATTAAACTGCGTAGGATAATTTCTAGCCAAACTAACCCAGCCTAAGGAAACGGTGCTGCGAAGGAATTCAGCCCAATAGCATGCCACCCAATGTTACGCAAATGAAATAGTTATCAAGCTTGCCATTGCTTTTTGGGTTTTAGTACGTGAAAACTCGATGCTTTTTGTTAGACGATTTCGATTAAAGTACTCTTGAAAATTATACGATGAAAGGGAAGGAGTAAATGGCTGTCAGTCAAGGGCCCAAAGTGTCCTCTTATGGCGTGGTTGGCTCACGTGGGCCTCAAGCAGCACTTAGTGCGTTACTGGCATTAATGGCAATTTAAAGCAACCTTCGCAACGCATCCATCCCTTTGAAAACAACTGAGACAATATTCAGTCACAAAAGAGCTTTAGGAGTGGCTCGAATTCGAACTCGCAGGTGACAAATAATTGCACTGAAAATGACAAATTTACCTAGCCAAATCTGCAGTTCGATAAGCACTCAACTCAGAGGCCTTAAATTAATTGAGAGTTGTTCGATGCAGTAAAACCTTCAGCAAGCACAACTAATGCCGACAGTTGCATGCATTTATTGTACATCAGTAGTCGTAATCACTATTCCAACTGATAATAAAAGGGATTAATTGGCTTGCATCTTGGACTGCGAGGGACAATCGCAAAAATGTCTAGCCTTCTGCAGATTAAATCTTGAAAGCAATTTATTTCGCACAATCTTCATCGCCGCCTTCGGCAGAACAACTTTGTGAATCCTATACGCATCTGGACAGCAGGCGTCTGTTTTACAACGCATTAATTTCGTTTCGATTCGAGAGACTTGAGCAGACCATTGGAATGAGGCTAAGCCATTGTGGGGGTGAAAAACGAGACGATAGTAGAAATATGCTCCAAAAAGAAAAGGTCAAACAAAATCGCCTCTATATCAGAGGCTGAAGGGGACGGAGCACTGGATGATATCGGTCAATCCACTATTTTCCGTTCCTGGAACGTGGTGTAGACGTATAAAATTTGTCCCACTTCGGTATCACAACCAAAAGCCGAGAAGGCCTCCAAATGCTCACTTTATTGATAACAGTGTTGCGAAATGAAGTAAATGCGAATAAATCCCTCTTTTTTCCCAGCAAACCTAGAGATTTAAACCCGAGAACATTTACGAGGTGCAAGAAGAGAAGTCAAAAGCAGAACAAAAATTTACTTCCATTTCTAAGTAACACATGAGGATGTAATGGCACTTCCTTGGCATGCTTCCACAGCGTGTGACTGTTGGCTTCTGATTAGTCAGCCGCTAAGCGGGTGATTTCTCACCCACAGAGAGCCAAGTTCCCATATTTTTGTTCGCAGTAACGAGGCAAACAAAAAGGAAATTTCTACGCCAAGCAAGTACAAATTGCCTTTTAAGGATAAGTACTTTTTAGTTATCAGCGCAACAGTAAAATGCTTTGTCCTTTGCATGAACTGTCCATTTTAATTTTTCCGTTATAGAACACTTTCGCTGCATTCAACGAAAAAGGTCTATTCATTGGGAATTCCCACGGGTTGAGCTCGTTATCGAAGTCTTTGAAGTCACAAGCGGCCTTATAAGACGATGGATGCATGACGTGGCTCAAATCGAAATTTAGAAGAGCTTGTCGGCACAGTGACCTGCCTTAATATTTCCCTTGAAAGTTGATAAAAAAATAAATACATTTCGGAAAATTGGGGATGATTTAAGCAAAGTTACGTTACAGGGCAACAATGTACACGCGCTAGCTATACCGGCAGGGCAAGCATGACCCACCTTGACCATAAAACGACGACTTCAAGACACACTTCAAAAAAAACACTCAAACGATTATGACTGGTGGTCTATGGTTTAGGCAAAACAACAAATTGTCCGCAGCCCCAGTGAATCACTAAAACCGTACCCTCCGGTTGGGTTGCATTTTCCGTTCCTGCAACAGCCTGACAATTCGTAGGCACAAATTGCCAGCACAGTTCTTTACCAGCCATTCAAATGGAAAATTCATAGTTAGCGAAATGGAATCGTGAATGGGCAAATAAGTAACAACCATGCATACATCAATCGTTTGAGAACGTTAATTTCCTTTGCAAAAAGGATTTCAGCTAGAAGAATTTGAATGGTTCTAGTTCGCCATCCCATAATTGATAGGAAAAACGGGTGGTCAGGGAACACAGTCATGAAGTAGCAGAAACTAACCTGAAGAAAATGGGATGTGAAAACGAAAGCTTACAAGTTCATCCTAAAATGCCCGATCTAATTATGAGGACCTTTCAACAATTTTGAAGCCGCTCACATAGAGGGCAACAAAAATTAGCAAAGGCTTCGAAAGAAGCAATGGGCAAAAACAGTCCAAGAAATGCCACTTTAAGACATGCTTTAAAGGGACGAGTCGCCGATTCCGGACTAAAAGGACCAATAACAAATTGTTTAATAAACTAAAGATTATGCGAAGCTCAATCAGCAGCAAACCATTACCTCGAATGAGTCCCTTTTAACTCCAGATTATGAGCTTGCTTATTCTTCAAGCAATGGGAGGTAACTGACCAGCGGAGACGTGTTGGAAGCGGTTAATAGAATAAACAGTATTGAACGCATTTAAAATAGGAACTTGTAATGATACAGTTGGTTAATGGGAATTTCCTCTCAAAATGCATATGAAAATATCCATTTGAGGTGCAGTAGGTATTTGATATGTGCCGAAGACATGCTTTTGGATAGAATCTTTCTGCAAAAACAAGCCCGGTAATAAAAAAACGCCTGTAAGTGTTTTATTGGTTTGACATTTGATGTCCGTCATTAAGCACAAAAGCGTTCCTATTTAGGCGCACAAATGAAGGTTAGTTTGTAAACGCTTACGCATAGGTAGTAACGACATTGGGAAACAACATTGCCAGTGACTAGCGAAAAATTTTAAGACTGAAGGTCTGAGGGTGTGGCCTATCTCCTGGACGCGGTGCGTGAGAGAGGCAGAAATGAGATCATTTATGGCATCTACGAGGCAGATCGGCGTATCTCCATATGCCCTGTACAGCCACAAAGATAGCAGCAATTACATTGTTTTAGCAAGTAACGGAACGGATGAATATGGAAAAACAAAGACTGAGCTACATTGCGCAAGCCGTCAATCTAACTCAACGTGTCTGGATGATACGATTTAAAGAATCTCCAAAGCAATCTTAGCCAAATTGGAATTTCAGAAGAGAGGTTCCAGCCTTCTGGAGCTATTAGAGCTCAAATGTTCGTATAAGATATCAGTCGCTGCATCTAAATCGCGAGATGGACCTGGTACCCAACTAATGAGCTATAAGATGGAGTTAACTAAACATCAAGCATTAAAAGATCGCAAACAAACCATCCATATTTAGACGCTGACCACTTCTTCAACACAGCCAACGATTAAAAGAAAAAGGACGAAACTCATTCAGTCAAAGGTTGGAAGCCGATCGCGAATGCATTGAAACTCTCAGAGAGTTTGGTGAGACTCAAGCAGGTATGGCAGACTGTAAACCGTTCCATGCACAAACACTGTTGCACTGAGTTGCTGCGCCTCGATTAGTCTGGTGGCTGCAACAGGTTAGACCCCAAGGAAGTAAAAATGTATGCAAAATTAAAATCTTGCTTTATATCAGTTTACCTGTTAGAAAATAAACTGTCCCAAAATTTAGTCTTTGGAAGGCTCACGTTTAAATTATGTAGGGATATTAAAACTGCTTTAAAAAAAGCCCGCTCATATTTTTCAATAACTTATCACAAGTAAACAATTAAAGTAAGAAAAAAATGTGGAAGAAGCACTTACATAGCCGATAATCTGAATACGGGTACGTCCTCATCCCACCAAAGCCTGAATTAGTTGTGTAAGTGCAGTTATAAAATTCGGTAGATCTTATTAATCCTGGTGGAACCCTCGAGGATTGTGGCGTTGGAAGGCTCCCAACCATACATGCATCCGCCGCGATTTTCCTAACGTATTCACATTTTAGAACCGGTCTTGATTCGCGCGAATTGATTGAGTTAAATACGGAAGTGGGCTGACGTTCCGAAACATTGCTTTTGTGATTTTGAATGCACTGCATAGTAAAGCCATGAATAGTCGTATTATTTTTAATTGAAGAACAACATTAATACCCAAACAGCATTGGAAATGCCACCGACCAAACCCAGACACCCGCCTTGACAGACGGACAACTAAGCCCCATGCAGAAGGTTAAATTAGTTAATCTAAACAAAATCATTTGGGCACACAAAATTTAGACACAATAAAAAAACAAATTATTTGCCATCAATCGCATAGATCTTTTTTTAAAGTTAATGATGAAGATATCACAATCAGGGCAGTCATTGATACGTTTCTTGGGATGTGCGCTTCAAGGATAATTTAAAGAATATGAAAAGCTTTTTTCTCAACCGCGCGCTTGAAATTGCTATAAAACTTGCATGACGCTTGTCTATATGAAATCCACCTCCTTTTTGCAGCGTCCTTCGCATCCCCTTAAGTTCGGTGAAAAACAAAAATGCCTTTCGCCTGAGCAACGAGTGCCACCCCCATAGCCTTTGCAATCAAAAGTGGTAGTACTGACTATTCATTTCTGGTAGGCAGGATGATTTAAATAGCAAATGCAAAATTCGGAAGATAGGGTATTTTAGCAGTGCAAAACTAAGCATTCACAATCGCCCTGAGCTGTGTGCGTAGTTATTTCCCCTTTCTTTCCGAGCTTTTTAACCACCGAAATTTATAACATAGGGTGCAGCGTCCCAATCATCCTAAGAAGACAGAGAGATTGCTAAGCGTAGATCAGGACGCATGTCGTAGCGTTCTGTTTGTTTGGACTGTTTGTTGGTCCGATATTAGGGCAGCCACCTTGAACCTAGCTGTGGGTTCTGGCCTAATGGCCATGCCAGCGGTCTCCTTCCTTTCCGTCTAGAATACAAGTATTCTGACCTACACTCAACCTTTTCTCCGTGTTCTAGGGATGCTCGGAGTGCTACAAATGTATTCAAACTAAAATAGGGGAGAGGCTGCCGGCACAGCCCGGAGGTTCAAGATATCCTCCACCAATGTGTCGGAACAACCAGCAGTCCAAGCAAATAATACACTACACGGGGCTATGTTCGTGGTGCTTTGTTTGTTTAGACTGCTAGTCGGACTTCCCGGACGAGAGTAGCTCCTTTGACCTAGTTGGTGGTACCGCCTCCCGACCAATTTAGGACACCCATCCCTTCCTTTCTTGAATGTGCATATTCTACCCCCGCTAAGCATTCTTCCGCCTTCTGGGGAGGCTTGGGATTCTACAATGCCATTGCATCGGTTTACCATGCCTGGGACATTTTTTGACTTGTCGTATGCTGTTTCCATGGCCGTTTGCTTCTGAGTGACTTACGCGATCTGGTTCCAATTGTCAAGTCAATATATTCCTTCACGCGCTTTGTTTGAGTTATGTTAGGCTTGAAATGGATTTCATTTTTGTGTTATAAATCATCCTGGATCCCTTCAAAATCTTACCATCCCATTACTAGTGTGCCGACTAAATTATCGCGTATAAACCCAAGGGTCGGGCAGCCAAGCATTGGTCGAAGTGCGCAAGTGCAATCTGCGGTTGAATTGCTTGCGGATTCATACATTCAAATAAGCAAAGTATCACATCACAGCTCTATTATGCATGCTGTGGGTCCTCGAGCGAGCCGTAACCCGAGAAATGGCACGTGATAAAAGCTTACCTAAGCATAGAACAATGAAACGATTCTCTTCGCTGAACGACCCAAAAGGGGTAAATCGCAGCCAAATTGCAAACTGGATTTCCACAGCTATGAACCTAGCACCTTCTATAAATGATGGGAATATGACAAATTACATGAGGGAGCTGCATCCAGGATAAAAGAAAGTATTTGCTTTCACCTGTCATTTAAAAGTAACGCCGGGATAGCGCTACTTAGTAACTGATGCGGCAGTACGCTGCAGCACCTCAGTTATTGCTAGAAATGAAAGGTTAATACCCAGAGAGACTAAGTATTGTCTACCTATGGAAGGGTTGGGGAGCTTATGTTTCGGTTCGGAATGCACGTAAAGCCCCAAATGTCCGCAAAAGCAAAGTCAAGAGCTGACGAGATAAAAAAAAACGCAACTCGTGGTCTCTCATTGAATGCCGTTACTGGCGCTCCACTTTGTCATCGCGGTCGATGGTATAAGAAGAACCCCGACGGTCCAAATGTACCCCTTGTTGACCTTGCTTGCAACAGAGAGCGTGTCCGATTGCAACGTCACTGACCCCTCTTGGTATTTGTTAAGTCCTGAGTTTCGCCCATGTTAGAAACAGCGTTAGTGGAAGGAGGCTATGCAGGCCATCACGAGCGCCTGTAATTAGTCTAGTAAAATGTACTCGAAAGCAACCTTACATTAAGGGACGAGATTTAACCTATTTCGCGAGAAGAAGGTTTCGCGTCCGTTTCCCTTTGAAGCATTATTTGCACTTCAGCGCTGTTCAGCCAAATCGATGTGGATTCCATTGAATTATTAGAGGTGAAGGAAGCATTGCCTGTCCACTTTCCCAATATCATTACACAATGCCGTAGAATAACTCAGGAACAAACCTCCTTTGATTATTTACGACTGATGTTGCTTTAGCCGTTAATAGCATTTACAGATAAGATTGAATTGGAGCGGTCGTTGAAGGTAGGCATTATTTTCAAGCCTTCCACCTGGGATCACCACAGATACTCTGATACGCAGCATATGCACTTCTCTTTTGGGAATGAAAAGCATGCCATTCGTGTTTGATAATTTGGCCCCCTTTGCTAACGCTAATGTTTCGACTCTACCATTTTCCAAGGACATTGCCAACATACAACTGATAGGATCAAGAGGAGGCTATGCTGCTTCGAGGAAGTGCAAAGGCGGAACTTTCAGTGCCCTCAAAAGCAAAATGGGAAGTTAAACAAGTGGCTAAGGCAGCAATGTGGGCCAATGGGTTTACAGACCATTTATGTTGAGTGTGTAGAAGCGTTATCTTGGTTGCTGCGCCAACTTAGACGGCCTCTTTCTTTCTACTCCTAATTTACGGTATAGTGGCAAATTAAATGCTGCGAACGACTTGTCGTTAAAATCTATTGAATTGGAAATGAAAAATGCTCGGCAAAGACTCAGATGAGAGGAGGTGAGTAAATGCAAACTTGAGTAACCAATTTTCATCGCATAGCACCTTGACAAAATATTTGCAGAAACGAGGGAATTCGGGTAACAATGTGACTACGCGCCTCCCGCCGATCTAGATACCAAACATTCATTTTTTTGTAATGAATTTAGGCCGTTGGTAGAAATTTGTGCGCATTTTTCTCGAGCCCACTAAGAGTACATTGAGATCGCCACCCAGGCAGACTTCGTTCTATAAAAGTAGTTTCGCCTGCCCCGTTGCAAAGTATACTTTTGGAGTCCATGCGATGAGTAACTAATTTCCCTTCACTTTACTAAACCTCTTTAGACTCTGCACTTAAGATTGTTAGTCTGCTTCTGATTGTGGACGCAGCCGTATGGGAGGCACGGGGATGCGCCGCTGTGGACGTTTGCACGTGAGCTGACTTGCCCAGTTGAATCCTGTCGTATCTAACACTTATGCTTATTAGCTGCATTTTAAGTCATCTTCTGTTCCGTTAATTCTGTCATTTTTATTCGAATTACAGCGATTCAAATTTTGATAAAACTCATTTTAGTAAGAAAATTTTCTCGAAAAGGACCTTGACAGCTTTGACTGTGGTGTTTTCAATGCCTTATCATCTTTAAGATCAATTGACAAATTTTGTCGTGAAGAGATGGTGAAATCAAACCTGCTCAGTGCTAAGGTCTGTGCCTGCATTTATGAGAAATGCAAAGCCTCACCTTGTCGTGTTGGGAAGGACTGCAGAGATTCGTTTAAGAAGTACTACATTCAATGCAAACAATGAGACAGACAATGGGACTCGGTCCGACGATGTTTGAATCACATTTACCCAAAACTTAACGTCCTGAAGGAGAGGGATTCTTGTTTGTTTGAGTCCTTGTGTAGCATGCGTACAGGGATTTTGAATTCAGTACAACGCGCATTAAACACGAGTATTCTTTTTATCTAATGGAAATGAAGTATAGCCAACATTTGGGCCCTAGAATACCGGAGATCAAACATTTGAGTCAGATGGATTGTCCTCAGTTGGCAGACAAATACTACCAGCCCGTTTGTGACTAGGCTTCAGTATTCCATTAAATCGCACCAAGAATGACCTCGCAATAGCACTTTAAAATTGCTTTCAAGAATGACTGTCTGCTGAAAAAGGCGGCATTAGTGACGCTGTACCTACTTAGCACTACGGAGTACCCAATCGGAAGCGACTTCATGGCACTAGATCAGATGCTATCAGATGGTTGAACAAAATCGCAAGCCCCTGGGCCTTCCCCCACCCAATCCAGAGTTGCACAGCCAGCAAAAAGCAAAACACAGCAGCTCAACCTCGTAACTTGCCTTCCGTAGTCGGCCTTCATAGGTTGTCAAGGGGACAAAACATCAAAGACCGAAGGCAGTTTCATCGACCGAAGCCGGTTGCATCCGTGCTTGCATGAACTGCTCTGGCCGACGCCGACTGCGATCAAATTCTTCATCCTTCAGCCGTCGAACGGCATCCACATCAGGCTCAGCAAACTGTTCATCTGCTCCAGGGTCGTTATCATTTGCCAATGGCGACATTGGCGCCTCGAATCCCAAATAAACCGCATGGTTAAAATTACATGATTATGGCAGCATTTTGACGATATGAAACAGCTAACGCAACAAACTCGGAGCCTATCTCGAGAAAAACTAGCACACTACTGTGCATTTACACATAGCAATTAGTCTTGAAAGGATAGACATACTTCCATTTATTATAATTCCCTTAACAAGCAAAGTTTAAAAAAACACGACACAATGCAATTCTGGCCGTTCAATCGGCGCTAGATATAACGAACCTGCGGGAATCGTCTAATGAAAGCTCTTTCCCATAGTTGAAACGGCGTACTTTCGTCACTCTGCCTCAAGTGAAACTCGGATGGAGGAAGACCTAATCAACCAAAATTTCCCTGCTTTGTAAACATGATTGGTAGAAATAGCAAATAATGACAATAACAATTAATTAAAACATGATCCCCTAAATGAAGTAGAACTTTTCCATAAGCGTTGGGAGGAAACCAAAAGTTGATCAATACAAAAATTATTTGTTAAAGAATTTTAAAGCATACCAATCAAATCAAAGGAATCCTGGCCAGGAAGAATGTGCAGAGGCCCACTTTCGAAGGTGGGAGAACTAACTGGAATTGAGGTATTGAACGCCAAGTAGTTCAGATAATCCCGGATTTTCTTCGTCATTGAATTATCAACCGCATTTGTAAACTATAAATAAGGCAATAAATTGAAACATACGAAGAGGGCAGCACCATGAGAATGAGCAAGAAATCTCAGCGACTTAGCAATGAAGTCCCGACTCTCCAAATTCAACTTCTAACAAATGTCTGTTGAATCGAAACCTACGACAAAAATATCGTATTTGCAACCGACTATTGTGAGGGGAACGGGGAAAATGGTCATCAAACCACGATCAGGGTGGCTTGCGCCCATTATTTGGAATATGGGATTGCTCCCCACTTTTCGGAAATCCCTATTAGCTTGAGATCGGCTCTGTTCCAGCGCAGTATTAATTCGCGACTCAAAGGAGGAAATGAAATAAGTCAAATGGGCCCAAAATTCGGTAGGCTTCGATAGGTCTAGAACAATTACGATGCACAATTTTCTACTTGTCAAACGCTTAATGGACGTACTCTACAGAGTCCTTTGTTACAACAACATCGAGTAAATCTGTGAATTTCACACCCCCTCCCAGTTCCCATAGGTGCACAACGGTTTTCGGGAAACACGGACCACGATTTCGACGACAAAAATTAAATTCCAGTGCCAAAGTTTTCTTCGGCACTTCATTCCTCTCAAGGAAGTTGTTAATTAGTGTCGATTTGCCCTACATATAATTACAAATTACATGGCTTATCACCCAACACTACTCTCACATCCTGCAAATACTAGTGAAGGTGCAGCACGCTGCGTGGAATCTATCAAATCTATACAATAAACACGATATTACCCGCCCGTAGGCGCGACTGCCTAGCAATAAGGTCCCACAGCGACTGTGACATTTTTAAGTTACGAAGGCGCAACCATACTTTTGTTTACTTGAGAGGCTTTAACAAAGTCAGTCTTCAGAAAATAAAACTTTACATAAGAGGTTAGGAACTTAGTCGGAATTAAGCTTTAATTAAATGGTCTAAAAAGTGCGAGAAAATTGCACAAGAACTTGCGAGAATGCCATGATTAAAGTAAGCTATTCGTGTAAAGGGAAAAATTGCACAGGTACTCAAAAAAAGGTCAGCAAATCTAGAATGAAATTACAAAACGTGGTTAAAGGACTCAGTCTTACTATGATAGAATCTCTTTCGTTATCAAAAATCATTTTCGAGGCCAAAAACGTGAGCTAATCATAAGGCTAAACTCCTATTGTGGCACTTTTTGTTTGCACTGCTGCTTGGCCTCCGGTCGCGTAGGTGGGTATATTAAACTAGCCGCATGTGCTGGCTTCCGGGACATGTCAGTGGTTGCATCCCCTCCGCCATTAAATATAGAGCAGCATATCTCATGTTCTGCCTTCTTTGGTGCTCCATAGAGCGTCGGCAAAATATGCCTTCGGCGTTCCGAGCATCATTTGAAGGCGAAAGAAGGCTTAATGCAAGGTTGGGTGCATGCCCAAACCTTGGATCCTTATCGTAGGTGCTGCGAAGCGGCCCTTGTATGCTCCGCTTCCTATGTAATTTGCTAATTTTCGATTTGGTTGCACATCGTTTCAATTGCCCTGATTCACTTGTGCGTATTTTTAGATCTGCTAAAAACTTGTTATTGTAAGCTGTGCTGAATTTTTCTAAAATAAGGACTTTTTATTTGCATAAATCATGCACCTGTTTAAGTACGCATCTAAAAGTACTGCTTTGTTAAGTTGCGCCATTATGCAGCCTCCGTGATGCGCACAAACTGGTACACCTTGTGAAATATGGTTATGTTTGCCGCTGAAAGGGGTATTTCTTATGGACGTGTGTCATTGGCCCTTAAGCTCTTTCGGAACTACACAAAAATTTCCGTAAAAGAAATAAATCCAAACATGAGAAAGCTGGAGTACGCTGTTAGAGGTCCTATAGTACAGCGTGCTATTAAAATCGAAAAGGATCTTTTAAAGGTACAGCCATTTCCACGGCCTTATTCGCTCAAACTCATGTTAAGGGTGAAAAGAAGCCATTTGACAGCATAATAAAGTGCAACATTGGGGACTGTCAGGTTGCTGGGCAAACGCCGATATCCTTCATACGTCAAGTTATCGCTGTCGCTTGCGACACGCATCTCATGGATTTTCCAGCTATACCCAGTGATGCCAAAGAACAAGCTTTGCGTTTTCTTAAAAGCGTTGGTGGCAGTGTGGGTAAATGTGGCTTACTTAAACCCTCAGTTAGTCGTAGCTCAAGACCGAACTTTCTATTTGTGTGCCATTTTGCTTACCATTGGAGGCCTGATACTAAACTAACATTCTGGTGTTTAGGTGCCTACAGTCAATCCACGGGTGTTGAAGTTGTGCGCGAGGACATTGCGGCATACATTGAGCAGCGCGATGGAATTCCCTCGTCTCCGGAGAATATCTTTTTAGCATGCGGTGCTTCGGAAGCCGTCAAGGTATTGTCATTTTTTAGACTCGCTTCACGATATGTGACTTCCAAGTTGAATGGTGGTCAACCACCGACATAGTTTTTAAGGTAGACCTTTAGTTCGATGTGCCTATCAGACGCATACCTGCGAAACTGGCAGTATTTTCTCGAGTGTATGGCTATTCAGTTGAGGTACGTCTTTGATAAGTCTTTTCAGACATTCACGCATGCAATTGTGTGTCCACGCTTGGTTTTGCAGATCCATGCTCAAACTGCGCATATACCTGACGTATATTTTTTTCATCGAGAACGTCGTGTATGGTTGATATGTTTTAATAAGCATTCATTCGCATGTGCTCCGCCTGGGCACTTACAAGAATCTTGCTTTTCTCACTCGCCTTTTACTTTCGTTTTTCCCTTAATCTTAGTTCATTCTTGGACTTGTGGCCACTACAAAGGGAGGCTCACAGCGTGCCGGCGTTATGATTCCCATCCCTCAATACCCTCTCTACTCCGCCACGTTGAGTGAGTTCAACAACTATCAGGTGGGTGTTCAACATATCGCCTCTGTTGAAAACGCCTTTAGGACGTGTTGAGTCTTATTTCAAAAGGAAAATTTTATATCCAATGCGTAACTGCAAGCTACTGTGTGCATTTATTTGCTGAAAGATCGGCAAGTTTTTGTGCCATCTAGTGTTTAAAACTCTGTTTCCATCATTTGGTACAAATCGTTTGATTTTGCTTTTGCTTTTGAAGCCAAATAATTTAAGACCTTGAGAATGCGTGTTTGTGGTATTTCACAACAGGCCGTTTTCTTTGTATGGATCTTCTTTTCCAAAGGATCTGTGGTGCACAGGCTTGTAGCGTAACTTTACTAACAGAAGGCCTTCGAGTTTGAACATTTTCGCTGCAGCATGAAATTGTGGCTTATCCGGACGGTGTAGTTGATTGCTCTTTATACCTAATCTCTACATTTTCCGTTCGATTGGTATCGTAGTGACCTATAACAGCGCAGTCGAACCCATAAACATCACGGCACTGTGTGTGCCTCTGTTTATGCAATGTCCGTGCAACTGTGCATGGATCCCTCGGTGTCGTATTTCGACCACACCTTTAAAAATAGCCGAGTGTAGTTTTCATTGTTGTTTTAATCTTCTCTTATAAGTGCATCAATTTCTTCGATGCTTGCCGTTGCTTTAAGCATATTTTCATTTCCTTGATTCTCTACTTCGGGTGTCGATAAATGCTCGTTTTTGACCTATCAATCCGTCAACGAAGACAAACTCAACAACGAAGGTCTCATCGGTAGGATCGCATAAGCTATAATGTATTCTTTTCGTTTTCTTTGTCAAAGCACTGTTTATAATTTTTGCAACCGTGCACGGTAGTCCTTCTGTATTTTGAGGCAATGCCCTCGAATTTTCCCCTATGGCTTAAGGCGAGTATTATCGCAAGTGAGTTTGGTCGCATCAAATTTCTGCGCATGGATTTAGGTATCCACATGAATCCCCTTTTTTCGTTTGGACTTCTGCCCCAGGTGGGGCCACGTGCTTATCCTCGGAATACGTGACTGCGCCTCAGACCCCTTTATGCTTTTCGACGATTATTTAATGTATTTACTCCGTTTCTTTTGATGTGATGGAGTACCATGTCTGGTAGCAAAATTAAGACCTACAGGACTGTTTTTTAATAATTTCTGGTTCAATTTCTTCTTTGTCGAAGGTGCACCATAGGAACTCAAAGTATTAAACTACAAATCTTCAACCATTAAAACAACTGGAGATGTGTGAATCTGAGAAAGCCTTACAACCTGTTTTGGTCCAATGCTTTATTTGTATTGAACGGCCTCCAGTCAACACATTGTCGGTGTCCAAAATCACGACACCTGATTTTCTCCCATATCATTTGTTATAAGGAGGAGAATGACTAACAAAATGGGTAATGCCTTCTTTCATCTCAAGTTTTATCCATTTGCTCCCTCATGGTATTATTTGCTTATTCGGCTTCCAGCACACATGGTTAAGGAGTGTTGCATTTGACATATTAAGCGTTACTGGATGCTTTAAGCAAGTCGGTGATCGCGATTGAAATCAAGCCTTAGAAGTTTTCGTTTTGACTCTTCCTGCGCTTTTGGGGAGATCAGTTGTCATTTAATCTCTTGGGTGAAGGTTGAGCATCTAGATGTCTGTAGTGTTCCTTGAGCTTTTAAATAGAATTCAGTCGAAAATAGTGGTACAAAGCGTACTTGAGTGCGTTAAATTAACTATTTACCATCATGAAAACATACTCCCATAAGGAATGGATATTGTAATAGGCCTCACCAAATTGGTTTTCCTTAGTAGTTGAAATTGGTCAGTGATCTGACAACCCAGGCAGGTCGACCTTATCCTTAGGCGAAATTGATTGGCGATGGAACAAATAGTACCTATGAGTCCCTATTAAAATACATGCCCTTAGCTCTTAAAGCCTTGCTCCAAGCAGTGATAAAGCAACGCTACCCACACCGTGGTGCTTACCACTACATTAACACTTAACCGCTGCTGATTGACTGACCCTATTTAGTGGGCCTGAATGTATGCCTTCGCAGATTGGCTACTACTTGGAGGAGGAGAGTGGCTGGAGCCTGCGCGAGGAGGAATTGGAGAAACGGCTAGAGGAGGCGAAGGCGTACTGCGAACCGCGTGTGCTTGTGGTGATTAACCCGGGCAATCCCACTGGTCAGGTGCTCACTCGCGACAATATCGCCGCAGTGCTGCGTTTCGCACACCGCAACAGCCTTCTTGTCCTCGCTGACGAGGTCTATCAGCATAACATTTATGCTCCCGATCGGCACTTTCATTCTTTCAAACGTGTCCTCCATGATCTTGGTGGTAACATCGCCACCGAGGTCCAACTCGCTAGCATGATGTCAGCCAGCAAAGGCTTCATGGGAGAGTACGTTTTTTCAAGCCTTCCTCCTTTTTCCGTCTCTGAATCTAGCTTTTGATGGGCAATCATCGTTTCCCCATTATGTTACACGCTAGTTTCATTTTAAAGTACGAATATGATTAGCCTTGTAATAATCGTGATTAATCTCTTGACTCATAAAAATGTAATTTTCTGGCCTCATTTTTTCTTCTTTGTTGTCAATTTGACAGCTTGGTTCATTGAAAAGTACGCTCTCTCCTTCTCTTTTCCCACCTCTTGTGTCCATGTGTCTTTGATGCAACTTACTCTCAACGTGTTGACCAGGCGATTTCTTGCGCATTTTCATCTAATCTCTCATTGTCTGCCTCTGGACTCCTGAAATCTTAATGTTCTTTGCCATTTTTGGTCATTTTACCCCAAAATGTAGACGATATTGGTGTTTGCCAACTGTTTCTATCTTTTCATCCGTGCTACCGTTTTCATCTCCTTAACTCTTCATGCCGTAAGCTTCCGCTTAAGAAGAGATATTTATTTGAACTTGTTCATCCTAGAAATTTGTAATTTAATTCCTTTTGCTGCAGTGATGGTTCTACTTTGTTATCGTTTGGGATCTAATCGCAGAATTTTAGGTCATTTCCCTTTAGACTCACTTTTATTGGTTGCAGGAAATTTGTTTAGTCTGCTCCATGTTGCTCCAATGCCTTTTTTCATTCATTTGCGAACACGAAAGTACCATATTTTTACTTAATTAGTCTCCAACCTATGGGCAGTGCCTCAACTGGTTTATTGGGCCACGCTAATCTACGCTAATTATGTCTGAGGGCATTACAGTCATCTTCGTTTACTTGGATTTCTGCTATAGTTAATGACAATACCGAATAATTGTTTTCAATCTCCACTTTGGCGGTTTCATGGAGGCTAATAACCTCTGTGATTATGGTTTCCGACAAAGTCGTACCGACAGTAATCTACCCAACGAACAAACTAATTCTGATTCTGCTGAAGAAAAAGGCTATTCAAAATTAATCATTCTATGGGTGAATGAACAACTCCGTTGCTTGTCTCTACTTCGCCCCATTTTCAGCAGCATTGCCTTTTAACTATTTCGCCTCACTTTTGTTTGTTATGCCCCAGATGCTATTATCTCATTCGTCTTCCATGGTGCTTATTTTTCAAAGCGTTTCAGTTGACCAGTCTTGGTGTCGGAATTACAACCATCAAATAATTCTTTTGGAGATTGGATTTTTGAGCCATTCCTATCATCGGTTTCTTCAATGCCCTCCACTCTGCTCGTGCTCTGCCTTCAGGGTAACTCGGGTTCCTTTTCGCCCAGTGACACCCAAAACACTAATCAAGATTGTACCCTATCCCGTTATTTGGAATATTAATTGCCTCATGGCTTTTGATCTTGGTGCAGATGTGGCTTCCGTGGGGGCTATTGTGAGTTGGTCAACTTTGATCCGGAGGTCCGGGCGCAGCTGTACAAGTGCCTCTCGGCACGTCTCTGTCCGCCTGTTCTCGGTCAGGTAAGTTCTGCTCTTTCCTGCTTTGAACTGGCTTTATCTCAAACAGAAATCGTGTTCCTCACAATTCAATTTGTTAGCTTACTCTATTCTTATCTGATTAAAATTGACAACACTTATTTTGATTTCTGGCGCGTATTTTAATTTTCAAGAGTCTAAGTTTTTTGGAACCAGGATACTTCTACGGAATTATTCTACAAAGCCTGCGTTCAAAATTCGTCCATGTTGGTTTCAAATGTGCACGAGTCTTGAATGATTTACCTTCTCACCCAGTTGATTAACGTCAAATGGAGGCTTAGGGATAACCGTCAGTCGAACATTTTGAGCACGGGTATTTGATTATGTTGAAGAGCCCAAAGCGAATATTTTTTAGGCGAACGAATTAAAACTACTTGAATTTATTGCAGCACTGAGCCTGCCGACAGTAACTCCGAAGGGGATTGTTTCCTGCACTGCATTTAATGCAATGAACTTGCGACTTGTGTTTCTCGGGTGCCCAGGTTTCAAAACTTTTCGAATTTATCACCAAGCTTTGGGTGTTTTTACTTAACACTTGAGCAAATTCGGTCCGTTCAATGGTCTATTTTTTACTCGACCGCATCTTTGCAACGTAATGCATAATAATTTAATGTCTGACGAATAAACTGCTGCCTTCTTAAGGCGGACTTTTTGCTCAAGTCCACTCTGAGACCTGAGAAGATTTTCCAACGGGCATTCGATGTATTTCATCACTTCTGTTCATGATTATTTTCGCTGAACGGGTCGTCGCAGTGGCTGATTCAAAAGCACCTCCTGCTCTGCCTATGCCTTCCTTGCCTCAGACTCAAATTCACCGCATTGATATGAAATTTGTGCTTTTGGATAAGGTTTTCGAAGGAGCCTTAAGCACGACTCGCGTACAAAATAGCGCGAAGCAAGAGAACGTCACTCCTCAAATTGATTGGTTTGATAGCAGCGGTAGCAAGCATCTCACGGCAAGAAATCAGCAAAGTTCCATTTGACCAGTCGCCCAACCCGGTGCCTTTCCTTCAAGACTGCGCCCATGAATTCACCTTGATTTGAAGATAGAGGAAATAAATTTTTAAGGCGATGCGTCAACATGACAAAAGCGCAATTGTTCCATTGGGTAAAAGCTGACACTCATAAATGTTGAAGAATAGCAAGCTGTTGGCTGTCTAACAACATTTCGAATCTGTCAGTAGGTAACTTTGGAACGTTTCCAAAGTATGCACGGAGCGCTAGCGAGTCTCCAATAAATTGTACCTACTTCAAAAGCGTTGTGGATCAAATCTTCTTTATTAGTCATCATAGGTCGTAGGTAAAAGACTCAGCAGGAGTGATTAAAGACAGCAGTGAAATAGATCTACGCTAATAGCAGTGCCTAATTATTGCTCTACTTACGCCTCCAAAGTTGACGATGGATGTGGTGGTAAATCCTCCACGGCCGGGACAGCCCTCCTACGAGCAATTTTGCGCAGAGAAGTCACAGGTGCTGAGCGATCTGGCAAAAAAAGCGAAGTTGGTGGAGAGCCTTTTCAACCAACTGCCCGGCTACCACTGCCAACCCGTTATGGGGGCCATGTACGCCTTCCCCCGACTGGAACTGCCCCCCAAGGCCATGCGAGCTGCTGAGGTACGCGATCTTCGAGACTTCTACATAGATCCCTTTGAATTTATAAGGCATACTAGTGTGGATGGAAACATTGTATCGACGTGCAAGAAGTCTGAATGGATGTTTGCTTCATGACCGAAGCGGGAAGAACTGATAGACGTAATGGCGAAAATATGCAAATGAAGCAAATGCCAAATGTTGGAATGGTTTCGAAAGGATGGCGCTAGTTTGATAGCCCTGCTGTTATAAATCTCCACAGATTTAAACATCAATCCTGTTTCGGTACGCTATCCACTTAACTACGTTGGGGGGTTGGTTTTTACGTTCGAACACTGCAAACATTGAGTTGCTGCTGTTTAATTGCCGAGTGAGATGATCACGTAGTTATGCCCTTATAAAAGAAGTTTCAAGTGGTTGCTGACAGTCGTGTTTTGCTTGAATTTATTAAAATTTCCTCCGTCATTAACTGCGTTGAATGCAAGATGAAATAAGTGCTGCATTCTTCTCGTAGAGGAGTAAATGCCTTGCTTTTGATCCCGAGTTATTAAGTAATCAACGTTAAGGGTAGAAATTGAGGTTGTGTTTCACCAATTTAGATTGTCTGAGTTCGTGCCCATAAGCACTCGAACCCCAGTTCAGTGAACCACTTCTAGACTGTTAATTCGCCATTGACGCTTGGCATCATAGGTGTAATTTGCTCTTGTTCCCATTTATTTAACCTTAATCGTTATATTTTCTTGTAAAAGGAATATGGACTCTTTTTCAATGCTGCACATCTCATTCAGCATTGATATTAACTCTTTTTTCAGTGACTAATGGCAATGTGTGTTTTCGGCTGTTTTCACTTTAATATTCTTCATTAGCAATGTTTATCTAAATACCTACCTGCATTTAATGATGTAGCCATAACTAACTATCGTCCTGATCACCGTATTTCAGCTCGCTAATATGCCTGCGGACGCGTTCTACGTCACGAAGTTGCTGGAAGAGACTGGCGTTTGCGTTGTGCCCGGCAGTGGTTTCTCTCAAAAACCTGGTACCTTTCATTTCCGGTGGGTGCAAGTCAAACCGTTTGGCTGACTCATTCATAGCACGATAATTTTTGCCTTTGGTACTTGTGCACAATCTGGTTGATCTTGTAGTGCGCAGCTATTTAAAAACATTTTGTTTCCGTCCAGATTTACAATCCTGAGGTAGTTCGTTGTGTAATTGGAAAAGGGTTGTGTGCCGTCAGAGTTACATGGAATGACGGCGTTGTGCGTAGCCTTGGCTTTAAATTGCTACATCTGGCATTGGCAAAGCTGGTGTGACTAATGGATTGCTCTCTTCCCCACTCCTGTCTCCATTAGCCTTAGATGTGACCATGCGGCATTCCAGACCTAAGGTTGCATGTTTACGCGTTAATGTTCGGACTTGTGCTAGCCATGTTTTGCCTTTTTGCGGGTTTTGGATGTTGTGCTTGCGCAAGGCCGCTGGATGAACGGCGCTCCCGAAAGTGTGCGTTCCACTACCATAGCAGTGGTTTTGATGACTTTGTAGTCTCTTAGCCTTTAATGTCCCTGCTCTACTACTATCATGGCTTGGATATCAAAGGAAATCTCTCACCCGACAAATGACGAAAATTCAGAAGTGCTCATGCCTCACTGAAAATGGGAATGTGTTTTGGACTACCTTTAATATATTCTCAACCCTAAGCGTTGTTATTTTGCTTGCTTCCATCCCGGATCGAATTAAACGCTTTCTTTTCTGATTTTTAATTGCGCCTGTTTTGACATTCCTCTGCTTATGAAATAAGAACTGGCTGTTGCTTCATTTCATATTTCATATTTCCTTGGCTGATGGATTGATCAAATTTTGAGCGCATTTGTTGCCCCCAAAACCACGATTGTGTTAGGTAAACTGCTGTTAGGTTGCTTGGCTTGTGGCCTCAGTGTTCATTTCAGTGCTTTGCAACAAGCGTTTCAGCTTCTAGTGTGCAGATCCTTACCACGAACCTGGAGATCATGCCCTTTCCATGAATGTGTCCAGTTTCATCATCGACCTCCGTTTTGCACGAGGTCTTGCAGATTCGCCATTTACACTCAGAAGTGAATCTCCCAATCCAAACGAACTCGCCTACTTTTGTATGATTACGTACTCAACGGTGTGAGATCGTCTGCATGTCTGGGATAAATCAAGTGATTTGATTGTAAGCTAAGTGAGCATTCCTCAAAACGAAGTGAGACCACCCAATGCTACGCCGCATGGGGCTGTTTTAAAAGGTGTTAACCAACCTCTTTCCTCCTTGTAGAACGACTATTCTCCCAAAGGTGGAGCAAATGCACGTGATGATGGAGCGACTAGGCCACTTTCATTTGGACTTCTTGAAGACCTACGGCTGATTGATTGTTCGCTTTCGCAAAATGACGACTCTGTCTAAGTACCTTGATAGTAGCTTTTTTCTATAGGTGCAGGCCTTTTTTAATCCTAAACAAACACCGTTCCACTCTTTATCCTATTTTGGTGTGGACTTGGATTACCTTCTCTGCTGCTTTTTGTAATGACTACATGAGCACATTTCGCTTGCTAATAAAGATTCGGAGGACAGCGGTTTCTTTAGACCTGCTTAATATGGAAGTGAGTGTGGTTCTCAGCACAGGATTCCACGTTTTTTGGCACGCGGAGCACTCGCACCTTCCCACCTCAGTTCAACGATGGAATGTTCCCCTCATGAGTGAAGACTGAAAAACATTTGCTTCGTTTAGCGGTGTATAGGCCATAATTCTACCAGTGAGATCTTAGTCGACTTCAGGACCTTTTAATATTGACTTATCTATAATGCTTTTCTTCTATCCATGACTAGCCTTAGAATTTAAAAACTCACTTAATGTTGTTTCTGCCACGGCTGTCATTGGAACTGTTTATTTCGAGGCGAGAATTTTTTGCTATGGATTTGGGATAAAATTAGGGACAATGAGGTATCCTCGCATCAATCAAACTGACTGTGTCTGTGACCAGGTCTCAATTTACCGCGACGCTGAGTAAATTTACAAACAAGTGTTACCGTTAAATTTGACATCTGCATCTGAGACAATCGACAATTGAGCCAAATAAGTGTTACACGGGTGGTAAATTTTCTCAGTTCGTGCAAATGGTTAGACTTGAAATGCAGACTACTTTCCCAGTTCGCCTTACCGTTTCGAGAGCACAGCCAAAAATGGGCACAATGCGTCAAACCCAATTTGTAACGCGAATGAAGTAATAAGAGTGTGCAAGTGATCTGGTGGTTTGCTTTGTAATTCTGCTGCATTTTCACCCCAATCAAAAACACAAACAAAAGGAATTTCACAGAACGCTAGTAAGGGTTTCAAATGCGCGGAGAAGATGATAACAAACCCTTGCTTTCAAGATAGTTTTAAGTCTAATTCTCTCGCATGGTTATAGTCTCTGAAAATGACAAAACGGTGTTTAGGGAGAGAGTCCACCATCGCAGACCCCCGCTTTAGTTCCGTGTAAGTCTAAAAGGAGATTCTACTGACTCGCGACTAGCCCCTAAACTTCAGAACTGTTGAAAGTGATGGATCCTCTGCGTTAGTGAGGCAAAATGACCAAGATGTGACCTAGCAAGTGCTAAAATCAATGCCTTAGAAATGCTAAAAAGATCTAGTTGATTCCGGATCTTAAACTTTAACTTGTTTGAAGCTTTCCGTGAACAGCTTTAGGTTATGAAAACCGTTGCGAGAGTCAAACCAGTGAAGCTATTCTATACAACGGAATCTCATTATGATTAAGTACCTCACAGATCCAATGTTACTGTCATGGATGCATGATAGCACGCGGTATCCAATGTCAAAGGTGAGTTATGGGGTTCAAAATGTTTGTATCTTGTTTGCTGATCTTAAAATGACAGGTGTAATAAATATGATAAATTCTAGTTTGCCCAATTCGTTTATCGCGGCTCAAAGGCCCGCATGATGGAAACTAGGGTCTTACTTTAAATCGCTTGCGCTTACCGCTGATCCTACTTGTCCATTTATCCGCCCCAAGGGTGTGTGTAAAGAAATTGGTGATTGACATAGACAGCGTTGAAACCTTTGTCATTCATCGACGCCTAAAACGTGCATTAGAGGCCACCCAGACGTCTTGTTAAATGGTGTAATCGGATACACTGAAGATTTTGGGCTTCTGGCAAACGCTAACGTTCGGTTACTCTTGACGGTCCCTCTAACATGGAATGCGCTAGGCTTCGATATTCCAAATGATATTTCTTGCATTGCTGCGCCGAGACACAGTGGAGGGTGAAGACGAAGCCAACGTTACCTGATTGGAAGGGTCCTCCATCAATTCTACCATTCATTTTTCGTCTCCAACCTCGACTTGAGATGTGCAGACATGCGGGCTTCGCTTTGTAGTGCTTTGGAGGACTTAACTGCTACCAACACTCATTTTGAGTACTTCCCACGATTTTTCTCGCTTTTGACCTTAGTATTTTACCTTCTATCTTACAGAACGTGATGAATCCATCACTGCTAATATAAAAAGAGCCCTCACTCACCAAGACAAAATTTCTTTTTTACTAAAGCTGTGGAATGAACACGTGCGAAGTTGTGCAAGCGGCATGAGGAAAGCATAAATACGCCTGATATTACTGCTTAGTACAAACAAAAGCTTATCACTGAAAGACTAACGCTCCGAACAGGTGCTCACCGAGGATTATGGACCCTAATTTGCCTTCCATGATGATATACAGAGATTCATAATGACTTCTGCAGGATTTTTAAAGTTTGCGTCGATTTTTTCTACGTAGTCCGTTCAAAAACACCTCAAGGAACGCCCAAGTACAACAGCGGATAATCGCGTAAAATTGAAGGTTTTGATCTTTGTTGTCATAAATTCTGATTCCACCACCATACGTTGCTGCATCACTGCAATTATAACCGTTGCTGCCAGTCCCTTAGCCCTGCGTTATTAAGCTAGTCCTGAATTTGAGTATTATTTCTTAGGAGTGAAATCTATCTTTCCTTATGGGCATCATTGCCTAGTAAAGGGTTTAAACTGATCTAATCTCGTCGTGGAGCAAGCATCACGAAGCAGGGAGCGAACCCTTATTTTAGGATCCTGAGCATCCCTAGACGACGAAGGAAGGTTAAGAATAGAGCAGAATACATGCATTCAAGATAGAGAGAAAAGGAACTGCTGATATGGCTTGGAGGACAACCCACGCTGCTAGGTCCAAGACAGCCGCACCCCATGAGTAAGACCAACCAATGGTTTAAAAAAACAAAGCAATACACCTGTAGCGTATTGTTTGTTTGGGCTGTTGGTTGGTCGGACATAGTAGTGGTGGCCACCTTGAAGCTAGCTGCGTGGGCTGGCCTGCTGGCCATGTCAGCAGTTCCCATACTTTCCGTCTAGAATACACGTATTCTGACCTACACCTGGCATTCTCTCCTTCTTTTAGTGGTGCTCGGGGCGCTAAAAAACCGATTGCCCTCGAACTTGATTATAAGTCCACACCTACAAGCAATCAAGATCTAGAGGTCAAAGGCAGAAGCAACATAGAACTAGCTACAGCAATGTTGCAGTGATAGTAGTTTCAAATTGCGCTTTGATGGTAACTACAATGGACAAGAAAAGTGGGCCTTCTGAATCGATTACTTAGGACGATCCCAATACAAAGTTTCAATAATTATCTATTTTCGGCTTCAGATGTGTCCATTTAACTAAAATATTACGCTAAGTGAGCAAAGTGGTTGCTGGAATAAAACAAGGGTAAGTAGCCCCTATATCCTTTACTTTTGTTTTAAGTTTTAGGGCTATTGGTACTAATTCAGTTCAATCAGCGAAGTTGGTTCTCTCTGCGCGGGTCTCGTCTCGGGTGTTTGAATATGGATTGTAAGCTGGTTCCTTTCTCTACCAAATCTTAGCCTCTTCTCGACCTCGCCGAATCAGCCAGAAGAATGAGGACAGGTCGAATTTATTAAAAAAGATTCGGGAGGCTAGAGAGCGCGGCGAACGCTACATTGTTGTAAGCTGTTCGTCAAACTTGGTTTTACTTTTAAGGAGACCACCGAAAAACCTGTTTACGAAACAGTGGATGAAAAGACATACTCCAAAATAGTTCAAGAACGCATCGAAGATGACTGGATTGTGGACGATAGTATGTTTTAGCGATTTCTCAGTGCTTTAGATGGGCTTGGTTACGTGGACGATGGTCGAGAAATATTCGACGATCATGACGGTGACCTTGAACAAAGCGATTCTCTTAAGAAATCCGCTTATGGGCATAGTGGAGCTAAAAAGCGTCTTAATCCTGACTTGCGTCCCTCGTCGTCCTCTTCTAAAACCTACTCTGGGGACATCCGTTGTATGCTGTCATCTTCTGCATCGCGCCAAAATAAGCGAGTATGTGGCTTTACGGACATAACTTTCGACCGTTCAGATCGCCGATGCTGCTGCCGAAGACGCGGCTTTGGATGACTTACTTGCAGAACTGGATGTGGATAAACCTAAGGATACCCCAGGTAAAAAACCTAGAATCGAGGGAGCTCGAAAGAGTCTTCCTATCCAACAAGCTCCAAGACGATCTATCGCACGGAACTCACATCATCGAATCCCTTACACAATTGAATCTCAGCCGCTACCACAACCTCGGCCATCCCATTGGTCTACAAATCCTGATTATGTGAAGGTGTGCTCCACAGATGTCAATGTGCCAAAGGGCTCTCCAGTTAAGCCAAGTTAGCATTGTTCTACTTCACTTAATGCAGGCTTATAGCTTCCGTGGTTGAACATGAACCGGAACCCGAACTTACATTGAAGGCCATCGACGTTGCAATGGTTGATTATGCAAATTCAGCTGTGAAAGACAAGAAATCGACTGCAACAGTGAGTTCGAGCCCGGAGTTGGCGGACAGTATGCCCTGGCTCAATGAGGAAGGTGATGATGCTGAAATGCGCATTGATGAGGACTATTCTGAGGGCTCTCCAGGCGATGATTCTGGAAGTCTTCGATTTTTCTGGTTGGATGCTTACGAGGATTCGGCCAATCAACAGGGTACGATGTCTTAAGATAATTTCACTTACATTTTAACCACTGCCTCAATTTGACTACCTTGCTGTTTATAGGTGTGGTCTTCTTCTTCGGCAAAATTCCGCGCAAAGATCAGTCTGGTTTTTGCAGCTGCTGTATCCGTGTTAAAGATCTGGAACGGCGTGTCTTCTTTCTTCCCCGTCCCTCTACCGTGCGTGCTAAGTGCAAAAAATTCGCCAAAATTTCACTTTAATCGTACTGATTTTAGCTGTTTAATTTTAGGAGTACACGGTTAAAGATGTTTACGAAGAGCTTCGAGAACTTAGCGGTCAATGGAAAATCGGCAAATTTAAGTGCAAAGTAAGCTTTTGCGAATAATGTTCTCAGCTTTCGCCTCTCGTTTGTTAAACCGCGTCATTTATTGCATATGTATGCATGCACGTATGGATTCATAAATGTATGCAGGATTAGGATACTCTCAACAGATGCGCAACTAAACGTGCTACTGCCACACTTCCTTACAACCTCATTATCGAATTCCACTGTACTACCTGTGGCATCCTGATACCCCATTGAAGTCAAATAAAGTATGTAATGTGTATATATGGACACAAATATGCATGTTATATGTACAATAGATAGAGGATGAGGCTGCTAGCATGGCCCAGAGGCCAGTTCACGCGGCTAAGGCAGTGTGGTAGCCTCTGTGATAGAAACTGATGGTCATAGTAATTGAAGTGTTATACCATCGTTCTTATTTTCTCATCTATTTAGTTTTCGCCTGCGTTTTCGCCTTTCGCATTTTATACCTCCCTACATTGTGTTCCAACGGTAGTCTCTCATCCCCCCTTAGTCTGTGTCTATTTTTTTTCTCTCATAGCCTACGATGAAGAAGTACTGCTTTGAAGATGTCAACGTTCCTAGCGAAGCCGAATACCTTGAGGTTCGCTACCCTGCTTCCTACCCATCTCTTCCTGTCGACCTTAAAGGAAAGACATTTTCTCGAATTATGGGTTCCACTGCCTCGTTGTAAGTTTCTTGCCTTGGGTTTTATATTTGCCATTCCTAAATTGATTGCTTCTAGTTCTTGCATAGAATCATAGATTGGGGATACAAAGACTTCTCCAATACCTTATACTGTTTTCGTTATAGTCTAGAAAATCTCATTCTCGATCTTCATCTCCGCGGTCCCTGCTGGCTAGAGATTAAGGGGGCATGTAAGTGTGGCTGATTTGGATTTCCTCTGCGCTTCTTGTTTACTTTGCTCCCTAAACCAGGAAGGAAATAAATCTTGTCGAAATGGTTATCACCCCTAGGGCTCATACACTTTTTACTTTCTATGCTGTAGTAGAAAGGTGTGTAATTGTTCGGTCTCTTGTCTTTTGGTAAATTAACTGCCTCGTTATTGTAGACATGTTTGCGATTTTAGTTCAAACAGATTTCCGGGGAAAGTATAATCGTTGGCTTTTTAACTCTTCGATTTGTGTCAACGCAGTTTTTTAGCGCTCTTTCGCGTGCTTTAGATTAACTGAACAAAATTATGTGCTCAATTGTGTTCGTCCTCTATGGCTTGTCTTTGCTATTTAAGCCCATTGGGTTTATTGATGGGTTTATGATGTCTTGCTATTTCAGCGTATAAAATGGACAGTTTTGCTTTTCTTCGAAGTGGTTCTTATAAATTCTCATAAGCATCTCGAGGTATTTAAAATTACCGATGGGAATCCGTCTTTATAAACGTTAACGTTCAAGTTTTAAACGCACTCGAATTGATTAAGTTCCCTTAAACTACATTAGGATCCTGTGGTGTTTTGAGCCATATCCCCTCTTGGCGTTTATTTCAGCGCCCCTTCAGCCACAGTTAAGCTGGTGCAAGGTGGATTACGACTTTTCATTCCAGCAACCGAACAAAATGCTCAAACTGGCAGACGTTCTAGCGACCCGTGGTGATAACCTTGCACTGCCGCCTGCGCCGCCCATTAGGTTGGTGGCATTGGACGTCAAGTCGGTCGTGCGCAAGCAGAGCAACTCCACTGAGGTGAGCGCTACCTGTCACACTTCACTTTACTCCCCTATTAGCAGTCTTTTCCTGTGTAGAAGTGCTCTGAGTAGTGTGAAATTCTCACAGAGGCGTCATTGTAATTCTATTACATTACATTTAGTTTCAGTAATTATTAAATTACTTTGTTATAATATTCTCCTGTTGTTAGCGTTCAAATCCGCGATTTATTTGTGCATTGGGATCACAGAGCGTGTACCATTACTAGTAGATGGTCTCATTTATGCGGGATGCTCCGAATTTTAATGTTTCTTTATAATCTTATCTCAGACAGGCCATCTTTCGTTTGAGTATG
This sequence comes from Taenia pisiformis, assembly GCA_023968675.1. Classification (NCBI taxonomy): domain Eukaryota; kingdom Metazoa; phylum Platyhelminthes; class Cestoda; order Cyclophyllidea; family Taeniidae; genus Taenia; species Taenia pisiformis. Next base: position 3,383,779 of record CM043736.1, read on the forward strand.
CGATTTTTTCAAAGTATTTGCCTACGTCACAAATATGAGAAGCATTTTATCATCGAAGGACGGCTCTATGGGCACGTTATGCTGTACACCGACAATTTGCGAAGTAGCGTACGCTTATTTCGCTGAATGGACATTTTGCTTGGATTCAGGAGCATCCATAATAGATGGGGACTAGATTTTACTGCAAACAGCAGGCAGAGAGTTAGCTTGCTTTTTTGTATCTCTTAAACGTTGGAAACTGTCTTGTGCTGAATAGTCCTACTCTTTTACAGATCATCTCTGTGGGCCTCTTAGTTGACAACCATTTTCATCTGGATAAACCTGGTGGCAAAAAGGCATTCCAGTCGCATTATCTAGGTAAGTTTAATTGTTTCTTATTTCTTTTGCCCTTTCTGATGTTGTTGCGGTCCCAATGTGCTTTTCAGTTTAGCTAGCAGTACTTTCCTGTTTGAAGAGGCGCCCCAGCTCATATTAACAGTTTCCATTTGGATTCGTACTGCTCAATTACAAATTCCGCGCTGCAACTTTTGTTCTCGCTGCCGTTGGTTGTTAGAATTTTACGCACGAAAAATAATGTAGGCTTTTTTAGTGCCCAACGATCCTAATTGTTTCACTCCAAATCATCGACCATATCGCGGTGGTTCACCTGGGTCGTGTCGTCATCATAATTCAAAATTTTTGTTATTGGAAATCCCCCATATGTTTCTAGTGCTTGCACCACCAAAGGACTTGGTGCTGCCTTACGACCTCACGAAACGCCTTCCCACCTGGGGCCGGCAATATCAGCCACCCCCTAGCAGTGGGAGTGGTAATGACAGCGACATACCCTACGGTATCGACATGGAGCCCAACGAGCGGGCTCTGCTCGGCCGCTTGCTGACGCGCATCCATCGCCTCGATCCTGACCTTCTTGTGGGCCACGACTTGTGGGGTAATCAACTTGACCTCCTGGTGCATCGCCTCGTTTCCCACAAGGTCGCCTATTGGCATCGCATAGGCCGTCTCCGACGTTCACAGTACTTTGCTGTTAACTTTAACAAGGTGTTGCATCGTCTTTTCATTTCTAAAGTCCTATTTTGTTCGAATCTTTTCGGCCCAGTGGTGAACGGTTTTGAAGCTACATTCAACTATTTTATTGTTGCCGACTTCAAGATTAGGGGTAACTGTTGGATGTGAAATGTCCGATCCAGTGATTTGTAATTTTTTTTGTATAAACGCAACAGTTGCGCTGCTTTGGCTGCGCTGATTTTGACCGGAATCCCTTGAATACTGTCGAGAACAATAGAAGGCCATCTAACTTAACTGCTTTACGTTCCCATGCATGATCTTCAATTGATTGAGCGATCGAAATCGAGGTTGTCAATAATGGTTTTTATCAAGTATGGGGTGAAGAAACCAAGCGAAAAAGGCTTTTGTCCCTTCTTATGGGGCAATATCTGACAAAAGGCAAATTATGCAACTTCTGTTGTGGATTGCAGTAAGCGTATCCTCCAATTTGGCGGTTTCTCTTATCTGCAATCTTCCATGTTAAAGCGATATCCGTAAGGCACTGAACTGCTCTTCAACTGCTTTTAATTTTTCGTTTGGACCCAGTAGATTTTATTTTTCTTCCCATACCAGTCATGGTTCATGCGTCACGCCCTTCCAGGGCGGTTGGTATGTGATACGCGAATCTCGGCCCGCGAGCTGGTGCGCTCGCGCACCTACAACCTTAGCGAATTGGCTTTTGAGATCCTAGGCGGGGATACGAAGTCGCGACGCCAAATCCCCGCCCTTGTAGCTCGCCAATTCGCCACCGCCTCGGCCGATGGCGTCGATGAAGCTCTCATCTCCGGCATTGATTTGGAGGTAGACTCAGCTGATCTGGGTTGTCTCTTCCTCTCAGCCACTGGTGTGAAGGACCTCGTCGATTTTTGCCTCTCTGATGCTCTTCTTGCTCTCCGACTGGCCCATCAGCTGCAGGTGTGACTATAATCGCATAATCCCATCGCTTCATGAAACATGATTTCGATGTTGACGCATAGCGTTTTTACTGTCTCAATTGTTTCCATGCTTTATGTGCTTGTATTCTCCCTCGAATGTAGAACCATTCGTTGGGTTGGCACATTCTCGTACCATTGGATCGATTATGTAAAAATCGGGTGTCTGCATATAATGCATCATTGCGAGGGCTCCTGTATTTTGGGCGATTTTGCATTAGATGTTTTTAATCCACTGGTAATGGCAGGTACATACGAATGAAAGGGAATTTTGGCCATTTACGCCCGCTATTTTGGGCGATCCGAGGGTGCACTTACATCGACAGACGTAACCTTTTTCCAGCATCAATTGAGGCGTCAATCACACTGTGGATTAGTTGTATTATGCACAAAACTCTCCATTAAATGAATGGGTTTTTTACCTCTCATCTGTTCAGCTCACGGCACCTATGAATATTGTTCCGACGCAATGATGACATTTTCAAAATCTCTATTCTGCACAAAAGGAAAGGGTGACCTGCCTAATTGCTCTTTTCACGAAGACAACGACGCGTTGTGATCACGTGTTGCGTTGGCTGCGTAGCCATAAATTTTATGGTCTGCACGAGTCAACCGGCAAGGAAAACGTCATTACAGTCTCGTCAAATTAGAACAAAGTTTTTTGATGAAAGTTCTGTATGTGAGTTAAGACAGTCTGTAGGCTGTTTTTGTGTCAGTCGTTCTGCAAAAATATTGGATAAGTATTTTATTCAGTAGATTCACGTCCGTTTATCTTTTTGCTCCCGCAGCGACTGTGCGTCTACTGATCTTAGATGCATTTCAACATTAATTGACGTCTCCAATCAGCTTCTCAGAAGGAATCACAATGTTCGCATGGTCTGTTCTTCAAATTACAATGCAAGCGCGGCCCATAGAGTGCATTTGTCATCGACTCGATAGGTCTTTAGTTGGCCGTACTTATTTACTATTCATAGGTCGTGCCCCTGGCTCATCAGATCACATCGATCTGCGGCAACGTGTTAAGTCGCACGCTGATGGGTGGTCGTTCAGAGCGAAACGACGCATTGCTACTGCACGCCTTCGTTGAACAGGGCTACCTCCCACCTGAGGCACCCTTGCGTCCCCATTCCGGTCGCGAGCGCTGCCGCGGCGTCAAGGACGACCCCATCGAGGCGCTAGAAATCGAGCACGAGGGACGTCGTAAACCCTCCTATACCGGTGGTCTCGTTCTCGATCCCAAAGTCGGTGTGTTATAGTCCTGGTGATACTATTCAAGCATTTTTACTTACTACCGCACGTAACCAATAATGGGGCAGGCAAAGCTCTAGCAGAAATGGGCGTCTTAGTCTCTATTCGGGCTTCCAAAAGTTTATTCTCTTTAATTCGTATTGCTATTAAAATGAGGTGTGTACGTCAAGTATTAACATGGTTTATTTGAAACTGTTGGGATATAATGGCGGTGACTACCGCTTCATCCCGCGGCTCTTAGTTCTAAAGAAGGGTTGATTATTGTCATTGGCAAGCAAGGAATCAAAGGTGCGAAGACATTTGCACTGAAGCCCCTTGCAGAGTGCTGTATATTTTTATACTCATAATTCAGCTGCCTTAGTATTGCTCAAGCACGTTTCACATTGGGCAACGTATTCTTGCCAATCTGACCGCTTGAAAAAGGACTGAAAAGGCATTTTTATATCTTTTCAGGTTTCTATGACACATATATTTTGGTGTTGGATTTCAACTCGCTCTATCCCTCCATAATCCAGGAGTTCAATCTCTGTTTCTCTACGATGGAACGTTCCTTCTTCGCATCCAAAGATCCATCTGATTCAAACATGGTGAGGGGCTCGTTCGTATAGTTGCATTGCTTGTTCAATTACCGTGGAGGATAGTCCATTGGGGCTGAGGGGCATTAATTTCAGATGAAAGCAGCTGTCATTGTTCAGAGGTCGCAGGAACTCTTCAAGACGTAGTGCATTTCCTTTTTCCAGCTCTGCATATTCTGTTTCCTGTCTGCAGGCGGTCAACGAAGACATGTACATATCGGAGCTGATAGCAAGTGTAACGCAGTCCAGTGGAACCAATTTGATGCAGCATCTGCCGACATCTCGAGCACCGGGTATTCTGCCCTCTGAGGTACGGCGACTGGTGGAGAGCCGGAAGGAAGTCAAGAAGCTTATTACCACTGCTTCGACTGCTGCCGATGTCGCCAACACGGCTAAGGTGGCCCAATGGAACATCCGTCAGCAAGCACTGAAGATTACCGCCAACTCCGTTTACGGGTGCCTCGGTTTCAGCTCTTCTCGTTTCCGTGCGCGCGGTCTCGCTGCTCTTGTCACCGGACTGGGACGTGCCCTTCTCGTCAATACCAAGGAACTCGTTGAAAATATGAAACTAGAGGTGGGTCTCTTGTTCTTATAGTGTTCACAGCTATCTGTGCCAATCGTTTCTTGAGTCTGATTGAAATATTTTGCTGCCACATTATTACATTAATTTTATGGGCATAGAATACAGAGTTTGTACCCGTTTTCAGCGCCGGAAAGTGAACAATATGCTCGCATAAAAAAAACAAGGAAATCATTTTTCTCGATTCCATCGTAACCTAGGTTTTGGTCATCTTGACAAACAAAACACCTGTTACCAAATTATAATTGGATCATAAAAGCCCACAGGCAATTTATGTTCGTCTCCGCTCGGTGTGCGTTGGCTGTATGAAAAGAATGCATAATTGGCATTAACAGGTGGGGCAGATAAGTGTAACTATTCAAATGGGTTACAATACAAAACTGTTTTTAACCTTTCTGTTGATAGTGTTACACGGAAAGATTACAGACAGCCCTTTCTACTTTGCTACTCGATGATTCGTTCTACAGTAATCCCGTAATTCGATGCGTGCGTTGGGAATTGCTTGCAATTTATTTAAAAGCGCACATTTCCACGTTTCCTCTCAACACTAGGACTGGATTACGAATTTCGCCTGCCGTTTGGCGAAACTAGGCTTATTTTCTTTCCAAACAGCGTCTTCAGAATTTCACCAGTTCGTATTCAATTTATGTGTAAAAGAGGCATGTCACGGTGCTGTAAAGTGTTTTGCCTGTTTTTGTATCTCAGTTTTTTTGCTTTTGAAATGTACTCTTAAGCCACTTCTCGACCCTCAAATCGTATATTCGAGTTTCCTTCTTCCAGTGTGTGCGTTTTGCGTTTCAAATTCGGGGGATCTATTTACCCATGGCTAAACCGTTCAACGTGCGGTTTGAAGCCTGGTTAACTTCCTCCCCAAAAATCGTTTCGTTGCCAATATATTAGCCCTTCCCTTCTCTTTCAATGTGGCTTTGTAGTTCTTCTAAGGCATTCTTGAAAATCTCAGCACGGGGGGTTGGAGAGCTGCCCTGCACTTTGCTCCTTATTCATGTTCACTGGAAAATAGTCCAAAGAATAAATGCAGGACTAATTGTGCATGAATCGCTTCCTCCGCGTAGTCCTTCTTAGCGTACATTTGTTTGACGGCAATGATGAAATTGCTAAAATAGGGCACTAGACAGTCCTCTACCTCGAACCATTTCGGCTCGATGTTGGACAAACCGCTAAGTGGTAAATACCAAATGTCAATTATACGGCGAGTGCCAATGCAGTTGCTACTGCGAATGAGACATCAGCTTAAAGCGCTCAATTCACTTCGTAGAGATAACAGGCTTCAAATGATAAAACCCAAACCGCTCATACGCTCACCAAGATCTTCGATGCGGATTTTCTTTGTATTATTCCTATCAAAGGCAATAAAGCTGCACGGTTATGGCAATTACAAAATAAACCTCCACGATCTTACATCTCGTTTTATTAAGGATTCATCAGGAAAGGTAATTGTCAGGCGCAATATCCTGACGGTGAACGGATTTTTGCAATGCAAATACCTCAAGAGTAGGGTCATAAATGTTAGTAAGGTAATTGTTGATTATGTCAGCGGGAGGCTTGGAAGATGTACAGAAGCCAGCCTTGTCCATAGGTTAACTGGCTGTTGTTGCTCAGGCCCAGTTTTGAAATCTCCCATTTTGTCGAGTAAATCACCCGGACAAAATGTGAATATGCTAGTTCAGTCTTGTTCGGTAGCGTAGGTGATATACGGTGACACGGATTCCATAATGGTGAATACCAAATCGACGGACCTGCTCTCAGCCCTTGCGATAGGGGATAGAGTGAAGTACGAAGTGAACCGTCGCTATCGCCTGGTGGAGCTCGACATAGATGGAGTGTTTGCGGCGATGTTATTGTTGGCGAAAAAGAAATATGCTGCGCTGGCCGTTTGTCAACCTCTCCAGTACACTGAGTGGTTGCGCCAGCAACAATCCCCACAGCAGACGCTGTCTCCGCCGACCAAGATGGAAATGAAGGGGCTTGATATTGTCCGACGCGACTGGTGTCGACTGGCCGTTGAAGTTGGAAAGTTCTGCGTCACGACTCTTCTCTCCGGCGGGGCTACCTCCGAAGTCGCGATCGAGCAGATTCATGAGCATTTACGCACTATCGCTCAAAAAGTCCGCGAGGGTAGTCTTCCCGTCACGGACTTTGTAATTACCAAAGTAAGCGCTGGCTCTATCCGCTTGATGTTTGGGGTACCTACTGATTAACTCGTTGGGTTGGTACTGTGACAGTTCTTTTATCTCCCAGCATTAGAACTTATTGCAGAAGTTCGAGGAAATTAACTCTTGTTTCCCTGGGAACCAGTAAGTGTATGCCTTGCAAGTTTTATGGGCTGGTTAGGTTGCTTATTTTTGAACCTCTTGAATTGCGCGCTTGATATTGCTATCGAGATGATTGAAGCTAAATTGAATTGTCTTGGGTTGATTTGTCCGACTTTAAAGCGCATTATGGATCGGTATGATGGGTTGCTTGGTAAACTTTGCAATCCACCACTTAATTAAAATATGTCCATCTTCACCCAGACGCGGCAGTCACCGTTCATTGACAATTGAGGTCAGTACTTGTGAGTAAGCCGCTTTATCATGGATTGACTGAGATTGGGTGAAAGTAGCTAGAGATTATCTCATTTGGTCTTCCTAGCTTATATCTCGCTTATAAAACGACTTGTTCTAATTAAATTTTCTATCATTTTCATTTGTTATTAAACTGACTCATACTTGGGATCTTTATTCAGTAAGGCATTGAGGACGACTGGCTGGACCTTAGTACCGTCATAGTTGCACAATTAGTGGACAGTGTAAACTCTCTTAATCAGTCACCACACTGACACCAATGGGGTTATGCAGGCGCCAACTTGTCCTCCACCCCCAAAGCGATCACAAGTTTGATTTTCTCTGCTTTCGGCGCCTCAAAACTCGTCATTAATGCGAAAATTTTCACTTTTCACCCCACCAGATGTTGACCAAGAATCCAGAAGACAATCCTGATGCCAAATCTCAACCGCATATTCAAGTTGCCCTGCGATTCAACCAGCAAATGGCCTCAAGCTACACAGGAGGAGGCGGTGGTCACCGACTCCGTGCTGGTGATACTGTAGAATACATAATCTGCAATGACGGTACCTCTAGGTCGTCTGTGCAGAGGGCCTATTCCCCGGCTGAGCTTTCTGCTGGCGTGAGGCTCCCAGGAACCGATAGTGGTGATGGTGACTGGACTTCGAGAGTGGAGCAAAAGAGTCAGGAGGGGCGACTCACAATTGATGTACACTACTACTTGGCAAGCCAGATTCACCCCGTGGTTTCTCGTCTGATCGCACCCATTGAAGGCACTTCACCGGCGCATATTGCCGATTGTTTGGGATTGGACTCTGCCTCCTATCGACGCTCAATGGCAGCTGCAACTGCTGCTGCCGCTTCTGCCGATGATGTGGAGGTGTCTTTCTACATCCTCACCATTATCACCGTATGGACTAACTCAGATTAATCTATTGCTCTTTTGTACATATACAGGATAACGACAGTGGATCTATGTTCTCGGCCAACTCCCTGGTTGATGCCGACCCCCTGACTCTGACCTGTCTCGCTCATCATAAGGGGAAGCAGTGCCCTGGAAAGGCGCTAATTCGCACTTCTCCCTTCACACAAGCTGGTCTCGCCACGTGGATTGTAAGCTGGCGATGGCGGTTATTTGGGTTGTCGCACTATTCTGTTTTGGTAGATAGTTAAATGTTTCATCCTAAAGCTTTAATACATGTTAGCTGTTATAAGCTTGCCTTGGTATTACCCATTATTAGCTTCCGCGTTTTTTTTTTTTGTTTTAAAAGTTTGTGTTGGAGATGCTCTAATTACACAGTGAAATGCACGAAAAGTGACTGGGTTGCGGTTGCCACTCTCGGATTTTTGTTGAAAGTGTAGCTAGCGAAAACCTATCTTTAAAAAATTAATCACCCGTTTTTTGGCTAATAATGAGTTTCTAGTCTCATTCTCTCTTCTACTAGTGGGTTTGGGAGCAGCGGTCATCTACTCGGGGCCTATAGTTATTGAATTCGTCCGCATGTCACATCCTTTTTCGTAGTAGTAAGAGCATGCTAGCGCAATCTAGGTCATCACCTATCCTCCTAGGGTGGGTGTTAATGCGAGCTACGTTTTTAATGAACTAATTTCGTACGTTCGGGTGTAATTAGCCCATTCCGCCACAAATCGTCCGAGGTATACCGGCTTTGTGGAAATTGGTTCTATGTTATTCTTTTTCAGAATGCAGATTTGTCTTTCATCTTTCGGATCATCACAGCTAAAATTATGCAGGTCTAATAAAGCTTTCCATGTTTATATCCAACAATGGTGAATGGCGGTAACTCATTGAATTTGCGAAACCCACGCATGCATTTGCAAGTTACACCCCGCTCATCAACACCACGTTGATATTAGCTTGTGCGCCTACATTGTGCTAATCCGCGAATGCTGCCTCATGCAGGATAATTTGGTTAATGAATTGAATGTTGTCATCCATGAATTCGCCTTTGGAATATTTTATGCAGAGCAGTCAATGTTGATTCGTACTTATCTATCTCCAACAAACAAGGGTTGGCTTGCCAGGCTCTGCTGTATCGGTGGTTTGGAAGGTTAATTCATTAAGAGTTATTTACCGGATTTTGTTCGTTTGTTTCTGTGTCCAGTGTCCCGAGTGCGGTGAAGGCCTCTTGGGAAGCGCAAGGCACGCAGTCGCGGCCGTAAACCAGCTGGTACTACAAGCGCGAGCTCACATCGTAGCCTACGAAATGGGTGTGTTGGTGTGTGAGGACCCCACCTGCGCCCTCGCCACTCGAGCTGTTTCCTGTCCTCCCAGCACCACCACTTCAAACTCTTCCAGTGAAGGCCTCTGGGCGCTAGGTGCGCAGCAGCAACAACAGCCGCTATGTCCGCTCTGTGGGGCTAGTCAAAGTCTTTTGCGTCCTCTGCACTCCGAGATGCAACTTTACCGCCAACTCCTCTTCTACCGCCACATCCTCCTTCCCCCAGAGCCACCCTTGTCATCACACGGGGATGATAAGGAGAATTCCCAAAAACTGAAGGAAGGCCTTAACAAAAATGCGTCCTGTAAGCATCATCTTGTTGTCGCATCATCATGAATTTTTCTATGAATTCACTATGAGCCGCCATAATAGTGCGGAAATCCATGTATTCAATGGCAACTTTCCTCACTTTTGTTCACCGTGCCTGCCACACTGCGTTTTCAATCTCTTTCATCCTTTCCCTTTATCGACCCTACATAGCGTAGATAGATGTGAATTGCGGTCCATCATCTCAGTGCACAAATATGGCTAGCTTCTATTCTATTCCATTCTAAAAGCACGACTTCATGTAGCATAATTTTTTCTGGCCGTGACGTACCTTTTCCCACTGCGATACACAAAGTTAACAGATGTAGACTCATGATAATCAAAATAATGGTTCCAACCAATTTCGCGGTGGTGAGATTTATATCGACCCACAGGTAGTTTTATGTTGTTAAGGGAACGATGTACATGGATCTGTCGTCACCGTGAAATTTCGTTTGATAGTTGTTGCAAGGATAAAAGGTCAAAAGTGTTTTATCTTGCGCATGCCGTTTACCTTGTTAACCGTTTGAGCAGCTTTTTGACTGAAAACGGTGTTAGCATCGGGATTGGTCACCACGTGTGTATTCTTATTAACTGCATGGCCAAACCGGTCTATCCTAGGCATTTCATTTGCATCTGCCTTGATTACTCTTGCACTTGCTGCTGACATTTTCGCAAAGGTTAATAAGTACACAGGATGTATGCCCTTAGTGTCGGTCATTTCCGCCATTCCTACCTTGGGAAAAAATGTCTGCGGTTCTTGGTTGGCCCTGTTTCCTGCTACCTTCACCGGTGCAATTCGATTGTTGAAAATATGCTACTGAATTGAGCTAAACACGCCAGTAGCACTTTGAAGTGATGCCCTGCCTTGCTGGCAGGAGCACAAGTTGCCACGATCTCCAAGAGAATCTTTTAGTAAAATACGTTCTCAGTCTTCATATTTTGGCCGTTGTACATTGAAATAATGCGTTTAGTTAATGGTAAGGGCATCCACACTCCAAAAACAAAATCCCCACACTTGGGACAGGATTGCTCGAATCAAAGTAGATTGGCGTCACTTTAGAGCGATTTTTTGGTCAAGCTTGTTGCCATAGGTGGATAGGACATTCCGGACTTTTTAACCCCACTGACTTACGAGATGTGCGCCATTCTGCCTACTTCCCGTAAAATTTGATAGACAGATGCCATTGTTAGATTCAATCCTATTTTCGCCCCTCAAATGCAAGGCCTCTATTCATAATTCAGTCTGTTTGGTTTTCTCTCTTAATGCAGTTATCTTGCCGTTGGCCATAAGAGGCATTTTGGAGTCGGGTCTGCGACACGTGCGTCGTTACTTGGCTCAGTCGGCCTTCGCCATGGTGGACTTGGGGCAAATCTTCGTCGGCCTACGCTGCACTCAACCCACTCCAGCGGCCGTAACTACAGTAACCGGCTAGCTCTCACGTACTTTTTATGGTCTTCTCTCCCCTTTTCAACCTACCAATTTATATTCGGCTTGAAATTTAGTTTCAATAATCGCATTTAACAGGGATATACTTCGAGTGATGTTGAAATCCGATTAATTCACGAAAGCTAGATTAAACATAGTTTCTGGGATGGCCTTGCCATCAGAGTGCAACCCAATTGTACCGGTGACTCGAACGCCCAAAATCGCGGGTGGATGCGATACTGATGATACTGTTCATGTTCGTGCATAATATCACTAGTTCCATGATTGCGATTATCAACGACTACACCTCGCGATCCAATCATAACACTGACCGAATCAACAGATGATTATTACCCATCATGGAGGGGCAGAGCATGCATGTCCTGATAGCAAAGAGCACCGACTGTAAGAGTGGTCTAAACACTAGTCGTGCTGAAGAAAGAGTATGCATAAAAATAGGCATTGTGTACTATTTAAGAAAGTTGTCACCACCAACAGGCATCGGCTCAAGCCCGATGTTCACAAATCAAAAAGGGAGAGGTAAAAAATACGCGCGATCGATTCTAAATGGAAGGATGAAGGATTGAAAAATCAACAACAGGGCGAGATGAAATAGATGGAAAGACAGACGGATTTTCTCAACTGTGAATGTTTTTTGTGTCTAAAAAAGCAGTGAGAGTGTCATCAGCAGGGAGTGGAGGAAGGGAAGAAGAAGAGGTAACGCCAACACGAGGAGAAAGAGGAGGGAGGCGAAAACAGTTGGGTGGGAGGAACGTCTGGCCGCACTGAGTATGGCAATGCGCTGTAAAGAGGGACCGCGGTGCCAGCGAATAGCCCGGTCCGCACTCGAACTCACCAGCTCGTAATGAGGCGGTAGTAAGCGGCGTTGCTCGGTGGTGTTGGTACTAGAGGGGGCGACGTGATGCTGATCCCTTGGGGGCAGGAAGGTGAGACTGGTGACGAAAATAGGATGTGCATTGGGCATGCTGTAGACGCGTACCAAGCTGCGATCGCGCAAAGATATCCTGCATGGCGAAGACGATTAATGTAACGGTGCGATTAATGCGTTGAGAGTGTATTTCACCTCTTCATTCCTAGCAATGTCTGTGGGTGTTTAAAAACGGGGTGCCCCAGTAACTATGGCTTCTGAGTTCATTTTCCGGTTGATGGAACTGATGCTTTACTTCGTGAGTTCAAAGGACGGGAGTTAAACAAGTCCAGTCCGATGTCTGCAAGCGTTGGTTTTTACGATAAAAAAACATCGTGTCCACATTTCCAAGTCAATGCAAATGTTACCCAACGAAAATCCTCATGTAAAAGCATTAATTCTGGACTTCAAGACTTAAAGCCGTAGTCCAGTACTTACATGAAGACGTCGACAGAACCTTCCATGGTGCCAAGAGCAATGATTCCACGATGGGAGCTGGGGTGGACCGCGATGCAGGCTGGAATCTCGCCTGGCGGTAAAGGTATCGCAGCGAAGCGTTGCAAGCCCAGCACCGGCTGTGGGTCACATTTGGGGGCAGAGGTTGAGGGAGTGGAGATGGGCAGCGGGATGAGCCAAACGGAGAGGTGGCACACAGAACGTGTAGTGGGACTCACTGGCTGCTCAGTGGTCACCAGAAAGGTGAAGAGACCGCTTTCTTCTCCAAGGCGCCGGTGCGTCCATCGCAGAAACTCGCAGTGACGGAAACGCGTGCCGTTCTCCGGTCGCTTCGATCGTGACTGCCCCGACTGCAAGGTGATCAGAACGCAGCCTACACAACTACCGCCCATATACGGTCATTCGTTGAGCCAATCGATCTAGCTCAGATTCACCACAGTACTCGTACTCGCTGGTGTTTATGCGCCGAGTGCCTTGTAAACTGCAGACTAGGAGAGTCACTTATTTTGAATGTAGCGGTAAAGGATGGGACATTCTGTCTACTCTTTGGATGTGCCGTATTAGGTGAAAGGTGCTCAATTTAGCAGTAATTTGGGGCATAAAGCCCAAGTTGATTGAGCTTATGCACAATAAACTACCGGAATATGACCAAATTGTAACTTCAAAAAATAGCAGAAGCTCAGATAAGAGCTATTTAGTGATCATTGCATCACTATTTTTGTGCAATTTCAGGCAGAACAATTTTTTTGGTTTAGTCGCATATCAATGGTTACATGATTTCGATTAAAATAGTACAATTTAATATAGTTGGTCACTCAACATCAAGCTAGCGAAAAAGCCTTGAAACACGTTTACACAATCGCATCCGTTAGACCATATAGACTCAAATAGTACGCAAAATAGAAGTTCGGACAACACCATTGTAGGGTGTAGACCCAACATCATTCAGGGCTTGGAAGTTATCGACAAGTACGTCCTAGCACATGGAGCTTCAAAAGGATTTCGCGCACCAGGTGTAACTTAAAAAAATGTTTTTAACACAAAATGACTCCAAAAAATGGGTTGGTGGTATCTTCAAAGCCGGAACCAGTGTACAACAAAGATTTGCAGGTCAACGAAAATCAATGTGGCAGATGTTGATACCAAAACCATTGCAAAAACCTATAATGCGTAAAGCACGAGTTTGAACCAGAACGTATATCGATGACAGAGCTACGTCTTGTTTAATTCATATGGGTTGCTTCATAATGTCACAGTGTTAATGTGCAATTTACCACAATGACTGCTACAGCATTATAGAAGACAGTACAACTTGCGTGCACCTTGTTTGGACCCACTCCCGATCTTGGAGGCAAAAACAAAATGCAAAAGCGACAAGATCCGCAAATTAAGGGAAAAATCTCGTTCATCGGGGTGTGAAACCAAGTGGTAAAAATTAAAGTGAAGTTAGAAACAGCGAATTTACTGTAAACGAAAAAGTGCGGAGGCGATGGGAGCAATTGCAAGTCTCAGAAAGCACTTTTGTCATCAAATAGCAGCCCCATGCTTGAGAATGATAGGTGTATGTAACGGCTAATGTAAGTGCGAGTTCCAAAAAAGTGCGGGAACGCAGCCGTAATTAATCCAGCAAGGCAACCCAGGTGCTGGGGTTTAAAAGCAGCGACTTGGTGAGCACTTGAGAATAAACCGATTCATTTAAAGCGCTCATGATTTTAACCTCCCTCAAAGTGCACGCCTTTCAGCTCACATTCTCACGTCATTTGGGTGAGATTACTTAAGAGATAGTAAGTACAATCTTAGGAACAATAATACATCAATGATAGGGTATTCCACAGGCACTGCTCGATGTTTCCCATGGAGCTTGGACTAATAGAATTGTCACAACAGCTTTGCCGGTATTTGCATTCCGTGAGCTCCAATGCTTTTGAGGGGTTCACCAAATCCTATCGAAAAATGAATGCATTAGGCGTGAGCTGACAAAGGCTAACAGCGTTGCCGACTTACTCCCCAATTGGAATTCTTCTGCTATGTATTTTGATCAAGTCAAAATGATGTCAGGACAATACGCTCACGGCTTGTTTTATGAACAATGAATTCTCAAAATGATGCCAATTTCCATCGCAGCATGATCGTTCGCCAACAAAGTGCCGCCGTGACACGGCTCACCCACAAAGATGTGATTGACGGAGGCAAACTATTAAAGGACCTCGAAAATGGGTGGAAACAGCAATACCAGTTTCATTTTGCCTTTGAAATATGTAGGGTAGATATCCATTTTGGATAAAGCACTGAATTTAAGCATTTATTGATAGCTAACGAGTAAATTAATGCCGAATTTACGTCAACAGGATGTGGAATGCGCCATAATGGTCAAGTTTAATTTCAATTATGGAACACCAAAAGGATGGCAAATACCCAAAGGAAAATCGGATAGAACCGATAGGGTGAAAAATATTTGGCCAAATTTAAAAAAAACATCCGATTGCCATTTAATGAAAGAGTCAGCACCACTAAACATGACTTCGATCAGAAGTAAGACTAAGTACGATCGTGAAGAGCGGTTGAGTAAAAACACACGAAGGAAGATAAAACCCACAAAAGCAAACCTTTCTTTGCTCTTTAGCAACAGAGACATTCTCCATCTTCACTTCAGCGTAAAGGATGGGTGAGGATGCAACTGCACACTCCGCCTCGAGTCCGCCCTCTGCATCCATGGCGAACTTGACTCTCTTGGTGGTGACGGGATCCTGGACGACAGGCAATTGCCAGATGCATAGTAGACTGCCCATAGGTTTACCGCTGATGGTTGCCAGCAGTGGCCTTACTAAATGCTGCACACATTCGCGTTCTTTCGAAGCGGCAGTAGCAGTAACAGTGACAAAATTTGCAGCTGATAGCGCCACATCGCAGACTGGAGCGCAGCGACCCCCGCTTGCGTCTGGTAGGGTACAGAACGGCTGTGGTAGAGAGAAATAGACAAAAGAAATCCGATACGCAACTCTGAATTGAAGGTGATACAACGCTGTAAAAATATGGTAGAATGGCTTTCCAGAAGCGATGCGAGCAGCAGTGCCGGCAGTGAGAATAAGCTCTCATTGATTTCACCATAGAAATAGTTGGTAATCTTGACCCATCAAGCTATAGACAATTGACCTATAACGGCACAAGCCACAATCGACCACAATGTCCCCTAATCATGACCATTTCCTAAGAAATGCTGTTCCAAGAAGACCATCAAAATTAGAAAACATGATTTAGCTGTTTATAGGTTGCGGCTGTGCGTCATTATAATCTTGACTAAAACAGAGAACTGCCTTGAATTTGCATTCGAGAAGTCAGCAGAAAGAAATCAGAGGGACT
This sequence comes from Taenia pisiformis, assembly GCA_023968675.1. Lineage (NCBI taxonomy): Eukaryota > Metazoa > Platyhelminthes > Cestoda > Cyclophyllidea > Taeniidae > Taenia > Taenia pisiformis. The sequence goes on from CM043736.1 coordinate 3,399,444, forward strand.
ATTTAAAGCAGTGAGAACTCACTTTGGCAAAAGCTTTTAAGTGTGTCATTGGGCCACCCTTGACGCTTTACCTAACTTTGATTTTTTAAATAAACAACACTTATTTGTTGACGTGGGATATAAGTTTACTTTTGGAATGGCTGATTAGTCCTCTCCAAGTAAGCTACATGGAATCCAGATGCAAAGAAAATGACTTAACCATCGCTTTCCCTGTAAAAACTTAAGCTCCTTTTAACTGAAATGTTCCACTTATGGTAAGACGTTTCTTTGTGAAGAAAGTAAAGGATTCACGAATGCTTTCAGTCTTGTATAACTGACTAAGGATATGTCAAGAGCATTTAAGCTTTCATAGGCAAAGCTGAATGATCTACACGTCAACAGTTTACGGTTGTCTGTTCGGTTGAATTCACTACTAAGTATGAGGTGAATCCCCTTAAATTCTATTTTATTTATAAAGAAAAATACGCTCGGCCCCAGTCAACCATGGATCCCGGATAAAATTATCACTGGCACCCATCAATTGGTGACGATGAAAAAAAACGATCTGAAATTTGAAAGATGTTTGCTGAATTCTATTAGTGAATCAAAAAAATGTGCAAGTCCTCCCCTACATATGACACATTTCAGTCAAAAACTTTATGATAATGCGTAAAGTTCTAGAAATATTTATGGGAATGCTTTGAAGAAGCTAAATTTCCAGGACCATGCATTCTTTGGCACTCGAAATATCGACCGCTACTTAACAATTGTTTGGGCTAACACTTAGAAATAAAGGCATTTAAGCTAAGCATTCATTTCCCCAAACGCCACCCACATGAAAAAGCAAAGAGAGGAAGGTATCAGACAATCACGAATTGGTTAGATGGGCCTCGATTTTAAGCACAGGAATCCGAATAATTCAGGTGCCACTACTTCATTAATAAAGGCAAATGCGTAAAATGCGAATGGGCACTCACGTAGTAAGCGACCGTAGGGAGCAATTCGATGAACAAATTTGCGCCCAGCAATCTTGTCACAGATCAAAAGTATGCATTTGTGTACATTTCTTAAAAGAGCTGCATACAATAAAGGCAAAAAAATTACTGAATGGAGAGCATTATGTAGGCGAAAGTATGGCTTAAGGAAATAAATGAACCAGTTAAATCATAGTGTGATGTTAGAATTAAAGTTACCGGAGGGATATATGCATTAAGAGGGACTGGTTTCTAACATTTCACAGTTTCAATACCCAAACGGCCTGCTATCGAGTGCTTAGGACGGCCGATGGCGAGAAACCGATGTCGGCTACTCGCGGCTATCAACGACGAAACCAACAGCCTACAAAGCTCACAGGCCACATTTATGGGGATAATGGGTTTTTACTAGTGCCACACCTCGGACGCTGGTAATCTGTTTTGTCGCGCCTATAGGTCATGGATTAGCCTAAAAGTGATGGAAGAATTTCAGAGACGCCGTCAAACGGTGGAGGAAAACATCGCCGCCACTAAAATAAAAAAACTCGCCTTTACGGCCTAGTATTTAATCAAAACATCGTCTTAGGAGAATTACTACGTAAACCAAAAGATGGCATCATCATTTTTAAAAATACACTTCCATCAACCTTACTACCTCAAACATGTTTTAGCAGGCGCATCAAACACGGTTAAGAATTTCGTCTAGACCTTTATCTTTTAACAAAAACGCCTGTCAAAACTATGAAACCAAAGTAAACAGAGGAACTAGTAAACAGCGCTCCATTCTATCAAACAGGTGAGCATAGCCCAACATAATAGGATAATAAATACCGTGCATCGTGACGAAAATTTCCATTTAGAGCATGATTAATGAATAAGGTGGTATCCCATGCCAATCTTCGATTAACAACGTAAAGTAATGCAGAGGGATCACCGGCTAACAGCATCGAGCATACATAAGTGATAGCTGACTTGACTAAAAAGGCGTGCATAAAACGAAGTACAACAAAACAAGGATTCAGGTTTCACCAAAACGGGCTGATCTAGAACCAATACAGACCCCTGCGTCATTTGATGGGACACGTAACCAAGAATAAGCACTAGAAAGATGAAGTAATTACCAAACGTCACACAGAAAATCGAGGCAATCGTCGAAATAGGCACTTCGACATCAAATTAAGACGGAAATTAGCGGAAGAAAAAGTTACAAAAGGAAAGTTCATGTGGGTCTCGGCACAAATAACGCAAACGACACTTTCAAGAAGCACTCACACACGCACGTGATATAGGTAAACAAAATCAGAAACAACAAATGTGATCAGCCTTATATTTTAACAATGAAGTTAATTTTTTAATTTAATTGAAAGGGTACAGTAGAATTTCGGTTCTCAAGCCCCGGGCCAAACACAAGTTTTAAAGTGGCAAACTGTAGGAATTAGGGGGAACGGATTTTCAAAACATCGCATAAATAATGCTGCTCAATGATAGCATTGACCAAATTTGTTTGAATATGGCTTGTGATGGAAAAAAAATAATGCCAAGCGTTTTTCCAGGACAAGAAAAAATGATAAGAAAAATAACAAACCTGAAGAGGAAAGACAACGTCTCTTGCATCATCATCGAAGATGAAAGAGTAGGAAGCATGGGGAGGCGAGCGAGGAGAGGGAGAGCAGCGTGTATCCTCCACCAGAGCATACCGATCGATGAGAGCGACACCTCCATGCACAGTGCCTACCGCGCACCAGCCACCGCCTGCTGGTCCGCCCGAAGTTATGCATGTCAACTCGTCACCATCGTCGAGGGGTGCAGGGATGCTACCTGTGCTACTACAGCTGTCCAGTCGGCGACGCTCCATCAGAGCCTTTGTGGGCGCCATGCTGACGCTACGCAATGGCTTGCACGTCCATGGTAGCTGCTCCTCGCCACTGCTATCCGCAGGTGTCTTTTTCGCTACTTCAGACACTTCAGAGAGAGTAGTTCGCGCCGAAATCCTGCGCATTACACTGGTAGAACTGACACCAGTAGCGCAGTGGCTATCCTCGGAGGAGGAGGAAGCAGAAGAGGGTGTGTGCTGATGCTTGAAGTGATGTGCTAGGTTAGTGGATGATATGGCTGACTCTTGCTCGGTGAGAATTTCATCAGCGATTGTGGATGGTTCAAGATCGTTGGCGTGGAGAAAGTACTCCTGACAGGTGGAGCCCTCAAGGGCAAGGATTGAAGCCGCACCGGGAGACTGACAACCGAGTGCCATGTGCATTATGGCTTCGTGTTTAGTGTTGAGGCCACCGACCAGCTAAGGCAAAAAAGAAATTTCGAGTGACACGGAGTGGGGTAAATCAGATGTTATTAACGCAGAAAGTACCGTAGTGTTAGCTGGGATGAGCGCTTCGTCAGAGTCCTGATTAATGGGAGCGTAGGCTGGCCGATCGAACTGAATCACGTCTATTCTATTGGGCACTCCAGTTTTGGAGTTGCCACCACCCCCTGCTGCAAGGAGAGTGTTGGGTCCAATCATCTTCAGTTGGTAAACTGGGTATGAAAACCTATAGAGAATTGTGCGGTCCGGTCCAGTGGATTTCCTCATAATTGCAGACAAACTGCAATAAAATAAATTTATGCTAATGATGTAGCTACTTTAATTTCGGACCGCTATCATATGCCTAATGCTAACAATACAACAGTGACTTGTAACAAACTGACGAGAAGCAATCCGTAATGCAGCGAAGGCAAATAAAACCCAGACGAATTATAACGATAACTGTCACATGAGAACATCAAGACATTGAGGAGGGTCAAAACGGTTGCCAGCAGTAGGAACAAAAGAGCAATTGAGAAAGTGTAGACAAAATATAAACTTCATAGGATTAAGGTAGGGTAGGAAGCACCGGCAAGTCCACACATTAGCGCATGCAAATGCTCACTGTTAGTTAAAAAACAGCGCATATTTATACAAGTACTTGAGTAAGCAACTAGAGCCAGGCCCTAAATGTATCCATAATACGAACTTGTACCAAGCACACCAAAAACCAACCGAACAGAGCAAACGTATAACATTACCTACGTCGCGGTGCTGCAGCCTTAAAAAGGTAGTGCGTTAAAAGAAATGTCTGCCCGAAGGAAAATTTTCATAATCATGTTCGCTGAGCAGCACTTTGACTAAAAATCTTTGTCTTGCTAAATACTAAGCTTTCAAAAAAATTTTTAATCAACGTTTTTTACAGCCTGTCTCCATTTAACTGCTTGTAACTTAACCTACGCTGCACCGGGGTAATTAACAGTTCAGTTTAATTTTGTAATAAACGCCACTGCCCTAAATGAGACAACGCCCGCGGACCTCGACCAGGCGCACCCGACCCAAGCCAGACAACCCACGACCCCACTTTGTGTTAAAGAAGCCGATATCAAGCACGGAACAAGTTATCATTCCCAGATATATGCAGACATGTACATATATACAGCGGCACAGGAATAGCTCACATCCACGAATTCGCGTTTAGAAAGCCCTAAAATTGGAAAAACCCGAGCGCTGATGGGGGAAGAACGATCAACAATCGCAAATTTGACGCTACAGCACCATCAAAGGATTATATTTCACCAACAAAGTGGCACACAAATTGCATCTACGAATGGCTGAAATTTATGCGCTCAAGACGCATGAAAACTTCCTTAATCAGTGTACCATCAAGGGTAAACAGAACAAAACTAGGACTGAGGATGTAAGTTATAAGCAAATGGCATTTGATGAAAATGTCTTCACTCAGAAGTGTTGCACATAAGGTGAGGATAAAAATCCAAAGCCTAGCAGCAGTTACTCACATAGAATAACATAAGCAGCAGAAGAATGGTCGAGTTTAAGCTACCATTAAGAAACGGGTCGATGCAGATATGATGATATGACAGAAGTTTCACGTTTGCTGATGCCGTTGTCACCTTGGATGGTACGACCGCCTCCACCCGTTTCTGTTCCTCTTCCATCCTTCCTTACTTTGCGTCTGTAAGTGCTGCTATTTCCGCATATATCGACGTCTTTAGTTCGGATCTGGAGCAAGATGTTTGGGAAGGATTCTTCTTAAATCTATTGAGGATGATTGAAGAGACTGGTCTCGCACCACTCAGCACGTCTCTTGGTCAAGACAGATTAGCTCTGGACTTAGTAGACGGAATTTGTCGACGCAGGCGCTAACCGCATTACACGCCGCAGTAGCAAGGTCATTTAGTGGGGAATTTGGACAAACTGATAAATTTACACTCGTAAAATATCAGTCACACAAAATGATGCAGTATTTGCGGCATTTTAAAACATTGGACCATGCTGGATGCCTCAAGTTTAGTTACGTCATTTATGCAGCTCGTGAGTAAATAGACAAGATCAATGATGGGAACACTAAGAAGTTGAGTTAAGCCCTTCAATGAGACTGGAATACGACCTGAATGATAACCCAGCACATTCGAAGACAAGATGGGCAGACAAGAAGACAAGAACGACTCACTTGACCATCATGAAAGCCATTTGATGACAACTTTGAGTCGCGAATTCGCAAATAATTAGTGGGAGATTCGTAGAAGGGAACTAGAAATAAAAAGGGCGCGTGGATAACAAAGACGACTCGACACAGAGTTCACACCACCAGACCTAGCAGACTTACGAGTGTCTACTTCAGAAAAGGCATCGTATTCATTTCGCGTTTCATTATTGCAAAGAGGGAGTTGCCGTGTCCGCTTGGCTTTCCTATCCTGCGCGCAACGCGTAAAACAGATATTAATACAGAAAATAATTCTGCTATCAAGAGGTTACCAATTAAACTCAACACGCTGATACGTATCACTAGCAGAGATCTAGAGACGACAATAGCTAAGCTTCTGCGAGTAGTAATGAGAGTTAGGAGGAGATTACACTCACGGAGACCTGCGAATGTGAAGAACGAGTCTTTTTTAGCACAATAGGCATAGCAGGTAAGTCGTCATCCCGAAACCCGTTGGCAGCCGTCGCAGCCAAATTGGGAAGATCAAGCTCAAAATCCACCTCTGCATCCTCAACGTCCATCTTGCCATGGGCATAGTCCGGCGATGAAGAGAAGTCATCGCCCTAAAATGTTGATAATAACAAAACTTGAGCAACTGCCGCTAACACGCCTTAATCGATGTCACCTAATGCCTCAGTAAGGGGACCTTTGATAAGAGAAGCGCCCTATAAGGTTTTAAAACGAAACCGTCAGAGAAGTTTTGTTCTCCATAGGCGATGGAACGTTTCAAGTTTTGCAATTAAATTGATTTCTAATTAGGAAACCGAGACTTACGATAAAAGACTTTCGCGTAGACCCAGAGGCCCAATGAGCATTAGAGACGATATGGTTATGCTTCATGCTGTAGAGCATCACCTTGAGCTTGTCTTTCGCTATGCAGGCCCGAATGCGGGCTTGGCAGCCAATTTTCTGCGAACGGACTCCGATGTATGTGGAATCCCTCTGCTTCGTTTTGCCTGAATGAATGCAGCCATAGTTGACCCTCTCGTAAACCAGTCGTTCCCTATGCTCACTTGACTCTGGAAGCATCCTAGTCGAGTATTTGGTGAATCTCGTCCCCGTCACCTGCTCACAAAGACAAGAGAGCAATAAGCAAGGCGCCCCATACTCTGGGAGTCGAGGCTTAACATTAGTAAACAAGACCACTACAACAAAGCGTATACAATGAAAAACCATCGTTAATGACAGAAAGGTAAACGTGATTCGCACAAGCAAACCTAAATAACAAGGAAACAGTTGAGACGGTGAACACCTGTTCTAGCTCTCGTATTTTGGCTTCGAGCTCCCGGAAGCTATCGAACAGCATGGAAGTGAAAGTGCATCTGAAAGATTCGGTACAGTCAACTAGAGTTGAAGTGTCCGGAGGATCAGGTGGGTGATTATGTTCCATGGACCAGCAACGAATGTACATGAAATTTCGTCGACATCTCACGTTACAGTAGGCAGTACAGCTGCGCTTCTTGGCGTAGGCGCATTTCAAATCAAGGTACTTGTAGACAAACCGCTCACGATTCTGCGTCCCTTCGTGGTAGTAGCTGAACTTTGAGTTGACAAACCGATAACCAAATGTCTGTAAGTTAAGTTGTAGTGAAAAGGTAAGCATACATCAGAGAAGATGGTCAAGTTGTCCTGTAGCTGTTTGAAGGAGCCGAAACGCTGAGAGGCAATATTACGTTCAAACTCAGCGATTGCTGTCATCGCTAAAAGGAGGAATTCATAAATGGAAGCTACTAAATGCGGAAAACAATTGAAGAACGCGAAGTCTTCCTGATAAATCTGACGCAATTTGATGAACATTAGTACTGTATTCAAAGGCTTCAACTACTTTGTCAGTAGATGATTGTACCAATTTCAATCACGGATGGCTCGGCATGGCGCTGGCAACTTTCAGTCATTGGTCATTAACCACAAATATGAAGCAAAAAGTTATGTAGAGCTGATGAGTAACGACCCGTCAAAAGAGGACATACTGGCACTAGGTTGTTTTCTCAGCCCCTAAACACGTAAAACAGCGAATCACAACAATGCTGCATAAACGCAACACTTAATTCACATGAGACAGGTGAACGACCACTGGATGCACAAAATGCTTTTGGGAGCCCTGTGATAAATGGAAAATCACAAAACATTCAGCTGTAAGCAAAAAACGACGCACGCAGACAAGTACCAGACGAAGCGGAAGCGTACAATAGTAATTGGTCGATGTGGGAGACTTAAATAAATGGTTACTTGATTAAACACTGATTAAGAATTCGCTAGTGAATCTAAGCGTCCGCAAAGGATTATTCCATTATTTGCCTTTTCAATATTTATTAAGGTATTTTATGGGTAGCCATTGGCTATGCTTGATTCCCAATGATCTTTAGGACTGCGTCTTCCGGGCATGCTAAAATTCTATGCAAGCCAGAAAAAACACTTCGAATTCCGCTACTTATGCAACATCTAACTTACTAAAAAATTTATGCTACCAAGCAAAAACAAAACAGAAATAAATGCATTCCCTACACTTCTCCATCAAATGATGCAACTTTAGCATTTCTGCAGCGAATAAATGGTAGTAGTTGGATACTTTGCACATGATGAGCATGTTAGGGGCTTTGAGTCTCAAGTCTCATGATTTTTGGAGAAGCCGCGGTTATGTCACACAACACATCGATAACGTACAACGGGGATGAGACGCTTTCTCAAAGCTTAGTTCCTGTGAAGCTCTAAGAAAGGAATCCTATTTTAACGCATGTGATTGTAATATCCGTGTTCTTTAAATGTGCTTTGTAGGCAAGTGGCGGGAAGCGACTTCAAACATGGTGCATGGACCGTGCGGGAGTACCGAGGAGGGGGACGCTGACCTATCTCGTAATGACTAACTGCATAGCTCTCGTCTGTATTTGTACTCAAAATAAAGATGTCAAAGAAGACAGAATCTTCTCATGTTAAGGGTTGTCAATGGGAAGACAAAGATAACACCGAACGCGCTACAGCGATAGTTGCGATTTCGGCGGTTTATTCGCTTGGACTACTGGTTGGCCCTTCGTCATTGGGGTGGCCGATTTGACCTAGCTTCGTGGGCCGGACTCTGGGCCATGCCAGCAGCTCTCCTCCGCCCCCTCCTTAAACATGCATATATATTCAGCAGTGTATTTAGCCTTTTTTTGTCTTCAAGGGATGCTCGGGCCGCTACACAGTGTTAATAAAACAGTTTGTTGGCCCGGTTACATTGTCTACGGGATGCCTCTATAGCAATTGGGTTTCGATCTTAATAATTATTGGCACAGTGCATTACCTTTAGAATGCAAGCAAAATTAAAGTGACACATCTTGTCCGCTTCGCTGTAGGTTGCGGAAATCTCGTAGATTTTTACTAGTTTTTCTGTCAAAACAACCCTATCACATGGTTTTGGCACTAGCATTTGCAGCAGAGTGATTTAAAGGAGGTGCTGCATACACCCTTAAGGTACATTGAGTCCCTGACCTAGAGTTTAACCTAGGGGTTGCTACTGAAAGCAAAGTAGGCACAATACTAGGGCAAAATGTGTATTTATCAAATTGAGGCTTTGGGGCTGTTGACATGGACCAGAGACCGGCCAGCGTGGCTAAAGCAATCAGGCCATGTGAGTCAAAATTGGCAGTCAGAACAGAAAAAGTACTGTATTTTTGGCATAAAGAGACAGCATCATGTGCAAAAAAGAGTTAGCATCAATTTAGTGCTGACCCCTGCGAGTGAACAAGCTGCGCCAACTGTTGCGATCGTGAAGACTAGATCAGAGAAAGGGAGGAGCTCAACACGCGTGGTATGGCCCTGTTACTGCATCCTCTCCTGGATTAGTCAAGTACCAACCTCATTAGTAACAGACCAATTGGTTGGACTGCCTTCAACGTTGATAATTATCGCTGTTAATTCACTTGCGTGAATCATTGACTTGTACACCCAAACATGGTGTGTAATCAAAAACCCCAAAAAGTTAACACTCTTTTAATGCTGAAGCACTTAAACGAACTAACTACCCTCTCCAACTAATGTGGAAAATCATGCAGCTCTCCATTTAGCTGCTGGGCGTTTTCACTGGAGCGCACGACCGCAAAACCTTGTGCCTGACCCAGGCAGGCGAGAGACGGTGCCTCCGCTCTCTTTTGGCTTAGCGTAATACAGTCCAGCCTCACCAGTTTCGTACCGAAGTATCCATCAGAAGAATTGTGCTTGTTGGAGCGCAGTGAAGTGGATGCTGGTCAACTGAAAGTGGAGGACTGCTTACTTTCAAGTGCCCTTCTTCGAAAGAGCCTACAACTTTGCTGATCTATAGCCTCAGTTATTTTTTACTGAGTCCATCTCATACAACAACGTAACTGTCGGCACAACATTTCGGTTCAACTCCATGCTGAACTTTGCTATTATTCACACCCAACAGCGTCCCGCTAACGTTCACATCGCCATAGCCATTACCCACCCCATGCGTGGGTTGCATGGCTGCAATCGGAGACGTGCAACCACGCTCCACATTTAATTGCTTTACAGACTTTCCCATAGGCCTTGATGGGGGCCTCAGAGGCACGGCCTCAACATCAGACTGCTCTCTACACTTCTTCTGATGGCAACGAAAATCGACAAAGGCAGCACCCAGCGCACTTGGCATTACTGTATATGGGAATGATAAGGGGAGTAGTTTCATCGTCATTTTTAATTTTATTCGCTTTAATTGGCAAAACGCTTAAGCGATAATAATGTGGCTGCAAATTCAACTTATAAAAAAATGATATTTTGTCAACTGCATAAATCAAACTTTCTGATAGGGTGTTTCCATTTGAAGACGCGTTCAATCAGCTGAAGGGCAAAGGGGTGCTGAAATAGCCTCGTACACGCTCACAAGAAAGGGAAATGGCCGGAAGCATGGTGTTGACAACAAAGACAAGAGTGCATGCATAAAAGCGCCCAGCACTTAATGATAACCTATCCTATTGTTAACGAGGAGCTCACTTAAGCCCTTCAAGCAGAATATCCGCAATCGAATAAATTTGGAGATAGAAGGACGGCCATTGGCTTACAACTAAGGAACTAACTACCTGAAACCAACCTGAAGTCGAGGAGCACCTAGTGATCCCAACTATCTCCTCGAGGTGCTCTGTTGCCGTTGGTGGTGCTGATGCAATTTCGCGTCCTTTGTTGGAAGGCTTCAAGCTTTCTCATTATTGGTCGCCATTGTAATGCATGTAGTGTAAATGTTTAAAGTGCCTGCCCAACAACCAATTTCTGTGTTTGTAGATTGGTGACTTAAAATTGAAGAAACAGAGAAAAAAAATGCGAAGAGACGGTCATTAAAACATGGGCAAAGGATAATTTTACTGCCATATATCCTCAAGTTTCCATATCGACCAATTACTAATTCACCGACTTCCACTTCACCTCAATGGTAGCATATTCTTACTAACTCCACCCTTTTCAACGACGTCTTCCTGGACACCTCATCTATCCAAAGACAATTTACTGACCTTATTTCTAGAGCCACAGTAATCAACTCAACTGCTCTGGCACTACCTCAATTTCGTAGTTTTTCTACCAGATCTTATTCACTCTTTGCCAAAATAAGTGCACTTGTCAAATTTAGCTTCAGCTTTAATAGACTGCAGGTCACAGAGTGAAGAATCACTTGTGACGTCTACAAGAAAAATTTTATTTGCCAAGCACATCTAATTTGTCATCAGTAACTACAATGAACAAACGTAGTCATCTCTTGAACAGATTTCTGCGTTGACATTTAATGAATGTAATGAGGAGCTGAACTGCGGCGCCTTCTTTTGATTGGTATGGAAGAACGCCTTTTGGAGAGGTGTGGGATTTTCGCTGGTGTAGGTTTTTGTTATGCAGAACATGTCTTTCTCGCATACGCCGGATCAGTGCTTATGTTTCATTTTTGACCCACTTTCAAATGGGGCACAGGACGAGCCAAAATTAACTGCCAAGGTCGGATGGTGAGGTACCACTCCCCATGCGATTTACGACAAGTGAATAGCTTTTCTCTAAGCATTAACCAGCCACAGGAAAGCATTCGTTCGGTATATTTGCGGCTATGTATGCTCCTGCCCAGGATGAATGCTCCTATCCTTTGGTGGCCAACAGAGGCGCCGCCGAGCCACATTGTGCCAGTGTTTTACGTGATCGCTCGTTCTTGGTCATCATTGTAATTTTGAGTTTAGTAAAGTCTTTCTATTTTGGTGCCCCTCCAATAGGAGCTGTAATTCAAACAAGAGGTGTATTTTGATCCTATTCATCGACCTGTGACCGTTCACCAAATGCTCGTATTTTAGCTATGCTGAACGCACAACTCCTCATGCTGATGCTTCAAAACAGTGACTGCGTGATGTGAGGGATTTCCTTGTTATCTAAGCAAATCGTTTAATAGTAAAAAAGACTTCTGTGATGCTGCCCATCACCACGGTAGTGCGCGAACACGAATTTCGCCACTTCTCTATCGGATTTTGCAAATAAACAAAGACTTCATAACAATTCAATGCAATTTTGTGGTTTCGGATACTTCAGCTGAATTGTGCTGTTGCACAGTATTTGGGTGAAGCGCAGTGGAAAAAAGTACCTCATCAAAGTGGCCTAGGTAACTTGGCTTTAGTGGCGAGGAGCTCGAAGCCGGTTTCACTATGCTAAGACGAACCCCCATTTTGTGGATAGGCTAACGGGGAAGTAGCGCGAGTGATGAGTCAATTTGTTTAAACCCATGTAAACTAATTAGTTAGACAGTGGGTGCTTTGAGTTGAAGCAGAAGACACCGAATAAAAAGGACTTGCAGCACTTCACGCCATCTTTTTAAATTATTTCTGACTGATTTGCATGACACAGGAGAGGCATCGGTTGAAGCTCGTCATCTTATCGTTGCAGTGCTATAACCACTATCTGGGGCACTGCCGCATCCTTGAAAGACTTTGATTTTGGTGGTCTTCCTAGTGAAGGTCACGCAGTTATTGCTTAGAAAATGGAACTTAAAGGTGGTCACAAGGGATTTTACTTCATAATTGCTCAAAAATTGTAAAGCAGTGGAAAGAAGGTTCCATTCTTAGATAGCAACGGAAGGTGTCATGCCACAGAATTGACTCATTGAGTTTTCACTTAACTATGTTATAGGAGGGACGAGACAAAAAAGGATTCTGCCTCATCTCATCGTCCGAATTCCCTTGACGTCTCCAATTGATTAGCTCGGTCCGGAAACAATGCTCAGGCAGAAACTAAAGCTAATCAGGCGACAGCTGCAATGAGAGGGGCCTGCAGATTGCACTGGTCACTTTACACATACGCCACAGCTCATCCAAGCATGTCTCAAGGCTAGACGACGACGAACAGTGAGTTAGGGAATCATGTAAAGTGGTGGTAACATAGAGCCAATTTTGAAAGAGCGGATATAAATCAGTACTGCTCCACTCACTTGCTAGTTTGGACACCGATACCAAGGCTAAATGGTTTTTGTTTATTCCAAAGGAAAATTTTTGACTGTAGCATAAAATTGAGGTCATTTGGAGATGCCTTCCCAAGCTTCTCTGTGAGGACTTTGTCTATTGATAGAAGTGTTGGTATCGTAAGCGTGTGTAGAACTTGCTGCACACACATTGAACAATGAAAGCTTTGAGGTTTGTCATCAGTTCTCGCTGACTGCTGGAAGGATGGCGGTAGTTCGGACAGTGGTGACATTTTGCCACGGTATGCGATCGCATAAGCGACTACCCCCAGCTTTAAAAAGTGCGTCTACTCGTCGCTCTTGAGGAGTTGGTTAAGCTAAAATGCCAATTCTCATGCCTTCATGGTAAGTTCTCAACCTCGCCAGCTTTTTTGGTCACCTCTTATCCCGCTCAAATGTCTAAATCATATGAACTTTCCTGTCTTCGGGGGTCTTATCTCAGTGGTTGCTAATGCTGCTGCTGAGAGCTGCACAAGCTGCAGAATCGGAAGTGCCGTTTGCAGCGTTAACAGCCGTTCCAAGTAACGCAAATGAGGCGTGGTAAGAGTTCAAATGACGGTTGTAAGCGAATGACGCCTTCGAGACAAAAGCATTGTGTATTGAACCAAAAATTAGAAAAAAAGTAGAGGAATCCTGTAAAAGGCTGACATTAAATTTGCAGGTAGGATTGGTGATGAAGCCAAAGGTTTCCATGCTTGTGTAGTAGAAATTAGTATGCGAAAGTCACTGATGAATAAGTTGGTAGAGATGGTAATAAAGAAAGGAAAATGAGTCAAAATGCGGATTAATGAGGCTGGAAAACCTTGGCTCGCATCTATGCTTTGGTTACCCACGATTGCATGAGTTGGCGCTGGTGCCATTCTCATGCTCTGATTAACCTTGTCAAATATTGGTGGGGTGCATACAAAAATGCGTCTCACCACAGTAGATGTTTGGAAGGCCATAAGGTGAACCGTCATCATTCAACTCTTGCGCTTTCCAATAGCATACTCAGTTCTCATTAGTTTGCATCCCACAACGGGACATTTCTGAAAATGAATGATGTTTGGATATACGCGTTTTTAGCTAATCAGGTGCAACTAATGCACATGATTCCTAAAACTCCCATCGCCCTTTTCTATTATTGCACTTGGCTTGGGGAGAAAAGAAAAGCGAAGTGGTGATGTGGACTGTTTGCACTCACAGGCCCCGATGCTAATAGCAGAGGGGCAGGGAGATGTCCTCTTCTGGGGGAGTCCTAATGGGAGTCGGAACTAAATTCGGGGTCCTCCTGTCGTGCATGTGGGAAAATCAATAAGCGATGGATCGAACGCGGGGATTCCACGCGGCCTCGAAGCGTTGGCGGGGGACGGGGGTGAGAGCAGTGGTGTGGTATTGGCGTCGGGTTTACACTGCATTTGTGCCTCCCTTACCTTTTTTGCATAACTAAAAACAATTTTTACTATTATCCTTACCTTTACCCTGCCTCATAGTGCGCTCTTGGCAATAGCTAGAATCACAGTAGCAAACACACCAAGCTGAGATTAAGCGTTACAAAAGAAATCGTACCTACTCAAACATTTGACTGCCATTTTTTGGTGTTTGTTTATGGCACATCTTTTTACTCGTGCCGTCTCAATCGGCGTCAATTGTGCCCTAAGAACGGCTGTGCCCTTCAGTACGGATAAAGTACATATTCGAGGTTATATGTGGATGCAAGTTTTCTATGGTGCTGATATCAGCACTTCACCTTCAACCCTATCAGTCTGGATACGAGGATTCTGTTAATGCGAGCACGCATTACAAAATACTACATTGGAGTATTGTTTATCCAACGTTTACTACCACTGACCTTTTATTGCATCTTTGTCCTCACAACCGAATGTTTGTAAAAGCCACCGCATCTAAAATAAAGTGATGTACAGTGAGATGCCAGAATGCCGCATTATATTAAAAATGCCGAATGCGTAAATCAAGTGCACAGCAATATGATAAAATGAAATTGACAAATATACTATTAGGATGCTGGTGCATAGGGGGCTGTGATTTAGGGACGGAGATGTTGGAAACCATTTGAGGTTGCAGTTGTGACATCTTTGTCTTGATTCATCACGCAGGCCCGTCGACCCCACCAGCATAGGACGGTTGCAACCGCTAACGGCTTTGTCAGGATGACTTCCCGCCATATCTGTAGGGACTTCGTAGCATTTTAGAGCCTGATAATACGAATTTCATTGTTGGCACAACTACTCGCCTCTAAGGGTAGGAATAGAAACTTAGCTTGGCTAAAAAGGAAAAACCTGCTCTACGAAAACTGATACGATTAAAAAATGCGAATATCTGAGTTTCATACCTTGGAAAAGTTAAATAAAAATAAGCGCATTTTTTACCCAAATCACTGAAAGGAAATGATTTCCATGTCAGCGATGTAAACAACCAGCCAAGTGCCTTTAATGAAATTGATGTGAAGCAAATGGCAGCAATATTTTCCAAATTTTAGTACAATAAAATTGATCCAGGCAAAGGCTCCTCCTCAGTTAGTTTAGTCATTACGGTCTGCTATGAAGATTTTCTACTGAAAGCGTGTTAATTGCATTTTAGCTACGTAAGTTTGTTGCTTAGGTGAAGGCATAAAATTGAAAAATGCAAAGGCGTAATTCTCCGCCTCCCCTCGGCCCTGCAGCGACACATGCACAAGTGGGGGACAGCCACAAGACAGGGGGCGCCTTCATGCAGGACGCCCCATGATCCGTGTCCGTGGGAAAATCTATAAATTGATCGAAGGAGACACGTGGTTCCACGCGGTTCTGGGAGCTCTTCCGATTTAAGCCAGGTCACGGGTGCTCAGTGAATTCCCTCTTTACAGACTCTAAATGAGGTCTTTTTTAGCAATTTTTGCTCTAGTTTGAAGATTTTCAGTAAATTTTAAAAACCGATGTTTCTTCTGCATCTGCTGACTGTGGCAAGCGAACGATTTCTCCTTAACTCACCTCCATGTCTATGAAAGCACTGGACACGAAACAGGATTATGTCTTGGTGAATGCTTGCTCCAATGGAGCTGTGTTAATGCCCGCCTTGCATTATCATGGCTGTGTTTGGCGCGCTTACGGGAGCACCGAACATGACATCCGCCTCGTATATACACAAGCGGGCGCCGAACGGGATCTGGGTGGGAGGTAGCGTTGCAATAGATTGAGAGATGAGATGGGGACGCAAACAGTCCTTCCCAGGCGCTCACTTGAAGAGCTGCCTCTGTGCTAGCCATCCGAGTTAACACATGTTCATGTGCGAAGCAGTTTCCCTAGATTTGAAAGCGAATCTTTATAAAGTGAGACCAACTGGGAAACGGCCGGCCAGTCTTTGCTGGCTTCGAGCATCTTCCTTCCACGAGTGCGTTAAATTGCAAGGGGGCCTGGGCTTTGGTGTGAGCGTAGGAAGGCAGGCGTCGTGAGTAGGATGAGGCCAAGGCAGGGTAGTGGACACACGAGAGTGTAGTGTTTAATAGCTTAATAAAGCGAGGTACATGCTCAACTGGTTTGGCGACTGAGATCTATGCATGATAGAATTTAGCAAAGAAGGCACCATTGAATGGACTTATAATTTAGTCAAGGAAAGAGGATGCAGACTCCAAAGCTGCGTTCGGTTACCTGTGCTGCCGCATTCACTGCCCGTGCTTCTTAGCCCCATGGGAAGAGCGTTGCCCTTGGGCCCAGACTTCTGATCCTGCGATTAAAATCAAATTCAATCTCTGATGCCCTTAATACATCATCAAGTGCCAAGTCCGCGTTATTACTGCTCGTGATTAACAACGCACGTTGCGGACTGGTTTGGGACTGTTCTACAGACCGCAAAGATGGCAGGCGTCAGAGTTAGTAAACAATTGGCAATCGACACAACCTAAAAGCAAAAAAATCCGAATATTCCACTCAAATTTGGCAAATGGTTATAAAAACTACGGCTTTAGCTCCTTGGTAACTTAAGTCTCACATAATAGAAACTCATCGTTCTTCTCCAGCGTTGAGATTTTCTTTGTTGTGCCTAAGGTCATCGTCGTAGTGTTCACGCCGACCTCCTTACCATTGGAACCACTCCCCTCACTTGCCCCAAGACGAGGTGCACTTCAATGTAAGCGATTATCCGCAGTCAAAGACGCTGGGAGCTATGTCAACATCGAAGAGAAATTTATGCCCAGGAGTCAGGATGCACCATGAATATTCTTGCGACCTAAGGAAAGAAATTTAGCTGAGCCATGGAAAAGAAACAACCTGTCCTGCGAGAGGTGTATCAACGGATAACAGACGAAGAGGATAAAGCTTCGGCTAATGCGCAGTTATAAATGAGTAAAAAGAGTTAGGCGCTTGTTACGACCAACGGCAGGAAAGAAGACGTGCATTCCACTTACATGGACAAATTGTGAAAATAATTACTAATAGATCTCGATGTCATTTAAAGTTTGGTGATAAAATTAATTATTCACACACCTTAACAGCAGTGGATGATTTTTTATTGACTTTGAGCTGATTATCCTTTCTACTTTTGCTTAATTTTTTACTGCGCAATTGGGGCAACAAGAGTCGGTTGCAAATAAGTAGCTGAGCAAATATTAAACTTGAGAGAATGCGGTTTTGAATGTATAAGAAGCAAGCGGAATGGAAAATTAAAGCACATGAGAAGTAGCTATATGGTAAGTGATGCGAAGTCACGTTCGCAATGGCTTTGGAAGCCATCAAAACTCATGCCAGCGAATCGATGCCACAGCTACCAGGTGGTGGGGAAGTTTGCTTCGACTGAGGACGCAAAAAATAGTTTACACCACGGGATGTTGTGTTAAGGATTAGCGAAACTCAGCGATGGTACCGCAACCTCTGTTTCAAGCAGAGTGCCGTTTAGTATCGAATAAAAGACCAGTGACTGGCCTCAATTTAATGCACTCGCTAAGTAGCCAGCTCTCGTGTATCCACTACCCTGCCTTGGCCTCATCCTACTCACGACGCCTGCCTTCCTACGCTCACACCAAAGCCCAGGCCCCCTTGCAATTTAACGCACTCGTGGAAGGAAGATGCTCGAAGTCAGCAAAGACTGGCCGGCCGTTTCCCAGTTGGTCTCACTTTATAAAGATTCGCTTTCAAATCTAGGGAAACTGCTTCGCACATGAACATGTGTTAACTCGGATGGCTAGCACAGAGGCAGCTCTTCAAGTGAGCGCCTGGGAAGGACTGTTTGCGTCCCCATCTCATCTCTCAATCTATTGCAACGCTACCTCCCACCCAGATCCCGTTCGGCGCCCGCTTGTGTATATACGAGGCGGATGTCATGTTCGGTGCTCCCGTAAGCGCGCCAAACACAGCCATGATAATGCAAGGCGGGCATTAACACAGCTCCATTGGAGCAAGCATTCACCAAGACATAATCCTGTTTCGTGTCCAGTGCTTTCATAGACATGGAGGTGAGTTAAGGAGAAATCGTTCGCTCGCCGCAGTCATCATCTTCTCTTCCTTTCTACCTGGTTAACACAGGCAACGAACTACAACATGATGTAAGTCATCGCCAGAGCTACAGTATGCAACTCCATTTCATCGCACAGCTGCAGTGCTGCCCACGCTTTGACTCCAGACTAGATGGGATGAAAGAAGCAAATGAAATTGGTCACAAGCGCCAAAACACTGTTAAAATATGATTTCATCATGTGGAGTAGTTAATGAATGTCCGATATATGGTTGGTCAATTCCTGACTGAATAACTGGGGAGGCGGATGGTATTGTGAGGTGTGCAGACAAGCAATCCGGAAAATCCACCACATATTAGGCATTGCTCAAAAGGCGTATTGACAAAATATGGCACAAGACTTGCTTATTGCTGTGTAAATTTAGCAAAAAAAGGTAAACATGCTAAACTGAGGCATGAATTTTGGCATGAGAGAACCTCCGGAGCATATCTCAAGTGGTTGAGTTAACGGTGTCGAGACCATGAGCTGTGCTATTAGTGAAGATGGCACGGGCGTCATTTGCAGCACTAGCTATAGCAGCAGCGAAGAATGAACACTTTTCCACATGTCGGATGAGCAGACTGCGGCGGGTAAATGATCGGGGACAGCGAGGGCAGTGACAGCGCTTCACCGTCAAGTGCGTCTGCATGTGCGCTCGCATGTTCGATCGATCAGCGAAGGCACGTTGGCAGGTAGGACAGACAAAAGGCTTTTCTCCTGTATGCGTCCGCTCGTGACCCTCAAGTAGCCAGTTGCGCGAGAACGCTTTTTCGCAATACTGACATTTCCACGATCGCGAGTGACTTCGTTTATGCATTCGCAGCGAAGCTGAACTGTTGTATGTCTTTCCACACTTTTGACACCTCCACAAGACTCTTTCTCCTTGTTCTTCTTCTTTCACCTCTTCCTCTCCACCTTCTTCACTATTATCAACCTCCTCATCAAAATTTTTAAGGAGACCAAATCGGTTGTTATTCTTGTCGTTGCCAACCCCTTCACCATTAGTAGTGTTTCCTGCTGCTCTGCCAGTAGGCAAATTGAAAACATTGTTGGTTGAATCGACAGCATTCGCGTTTGTGATTGTACTCAGCAGGTTAAGTAGAGTTGTGGAACACAAGCAGTGACACGAAGCAAGGTAAGAAAAGATTTGCAGAGCAAATTCATTAGGTAGAAATGGGGGGGAGTGCCGGTGGACACGGTGAAGCATGGTAGCATCAGAATTAACTGGTAAAGTATGAAGCTGCAATGATGATGCAATTTGATCGACTGAAGAAGCGAGGGATGAGGGCATGTCGATGGCGAGAACTTGTTCATTATCCTCACTGTCAGGCCATGATTTTGAAGAGGTGCTATACTGGTGCACTAAAAAAGTGGTAGAAGAATTCGTCATCACGGCTGATGATGGTGAGAGAATGGAAGTAATGTCAAAGGAACTGGAGCATCTCGATTTCCAAGCATTTGTTTTTTCGCCTTTGGTGCTTAAACTGGACGACTGTAGCATCTCCCTTGTCGTAGGCGATACACCCAAAATACTTTCTATAGAAAAGTCTAAAGAAGAAATTGTAAAATCGGTGCGTTAAGACACCTTACATTTAGTATTAGAGAGATTCGAACAAGTAGAGGGGAACGAGCATCTCACCATAAACCATGGTTTCAAGGATCGTAAGTTTAGAGCCGTGGATCAATATCTGCGCTTTTATATCGTTTCCTCTATTCTCATTGGTTCCAACTCCTTCGACTCATTGGTCAATGGTGAGCAATGGGGATTAGTAAGCACGAACCAATAGTTGAGTTCGGGAGGCGCTACACTTTGAATGAAGGAACTCACTCATTCTTCCCTGGTGTTGATAGATTTTGTCACCCATTTGAAGGATTCAACTTCTTGGGCATTCAAAATATACTCAAATCCTCCGCAATGTCAGTTCATCAATTTGGTTCCAAATTGAATGGTTTTATCAGAGTGACGAAAATGAACAATTCGTTTGCTTCTCACGTCAATTCTCCGAACTTTTGTGCACAAACGTCATGGTGGAATGTCTGCCTCTAAATTGGGTGCGAGCGCAGCCCCAGGTGTGTGCAGCTTCTGTCCAAGATGGTTAGAGCGGGGGTGGGCAAGTGATTTGGCTTCGAGGTGAGTGTTAGTGCCAAGGCACCCTCTCTTGGCGTTTCACTTTAGTGTCTGTGCGAAACCCAGTAAATCAATTGAAAGGAACACGAGGCGCCATGTGGATGCATGAATTGTGTCGACGTTAGGGTTTTGAAATGAGAGAATAAGTTTTCTTGTTTCGCTACCTAAATATGAAGCCTTGCGATTTAAGGCTATCCTTGATGCAGACTTTGGAATGGAATAAGATGCTTCATTGCACTTCCCCCTAAATGAGGTGTACTTTTATGCGCTAAAAATATTCTGAAAACGTTAGAATGAGCATTGCAATCTACATTACTAGGGCCGAAAGCCGACAGGTCTTTATTGCTGTGAAAATTACTACTCTCGAAAACGTTTGGATCGTGATCGATGTCCGGCTGCTGCAAGCTTGTAGGCACCCTCCTGCTTAGTAAACAAGAATCGATTATTAAATGTTTGTTGTCTAGGGTCTTAATTCTTGAATTATGTACTGATTGACGCGTGGTACAAAAGCGAGCAGTCTTGCCAGGCCTAGCAGTCTGTGATGGCATGTCCTTCTCAGGACCACAAAATGGGTTATTACGCCGCCAGTGTTACTCGCCTTAAGGCCTGACGCTAAATTGGTCGCTACTGAGAGCAGGCATGAAAGGCCGTAGGAACGAGGGATCCGAAGTGAACACCCCGAATTGAAGTGGTGTTATGAGCAGGGGTGAATGTGGACACGAGGGAAATGCAAATGATGGGGTGGTTGGGAGTGAGGATTGTCCTATCGGATCTTTGAAGTTCAGCATGGTATTCATAGTAGTGGATGGTGTGGCAGTTTATGTATGACAACTTTGTTACACGGTTACATATACACATCACTGAATTGTCGAACGTGTAACAAGTTCAGTAATATTTGTGGTGTCGTCGTCTACTATTGCGGCGTCACGATGACCCACGAGTAAGCTCGAATTTTGGACTCAGCTAGTTGAATAAGATCAAAAAGAGGGAGAAGAGGACGGGTTGTGGATAGGCATGCCGTACACTAGTTATCGGACTGACATAATTACTGAATAGGTCATGACTAGTTAGCCATGTTCATGACGTTAGTCTTTACAACCGACTTCGCTTGTGTGTTATACAATTTGTTGTCTAATTGCTCCCAAAATCACCCTAACGCTGCTTCCATTCGACCAAATTACTTGCGCAACTCACTAGGTAAAACGAAACGCATTTCGCGGTTATATTAGGCAATATTCAGAGTGTGGTGCGTCTGATGGCCCACCAAAGTTATCCTATTTGCCATTGTAATTGCTTGATTTACTCTGAATCCCTAGAAATTATCCATCCACTGCCACACCATCCACTACTATGAATACCATGCTAAACTTCAAAGATCCGATAGGACAATCCTCACTCCCAACCACCCCATCATTTGCATTTCCCTCGTGTCCACATTCACCCCTGCTCATAACACCACTTCAATTCGGGGTGTTCACTTCGGATCCCTCGTTCCTACGGCCTTTCATGCCTGCTCTCAGTAGCGACCAATTTAGCGTCAGGCCTTAAGGCGAGTAACACTGGCGGCGTAATAACCCATTTTGTGGTCCTGAGAAGGACATGCCATCACATACAACATCAGTGAAGAGTGAAATCAGAATGTTGGAGCTTCCTCTGCACAGTTATTTTAGTCAACGATCATGTTATAAACGAATTGCTCTTTTTCCATCTTGGTCACTTCTGATCATGACAACTACTCTGTTAAGGACCCGAGAAGAGTAATGTATATTGAAGCTTTTAGCAGAATCATGGAACAAAACTGCCTTCAGGTCTGCGGATGAAGGAATACTGATATCACCAAGACTGACCAAACAAACACAAACACTACTTCAGTGATTAACTATGCATATGGAACAGCTACAACTGATCATTGACAATGAAGCTCTCAAACTTATTAATTTATATGAAGAAACAGGTTATTAGTTGCCATTAAAAGGCATGATAGTTCAGTTATGAATGTGGTACGAGAAGATTGTTTCGCGACTATGGATCCAAAGCCCATTTGTGTTGCATATTTTTAGAATCTACTTAACAGATTAACTGCCTCATTTCAAGGACTTCTGAATGCAGTCACAGACAGAATTTATATAGGCACAAGTCATCTGGACGTGTGAAACAAGACAAGCTTATCTTGCATTGGCTATGGCTTTGCTTGATAAATGCCACCATAGCTAGGAGGAGAGTGCAGGAAAGTTCAGGTGGCTCATTCAGAATCCCATTAAATGCCCATTAAACAGTGACATAAATTTTCCATAGAAAGCTACAATGCACTATCCTAAACTGAATATCGATTCTGCCTGTGCTTAAGGAGCACTGGATTTGTGTAAAAGAAGTATTAATGAAAAGACGTAGAAAGACAGGTATGAACAACGGCTTGGGATCAAAGAGAGTTGCTGACAAGGAGGCGGTGATAGTCACTGAGATAGGAGGGGGAGGACGACGACGAGCTGGTAGGGGCGAGGCTGTTCCAAATCTGTCGGGCGAACTCGAACCATTGGAGCTCCGTCATGTTCGAGCGGGAAGGTGTAGGGTGATGTCTTGGAGTGGAGAGAATGGCCTCCTGCAGCAAGTAGGCACACTGCGTGTACGTTGGGCTACCGAAAGCAACCTCACCTGCATAAACAAAACCCGCTCATCCCTCTACCTATTTGGTTTCAATGGGCGACATTAAAAGGAAATCAGTGCAAAAAAACATCTCCAGAATTTCGTTTTTGTTCATAATTGATGGGTTACCGTAAGGATTATCAAAAGCAAACACACCAACCCTTCATTGAACACTGGCATTTTAGGAATGCATATAGAGATTACCGTTTTAGCTCATTTGTCATGCGAAGTTCTAAATGCCGTTCCAAAACATGTTAGTGCTAATTATTACTGACTTGTACTCGTGCACTTGAAAGCAAAAGCAACAGAACCATTTCAAGTCAGCATGAATCCAAATATGCAAGTTTCTATACAGACCCTTTTCGTTAGTTGCAGGAAGAAGGAAGAGACGAGGTGAGGAGATCGACGCAGAAGGCTCAAGGTGAGTCTTGCGACCCTCTGTAATGCGCCGTGAGAACTCCCTGAGGGCTGCCACCCGATCCTCGCCATCAAAAACCTTCCCTGCAGTGCACTTAGGTAACACCTTCGGGATCGACCCTGATATAGGCGTGACGGCAGTAGTGGCGCAGGGCCTCTCTGCGCCTCTCCGAAGATCCCGCGTTGCCCCGGTTACCATTTCCAACTCCTCACAACACTCCGCTATTATTTCCGCCTCTGTTGCCTCCATGGACGCTTCACTCTTCATCGCAGACCTTAAGTAAAAGTCTTGTGTTGGAAAAAAGCATGCCATGGATTGAGAATTATTCAAAAAGTCATGCTCACATTTCACGCTTGTTCTGCTCCTCAGTAAAATCGAGTGCCGATATCAGCTGTACCTCACCATCTGCAGAGAGAGAATGGGTTCAAATTTACCACACTGCATATTGTTTTTAAAGGCCATTTGATTGGAGCAAGTAGTGAAACTATGGACAAATAAGAAAGAAAATTTGTCCGGCTTTCCAGTGCAGGTGGAGTGGGATGATAAAACTAATATCGACCGAGGAGATTCAGCACACATTTTGCCAACCCACTCATATCTACGTTGGATGTGGTTGTTGTGGTGGTCGCCACCTGTTGCTTCTGTTCATGAAGACGCCTCTGTCGAGAAAGTACGTGGCGTTGGAGAATGCGAGGACCCATTTTCACCAACGAAGCCAGTTGAAGACGTGAAGGGAATGCCTGGGCAAGGAGGCGTCGATATGCCTGCAAACGATCGTCAGAAATGCGAGGATTTACGAAGGCTTCCACCGGCGCACAGTTGTAGACGTGCACCAGACTCGCCGTGTAATCCGTCAGCCCTAAGGATAAAGATTCAAGGATGGAAGATACGTCTTCAAATGTGAAAAAAGGAAAAGTGAACTAAATTCATGCTTACGCAGCAATTGATTAACAAAGTTCCGCACTTCCGCCTGTTCCACTACCTCTTCAACGGCACCCATCCCCGTCCGTGAGGCGGCTGCAGCTGCAGCAGCGACCACGACGTCGGGAGAGGTACAGACTTTAATGGCCGCAGCAGGGGTCTGGCCGAGACCTGTTTCATTCGATTCAGGCGCCTCATTTTCACAGGCTACACCACCTTCTTCCTCCTCCTCCACGACCACTTCCACCTCCTCCTCCATCACTGTGACCCCTGGCTTCGCTACCTTCGTATCCGCTTTACCGGACTCCGCCGGTGCCGTCACTGGAATTGGATGAGGCTGTCGTCGACTGCCTTTTGGAGCGGACGAATTCCCGTCAAAGTTAGGAGTAGTAAAAATATCGTCAATCAAGATCAAGGGCTTCCAACCGAAGGCACGGTCGATCAGACGCAAAAGGAATGGGTTGCTTAGGTTGTCCTGCACGCATACGACCACGTGGCACACACTCACGAGGAAGGAGACTAGCTGGAATGGTACAATTAGTATGCACTACATGTTGACAAAAACACAGACAGTCACAAAATCGTCCAGCGTTTCATCATAACCCAATGTGTCAAAATTAGACCCTCAATGAAACCCTTTTCTTCCAAAACATTCAGTATTTAACCAGGCGACCAAACCACCCACTTCTAGGCTATTGGTTTCCCCTGCATTTCTAAGTCTTGAGTATCTAATACTGATAAGGCAGCTGATAAGATTAGGAATGACAACCCGCCCACAACCGAGGGAGCAAATACCTGGAGCGAAGTGATTTCGGCAAAACCGTCAACAGACCACTTCCCTGAGGTTGAGGAGCCTCCAGTGACCTCAACCACCTCCTGGTGCTCATCTCGCTGCTGTTGTTGCTTTTGGGTGCGGAGATCATATTGTGTGTGGAGGTCAGTGAGCGACCAATCAAGAAGTGGTTGAGTGTCGAGGATGATGATGCGATCCTGCGTAATATATATGTCCACTCCCGCAGTAGTTCTAGGGTAGCCCTCTACCAGAGATTCCAATGTTTGGACTGGGAAGGGACTCTCAAACGGGGGCCCCTCGACCAATCGGTTTGCAAACAAATTAGCTATAGAAGACTTGCCAACACCCTGAAAGAGTGGCAGAAATGAGGTAGAAAGTCCTAAAACTTGACAAGGTTTGGGGAGTTTTACTAACCTGGAGACCCATGACTCCGACGACAAGAAACCCAGAGTTCTCGATGAAACAGCCACGCAACTTTTGGTTGTCTTCGAACTTAAGGTTTTCATTGATCAATTTCAACGGTTCTGTCATCGGATCGTCGCAGAGGGCATAAAGCTCATCTTTGGAATTCGATGCAACAGCTGGGTCGACCAGGATCTCATTTGTGAAAAAGTCATATACACTAGATGCCATCGTTTGAGGCTTTGTAGTTGGCGTTGATGCACCTGACAATGAATGGACTAATGCCTCGTAAAAATTGTGTAACGAAAGAAGAATCACGAACGCAAAGAACGAGACACTAAGTTAGGGGTAAAAAATCCGTTAAAAGTTGGACCATCTTGGTACAAATCAAGCTAAAGCCTATGCTAAACAAGAACTTGGAGCAAAAAGAGCTAGGCACGGCTTTGAGTTTCCAAGTATGTCAACAACATCAAATATCTACAAGCTTGACACACTCCTCCAAGAATCCCGCTTACCTCGGTGATCGTATAAACATGTTTACGTCAGTGTTATAATGCGACGATAAACAGAGCAAAAAATATTCCAGCATAAAAAACCGCGGCTAAGAAATAAAGCATTCACCTTATCACATCCTTGCATGGTCACAGTGAAGTATCTCTTTAGGTGCATAAGCCTGCTTGGGCTTTTGCAAAGAAAATGTTGTCTTTGATAATATGACGAACCTGTATATTGCCTTAAAGAGAATTTTTCTTATTTGTATAAGCAATTTAAGAAACGGCGCTCTATTCGCAGCTTTTTGAGAATTCACTAAAGTCTAAAGTTTTCATGCTTGGGCACAATACATATATTTAGCGTTTTCAGCACGAAAGACAAAGAGAAGGCTAAGTGTAGATCAGAATACATGTACTCGAGATAGGGACGAAATGAGCTGCTGCCATGGCCGAAGGTTCAAGACGGCCGACCCAAATATGGAGGACCAACCAAACAGTCCAAACAAACAAAGCACTACTGTGTACTGTATGTTATATATATGTACACTTTTGGCGATCAGAAGCGTTAAGGTCACTTGTGCAATTCAAAGACCAGCTTACCCTGCGAAGGCAAGGCCGTCACCCAAATGACCGTAACCAAAACCAATGGTCGAAGCCGTAGGGCTTAGTTTGTTTGGTCTGGTGGTTGGTCTTCCGAGTACTTAGGTAGCTATCTTGGACATAGCTGCGTGGGCTGGCCTTTTGACCATAAGGGGAACTCCTTCCCTCCCTGTCTTGAGTAGATACATTTCACTCTGTGCTTAGCCTCCCTTCGTCTTCTAGGAGTGTTCAGGTCGCTAAAAATGGATCAAGGTACATTCCCTTGCTCGCTGTGTAGCTGTGATATGAGTTTGGGATGAGTCGACACATAATTCAGAGGTCCTAAAGGACTAAGCGCCGCTAGCACGACTGGAAACCCATGCCATGGAGTGAAAACAATCTGCCGAGGCCCAGCTACCTGCATAGTTAAGTAACCTGTAGGAGTCGCACTACACCGATTTCCACGGCGCAGTAAGCTGCCATCGACTCCATCAGCTGGGGTCCGCAACCAAGGCAGGATCCGGGACCTTCACCAATGCACTTGGCGTCCTTGGACGGAGCCCAATGTCATCAAATATCCCCGCCTCATCACCCTTTTCAGGATCCAAATCAAAACCAAATCGCGCCATGAGACCCCCTGGGGACTAAACAAAGCAATGCCCGGGTCCCATGAATATGCTAGGCGAACGGAAGATAGGACTGCTGGCATCTCACAAAGGCGAATTATCCAACCGAGTTTCCGTAAACGAAACCGGGAGTTGGGCGAACGCCAAACACTTCATCTATTTACAATAAAATACAAATTCTTAAATTTGACCATGATAATGAGCACAAGGGATAAAGTATGGTTTCACTGATTGTGATGGTACTGAAATCAATCAAATTCCCTCAGATCCAACGATTTAGCTCGATTCAGAAGCACTTCTTCCAGCTCCTTGATCTGTCGCGTTAGCTGTCGACGAAGTTCCACTTTCTCCCGCAAATTACTCTATCCATCACAAGAAATAGTGACCAGTTTAATTGCCATTGATGTTCACAAAAGTACATACCATTTTTGTGGATTTGGCCTGGAGATCCATCTCGGCCCGTCGCTCGTTTTGTTCATCATTCAGAAACATAACGCGCTCGTCCCGCCTAAAAGTTTTGATATTGTAGGGAGGTCAGTCAGTAAACTGAACGTTTAAAAAGCATCAACAGTTGCATCTTCTCTAGGAATTAAAAAGGCAGGTTTTACCAAAAGAGAAGTCTACATATTGTTTTCATGTTGATAATATTAATAAACAAAGATAATAAAAAAGGTCACCGGTTTTCAAGAGTTGAGATGAGGAGGTCCTGCAGTTCGACCTCTTTCCGTCTAACCTCGCATCTCAAATTATTCCTCTCAATCCTGTTTTGGCGTGCCTTCTCCAAAGCGGCGTCAATGACCTCCTTAACAATCTTGGCAGAAAGACGGTACAATAATAAGTTATTTGGAAGGGGCGCGTATTCTTAATCCGATTCATCACAAACCAGCGCCTCCAAACAGGATGGCTCCAAGACAGAACTGATTATCCTGTCGGAGCACAGAAACTTATCGATGCTTATTGCCTTACGAAACCAAAGCCTGATTCCTTAAACCTTTCGCCAGATGTTATTGGTTCAAACGTATCGGCTTTTATTGAACGTGCATTGAGGTACGGAAAAATACCCATTAAAATTTGCGATTGGTCGCTTCTACCGCATTCTGGTTGCTCTTTTTGAGTATTTGTTCACGTTCTCACACAGCTTGAAGTGCTTCACCTGGACGATATCGAAATCGTTGCTAGGAGGATGACGACACAAGGTAGTCATCGTTGAGAAATCACATACCTGCTCCTTCTGAGCCTTGCGAGCGGCTGCGAGTGCACGAAGGTGTTCGTCGTGACGAAGGCAGAAATACCGGTCAAGTACCTCCCAACACCGAAGCTGCCGCATCTCACTGAGAAAAAGGCGTTGAGAGGCTCGAGAGTCCCGTTGCCTAAGCATTCGCTCCGCATCGGCCGTCTGGCGCTTCATCAGCTCTATGCGTCGCCGTTGCCGATCCGCTAACTCCTCCAACCGCCGCTCCGCACGAGTCCGTCTGGACGAAGAGGCAGCAGCCCGTGTGGTGTCCAAGAACAATTCTACGCAAAACACAGGGCAACGAAACCTCCATGCTGCCCACTTTAGTTGTCAGCTTCTCTTCGAATGCGACCATATCCCAAAATCAAATGCATTTTTGTAACCAACCCAATGTAAGTTTGTCTCGCCCAGGTTAAGTAGGTAGGAACGTATGTCCATCAATTAAGCCAGCAGGCTAGCCACACATTTGGGGTGATTTTCGGACACCTACAGCAAGTCTAGCAGTAATATGAATAACAGTGAGAATGGGGGACGGGAAACATAACGTCCCCTCTGTTGCACCAGTAATTTCATGGTGTGGCAGTCACAAACCATTAAATTCCCACAACCACATTACTGCGAAAAATAGGAACCCTACTTCATTGGTAATGCTATCAAAACTAGATTAAAGCATTTATTCACTTCTCTATTCAGCGCAAGGCAGTAAAATGATGCCGGGTTATCACACAAATAGGTATCAGTGAGTATCCAAGCGCCAAAAACACCGTTAGCCGTCTTTACAGCCGCGCACTCTACTGTGGACTAGGGCGTTTTTGGAAGGAAGTTTATGCTTGATTCACTCACGGGTTTATTCCTTTTGTAATTATTGGAGTGGTCCCATTTATGTTAGCAGACAGATCATATTTTTAGAAGAGTCAAGTGAAGATGGGATATTATGAGCCTCCTTCGTCCTAGTGAATTCGATCGTACGAATGATGGTAACCTTTAGTAGGCAATCAAGTATTATTAATTCACAAAAAACACAGACTCAAGCATATTTCTCTACCACAAATCTGAAAAAATAACCGATTCTCAAGCAAAACAGAGGGAGTCCAGTTCAAAAATATTTTTCTGTTTTTTTGCATATTGTTTTTGAAAACTGCTACTTCTTGAGCGTAACCAAGTAATGTTATGGTAAGAGCTATGTGAAAACCTCGGAAGCACCTTTGTAATGGATAAAGGAAAAGAAACTAAAAAATTTCAATAACACAGTGTACAAATGAGGCAGCACATTCAAAGGTCCTTCCGAACTGACAAAAAGGCCGCTGAGGTGTGGGTCCCGGAGCAATTCTATGCCTTTGCCAATTTTGCTAAGCGAAGATACAGTACAGCACCATGCAGAGAGTATTTGTTCAAACACAGAACTGCTACCCGTATTTGAAATTAAAAACAGGTGCTTGATATCTTACAGCACAGAGAGTGCGCGATTTGACTTGTTATTTTGCAATAATCGACCGGAACTCACGTAGTTTAAGTGCGATGTAGTTCCGCGTCTCCCTAGAGAGCTCAAACAGATCCAAATGTTTCAGCAGCTCTTGGAGGAGTATATTGGCGTCTTGGCTAGGCACTTCGCAAGATACGCTGCGCAACAGTCGCAAATATTGTTGCATTTTCGCACACAGGGTTGGGGGGAGCCCAGATCTTAAGCCTTGCCGCAGCGGCCTCTCAATCACTCGGAGAATTGATCGCGAAGAATGAGACGGGTCGGCTGAACGAGGCGCTATTACGCGTGGCACGTCAACCTACGAAAAGGTGGAACAGCCACGCGTGGACAACTTTATGTCGCAAGTTAAGATCAAGCCACTAACAACTTCACTCACAAACTTTACACGAGGTCCAGAGGCGTTGATACTCTTTGGAGGTTTGTCGGGCTCTACTTCAATTGATGGAGGAGGTGAGGTTTCATTCAAGTCAGGGGGAAACATTTCCGCAAGTTTGCAGCTTAGGTAATTCAAACGACTCTGTTCTAGAGCGGCATCCATTTCTGATCTTGATTGTGGTACATTTCCTGAACTTTAGAGCGCAAGGGAAAACATTGACTGCAATTCATGTCTGCTGGTATCGTCAAATGAATAATTAGACAGAGCAAGAGAATAAATTACCACTTCAGAACTACCAAAGCTAATGCTAGTTTCAAGCTTATAACAGACTGGTAAACTGAGAAAAGAAGCAGATTTATGTCAAGGGGTGTAAGCAATCGTTAGATCCCAAAAGTGGGCCAAGAAATCGACAAATCTGTATCAAAACAATCAGACTCGTCATGAACTAAGAAATGCCCACCCTTCGCTTAGCTTATGATCAGGAGAGTAAACATTGGGGATCCCATTTGCATCTACGCAAAGCTCGAGAATTTCAAGCAAATTGTGCAGATTGAGCGGATCACAAAGCACAAGAGAATCAACACTTATATGGTCAAGAGGAGCATCGAGATAATCTGACAACCATTGAAGGATACACCTGAAGCGCTTGCAAGCTGGCTGGTTTGACGTCACTACAGGGGTTTGAAGTAATTAAGCCGACTAAAATTACCATAATTCGGCGATATATAACTGAAGACCTCTTCGAAGAATTCAATCCCGATGTCTTCAAGCGAGGAAATGTTGTGTTTTATGCCAATTTTATTCTTTATGCAATTCGACAATGCTAAAACCTGTCCCGGCCCTGGCGCAATCGACATAATCACGTGAATTTGAAAGTTGCGTTCAAGGCTACAAGACGTTGTAGTAACACTAATGTAGGTAACTTAACTCATTGATATTAAGCTGAATGTTCATTGCGTTCATGCAGCACAATAAAGTTGTTTGCAATTCGAAGGCACAATTATAAAGCACCTACTACAAATCTGCTGACTGTAACTGCACAGCTAAACTTTTTTCTCATTTAAATGTCTTCCCCAATAAAATGATGCTAATCAGGTGAATAGAACCAGCCTCATTTTTACAAAGCTATTACAGTGCTGATATTGCTGCTTACGGTTTAGTACCTAAGCTTCAGAACTCGAGAGCCTCTGTTTTTTTCATGCCCATCTTCTCTGCTTTGTCGTGCACCGGCTGCAGCAAACGAGACCACCGCCGAGCCTGAAGAAGGCAAAAATAGCCGCTTTAGTGACCATAACCCAGACTGAGAAGTAAATAAGCAGAGAATGTCTTATGCTAGCCCATTCTTTTAAAAAACAAACCGCGATTTATCGTGTTGAGCCTGACGCTATTGTGATCACTGAAACAGATTGTTTTTGCTCAGCCTTTAATAATTGGAACAAGACTATTTAAATGTTTAGCAGCGTATTGGTTTAGTAATTTGGAAAACAGTTCCCGTAAAAGCATCGTCATTTTGCTGGCAGCTGAATTTAGATTTGATTGAGTTGCTGGTAAAAAGTTATTCCTGAGGATGGGCAGAGTGCTTTTTAAGGTTGTGTGCTTTATATATGTAGCGTGAGGAGCATCCTAGAAGCCGAAGGAAGGATAAGCATAGGGCAGAATATGCATGTTCAAGAGAGCGAGGAACGGAGCTGCTGGCATGGCCGGGAGGCCAGTCCGCACGTCAAGGTCAATGCCGTCACCCTCGTCCAGGAAGGCCAGCCAGCAGTCCAAGCGAACAGAGCATTACCACGTAAGGAAAACACTAGGTTTGCAAAGTGCATATGAAACAAGCTAACTTATGCATTGCAAACTTTCCGTATTTCTGTGATTTTAAATCGTTTCAGTAAGCGCACGTATTTGGTCCTATTTTTAACCAAAGTGAGTAATGAAGTGACCATTCTCTTTCTGCTAGTGGAATGATGTGAGTGCTGGGGTGGGCATTTCCTCCACTTTGTGAAACTCTTGCTGTGGTACTGCATTTCAATCGACTCCGGTGAGCAGGACCATTTGTTCGCCTTCTTTATTTTTCTTGATTTAGCTTTCTGTACCTTACAATTCGCCAGAACGAGCTTAAAGTCATCCAGTTCACTCTCTAAGGATATATTTTTAGCGGCTTTAGTAACACACTCGTTATTTGGAACTATATTTTAGGTAGCTTTTTTGGATAAAAGGCCACCTTTTGCAATGGAGCGTAAGCTGACTTGTGAAGGTAGTGTTAGTTGCAATCTTGTAAGGTGGAATGTGTCTACTTTCCAGTAAACCCATCTGCTTTAATTCGCGTTGACCTGGTAATTACTCATGCTCACAACTAGGCAGGCGCATCTAACTTCGCCTTGGAAGACCTAAGTACCACAAGCATAGGCACGGCAGTGGAGTTGACAATGCGTAAGCGCCGGCGTTGGACTGGGCTGCCCAATGTGGCCTGCACTGGCATGAGGCGAGGCAGGGGTGGTGCGAGGCCGCCGTATCCGATTGGGCACCGGAGCCACACGCCCACGGATGCGGCGCCCACATCCCTGCCAGTAGCCGCCCCCTGCATATTGCTCCTACATACTTGCATCTCTGTATATTAACAGCCGAGGCGTCAGCTAACGCTTGCCGATGACCGTCTCGTGAAGATCGTTCCATTTGGCGCATCAAAAGCTTTATTCTGATTGTGTGTCACAGGGTGGGAGACGTAAGTTGTGTCTGTTTAGTCCATTAAAGTGATAAATTTCGTTCCGAAGCTCTGTCTTCCTGTTCGACTATAGGTCCTCTTTGCGACGCCAATAAGTTTCGCCTGCTATTACTCCTCTGTACCGATGCCAACGGGATCAATTTTCCTCAGTGAATTTGTATAAAGAGGTTGAACGTTCAATGAAAACTTCAAAATAAATTCATAATTTGGGATTGTCGTATCGGTGCTATGGTCCATCCGTGTGATTCAAAACCCCCGTCTGCACTTTCCTGTGCTTCTGGTAAAGAGAGTCATGAAAGCCTGGCGTTAAAAATCAATCGACAATCAATACCACTCGCGCACACCCCTCTGTGGTGGCGTTGAGTTTAAATGCAGTCTTTGCACTAGCGTCAGCACTACACAACCACTTTGACTTAAAGCATACTGCAAGAAATCACAATTTGTGGGCTGATGGGCAGCTCATTTTACTGCAGAGTTAATTTAAACATCACCAAATGTAAGGCTTTGATGTCGTCAGCACACGGTCAGCTGTTCTTCTGCAAATAATCGAGCATCCTCCCCCATCAAATTAGTCTATCTTGCCATCTTTTTGCTACAAGCAATCGTAGAGTCACAATCCGCGCTAGGTTTCCCGCACTTCACTGAATGGTTTCAATAGGGGTGCATTTTTCAAGTTCTTAAATTATTCCCTGTCCTTACAATATGAACATGCCTTGGGAAATTCGACTGAGAAGATGCAGTTCCTTGAAACAAAAGCTGAAGGGATGAGTTTAAACTTCACGTGAACATCATGAATGCTGTGGCTACCCATACAATTAAGGGAGGTCAATGGTTTGATAAAATGATTGTTACTTTCATCGCATAAGAAATAGACGCGTAATATTAGCATTGAAACTTTAAATGCATTAAATTAGTGTGACTGGTCTACAGCACCTTCTTTGATTCAACCTGATTGCTTCAACCTCCCGCCATTGCAAATATTTCCCCACTTTGTTGAAGGAAATTTTATGCTGTTCCTCGTCTGCATGCGATTGCATAAAATTATACGCGATGGAAGAAGGCTTCGTTTATCGAAACGTTTGCGAAACTCCCAAAGGAGATGCATTATTCACATAAACGCAACTACTGTACGCAACCGCTTCCATTAAAATTTCTTTTGTTATTTAAGCATAGTACAGGTATTGCTGAAAGCCAGTTAAATGAACAGCCTCGCGCGTCTCGCCAGCATTGGCGTCCAATGTGACTACAAGCCTAATAAGGCTGGAACACGTTGGGTTGCAACTTCGGTTTTAAGTCTCAATTTCTTGCCTCTTTTGGGTAGTAATTGACTGCCTGTCGGTTATTTTTTAGGTGTACTTGCTGCATGGCCGTTTCGCTTCAGGTCAATTCGTCATCTGATTAGCCCAGTCAGCAACGTATTTAACCGAAGGAAGGATGAGTGTGAAGAGAGTCAGGTAAGGTGGGAGATTAAATGCCGAGAATTCAATGCTATTAACTGTTATATCGAGGTGCAACTTCAGGCCAAGGGTGGTCCAGCCACTTACAATGCTTACAAATTTGCAGAATGGTGTTACTCATAGCCCCTTTTGTTTGCATATGTTTACACCCACAATGAGAAAGTAAATAGTGACGTCCATTACGCACTTAGCAACGGGGTTTTAGCGTTTGCTTTGCACCTTGCCAACTCTTCCACCATATAAACAAATGCTCTTGATTAATGTCCTTCCTTGGCCTAGCCGTTATCAAGATGGCAGACTATTGTGATACTACTGGCACTGAACGATGTGGGGTGAGAACTTTTATTGTGGGCGAAGGCTTAACACTTACGGATGCTCCCGTCTGCAAGGGCCTTCACAGACATTGCGTCGATGGACTATTCAGCGCCTTACTTGTGGGATGTTTGAACTACAGATTCGGTTAGAAGATGGTCAGATGTTTCGAGTTTCGTAACCATCCAAACTGTGGTTATCCAGATCTCACTCATTGGCTCCATCCTTGTAAATATTTTACCAGCGCATAGTACGTATGGCGGGCAAGTACATCGAAGAATTGAATGCTTCACCAGATTAGAGAAGCGTTTCTACATGCGAGAAAATGCAGGCACATTGAAACAAGCATAAGTGCAGTGGATGACTGTCAAAATCAGCATAGGAAACAGTCAGTTTAAAGGCGACAAATTAAATT
Source organism: Taenia pisiformis (assembly GCA_023968675.1). Lineage (NCBI taxonomy): Eukaryota > Metazoa > Platyhelminthes > Cestoda > Cyclophyllidea > Taeniidae > Taenia > Taenia pisiformis. The sequence continues at coordinate 3,434,828 of CM043736.1, forward strand.
CGAAGAGAAGCTAAGTTGTCAACTTCTACTTTTATCAGAATATGCCATAACATACGTTCATTTGCGGCCTTTGTCCAAAAGGATATACCATGTTTTTCTACCTTTCCATGAATCATGGCTCAAATCCTCTGCGATGGACTTTCGTCGTTTTAACTCTCTCAAGTAGCTAAGCGTGTCGACTCCGTTTGGGTCTGACGGGTTAATGGTTTCGTCCCAAGGGCTTTTTTCGCAAACAGCCCTCTCCTTGACAGGGTGGTGCAATCGCATGCTATGTCAAACAATGTGCTGTGTTGAGCGAATGATGCTACACTGAACTACAATGATTGCGGCATGAGAGCTGTAACCGTAACTCAAATCGCCCCGTTAAAAGTGTTTGAATTAAAAGTCCATGGCCGAATAAGCATGTAATGGGTAATGTTGTGAGTCGGGATTGCATAAATACGTCAGAGAGGCAAAACGTTTTGTACGAAAATCCTATAGACACGGTTCTTTGTGCACCTCAGAAAGTGTTTACTTCTTCCATGATAATTCTTCAAAGTTATTTTTGAGGTGGTTTGCTTTACGAGGCTACTCGATTGCTGAGAAAGGAATTGGATCAATGAAATTGCGCAGCTTCGATCCTATAATAGAAGGCCAGTCTGCAAAACAACATGAACCCGATTCAAGCAAGTTATTTTTAGCCCTGTGCTGCTTCAAAAATTAGAGGTTGGGCCCCTTTATAAAATACCCAAAATCATAATGATCGGAACCCTCTCAAAAGTACCAGGTTAAGAGAAATGTAGATGCAACACTTCTTTGCACTACCATAGCAACTGAATTCACCTCATGAGCTTGCCTGGAAAACGTTCTCACTAGGATCCATGACTTAATAGCGCTTTGCCATAGTGCTTCCATTGCAGAAAGTCTTTTTCTTGCAATCTATAGCTAAAGCTGCGTTGATGGATAGTAAATGCCTCTACAGGTTTACGACTTGAGTCGTGTTCGGCGTTGCAGTCATCTGTCCATCAAATCGAATGAGGAAACCTTACAGTGTAGGGTCATTTTTCGACAGAGTAATGACCATTTAACGACTGTTAGCTCGTTGCGATGTTATCGAATAACATTAGCTCGTTAGAAAGGTAAATGTTGTTTAAAATGTTAATGAAATGGCCCTCCGCCTTTCCAGACCATCTGTTTCGGTGACATTTAACATTCAGAACTGGATCTGAGAACAAATTCCAGCAACCTATCATCAACCTCCGCATCTTTATCGACCAATAGCGAGTGCCGTAGCTCGGATTGGTAACTACCCTCACCATTAGAGACCCAAAAGTCGCGTGGACAGACACAAGCATGGCCTTCATCGTTTTCCAATGGCACCGCTCCACAGCAGTTTTTCCGAGGCGGGGGGATTCTATATAAACGCGAGCCTCGCACAAAGGTTTCTCTGTATCATTGTGCTCCTCACCGACCATGCCTAGTCGCGACGAGGTTGAAGCAGCGCTTAAGAACAGGGCCAGTGATGGAAAGATCAAAGCCGAAGATGTTCTCGCCTCCATTGGCAGCTTGGGAGTATCCACTGACGCTGTCAACCGCTACTTGAAGGATCACAAGGACTCTGAAGGCATGGTGGACCTTGTTGGTGCCACCAAATTCATCTCCTCCCTTTAGATTTGTCACATGGTTTGCGGGAGCCTTTCGGAATACACCATTTTTATCGTCACGTTTTTTTCATCATCGGAGAGACCATGACGGCTTCCTATTTAACGTTCGGGTGCAGTGTAGGGTCTTTGAGTCTCTGCCTTAATTCTTGTATTTAGTTTTTGGCAGTCTACTCGGTTGGGTTTCGCCACTGTAGTGGTTAGCGCCTTAGAAGTTTAAAGTAAATGGACTCAGCCTAAAGCTTTTGCCAACAAATTGAGAGGGGATTGTTAAGCTACAGTGGGGTGCAGGGGTGAAGACGGTTCTTACTCTTCTGCCTTCCACGCTGGCCCGAATGCGCATCAACGTAAGGCCCTTTTCGCAATTAGGTTTGGTTTCCAATGTGGGCGAAGTTAAAAGCCATCGCTGTGGATTCAGGGAATTCGAAAGCATCGAGTTTATTCAAGATCTAGAGTCTCGCAATTAAGCACTGTTTGGGCCTCACGTACACAAAAAATTTGTGGCATGGTGAGGAGTTTGTAGCTGTCAATTGTAGCAGCGCTTTTTGGGTTTTGCTTGTACCCGAAGTAGGTTCAGGTCTGCTGACTTACAAAGCCGTCATGAATGGATGAAATTAAGGAGTAAGAGGTATGGGATCGTTTGTAGCAAACGAAACTTGCCCAAATTTCGAAGTTTTCGTCTATAGTGAAATTTGGACACGTTAAGGACCATCATCATTCAACTCTTTTGATCACCATAAGTCTAGTTAAAATCTAATAATTATTGATGGTTTAATTTAAATGCTTCAATTTCAATGACCAAGGCGACGAAGCCTAACGCAAGGGGAGAGGATTAAATGGAACATCTTAACTTAATTCCAAAGTGGAGAAACAAAATCAGGTACATCAGTTACTTACTTACCCAAATGATATCGCCCCTCTGGGCCACAAACTCATCTGACTGCGGATGTTCTGCATCACTTATCGGGAAATCACAGCCTTGATTCCGAATCATTTTTTAAGTTTATGCAACCACATAGATAGCATGAGCGATCATGATCTAAACTGGATGATGCTTTCTAAAGCAGAGAAGGAGTGATCAGCAAGTGACTGTCAGGTCACGTGATATGCGCAGTGCTGGGACTGGGCCGGAGGGTGTCTGGCCAGGACGTAGGACCGTTTGCCTACACCAGAGGACCGGTCTGGCCAAGGCTTTCCGTTACAGGCAATCACCAAGACCAAAGGCTACGGGTTATGAGTAATGTCAGCCCCAAATGAAAAACAGTTCCTTTCAAAGGTTTAGCTCGCACTAATGCTAACCTGCCGTAATCATTTTTATTCATCTCCGCTTATGCTATAGTGTAATTTCGTTACAGTTTGAAAGAAAGAGACAGGACTCCAATACCCGAAGTTGTGAAATTTACCACATTTCACTTCGTTACGCTACCTCTGCGAAAGGTAACTACATTTTAGAGTGGAATGACTTTCATCGTGAACCTCCATTTCAACTTGGAGTATGGTAACTGGAATGCTTTTTAAATTAAAACTTTACAAAGTTCTTTTATTTGAACTGGTCAATACCTCCTTTGCTCTTAGTTGTTTCATGAAGTTAGGGCTTAATGGAGTCCTTCTGTTCAGATTTTTTACCTAAAGCATTTGAATAGAATGGCATCCTTGATCATTTGCTAGAAAATATGACCTTTGTGGATTCTTCTTAACAAGTGACCTGCACTTAACTCAGCAAGCCAGCAACGTAGGCCTCAATCCACAGGACTTAGGTTGGTAGTCTACCAGCTCATGCAACCGTTTGCAATCAGGCTAAATGCATGTTATGAGCACCCACTTAATGAAGTTGCGCACCGATTTGAAATAGCCATGAACGGGATTGAAGACATTGAAAACTAACTAACTATCAGATGAGGTGTAAGATGTTCAGATAGGTGATACGTCGGAATTCCCGCACTCATGTTTAGCTAAAGCATTTGAAGCTTCGTTTTTAGTGGATCCTAGGGGGAAACATGCAGTGAAATGGGGTGCAAACGGTCATGGAAAATTTAGGAAATGTGTCGATTTTGGCGATGCCTTTTGGAATGTGTGCGCCCCTTACCACGATGTGTGATGATCTTAAGACTTGACAAGTGCTTTGCAAATATTGACTGAATCCTCTGCGTTTGAACTCTAATTCATGGTAGTGGAAACTGTGGAGAATGGGGGAGTGGTGGATGTGCCCTCTCTCAAAGGCTTTGCGTTGATTTCTCCTAATCATTGGGAAGCGAAGATGCTGAATCAAAAAGCAGCCATAAGAAGACACAATTTGTGAAATATTTTCACCAAGCATCCGTTTTATCTAACTTCTGATAAAACTAGGGAATGCCCATCGCTTCAGAGGGTCGAAGGCGTCTGTAACAGTATAAGGTATTGTGCTCAAAGACGCCCAAAATTTTGAAACCCGTGGAAGACGCAGCCTTATAAGGCATGAGTGGTTAGATGAGAAGTAAAATAACCAAAAGGGGGCTGATTTCTCACGCATTTGACCAAATCAAACCAGAACCCAGTGCAGAGTGTTTAGAACAATTGAATGAAGACGATTATTCTACTCGGATGTACAGTTAGATTTCATTCCCAATTGTGCTTATTCAGTTGCGTGATGCGATCAATTTACAAGTGGTTAGGTTGCCACCGAGGAGAAATAGTGGTAAGGTGCATGACTCAATCATCGAAAGGCTTGACAAAACTAGCGCGAATGGAGACGCACACCGCCTGAGAGCGACATCAGGGATGGGCCGAGGTACATACTGTCCCATTGTCCCAAAAACACTGAAGCGCATTCCTGACCATACAACATTCTCACGGAGGAGAACACGTTGCATATTCACATGTAAATTGACTTCAACAAATAGGCTAAATTGCTGGCGTGATAGAGAGATTTTCAGCCAGATAATCTTCCTCGACCAAGTTCCAAAATTTTTTGTTGAAACAAGCCGACTTTCCTACGACTCATGAGGGAGGGGAACAATGCTTACCAGCGCTTCACTCAGTGCAACGATGCTGATGGAGCAAGCTTAAAGAAATGTGAGTTCGTTGGTCTGCTCAATTGTTAATGCTATTTGAAGTGGATTACATGAGGATGACAAAGTGGGAGTCATAATTATTATTGGGGAATTGTTTCAACATTGAGTCTCGCCAACTGACCTAGCAGCAATTTCCATCACTACAAATCTCCTTATACTGTCGATGTACATAACCTTGTCCTGGCGCTCTCAGTAGAACTTGAAATAAAGGTCTCCTGGGGATGTAAAAGTACCAGAACATCATTGAAGCTGCTTGATTTTTAATCGAAAATTATGGGCTTAACCTCAGCATAAACACCTGAAAAGACCACGTCATCTTGATCTGACATGCTCCCCAACCGTTTATCTGAATGAAGCCAAACCACCCAATAGCCTCATGCGCTTTACAGACTCGCACTATAAACTAAACGGCAGGCGGAATTTAGAAGTAGATGCAGTAAAATCTGCTTTTATTAGTAATCTGCTAAACGTAGATTAATGGAATATCCCCGATATCCTCTGTTCATGAACAAGGGGCAAACCATTGATGCTTACCCCACGTGAAATCGCGTTTTACGCACTAAGATTAGTCTTGAGACATACTTACTCCTTTTTCTCACTACCCCTTTTGTAGTTCTGACTAACAGTGGATTTTTACCAGGAAACCTCGTCTTCTCAGAGCACAGGAAATACCAGGACATTAATAATGGATGGAGCGAGGATTCTGTGTAAGAGATGTATTGAAAGCCGGTCGTATCCGGGGATTGCAGCTCTCAGAAATCCAATCTGGCTGACTTCCGAAGTCAAGAATAATCCGCTAAACAGTCGTACTTGATGTAACAGACTACTAATAACAGAGTGAGCAACAAAATGAAAACGAGCAAACGACTTGTGTTGACTGACATGCTTTCATCGCATAGAGAATTAGTTGAAAAATCAGTAAAAGGATGGTGCAAATCACTTCCATTCAGAGGTGGCCAGGCCAAACCTATGACAATACAGCTGAAGTTGCTTTTGCCAGTTACGGTGACTGCACAACGCATAAGAGGAATGCGCGGTATTTTAGCACATCACGCCAGCAAAACCTTTAAGAAGTTTGACTGAGATGCATGCAACAAATGCAGGGACCAACAGCGGGGCAATTAAAATTCAACGAGCCGTTTCCTTGATTACCAGTAACTGAAAAGTCTTAATGTCGACAGTATGAATGGTGAACAACTTGCAATGGAAAATGAGCTTGGTTTAATGGAGGTAAAGGCTAAGAGCATCGAACTTCAGCGACAGTGAGGTTGGAGAAGAAAGAGATGATAATTTATAGCATCATGTAAAATAAGTGGCTCGCCAAATCACGCCTTGCCAGCCTTCGTTTCCGTCGCAAATACCGTATTATATAAGTAACTCTGACTAGGCAACTTCCCTTTTCCCCTCGACTATCGAGTACACTATCAACCATGTGAATCAAGCAATTCCATTGAGCTGCTTCCAATCTACCGACTAATTTGTAAATTTGACTACCAATGCATGATTCGACCGAGAGCGATTCGATCGTATAACTTTGGCTACTTCAGCGTCATTCACGCTCAGTGGAGCAAAGAAGCCGAGGCAGAAAAAAATACGGATTAATCACAACCTCATTAAGGGTTTCTAAATGAATCGAGTGGGGAGAATGTTAGTGAAGATTCCCTGCTACCATTAAGACCATGTGATTGAAAAGGAGCAAGTAGTACATTTAACTTATTTTATTCAAATTAGGCGATAATAGTAAAAATTTAGGCGAAAGAACTAACGAAAGGTAGACCAAAAGCTAGACGGAGGGGAACACGAGAGGACAATCGTATAATCTGGGAGTAAATGCTTGCAGGTTCAGTGAGTTAGACACAAGTCTAGAATCCCATCTCTTCGAGGAACACACACAAATCATTTTCGGTGAGTAAGGCATCTGAATTCCCTGTTATCGATTTGATGAAGATTTGCATGTCCTCCAGGGTGGCACCCTCCACGTTATCCTGCAAGACTCGAAGCAGATCCTCAGCCGAGACGGCGTTCTTCCGATCCAAATCGAGGCTTTGAAGGAATGTTCGCACTTCTGTTCCCCTACAAAACACGACGGATGCAGATTGAATAAAAAACAGCACACATATTTTCAATCATTTGCTAGTTAAATTACGTAGCCATGACATTAAGCTTTGTTTATTTAAATGCAATTTCAGTTACATTACTCACTGGATCATGTATTTCTACAGCTTACAATGTGCAGTAAGTTGGTTGAGAATTCCTAAATTGGCACACAGAAATCCTCATGTCACATTAAATCCGTAACATCATCTATTGCGTTTTCATGATTCAGTTGTGCACAATGACCTCAACATATGTCCATTGGTGACAAGACCAGCCTTCAAAAGCTAGCTGGCAAAATAGCCGATTCAGAATTATCATTCACAGAAAGAATGGAATCACTTGGACTGACAGCGACCTTTGTTTAGCAACACAAATCGACTTGTCTACTTACGTTGGCATACTGAAGCTTGGGTGGTGGCAATACGGAGAGCACAGCCAAGGTCAATTTATAGGCGCGTGGTGTGGGCGCCAGCCTCGTGCTCCAAAATCAGCCAATCACAAAGGGCTTACGATTTTCTGTTCAGCGCGCGGTTGCAACGATCTGCTTAGGCTTGAGCGCGAGACTTTGAAGAAAAATACGTGCACTATCATGCCTTAAGCCAGCCCACTACCGGATTTTATAACCAACTGAAAGGGTGTTTTTTAAGCACAGGAGGCCACCAAACTATGTTCGTACAGCGAAACTATTGCTTTATGAAAGACTTTAAGACTTGTTTCATTGCTTAAAGCCTTTTTTACAATAAAATTGTAGGAATGTCTAATGGATAACTCGGGCCCAGTAATGTGATGCATCGCCGTCTTATTAGTGGGCGAACTGAACAGGTAGCCACTGATATTCAACAATGGAATTGTGGATCATCGAAAAATGTAAATATTTGACTTATACGCTGCGACGTTGGGAAGGCAAGCTGCTTCCATATGAGGCACCTTTTTCTCATTCCATAACTAGTTATGTGGAGGTGGGTTAACATGACAAATCGTTCCTCTAATGCGTAGTAACAGAGCCTTGGCTTTCGCTATTGGCGTTAAGCACGATAACAGCGAGGCAGATCTAAGTCAATGATGTTACGAGAGCAGAGACATTTTAAGTCGAAGTCACAAAAGGGCATAGTTAATAAATCGGTGCTTTCGGTTGATTTGTACTGTTCAGTTAAGCCTAAGCATAGGTCTTAATGAGGGGCCGCAGTATTGAAAGCCAACTGAAAATGGATAGGTCGCGAGACGTGTCGAAAAGATTGCAGCCCAACTACCAATCACTAGGCTGTCAAATTGCAATGTATAAAAATTATGATCCTCTCTGTGTCTCATTACAAACCGCTCAACTCAAAGGTAGTTAAGCATATCACGCAAAGGTCACGGCCGTTTATTCGGGATGCTCCGAATTTTTGAGACTACACGGGAACGGATTGTTTGGAACATGTGACACTCAAATGAAGTGTTCTGAGGTAGCAGGAGGTAGAACAATTGCATATGCTCAAGGATTAATAAAGTTCTAAACCAGAATTATTGGCTGTTGTGTTTCACTAAGAGCGCTATTTTGTAAGTTAGCTGATAAATGATGCACTGCTGAGTACTGCTACTCGACATTTAATAAAAATTAGGAACGAACGTAGGCGGAGAAGTGGGTGCCATGGCGCCGTCAGTTAAGAATACAAGGAAACGACGCCCCACGGCTTCGAGGATTGCCAGAACTGCCATTGCAATAACGTATTCACCACTGTCTCATTAACTCTACCGGAATTTCTAAAAAGGCAAAAGTTGTGGCAATTTGGGCAAAATAAGTAGTTTTCTAGAGTTTGAGAGTGAGATAACGTGTTTCTACAATTCACCGTGCCTTCTTGTGCCGCCAGCTTAGAAGCCAAATTAACCATCTAGTCCAGCTTAAAATACTTGTTATTGGCGCTTGTAACATTCAGGTTTATATTTACTCATTTTTAGGTCTAAAATTGAATCTGATGAGATGTTTGAAGGAGAATTTGCTCTCAGTGAATGATTTTTAAAGGAGTAGCGTTACACTTAGAAGACAGATGAGGTGTTTTTATTTTCCATAATGGAACAGAAATGCAAGCCTTAAAATGGGCTTTTCTATAGTTCCGCCTTTCCGTTAATGATGGAAGCATTTGTGTCTAACTTGCACATCATCCCATTGTGCTACCTGTGTGCAAGTAGATGCACATGCGTGCAACTCACAAAAGGACGAAATTATGACTTTGTGCTCCATTAACCATTAAGCTGGTTTCTAATACGCAAGTGCTTGTCATCGTTACTGGACTTGCTATACGCCCAGACTGATGAGCAGCTTCACATTGTTACAAGGTCGGACGCTGTGATGCCAATCAATTGAATGAGGGATCATCCCCCTCACCGGGACGGGAACCGAAAAATCAGAGGTTCACTTTGACGACGGGGTAAGGCGAGGAGTGGGTCACTTGTCTTGTCTAATCCTAACCCTAACTCAGCTCCATAGACCATGATTTTTAAATGGTTTAGCGAAGGTGAACGCTTCATGTCACGCCGCTAAGCAATTTTGATTGTCTTAAATTGTTTATGCCCCGTTATAATGCACCCATAACGTTATGATAGTTTTCTTTCTTGGCTACAGAATAATGGTGGAGGCAAAATCATAATCGCCGCCAGACTTGAGCATGCAGCAATTGGTTATCAAAAAAAGCAGCTTCTTCAACCCATGACCCTACTGATGATAGCAAAATAAGGCCTAAAAAACTGCAATTCATGAGCTTTTTGTAAGAACCCATGTTTAGAAGGTTTAAGTGTATCCCAAAAAGGCTCCATGCATGCGAGGCGGCAATTCTCTTGGCCTTGAAGTTGGTTTAGGCACAAAGCAATTGATAAATTAATTTTCACAAAGGGCTCAGTACTTGTTGGCCCTTCTCACCGAGCTCATTGAAACCATCAGGTGGTTCTGCGTGGGCGTGCAGGGGTAGGCGTTTCGATCCCTCCTCTTCACCATTCGCTGTTCCTTCTCGCAATGCTCTGTTTTTGAAATAACATTGCTGATCGGAACATGCTATTCGTATTTAAACTACGAAGAAATAATCTGGGGATTTAAAAGCTGATCCATTCCAGATGTCTGAAGGTGACACACAGCTGAGAGTAAAGTTGCTGAGTGGTTAAGCCACACATTGCCCTGACGGAAGAACAAGATCCTCAAATACAGTTCGTTCAACCTTATTTTGAGTCATTTCAAATGAACGCCTTTAAAAACCTGCCATTGCTAAGATATTTTGTTTGTTTGACCACCGGTCTCGGTTATAGTACGTGAAGTTGGTCCTCTGCGTCAGGGTCAACTTGACGCCAGGGGTTTGAAAAATTAAGAGCTACTGGCAATTTGTAGGTCGAATGAATGTCGAGATTTTGCAAGTGAACAAAAGTATCTAAGCCTGAATCCTTCGCCAAGCACGTCATTTGCGTGCTTTCATTTCATTGAGCTTTGATCTGGCAGCACCTTAGCATAAAGGGAGGCATGACTTCAAAGTTGAAAGAAAGACGTTATAAGTACTTTACTTGTTTTAATTGAGCTAGCTGATAAATTTATAAATATCAACCCCAGAATACCATTAGTAAGATGAGCGTCCGTACTGCTTGTGAATTCAACCAAAAATACAGGTTTGTGTGATCCACACACTCACAAATGCTTATAAAAGATTACGCGGTTTTGAAAAATGCAGGTAACATTTGAGCCTCCACAGTGCATTGCTCTTTTGCCATGCTCACCTAGTAAAGCGCTCTCTCCGGAAAGGTAAGCTCCTGGTGCAAAGCGCTGCAGAAAAAAATTACTCCAACACTACTCTACGGTATGATAAGCGGTTATAGGTTTTAAATCCACCATCCAATTCTAGATGGCAGGATAAAAGTAAAAGCGAACTGTCTGCCTGCCCCTTAAATATTTGATGGACTTGATTTGATACCTGCGATTTTTTAAAATATGATTAAGTGTCATTTAAACATGCCTTTTCTTTTTGTCAACATACCCAATGTACTCCTCCCTTCTAGCTTCAAATTATCCTTCAAGCAGATCACCTCCAGATGTGAATAGATAAAAAAGGCTCATCTGGGAAGGACTTTCAGTTTCTTAACAAAAGCCAGCGTAGATGCATTTTTTCAAACCATGCAGTTCAACTCCCATCCACTTTGCTCAGAGCCCCAGACCATAAAGTGAACATCGAGCTGCAATTAGTTCGAGACGGCGTCCGCGCTGATAAAATTAGGGACTGACAACAACGTGAAAGACTTGATGTGCATATCAGAGCAGGCCAATGTGGACAAAAAATTATAAAAGAGTTAATGCTTAAAGCTGAAGAAACCAAGAAACGGGAAGAACTAACATTTTAGTGCAAACGATGCACAAGGACTGATTAAAGAGGCAAACAGACAATGGGTACACACCATACATGCTATGAAAGCTCCCACTTGTAACTCGAACCCAAGAACCAGTGAGGATCATGTGGCAAGTTCACAAAGGTTAGGAATAAAATGCACCGATAAACCTGACGCTAATATCCTATGGCTTTTACTAGCATTGTTAACTATACATCGCGCCTTTAAAAGGCCAGCATCAATAGAAGTTGGGCTGACCTTCAAAAGGGGCTTGTTTTGATAACCAAATCAAAGCAACGCCACATAGAGACGCCCCATTTAAGGTGAGCAGAGCATTCGCAGAAGTTGCTACACAAGATGCACTATCCACTGGGCATCAAAACACATAACTTACAGGCCTACCAACAAGATCATCTCCCATCTTCACTTTGAAACCATACCTTTGCTGTAGATTTTGACTAACTCAGGTTCCCAAGCGGATAAATCAAATGGGCGCCTGTGTCAAAATGCGGCTCTGAGTGTAAAAGCTGCGAATAAAGGCAAACAGAGATTGGCCTTTAGCTCCCCAAACCGATCTTGGCAGGGTCCCATCCCGAAGGCGAAGTATCTTTTAATGCTAAACACTAGAGGAGCAGCCGGACACCAGACAGGATCATGTTATTCCGACTTACCCATAGACAACTCGGCATCTGTGGATCCACAAGACAAAAGGGCACGATTCAACTACGTAGCATTCATTAGCATGCCCTCGTGATTCCAGATAATTTCATGTTTTTATGGCTGCTGCCGTATGCCTTCTTCTTTTATGCCATAGGAAGTAAAATATTTTTTCTTAAAATTTATCGCAAACCCATTAGAACATTCGTTGAACAGCTTGCCTTTGTGAAATTAGAGCTGAGTCAAGTTAATCTCATCACTCCTAATGATGATAGGTGGATTAATTCGATAGAAGGGAACATCATTTAAACGGCTTTTCCTCCCACAATTTTATGCCAATTTTCATTATGATAAAATTTTATTAAATCAACCAATTATAAAGATTTCTTCCCCATCAGCTAAACTTCCTTACATCATGGAACCAAACACAACTTGCATAAGCCTTACGTCCTCTCGGTATGCGTTATGGTAACAAGGAAACAGTCCGCATCAAGCCGTTCCGCTAGCCGAAGAATGTCAGATTGCTCTATGTGACTGTCACTGAAAAGGCTAGGGTGGTTCTGTTTAAGTCACTTAAAAGAACGACACATTTCTTTGACCAAATGAGTTACTTTGTCATTCGACGGAGAAGCTGAACCTTGAAGTGCAGCGACGAAAATTCCAAAATTTTCGGTGGACCATTGAGGCGTGTAACTTAGTATTTTTAACTTTTGATAATTCGATGGCAATGGAGGATTGATGCAGTCAGTATGTTACTACGGAATCCAGCTGGAACGAAATCCGACACTTCATTTGAAAGGCCAGGAAATGAATTGTGCACTAGTACCGGAAAGCGTAGTTTTCACTTAAAATTACTCATTCAAAGTAGTTCTAAATATCCTGTGCTTAAGAAGCATTGAAAGCACCTTTGATTCCACTCTTCGACAATGATAACGAATGAAGGAGATCTTTGTCAATTTTGTCGTTTTCCAGCCAATAGGGTTCATGTAGTGGACAGTATAACATCACACGCCTTCCCCGAAGACGTAGAGAATTCAACTTAGTAAGAAGAAATCGACAATGCTGGTGTACAGAACGACCAAAGAGCTATTGCAGTGGCCTAAAGACCAGATGAAGGGGAGGAAGTGGAGCCTGCCCGGAATGCAGGGCTCGTGCAGTCAAGAAAGACCAAGCCACTACAGCAGATTGCGGAAGTAACTTTACTAAATCGTGATTAAATGAGCGCGGCTCAAAAATATTTATTTTCTGTGATGTACACTCCACCACTCCATAATCAGCCGAAAGAGTAAATCAAAATCGACTTCGAGCTTGTCTTTTTGGCTTCCAAAAGGCGGGCATTGGCTGAAAGAACACGCCTCGATCTTGGCGTTCTTCAAACTGTCATCCATTGTCACGCCTTTGTACACCTAATAATGATTCGAATTGTACTAGAAGCTAGACGTTCAGACGAAGTACATCACTTTTTTAGAAGTTGAGGAATCCTTGGAAGAGCAGGATGGTTAGAGCAAGTAGAGCGGATTATGAAGGAAGCCCAAAAAGCAATTATGAAGGCTTAGCGTTGGTGAAAAAGGGGACAGCTTCGGTGGCGTCGATCCCTTGGCACTTAAAAGAGTTCCCTTCTAGTACACTTATTCGTTAGCATTGAACGGTTTCATAGATCAGCCATCTAAGACTTTTGCTTTCGGTGATAAAGCAAGCGGAAAAATCTCTGTGAAATGTTAGGGCCAGTATTATCTTGAGCAGCCTAACCACATTTTGATGTGAGTAAACAACCTTTTTTTCCCAAAACGCGCATCGATGCTAACAGACATGCCAGATTTTAGGAGAAAATTCAAACAAGCCACGGTTTTCGTGATTATGCATGGAATTCAGCCGTCTTTGGATTTGTGCTGGCGAGGCAGCAAAGAGGGGTGCTAATTTGTCCATTTCTTGCTACGATCACCTGAGCTTCTGTTGCCACTGTGCAATGTTAAATTAGTCTTCAGGGCTGTACAAAAGCAATCATCCACTCTTCATCAATATCAGCAAAACTCTGCATCACCGGGATGCGTGGTTGTGTCAGCACGAGTGATTCAACACCATTTTAGAAACACCGTAAAGTTTCTGGAAATTGCATTTGCATTGTAATGGCTTGGAAGGACTCAGACATATAGGCGACTTCTTGAGTTTTTCTTGTTATAGAGACAGCCTACTTTTTGACGATGCAAATGCAATTTCTAGTACACATTCATGTGCTGCTTAAAAGTACTGCCAGCACTGCTACACGCAGACTCGTTTCTCTACATCTTGACCCGCAAACTACCACTTACAAGGCTGCACACACAATAAAGCGAACCAATGGGTATCGTCGCAAGCACTAGCCTGTTTTGATGGTTAAAAAGGAGAGATTTTGGGGTTCTTTCATCATCCACACATATGCCTTGGTGAGTTGGATTCAGTCCATACTGTCACAGGATGTCTTTCTCTTGCGTGCTTTGTTGTCACTTTTGGATGAAATCCTTTTGTTGCTACGCCAATAATTGGCTAAACTCCACCTTTTAGCTCACAAGTAGTCAAAGAACTGCTTAAGCAGTTGGATCGAGACGGATCAGGCACAGTTAGCGCCAAAGAACTCCTGGCTGCGCTTGACTGTGACGATATAAAGGAGGAACAAGTGAAACAATTTATTAAACAAATTGACAAAAACGGTGATGGAGAGTTGAATGTCGACGAACTAATGGACTTTTTCAATAGTATTGGTCTCTAAGCCTTAAGACATTTCCGAATATTACGTCGCTTATTTTTTATGCAGTCCCTAATCTACTTTCTGACTTACTTCGTTGCCCACAGGCTGTACTTTAAACCCCGCGGCCCGTTCCTCAGCGCCTCTTTACATTGCTAATATATGTCTCTCCATGCTATTTTGACCTTCTAGCTACTTGGGGAGAACTTGGAGAGCCAGCGGTGCCTCCGTTGGAAGTGTGTCATTTTCAACGTAGTAATGACTGTCTTTTGGCGTCTGGTGGAGACTAGACTTAAAGTGGCATAAAAATTGCTCCAGTCAAACCGTTTTTACACAGCGCATCAAGCAATCGTATCAATGTGACGAGCAAAGATGTTCGTTTTTAAATATTGGTCAAATGATGCAATGAACATTCAAACGAGGTCCGTTTTAGGACATACTGCATACCGCCACGCAAAGGAGCTAAAATGGTGCCAAAAGAAAAAACACCGGCACTCTGTGATCATTCATGCTCTCCGTGCTTCATTTCTTTTCGTTGAATTCATTTCCCTGCAAACTTGCCAACAAAATCCGGGCTTTATCTGACAGGTGACTCGGTTAATAAATGGCATCAGAAAAAGGACTTTTGAAGGCTTTCTGTGTGCACAGACTCACACAACACGGCAGCAACGTTGTTGTTTGGCTGAGTGTGGACGTGTGCTGCAAAACGGCCCATTTTGCGCTTGAGACAATTCGCGGCAGTAAACAAGCACGACGTCGAAAGCGTGCTGGTGTAGACGCGCCATATTTGCCGACGGGGAATAACAAATGCATTTTCACCATCAAGGAGCCTTCAAGCTGGCGAATAAAGAGAATCTTTTAAACAGGAGAATTCATCAAATGGGACCATTGCATTAGTATTTGTGGCTCCCCATCACATTTCGATGTCAATGTCATCGCTGTTGGAACCAAAAATGATTCCGGATCAGTATGAGGGCAATGTAATTTAACATGGCACATAGGCCTTGAATTGGTCGCAGAAATGTTTTAGTTGAAGTCCCAAAAATTTTGGGAAAAGGAGGGGGGGGTAGTTGAATATCCGTGTTTTTGGGCCTTAAAGATACGTAAGTTGATTATTTATGTTAATGAATTGGCCGAGGATACTAAGTAAAGAAAATGTGTTTTGTTTATTTAAAGCTGATTAGACCAAAGCAGTTTGCAGTAGAAGCTTGTCGGGTGATTTCTCATTTCATTCTTCGTTTAGCCTTACCCCTCCGAAGGCCACAACAAAAGGAGGTCTGCGAAATCGCATGCATTATTCGGCAAAAAAGACAATTTTTAAATTGTTACAAACCAATGCTCTCAAAGAAGTCCATGAGCTCATTAAGATCTAGCATTCCATCCTTGTTTTTATCGTATTGTTCTATGAATTGCTGGACTTCCTCCTCCTTGATGTTGGTATCACCTAGAGCTTCAAGGAGCTCCCTTGCATCAATTGTACCTGAGCAATCCTTGTCGATGCTCTTCAAGAAAGTCAGCACCGTTTGGGAGCTAAAACAGTACATCATGTTTTACTTATTCGATGGAGTGCTAACAAGGGAAAGGATGGAATGATGAAAGACAGCACTTGCCAGGGCATTTTGTAGCTTGATTATGTGCTAAAAGTGATTGATAATTCTTGCTGGTGGGTACTGGGTTAAAGAAGAAAAACCAGAGGTCAAAACATTCACCTCCTGACGCTTCATTGGTTGCCTACTGCACTCAGTTGGTATGAGCAGGGACGCATTCAAGGTTGGGTGAGAAGTGCACACGGTGACTTTAACCATCCAGCCTTGGATACATAAATCAGATTAATTTACCTCCGCTTCGGGCGCTGCTCCGCTGTTTGTCATTAGTATCATTGATGCTACAAAAGGAACAAGTTCATTAGAACAACTGTCGCTTCACCAAGTACCTCGCTGCGCACGAAAGACCAATGACATCATTTACAATGAAAGACACACTTCAGTCAGTAATGAAGATCTCTAGGTCTTAGCATAACATTAATAGATCTGTTTATGAGTCCTGTAAGAACACATTCTCATGGTATGAATGAATGATGGCCTTTCAACAGGAGCTTGAAAATACCGTAGAATTGACAGTGCGATGATAGTGCCTGCAAGGTGTGGGGAAACCAAGCGATCATGCAGCACCACGGTTCACGGCTGTGTGCCATGCCACCCCGAAGCTCGGTCGTGCACAGCGCAGACAAATGTGGCGTGGTAAGCGGGTGGCCTCAGATGCTGCATGCGACACATTGACGCCTGTTTCGACCGAAGTTGTACAATGTCTGCCTCCACTCATCCCTTCCACGCATTCTCAAACAAAAAACAAAAAAATTAAGTGTCGTAAGTTATTCTAGTACATTATTACCAAGAAGTTAAGGCTGCTCATTACAACTAAAACCAAGGCGATTAAAAAATACGAATTAAATACAGGGAAAATTTCCTCAAAGCGCACGCAGTTTCAAAGCGAAGTGAAGTCGATTCATCTCTGCCATAAAACCGCCAGAAAGTATGACGTCAATGTCGAATTACGTTCCTTGTCAATCCGCTAGGCAGATCAGCCGCATGTGCAAGTCAGCCAATGGTGTGAAAAGAAGGATGTGCAAGTGCATGTTACTTGACTCAATCACCAAAATGGCATATAAATATCACAGAGTTAAGAGAATACTCTCGACTCTATTATTCACAGCCAACATGCCGTCGTGAGTTTAAACTTACAGTCGCATCTGTCCTTGCCTCTATACCTCTGCCTAACAAATTCTGCAGTTATTATTCATTGCATTTTTATTGCTATTACAAGATTTCTGGGGGTTTGTTTTAAGAGAGGTCGAAGCATTTCTCCAATCCGTGGACAAAGACGGTTCCGGAACAATTGACACGAAGGAGCTTTTGGAAGCTCTCCATGAATCGGGACTCAATGAAAAATTAGTTAGAGAATTCATCGACGAGCATGACAAGGATCACGATGGAAAACTTAATCTGAATGAGCTTCGGGACTTCCTTGCTTCTTGTGGATGCTTGTAGTTTGAGCGCAGCATTTTGGTGCGCCAAAATTCATGAATAGCAATGCGTCATGAGCAATATTAAATAAAAGGACCGTTGTTTTGCATTAAATTCACGTGTCTTTATATTTCAAACCTCCACTGTCTTCGCTGCATTTTGGGCATTCGAGCTTACTGGCTTTGTGTGAGCGAGAGCTGATGCAAGGGTCATCCTCTCTGCAGGCTTGGAGGCTGTTTGTTGATGGTCGGGCACCTCTGTCGGCAGCGTGTCTTCGCCATAGCGAGTAGCCTAAACCAGCAAATGCATCTTAGGATGCTGAGCATGGCATAATCGTAAAAAAAGGGGTTTTGTGCTTTTGCAAACGGCACGGCACTATGAGCGTGGACCTTCGCCAAATGAAAATTCGTGGAGGGGAGTAGACTTCTTGCCTTCGCATGCCTACACAGGCGTGAAGGTTCGTTGTAAATGGAAGACTCGAGGTGTGTGTGTGTGTCGGTGCACAAGCCTTACCGCAGCCACCCACCCATGGCTGCCGGAGTGGATTTGCTAGTCAGAAACATTCGGCTGCATAAAAGATCGAACGATGCCTCGCAACTGATGCCGGGGTGACACTATTCGGCTTATCCAAATTACTCAATGATTAGAGAATGAATTAAAAAGACGACCATTTGTGTGGACTCTGTTGATTTGGCTGGAAGTTAAGAAAACTAGTTAAAAAGCAAAGAGCAATTGAATGCACATTTTAAATAAATTTTATGCCAGTCATTGATTTGGATTTTCCGGAACGGAGGATTCACACATCGATGGCCAAAAAAATTTGTTAATTATACAATGAAAGGCAAATATCTGAAAGAGATTACACTTTTATAAGCCTAATGGCTTGATAATTCGGGTCCAAAGATTTAGTGGTGCACAATTGTCATCAACGTGATGATTATCACGCATTAAAACCATTCATCTTAAGAGGCCAATGTTCTTCCATACGACTTGGGCCCTAACAGTAGGCGTCGTTTACTAAGCCCTGTAAATGCCAATCGAACTTTAAAAATATCTCTTGCACCAGCAGACTTGTTGCACCATCTTATTCAACTTCATCCCCAGCACACGTCTCTTCTCATTTGCTGCCGGCAAAACCAACGCGTTCTGGTTCCAGCTTCCAATTCACTCGTGCGTTGAAGATCGTTCTTGCCTGTACGCCACCTTAGCAATACGCTAACCTCTACCCACACCGTTAAAGCCTTCTTATTTGTTTCAAAGCCCACAGCAATTTGGTTTATCCAAGGTTTTGTTGAATGCGGGGCAGATGCTCGAGGTCACCAACTGAAAAATTTCAAGCCGTTCTGTTTTTCCGGACTGCCGGTCTCGATTCCGGTCGCCCAAGTGTCCTTGTTGCTCCATCCGCGTCGACTGGTCTCCTGATCACACCGGCATGGATTCTGCCCTAATAGCATGCCTTCTTTTGTCGTCGAGGAAGCCTTTCAACGCTGTAGTTTCATTTCGAATGTCCAGTCGGCAAACTATTTTAGCCGACAATTCTTAAATGCGCTTTTTCACGAACCCACAACACGATCACAAGATAAACGCTTTGTGTGGCTAAGCATTGGCAAATGAACGTCGCAGCACTTGCATAGAGATTCGGCACTCTCACATCAAATCTGCAGCAGTAAAATTACAAAGTAGGGAAACGATGAGAACGCCTAGCCACATAATCTCTAAAACATAAACATTGAAATAATTAATTGGAGCTTCTTTGCTATTATAAATTCTGACAATAAAACTATTAGATAATATTTCTAGAGTAACTTAGACTCATCGAATTTTAGGCGGAAACTCAAATCGTCCCCTGTTCACTCAAACAAAGAGAACAAAATCATAGTAACTTTTGAGGCAAATGTGCGCAGACCTCTAGGGAAGCTTCAACTTTAAGCTGATTGCGTGTGTCCCCGAGCCCATGTTTGTACGACAGCAACAAATCAAAATAACAGGAAGTCAATTCGCAACTAAAATTAAGCAGCTGAACTTCTCATTGTCGTAAGATTAGATTTCCCGGTTCCTTGCCAAGTCCACTAAGTTTGAGGAGAACCATTTGAGGACTCATAGATGTGACTAGTTAAGAGAAGCGGCACCGAGGGAACTTTACGCTGTCATTCACGGCTGAATGCGAAACGAGCCACGGTGGTCAGTTCAGGGTGGAAGGGACGGACGCCGCTATTATCGAGCAGGACCTTTCTTCAATGGCTCACTCATGCCAGCCCATCTGACGGATGCCACGCTTTCTAAGAGCATTTGATCGGCAATGCTTGATCCAAGCACTACCTTTTCAAAAGCTTTTATCATACTGTGCAACATCGAAAAAACAAAACCAGTAAAGCTCTTAAATGTCTCTGTGTAGCATTTTAAAGGAGAGCATTTTACTTCGAGAACTTAAGCTTACACCAATATTTTGAAAAAGTAATCTGAGCGTTTTTCCTAAGTGGCATTATTTGTTATTTAAGTAGACATGGAAGCAGGGAGCGATGGCGAATAGCATTAAGCACAAACGAGATGGACCAGGACACCTACATACCGTTATTGCCTAGAATCCGATTTGTGCAGAAACTCAAATGTTTCATACTGTCCTGCCAGTGGAATCTGTAAGTCGAATTCTGTGCAGTCGAACCGCCAGTACTTTGGAAAGTTGAATCAGTTTTGACACGTCGCGTTAGAGCATGCGTGTGCAAGACAAAGCGCTGCCCCCAGACAGGCATGGTGACTTCTGCTCGACTTTGGATGAACTGCAAATTCGAATGGCAAGTAAGAGCTTAAATGGAAGCAGCCTAGTTAGGTCGATCTCTTCAGAAATTCCTCACTTAACCTCAGCAAAGCACTGCTACTGCTTTTTTCACCCATTTTTATAGTCTTCGACCATCAAGCGATAGAGCCGTCAAAGGGGTGAAGATAAAAAAAGGAAAAGAAATGCACAAGCTAGGATGATCGGCTTGACTTCACCGTCGCTCACCTTACCATCTTATTTAGGCCTTCACGAAAAAAATCATAGAGACTATTTATTTTTTTTAATAGAGTTGACAAATCTTTTTAAGATGGTTATAAATCTACTTAAAAAGTTTGGTTTAGATGCAGCCGACTTCCAATAATTTTTGGAGTTATTGTGAACGGTGAAGACCCGCAGAGACTTTCTGAAGTGGCTCCTAGCACAGCACAACAGGAATCGTCACGTGCCATCAGTGTTCCTCGTGATCACAGCATTCACCGCCCCCAAAGAACATAAATTGCTGCTTATTGGTATTCCGTTGTAAATGGCTAAGTCCTGGACTTCTTCCAAGTCTGTAAATTAACTTTTCTACAAAATAATTTTAAGGTTTGTTTCCACACTTCCTCTACATTTGGTTATGAGTTGCAGACCAAAAGAAGTAGGAATTCGCAGCCTTAGTTCTACACGAGGATTGCATGGAGCCCGATGAAACATTTTGTCGCGAGCATTGTAGTCGTGGCAAATGCATCACTCTCATCTAGACGAACGGAGTGGCTTCAATTAGCATGTGAGTGAAGAGAAGAGACTGCAAGTGTCGACGCCGTATCGGCAGAATCCGCTTTACTCAGACGAAGCTGCGCACCATGTTTAGACTTGTTCTCTTCTACGGCAATAGGAACACAAAACACAAAATCAGATGCTCGTGATATGGAGGATGGCAGGTATTAGCATAGTTCCACAACACTTTGTGTGCTGGCGCAAACTGACCCCCTTGACTGCCTAAAATGAAACAAAACGGAAGCTTTAACATTCAGTTTTGATATTTTTGCATTCAAATGACGAAGACGGCTTGAGTACGGTGGACTCTCGTGAACATCTGCATTAAAGTGGAAACACAAACATTGGTGGGAACGGGAAAGCGAGGATTCAAAAGCGAAATAATCATAAGGTACCGTGATTATCCGGGAAATGTCTGCACTCCTATCAAGGTATTCGTGGCCTTCCATCACAGCATCTCATATTGCTGAGGCAGAATAAACGAAGCGTAATAATTGGGGCACAGCCTGAGTGGGAGCATGAATGCCGTCAAAAACCGCCTTTCCCAGGTCTCTCCTGCCCTCAGTAGGGCTGGCTAATGAACAGTTATTGCATTGGGTTCCCTTCCTATGTGATCCTTACACCTTCAAGAAATTTCACTCACTCGAGTAAAGGTGAGCAAGATGGGAAATTTAATAATGAAGAGCTAAAAATCTCCCAATGGAACTTATGGAACTCAAATCGCTTGTACAACGCTAACACTTTAATGGCGAGGATTACCACAGCGTGCCTATCAGCGTCCATTGTAATGACTATTTGGAAGTGGTGGGATGATTTGCTGCTCCTGTTACACGACCGGAAATGTGGGAGAAGGGAAAGATTGATCGGAAGACAAGGAGGAATGCTGTTGTTGAAGGGATTGAGCATTACCCATCCCCGCATATGACAAAGGAATAAGTTTAACCTTGCTAAGTTTTATCTATTATTAGGGACAACAGAATGGCTGAAAGCTTGCCGAATCTTGGCATCGGTACCAATTTGAAGTCTGCGTTGGTTGGTTGATGGCAGGATCTTGGTCAGTGCTGCCTGGATGTTGCATGATGCGGTTTCGAGATCAACAATGAAGGTGAGCTAAAAGCAGAACGCTACCCAAATCATGTTCATTGCCTCCTCTAATAGAACTTAAACTAATCAAAGTCGTCTTCAATTTCAGGCAAGGGTAAGGGATTTGCATGGCCATCAAGAAAATCTAGTTTAATTGGCAGCTTTTAAGGGGCACTACTATGTTTGTTTCCTTTGATGTGGCTCCAGAAACGTTTAACAACGGATATAAGCTTAAATAATTTGAGAGGATTCCGCGGAGACAATTTTCGGGAAATGTTGGGTTTCTTAGCGCTAGTGAGTTGAAAAATCAAGTCCTATTTATGCAGTTGAATAGCCACATCTTTCTTGGAAATAACAATCAAATTATGAAGACCTCTTGATGGTAGAATGAAAAGTATCTCGCTTCCCATCATAGCGGCATTCAAGCCTAGGGTGTTTGGGAAAAGCACAAGCTTGAGAGGGGACTGATGCCAAGTTAACTGTCGGCCCCCATTCCATTAATCCCTAATCAAAAAGCACACGATAGTGAACGAGCCGTTGGAAGCAGTAGGGCTTCCGCAAATAAACAAAGTGTTCGTTCTGGCTGCTGCATAGGCCGCGGTTTGGGTCCCAAAAGTGGTCTCAAACAAGCAGGTAAATGGCATCAAGCTCACGCAACTACCCACCAGCTAGCTAGCGCAAGTGCTGCTCCTTCCAACTGGCATTGATGTCATAGCCATTGCATGTCGCGCTGGATATTCACCTTTTCATTTGCGAAGCCATAAAAGAATTTACGGCGTTGGTTGATGAAGACGGCTGTGCTGTGATTGGCACCGCAGGCGTCTCTTGGAGATGGGGTTGACAGTCGCCTTAATACAAGCACATCCTTGAATAGTGTAGAATCGCTGGCATTCGTGCGCCGCTCGATTACGTTAAGCTACAATGAACTCAAAAAAATTCAAGGAAATGGTGCAAATTAGAAGTTAATTTCAAGTAGGCTGCAACTTAACTTATTTTATGAGTTGACTTAAAACGCAATTACCAGTCAACAATTACCGTGTTCGCATCAATTCAGCATTAAAAAAATGAATGTCTAGTAAAGTCTCTTTTATAATTCGGTGCATAATTACATGCCTTATTTCTGACCTTTTTATTCAGACACAAGCTTTTGCCCGGTTTGGAGTGTGAGCCAGAAGAATTGGAGGTGTTTTAGATAAATTAAGGAGGAAGGCTCATATGTTACGTAACCGATGCGTAAAGCCTTGTTTGCGTCGGATACGTGGCAGGAGTGGAGCTTTTGCGAATCCGCTTGCGTGGAAGTCGAGCCACTGACGCAAGCGCTTGGCAGCATGCAAACATGCATTTCTCGATAGTTAAAGCATAAAAATAACTTGAAATGGCACGATTTACCAGCGGTTGTTTCACATCTGACCGATGCTCTCCTTTGTGCAAATTTCTTCAATTGTTTACCAATTATGACCAAAGCCTATTCACTGCCAACTCTCGTAGCTTGATGAAGCCCTTCCTGGACTAGCCATCCGTGTGTTTTCAAACCTGTGAACTTTGATGATGCGAGTATGTGAATTTCGATGCAAAAAACCTTTCATTTTTATTAAGACATTTCGCTTTCACACTTTTGATCTCCTTTCAATCACTTTGACATAAGGACTAGCAATAATTCATTGTTTAGAGGGATCCGAGTTTCAAGCAGAGATGGTCTGTAGTTTCGACATTCAGACTTCCCGACATTGTCCGTTCAAGGATGTCCGCGCAGCTCTCATATCTTTACTTTCGAACAAGCTCTGTACTGCCAGCATTTGTAGGCCCAGAGCTGAGCTCCATCATCAACTCACTGCCTGGCATTGAATGAGCTTGTACCGCCATAATGCATGTAGGGTTGAGTTTCACTTCCTGTTCAAAAAATTATTAAAGGCAACCTTGGTTCCGTATTTTTCAGCCAAGAATACTTGGCAGACATGGAAATTAATATGACAAACAAGAGCATGAGTGTTTACAGGTGATCCACCTGCCCTCGTCAGTTTCCATGGGAATACCAGTGTGGGAGATCGTTTAACATCCTCTGCAACTTTGTAAACGCTTCATTAAGGTATACAAAATAATGACACTCAACACAAACCTATCATGACCAACGTTTGCTTGGAGCAGGGGTCCATTAGTCCTCATTTGCAATTAATTCGGAATGTCTCGAATACGTTCACATTAAGATATCCATTGTTATCGGCCTCACGGTGCGCATTGAAAGTTCCCACCATATATGTCCCCATTTTGGCGTCCATAACGTTCCAAGGAGTTTATTTGGCCCCATTGCATCGGATCCGCTCTAATATATTCGAGCCAAAGTGACGGCGGCCTTGACTGCATTGAGGAACAAGTGATCGTATGAATCGCTGCAACAACAAACCAAAGTAATGGATCGAAGAAATTATGCTCTGCCATGCCGATCATCGGTGAACATTTTATCAGTACCTTTTATCATGGTCGGTTCCCCTATGTTTCTTTTAAAAATAACTGCAGGACACAGCAAATCATTGGCTGAGATGTACAAATAAGCATGGCGAGTAATGCTCTGAAAACCATACCACTGAGACGGCTTGATTCAACGTCGACCAAAAGATGGGACCTTTTGGATGGCATAAATTGAGAGCGTAGGCTCATCGCACGCATATCCGTCGAAGTCGCGAATGCGCTAATACAAATCAAGAAGCATTTATTTCACGCACTTGCATTCTCACCACTAAATTATTTGAGATAGCCTTGTGGCTGTGTTCACTGCGGGCACATTAAAAGTGGTTTGGGAAAACAATAATTGTAAGTGGATGCAGCAACAAACTTGATATCGGCTTGATGGCTCTGCGTGAGACAGCGCTCAAGCGCGGCCAGCATTTGGCGTAAGTGCAGCCCCTCGTCCTTCTTAGTGTAAGTCTCGATTGAGAAAGGGTACTCAAGAATCTCAGCCATTTCCGCCTTATTAAAACAATTAAGTCCGCTTGTCCCCAATGGGCTTCCTTCGTAAAGGAGTATAACTATTCAACCTCACATGGTAGGGCCTTTTATATCATTGTGCACTCGAAGAAGATAAACTTACCCTTAATGTTGCTGTGGCAGCCGCCCAGGTCAGGCCGTTCGTGCTTGAAGTGGTGGCGCGAAGAGTTGACCCCTTCCAAATCGCACGCTGCAGTTGAACCGAGGTGGAGAAATGCACCGCACGCTCAAGAGCTCCGCAACTATCACTGCGATGTCCGACAGTAAAACTGGACCTGTACCACTAAAACATCTCCACAAGATGGCCTAATTTGCAGGCCTTGCTCTAATTTCTCATGATTTGCATAAACCCGTTGTCTTGCAACCGCAATTCCTATTTCAATTGTATGCTGTTGCGCAAAAGAATGAGGTCCAAAATCTAACAATTTATTGCAAGTTTTTACAACACAGAAGGGCACTTTCGGCTCGCCAAAGAAAAAGCCATCCCTTGTTTTGCTTCCTGTCTGGCCACTTAAGTGTTTTGGAGTCATGGAAACAAAGAAGAGAATGAACGTTGTTGTTGTTTTCAGAAGAATTCGAAACTCCCCTTATGATTAACATTGTTTACATTGCAACTACTCAGTTTAGAAACAGCTTATTAGTCTCTAATTCCAAGAGTGTAGGAAGCGATGAATTGCTGCGTGTGACGCTTCGGTCTTTTGAATCACATTTCTAGGCGTCAGTGATTGCATTGAGAAGTGTTGCAGCTCTTACGTTAGTGGACTTCATCCTGGGACAAAAATGAAGGCATCACAACATACCCGCAAACTACCTAGGCGCCCATTTCAAAGATGCCCTGCTAAACTTAAAGCTATGCAGAGTCATGGCATCGAAAGACTATTCCGAACCTCCGTCAACTATTCTTCGAATCCGAAGAAAAAGTCTCAACCTTTCCTTATCCCTCTCATTCCTGTTATTAATGGCAAATTTTCAAGGGCAAAGATAAATTCCTGTTCAAGGGCTCACTCTTCTACGAGAAATACGACTCATTTTACCTTCATCATTGTTACACCAGGATGACCTTTTTTCACTCCACGATTGGCGAAACCAACCATGTGACACGCTCAAACAGGGCTGATTGCCACCAGACTCCCCGCACTTTCTCTACCTGGTGCACGCCTGATAAGGCGGGAAACGCACAGCCTTTCTTGCAGTGCTTCCATTGAATTAGGATTCTTCAATTTTCGAAGCAAACAAAACGCGACAAATTATGCCCATAAAAATAAACTAAACTTCATATCTGAATGAGAGTCAACCTCGTCCATTTGTGGACTACTAGTTTGTTCAGTGCTCAAAATAGGGGCTTTGAATGAATAAGGGCCTGTACTGCAAGGGGCAGGACTAATTAAGTGTAAGCTTTAAATTGGCAATACTTTGAAGTTAGTCGTATTTAATTCTTTGTTCGTTCCTACTGCCGGCTTCGATTTCGATTACTGGGGTGGCCGTTTTGTCCTAGCCGAATGGTCTGGTCTCCTGGCCATGCCAGCAGCTCTGTTTCATTTGTTTACCGAATGTATACTTTCTGTCCTAGTATTACGCCTTCTTTCGTCTTCAATGCGGTCTTGGGGTGCTACACTTATGTCAACACAAAGGGCTGAGAGGGTTAATATATTAGAAGGAAACGGGTGAATAAGAAAATCTTCAATTTCCATCCATTAAGGATCCGGTTAATCGTCTTTTTTGAAAGATACAGAGCAATATGAAAGCCAATTGGTTTTAGAATGACTCTTCTTTTAAAGCGAAGTTGGATAATTTTGCCCTTGTCGACTGCAGTACCTCTGCTTTTATCGACGGTCTGCAGATATCAAAGTGAGGGAGATAAACTGCCCCTTTTTCCATTCCACAAAGAAAGCAATTACGAACGGCCTTCGGACCCACTTGTTCATGATGCTACGGATTTGTGGAATCCCAAATCGCCCAGCAATGTGTTGGTAAAACGGTTATCGCGCCTTTTAAACGATTTGAGGTGGTTCGATAACAATGAGAGGACAAAGAAATGAGATCGAGATCGGCGATTACAAAAGGTATAATCACGCTTAAGTTGAGCATGTCCCGAACGCCACGTGATCTTCTTTGCCGTTGCAAAAGATTGTTTTATATGACGGGCTTAAGTAAGTCGTTAGATGAACAAATTAGCATTAGAATTGGGCTGTTTTGTCACCGAGCTGAAAAGGCTTCAGGCACACTCACTCTTCTTTTGCCAGTAAAGTTGGAGCGCAAATTACCTATTTATTAATTGCACAAACAATAAAAAAGCGTCTTCTTTGACTGATTATTACGTTTAAAACCCTTTCTCCTTAGTACCAGCCGCTGAACTATCAAGGACAATGGATAGCAGAATATTAATGCTCCCAACACCCCAATTCTCACCCATTGGGAAAAATTTTCGACTTCTGGGGAGAGGAGAAGTTTAAGGTGGTGGGGTCTGTTGAAACCGCTCCGAAGCTGATAATCGAATGTCCAAGGCTTGAAGGCGAAACGCGTAAGTCGAATAGCCATCCAATTTGGCTTCAACGTAATAAACGGTTGGATGTTCTACTAGCTTCACGACTCTTTGAAAACCATTATCCGGTTTCGCGCAGCACGCAGGTCATCGTGTTTCGTCAAATGACCAGTGCACAAACTGATTCGGTATCGTGCCAATTTGGCCTTAAATCCCGGGTGACTCTGCCTCATTGGCTGCTTCGTCTTTAAAGACAATTTTGGCTCATTCGTACAGTACGAAAATGGGTCTTGCTGGCGCTTTAAAGTGTGTTAGTATTAGAGACGATTTGTAGGGAGTGTTTCATTCCTCAAGAGCCCCTTTTTTACCGCCTCCTTGCAGTGATGCTGTTATCATGCACAAACAACGGATGTGCGGAGACCGCTTCTCCACTCCAAATGCGTTTACGTAGTGCTCCAAGTTGTGGTTTGGTGGCCAAGTGGGTCGACCAGCAGACTGCCCAATGTTTGCCGGACAGCCCTTTCATTATTTTGCTGGTAAAAAACAGCTAAGAGTGGTGCCATATGAAAATGCCATCTCCTATTAAACAGTAGGTATGAAGATTGTGCGCCACAGTTGATTAACTTAAATTGCACCGCCTGCGAGGCTTTGAATCCAAAAAGCCGCCCACCAGTATTGCGTAGGCTCTTGAGTGCATTTAGAAGAATCTATCCGCATTTTAACAAACTTTTTGTCCTCGGGGGAGGCATTCACAGTGATTGGGTAAGCCTTACTTTAAACTTAACTACTTTGCTCAATAAGGAAAAATTAAACTGGTCGAAACTGAAACACTGAACAGTGTCCAGACTTCAGATGATTGCTTTTGAATTATACCAACACATACAACAGAAAAGCAACCCTAACTCTAACTCCTGGTTAACTTGTAAATGCCAGCTTTCAATCTCAGCACATCACTAATTGCACCGCGAGAGGACAAACATTCCGTGAAAGGAGGTAGTTGCTGGAGAGCACCGGCTGGAATTAATTGAAGTGATGGGACGTTCACTCGCAAGTGTCGCGCGTTAGCAGGATGTAAAACCGCAGCTAAATCCCATCAATCCAAGACGGAGATCCGACTCTATGGGTGGTGTGGTTTGTTTTTAAACAAAATCCCGTTTTACCAAATGTGCATCCCTATGCTTACTTAACATCGCTTTCTAAAACTCTAAACGGAGAGCTGCTTTGTCCGCCTTTGCGAATTGCCGTATTGACTGAAAAACGCAATAAAATTAACAGTGCAAACCAACTGGGTTTTGCAAGTTTGACGTAACACACCCCTCGAAGCATGGCCTAGCTTTTCCAAATCAACTGACGACTTCTTCTAAGGGCTTAAGGCATTGATGTTGGTCGAACAAAATTGGCCCTTAATCACCTTTCTCTTCCCCTATTTTGGTTTTCGACTTACACTGTCCGCATCGTTTGGCTGGACGAATAGAAAACTTGTTGTGGGCTTTTAAGGAATGTCCAAACTATGGATTTCACAATTCTGCTCGCATTAAGACGCCTGATCAGGGCCGAAATCCCATCTCCATGGCTTTGCACCCATCAATCGGTTGCTGCGTGACTTGGCCAGTTGGCAATTGAAAGTTAAAAGGGAAACATTATTCTTGATTGCGCACAGACTCCCAACACATTTTGGCAACGAGCAGCACCATTTCACGTGCATGCAAATGGCCACCAGATTTAGGCACAAAGTCACTGGGACCAGTAAGCCGTATCAGCCAACTC
Source organism: Taenia pisiformis (assembly GCA_023968675.1). Classification (NCBI taxonomy): domain Eukaryota; kingdom Metazoa; phylum Platyhelminthes; class Cestoda; order Cyclophyllidea; family Taeniidae; genus Taenia; species Taenia pisiformis. The sequence continues at coordinate 3,464,201 of CM043736.1, forward strand.
AAAGGTTTCTGGTCATATCTGGAAAAATTGGATTACAAATGACTGAGAGAATCCACTGTGCAGTGTGAAACAAAAAGGCACCAGCACAAATATGTATGTACAACACAGGAGAAACGGGGATTAAATAATGGGTTGTCAAAGTCTTAAATGCTTCGTCCGCTCATTGTGACTCTACTGGTCTTTCTATAAACATTGTTGAGCATATCAGTCAATTCTTCCAGGTTAATCTCGCCTTTGTTGCCCTTGTCGTGCTTTCTAATGAAAGCGTTCACATCGGCCTCCGACAAACCAGTGCCCATGAAGGCTTTGTAGAGGTCAGAAGTCTTCACAGTCCCTGAACCATCAAAATCGAGAAGTTTCAGTATCTCACGAGCAATACTTGGACTGAAGAATGAAAAAAGGAGTTAGTAGAGAGAACATTCGGAGGAGGAGAGCAGACAACCTACTCAAGCATGCGCGTCTTAGTGGCGAAATAACGTTGGTATGTGTGCAAATTTTTGGTTCCCTGAGGTTGGGGATTTTATACGCGTTTACAGAGCACGCATGAACCAGTCGTGGCACTAGAGTTCTGCAACTGGTGATTAGTTGGATGTGGGTGTACAGTGGTGCCACTTTGGCCTTCGTTCATTGGCCCATCGTGGTCTGAGGTCACAGTGCAACTGCTACTTTGCGCAGCGACGGTCTCACTTGAGTGAAAAATATCGCGGTCGCCAAGGTCTCCTCAGCCCCACTACAGCCATAGAAGAAGTCTGAATGCCATAAACAACGTCTCATTGAGTATCAACTAATTAGAATTATGATTAGAAATTTCGAAGCAATTTAAGTCGGCTTCGATTAGGTAAAAGGTAATTCTGATTGTTAAAATAAATTAACGACAGAGTGCCATAGTAGTCGTAGGATTGTTGTTGCTCATGCGGAAACTTAATGTTCTGCACCCCGCAAACATGAAGAAAAGGCTTCAGCTCTGGTGAAGGATGCATACCACCTTTAGTAGGGCCTATAATGGGAAGGTTTGAGGATTACTGAATTAGTGGAATCAGTTGACTTAATACCCGGTTATGCTCACATTCTATGTGTTGAGAACTCATTCTGAATTTCGCGATTACGTTTGCTGCTTTGAGATGCTGCAATAATGGTGCCTCAAGAACAAAACAAGACCTTTGGTTTTTCTGCATTTCTCAATAAGTTGTGCAAAGTGAGGCCCACATGGATAACGTCGCTACGTGGCAAGTGTTGATGTTGCCGAACTAACCATCCAAAAACTTGCATGCCGTTTGTCCCGTACAATCGACTCACCCTCTCTCAGCCACGGAACAGTTTGCTGTCCTGCAATTTGCAAGTTAAATGAGCGACAAATGCGTCATTTTTTGAGGTCTGCTTGAGTGCTTTCATAGCCACAACAAAGAGAAATATTGATAGCATTAATTTCACGCTGCATCAGATATTTGTGTGCAGAGTGAGCTTTTGTGCAGGTTTTGTGTCTATGGTACAACCAAGCGGCACTAAGTCGGAGAGTTATGGCAGTGTCATGCTAATACAAATGGCCAATGGCATTTGGCAAATGATCAGGTCACAGTATGTCTTTTGATAGGCTCAGTGAACGCAACAGTACGCGTTTTTGTAAACCGCGGGCGGTCTTCATTAGTTTATTTAACAAACTGGACGGCTGGAGTCTGCGTCTTTTTTCAGTTGTCAAGACGCTTTAGCTGGAGAGGAAGCGAATGAAGAGTAGCCACTGCATGCTCTGCAACTAAAGTCAAAACTACCGCTCAAGACATGATTTGCCACCTCGTTAGCTGCGAAGCCAAATAATTTGCTTACCAAACTACTTCTACCCATTCTCAACCAGGCATTTCTGCAGTAAAAGCATCAGTCCCAAAACCATAAAGGCGCCTGTCTAAGTTAAGTTGAAACTGTGCCTCCTACACGCGCCATTGTTACATTCCAAGCTAGCCTCCATCGCTCAGGAGGGGATTGACTGTTACTTTTGGCTACTGGCGATCAACTAACTTCTGTATCATTGAACCCATTTGCCTTTCGTGCCGGTGGCGTCGAGAATCGGAACTGTCATTCGCCTGTTTATGAGGAGTTGCGCTGTGCTTATATCTCCTTCTTAAACGAACTTATGTTCCTTTTTCCATCTCCCCATGTACCCATTATGAGCAGAATTGCTGTAAAGGTAACCCTCACCCACAAAGAATTCGAATACATGGGAACGAACGAGGAAACGTTGACTTATTTTATCAAAATAATCTCTCACTTCAAGTCGCCAGTCCAGGATGGATGCTCTTGGGAGCCACATTTGCCGACTTTTCAGATTTTAAGTATGCTACACTTCATGGCCGGATCACGTGTTCGTTAGGCATTAAACGCCATCGTTCCGCCTAAAACATGCACCTGCCAACATCTCAAATACACCACCATGCAAATGAGAGTGAGCCGAGGCCACGTGATCATAAAAAGAGCATTTGGAATGGAAATCACATTTGTGTTTTTTATTGCAAAAATCGTGGTGGCAATGCGAGCGTAAGTTTTTTCGATGATGATCTTTATAAATGCAAATTTGGGACCCAAAAGGCAGGCGATATTATGCATTCGTTCTCTGACAAAAGCAGGTTTGAAAGCTTAGCCAATAGATGAACGGCATCCCACTTCGGATCCTGGATCGTTAGACTGACGCTCTTAAAATGAAAATTGAGGTGTTGCCTAACCTCACGTCAATGCAGTTGGATGGCGGATTTTGTTCGTGTAGTTACTAACAAATTTGTGCATTTCTTCTCAATGGAAGTCTGGAGATGCAAACTTCGAAATTACGCCTTTATTTTAATGGAAACCATTGGAGGCGGCAGTTATTTGACAAACGCAGATAGATAGAGCTGCATACGGCATAGGTTTGACTTTGAAGCCATTAAAGAAATCACGTGCCCCATGACCCAGAGGTGGTTGTAGTTAATAGGGAGCATTCTGATGTTTTTTGCAAGGCGAATGCGTTTGTCAATGAGCACTTGCTAAAGCATTTTAGATAGTTTCGATTATTTCTTGTTGAACAGTAGTTTTTACCTTTGTTTAACCTTGAGTCCCCTCATACATGTTCACCGTTACTGCTACCCATTTTGGTTGGGTTGGGTCTACCGAATCGTACTTTATTCTCGAAAAATGGTAAAAGCAAAACTGCGTGTCATTTGCCTTACCCAGATTTCTTGATTGCAGGGAGAGCTTACGTCGCTAAGGTTATTCGGGGCAAGTTCCACTAAATGAAACTCCAAGAGTTCGTGCATAAGTTTTAGGATTGGGGCTTATTTGGAATAGCACTTCACAAGTTGAACCAATTTTAAAACGCCTATCCCGCTGCACCAGCAGCCTTCCACCAGTACTACAGCTTTTTCCACTCACGTCTCCCAGGCAAAACAGGCGAGCACTTCACTGATCCGGCTAATCGCAAAGACGACCGCATCACGTCTACTTATGCAAAAAAGTAGGTACCTTTAACTTTGCTAGGCAATGCTAAAAAGTCATGTCCTTTGAAATGAAATTCAACCAGAAGCCTCGGGAGGTGGCTAGCCAAAGGACTCAGTCCACACAAAGGAGGCTTAACTGCTTGCAGAACTACTCGATACGGTGCTGGGCTGTACAGATGTATGGATATTCGATAAAACTGCAATTTGTCATGATTAATGCTTTTCTCTCATGATTTCGCCTTTTTAAGTCAGTTCGTAAACGTATAATTTCGGATAAAAGTCAACCATTAACTTGAATCTGCACCAGATTCCTTGCTTACGTATTTTTACTTTAAAGGATAATGCTCGTGTGGTCAGTGAGTGCCCCTTGATATGCCTTAACACAAATGCTTTGGCTTCCCTTCTGAAGTTATAGTCGATTTTCACCGATGATTTAAATAGTGATTTCGTGAGTTCGTCTTCAAGGTTTAAAGCTTATCATGCTCATGGGAGCAAAATTTGTGCAATGAATATTGATGAGCTGTTGGTAAACATTAAAACTTTACCCAAAAATAGTGTGTATTAAAGCTCGTGTGCTTTACTTTTACATTTCACCAGGCAGACCCATTCGTTCCCGAAATTCGAGACCATGTTATGGTTGTATAGCCTAACTTGGAGGCGTTGCACCAGTAACAACGGCAGGAGGACTCTCACGAGAGAAAAGTACTTTAGGAGCCAGCAGTTTGAAACCGATCCTAAACGTCATAAAAGGTGTTTGATACAAGTGGCTGATTCTCTCTTATTCTCTGATTCCACTTTTGTGCATCACTCCAATGGTCCATACGAGAAGGGGGTTATTAACAAATGAAAACATACTTGAAGGATGTAAATTGACCACCACGAAAGTGAAAGATATGTGAGGTGCGTGAGTCGATAGCACAGCTTGTTTGCTTTTACCAGCTGAACAGCATTAAAGTTTATGAATGGGATGACTGGGATGAGGTGATCCGAAATGTTAGCTCCATAAGGCTTCCTTGTTGCTAAACAACGATGATGTTTTGATGTGTGGAGTGTACCAGTGAACAAGGAGAAGTGCTTAAGAGGACACGTATGAGGATTGGTCAATGCAGTAAATAAATTATTTTTTTTTATTTTGTGATGCATGCAATTAAGTAGACTCCGCAAGCTGTGCACTTGACGGCCGAATCTTCCGCACGAGTTCCGCCTACTCTGAACTCAATCGGCTAAATTAGCAGCTGCAGTCTCCCTCAAGCAATCTTGAAATTTGACTCTATCAAACCAAACCTCGTAAAAATGATCCCTCCTTATATTTGTTCATTCTTCTAAGTGGTCCTCAGAATGCCTGTTTTGAGTGCCACATTGCTGAAAAAAAGTTTAGGTGGGACAAGCCTTTCCACCCAAATGTCCTCTTAAAGTCAGAATAGTTCAATGTTTGCATTCATGCTAGTTGTTTCGTGGAACCGCGGCCGATGACGAACTATTGAGTTTAAGTTTTTTAATCAAACACGTGTGTACCCACTGATTGAGCACTCAAACTGCCAACACATCTGGCGTAGGGTAGCAACCATCTCACAACTGTTAAATGCGACTCGATTCAATCAGACAAGCTGATTGCGCGAATTTATTTTTTGTTTAAAAGCTGAAATTTCTGCTGTTAGCTTTCAATTGCTAAAGCCAATTGGCTAGCTCAGGGGAAGGAGAGAATTAGCTTAACAAATTGGGTTTTCGTGCCGCGGCCCCGAGTGAGCCACGCCTAATAGCACGTGTCAGCGGCGGCGCTGCGTCGTGCCCTTCTGCACGGCGTGAAGGCACCGCAACCACGGGATCACACATTTTCCCTGCGAAGTAGCGAGTATTGGATCTAAAGTGATGAAATATGGCCAGGTTGAAAATCAGCTTAATGTGAACAGCCTGTGCGATTTCGAGCCATGTTTTCAGGGCGCACCACTAACCGCCGCGGCGCTCAGATTGATTACATGCCATGCCCATGCGGAAAGTAAAGCACATGCCAGGATTCGCGTGTTTTCGTGTCATTTTCATATGCTCTGGGGCCAGCACAATCTGGCAACTGATGACAATGCTATAAACTCCATTAAGACATCAGGTGGCGTATGTAAGACTAGGTGTTTCACTACAGAATAGAGGGCTCCACCCACTAAAAGTATGGTAGCGTTAAAAGGCAAAAGTGGAGCTAATTAGTTAAATACACAAAACATCGTCCAAGAGCACAATTTGTGGCAAAAAGTAGAAAATTATAATTTGGAGTTTCGATTTCTCCTAACTCTTCTAGCGAATGTGCGTTATTTGCTTGAGCTAAGAGCAAGAAGTACGGAGCCCGGATGCAACAAGATCTCAAATGGCTTACCAAATATCCCCACTATCTGGGAGTGTCACGTCAGTTTCCATAAATTCTGCGTGTTGACACCATCCCTAATTGCTCATATGAGTCGCAATCCAGTTATCATCTCCCGTGCTCAAGAGTGTGTCGAGTAAGCCTTTATCTTCCTGAACGAACCCTACCCATACCTAATTCTCTGGCACAGCCATGTTTATTGAAATCTTCAGCTTTAATTTTATGCTGAGCATCTGTGGGACTATTACTAGTGAGGAGAAGCATTTCACTGAAAATGATTAAATTTATTGTTATTGTTATGAAAGGCTCAAATATGTTGGCATGCCTGGGATTTGGTCAGGAGCCGTCATAGGACTGTCAAATGAAAGGCAGCTAGAGGTTTACAGCAGCAAAGAATATGTAGCAGTTAAGTGAGATACAGAGATGAAATATCGAGAACCGACCCCAGTACTGCAATCACACAGCAAGGGCGTGCCCCAATAAACTTGGATGCACATGGCCTTGTGCCAGGCTGTCTCGAACCACGGTCTGACTCCACATAAATACACCATTAATGCCGCCAATCCGCATTTAGTCACCTCGACAACATGGAGTAGTGAGTCCACTCCCATTCTGTTTAATTCAAAGATGCGTTTTTGAGTTTTTGTTGTCTGAATGCTTTATGGATTTCCTTAAGTGATGGAATGACAAGTTGTTCAAGTCAATTTGCACGCCTTCATGATGAGTGCTAACTTGTTTTCCATTTTAACTTACCCTTATGGAAGCACTGTGCTTAAAATTTTTAAATGCAATGATGATTAAATTAGGGCCTTATAGACCGCATGCAATGTTCACAAGTCTTCTGTTGTAGGCTTTGAAGTTTGCGTTGTCGCAAGAATGCAGTCACAACATAGCTCCGCCTTTAATGCCGAAATTGTTTGCATCAAGCATGCCTTGGCACTGGAATGACCAAGTGCTTACTGAGACTCTGATTATACATTTAAGCTTCATAAATCACCTAGAATGGAAGATCCGTTGGCCTACGGTCATTGTTATTGCGTAATGAATGGCTGTTCGGAATACTCTGGAATAATGTACCTTGAAACTGGATGAAGAAAAATTCTCTTTTTTTCCCGATTAAAGCGATTTGCCCGCCGCAGAAGATAAACGTCCATGCAAAATGGAGCTAGACAGTCCGCAGCTCTGCGGTGTTTGTGCCTGCCAAGGCTGTAGCAACGTCGTGGCCTCACCTGCTGTCCCAACAGAAACGCCACCGCAGAAGGGAGAAAAGGCGCATCGATACGTGACCTACGTTACCGACCTCTAAGACGTGGTTTGACTCCCTTATTTAGAAGCTATAAGCTTCTTACTGTATGATTTGAGCATTGCAACAATATTCCAAGTATTAAGCCACCTTAATTGTCTAACCTCCTTTAAATGACAAATGGGTGGGTTGTGCAGACGCAGTCCACTAAGCGTGCATTTGTACCGGATCCAACCATCAGGTCGCCCTGCACCAAACTAGATTGCGAAATGATTTATAAATCGCACCGCAGGAGGTTGTTAGGTGCGCCGACAATGCAAGTCCCAATTTGTTGGGTCTACTGAAGTCAGTAAGTACGAAAGCACATAACACAACCCAGAATAGTTATTTGTTAATTATGTAGAAAACTGCGAAACATTTTGAGGCACTGAGTCTCTTATTGCAACTTAAGCAACCACGAAAGAATGTGAATATGAAAATGTAGCGAAGGCATCAGCAGTGAAAACGCAAATCAAATTGCGCTCTTTTGAGTTGAATACACATGCATTCATGCTGGGTTAAATCCTACTCCAAAGGATGGATGCAACGCAAAAAGAATGCAATGGATGAAATATGTGCGTTTTTTCAGTCAGTTTCGAATAGTGAAACTAAAAAAATGAGCAAAGTGGTCGGAAAAACACATTCATTAGCTTGCAATGTCAATAAAATTTAGTCAAATGGTTATTGTGTTATCTCAAGTTGTTAGACGTATTGGCAGCCCACTTTTGAGGAGGCAGTTTGTCGTGAGCGTACGCAGATCATCGCACTGTTGAGTAAGTATCGCAGAAGGACTAGGACGGGGAAGACGACTTCGGTCATGCAATCTACTGTACTGTCGATCGGAATGTAATAATTGTATTTGGATCGTATCACCATAGTCGCTTCCCTCTCCCCGTCACCCTCCAAAACGATTGGCCTAATATGGTTTTCCGCCTTCTTTGTTCTCAACTCAAGTGCCTTTCCTCGGATAAATGAAATCCAATCGTTCATCCATTCGGTGCAAACTACTCAAGTCGAGCGATTATTCAGGGTGGAAATTTAAAAAAACCTTCTAATGCGATCGTTAAAATTTTAAATTTTCATTCTTCCTTTCTGCATGTGCTCTAAATGCGACTTCGATTCTTGTTTTAAATTGTTCCGCAACACATTAGAATTTAGATATACGGCTTCTGTTTTATCTAGCAGCATCAGTGATGGAAAGCGATGGGAAGGCAGGAGATCTACATTCGATGACTTCGAACATGATTCTGAAGCCAGGATTAATTCATGGATGGCGCTATAATGGCGAGTACCCCATTGAACGCACTAGGCTGGTCCTGGTTAGTCCTTAACGCATTGAAACAAAACTCACATTTTCACAATCACCCCAGCTAGCACTTTACGACATACTGTGATCTTTGCCACTTCTCACCATCCTTCACTTTCGGTACTCGGGAGCGCTCAGCAAGAAAGGCACTACATCGCTCTCACTTCATGCCCAAGAAGGGCGAATGCGTACCCTCGCTCAGATTGCCTCATGCATGAGCTATCCAACCGACCATTACTGAATGCATGCGAAATACCTCTGCACCCTTAAATGGGCAAAAGCATTGGATTAGCAACGATCTGACAACCTGTTCGCATTCCTAATCAATCTGCTCCACCTAAATCGACAGAATTTAACTTCCAAAAAAGCAAGGATTTAACAGTTCTTTCCTTTTGGCATAAAGATTCAATTCGATTATGTCTCCTGATGGATTGTTCAAATTCAGCTTCGAAATCCACACCAAGTTCGTGACTTTTTATTGCGATGACAGGAGTAAGCCCGACCATCCACTGTGGGGTGCATTAGCAATCGACGATTTCCTGCTGGCCTTGGATGGATTTTGTAAAGGGCAAAATCCTGAAAAGGCATAACTGCTTTCGAAGGTGCCAATTCTTTATCCTTCGATAAGGTTAGGCACTTCCACTACTTTTCCCGTCACTTAGGTGACTGTCCGATTTAGCAAAGCCATTTTGACTCCACTGACTCGAATGCATAACGGCGACGAAATACGGAAGCAGGCAGAGGAATAATAAATTAAGAAATCCCGTTAACACAAGAAACACTGCTTTCCCGTCGCATGGTCTCATCTGCACGGTCAGTCAGATGAGCGACTGTTCCCTGAAAGGAAGCAATGATAGCAGTTAAGCCGACAGGGCTAGTGCTGGTCGATAGTCTGGAGGACGCCCATCAGATTAACCAACGAGCAACACGGCAGAGGGCGGGACCATACCCACCACACACGCCTGCCCCTCGGGCTCCCGGAATGGAGACGGTGACGGAGGCAGAGGGGAGCAATTCAAATGGGATGGTAACAGCCGATTCCCCTTCTGAAATTAAAGTTATCTGGCCAGTAGAAAAACAATGAAGTCTGTTTACAATTCACTGCCAACCATCTAAAAAACACTCATTAATGTGATTAATGAGAGCTTGGTTGCATGCAAATAAGGCGTTTCTAATGTATTCTACTCCACAAACAACCTTTTCGAAGGCAAATCTGTCGTTAGTCATTCCGTCGCCGACTAATTTATGGCAAACCATGGTCGTCCAATCTGAAGTCACCAGAAGTCAGTGCGTGTTGCATTAATATCAGTTAAGTGAAACCAGCACCAAATGCGCACGAGAGCAGCGGCTAGAGACGGAGACAACGTCAGTTGATGCTGGAGACGCGCGATCAACGTGAGCGAGATGTCGGTGCCGTATTCGTGGAAGATTGCTACCAACTCTGCCACAGCCTTCTTTCGCCTCCTCATTAGGTATTCCAAATGCGTTAAGTTCGAGTCTAGGTCAGGTGGAAGGGCACCATCTACCGGTACATCTTCTTCGACTTCTGCGTTTTCCTCCTCATCTATGGCATAACTTCGCTCACCTACCGGTACCTTATGTCCAAAGGATCCAGAAGGTTAAAACATTATGCGGTCACTTCCGCATGTAATTGAAAGGGAAACTTAAATTTCCTACATTGATTTTCCTCCTTGCTATTGATCAAGAAACAAAAGGAGCACATTAATAGCAGTAGTGGAATTGATGCGCCACATCCACAAACTCTACCTCACGAATGTTCGGGGCGAGCAGCAGATATTTTATTTTCGGGTATCTATTTTCAAATGTGTTCACGCCTTGCCTCATCTGATAAGACCATACAGCTTTCGCCAAGAAGTTTCATGTTTCAATCAGGCACACATGCGCCAAATGTGCCTACAAACCATAAATTGCATTCAAAAGCACCCTGAGCCCCAAACAGTAGCCATTCCGTGACTTGGCCAGACGCCTCGTGATCCAAAGGTGACTATGCGCAATGCATTGCGTAGTAATGCACTCCCCTCTAGTAGCTCTCCAGATTTTTTCGGTGGTTGTGATGACTTCATGTGGAAGCATCTGTTGCCTGCACTGCCCTCAAAAACAAGAAAATTATGACAATTTCATGCGGTTTATGAGGAAATCCTTCTTTTAAATATTTATCCACCAACAACACACGTTGTATACAGAATATCACTTTTATGAGAGACTAAAGCATCGTGCTTGCTCAACTTCGAGCCATTCCACTCATAATTTTTCTTCAAATAGTCTATAAAAAGTGTGCCATTTGATCAGATTTGACACATGATTTATCACGGATGCATTTCTTTTCCTCTCGTACTTAATTTAAAGTCCATGCAACGTAAAGGTCAGCAATACACAGGGAGCCTATCCGTCTAAATCTTGCTGTCTGACAAGTGTCATTTTGGTGTGCACAGAGTCACATGTTGTGAGAGGGATTATCTTTCTTTCCATGCATTCGCGCTCGAACGTCAATTGAATGGGTCAGAATCTTCGAGCACTACTGCCTTTATTGCACTCGCCATGGTGGGCTGATCCCCCTGGGTCTGGTGTTGGGTTTCTACGTGGATGTAGTGGTTAAGCGTTGGTGGGATCAGTTTCGCCTTATCCCCTGGCCAGACGAAATGATTATGCTGTTAAGCGCCTACGTTGTCGACGACTCAGAGATGGCACGGCAGAAGATGAAGGCAATTCTGCGCTACATTAACCTCTCCTACATCCTCGCCTTCCGATCAATCTGTTCTCGTGTTCAGAAGCGCTATCCTGTTGATCAGAGCCTCCTGGCTGATGGTGAGTCTATTCACTTTCGTCAAACTCCTAAAAGCTACTCCAGCGAATATGGATCATTCGAAATGGTTTCATCGTTTGATGTAGATATGGTCCACTTCAACCATCACTGGGATGGCCATAGCCACAGAATACGTCAGTGTCGATAGACGTTTTTGTCGCTCATTTTACTCCCATGGTGAATTAATCCGTGAGCCGTCCAGCTTGCGTCCATATTTTTTGAGTCATTTAGTGATTCGTGAATTGGTTCTCGTTCGCCATGCCCAGGTTTATTCTTAGCTGTGCGCTGAAGCGTGTCCCATTTGAGCCGAAATACTTTCTGGAGGCCGTAATTTAACATCTGTCACTGTGGTAAGGGTATTGCTCCGATCCGAATCCAAAGGCTCTTCAAATCTGCAAAGAAAAGATCCCAAAATAACCAAGCATTCTCACATGATTTGCTATGATAAATTACGGTGATGTTTTATGACAATGCCAATTTTGACGTTGATTCACACTCTATGACGTTTCCTCGGAGTTGAATCAGTTGGACCAACTTCAGCAATTCCCACCTTGTTAGATCCCGTCAATGAACTTTTAAGTGTCATAGAGCCAAGTTAATGCCTTTGGATTATTTAAGTTGGATCGGATGGAGACACACTTTCGGCCTTTGTCTGGTATTGTGGCGCATTTTGGTCCATGAAGAAAAGACTTTTTTCTCCTGGACTTGGTGGTCCAAAACTGAGAAAAATGCCAAAGAGAGCTCCAAGCTGCTGATCGTTTTCCCTGCTTTGTTTACGGGATTGTTTTATAAAGGCAGAGCTCTTCACAATGAGAATCTCACTTAAATTATGCTGTCTATCAAATTCTATGCGGCTTTGTTAACATGTCTTTTCAAAAGTTCACCTGAACAATAAAAATATACCGCTCCCTCTCCTCTGAAATGTTTACCAACAGGTATAATTACAGCAGATGAGTTGAAACAGCTGAACTGCGCAACACCAGACGGAAGAGGAGCCTGGTACGCGACGCCCATCTTCTGGGCGGGCCAACTGGTTCTTGACCTGCGCACCACTGGCCTCATCTCCAGCGACCGCGGGGCGGAGATCCTGTTTAGGAAGATTCAAGACTTTCGCAGCAAACTCGCTGGACTTTGCGCTTACGACATGCTTAACATACCTCTTGGTTTCACTCACGTAAGGCCTTCATACACAGTCCTTCTCTTCACGGGTGGAAGAGATCTTTGCTCACTGGGTTCGGATTTCTTCTTCTTGGTACGCTAAAGGTGGTAGCATTGACTAGCTACAGCTTTGCCATAGCCTCCGTCTTTTCGTGGCAGTTTCTCGATGTCAAACAGCATTACGCTCATCGATTGGTCGACCTTCATGTTCCGGTGTTTGGCATCCTGCAATTAGTCTTCTTCTTAGGTTGGCTCAAGGTTAGCTTACAAAGTTATTATTGAACCGATGAAATATTATGCTACAAGCACTTGGGTTCATTATTTGGTGCTTCATGTCTTGCATTTCAAGGTGGCAGAGGCCCTAATCAACCCCTTTGGTGAAGATGCTGATGATTTTGCGGTCGATGACTACATTAAGCGTAATTTGCAGGTTTGCTTTTCTTAATCCCTGTATTGACCTCCTTCTTCTTAATGCTATTAAACCACGTAATTTCAACGACGTTATGCAAATATTAATTGAGTTCAATGCTTCGCAGATCGTAAATCGCTAATAAAGGAAGGAGTGAGGATAAGTTAATTTGTCAATGCACTTCGCAATTCTAAAAGCTCTGGTAAAACATAAAACAAAAATTCTCCACTTATTTCCCTATCTCAACTAAGGAAACACTAGATGTGCAAACTTCGCGTCGGCATTTGCAGTTTTGACCTTTGAACTGACTCAACAGGTCAGATCAGCCTTGCTTGCCTCTTTGCGGTGCGAGAACAGACGCCAGGCACCTAAGGGTAGCTTTCTTTCCTTGGGTTAAGCCACTCTCCAGACTGAGTACGAGTTCTTAGTTTGGTCCGAGAAGCTATGATCCCTACGGTTAGTTGCCAATGCCTATGACTTGTGAAATTTGGGTTTTCTTCAGATCACAAATTTCCTGATTGAAAAACTGCACGAAGAGGCACCGCCGCTGTGTAATGGCGTGATTCTTTCAAAAAATCAGACTGCGGAGGAAAAGATGGGAAAAGACGGGAGCGTCACTCTCCAGCCTTCAGCATTTCTGTTCAATCATCCCCTCCTTTCCGAGGCGGCCAATTTCTTTATCGGATCCTGTGCCAACACCACGATTGACGGCAACGACCGTAATGTTGAAACCCCTCAGACTGTGCCACGTGCTAGGTAATTTAAACCAGTTGTCTGTATGATCACAGAAAAGAGAAAATAACCAGTTCCTACTATGGTAATATGTTGATGGTGGTTTTTCCCTGCCTTCAATACCAACACCTTCGCAGTTACTAAGTCATTGTGGAATTCCGCGTCATTATTGCCATTAATGCTTTGATCAGAACGGCGATGGATCTTTGGTAAGTTGGAAGCAGCAATGAAAAAATCGCATCCCCAAACGATATTTTAACTCCCGAAGAACTAATTAATGCCACATCATTAGCAGGTATTTTCTGATTTGTGCTTTGTAATGTGGTCAAGCGTTTTTTCGGCAAAATGTATCTGTACTTGCTTATTTCAAATTCACACATCGCAACTATACTAATTTTTACAACTTCGCAGTTTGCCTTCCACAATCTCCCCACCATTACGGAGGACGTTCGCATCCGGGGATCTCGCTCACCCTCAAAAATACAATCCGAAATTATGAGAAAACGTGCGGTTCGCTTCACATTATATGACTTCATACCTAAAATTTATCAAATGTCTGCTTTTGTGATTCATTAAATGGGAAACAACTCTTATTTACACGGTGCTTTTTGGGGACTTCAGATGACATTCTATGAACTTGTGAACAGCCTTTTTATGAATCAAGATAAATGCTGTTGCCCTTATGCAGTAGCAGCGTAATTACACACCCCAACTTTAAAACGGTGCATCAGACCCCGGCTACGGCTCGAGTCGTAACCTCATCAACTGCAACAAATTATGTGCTTCACCATGGGCAGCTAGTTATCTGATGTGGTAAACACTATGTTAAGACGCGAACCCATCAATCGAGATCAAAACGAAGGCCAAGAAGACGGGGGCTTGTACAAAACACTTCAAGATGTAGCAAAAGAGACTGTTCAGAAATGCAGGTTTTAGCAGCAAGTCAATGCGGTCCTCCTCTGTAACCCTACTGAAGAGGGAGAATTGCTGTGACTTTGGGAGTAGCAACAGCTGAGAATTGGCTCGCTGCACTGGGTTTGATGCTTTGCTGGACTCACCAAGCTGTCCTTAACATTAGCATAAAAATCCACCAAAGACAAATGACGGACTCCGTAACAGCTAAATGTTTTGTCGGCAATAAGCGATCTGTTCTTAATTCATTATCGAACTGGCCGAATTTTATGTCTGTGCATTGTAAAATTAGGTATGGAAAGCTAAACGTTGCCTTTGAATCGATTAAAATGGACAGGTCTGACACTTAGCTGCCAAAATTTCAACTTTTAAGCACGATGAAAAATATCCCAGGAAGCATCGTTTTGCCAGACGAAGCGTTGGCCACGAGGCTCGGTCCCACAATCAGACACAAAATGGCCAATAACAAGAAAGTGTAGAGTAAAGCAAAATTTTTTTGCGTGTCGACAATTTTGCAAAAGGCTTGGATACAAACGTAAGAACACGAAAGGAAAAAAGATGGAGTCCTCAAGGAATCATATCACGCGCTTATTTTGTACCGATCATCCTACGTTGAGTTAGTTGTTCAGTTGGCAATCCTGGTCAATGTTGGCAGCAACAGCATGATTTCTGTGGGAAATATAAGGGGAAGAGGTTAAGATTAAGAGAGAAGATTATCTACAGTGGAGTTCGCAAAAGCACGGAGTAAAATCTTGTGGTGACTCCAGAATTTCTTAATAAAATGCAAGGGAAATCGACGGATCATTAAGGCTCCGGCGTGCGAAAGGTATATTACGGTCATTTGCTATTATTGGTAGGAAATGATACCCATCGTATGGACAGCTGAAGTTGCCATCGGTGAATACAGCCCCAATACCCTTCCCCTGCGCCTCCTTTTCCTTATAAATTACATCAACAAGATAAGTAAAGAACTAACTACATTTCCACATTTACTAAAGTAAAATCAAGAATACACCCACTAAGGCCACAGGTTATGCCTCGCTCTGCAACATGGTGCACTGGCTACGGAGACAGCATCATTGTTTTAGGGTGCAATGGTGAGACAGACGATTCAATGGTGATTTGCTCTGTTACCACTTTGAGAAGTTAAGGTACTGCGAACGGTACTGCAAAGATGAACAGGTGGAAAACCCCAGATCCTCAGATTAAAAATATTACGAGGAATTCCCATTCTTAGGCTAAATGATCTTACATATTGGCATCATTCAAACGAGCTTTGGAAAAAAAATATTTTGCAAAGGTTTGTTCTTCCTAGATTACAAAGCTTGCTCCAGAGCGATCCTTATAGCGTGCCGAGACTTTCTTGAAGGCAAAAGAAGGCATAACACTCGAGCCAAAATATTCATTTGAACAGAAGGAAAAGGGATGCTGACATGGCTCGAAGGCCAGCCCACGTTGTAGTGTTTTGTTTGTTTGGACTGTTGATCGGTCCGACACATTAGTGGCGGCCACCTTGGACGGTGCTGCGTGGGTAGGCCTGCCGGCCATGCTAGTAGTTCCCCTCCTTTCCGTCTAGAATACAGGTATTCTGACCTACACCTAGCCTTCTCACAATCTTTTAGGGATGCTCGGGGCGCTACACATGTAACCGGGGCAAACTGACCACCAAATTCTCCAAAAACTAGTCGAAAGAAGCAAAACGCAATATTACACTGTAGCGCCCCGAGCATCCCCAAAAGAAGGAGAGAAGGCCAGGTGTAGGTCAGAATACGTGCATTCCAGACAGAAAGTAAGGAAGCTGCTGGAGCGGCCGGCAGGCCAGCCCACGCAGGACGTTCAAGGTAGCCGCCCTAATATCCTACCAAACAACAGCCCAAACAAACAATTCGCTACATAGCCCCTCCCCAAAATGCATTTTTTCGCGGCATTATTAAGTTGCCAAGATCTTATTTTAAAACAATTACTGGTCGTGAGTAGCTATTAGCGTCAACTGGTTTGCCATATACAGTTCTTTCCCTAGTTACTTTTAAACTTTATTTGTATAAGTTTACAAATTTAAATTTCTAAAATTTTGTCAGTTTTATTGCACCAGCCTAATTAAATAAAAGTGCGCTGCTGGTACTTCTAGTGTTAAATGCTCAAATATGTCTGTGCCCTAGAGATAGGTTGACTATTTGAATATCGTCGCGACAATAGAAAAGAGCATGATTCCGTGCTCGATGGCACAGAACGGTAGTATTGGGACTTAGTTTTATTCTAAGATGATCAAATATGCTTAAAATGTAGTTCAGCTTGCACTTTGGATGTGTCTTCCATCGGATTACGCTCGGTGGATGGTTTGAAACCTTTGACAGTATGCTATTGAGTTATGTTACAAAAGAATATCCTTCACCTTTATGCTTTTGAAAACAGCATTAAGAGCATTAATAACTTAAGTCAGTAAGCAAAAAATAAATGCATATTTTACAGGTTTGAGAACCTAGTGGTGGTGGATTTACATCGTAATCAAATCGGCTGCGTCACTGGTGCTTTTGCCAACATGCGCGGCTTAAAAAAACTGCGGCTTGACAATAATAACTTGAAGTCAGTGCTACTCGAGGATATGCAAGGTTGCTCTAGCCTTGTTTACCTCAATATTGGCTCTAACAAATTGGAAAATATAAACGTGAGGAATAAAACTCACTTCTTGATGTACTTCAGTTTCTGCAATCACTACCAAATCTTGAATTTCTTGATGCGTCAAATAACGAACTGTGGGATGTATCAGGTCTGCAGTTCTGTAAAGCGGTATGCCTCGTTCGCTATTTATGATTTAGTTAAATCGATTGTACGTGTCTAAAAACAAAATTGAAAATATAAAGGACCCACTATCCAAACTGATTCATCTTACTGCAATTGATTTCTCGAATAACCGTATTTGTTCTTTTGTCGGACTGGAGGCTTTTGGGTAAGCTCACAACCTTTTTCTTTAGTAAACAGGCATTTAAAACATGTCGACTTTGCAGGAAACGACCTTGATTCCTTTACTGCAGTCGCACTGGTGTTTCCCAACTCGGAATACCTCAATTTTGGTGAAAATCGCATCAAAGACCCGGACGAAATTTTGGTACTACAGCACAGCTTGACTTCATTCGTGACTATCAATTCCTCGATGCGTGTTAGAGCGATTTTAAATTGGCCACTTTAACATGATGACTGTAATGCTCGTTAAGTGGTAGGTCCAAATGCACCTTAAGAGCCTGCCCAGTAGATTTTAAATTTATGCACCTTCACTATTACAAACTATCATTTTGGTTGGCTAATCACCTAAATATTTCAGCAGCATAATCTCTTCGTTTGGATGGTCACACTACCGCTTAGGTGCGCAGAAAGGAATACCTTAGTTAGTCTTGCGATTTATTCGTGACTTTACTGCCCTGTCAAATCTCTTTTACTTTATACACATCCCAGACTACCATAAGCTACCTCACACGCTTGAAATCGCTGGCAATACATGGAAATCCATTAGATTTCAACACCTCAACTGTATCTCAAATTGAATTTGAAAGAACTATTGACAGGTTTAAATCAGATACCTTTCCTGTAAATACTTCGGTAATGCTTATTTGTACCGCGCTGTTAGAGGCATCTTTATTCTGAAGAGTTTCCATGCATGCCGAAAAAGGTCCTAAGACCTGACGCCGCCGATGCAGGTTGGTTTATTTCCGATTACTTACCTGTGCTCAAACCTTCCCCCACCTGCCTAAATGTAGAAATTATGGAAGACATCGAAACCCAACTCCTGTCGTTCGAGGAACTAGGAGATCTATTTACTGGTCGAATTATAAAAGGGTACGAAAGGTTGAAGTAAATTTAGACTTTGGAAGTTTCGCTCGATTTCAGGAAGCGTTAGCTGCGTTGCCAAGTGAATCTTTCTGGTCTGATCCGTGTAATGAGAACCCTTCTTCCGTAACAAGTGATAAAAGGTCGCTCAGCGCCAGGTATGTTCGGTTTTCCGCTGCATTTGAAAAACAATCCCCCTTTTACAGTAAAACACACATCTCCTGAAGTCTACACTACAGGAAAGTAACGAAGATTAATCTTAAAAAATTCTAAGCAGAACCACAAGAGGAATCCAGCTATGATGCAAGACTACCTTTAGACGTGATACTTCGAACCTCGCACAGTGCAAATAACAGTCTTCCATCAACACTCATCGGCACCCATTCACTTTGATATCTAAGTAGCCTTTCGCAATTTAGCCACGGCAATCCACCCAATACCATTATGGAAAAAGGTACCACAACCTGATTAGGAGTCAGTTTCAATATTTTGGTGGCGATGCGAAATTTCACGATTCCATTGGCCTTATTTTCTTAACCGAAAATGGAGATGCCTGAATGGAGGGTCATCGTTTTGGTTAAAATTCAAATACCATTAATTGGTCTTGCTTACATCCAATCATTGACTAAGCACCGAAAAGCGCTGGAGCCCCTGTTACCTAGCCATTTCCCTTCTGACGTTTTCAGGAGCCAGCTTCAAGATGCCTTGAATTTCGCCAGAACCACTGGCTCCATCAACACCATTGAAGAAGGCAGCAGAGATGACGAGGGCTAGAGTTGTAAATTATTCTAATAAAGTCCCCAGCCGACGAGGTTTTTGATTGGTGCTCTATCGATTGCACGGCTCAGGAAATTAAACATAACCATGGATTCTTGACACATACGAGAAATAAGTCGGCCAGGTCTGCCGAATTTGATCTCGTCTCACGAAACGGTCGGTGACGTTTACCGTGAAAGATTTCAACGCCTACATTATCCATTGGTAAACCCATAGAAGTAACTTTTGATATAAAAACATGTCCCAAATTGCGCATGCGCAAGTGGGCACGTGCGCGCGATTACACAAAATAGGTTGACTCCGTAAAAAAAAATTGCGTAACGGGAAGAGGGAAAGAAAAGTTACTCTGAGTCGAGAACCTCGACCGCTTTCGCGGGCGATCTCGATATCATCCCCATATCAGGCTGGTTAAGACGGGAGGCGGAGGGAGAAAGGGCGGTGGGAGATGAAGGCGAAGTCGCAACCGTGTTTGGTGGTGTAGGCTGCTGTTTCTGCGGTTCGTGCTGAGCGGCTGTTGACTCCTCCATTAGGAAACGCGGTTGAGCATAATCCACGTCATCACACACCAGAACCGCTGGCAGGCCAGGCATGTCCGCATACAAGTCTTCCAAGAGTAAATGCAAATCGAACACGGCTAGGTGGAACAGAAATTAGCCAAGTTAACATCTTCCTTCCCACCAGAATGTTGGTGTACTGGTAAAGTCCATGAAAGAATTCAGTGAGTTTCGAATGTTTACCATTACGTGGGATAAATAAAGCCTGGGATGCTGGGAATTATTCTTATCGAACAACTTCTTAGTAGCTTATCGAGACCATCATTTACATGGATCAAGGGGATTAATGAGCATTTAAAACTTCTAAACATTTACTGAGAATTCATAGAGTGCGAAGAGAAGATTTCACAAGCTCACCCCGTTTGACATTACTAGCAATTTCAGGATTGTTGGGCACTTTTATGCGCTTGATAGGGCCCATCTTGGCAAGGCACTTGGACAACTTGACCAGGAGACGTGCGTTCTCCTGGACCAGGGACTCGGGTGGGTCGGGCGACTTGTCCGCCTGTGTTTGACCTTGCACCGCCAGTACGACCGTGGCCAAGGCCTGTTCCACCATCAGAGCATGTTCCAGCATCCGCAGACGATCGGTTAGGAAGCATAATACCTCTGGTGAGAAGATGTATGCCTCACGCACCTCTCTGGCCACGTCGGCTGGCGGGACGCAAAAAGGAAGTGGAAATATCATGCCCCACCCGCTGCACTAACGATAATCATAGCTAGTTCTAGAGTCTTGGCACCGTTGAAGTAAATCAGATAACAATACAGTAGTTGCAGCATTTGTGAACGCAATGAGGTAACGGCCGAAATTTCACTGACTACCGAAATGGATTATTTCACAATAACAGAAGCACTGCGACTGTGCCGACTTTTGAAAATAGTTGGGTATTGAGAGCTGCCTGTGCAACATTAACCGGGAGAAGCTAAAGCTTAATGAAAGGAAAACACACAAAGGAATTGCACTAAACACTATTTTTAACGGCAAAATGAATACGGGAGCGATGGAGTAAGGTCGTCATACAAAGCTTTATGAAATGCTTTCGGTTGTAGATAAATTTTCCCAAGACGATCGCTAAAGAAGCCATTCTTCCCACTGCGGTTAGAGATCATTATCTGACCTTCACGCCTACCTGGTGCATGATTTCAAAGCATTCAAGTAGCTCATGGCGACTACAGTGAAGTTGTGCATGCAAGCGTCTAGGTCAATCCTCAAAAAGCGAGTGAAGTGAGCTAACTTTCCTAAGCTGCAGCTAACAACGCCCTCTGAGGTAAAAGGATCAAAAAATTCCAACTAAGTATGAATTTTGATGGCACCAACAATCACGTATGCCAATGAATTCACCATCTTCCAGTGCAGAACAGTACTCAAGTTGTTCCATTCACCTCTGGATGGGTAAGGAACCAAACAATTAAAGCAGGATTGAGATAACCACAGTTTTCTTAGACGTCCATGCTTTTCAGGGGCATCATTCCGTTGAGGAAACACACGCGAATGGTGTGCAGCACATCAAGAAGTGGTACACAGGTCGATTAAGGTAATAGGGCGTAATGACTGGAAGAAAGCAGTGGTTTCAAGAAGAATTATGATGCAATCAGGAGCGGTCTGAATTTTCACTATTCACCTCCGCTCGACCAAGAACAAAAGGGTGAAGCGCAAATTCAAGTCCGAGTAATTCAGATAAAACGAACTCAAAAAGAATGGATTCAAATGTATGAGCTAACGGTTAAAGGTAGTCTTCAATTGATAATAATGGATGAGCTGGAATCTTCATCAACGACAGATATACGCATTTGTCAGAAATATTTACCATTTAATTCCATTATGTACCTAAAATGGAAAAAAAAAAACAAGAAGGGAGAAATCACTCACAATTGGAGAGGCGTTCGGCCAGCGGATCTGCTCTTTCAAGCGGTAAAACACGTTCAGCGAGACCAAGAAGGAGCATGCTGAAGCGTTTGTCTTTGAGGATGTCGCCAAAGGCGGCATATCCATAGGTGTGGATGCCCGCAAGGAGCATGTAATCGTGGCGACTGTGCCATTTGCGCAAAATCACGCTGAGAGCGCGATTTTCCACCGATAAAATGTCTGAGCTTGATGTTCCTGTCTTGGACAACCCCGACGATAAGGTCGTCTTCGAATTGGCTACTGCCAATGGAGACCTTAGAGCTGACGCTGCCGGTGCCACTGTTGTTCTCAATGATGCACGTACCTCCTTGAAGCGCGCCGACAACTGGTCCATGTCCTGCTGCCACAGACTTGAGAGCAGCGTCAGACCACCGTCGTAAATATCGAAGCGAAATGTATCATCAACCGTCTACAACAGTGGAGATGTGCTTAATGAAGCACCCTTACCCAATGAACACAAGATTTTTCCTGTGTAATAGGTACATTGATATGACGCCATTCATTACCTGCGAAAACCTTTTGGGGATTGCGATACAATCCTCAAATTGAATGGCCTTGGCTCGAATTAGGGCCATCATGGCGATGCGAGAGAGCACTGCAACACCCGATACACCCTCTGTTGGAACACCGTCAGACCAGCTGAGAAAAGGGGGATGATAAGGACGATTTAATTCACATACACCAGATCCAACGAAGACTTCACTTACCGAAGAGCTTCCGCATCTAGAACTTTCGGGTCTGAGTATAGATGCCGCATGAAGAGATTCGTGTAACCAAATAAGTCCTCCGGTGGCTTCGACCTCAAGGTAAATGGAAGCCACTCTGGTGGTGGTAAGGTACCCTTCGGAGGAATACCATAGCTAGGGGGGTGTTAAACAAGAGGTCACTAAGAATGCACATAAGCGCTGAAACACTCTGACACGCTTGGCATACCGCATAACCGATTCGAGGAAGAGTTGACGTTCGTGAGCATTGAAACCATATACAGTCATTTTGCTGTCCTCGAAGCGAACGTCATCCGGCAGATCAGCGAGAAGATCCCTCAAAGGTGAACACATAGCAGTGGTATCAGTTTGCCAATCAACTTGGCGATACATGTCAGCCATTTGAGATTCTTCCTCGCCGGGAGGTGAACGCGAGAAATCCTCCTCAGCTGCTCCACGCAAACCGTGCTCCGTTTTCCTTTTAGACTACGATAAAAGGGAAGGATAACGACCGAGAGCTAAGCTAAAGAGGAAGTAATTTCAACTAATAAACACCCACTCGGGATTGATTTTCGTTGGGGTCGCGAAATGCGTTGCCATCGATGGATACCTCGCGCAGACCACTGTTATTATTGCGTTCACCGTCATCGGAGGATGATGAGGCCATGCTAGAATCGGGACGAAATTCCTCATCGCTTTCAGCTGCTGTTGCAGTACCACCGCGACGAGAGCGACGGCTGCTACGATGAGGTCGAGGGGCTCCACCGTAGCCGTCGTTATCGTCGTCTTCATCCTCCGCTCTAGTCATAAAATGGTAGGCGGAGAGGGAGAGGGCTGTAGGCCGGACACGCCTAGTACTCCGCCTTCGACGAGCTATTAAGCCCTCCGCATCGGTACCTGGTTCAGGCGCTTCCGACTTCGTTGCTATGGCTGATGCCGCTGAACAAAGCCTAACGAGGAGAGCCAATAATTTTCAATTTTGCAGGCGTTATTCTGGATGTCAAAAAAGGTGCATCCAGTAAGTAGACAGATCAAAAAAGAGCAACTACTATAACTAAATCTTATTGTAGTGATACGAAGAACCGTACTAAGAATGGCATCACAGTAGCTAGCAAGCACATAGCATGCTTAGGAAGGCCCTACAGAAGAACACAATAAAAGTTAGGCCATAGAAATTGTGGTACCAATAAGTCGCAAACATCACTGTGCAAATGCCTACTGACATAAAAGCTGCCGACTTGACAATCCTTACCCGACTTTTAGTTTTCACTGTATTCTCTGGCCAATAATAATAAACTGATATGCCCTCGGGAACAATAACTCACTGATAACCTCATAAAAATAACAAGTGTTTACAGTGGGCCACTTCCAGAAGCCCAGTTGACAATCTGCACGGGATCAGAATCAGCTTCAGCTACAGCATTGTCGGGCGAGGCGGTGGCAGTAGCAGTATCAGTTCCCTCGACAAGAAGACGATGTCCAGAGTCAGAGTCATCCGAGTCTTCGATAATGATCATACCATCTTCAGTGGTGCCATGAAGGTCCCTTCCGCTGCCGAGATCGCCTTGAGACATCTCCTTTTCCTCCTGCATGAGCATATGCTCGTAGCGCTTCTTCAAGAGGGTCTCCCAGAATCCACTCATTTCCCGCGCACTCATCTAGGAAAGTTAAATACAACTCTACCCATAAACAATCACAAGCACAAACATTATTCCCAGCGCAGCCTAAAAATGCGAATGAACAACATCAGCTTACTAAATATGGTGATGGAAATCGACGCTAAAATAAAATGCTCCATAACAAAGTAAACTTCTGGAATCAGATCGAACTTGAGTTAACAGAGAAAGGCTCATCAGTATGAGATGCAAGGGCCAAGTAGATTTGATCCCCCTTACCACGTCAAACTTCATGCGTATTCAAAACGTTATCGAGGGTAGCCATTACTTGCCCTTGTTTAGATTACAGCCTTTTTAGATTACAGCCAAGCATGGCAATCATAAATGATAAAGTTGAAATCAGACTTCACTTTATCAATCAAGTTTTAAGTAAAACGTGAAAATGTTAAAGAAGGAATCCTAGGATGAATTTTCGATCGTTGTGAACATTTACAAAATCATGTTTCAGTTCATAAATTTGACCTTCATTGAAATTGTTTTGCGTAAGATAAACACCCAATGCAAGTAAAAAAATACTCACAGTAGGTTCCCTTGCATCAGTGGAAAAATAACGCTCATCACTGTCTTGGTTATTTTGCGTCGAGACATCCACACTTTCGTTTGAGCATGGAGAAAAGACTATGGGAGGTGAATCAAAGTCGTCCACAAACTCCTCGACGGATTCCGAGGTCACCTTTACTCCTGACAGGGCATCCCGATCAAGCAGGCGCTCCAAAGCCTCATCGTCGTACGTTAGGACTCTGCTTCCTATTCCCAGCTTTGGTTTATCTATGAAAAGAGGAGGATGGGCTGTGGCAGTGGCGATAAAACGAACTCAAAAGTCGTACAAATTATGCTGCAGCGAACAAATGGCTAGCATTTTGAGGCCTGTCGAGCAAACCTTTGCAGCCTCAAATCCTGTTGGTTTTTTAAACCCCTCCTTTCCTCATTAATACCGACAACTTCTGTTTACTGTCGAACTATTTGGGATTCGTCTTTCAAAAACCTTGTGGCCCGCTAGTTCAAATCCCTGACAAAATAAGCACCGGATGAAAGATCACAATGAAGAATTCAAAGCAGCAGGGAGAAAGAACAAAACATCAAGATTTCAGTGCAAATAACGTGGACAAGTTCAGACGATTTACTCTCATGAATCAGTGACACCCATGGGCACAGCTATAACTATCAAACAGCTGCTACGGCGAAATTGCTTAAAATAAGCTGGCTGCAAAGTGTAAATGACCCCTCTATGCAAACCTTCGGATTTCAACGTCTCCATATAATTTTTGAAGCACCGATTCTTGTGTTTTAATGTGTTCGAGAAATTTGTGCACCTTCCGGTGTGGTACACCGATTTTTATTTGCAATCATAAACAAATCTTTTTTCACATGGTAAGACTTAGCAACCATTATGGCCAAATTGGAATTCAGGAAGGAGAGAATTCAGAGCAGCAAACAGCAATTCTATTGACGCAAATGACCGATGATTCATTTGTGAAACTTAAAAGCATAAATTGAGCAGTAGCGCAACTGAGAGTCGTGGAAGCTTAAACAAAAGAGACAACACTATCGATCCCAACTTCACGATTTTGAACTAATCTCACCTTAGGGTTAACGACGCGAATACCCAAGCTTTCTGGTATCTCTGGGACGTTAAAATGAATAGTAAAAGGTTAGTTTACTTCATTTAAGGCAAAAGCAGGTTCTCCCATCCCTACGAGTAAAACAAGGTTAGATATTTCACGTATTCTTAACCGCGTAAAAGTCGGAAAAGAAGCATTTATGACACATTGATTTAACACACGTGGTTTGGAAAACTTGAAATTACATTCCTAAATGGAAATGACTATATCAACGGCTCTTTCTAAAGAGTTGCAAACGTTATTCCCCATGGCTTCCAAGTACTACTTCAACCATGATAAAATTGATGGGGGACGCACAGGCAAATTGAAGCATCAAAACTTTCCCAACGTTAAAATGGTCCGTGATCACATAGAGCAAATGCCTAATATCACGCAAATTTACCTTAGATCAACTCGAAAATAAATTCACGCACGATAAACACCTATTAATTGACCAGTCAACATCAATGCCCTGAATAAGCCTTCAAAACACCAAAACTTACTGCCTTTTGTTTGTGTCATCTCGTGATCCTTTTCACCAACACCGCTCTCGCCATATTCCTCATCGTCACTAGCAAAGAGGCCATCCAGTCCCGTTCTGAGGATGTCATGAGCCTCACTGCGAGAGAGGCGCAAAAGGTAGCGCTTCTGCTCTTTACTCGCCGCAGGTGTCGAAGTCAATGCCGACGTCTCGACTGCCTCAGTAGCGCGATCTTCATCCATGATCTTGGTCAGAGCGAGTTTACACCGGGCCACGCGGATTATGCGCTCCTCCACGGTATCGCGCATGATGAGGCGGTAAATGAGGACGTGTTTCGACTGTCCGATGCGGTGAGCACGTGCCAGCGCCTGCATATCTCGATAAGGATTCCAGTCGGAGTCAAATAGGATTACCTGATTACATAAGAAAATATGCTGATGCTGATGGAAGAGGGGTAATGAACCGTTGATGGAGGATTTACCGTGTCAGCGGAGGCGAGGTTGATGCCCTCTCCACCTGCGCGTGTGGAAAGAAGAAAGACGAAAGGTGCCGCACCATGAGAATTGAATCTATCGATGGCAGATTGACGGTGAATACCTCGCACATTGCCATCCAATCGTTCGAACTCAAAGCTATAATTGGGGAAGTGTAAGCACTGAAATCGTACATTTTCGACTATCTCCACTGTTTCTAAGTAAGTTAAGTTACGAGGATTTGAGCCGCCTAATTTTGCCTTGAATCAAGCAAAGCGAAACTATACATCTACTCATGGAGTGGTTTCAATCAATCGTCTTCTTAATAGCAGCACAAGACCTTAAAATCATCAAAGCAAATAAAAAAGAAATCGCCCATCAACAGCTACGTATCTTGAATTGAAATTAATACTTTCGGCAAAGTCAGCATGCACTGAAAATGGAGTAGCCCGAGTGCGATTTCTTCTATTTTGCCATGAAGACGACAGAAGTTATGATGACACTGAAGAAGACTTCTTTAAATGACTTTGAAAACGATATTGGGGTATTGAAACTAAGGTTACTATATGAGCACAAATTCGACATGATAATTCTTGGATGGGATGAGTCAAAATTGCCATCAATCAGCCACCCTTTCATCACAACCGCATTCTTGAATGCATCGGACTAAAAGAAGCTGCCGAAATCAGTTTCCATAGAATTTTTTTCTTCGGTTTGCAATGGTATTGACATCCATGGCTCCGCTCAATAAAATATCTAGAAGAAACTATCGGACAAGTTGCTTTCGATAATTTCGTTGCCTTTGCAGCTTAAGAGGGGATTCTATAGGCATCATAGCCATCAGGTAAAGCCCACTCACCGGTACTACCAAGCACAGTCTAAGAGTATCATTAAGCAAAATCCAGCCACACCTCCAGCAACACTTCAATAAGGTGATGTCACATCTTCCCGTCAAAAACCCCCCTTTGGGAAGAGTATTTCATTATTCAAGTGCCATTTCCATTAGGCTGCGTTCCAACGTGATGCTTAAGGGAAGAAAGCGCATACCCTTCATTGTAAAGTGCCATCTGGATAAGGTCCAGCATGCTGACGAGATGAGAGAAGATAAGAACGCGATGCCCACAGTCGCGTAGACGCCTAAGCATCCGCATAACCAGATGTAACTTTGCACTAGACTCCACTAGCATGCGCGGCTCGTACATTGCAGCCGTGGCATGAGTTGAATCAACGGAAGTGGGTACCCGCAGAGCCATTGCCTCCCCTGAGGGCATGAGGTAAGGGTGGTTGCAGACCTTCTGCAGATGTAGCAGCGGATTCATTAAGTTGCGCGTGCGCAAAGCTTCGTAGTTCTTTGTCAGCACCATTTTGTAGATACGCCTGAATTTGGAAATGGGGGTGCCGAATAGCAAAGTGAAGCTATGCAACAGTATGATCCCCCTTTCCTCATTAATATTATCCAGACCTAATTTCATCTACTTATTAAAAAGTTTTCTTGGAACTGTAATAATTTCAAAAAAGCAAATGCTCACACCACTAACCATTGCATTCCTGCAGAGCACACAAGTAATATTGAAGGTTGGAAAAACAAATTAGATAAATAAATCGAAGTACTATGGCAGTCTCTTAATGCCCAAACTACTAACTTTTGCAGCGGAGTCAGGCTAAGGGGGACAATAATCTCCGTCTTTTTAGGAAGATCTTTAATGACATCACGTTTCATTCGGCGCAGAAGATGGTCCTTCAGCGCAATTTGTAAGGCCTCAGCCCTCTCCTCCTTGGCCATCGACGTCCACTGGGAGCTCAGAGCCTGAACGTCACTAAAGATCAAAATGGCACAAAGTCGAGCCCGACCTTTAGGACCATTAGGTGCATAATTTGCACGACATTTGAGAAAAATGTAAATTTCAGGGCAGAATATAACAACGTCTTTCTGGACCGTGCGTTATCTGGATCCCCAATTAGTCGAGTGACAGCATATTCGCTAGCCAAATGGTGGTTATATTTTGTCCTCAAGGAAATCCAGTAGAGGAAGTTTGTTGAGAGGGCTAAAAAGGCTACATGTCGACTAATTTTAAACATCATTAAAGTGTAGTGGATTTATTAGCATCATAATCATCAAGATGCCAGTCCAATTATTTCTTTTAAAAAGAGTATTCAAAGGTCTATTTAACTTGCCAGAGTTTTGACATTTTACACAAAGATAACATATCCAGTGACAAATCCTTCCCCCAATTACCTGAACTTATTGGGATCTAAAAAGTGAAGCAGATGGATAAGCTCGTCGAGGTTGTTCTGTAGTGGAGTACCCGTTAGAAGGATCTTGAACTCGATATCGTAGGAGAGTAGGTCACGAAACAGCTAAACAAAAATGCATTGAAAAGCCAACAAAGTGAATTCAAGCGGAAAATGGGCACTGCATACTCGGTTTGCATCCTACGAGGGCCATGGTGCAGCGCTATTAAGCAACTTTGAGGTCATGGGTTGATAAATGGTAAGGCCACCATCCCCCACTGAAATTTCAAAGCGTACGTAACAACTCACGCTCGCTGTAAAATTAGTCTTTGTAGAAATTGTTCGATTCCAATCTGAGGAAAATTCCCTCCACACTAGTGTCAAATTTTTGACTTCAGGGGAATGATTAATTGCAGTGTCGTGTAGTATGTGACGCGTGCTCACTGAATGTCTGATTCTGATAAAAATTTGATCTTTTAGTCCCGTTAGGTATATTTTCAGCCGCTTACACGCGATTGTTTGTTCTTTAGGCGATGCGCCTCATCGACTACAAGCACCTGCCAAATGAAAGCCGTCAAGTTAGTGCGTTCCAAGGAAATCATCTCGTAGCTGGTGATCATAACGTGGAAGGCGGGAATAGAGTAGGCCTTGTTTGCGTAAAGACAGTACTCACTGTGAGTGGAAATTAACAAATGATTAGCGTAGTTGGAGAAGGGGCAGAAAAAAAGTAGCCAATTTAATGACTTGCTTGATCATAGCACGATTTTGGCGATCACCTGTGTATACAACCACCTGCATCTCCGGGGCCCAAAAGGAGAATTCGCGTTTCCAGTTCATTGTGACGGCCAGTGGAGCCACAATAAGAAAGGGTCCCGGACACTTGTCCTTTAAAATTAATTAGCAATTCTTCTTTGAACGTACGAACCAAAATGATCAGCAGTAAACAATACCAAAGCGAAACCTTTAGAAAAGGCTGCATTCCAACCAACACGCTTATTCTAAGACATAATGACATCAAAACATCCCGTACTCTCCTCTTTAAATAAAATACTCCGGCTTCCCACCTAGTAAAGTCTATTTTTTATCTCGTTTGACACCGCATGCTAACATTATTGGGAAGAATGTAGGAGTAATGAGGTACGCACTTCCTTTACAAGGGAACAGAGCATAGCAACGATCTGGACTGTTTTCCCCAAACCCATTTCGTCAGCAAGGATGGTATTCACGTGATTGTAGAGAGATTTCCGTAACCACCGGACACCTTCCAGTTGATAACCATGAAGTCGCCCACCCTCCCACCTGGAGAGATAACTCGGCTGCTTATCGATCCAGTTTTCCTATTAGAGATGGACATTCGGTCGTTAAAATCGCGAAATCAAAGCACAAAGTAGCTGAGCCGAAGTGAACAAACTGAAGTGTTTGCAGTGCAAAATGACTTGTCAACGAACTGGAGAGCGATCAGACCAAAAGTGGCAATAAAAGAAATGAATTAAGTCAGCATTTGTTGTACTATTCAAAATTACGGAAATTAAAGCCACTGATGCCATAACTGCTTTGGCAAATGTGTGAGTTTGATTTACCAATAGGATATTTTACGCAAGGGATCGATAGTAATGTGCAATTAGAAAACGACGTTTCAGTGCTAGCAATTAACCTCGTGTTCGTCTTGGCAATATTTGCAGCTGTATCAGTGAAGTGAGGAGAAAAGGACTAACCTCCCAGTTGGAGGGCGGTGAGGAAGGAAGTGGCCTAGAGGAACCCTGATAAAGTTGGATAACTTGGTCCCTAGAGGCTTCGCCCAGGTAGAGAGCGTAGAGACTAGCAATTTGAGAGAGATGAGCGTCAGCCAGCTGAAGGACCCATCGCCGCACAAATGAGGGTAGGAGACGCCGTCCACAGGGATCAAGCGGCTGGAGGCCAGCCCGACGGTAACGCGGTAGCATAGCGTCCAGATGATTTAGGCCTACCTCCACTGTCTCCCACGTGGCGTGAGCCTCATCCAAATCGCACCATTTCACAAGGATTTCGCGAAGACGGGTCATCGATGTGAGAGACGATTTTTTAATCGGCTTATAAGCAGAGCCCAGCTTCCGTCGCATCGGTGCAAAAATAGTGGGACGGAAAACCTCACTAGTTGAGAGAACGCGCTCTGGGTAGAGGTAAGTCGGTACTACTCCATTCTTTAGGTAATACTCGTAACGACGACGACCCAATTTCGGCTGCAGCTTCAGTGAACTGAGAGAGATGAAGCTCGCCGGTTATTCGACAATGCTGATAAGGACAAACCTCTAGTTTGAACAACTCACTTGGGGACAAAGAAACCATCAACAATTTGAGCAGCCCTGGGGTCTGGGTTATCCATAACTGACTCGTCGACATCGTCGTCAGAAGAAGGGATTTTCGGTGGATCACTCCCACACGACCCATGCTCTGCACTAATCTCCTCCCTGTATTCCTCGTCAGCAATATCAATTAGGTCTGCATTCCGCCGGTGAAAGTACTTTGCCATACCAGGGTGCATGCGAAGAATGGCTGAACCTGGTATCCAATTGCAGTGCCAGTAAGACTGATCACGAAACTTCACAAAGTGCGCGTACTGCTCGACCCTATCTCCCCAAGACTGATTCACTAGGATTTCTAATGGGAGCCAGACACATGGCTTAAGTAAATAAACAAACGCGAGAAACCGAATGATGTAGCAAAGAGGAAATCATACTCACCAGAAAATGGAGCTGTCCTCCGTACCTTTAGAATTTGTTCGACTTCGACCTGCAAATATAAATGATTGAAATAGCAATGGGAATTCATCAAGGCTATGAAATTCGCACTGACGCGACGTTTTCATACACACCCACGTTTCGTACTGTTCATTGATTACCCTCCCTGCTGCATTTCTGCGACCGGATGGTTGCACAACAGGCCGTTCAGACGGGTCTGTCAGAAGAGCTTCCAGTTCCGTTTCAGTGACGAAAGACCCAGAGTTGTGAGCCATTCGTCGAGACCTCCGTGAAGCACGCCTAGACATAACGTCAGAGGCTGTAGATAATTCACTGGCGCTAGCGATGCTACTTTCATCCACAGAAACTGGGGGCATGTCTCGCCCAGAAGGTGCTGCTTCAGTGAAAGCCATTTCCACATCATTCGCTTGACTATCTTGTCTGTCCATTAAGTCGGCTAAAATAAGACTGTCAAAGTTTAGAGCCATGCGAATTGGTCAGCAATGAAAGATTAGTTTCGTTATACTTTTAATGAAATTTGAAACAGTTGTGAACACATGCTACGCCACCATTACAAGTCCAGATGAAACTAAGGTACCGATGACAAAGCTAAGATGAGATATGCTCAAAAAAAGCGTGCCGAATCAGTGAAATTACATGGAAATCAAAGTAACCAACAATATCTGTTTCTAAAGATCTGCGAAGATTTTCATATTTGAAACGTTAAACGATTTTTCGCATTGCTGACAAATAGGTGAGCAGATGCCAAAGGAAAAAACTAAAATCGCATCAGGCAGCCATGATTGCAAGAATGGGTTTAGAAAGTGGAAATAACACGCAGAAAAAAGATAACCCAACCCCTCCAAAGGTAGAGTCGAAAACGTGTTGAGTTTATGGGCTGACTTAAATACTTCCAGGCAAACAATAGGAGTAGATGCTTCAATTCCTTTCAAAAAGGCAAAAAATCATAATATTTTAAATTCAATAAGCTTAAAATCATTCAAAAATGTTAAGGAATTTAGAGAGGGCCAGAAACCAAAAAAGAATCTGAAATTTTACAAAACTACGCTCCATAGATTTTCTTTAACTTTGAACTATATCAGCGATGTTTATAAGATATAGAGACAATGAATGGACAATAAATAAGGGCTCGAATAACATGAGGAGCAAAATGTTTACACGGCCGGCAACCAAAAAAAAAATAAATCTGAGGTATCCACTGCCTTCCTTGGAAGCAAAGCGCTGTATGGTCTAGTGTAAAGCATAGGAAACAGAGGAATTGAACTGATTGCTGGTTCGCTTAGCCAGAACAATATGTCCTGTAGCGTCCCTAGCATCTCTTGAAGACGAAGAATTTCGGGCATAGGGCAGATACTGGGACTGTTAGCGTGGCCAAGAAGCCAGTCCGCGTAGCTAGGTCAAAACGTTTTCTGCCATTTTAAAGACCAACCAGCCATCCAAACACACTAAGCGTTTCAAAGCCTCCCTCTTCTCTCGAGCGTTGCCGCAAACGCTTCCCTTGGTGCACCTTCCGCGTCAGCCGTCACAGCTCAATCAGTGCTGTAAGAAGCGCTTAGAAGCTAATCATGCCTGGCGTCCACATTCGACGCAAATGAGGCGATGTTTGACAGTACATCAATGATCCCCCTTGGCGGTGCGACCCAACTTTGAGTTTCATTCAGCTTGAAAACCAACTCAAAGTAAGATGTTCTGATAACCTCTAATTTTACCCATTAGGACGTTAGTTTACGGGTCGCCTTTCTAGATTGTCCACCATAAGTGCCACTTCAAACGCTAACAGCTTTGATATAGAACCTGGGAATGGGGTCTGTGTCGAAGAAAAACGCTACTCTTAGTTCTGCAGCAAAGGCGCTTATTTTGCGCTACTGCAATATGCTGCTTGCAGGTAGATCTGCGTTTTACTGCCACCACCGCGGCGTCCCCAGCTTCCATAGAAAAGGAAATAAGGCCAAGCATAAAGCGTAATGTGTGTGTTCAAGTAAGAGGAGGCTTGCCCAATAAGCTAAATGAAAATGGCCACCTGTCATTAAGGGTCAGCCGCAAGTTCAAGCGAACAAAGCAATGCACGGTCACTCAAGTGTCTCGTACCGGCGGCTCGCACGAATGAAGTACAGCACAGCTCCTTTTTCCTCGAACATTGTCCAGAACGATTCGCCTGATCAAAATTTCACGTCAGCCGTCACGGCCTTAATTACCGCTCGAAGCGACAAAAAGCGGATAGCTAAGTAGCTGCATTCTTATCAGCATTTAAACTAACTTTTACGATTAGCCTGTTTATAAACTGGTCTCGGAGTATGAGGTTCTGATAAGCATCGACGAATTTGCAGAAAACCATAAACCGCCAGTCCTCTTAGGCAAGTACGCTAGAAGCGCCTTAGATCAATAATAATGTGAATTACTTTAATAGTTGGTAGTACTTTAAAAGCGGCATTCTTTATCCCAGAAGCGAAGTTGGGATAAACCGGAGGGAGATGCCGATTCCAGCCCTTCCGTAGGGACACTTCAGTGTTTCTGCCATTCATACTGCTGACACGTTGCAGCAACCCGAACACCCATAGAAGACGGAGAGAAGGCTAGGTGTAGGTCAGAATACGTGTATTCTAGACGGAAAGGAAGAGGACCGCTGGCGTGGCCGGCAGGCCAGCTCACGCAGAGAGCTTCAGGTGGACTGTTGGTTGATCCGACACATTAGCGGTGGCTACCTTGAGGCTAGCTGCGTGGGGTGACCTGTCAGCCATGCCAGCAGTTCCCTTCCTTTCCGTCTAGAATACATGTTTTCTGCCCTACACCTAACCTTCTCTCCGTCTTCTAGGGATGCTCAAGGCTCTGCAACAATCTTTCTTATTACCAATTTTTTTGCATTCAATGCCATACTCACTTAAAGATATTCGTTCTGAAGTGTGAATTAATTATGTGCCCTAGCTGACATGCGTCCCCTTGGTGCAGTTGCATTTTTGTCTGGTGTTAAGCCCCAAAACATTTTCATTGTATTACTATAGCAGTGCTTGTAGCGCCCCGAGCATCTCTAAAAGAAGGAGAGAAGGCCAGGTGTAGGTCTGAATACGTATATTCTAGACGGAAAGTGTGGGTACTGCCGGCATGGCTGGCAGGCCGGCCCATGCGGTTAGCTTCAAGATGGTCGCCACTGATACCCGACCAACCAACAGTCCATACAAACAATACGCTACAGTGCTGGTGAGAGAAGGATTTCCCTTTCAAATACCAGGCAAATAATTCAACATTTGTATGTACCACTAAGCCATTTAAATAAATAACAAAAACTAGCAGGGAACATTGTGATAAAAATTCCTTACGAGTAAGATGGCTGCTTTTTAATTTCATTAGCAAATTCCCCTGTTATTGTTTCGCCTTTCCTACGATAAGTGGTTGTTGATGCTAGCAAATCGCGACACGAACCGACCCTGTTGGTCA
This sequence comes from Taenia pisiformis, assembly GCA_023968675.1. Classification (NCBI taxonomy): domain Eukaryota; kingdom Metazoa; phylum Platyhelminthes; class Cestoda; order Cyclophyllidea; family Taeniidae; genus Taenia; species Taenia pisiformis. Next base: position 3,499,031 of record CM043736.1, read on the forward strand.
CGGATTTTGGAATGGAGGGCTTTTGCGACCTCTATGGCTCAATGTTGAAATCTGCCGCAGGCCCGTATGTTATCATCGCGCTGTGTTGCGTCGCAAATTTCATAAATGCTGCGGATCGGGTGTTGATGCCAATAACCATAATTTCAATGGCGGATGAGTTTGATTGGGATCTGCATTTTCAAGGCTGGATATTGAGCAGCTTTTCAGTTGGTTACCTCAGCAGTCTAGTACGACAATTTTATTACTAGTAAATTGGAGGTTGTTGGAGGCAGTGCAGCTAAAAATTTTGGTGGGAGAAGAGTTCTTACACTGGCAGTGTTGCTGTGGTCATTGTCTTCTTTCTTAACTCCGTTTTTCGCCTCCTCCTGGTCGCTGATGATACTTTTTCGCTTCCTTCTTGGTGTTGGTGAAGGAATAGGTGTGTCACTTGCATTTCTTATTTGTGACGCTTTATTTTAGGGTTGCCCACCATATTTCACATCTTTTCCCATACTGTCCCTGTCGGGGAACGTGGCAGAGCTTTTGGTTATTTGATCGCTCTGGGCTCTGTGGGTCAGTTTTTTGCTGGTATAATTTCGCCTCACATGCCTTGGCCTCTTCCTTTTCTTCTCTTCGGTGGATCTGGTCTGCTTTGGGTTATTGCGTGGGTCTTATTTACCAAATCCTCCGGCGACTTCGAGCATCCGGGTTCCTCTGAGTATGCTGTTTCGGCACCACCGGTACGGCATTCACGTCTTTGATGTACTTATCTCAGCTTGCTCAGGTTCGTGCTGTAGGATAGATATTCTCACGCTTCCTTAAACCCAAATCGATTCTAAATGCTCCACATATTCCTTCTATTCCTGTGGATATATTCGGTGCTTTAGTTAAAACCTTAACCCTATTTAGTTGAATGGTTCGATGCGATGGCGCGACTTTTTTAGTCATCGTTCGTTGTGGGCTATTTACGCGGCGCATTTCAGCATGAATTGGTCCAACTATATCATCATGCAATGGCTTCCCACCTATCTTGTCCGCTCCCTTGGTGGCGGTCGTTTTGAAGTCACTCTTACCGCCCTTCCCTATATCACTAACTCTGTTTGTGGAATTGGTAAGCTGTCTTTTGTTCATGCCGTCGCCTTTCATCTTTACTGCTAGTAGGTTGATCACTATTATCGACACCTCCTCAGCAAATATGAAGGTACGCGATTGTAATCCGTGTGTTTTGTTCAAAGCTGCCGGCCACTTGGCGGACAACCTCGTACGTCAGCGGTGGAGTGTGTTGTGGGTACGCCGTCTTATGACTTCAGTGGGCCTCATTGGTCCCGGCTGCCTTCTCTTCATCTTTTCTGCGTCAACAAGCATACCTTTAGCCGTTTTGTGAGTTTTCAACTACCGTCGCAAATTGGCTTCTTTGCGTAGTTTACTTCGCGCTGTAATTCACTCGACACTATGCCTTGACCCATTCTAAAATTACGCGTCTTTTAGCGTCACAGTTCTCTTTTTTTATCTGTCCATATGGGATCACTAAAATGCCTTTGTGCTGTTGTGGCAGACTAATTTCCATATCGATGGGTCTCTCGGCTTCTAATTCGGCCGGTCATCTGGCCGCCCACGCGGAGGTTGCTCCCAACCATGCTGGCATTACCTTCGCCATCAGCAACACTCTTGTAAGCCGTCAAGTAGTCACCTCTCATCCTTCACTTTATATAATTTGTCCATGCTTAAATAGGCTTCGACTTCTCGCTGTCGTTGATGTTTTGAGTCGACATTAGTCGTATTTGAGTAAAATATGGGTTATTTGACGTTTTGGTCGTATGTGGGTTTAAAAACAGTGAAATGTTCGGCTCCATATAGTTGTAGTTAATGGCTTTACCAACAGCAAAACTTACTACTTTCATGTGTTATTAGTCAAGCGATTTGGTCTCTCTCCTCCAGGGTAGGCAATGGTTTAGGTTGTCTGCGCGCCCATGTTTGAGAGCGAGTCGTTTGTAATGTCTCTATTAATATCGAAAAGCATTAATAGATAGGCATTCATTTTTTGGTACTCTGCCGTGTTCCGCGGTAGCTAGCTACGGTTTTACGTGAATAGCCAAATCACGACCGATATTTTGGTGCATTCTAAGGAAATCAGGGTCTGTATTACTGTCCATGGCCATCATTTACGCTTTACAAGTATGCTGCAATCTTCCTCATCTGTCGTGACTTTTTGATGTCATTATAATCTTACAATCTCCTCCATCCTTATTGCCCCTTATTGGCATACAGTAAGATATCCTTAAATATGCAAATTGCTTTAAATTTTAATGAAGCCTTCAACTTGAATGAGGGCTCTACTCGCCAAGTCGCCTGGACCCTTGAAAGGAGCATCCTCCCTAATTTAATCAGGCTGTTTACTGGCACCTATACCTGTTAAAAACCCCTTTTTGTCGGCTAGTTCGCTTCCATTTGCGGAATTGCTATTGTGTATGTATTCATTTCTCTCCTCCTGGCTCAACTTACCATTTACGGCCAATGGCGTGTCAGGCAAGCCAAAGAGCCTAACTATTCCCGTCTAATATCTGTACTATTATGACTTCCTTTACCGTGGTTAGTGCGATATCCTCTGTTTCTGCGTAAAGATTGTCAAGCCCGGGTAAGGTGCGTTAGTCTTCTTTACCAAAAGGAGCATTTGAGGGTCATATCAAACTCAACGTCGGTCTTGTTAACCAACAATCAACGCACGTTCTGAACAATAGCTCGGTTGTCGTCTGGCTCAACTGAGTCAGCAACCTTCCTTTCTTCTGGGAATTAATCTCAGTGCAACCAAGGTGACTGTCGGATAAAGTTGACTCATTTTTTAGAAACTTCCTAATGTCGCCTTTCCCTGTATGGGCAACGGTTACCTAGTGTCTCTCTGCGTCAAGCTACAGTTACGATTTACATTGAGGACGGAAATTTTTCCTCATCGGAGTTAAAAGAACTTAGAGCTGTTTTTACCTCTTGTTCTTGCCGTCCTCAAGATGTGGTTGGTTCACTCTCAAGTGCCTGCAGCAGGGCACGTCTTTCGATTGTTGATTTACATTGCTACGCTGCCAAGTGCCCCCTTTTTTTCTCTTTCCACAGGCAACTATCCCGGGAATACTGTGTGGTCCGCTGACAGCATACCTTGTGACACAGTACAGTGGCCACTGGCTCTCTGTCTTCATCATTGCCGGTTTTGTGAACATCCTTGGTGCCATGATCTATCTTTGTTATAGCACCGCCTCGCCGGTCATGTAACAGCTCATTGCTCTCCTCTTCTCCACTTCCAAACTACTCTTTTTCCTTATCTCGCCAATGTCTTTCTCCTTTTCAGGTTTCTCCCTATTCCTCATAATACATTATATATATATATATATATATCTACATATGAATATATGCTTGCGTTTTAAATAACCCCTGTTTCTTATTCAAGCTTATTATTAGTTCTCTTCCTTCCGGTAGGTCAGCATAGGCAACCACCCTTTCAGACTTTATCTTACCATGCAATTTCACTACCGTTGATGCATAACAGTCAAAGTGGGTTTGTTCAAAACCTCCAGTGTCTCGCCTTTGAAGTGGAAGGACTTTGTTTGACCATTTCTGCATACTTGAAGCCAGTTGCCCCTGTTACCGCACCTACTGAGGACGTCATCTGATGCGAAGAGATAATTGATTTGGCGTTCCACCATCCACTTGGGTTTGCCGTTCACGTCGTACTTGATTGGAGTGTCCCCCTGTCAGTTTTACTGCCACGGCTTTGTACATTTAGAGAGGTCTCACTTTGCTAAAATCGTCTATCACGCCCATCAATGTCCGCGAAAATAATTTGGTCGACGACGCACTACTTTACAATTTGGAGTGTATGCATAGTGTTTAGCTGGGATTTGAATCACAGCGTGTAGGTGTATGCATTAATGTAGAAGACACCTCGTCATGATTGCCAAGGTCCCGATTCAACTGGACGATTCTTGCGTAAGGCTGTCCCACTCAAAAATACCTCAAAAGTGTACCAACCTGTCTCCAGGTTACCTCCATCGTAATGGCTGTAGACTCGTGAAGCAGGACACCTGTGGTTGGCGCTTTGGTTCAATTAAACGGCTGCCTCTGCACGTGCGATACTGTGATTCTAGGGTCGGTACTTGTCCGATGAAAGTTGCAAAGCAGGTCTTCCCGCCTATTTTTTGGGCAGTTTTCCTTTGTCCTGCTAGCTGGTTTTAATTGCGTGGTGCAGAGGCATGCAACCTTGGTGACATGAGTCTCTAACCGGTTTACTAGTGGTTCCCAACCTCAGCATCTTTTGGGGGTGTTCGCCGAGGGTCAAGGTCTCGCTCCAACAGAAGTAGACTAGCCCTCAAGCTTACACTTATCCTAATGTGCACAGGGTGTGACCTAGCGAAGTCCGGTAGGTTAAGTGGCCAGCAAAAATAGTCTTGTCAGTTGCACGTTGTGGTGCTCATAAAGCATTAAAAGGGCTAACGTAAGCATCGTTTCCGGAGAGTAGGGAAGTAATCTTAATTGCGTCGAAACCACCCCTCAAACTATTTATTATGAAAGCCTCGTTCATTGAAATATAGGAGACAAGGGGGCCTGCTATCCATCCGTCCACCACAGCTCTACTGGGACCAGGTCCGAAAATAGCCGAAGCAACTTTGCTTTACTAGTTATAATTATGACGTCGACTGGCGGAGGCAACACAGATGTCACGAGGGCCACGTGTTCGCTCCGTCCTATCCACTTTTAGGCCACCACCGCGTTTATTTAATCAGTCGTGCACTTTTATGCGCGTAAATCAACACAGAGCACCGCTCAGTTATCGATTGCACTGACAATAAGAAAGAAGCAACTTCAACCGCATTAGTGTGTGTGGTTGCTGTCTTCTCATTGGCCGACACAAGTACTTACGCACTTTGAGAGCTGAGTTGCGTCTCTGTTCAAGTGATCCATCGGGGAAGGCGGAAAAAGCCGGCTGCTTCAGGGTTCACCGATGACTGGCCCACATTCTTTGCTCAAGGGCAAAAAGAGACACAAATTCGTCGCAGCCAAAAGTGTTATAATTCATTATTACCAACGCACGATGGCAGGAAAAGCTCGTTATCAACTCAAACAATCATTTATTCGTCGTCAGAATAAGTATGGAATCCAGTTTGGCATTTGGGAGCAATCACACAAAAATGGCATCCAACTACTCTCTTCAGCAGGGGTACAACGACGAAGTTCTGCATGGCATATCATAAAGCTCCACCATTAGGCAGGAATGCTCCAGCGACTACGTAACCTCTAAGCGGCCTCCCATAGGTGAAAGCAAAACTTTAAGACATTCTATATAATCACGATAGGAGCTATTTTCAATAAAACTATATGAAGACTACTACAGAAAAACAAGGTGGAGTACGAGTCTTAGGGATTTCAACTTCACATACACAGGTTCTAAAGACACTAGGGATTCCAAAAGAGCCAATTTGACCCTCTGAAAATACGCTCTCTTGAAAAATGAACCAAATCGACAAGCCAGACAAATATGCCGAAAAAGACTGCACTGCAAACACTGTAGTTCTGAGAAGAAATGGAAGAACGCAAGCGGACGAAGATCAACAAAGAGTTAGGAAGCATTTGTACAAGTTCATGCGGGAAGGTTCATAAGAAGGGATGTGCCTAAACAATGTCAAAAAGACAAGAAAAAAGGAATAATTCAAGCTCGCATTTGCCGAGTGAGAAATGAGCACACCTGCCTTAGTGTCGCTGCGTGAATGACCTCTGAGTTATAGATCGGCGAGAGCTGCGAAAGACCGCGGCGGAGGAGCGATGAGATGCAAAGGCTGGGGAAGGCCGGGTTCGATGCACCAAAACATTTCCAAATTTCCCACCCCCACCACTGGTTGAAAAATAACGACGACAGGCAACGGAGGTAGATGGATGAGGGGCAGAGAGTCGAGGGTGATGGTGAGCACGCCGAGGCGGTGAGTTTCGGAAGCGCGCGTAGCTCTCCCTCTCATCAGAGAGCCGCCGCGTACGTTTCGGAGGTGGCGACTCCACTAGCTCGACGTTACGGCGGCGCTCGTGAGAAGCAATGACTCGATGGCGTGGCTTCACCTGCATCGACTTCAGTGGCGATTGGTGCAGAGCAGTGCTACGCCCGGTGCGATGATGCAACCACTGATGATCATGACTGTGACCGTTGCGGTGCGCCTTCCTATGACTGCTGCTCCTATAGTTGGCCCGCTCACCACGAGTCTCCTCCTCTATCACGTCTTCCTCTTCCTCATCATTCACCTCCCCCTCTGACATTGCCTCGGCCCCCTCCGCATCGGGACTGTAGTTAAATTTTAAAAAATTCACTACGCAAGGTTGCAAATTAAGCGTTCAAGATTATTCACCAAAGAATTCACTTCAGGCGCGGCACGTTGCCTTAAAATGAAGCCATTCTACAAAAGCTTAACAAGTCAGTAATATATTTTGCAAGAACAATGGGCAACCTTTAAAGTAACCGCCTAATTTATTCTAGGATCACTTGAATTAATCACGTGATTACTCAGACATCGAATTTCAGGCAAACAGACTCGATTAGGTGGATGAAATAACCTCTCACGAATAATGCGCCATCGAACCATGCTTTAAAATAACGAGGCATTGCTAAAATCAAATGTCATGCCGAAATTGGGCGAACATAAAAACAATGCACACTAGTTATTCTAACTAGGTGATAGTCCGATTACTTAAGCGGTCAATGAATAGGACCGGATAGACGAATTGCTGAGATAACCGATTAGCAGCTGTAAGTCGTTGGCTTCACACCATGGCGGTAAACTAACTTGTATAGAAATCATATTCTGGCATCGCTCGATGAAAACAGCAAGGAAATTTACCTAGTACGGAGCAATTGAGTATATTGTAATCTATCCACTCGAGTTTCTTTTGACGGGCGCGAGTTTGTCTCCCGTAAATTTAAAGCTGCTGATTACAAATCTCAAAGACACAACATTGACAAAGGCAAAATTGTTATTGGTTTAAAAGCGTGGATGAGGGGGGAATGAACAAATCATGTATAAAAAGAAGACATTGTTCACTTCACTCACTGAACACCGATTTCGGAGACATCATCCTCGATTTCAATGTGCGGAGAGCCGACGCAAGTGCGATTTTCGTCCTCTTCAAAACTGAACTCTCGCTCTCTCCCTGCCACCACCACCTCCGCTCTAGCCGCCATTCTCTGCTGCTTTTTTTTCTCTTCCACCTCCATCACCTCACCATCGGTGTCAAAGCTTTTCGTCTCTCTCTCAGGAGTACGAGGCGCGATTGCACCAACAGCAGCTGGAGCCGAGAAAATAGAGCAAGAGGTACTCCCCATTTTCTCCAATCCTGCCTCCGTTCGTGTTCCAGAGGTGACAGGATTCTTAGAGAGCAGGTTGGAGGCAAAAGAGCTAGTGGCGATAGCAGTGACGCTGCAGGATACGGACCGATTTGGACTACAGAGGGAGCTATGCTTAAGCATCTGACGTCGAGCAAACAGAGTTGGAGAAAAGGGCAAACTGCGCTGGGGACTCTGGCTACGAGGGCGCTTTAATGCCGACATGCAGCGCTCCTCTTCTGCGTCTGAAATGGACAAAAAATCAACAGTACAACAGTAAATAAACTAGAGTCCATATGACTAACAAATGAACCTCAACCCTAGTTGATAAAGGCCATTACCAACTTTGTGGTCTGATTTATTTAATTCTGGGTTTAAAATTGTGAGGTAAACCGTATTGAAATAGTTACCTAGTCTGCAATATTGGCCCGATTTTTGGGTATTATCTCGAAGTACTAGAGAAATTGAAAGCGATTGATGGGTAACTCTTTTCAGAAAAACACATTCACACCATGTTTATTCTACTCAAGTATTTCGGATAACTATTTAAAATGGCAGGCTAACTCAGTGGCGCAGTTTCCCAATGCCATGCAAAAGACCATCAAACGACTCATAATGAATAATAAAAAATTAAGAACACAAAGCGCTAAGGACAGTATTCTAGTCAAACCATCATTGATACAGAGCGCTAAACACTAAAACTCTATAACTCAATCTCAAAGTAAAAATGACACCTAACCGAAGAAATTAATGGAGGTTTCAAGCGGTAAGGCCGGTTACAGCTCACTTACGGTAATAGGCATCAACTATGGCCTTCTCACTCTCATTCAGATACTTCCCTTCTGTGGGCGGAGCAAGCTTCACAGAGGCCGAATGGTGCTCGCGCGCCGAACGAACGGAAGCCCGTACAAGACGCATCAGGTGAGCCGCCGGCCCATCTTCAACCCCTGTTGATGCGTCTGGATTAATGAATGGAAGGGCGGTAACAGGCAACCTCGGACTAGATTTGTGGTAAAAAAAGATACTGGAAGAGATTCACCTGCCATAACAGGCTTCAAATGTTTCTCTATCCCTTTTGCTTCTACCAAGTTAACCTCGCTGACGGAGGAGAAAGCGGATTCCAAAGGCACAGAGTCTCGCGGTTTAGAAACCTGACATTCCTGGGTCTTGTGACTGCGATAACGTACATTGTTACTTTCAGCAGAGAAGTGGTGGTTCCGAGGTTTGCTACCCTGCGAGTTAATGGAACTAACGACATCCAGGGGTCGCCTGGATGATGAGGCGGACAGAGGCGGTGGCTGCCGGTGTTGGTGTGACCGAGGCTGCTTTTGTTGAGCTGACGCTGATGATGATGAGAGAGAGCTACTAGAAGAACTGGAACTTGCACTTGACGAGCCCGAACTCGAAGAGAAGCTTCGGCCAGCGTTTCGCAATCCAGCACATCTTAGAGGTGGAATGTGCTTGCTGTTTGTCGTGATTTCATAGTCCAGGGGCGTGTGAAGGCACTCAATCAGATCCGCATGGTCAATGGATCGACGTGGATCAAGTGTACTTATGCCTCGGCTCCTATAATTGCTGCATGCGCAAATGAAAATAAATTTAAGAATCCTTCAAACAGCATGTCCATGTACGCTACGTGCGAAACGCGATACTTTGCATGCCAAAAGTAGGTTATGGACCAAAATATGGCGGCGAAAATTAGTTAAGGCAGAAAATTAGTTATGAAGACCGCAACAGCGACTGTGATGTCTAGGAGACTTTTACCCGCTAACAGAGCAAGTGAACAAGGAGCCTTTTCCAAGCTAACCTTTTTGCGGCGTTCTGATGACCACGCTTCAGTTTCGCGATCTCCGCCTGACTTGTCCTCAAAAGCATGAGAAAATTTGCCTCAACGTGGTTTAGCGATGTTGTTAATCTATTGTTCTCAGCCTCTAGCCTATTTAATGAGGAAACCTCAGATTCAATCTTCTGACAGATTCTTAAAACCTGCCGTACCTGTAAATCAAATGATTAACCAACAGTTATTAATTATGTGCACTCCTCTAATATTTACTACAGTAAGGCGAATAAACACCAAACAGGAGGCGCTAAGCCTGTTTCGATAAGGAGGCAATAGTTCAAAGGACAAGCAGCATCACAAAAAAACACCCCTAGGGGAGTTCGCACTAATAAATCCTCCCTAGCAATGCTTCCTCGAAAATCGTCAAGGCTATTGTGAATTTTATCCTCACACCTTAATTCCGCATGTCGTATCGTAGCTAAGATAGACGACAGCTCTGGTGTCCAAAATAGCTCTAAAATACTTGGAAGCAAACAGACCAATTCTCCTATACGTAAAAAAACGATAAATATTTTCATTATGCAATCATATAGCCAGATAATTCCAATGTTTCTTAGGGCGCCTTTTTCAGTACAAGCCCCAGGGCCTTGATTACCTAATCCGCTTCAAGCATGCACCGACTCCGAGCTGCGCATGCAAAAAAACTAGAGCAAATTCAGAACATACCATGTTATTAACGGGTAATCTTCTTCCGTCCACATCTTCGCAAGCGCGTTGCTGCGATCCCATAACGTACTTATCACCTATTTTTAAATCAACCTTACAAACGACCTTCACCGATAAACGGCAACCGTGGCAACAGATGACGAATTGGGTTAACGCCAGTAGAAATAAATTTGGATAGAACTCACATATGTCACATAAAGCCTCATCCTTCAAAGAATAGTATACAGAATCCTTTACGGTCCCCATTGCGCACTCTGTTTTAAAGAGTAATACCGCATTTATTTTTAAAATTATTTTGCTTAAAGAACTCACAACTTAAAAAATTTTGATTTAACTGCAATATTTTAAGATGCGTTATTGTGAAATTACAAAGCCAAGATACGCAGGTTTGAAAAAGAGGAGTTGTAACGCTACGTGAGACTCGAGCAGCATTAATTCCGGCAGCCTGATAAGTTTTCACAGAAAAAGTGATAGTTGTAGTTGCGATTTCCCGATCATTGCTCAAAGAAAAAGGTATAGGTCAGAATACGTGCATTCTAGACGGAAAGTAAAAGAGCTGCTGGCATGGCCGACAGGTCACCCCACGCAGCTAGCTCCAAGGTGGCCGCTACTAATATGCCCGACCAACCAACAGCCCAAACAAACGATACGCTACAGTGGTGTTTTGTTTGGTTGGGCTGTTGGTTGGTCGGACATATTAGTGGCGGCCACCTAGAAGCTAGCCGCGTGGACTGGCCTATCGGCTACGTCAGCAGCCCCCTTCCTTTCCGACTTCAATGCGAGTATTCTTGTCTACACCTAGTCTTCCCTCCATCCTTTAGGAATACTGAAAGCGCTACACATGCTCTGCATAACAAACTGATACGGATTCCAAAAAAGTGTTTTTGTGCTTGTAAACCTATTTTTCCACTGGCTAGGTTGTTTCGGATGCTCTACCTCTCTTTTAATTAAAGTATTTTTAAGAGTATTATCGTAGCATCCCAAACCTACTTAAAAGACGGAAAGAAGGCTAGGTGTAGGTGGGGATACTTCCATTCTAGACAGAAAGGAAGGGCACAGCTGGCATGGCTGGAAGGCCGGCCAAAGCAGCCAGCTTCAAGATAACCGCCACTAACGTGTCGGGCCAGCCAACACTCCATACAAGCAAAACACCACCATCTTGGGTTGAAACCAAAAGCATGACCGTTCCACAAGTGTGTTCAACAGGGTGTAGATTAAGGCCCAAAAACTGTGTTGTTAAGCAATTGTTGGTTTGGACTATCATGAAGCATGAGCACAATAATTATGTTTTTATTCGGTGAATTACTGCCATCGAATTCTGCTATTGCTATTCTTTTGACTATGCACATGTGTTTTCAAAAAACCATCTAATTGAAAAAGACAGAATTGTCTGCTTCCAAAAAATTTAAAGAAGCAAAAAAATTAAATATAAGCATTTAATGGATGCCACAGATTTTCTACAATAATCAGTTTTATTTATGTTCACTGTTTGAGGAATTGCGACGCAATTGATCTGGGCGCCTGCGGACTGTTTGTCACGGTCTTTCGCCATGGCATTCCGTGCTCAGTTCGAGGGCCATAATGATATAGGTGTGTTTGCACGTCTCACAAACGCATATTGTTTGGTTTCTATTGGTGGATCAGAAGGGTTTTACAGGTACTGTTTTTATTCTAATAATGATCAAGCGTATTTGAGGCAGAGCTGGCTGACAGCATTCCGGTAGTTCACGCTAGCATTGCTGGGATCCGGTCAGTTGGATGTTTAACAGCAGGTAATGAATCATTTTGCGCGATTTTGCTTTCCGAGAACAAATCACCGGCAATGTGGGCGTTGCTGGATCAAATTCTCGAAAATTGAACTTTTCTCGTGAATCTATTTTTACGAGAAATAAGTGCTCTGTTCTCTACGTTTGCCTGTGAATGTATATAAAACAACGACCTTTCCATTTAGGAAACAAACACGGTCTTCTTATTCCCCATACAGCAACAGACCAGGAGCTGACCCATTTGCACAATAGTCTGCCTGAAAACGTTAAATGCGTTCGAATTGAGGAGCGTCTCTCAGCTTTGGGCAATACCGTGGTATGCAACGACTATGTTGCACTAATCCATCCGGATTTAGACAAAGTATGTGTTTTGAACAACCAATGCAATGTTGTGCTTGCTTAGGAAACGGAAGAGCTCATCAGTGATGTGCTGAATGTTGAAGTCTTTCGCAGTGTTGTGGCTGGGGAAGCGCTTGTCGGTACCTATTCCTGTTTAACCAATCATGGGGGCCTCGTGCATCCACAGACCAGTGTTGAGGAGCTTGATCAACTGAGTAGCTTATTACAACTTCCACTTGCTGCAGGATCCGTCAATCGTGGCAGCCCGCTCATCGGAAGCGGTTTGGTTGCCAATGATTGGGTAGCATTTTGCGGCTTGGATACTACAAGTACGGAGCTGTCGGTAAGCTTTCGCATTGTCGGCGATGTTTCCTCAATGTATAGCACTAAAATCAGTGTTTCACCTTGCAGTTAATAGAGTCGGTGCTACAGCTGACGGAACCGAATGCCGGTGATGCATCGCGACCGTTACGGGAGGCAATCCTAGAAAGGTAAGCAAAACAATTGACAAAATGCGGTATCCGCATTGAAGCTGTTGTTGGAAAGTTCTTTTAATTTTCAGTTTGGGGTAGTTCAAGCAGTGGGTGTCTCAAATTGACTCAGAAGCTGAATGGTATGTAAATAAATCAACATTGCCATTATTATCTGAAATGCTACATTTTTCATAGATTCAATGTCGAGAACTACAGCACTGACGAAAGGGCACTATACTAGCTGGTCTGTGCTCTGTTGATGGGTCGGAACAGATTCTCGGTGCCTAAAATGCAGGTTGATGGCTCCGCTTTTAGTACATTAGTGCTTACCGAGAAGTCATCCAACATTGAATTGGTCAGTAAGGAGATTGCCTGTGAAATCACTAAAGTAGCCGGCAGTTGTGTGGCATCCGAGTTTCCTTTAGTTCAGATTGCATGATTGTGTATGCGTCTTGGCGGTGTTGCACGTTGTTAGTTTAATGATGGAAGCGGCCGCAATCGAAGGCACTGTTGGGGCTGCCTCGACGGTGATCAAAATCGGCCGATAGGGAGCAAAAGCGTGAGCGTCTCGGTCGCTGGGTCCGCTACCGTCAATGCGGTCGTCAGCAATACCCGGTGCTCTCACATGCCTCGCGCTTCCGTTTTCGGATTCCTTGTCTTCACTCACCTTCCCTCCTGGTGTGGTGCGAAATTGGTCGAGCGATGATTCGCTTGGCACCGTCATGATCACGGTTCCCAGTGTGCCCCGCTACTCCGGCAGGCTGTTTAAACTCCGCGATGAATTTTGTCGTTGCGTTTGTGCCACAGCCGATAACGATTTTGGCCAGCAGCACTCCACTGACAGTGCCTTGTGCTCGATGCCAACAACAGTTGTAGCGGGGAGGTTGGTGGCTGGGTTTTAAGAGTTATCGGCAGTGAGTTGGGTCTCATTGCGTGCGATCTGGTAATGAAAATGAGAACGGGAATTTGCGTATAAGGTTGGGTGCGTTTGGGCGGAGGTGAGTGTGGATATGTTGGTTAGCTCAATAGGCTGCTCGGCAGTGACTTGTAAAAAGCAATTCGTTGCGAAATAAGGCGGCGAAGCAGGTAACAACTTTAGTGCATTGCGCTGTTTTTGCGCCCTTAACCATGGTACTGCAATTACTTCTCTTCAGTTGAACTGTCTGCTTTGCATCCCTGCCTGGTTTCGCATCGAAACCAGCCGCAAGTGAACTTCCATTTGTCTCTAGTGGGCTTCATACAGGTGAGGTCCGTTCACACCCGGCCGCTGCAGCGCAACGTAGCAGTGGCGTTATTGCCACGATCAAGGGTGCGCACAGTCAAATGCGTGCACTGAATCGATTTGGCACAAAAGGACGCAGTTCATTATCGTTACGGAGATGCGCCGGTTTAGCGCTCTTCGGTCCATCGACGTGCTACAAAGTGGCTAAACAGACGGCATCGTTTTTGTCCTTATCCACTCCACTGTGTTTGTCCCATCTTCGATGCAGTGGTTCCAATGGACAGAAACAAAAACACCCCTATCGTGGCAGTGCGTCACAGTGGGGCTACATCAGGTGGTAAATCAGTAAATGATCGTCTAGTATGTGCTGCGTTTGGGTTTAGTCTAATGTTATGGTGTAGCTGTAGACAACTGCTAGGGTGATGTACGGGAAAAACAGGTGCGAGGCCAGGCTCGAAACGGCGCTTTCTTTTTTGGTGGTAGTGTCGTCTTACACTGGCTCAAATGGAAAAAGTTGGCTCGACTGCATTATAAGTGTCATCCATTGTTCGCTGATACTTGTGCAATCAACGAGTTGTACAGTTAATCATGGAGAGGCGGTGACGCAGCAACACAGATGGGGGGTGTGGCCACAATGGAATTCGTTCAGATTTGGATCTGTTGGATCAAATGATGGCCGAGATGGATCGAGGTGATCGCCACCCGCTGTCGGAACTACCGATTTGCGGGCCATGTAGCCTAATACGCTGTCTTAAGCCGCCTTCCCTACCAAGTAGATCATGGCTTGGTTACCGTGCGTCAAATTCCGAAGCATGTGTATGCGTCGGGTCAAGCGCAACGGAGATTGAGTTCTTGAAGCCATGCGTGGCGTCCAGGCTAGCATTGGCTGGAGAAACATGTCTGCCCTGAATGTCGTGGATTGTGCAAGCTTTGCCATTTGGGCATGGATCATGCCAAATGTGTTGGTAAAGCTGTAACGGTGGCTGTCGGTAATAAAAAATCAGGATAATGCTTGTCCTCCGCCGTCTATCGCGGCTGAGTGTCCCATTTTTACACACGGGTGTTTCATTTGTCCCCTGCACTCCGAGGCTGGATGTGGGCTTCGAAATTGTGGGGACATATAATGTTTGGCTGGCTCAGTACGGTCCTAGCACTGGGAGGCCGATATACGTTAATGTGTTGCTCGGCGCCACGGGCAAAGACCTCTCGCTGTCGTGAGTTGGTCGAATCAGGTGGGCGTAAACTGAAAGAGGGCACGATGCAATCCCAGGGTCTCGTGGTGGGGTCCTGCTTCATGATTGTGCAACAGTGTTAACATTCCGGCTGTCGGTTCGTCCGCGGTGTTCAATGCATAATGCACTTTTAGATGTCAGTATTAAAAGTAAGACAATCGGTTTTTAAAGTGCTACACGGTCTGGTGGTAGGTGGTTGATTGGAGGAGGGTAGTTGTTCAGTTTGCTGCAGGATTTGCGGTTGGCGAGTGATCTATCCTTTTTACGCCACAATGTTTATGCTTTCGGTCTGCATCCATCCACCAAAGGCTGTTGCTCTCTGGTGAATTTCACCGGACCGAAATTAACGCTGGCGCCTAGCGCTGATAAAATCCGCCTCATGGCTGCACATACATCGCTTCTGTACTGCTTTTCGCGTGCCTGTTGGTTGTCACAGTATCGTCCGGACTGAAGGAGATCGGGAGTCTTGGGGGGACATCTCGTAGCATGGATTGTTTGATGCCTTCTTGTTGCGTATTGCACCGCGTTCACGTGTGCGTCATTTTTGGTTCTGCTTTCTCGTCTCCTATCAAAGACCCGAGCGTCGATGCTCGTGGGAACGAAAGGAGGAATAATAACCAACCGCATGTTTGGCCGGCGCATTACGGCTTAATGCTCAACCTGATGGTGCATTTAGTAACCAAGGCGTCGGGCATCGTCGGTCGATCGTTGGTATCACTATTTGCAGTTATCCATCTCTCGACCCTTCTATTTTTTATGATCTTGCATTCTCAATAAAGTCTTACGTTCCTCTAGGCGGTTTGAGCTGTTTCGTTTGGTGATTTTATCACGCCGTCCTAGGTGGAGTAAAAGGCGTGTTTGTGATAGGGGCAGAAGTGGGTGGTTGGGTTGTGTTTAGAAAGCGGTGCGCGTGCGTGGTGTACCGCTGAAGGACGCCCCGGTTTGGTGCAGGGCAACGAGTTGAGCGCATATCACAAAGTTGCAGTTCGAGTGCGGATTGTACAAAAGAGGATTTATTTCACCTATTCTGGCCGGTGGTGGTGGCTCCGATCAGTCTGTCATTTTAAACCGGCAGAGGCAAGGAGCCAAAGAATAAGACAGGAGCGGGTGCATGCAATGTGCGTTGCTTCTACATCGCTGTGTAGTCGTAGTTTGTACGATATTGTCAGGATGTGTGATGAACTGCGGATACGAGGACTGGATTGGCTGTCCAGCACTCTGTTGTCGGATCAAAATACATTCTTAAGAACTGAAGTGAAAGTAGATTCCTTCACTCTCGAAGTATTCGAACATGCAAGTTGGCGAAGGGGGAGGACGTGAATTGTCTAGCCATTAGGTCTATCTGCGGTTACGCATCACTCAGGACAAAATATCGTCCAGTGCAAATAGTTTATTCATCTGTCCGTCCAGATGCACGGACACAAAGTAATCTACTTTCATTTCATCATTGTCTCCGGATGCCCTCATCTAGGCTTTTGCGACAGAAAAAACATTGTTTGGAGCGCCTTTTTGTTTGTTAACAGGGTATGGTTCCTTCGAAAACGTCCACATCTCCTTGGGTATAGAAAGCTGTCCTGCTTACATTTACAAGAGTCATAGCTGCTAGTATCTGGTAGCAGAATGTCGTGAGTGTGGGTAAGGCGAGCCATCTACCTTGGCGGTTACTGCTTAAGGTCTATTCTTTTCCATACGGATGTTCAATAATTTAAGCTGGTGGACAATAGCTGGGGCGTCACACGTCATCTGCTTGCGCGCGTGCAAATGTATTCAACTGGAGAAGCTTGCCTATTTGATGGCCTCGCCGCAAGAATCCGGCTGACCACACTCGCCAGCAGGACGCG
Organism: Taenia pisiformis; assembly: GCA_023968675.1. Classification (NCBI taxonomy): domain Eukaryota; kingdom Metazoa; phylum Platyhelminthes; class Cestoda; order Cyclophyllidea; family Taeniidae; genus Taenia; species Taenia pisiformis. Next base: position 3,515,737 of record CM043736.1, read on the forward strand.
CATCGGGGGACTGTTGTTGAGATGGATGCGATCGGTAAAGTTTCCATTACTATATGTTCCACCATTAATCCACTCTTTCATTGAAGCTAAAACGGCTGAGGAGTAATTTGGGAGTTGCGATGTTGGAGGGACGGTGGGGTGTACCGCTGCAGCTTACGGACAGTTTCAAAGAGGGTGCATGCGGAGAGGCGGCTTAGCTAATTAGCACAGCATTGCACACGGACGAGCGCGTGAATCTGGTGATGGGAGCCACCTGTGTGTGTTTAAGCAATTAAAAGCTGATCTAAGCAAGAATCACAAACGAAAACGCGCAGAAGTATCACGCCTCCGCTTAATTGATTTCTTCACGAATAATGTGTCTCTGTGCTAGTCTCTCCTGAATAATTCACAATTTACGGCGCCTTAGCTGGTAATGGTTTTATTGGGGTGTGCGGAATATAATTGCCGAAACCTAGAATGCAGCCCGACAGGTTTGCCTACGAACGGCATAGATTTTTATAATACAATTGTCACAAATGCATGTAGAGAAGCGTGAATCGATTTCGATTGGTACCACTGACGATATAATAGGTTGGGTCTACCTACAAGGACTTCCTCTAACGACCAAAGATGGGAAAAAATCCGGCAGAATGCGCACACTTAATATTCAAGAAAAGGAATGTGGCTGTTGGCATGGCCCGCAGGCGAGATCACGCGGCTAAATCAATACGGCCACCTAGGTCGGGAAAGGACAACCAGCAGCTTGGAAACCGACAAATGAATATGGGCACAGTAATAACCAACAGAAGAGCTACTAGTCTGGAAGTGTTGTAGTGCTTTGTTTGTTTGGACTGTTGGTTGGTCTCCAGGCCATGCCAACAACCCATTTTCTTCCTATATTGAATACATGCATTCTGATCTATGCTTCGCCTTCTCCGTCTTCTAGGGGTACTCAGGACGCTACAAGTGCAGCTAAAGCAACACGTTGCCAACAGGTAGTACAATCGCGAAGAAAAGGTATGCACGTAGTTAAACGAATTGTCAGAACTTCGCAAATAAGTCACATCAAATTGATGCCATTTCAGTTATTATCCACAATCCAACGGTGGAAGACTACCAAAAGTAAGAGCATTAACGAAAGGAATTGTATAGCATCACTTATAGGCAAATATCCGCATAAAAACATTTACATTTACCAAAAGCACTTAGTGTCATTAAGAGTACTTATAGTAATGGGGAAAGCTAGTCCCATAGCATCCGCAAAGACATCGCCCAATGGGAAGGTTCAAAAACAGAGAAACTAAAGCAAAAAAGGGAGAATGGTTACGCTACATGCGCTTACAAATTACTGCATAAAACAAAGTTGGATGCGAACGCCTTCTCGAGAGCTACGCCGATGATAAACTCCTCCGACATTTAGGCGCAACGCCCCTGAGCCTGGTTGTCTGGCACATTACTGCAAGAAGTCCATAGTCAAGAATAAGGAAACGCAATATGCTTTTTGACTCTTGCTTCTGGGTAAAATTGGTGGGACATCCTGCCTGACGACGAATTGCGCCAATGGCGACCATGCTGCCACTACTTGATAAAAAACTTAGCCGGTTTCGGGACTGCTGCCATTTGATTGCAATTGGTGCTTTTGCCCAACGCAAGGCTACGTTTTGTGGGAAGATCCAACTCACGCATACTTGGGATGATAGCAGACGTGGCTAAAGGTCTTACCGCGGCGGTACGGTGCTGCATATCAGTGTGAGAATGGCACAACCTCCAACTCCGACCTCTAACTCCGTCGACTCCCAAAACCCCCAACACCATCAAATCCGCGCATAAACTGTGGTCGCTGAACATGAAAACAAGGTCCGCCATGTGCCTGAGCATTGAGACGAAAACTGCGCAAGGTGTGGTGGATTTTGTGAAAGCGAAAGCCCCCCATGTGGCCCAGTAAGTGGTAGGACCACCTGCCCAGATGGGTAAATGAGCGAGCCGCGCATTCACCGTTAGGAACAGTGACGGCGCCGTAGAAGTCACAGCTTGTCCCGAATCCGCGTAACCCACTTCTCCACTGTAGTGTAGCTCCGACAAGAAGCAAGCAAACGCCCACCCACTCATGCTCCCTAGGCGAAGCTCTTTTGACCGACAACAGAATTGAGCAGAGAAGCTCCCGTGTAAAGCACGAAGTGCTCATGATACATACAAAGTGGAAAGAACTGCCGCCATGCATGCAACGACTCCGACCCGCCAATAAATGCGGCAGTAGATAGGCGTACCGCAATGGTACTCGAAACTCTTATTCCGTGCTAGCAACCGGATTCTTGGTCTTCTTGGGTAGAAGCACCGGCTGAATGTTGGGCAGAAAACCGCCTTATGCGATAGTTACATCACCCACCACTCTTCGTTGTTACGAATAGCAGACTGTAGGCGAAGTGGAATGATATTTACCTTCTTGTCTCGCGCAGCATTACTGGTCAACACGAGCACCCCAGCGGCCAGGCATTCGGGGACAGCATTGGGTGGATCAGAGCACCAACGTCCATGCGCTCCTCGTAATTGCCGCTACGCAGAATGATGCACGCGACCCACGAGGAGCTGATAACCTGCACGTGTCAACCTCGCCCTAGCCTTGGCTCGTAACTTGCCTCCCGTGTCCCCCTCGCTCGTCGCACAGCTTCAGCGAACCCCACACCAGCACGCCGATCGTCTACATAGAGCCGCCATTCAGCGAATCATCGCGCCGTCCCCATTAGTTTGTTGATAATTTAAAACGCTAACCTCTGCCGCAAGCACCGGTGCCTCCCACCACCCGACTCACGCTCTTGTCCGTGTGCAATGCTGTGCTAATTAGCTAAGCCGCCTCTCCGCATGCACCCTCTTTGAAACTGTCCGTAAGCTGCAGCGGTACACCCCACCGTCCCTCCAACATCGCAACTCCCAAATTACTCCTCAGCCGTTTTAGCTTCAATGAAAGAGTGGATTAATGGTGGAACATATAGTAATGGAAACTTTACCGATCGCATCCATCTCAACAACAGTCCCCCGATGCGCGTCCTGCTGGCGAGTGTGGTCAGCCGGATTCTTGCGGCGAGGCCATCAAATAGGCAAGCTTCTCCAGTTGAATACATTTGCACGTGCGCAAGCAGACGACGTGTGACACCGCCTCAGATCCGCCACCTATTTAATTTTCTGGTTGTCTATTAGCTTCTACGCCCCATTTGAAACGGCATGGAAAACCGCCGGGATTCAAACCCCACTCCGAACGACCACTGCCTTGTTTCTATCTCCAAATCGAAAAAATAGAACTCCTCAACCGCTAGTTAGCCATCCCTAGAACTGATATTAATGCGCCACTAACTTAGTGCTGAAGCTTACGAAGTTGACTTGGGGAGTTTCTTTATCGTACGATAAGTTGACGTAAACAAGCTATCTTGCCCTTTTACAAGCAATTGTGTCGAAACGGAAGTGGATCGTTTGCCTGGTTGCCTTAGTGTGGTAAGAAACGCGTAAAACCCGTGAAATCGAGCCCAATCTAGCTCGAGAAGCCGCATGTGATGCTGAGTGCGGTGAGATATCCGCCAATAAACCGAGGCTCCTGAAATCCCACTAGCCTTTGCCCTGCCACATAAGAGGGAGCAACAACTTAAGCAAAATTCGTGGCTATCTGAAGTACAAAAGGTCCAAAGCAGTTATAAATGCTGGGAGAAAATTGCACCGCTTGCTACGTCTCATTCATCACATTTTTACATTGCACTCGTTCTTTTCACTCTTTGAGTCATTCATCGTCAATCTAACCTGAGCAGCACACATCAGCAGACCGGAATGCCCAGTATGCAGCGATGAAGTGCCAATATAGTGCGCACCCAACCAAGCGCACATTGAATAGGTTCCGCATCAACAGCAAATCCTCCAAAACATATACACCGCAAACGCACACACACTCACACACGCATGTTCGTTCACGCACGGACTAACAGACAAACACAGGGAATGGAGACAATGCCACACAAAGATACACGCAAAAGCGAGGAGGATAGGAGAAAAACACCAAACCATAGGAGTTAAATAGTTGGGAGCTGATAAAATAACCTGACCAGTGCGCTCGATCACTGGGCTTAGAAGAATGAAAGGGTGGAAAGTGAACTAATTAAACATTACACATGATTCGAGCGATGTTATTCGTGAAGCGAGATGCAGAAATAAGTTGCGGAGGCGACACCTAGTATAATACAAAACACGGCCTCAGGTCCCACGACTCCCGCCTTGACCGTTGGTTATGCCCTCGTTCTTGGCCGCGTTCACGATTGCAGCAACAACAGAAGGATTACTGAGGATGTTCAGCGTCGCTAGGGCAGTGCTATCGTCACCTTGGTAGCCACCACCACCTTGACCGTTCGGTCGCTGTCTAATGTAACCACCACCCTGGTTCTACAAAGAAGAAACGATCTGCGACAGTTTGAACCTTGCAAAGCCATTGCAGAGTGGAACACGAACTGGTTAAATAAGAACTTGAGGGGCAATTGTTCCCACATAAACGAACAAGAAATACCCGCTTGCGTTGAGACTAAAAAGAGAATCGATTAGCCGAATGATAGCACAACCCTCTGTAAAGTGCTTAAAAATCGTTCATTTGCTTTCATGGAAAATTAATTTCATCAAAAACGTCAGATTGCAGGACACACGTTGGTTGAGGATGAGACTAATGGGTATAAGAGGGCGCACCAACCTGATGAGCACGCGTGTACTGCGAGGCAAGGGCAGCCGCGGTGGAGACGGCAGAGGGATTCATACCTGGCACCATGGAAGGACCACTGTAGCGACTCCGAGGGCTCTGTGGTCCGTTACCCTCATCCCCGTAAGCGCCATAAGCTCCGAACGGATGCTGCCAACCTGCGAATTAACGTGTCCGGTTTAAATGATTCTACCGTCATGGCAATCCTTGGGTTAACACCCCACCGCTGCAAATCGGAAACGATTAGACTAGAGATCACAGGTATCCATGGGTTCATAACTAGATGGTAAATGGCGGGCTGCTTCATAGCGATTGTTTGTACAAACGGATAACAGAACAAATGCTTTCGCGGGGAGTTGATCGTAAAAAAACCAATATTGACGACAGTAAAGTGGCAGTACAACGCAAACAAGAATGGCTCACACATGCAGCCAGAAACTGACCCTCCATCTTTCCCACAATGCTGGTGGCCACCCGGTAGACATAAAAGAAACAGTTCGCCAAAGAGCATGGTTCACCGCACATGAAGATACAAGCAGTGGTGACACCGTCAATTGGAGCGATCCACTGATGTGGTTACCCGTCCGAGTGTGAATTCAGCAAAATAACGATTTATTGATGAGTTGCAGCACCCTCGTCTTGAGTATCACGCGAACCAAATCCTATGATGGTGGCTTGCAACTATGCTTGCGCTAGCGACACCACTACCAACCAAAACCTTAGATACAAATAGATAGTGCTGACAAAAAAGGCTAAGAAAAATCTGGCGTAATTTGGACTATTAAACTAGTACCCCCTCTGCGGAGAAATCAGGTGGAGACTCACTTCCCCAAGGAAGGCCTTGAGGGCCGCTATGAGCGGCAGCGGCAGCGGCGGCAGCGTGATACACGTTTTGCATCATGCCGCCATGGCCACCACCACCACCACCACCACCACCGTGGCCGTGGTGCATGAAGGCAGGCATTTTGGGCACTGCGGAGCCGACTGTTAGCGTGTGGCCATTGATAACCTGATCCTCACCCAGCAGGGAGGCCGCCACACCCGGGTCCTCAAAGGTGATGAAAGCGAACGAGCGGAAGGGACGTGGAACGAAAACATCAGTTATCTGTAATAGACAAAACCAATTCCGATTCGAGGTGGAGAGGAGGAGGGAGGGTGTAGGCACACATTTGGAATACCGGTTGAGGGGGCGAAAGGCGGTCCAAATTTTATTAAATAATGACAATGAATTTTACTTCAAATAATCGTTCAGTGCCAATGGAAGGTAAGCCTGAGGGTTTCGATGGGATGAGAAACTTTGATGAAAGGGCGTACAAACCCGTCAATGATCTGACGCGAGAAGTACTATGATGAATCACAAAGTAGCAGGAAAACGATTAACTGCTGCAATGGTCACGATTTCTTCACACATTTGTACGTAGGGAATAAGCAGAATCGAAAATTACATTACGAAAAGGGATGCGTACCTGATGATGCACAAGGCGAATATTTGCAAAGTGCTAGAGAATAAAACTTTACAATCCACACTTTTCCACAAAATGCGATCCACAGAAATTAATAGAAATAATTTAATTCGCTTGTCATGATAAATACTCAAAAATTGGAGGGTGATAATTGGGGAATGAAGGCAGTTCAATAGCGCGTAGAAAGTGCTAACAGAAGAGACTCGTAATGGAATAAGCCATGGCTGAATTAATTCGTCTGAAGCTATTCAATAGACCTAGGCAAGCACTAGGCATTTCTAAGCCGCACGGGAAGTCGGAAATTAATCTGGGAAAAACTTAAATTAATTGCGCAAAACACATCACAAAGGTGCGGAGTATTGAAGAACTTAGCACATCCAGCTTCAGAATCGGAAACTGACAGTGCGAAGGAATGACTTAATTCGCATAAAATTGAAGTGCCACTAGTTCAAATTCGACCCACACATCAAAGGTGTGAAAGAACAAGTAGATAAGGAAAAATAAAGTTATCAAAGATACTTCATTATGGTGAACGAATTGGTAATGTAATCTATATGGAAGGAGCGAGAAAAAAGAAAAGCGTCTATGGAATGCACACATTTACAACACGAGACGGCGAAAAAGGAGCCTGAGAGACATAGTGCATTCGTTCTCGCGAGATAAGTGCCGTGCGTTCGTGCAGCATGCCAAAGAAAGCGTGCATGTCCTCGATCAAAAGAGGTGTGATTAATGAGGAATGATGGAATTTTGCGCAATTCTAGACACACAACAACACGAATGCACTCGAATCTCGCAGTTTTCATATCTCAGTCAATAACAAGGCAGAATAAAGAGCAATGCAAAATGAAATGAGTTAGTGACAAATAAAGCGGCTAGGTAGGTATGCACATTGTGACTGAAATAGGGCCCAAGACGAGAGTAGAATGAAACGGGCAAGCTGAGCGTTAGAGTACATAAACTACAGTAGCAGAGCAGACATGGAGGGAATGAGAAAGGCAACTTACAAATTCACGAAAAGAAAATCATACACAAAAGAAGGATGCAAAAGAAAGAAGAGAAGTAACGTATTTCAAAAAGAATGTGAAATGAAGAGCAGAGGCAGAACAACAGCCGGTCCTTGGGTTGTGTACAAATTAACTTTCGCATACAGAAAGAAAAACCACTTTCAAAGTTACGTTCTAGACAGCACAGAGATAAATGAGTCTGTGTGATCAGTTTACTTCAAAATACACGATGTGCATGCCATCAGTAAATTCAAGTGTGCGAATAGTACATAACGCATGTGTTTGCCTGTGAGGAACTTTATTCGGGCAAAAGAAATAACCCTCAAAGCGAGGTTGATGGTGCTTAATAGTCCGTATTCGGTGAAGAGCCGATCACGTTTTGGCAATTTTAGTACAAAGGACAGGAACTTGCACACACCAGGGACAGCCCATTCAGCACATCCCACGTAGCCAGAAATGAAAAACCAACCCTCTATAAGAACATAGGATGTCATTTACTGCATATGAGGAGCTGGCGGATTTCGATGCAAGCGTAGAACTAGAGACAAACAATTTGCACGATGAAAAATATTCAAACGTCAGCGTCAGCATTGGAGAGACTAGAAATACGTTCTAAACAAATGCTCACGAGTGTGTTAAAAAGAAACAATCGAAGGGTCGTCCGCAAACGCGTGGATGAAAGTGGCTGCACAAGGTGAAATTTATTCGAAATCAACAAAACACCAACATAAATGGCATTAAGAGCAAATGAAACTAAGTTGCTCCATCAAGTTGATCGAGAAAGTAGCTGGCTAGTTCTAGGCGGTGGAGAAACGGCAGTGTTCCAACGGTGACGGCGACACCTCAAAATACAAATTAGCCACAGACTTACATGACCAAACTGCGAGAAGTGGTCGCGTAGCATGTCCGCAGTGATGTCCTCCGTGAGTTGCCCAATATGAAGCTTGCGATTAACCTCCTGGCGGTCGCCTTCGGTCTACAATTTGAGAAGCAGGCACTCTCGCACTCATCAACACCCAACATCACGCGCCCTCATATCAACGAACAAAATCATGCACGATGGAGGAAGAGATGAGGGGAGAGAAGTGAGAAGGAAGTAGAGGTGCAGAGGGAAACATGCCAGCATTTCTCCTGGACGATCATCATCATCATCACAATCACAATCAACAGTCACAACGCAGCAATGGCAGCATACCAAGAGACGCACACACAGCAAGCCGAAAGAAAAGCAATGTTAGTCTCTTCGACTTTATTCGCGGATGCATATTATAAGGTGGTGCAAGATTTTCGTCGCCCTTAAATTAACTAAGTGCCATCTAGAAAAATGAGTAAACATCTGTTGCAGGCATAAATTAGGCTGCATCGTGGGCTTATGCGAAAAAAAAATTGAAAACGGGCCATCACACAGTAATTGGTTGAGAGACGGATAGACAACAAATGGGCTTTTGAAGCATATTTCACTGACAACAGCGAAGTATTAGCCGAGCATGCCTGCGTGCGGCCTGCCGGCTTGAAAAGCATGCACTGATATAAAAGCACTCAAGAAGCATCTAAACAAAATTCTCCCTCTAGCTTGGGAGCTGATTTGTAAAAACCTAACAGATGCGGATTTGTGCTGTTGATTAAAGTTGATGGTACCATGTACGCAGAAAACTAAAAGCCTGATTGATTGTTTATCCGTCGCTCAATGCACTAAACGTGACGGAGTAATGATACCTTATGAGCTCAGCTCTGAAACACTACCTGTACTAGTACGCTAAAATCCTATGAAACAGATTCATTTAAACTCAAGTAAACGCTACTATAAATTTTACTAGAGTGAAACCAGCGCCCTCAAGGAAAAAACGTCCAACTCATGTGGTTATGCGAACTGGATAAAAAACAGACGACCACTGGCGTTAAAACGCATGTCAAAATTGCAAATTAATCAATCTCGTGGCATCGCCATCGATATTCATAAGAGCTCAATGAAATGTTGACTCCAACTATCCATGAGCACACGTGGTTGTCACCAAATATAGGGGTAGAAATAGGGCAACACGTGGGCCAGAACAGCAAGTAAATCAAAGAACAAATTTCATAACGACCTACCTTTGAGATAGGGATGCGAACATCACACCACCTGGAATCGATGAAATGGCGTTCTGCCAGGCACATAACCTGGGCGTCATAGTCTCGAAAACGAATAAAACCATAACCACGACTCTGATTGGTATTTGGATCGCGTTTAACCTGAAATATAAACAAATTTCAACCCGCTTGCAGTACACCTACTTAGCAGTCCCTTTTCAAGTGTGCTTCCAATAAGCCAAAGTCGAAGTCAGGCAAACGCTCGACCTGGGGTGATGCATAGCTTACCACCAGGGCCACGAAACCAGTGTACGTGAAATTTGTGCAAGCGGCGTTCAGAGCATAAAAGATATGCGGTGAACGTGGAGACGAAAGAGCACTTATAGAATGCTCACTAGAGGTATTAGAAATGCGAGCGTAGGCGACAAATGCGCAGAATATGGTACGATTTGCAGCATGAATCGAGAACCTATCTGACTTAGATTCCCGATTGCCCACATCAAATGCGAAAATTAGCTAGCATTGAGGGGCAACGACTATGCCCATCTCCCGAAAGTACCACAAGCAGCAGTGTATGTACACCCAAAACAGTACACTTCATTATGGAATTGCGTAACTCACGTGAATACGACGTTAACCCCACCACAAGGATCACCTCCAGCAACAAAGCAATCTACCCACACAGTCGAAGATTCAAATAGGGGAAAAGATAATAACAGTTTGCAAGAGCCCAGCATCCAATCAAAACTAAAGATTGTTCACTCAATGAGAGGAAAAAGAACTGGACAATGGCAATGCACTTTTGGATGCCACTTAAGAGGCAGGCAAAGACTACCGAATGGTTAATCACCTAAGAGATAGGTATTTGCATTTTTACCTTCTGCGGATTTTGACTAGGATTCGATCAACTATCATAAAACCGGAGAATATTCAAGGCTTTCAAAAGCGGTAGGACGTCTGCTTACCAGATGAGGCAGGAAACAGAAGTGATATTTTAAGAAAAATTATTAACGAGTTGACATTCACTACGAAACGGTAGGGGAATGATCTTACTTGGGCCATTACGACGTCTCCAAAGCGGGAAAAGTAGGTTTTGAGAGCTGTTTCCTCTACCCGCCAGGGTAGATTTAGAACAATGAGGTCTGTACACCTTTTCCCATCAAGTCTTTTGGTTTTGGCAAAGTTTCCAGCTTCTTCATCGTCAACCTTCCGCTTAGCTGAAATAGTCAGATTTCACAAACGTCGGACATATTTTATAAGAGCAAGTGTCTGCGCCATAAATTAGCTATTATGGCAACAAAATTTAATAAGAATACAACACCACAAAGCGTGGGCAATGAAATTAACAAGCGATGAGTCCCAAATTCGAACACACGAAAAACAATTATTGAAAACCCACCGTAGGAAACAACGATTTTATATACTCTATTTTGCCATCCATCTGGAGGAGGATATATGCGACCATCAGAATATCTCACCCCCCGCATGCAACCGGATTCTGAGGCGTATTTGAGACCAGTGGCTCGTGGAAATTGAGCTGCAAGGGTACTAAGTAGCAGTGTTTTGTCATCTTCCAGTGGTATCTCAACTGGTGTACCATCATCCTCACAAACTTGTACGTAAGATACCTCAGGAGAAATCATTGTCATACCGCGTGAACAACACCAGCCCTCTTCGCGCGCAAAAAGCGTACTCTCCATAAGGCCCTAAACCAACACAAGACTTACAGCAAATGGCCAAGCCAAACAAATTAATATACAGACATAAAAAAATTAGAATAATAGCAAGTTATAAAAAATTTAATAAATTCTTTGCAAAAATTAGACGCAGTTTAAGCTTTTTGGTTTAGAGCACTACTGTTTTAATGTTAATACACGAACGGTTAGCTAATTTCTACATTAGGAAAGGCACTTTTCAAAACGATTCATGCAGCAAAAGTTTCGTAGCAATCTAAGTATCTTTAGAGGATGGGGATAAAGTTAAGCATAGATCAGAATACGTCTATTCACGATAGGTAGGAAAGGTGTGCTGGCATGACCGGGAGGCCAGCTCGCACAGTCGGTTCAAGGCGGCTGCCACCGATGCGTAGGACAAACCAACAGTGCAAACAAACATAACACTGGGAAGTTGGCGATTTACATCTGATAAATCCTCCCATCCAGTTACCATTGCTGTCCGGGCTTTAACTTTTCTGCCAAAATGGCGTTTGTCCATAATTTTGCATTTATTTCGTAGAATCTCTCTGCTGCTGCAAAGGACGTATTTGAAGCGCAGCATTTTTGCGAGTACTTGAAATCTATCTTTTGCATCTTTAGCACTTCTATGCGTCAACATAAAGCGGCTCAGTCATGTATGCTCTACTTATTCATGAAAGAGAGTGAAAAAGTAAGGTTATTCTTAACAAAGAAATGCACATTTAAATGCATTGCCTTCGTCATTTTCGTTTTTGGCACAGACGGGATAGTGATCATCCCAGTGCCTACATCCACACCCACCTGCCACCTAAATCAGTTTTTCTTGCTGTATTTCATTGATGCCAGGGCATTCAGTGTGTCGACGTAGAAAGGGACTAGAGTTTTGCCGGATTTTTAAAAAAGGTTTACTATGTAGAAACTCTACTCCGTTCAGCGTAGCGACATCTTAATAGTAACGACAAGGACCTCCTTAAAATGAGCACTTGTATAATTAGGAAGTAGACAGCTCTTATAATGTAACTTTGCTAACATTTACTTGAACCACCTAAGATTAGGTCCATTTAAACATGATGTGCTACGCAATACGCATAACAAGTGTGAGGTATACTTTGGTGTCTTCTGTCACCGAGACAACTAAGAAGTCAATAGACGAAATAGAACATTGCGTTTGGGTGGAAAATAGGTTGCCGACACGACTAGTACAAGGGCAGAGATTTTTAGTGCTCGGGAGTCCAAATCGTCAAAGGGTTAAACATCTAACCAATGTATTACAGGGGCCTCCTTTCCTTTGGAGCGTCCTTCCATAGTTGACCGCCGCAACGTATCCGGCGCTGTAAGGGAAACATCCACAAACTAACCGCAACAGTCACCAAAATTTTCGTGCAGGTCGGCTGAACGTGGAGGTTTGTTCTGTTTGTGAACTGCATTGTTGGAAGGGAGAATGTGGAGGCCACCTCGTCTATCCATCTGGACGCACCACTTAGGATAAGAACGCCGTTTTTTTAATAAATGCAGCCCCGAAATCACTTGAAGTTTTTCCGGCTAGTCGAAGAATTCTTTCAATTTTGAATCTATTTTAGGTTTCCCATCAACCGAGCAGTAAAACATTCCGGTTTGATGGCATTTTGTGGAAATAATGCTACTTGAAATGGCTTTCACTTGCATAGTCCTGTGATGCCTAACTTCAGTAAGTAGAAACAAATTTAAGTGCCAAGTGAGCGCAACATCACAGCAACTGAAGACCCGGACTCGCAATACCGCACGAAAGTTCAAAACAGCGAAGCAGATCTTCATTTGATGATCAAAAAAGGCGGAGGAAAAAAGGGAATAAATCATCCATGGCCAAAAGCTTGTGTATAATATATGAGGAGCTATAAGCAAGGGACCGGCAAGCCATCAATGTTTGCTTTTATTAATAGTGGCGTTCAGTAACCTGCTTAACGCAGTGCCTTGCCTATGCGGTGGTATGGTCCTTGGACCGTGGTGGTAGCATCTGAGTTCAGGTCCCTTATTATGGCTTTTCAAGGAAACTCGAGGGGCTATAGTAATCTCCATTAATCATAAGTGATTTTAGGGCATAAAAATCTGCAAAATGTTTTGAAGAGAATCTCGCCTCATCAAAATGAAGGGGGCAGGGACTAAAAGATGATGAAGAGCTATGTCCAAACAGTTTCGCGCCACTGTCGACAAACATTAACCGATAAAATTCGGTTTTTATCTGACACCAAAAATAACCAGAGATTGGGTAAAATTATACTTTGGGCACGCTCTATTACTTGCTGAGGTGAAGGAATACATGCAACTCGAGCTTCTGATGCGATGCAAAATTGTACCCACTTTGGAAAATGTGGCTCTCGTCTTCACTGTCACGTGTGGCAATGACTTGAAGGGTGATGGGCCCGTAAAATTTGCCTCTTTAAGGGAATGAAAGTGAGACCGTTTTTTTAAGAATAACACAAGTAAAGGCGATTTTAGATTGAGAGGCGAGGATAAAATCAGCTCTCTCTAAGAAATTCAGCTTCTTTTGAAAGGTATAAACTTTTCATCACAAAGCCACATAATTTGTACCCATTAAGTTCATGAAAGGCACCAAATTCGCCCCTAAACTCTGCCTCAAACGTCTTTGCCCCTCTTCCGTCAAACCTATCGTAATGACATTCTTGCTGAAACTCCACAATCGCATGCATTGCAATCATCAAATAAAGTTCTGTTGATAGTAAACTGCGAAGCCTAGGTTTCACAATGACGTTTAAAAACCAATTCCTGTAAAAACCAAGGGTTTTTTTGCATCACAAACTTCGTGCCCATGACCCTTACGAGATTGCTTTGTGGACTGCATTTAAGATGGATGGGCAACAATGATTGATATGGCTTTTCAAAGAAATATGAGCCCTGCAAGCTATTTCACCTTAATCAACAAAGAATACCACAACATAAATGCACAAAACCTTGACATTGGCGCAGGATGAAGTAGGCCTTTGAAAGCTTTTCGGAGATAAAAGATTCCAGTGAAGTTTGCCATCATTGACAGTATGATTCTTTTCACCAACCTTGAAAATTCTAATATGAAGACAAATTAGGAGAAGTAGGAAGAGAGAACTGGACGATGCTCTAGCTGTGGCATATTCATATACACCCGCCCCACACCCCAACCTCTTGGCATTCACAGCGCTGAAGGAGGATTATTTGGGGAAGCAGTTTAATTGGAGTCCATAGTATTCGATTCTGCATTTCCTATCAAGCAGTACATTTTGATTCACTGGTGGTAAACGGAAAACTGAGTCCAGTAGGGCCTTACGTGAAGTAGCCCAAACATCTCGCCCCAATCGTAGCGGAAAATTAACTGATAGTTAGGTGGATTTTACTCTGATGACATCATATCAAAAGCCGGCTCATAAAAGGAATTCAGGTTCTAAAGCAACCTGTGCTAATAGGTTTTCAAATGTTTCAGCGCAATGGGCTTTGCGTTATTTAAGGACATAGTAAAATTCTTTCCCACAATGAAGTAACAAGTTGAAGGTTGGGGAATTGGCCCATTAAAAATTGACCCTTCTTAAGACATTCACTTTCGTCCTATAAAAGTAGATAAGATCATTGGATTTCTCGACAATCCAACACTTTAGTTGCTTTCCGTCAAATTCTAGTATGAATGCTTGCAAGTTCTCTTGCTAAGTTAAAAGTAAAAAATACAAAAAGTCCAACAAAATTTGCAAAGAGTTAAATACATTACCTGCCGAACTTTACATGCATGAAGTGATCTCAATGGATTCATCCCCATTACGTTGAAAGACTTGATTAAAATATTGAAGGAATGCAGATGCAACCAAGTTAGCTTTGGTCAAATCAGAAGTGCGTTTGTCACTCATCGCTCGCCCGAAGGCCAACCTAGACGCGTCGGTCCAACGTCACCTCATCACAGGCACTGAAAGATGACGTGACGATGAGGGGGAACAAAGCAGAATTAGTTCCATTTGATTCCTTCAAAACCGAAAAGTGACCTAACGGATTTGAGCTTCGCCATTGGAAATGATGTGGCATGGCTACAAAATCCGTGTTCTTCTCTTGAAGACACAACTATCCAACCTGACAGCTAACACACTTTTATCTGTTATAGCATCATCGACGGTGCAATATGTAGGTGTTCGTTCTATAGTGCTGCGGGAATGCACTAGTTTGGGCAATAGCCACAGGAGCAGGTTGCTGAGTCCAATTAAGGGTCGACGGTGCCCCAGTTTTTTAGTGCCAATGGAAAAAAACGCATTGAATGAGGGACTCCCAAGAGGATGCGATGTCATCCCAGCAGCAGTAACAATGCTGAAAAAGAGTTTCATTCAGCAACTTAGGCAGCGCAAGTCATGGAAGCCGTATGAGCCTTGCCCTTTTGAATGGCACCAGCGCAAATTAGAGGGATGAATGAAAGTAAATAACAATTTAGCTAAAAAAATCACTGTTGCTGGCTCGAAGTAAACGCTTCGGCGTCTTTTAAGCAAAACGGTACGCAATGCGTCAAGCTGAAAAGCAATCAAGAGTTAAATCTCACAGTCTTTCGCTTGATATGCACACTAAATTAATGTAGGATTCCCTCACAAATGCGTTATGAACAGATGCATTAGCTGAATCCACGTCAAAACAGTTTGACTTACGTGATTTGCCCTCCTTGGAAATCGTTCAATGCTAAGTTTTACATTTCTGCATTGCTTAATTGTCAAGTGTAACTACCGCATCACTGGTGGCATAAGACGGCCTCAAAATCCCGTCGCTTTTCTGGCACAAAAATCGCACCAACTAGCTTGAACGTGGTGGTGTCCTTACAATTAATTTGGTTGTCTAACACGTCTTTTCCTCTGTAGATTCCACACATGGTTCCCGGACGTTGCCGAAAAATTCCACTTTTATGTAGCAAACTTAGCTTAATTAATCATTATGCCCCAACAGCAAAAACTTAAGTTTACATCGTTGCAAATGTGGAGCTAGGCGTAATCTAATGCCTCGAGTCAACAGTTCGAATCCGCGCAAGTCAGGTTCCAGCATCAAACACTGAATTGGATGCGTAGCGAAAGGATTTAGAACTGATTTTACCAGAAATGACAAAAAGCAGTGAATGGTAAAGTGACCGTGGTTATGCAGCGGCGTTCTGATCTCCTAGCGGGTTTGGCCATCGTTCAAGCCCGAGCAAAACAAGTCATCCACGCATCAGAGACCGCATAAGCAGAGTAAATGTCTGCTTGGAATTTCATTTATAAACCAACGGGCTCATTTTTTATAAGGATAGCAAATCAGAGTAGCTATAAAGGAAGTTTTAATAGAGCTTTAATTGTTGCTCGGGTAGTGGCATGATCTTACAAAATTGTAACCTCCGCAATCGCCTCGGTCAGTGTTTGTTGCAAAAATTACGAAGACGGTAATGCAAGTTGCAAGCCGTCCCTAATGTCCGCACATTTATCTACGAGGAGGAGCTTAGTCCCAAAATATGCATCAAAACGTTTGTCATCAGAGCCAACGTTCAGGTGAAAGTAGTACCTGCTCTAGCCCCAAGCGTCTGCATGATGAAAGGATATTGACACCGAATCATTGCTTTTAACTCGGCTAGACATTCACAGGTTGAATTTAGCTCACCTGGCCCATGATTTTAGTTGCCATTTGGCGTTTTTACTTTCATGTAATATCCAAATTCAGCTTTATGCGGTCGCCTCATAAAGTTGCCCTCCCGACAATTAAACAATTCGTCTGGTAATTCAAGTTCATGCTCAAGGAATCAGCTCATGTTCGCAAATGCTTTCAATACTGTTGCAGAAAAAAGGAGTCATTGTTCAGTTCTTAATCACCGCAGGACTAATCACCTATAATAGTCAAAAACTGTGGCAGAAATGCACCGACTGTCTACCAATAGGAGCTCATTCCTAAAATTTTTACGATGATTAATGGGTAATCCACTGTTGCCACTTGAAATAGCCTGAACCAGTGGCTATAAATGCTGTTTGCGTACGGCCCAGGTGGATGCCTAGGGAGGGGGCATGACTAACCACTTGCATGTTTTAACGCTCATCTTCTCCATTTTTTCTACTAATGCAAATTTGGTAGCTTAAAGGTAACGCCTAATGGTCGAAGTCATTACAGCTCTTTTAACTTTACAAATTAACTCACTGTTGATAAAGAGGCATAGATTTACCAAACGGCATTGGCTAAGTGACTGGTTAATTCACTTGGCAGTCTGTGGATCATAGGCAGTTAAAATCTACTGTACAATCTCAACGTCCCAATCATCGATATTTCACAATAGTTATCAGCGATGCAAGCAGCTCTTCTTGTCATTTATTACCAGGCCACGGAAATCCACATGCACAACTTTAACCCAATAATAGGTTTGCACAGGGAAGATCTCAGGTCTGATTGCTTTGTCTCTAACTTTAAATTTGTAGCTTAACCACGTCGTCAACAGCGCCTCACGCAAAGGAGGATGCACCAACAATGAAGTGTGCAAGGTCTTGGGTAGTTCAAGGGTTGCGAATGGGACGTTAAATAGTCTAACTTTGGAATGCTATAAACCCTTCATATTGCATGTTAGTTATGAAGTAGCATAAAGCAGCGCATTACGCTAGTTAGAGAAGCAAGAAAAACAAAATGTCAGCGTTTATAACCTGAAACTATTTGCTGCCAATAAGCGGGAAACCCATCATTGTGGCTGCATCGTACCACAAATAACTACATGAAATCCCAGTGACGAGAGCATGAACTTTTACCTTCCTATTGGTATGCAATGTCATGTAATCAGAACGTCAGATAGGCATTTATGCTTATCCACACGCTGAGGGAATGATACATTCTATAAATAACTACCATATTTTGAAGGCTTAATATTTACCAAGCTTAGCAATATCTTCGCCAAAATCATGGACCTAGGCCATCATAATGCGTTAAATTCGGATTTGTGGCCTTATAATTTTGAGGCATCATGACTGCAGAATCAAGATTTTGGGCTTACTCATACCACTAC
Source organism: Taenia pisiformis (assembly GCA_023968675.1). Classification (NCBI taxonomy): domain Eukaryota; kingdom Metazoa; phylum Platyhelminthes; class Cestoda; order Cyclophyllidea; family Taeniidae; genus Taenia; species Taenia pisiformis. The sequence continues at coordinate 3,533,664 of CM043736.1, forward strand.
TACCTTAGCTAGATGAAGGCAAACACTCAACATAAATACGTCCCAAGCCCAAAAGGCTAAGCTCCTTTATTAACTAAATAACCTCCACCCGCGCCCCCATCAGAGTGGCCACCTTAGTGGGTCTCAATTCTGCATTGTGCAAATGATGGAAGAAAATATCCATCCAAAGAAATGTTCAAACAGACGGATTGTAAGTGCTGTCTTCCTCTCCTATCAAAACCCTGCTTTTTTCGAACGGGCCTGTCTGGTGGCGCAGCGCTCAACAGATGGCACTGAGGCAGCATGCCAACACCTAACCATCATGCTGCACACGCAAAATGCTTTGTCCTGTAAATACATGGTTTTAAACCGCCTACCTTGATGCTCTATCGGCTACATCTTTCTTGCCTTCTTAATACTTTCCAACGTTTCGTGTTTGCAGGGTGATATTGTGCCATTGTGCCATCACTTAAGGTGGGTAGATGACAACAGCTATTCAAAATATGCTAATATTAAACTCATTACCACCCCACATCCTTCAAGGCATGGCTCCAAATTATCACCAAAGAAGGCTTCGTTGGTAAATTTTGTTGCAAATGATTGCAGCACTAAAAGCAAAAATTTTCCGTCTTCATGGTAACTTAAAGCCTGGTTACAAATGAAAATGAACGTTAACATAGATAAATTAGTTCTTGACTTCAGTGTGATATTTGCACACGAAACTCAAATACAGGTTTGTGTAACTTCTAACAGACGCAGTAGGTCTTCACGACTACATCGGTAGTGGGTTGATGGGCTTGAAATGTCCTAAGACCTCAAGGCGCTCAAAATTGATCCTCAGATCAGCTGCCTCATTTTTTGTTTCTTTGGTGATGTACCCATTCTGGTAGTTCCCCAAGAGCTGGAGGTCGCAAAAATTGCCAAGTATTGCAATTGCACTCCATTTGCCCTGTTTTAAAAGCCAGTGTCTGAATTCTCTTAAACTACCCCAGTTGGCGCTGAAATGTTTTGGGCAACTGATAGTTTTGTCGCGGCACCAGATGCTGAAGCTAAATTTTTAGTGGAAATTCCATCAGTATGGCGTTACATTGCGCCACTTGAAACAAACGGCTGCGCACCATTGCATGCAAGCCATGCAGGCCCGAAAAAGCGGAGGTCAGCAAACGCGCACGAAAACAGTAGATGACGTGTGGCCCTTATTTGATAAGCATTTGTTAAGGCCTTTTACTGTCATTCGGCCCACTCGTTCAAAGTGCTAAAAATTTGTCACGCAAATCACCACTAACAGAATGTTTCACTATTATGCAATTCGTTTTGCTCCTACACTCTTCGAAGTAGAGACACTCGCTAAGGCATTGCCAATGATATCTAGAGGCTACATTCGCGCTGACCGATCGGAAATTCGTAACTGGAAATAAGCGAGCTGAACTCGATTTAAAAAGAGTTTGTAGCAAGATTTTGATAGGAAAACTACCCACCATCATTACAAATCGGAAGACCTTCCGGTAAACACGGTGTTCCCTTGCACCCTATTTCTTTTGATCACTGAATTCCAAACCAATGAATTCGTATCATACGTTCTGGAAGCGCACTTCATGCACGCAAATGCGCTCCTTTAATATTTGCTGGTAGTCCCCGAATCACTGAGGCGGCGAAATTCATTAATAGCTGTTAAAAAGCACAAATCTATCGAGTGATCGGCGCGCACCCACGACTAGCATGTGCTAGCATCTCCCGACGTTTTTCCACATCGTTTCAATTATTCGCAGTGAATGAGGCAGATTCGTCTTTTACCCGACACTTTGAATGACCATTGAATGATCCGCCTCACAGGTAAGCTGCTGGCCATGGGCATCGTAATGATGCAGTTTCATTGAAGTTTCAGCCGGTTTTTCTAAGCTTTAGTTTTCCGGGCGCGTGCACATAAGCAACACCTTCTGGAGGCCTATAAAACCAAATCCAGGGTACAAAAAATTCAGCACTAAATTGCAAATATTTAATAATCTGACAAAGTGAGGAGCTTCTTTCATGCATAGTCAAAATGGATTCCCCCTCTTTGCTTGATGTAAGGCAGAATGCGTCTCTGTGCGCCATGGAAAAAGTTATTTCCATGCACCTCCAAACGCCGAACCGAGGTTGCAAAGGAATTTCCCAAAACGAAAAAATAATAGATTGTTCTCGAAAGTTGCATGTTCCCATACCTATGCAAAATTCTTACACTCGCACCGAATGAACGAAAACGATGATGTTTGCAGCACGTGAGGCAGCACGACCGTGATTTTCGTGAGAATAGCCGAAAGCTTCTGAAAGTTTATTCAAAAGCGCTTTCAAGTGAAGCATCCAAACGGCCATACATCAGTCACGTGTCAAGCCCTCCGCGCCCTACCCAATATGGCGTTTGAGGAAAGAAATCCTGGAAAAAAAATAGCATTAACTTATATGCCAAGAAGAGTGGCACAATACACTTTCGCTATTATAGCACCCATACCTGGGAATGGCACACAGCTAAAATTCGTTGCAAAGGAAGTCCTAATTTAGAAGCCCATGTGCTTCAAGAGGCTGGTGCAGTTGGGCAACCACCTTCCCTTCTATTACATCTGTCTCCACGTCTAGATAACCATGATAATATTGAAGGTTTGAAGTAAAATGCGGACTGAAATTATTTTTATCTTATCTTGATATAAAAGCATGCAAGTCACAGAACGAACGTCTACGACAGCCGCCTAAGGGCACATCTTCTTTCATATTCTCTTTACTAATAAAGCGTGCATGAATTAGCCATGAGCACAGTTAGGTGAACCTTATCGGATTTGCTTCATGCAAAATTCAAAGCTTTTGGGATGCTTTATCAGTGAGTTGATCCACGCAGCCAAGTTTAGCAAAGACTGACTTGACTTAGAGCGTCCACCTCGAGGTGCTTTGTGCTACTTGGCTACCCACTTTCCCAACCGATAACTCGAATCTTCTCACTTTTTGACACCAACGTAGTTCGAATAAACTTAACCGCATTTGTCAACGAACTTCTTTGATGTCGCTATTAACACCCTTTTTATGCCTCTACTTCAAAACATTCTCGCACTTTTTAAACATCCGTGGGTGTTAAGTTTTTTGAGCAAAAAGTTTTATTGTAGCAGGGCATTATAATGCCAGAATTCACCAGGCTGCTTTCCTGGCCACATCGATGCGAGCTTCGTTCTGTGTTGTTAACCCGGTGGGAAAGTGGGTGCCTCACTCCCTGGAAGCTGGATCAAGTGCCAGTTCATAAGTGGAGCCCCCCTTGTCCTTTCCGCTGTCGTGACATGCACTTCGCTTTGCATGCACCACTCCCCACCCACAGCACAATAACAGCGGCCGGCGCGGTTGTCAATAGGCACGTGTCACGCTTTTTATGTAGCATCCAAGACTACAGCAAGTAAATGCGCATTTTTAAATTGCCAATTTCTGTTTCGGTCACACGTCCTATTAAAAGATTGATGGGTCAATGTGTAGACCGCATAATTTAATGCAATTATTCGTGGCTCGTAAGTGGTTTCCTCTAGATTTAAGAATCTTACAGTTTATTGGATAAAAACACTAAATACTGAGTTGAAGAAGGTCAATTTTAATGTGATAAAATTGCATGTGGAAGACAGCCTTAAACAGCTTTGTAAGCATCTCGCATCGCGTGCTATTTGATCATTTTGGTTTAAGTTCAAATCGCTGAGATGCGAATCTCTGATCGCATGATTCACGTGCACATTTATTGTTCAATAATTTCCTATATACATGAGTATGAGAAGTCGAAAATGTCATTTCCATTGAAAAGGCCTTGGCCAAGCAACGTCAGCGCCTGCTACAATGCCTGTGGCTGTGGCAGTGTCGCAATCAAAGAGGCTGGTCTAAAGATAGGCATCAATAACAGGAGGCTCCCAGGCCTTGCCTGTCTGACTTAGATTTCTTGCCGTTATCTCGGCGACATCCTCTCCAGGGTTCTCCACAGCCCATCGCTCAAATGCAGAAACAAATTTTCCAAGTGTGAGGTGAGCCAGACTTAGTAGGAGGCCAATTACGTGGACAAAATAGCCCAGTGAAGACCAGAGAAAATAAGTGTCATCCAGCGAGAGCACCATCCACCCTGCGGCAAGATATTCGAGGGACCGCATCCGAAAGAGCCATCTGAGGAAGGACAGTCCCCCGGGGGGTAGCGAGAACCCACAAAAAGCCATCACGGTAGCCATTCCGTCCTCCGCCAGTGAGATCATAGGCAGGGTTAAGTGTGCGATGAAGTAGATCGGCTGAATGCCATACCAGAGGGAGTTAACGAGGAGGGTAGCGACAGAGCGGATGAACCAGGGTCCAAGGCACCGACGGTACATGTACCTATCCATCCAGTAGTAGAGTGTTTGGTTCCAGGCTCTGAAACTCTCACGCATGGTTGGACTAAATTCACACCTCCAAACGCTGACAGCTTGTACTGTAGCATAATTATAAAAGTGTGAACGTGACTCAATTACTACAGGATCGTCATCGATGATGCCTGAGTCGATGGCGGCCATGAGAAAATGATGCTCCTCATTTCCGTACTGCATACCGCTTTTGCCCTTGGGGTCAATTTGTGACAACCACCTAGAATAGTGGAAGATTCAAATACGAATGCTTTTTCCGCAACCCAAATTTAAAATGGGGACAATTTAAGAAATCTTCCGCAATGGACAATTCTCTGGCAATGTCCATTTGTGTCAACGTCTAACTTGCGTCGATTCAATAAAACGATCATGGCCGAATTAGAGTTTTTGCTTGTATATGTGGACTGCAGATGCTTCAACGCAGAAAATTTTTATTCCCATAGCCAATTCTTTGGGTTGTGATTGTCGTAGTAAACATGGATTTAGACTAATGCTTCCGTGCGCAAAAGTCATTTGCATGCTGACTTTTGACACAAAATTATCGGAGAGCATCATTTAAAGCGCATGAGGTAGGTTACTCCGCCTTGACGGTTAATAAGCTTACAATCGCTAAACCTATTATGTTAATTTGAGGTAAATCTAGGACGAGAATAACAGGTTTTTTTGCTTCACTTGGTTGTGACTAGAATGATCCGTGCATCCAATCAATCAGCTAGAACCTAGTTCATTGCTACATCTTTATTGCTTGTAATAAAGAAGCTTATCTTAACCATCACGTATGAATGTCAAGTGCGACCACATCCATGGTCGAATTAAGGTCAAAACAATCCCCTCAAATGTTTCTTTTACTTTAACGCTACTTTGTCCATTTTGTTCCCCAGAGTTTTGGCTTCAGCCCGTCCAAATGTTGCCCAACTTTTGCGACACGTGGGCTGAGGAGCGCTGGTTGTGCTCTTATGCAAACACACAAACGGCATTATAGAGGAAAGAATTTCAATATTTTATGGGTTTTTTATCAGAACGCTTGAGCAAGCAATTTCCTGCCAGTTCAAATATAGTTATTAGATGGGCAAATTCGCCTGTTTAAGGTTAAACCCTACCGTATTAAGAGGTTGGATTTTCGTTCTGTGTCTTGTTAGCATAAGTACTCGCAAGAGCTTATTCTCCCTCTTACAACTCGGTCATCATTATGCCATCACGTTTGCAGCCTATCATTTTTTAGCTTTGGGGATTTCAATTTTTATGTTGGGAAGTTTCGCAGGAGATTGGAATGAAGAACAACTACAGGAGGGGAAATTACCCACCTATCGAGAGCCGCGAGATCAGTAGGTCCCTCACCAACAGCGGGACGAGAAATGGCTGGGTAGGCGCCAAGCCCCACACTCATGCAGACACATTCTCCCATGATCCAAGCAAAGTAGAGTCGCATGCGGTAAACGAAGAAGAGGGCACCCAAATGCACCAGAAGGCTAACCGGAGTCCCTTTTTGAAACTCGGTATCCCGCAGGTCCTGTTAAATGGTCACTCAAAGCATCAGACACCCCATTACCAAAGGCTATAAAGTAGCAGTAAAGAAGTGTGTGTAAAGTAGCGGTGTCATGCATCGAATTCAAAATTTACATGATTCGTCTTACGGAAAGCGGAATTGCAAAACGTCGCCGTCTGAAATTCGGCTAATAGTTTGCTTTACAAAAATTAACCAATTTTTATTCGATTTTCGTCTTCTGCAGCACGCGTTACCATAAATTCCATTTCTAAACCTATTGCAGAGGTGTGCTGCAGAGGTGGATTAATGACTGCATTCAACTACTTACTCAAAGTTTTCTCTGTGCTTTCCGAAGACCACGTTTTAGTTGTTCTAATGAGTCTAAGACTCTTTTTCCAATTCCTATTTTTTTTAATTTTTAAGCGCTAGCAATATATTCAATTATTCGGGTGCTTTTAATAAAATGAGATTAATTAAAAGTAGATTTGCATTCCCTACAGGACATTTATTTTTCCTTTGCCGCAAAGCATTACTTAGGACCACGAAATAGGGTAAAACTTCTTTTGCACCACATGTTATTCTACGAGCTTCTAGAATGACACACTCTCAACCATGCTGTTTTAGAATGTCTTCAACCCATCGCATTTGTCTTCGACAGCGTGAACAAAAAGCAACCCCAACTGGCGCATGAAACGCATTTAAGTTGTACGCAGAAGTTCTTCAACACAAAATTTCAAGCCTTAAGCACACGACAAAAATTCGCCAGATTGTTAAGGGTGGCAGCCAAGATTGCAATCCTTTGCTCCGCCCTTATAATTCAGAAAGCGCATAGCTTAATAAGTAATTTTTTTTGAAATTCAGCTTTGAAAAGGAAATCAATTTTCGCTTTATGCATCTGCATATTTTGGCATACCTTATGCATGTTTTAAGAAAAAGTGCATCGGACGCATTGCCTTAGCCGAACCATATTTTACTGGGAATACCCGTCGCTTATGAAACTTGCCGTAAAAATAGTACCATGATTGATTGTTCTAAAAATTAGCAGTTCGTAAAAAACATCGGGTCTTCCTTTTGTTATAGTGTTTTCTGCAACAGAAACTGGTTTTCGTCTTTTTGGCAAAGTGGTTTACTGGATGTCGGTCGTCAACTTAATTGTCATTGATCAGTAAACATAACTGTGAATTGGACTACTTGAGTCGGCGAGCCTGGTATTTTATCACAGATAAGCTGTTTCTCGGCATATACCTAAGTCGTGCTTAAATCAACTAATTAATCATTTATCATATAATCATATCTTTAACCAGTTTAATTGCTTATTATTTTTAAGCGAAATGCACTTTCAAAGAGGGTTTAATCAGAGAATTGAATGTGGTTGCACTTACGTCGGAAGAAATGAATTGAGTGCAAATTAAGTAAGCAGCACCAAAAAAAGGAGCCTCCTGAAGTCGCCGCCATAGCGGTCCAAAAGAGAGTCCAGGAGCCTTTGGAGGCCATCCGTTAAGCATATCATAATATGTACGATATGTGTAGTAGGGACCTTGGGGAATTAAAATGTTGAGTTTTGTGTAGAATTGGCACAAACAGCTAAACTTACAGACAACAAGATCTCAATAACTTAATGTAAAAAAATTTTAAATGTCAACAATGAATGCAAAATCATGAGTAAAAGGAATTTTAACTTCTGCCTAGGAATTTATGGAGGTAGTTTAAGCCTTGCACCATGCATGGTTACCTGTAAGCATTCCTATGTAGCAAAATATGTAACTGACAATATCATATGGCGTTGTTATAATTCCTTTGTATTTAAGCACTAAATTGTATGTTTCATGAAGGGTATGACTGCTTCGTTTGTTTGATTTTAGCGCAGTAATTGTACTCCAGGTATCGTGCAGCTCGAATGAGACTCCAACGACCTAAAGAAATGATTAACAAAAACACATACCCTTAAAGTCGTATGCAAATGGAACATTTTTGTTAAAGGGGAGGGCTTACTAAAGCCATAGAAGTGAGCAGTGTGAAAAAATATGAGGTATGAAAATCCCCAGAGAAATACAGCGTAGTGAATGAATCTAAAAATTAAGCCAAACGAAAACCTGCCTAAAGCTCACAAGAGAATAAAATATTACAAATCCTCCTATTAATGCAAGCGCGTGCCAGACTTCAGAACCGCATATTACTAATGCCGATACCAGTCCAAGAGCCATGCATACGAAGCGTTTTATATCCCCTCTGGCCCTCCTCACCACGCAGCCCGCAGTAACGGATGTAGCCAAAAATATCGTATACAAGATATCCTGCCAAATCATTGCGATGATAAAAATAAATAATTCGAGTCGATATTTTCTCCAGAAAAATAAAGAGTCGAAAAGGTGCCACAATTGGTGCTGCGATTTCAGCCTTGCATTTTGGAAAGTACAAACAATAGATCGAAAGCTCAAGGTGCAATTAATTGCAAATAAGTTACTCATTTCTTTAAGATATTGCTTAATCAAAGATTTAAACTAAAATAAAAAATAAAAAAATAATATCTGTTTTTAATACTACGCATTTAAGTTATCAATATCAAATCAGGCTAAGATTTCTTCGTAGCCTACCTTTTAACGATAGCATTTCCTACCCATTACTTTTATTTTATTTAAAAAATTATTTCACCAGACCAGATGAGGGGCTTTTGACTTCGCCTACATTAGCTCTAGGCGTGATCGAGGAACAAGATCATCGGTTGGAAGATGGTGCGGTGCACCAGTTGTTATCCCAATCTGTCAGCTTTTTACAATTTGATGGATGCACCTCTACGTTGATTTCGGAGAACCTACCGAAGCTAAAAATATAAAACTTAAATTTCGCCTGCGCTTCACTGCGGCAAGCTTTTGTAACCGTTCACATGAATGGAATGGCTTGATACAGACATAACCTGAAGCTCAGCTCACCATTTGAATGAGCAATGGCGGAGAACTAAAGTGCTCTTTTTACTAGAACCGAGATATAAGTATCCATGGCCTTGCAGGTTTCCTACAATCTTGACCAAACTAAGGCTGTGCACTCTGTATAAAGTCGCTGTAAGTGTTTAATTTCTTGAAAGGTCTACCGGGCCTGCATTTGCATTTTTAATTACCGAATTGTATCCTTTCTAGTGGATGGCTCGGAGACAACCAGTTGGTATTTTGGTAGCTCTGTAATGGAACACAAAAGCTATTTTGTATCGTATGCCAGTCGGCGAATGCAAGGCTTGTGCGTGATGCTCCCAGACTTCCCTGCAGAAGGAATATACATTCATTCGACGAACAGGTTGAGATTTTAGCTATTACCTTGGCCCAGAGGCTGGGCCAACCCGGTGAAGGCAGTGTCATTAACAAATTGCCCGTAAACTGAAGCCAGGAGTAAGAGAAACAAACGAATTACCAAAATGCGTGCTTATGAAATGAAAGGGGTAGATCACAAATCTGCACCCCAAATGACACGAAGCATGTAATAGCCGTTCGGTTAGCTTCATGGTCTTCTGTGGTGATGGTGGTAACAACACTCCCTTGTCCATTTTTTGGCGCATATAAACAGTCAGGTGAAATTAACAGATCTTAGTGGGGAACAAAAGTCATTGGGTCTAGGATTAACAGTCTGGTCCGAAGACTGGGTAGCCCATTGGAGTACAAGTAGGGAGCCCTTCCCCTTAATTCGAATGTTAATTTCATAGCTGATTCCCATTTCTACCCTCATCGCATGTTTAAGTAAACTTCTATGCAATGTTTTGAGTTAGTAGAATTAGCATTTTTTAGGCAACAAGAAGGCGTTTATTTGAGGCTTCATTCTACCAGCTCACAAAGCAGTGAGCTGCTTAATGGTGCTCCAATTATGCATTGGAGTTCTTTTATGTTCTTGAATGCCTATTCAGGGGGCGTACTTGATCGCCCAATGCTGTCATCAGATTTGATTTTCAGTGCACTAGCTCTACCGATAAATCCAAAAGCAAGAAAATGAGGCAAAGCACCGCCTGCAAAGGGTCGTGGTGATTAAGTACTAGATGTCAGTGTTTATCATCGGAAATTCTTCTACTCTCTTTGCCAGAATCGCATTCTTCGTAACTTCTGCTTAAAATCCCTTTAAAGCATGGCCTCTGAATTGGCGGTAGCTATTGAGGCCTTCATTGTGAGCGGGCTGTTCCTTTTACTGCCTGGTTTGAGAATTAAAGTTTCCTTTTAAGTGCATTCCCCTTGAAAGTGCGAATTCATATAACCCAGCACAGCATAGAGGTGTCTTTGACTCGTTGTAAGGACGCTAGTCAGTTAGGTCGCGCAGGTGTGTCAGCACCTGGCCATGCACTGTAAAACGAAAACTTTTGGACTTTGTTGAAGAGTCTTCACTTAGAAGTAAGGTATGTGGCTTGCTGAAGGATTTTGCGGATAGCTAGAATTGGCCATGACGTTAGCCTTCCTAGTCTGAACCCCCAGACTAGATGCCTAGGTGTCCGGTCGGTCGATGAAAGGTCATTTTGTTATTTACAAAGATGATTAATTTAAAGATGCACCGAAGACAGTCTAATAGCCCCACTACAATTGAGCTATTACTGTTCTAATGAAATGGAATTGAGGGTCGTAAATGGAACCAACCTAGCCCGATTAGTTTCATTGCATTATTTTGATGCCTAGATTTCTGATATATTTCAGCAGTACCGGTTGTCTCCGCTACAATGAATTAAGGCTGACTTTCCGCACTTCCTTGTTAGACAGATCTTAGAAAACATTTTGTTTGCGTCTCCACTCTACTGAGATACTTGGGTTGTCCTCACGTGCGTCTGGAGGGGGCGAGTAGACTCATTCAAATCGAGCGTCGATGCAGACCTCCGAGCATTTGGCTATCCTTCCATTGCTGTCGCTGGTATCCTCAATCAGGCATGAGTCACCTCAGAGGATGCTCGGTCCGTCCCTTATCGGTGGCTCCATCTCAAAGAGGTGGTTGGAGGGCATGTGGGAAGTTTACCAACTTCCTGATATGACTCCTGAGACTTGCATTTTTGTTCTCAGATGACTTATCAATGAAATCTCAATTACTGGAATTTCGTGCAGCTAACTGGCGCATAAGCTTGTTGTACCTTCCCCAACCGGTCGAGCTTAGTTAGCGCAGTTGCTCAATTCAGACTTGCAAGCAGATCGCAAAATTGTTCTGCTAGTTAGTGAAAACTTGAGAAATCTTAACCGCGTTAGATTGGTTTCACTCCTGGAGCATCTCAAAAAGAGTGATGGGCAATCAATTAAAGGAGCATTGTTAAATAAACCAACTCGTCTTTTGAGAAGAACACCAACCCATCCCCAAGGTTTTATGGGTAAAGGGGAGACACTTACTAGCATTATCAGGTGTTACTCAGCTAACCGACAATTGTCCCAGGAGTGCTTAGCCGATGGATACTTTTAAAACAACATGCTTCAGAGTGTGCAACCTGATCTAACTTACTCGTTGCTGAACAAGCCAAATATTTGTACGCTCTACTACTCTTCACGGGTGAGCTTTAGCAAACATTTATGCCGTGCAAAACATTCTACGCCGAACACCTGGTCCTCTTCACTTTTTTCTTTTCCCATCGATTTGGTCAAATGGACCAACAAAAATATAGATTGTGGTCGGCTAAAAGAGACTCCTTCACCATGTTTACAGAATTTACTTTACACCATCAAAAACGACTACCCTCAAATTGCTCCTGTAAAAGAAATGTGGTAAAATTAAGATGAAACATTTAATTTTGTCTACAGTTCTGCCTGCCTGCCTGCCTGCCTATTTGTCTGCACGTGCGTGTGCACATGTCTATATGCCTATCCCGTAAACCCACAAATTCTTCCCCCTTCCCCTCTCTCTACTCTCCCAATAATCCCTCGCCTCCCGCCGTCCCTCTCCCCCTAGTATCCATTAGCCACTTCCGCACGTAACACGAGCTTTTATGTGCACAAGCCCTCTCTACCCATATATATCCACGCAGTTGGAGTATGCATCAAGCAGAAATTTTAATGCACTTGTCTTCCCATTTCGTTTGTCTCTCCCCTCCGCTCCCCACCCCGCCATCCCTCTACCCCACTGCATCCCATCATCTAGCTCGCCCCCTCTCCCGCCGCCTGCGAATAGTAAAATGAAGCAGCAGCACTCAGCAGTAGCAGTGGTTTCAGAGTACCACCACTTATCAGCGCATCAAATGCCTTGCTCCCTACTCCAATTCACCCCACCTCCTTTCTCTGTGGCGAGAGAGTGAGCAATCACTAGACTGAAGAAGATGTGCTCGTTGCGGCTGCGGTTAGCAGCTTCACTCACGTGGAATGGGATGATAGGGAGGTGAGATGGGATGGGACAGGGTGGAAGGGTTTCTGGTTGGCACCGCCTGCATCAATTACCCACCCAGCTGAAGCAATAACTGATGCTACCTTGCCTCAATTTGCACTGCACCTCCTCCTCCCCCATTCGCTCCCTTTTAATTTCTCTCATGCAAGCACCTCCTCCAGAAGGGAACCACAACATTACTTGACGTTGACACTGAAAAATCGGTTGTGACTTTACAATAAAATTACTGCATGGTCCTGCTTCACGACCTCAGTTGGTAATGCCTCTCACTTGATTATATGCTTGCGGGCCTATCATTTAGGCATCTAATCCTCCACTCAATTCGGGCACATTACTTATCTAGTTACCATAGCATATGCAACTTAGAAGAATCTTCTAACGTAACCAACGAGTCTACCATGAACACGCCAACTAACACAATCACGTTGCAGCCTTTATCATCTAATACAAAGAAATCGAATGAAGGTTATAGCACTTCTGTGACGATTCGGAGGTTCGATGATACAGTTGCAAGTTTAAGCCGATCAACATATTACGCTGCGAAGGTTCTGAGGCCTTCTTAATCGCCGAGTATATTGCATGACGCCTTGACAAAATCTGTCGGTTGACGATAATCACATAAGCGCATAATGCTCCATATGTAAACGAAGCAATTGGTTATCGAGCTACAAAAGTTGGCTTCGATCAACTAAATTCTGCTTTTTGATTTCACTACCACTCCAAATATCCCACGTTCCACTTGGAGGCGCGCACGACATCGAAAGTACATTCGTACTTTTGTAAAGTTAGACCTTTAAATATTGCAAAATTGTTTTAAGTTCATTAACTTGGTGAAATTTTTTCATCTACCATAAAGCTTCTCTCTACTCAATCCAATTTTGATCCGCTTAATCAATGCTGAAATAGTGCCTTGGGAGCATGGCAATACTTGAAGCCGAAAATGATCATAGCCTATAAAAATTGCAACTTATATGCAGGCTTGACCCAAAGATTCTGAGCCAAGGCTTCCGAGATGAACCTATGCCAAAGACTGCATGGGCCGAGAGACGAGCACAGTCCCGTTGTGCCTAATCCAACACTCTCCCATCCACCCCTATTCCACTCGGGTGATCTTATCATCCTGTCAGAGAGGTTGTGTGTATGTGCAGTTGAGCGGGCGTTGTGCGGCATTTGAGCTTAAAGCTAGAGAGAATGTGAGCCACGCCATCATCCCATACAGCGAGCTCATCGATTCGGCCGCAGCGGGGCTGTGTCGCTAGCGCTCTCCCGACGGCAGACCTGTGCGCGCGTGCATCCCTATGCGTCGCATAAGTGGGCGGGTGGGCGCTTCGCAAAATTGAGCGATGATGCGGTTTTACTGGCACTCCCACCTCCCCTTCCCCCTGTCTTATTAATGGGAATCACTGCCGTGGTAGTGGCAGCTGCAGTTGCAGTCGCACTAACGGAAGAACATGATTGCAGTAGCGATAATATGTGATGTAAACTACCACCACTCTGCACTAATTAAAATCTCTCGGACGACGGACCGTGGCGACAACCTACGCTGTTGACGGGGCCATAGCAGAGGGGTGGGGGGAATGGACCAAGGGCAGGGCAGTGAACCCAGGCAGTGGGAAAAACAGATGGAATATTAGAGCGAATTAAACATTGCGTTGCTTTGTTTTTGGAGAGAGACCGCTGAGGCAACATGAAAATCAAATAGGTAGGATTTTGCGATCTTCGGCCTTCTCGCAGTAGTCATGGCGCCAAATCCACCTGTTGTCAAAGATATAGACGGACCAGATCGGTCGTTTCGGCATGTAATTTTCCATTAGAAGTGCTCATCGGAAGGCAAATGCAAGGCGGCATGCGAATTGCAAAGTCTGTATTATTAAATTGTCGGTACCTTAAATTTGAAAGATAACGGTTGGATAAAGCGGATACATGGGTCTAGTGCTAACAGTCTCCAACCAAAGCCGCTATACTCAATGGTAAAATAGGTTTCTGTTCAGCAGAACTTCTCTGATCGGACATGCTTGTAATAGAGGAGGAGGAGACGGAAATGGCATTTCGTCCGCACGTTTCCAAGTGCTTGTTTAGATAGGCCCTCAAAGCAAACTGTTTTTTGCAGTGTGCACATTCATGAAGTCGAAGAGCGGAGTGAGTTTGCATATGCGCACGAAGGTTAGAACGATCAGCGAAGGCTCGACCGCAATGCGCACAGCCATACGGCTTCTCTCCCGTATGGGCGCGCCGATGACCTTGCAAGAGCCAGGGGCGACTAAACGCTTTCCCGCAGATGTCGCACTGGTGTTTAAGGTTGTGTGTCAGTATGTGCATTGAAAGCGCTGGCATGGAGACATATAGTTTACCACAATGGGGACACTTCTTTGCCAGCTGACTATCCAAACTCCTGTGCGTCTGCTTATGACGACTTAGGTTAGAGGAGGTAGCGTAGTGCTTTCCACATTCACTGCAGGTAAACCGAGGTGGTAGCGATGTCTGCAGTGGGGTTGAAACCCTGGAAGCACATTCGGAGGACTCAGAAGAGGAGGAGGAGGAGTAGGGCACGTTAATGCCCTCGCTAGACTCGGCGCATTTGCGCTTCCTTGAGCGACCATCGGAAACAAAGAAGGCATCATAGGTATAGCCAACTGTGATTCCAGCCTGGAATCCGGATTTTCGCCGTTTTTGACCCGACTTAGCTACTGTAGTTGTCGTCAGATGTGTGCTGTGGATTGGGGCGTTTCTTTTGTTCGGAGACGCAGTGTTAAGTTTATGTGCAGGTGTAGGCTGAATGTTGGGTAGGCGGCCAAAAATACTCCAAAAGGACTCCTCCTGATGGGTCAAGGCAGACTTATCCGATTTGACCGATTTATTTACTGATAAGTCAATACCATCTGTAAAACAAACATTGCAATTAGTTTGTGGAGAATCAATAAGTCGACGATTTCAACAGATGGTCATTTTGATCACGAAGCTGCTCAAATTCAATAAAACTGAAGGGCTGCTCAATCCCCACCATATGCTACTCAAGCTATCACTTGCCCCCTCTCCAGCGCACACGAACTCGGTTTACAAAATCGCCCCTTTCACCCCTTACAGTCGAACCAGAACAGATGGAAGGTAGTGAGAATGTAATTAAACCCACATGGGCGCTAAAATTTTGCGGGCGAAAGAACTATTGGCCAACCGTGGGCCACAGATGGTGGACATTCGAACAATAGTAATTGCACTTTCGAAGCAGGTGCTGCAGCAATAAACCGTCTTAACAAATTCGTGAACATTCGCAGTGCGTTAGCAATAAGGCCAGGAAGTGGGAGCATATTATCCCACGTTTACGGTGTAAATATTTACGGGGTGGCACACCTTCCCCACCATGGGTGGCCCTAAAACACACCTCGAACACATGCCCACAGACGGATGCATTTGGATCCCAACAGGTAACGAGGCAACGATTGTAATGGTGGGAAGGTTTGTAAGTGTCCCTCCATTCGGGCCAAAGCGAGCTCTGACGTGGAAACTACGTGGAAACTCTGACGTGCGACTACATCCCTTAATCCCATTAAAATAATTCCTGAGTAATTTGTAAGATATCGAAAAGGGCGACAACATTTTGGAACCAGGAACCTTGGCGAAACCCTACGGTATCTTCGTAGGCTGAAATTAAATGTCTCGTAAACACGTCAAATCAGCGCGCGTGAACCTGTCAAACGGCACGCGTCTCCTTCAGTCCTCTGTTTTTATGATCATCTTCCCCCTCTCCCCGTGACCCGATGTTGCTGTTGCTAGGGTCATCATTACCTGTTTGTTCCACCTACTCTTTTTATTACCTCTTCATTGGCATGGGTCGCACGTTGCTTGCATTTCTGTTCCTGTTAAATGGTGCTTTAATTGCCTCTCTAGCCTGAGTGTTGTTAAGTCTCTTCTACTCTCTACAAATGCTCTATTTCCTTTATTGGTTGAAATTGGACCAACTCAACTGCAGTCGTGATTGAAATTTTGTCTAAATGAGTTCAGAGGAATGACTAGTTCCATACGTCGCCCATAGAGACGGGTTAAAAATGAACGTTGATAAAAGAGGCAGGTGGTGTGTTGCTCTAGTGGTTCGTAGGGCTACCCCTCCAATCCCTTCCTTCCTGTCGAATCTGTGCCGGCGTCGTCTCCGCCGCTGCCGCCGGAGGACACCTGGCACGGAGCCGGGTGGAGTTAGCAAGGGGGGATCTGAAGGAAGGGGAGGGTCGCGTGGGCATACATACGAACGCGCGCCCTTGAGGCGCGTGTCATTATGATTTTGTGGAATCGCAGTTTAATCTCAACGACACGGCACGTGTTGAAGAACATAATTTAATGTTACAGCGCATTCGATCGTTGGATTTTTTTTAGTGAAAAGGGCGAGGTCAGTTTAAGGTGCAATAAGAAAATCCGAACTGTACAAGTTTAAATTGTGCGACATCACTCAGCTATTTGAACTATTCAAGTCAAATTATGTTGATTTGTTTGGGAATCGATTGGTGCTCAACCGCTGTTCAAATTGCAAGATATGACGTCTCTAAAAGTCTTTACAGGTAACAAACGCTAAATGAACGCCCAGTTTTTTGAAAAGCAAAGCCTATCAAAATGAACGAAAGGACTTTCGTTCGTGGACGAGTACTCTTTACTTAGTTAAAATTTAAAAACGAGACCTGAATGTGAAAAGTTTACTTTTGTAATTTGACTGAGTCAAGCCTTAAGATAATTAGGTTATTTGTTGAGCATCATATTGCACAAAGTCGTCACTTACTTTCTTGAGGCAGGTTTGCAGCAGAAGAGACCAATAAAGAAGGTATTTCTGAACGAATCTCTGCCTGACTTCCCCAAGGCTGACTGAACTGGCTTAGTAGCTCCTGCGAACAGGCGTATGGAAGCACCGATGCGTACACTGACATGTCAGGAATGATCATTTGCTGAGGTGGAGAATTTCCATTTAGAAAATTTTGTAAGTTTGGCATTGTAGCAGCACCACAATTGGTGGGAGGAACTATTATTTCACTGAAGGGATTGAAAAAGGGTAAAGGGCCATTCATTATTGGTAATGCATTTGCAATGTGAGGATTAATGTTATATGTGAATACATTCGTGACTCTGTTTGCAGAGACGCTCGACTCGCATTGCGCATTGGTCAGTTTAGCTTCGCGAAGGTGCGCAAACCAAAAGCCTCAACGCTGACAACCAATCAGATTGCGGGATTCACCACCATGAGCGCAACAACATTTTAGCATCTGCGGCCATTGTTAACAATGCGTTTTAGGACATAAGTAGCTGTAATTGATTTTAGCTACTGATTTATATACTTGAATCTTACTTGCAGTCTTCCTTGTATTACTTCCTGGGCAGTTTCCAACGCCTGCCTCCACCCACAAGCAAAAGGGCCATTGATCAATTTTTTTAAATGATTTACCTACAGCTAAACTATTCCCCTGTGTATAGTCAATAAAACTGCTGAACCATGAATGGAAATCGTATTAGGTAGAAATAGTCAAGACGCATAGGTGGTGCAATTGTACAGAGTCAAATCGGCAATAACGATACTTTCGTTACCACTTATTCACATGTTGCTTTAATCTGATTTGCTCCATAACGACTCCTCTGAAACATAAAACTTTGCAGTCATTTCGGACCAGAGCTACTGCAAGTCAGAGCAATAATTGCATACCCTCTTCGATAATCGTTTTTGAAAGTACAAGTATTTGGTGAATAGGATGCTCCTCAAATGGTTTATTAAGGGTAGGTTGCTTTTGTACTGCCATAAAAATCTAGGGTGGATAATGTGTGTTAGGATTAGTCATTCGAAAAACATTTAAAGATATTTAAAGAAACGTTCTCATCTGCGTTCGGGCGCAGTAGACCTAATAATGTGATTGCCTGTAAGTGAACCACTTAAAGTGAAGCGTGATGGTGTGAAATTATGCAAAAAAAACGATTATAACAAATTCTGGACTTCATTAAAATGCGTTTTATGTTTTGGAGGAGCACATGTCTCTTACAATTATGGGATTGTGGTCGGCGACAGTGCCGTATTCCAGCAAGCGTTTGGCTCCGAGTATAGTAGTAGTGATTGCGTTCACTCTATTCGGTCCTGCAGCAGCTAGAGTCGATGCATAATGTCCTTAAAAATAAAATTATAAAAACGGGTCTAGGTCAGCGTAGGAAAACAGAGGAAGTATAGTTAAGGTCTTAGCTCTTGGAGGTCTCCACTCAAAGGAAAACAGATGCGTTCCCAATATGTTTTTCTATAGGGGTAAAGAGATGGAGGGTTCTCGACAAATAGTGATAACAATAAGGGGAAATCAACACCACGGTAAAATAACAATCACACGTGCGTAATTCTCGCCCCCTCACGGCTGTAGCGCTTGCAAATTGAGCCACTACCACGTGCACCTCCTCAACCCACTCCCGCCGCCCCATTCAAGTGGTTATGTGGAGCATGCGAATGTGGCCATGCGCCTACTTATTTAGTTCGGCTGCAGAAAACTAAAATGCGGTAGCTTAATTGCCTGCATTAACCATAGCAAAAGCACTATTTTATTCCCTTCTGCTTCCTAATCTATTCGCATTTGCATCAATGACAACCATCAGTCACAATCAACGGATTTGAATTTGATGGTAAAAGAATTGTGCAAAGCCATGCCCACTTTAACCACCGTTCCAGTCACAAAGCAGGCCGGGGCAAAGAGCAATTTTAATGAAATGGGGTCTTTTTGAATTTCTTGCGTATTTGTGGTGGAGAACTTACCCCCTCTTTGTCTCAACCGCATAAAAGCGCCATCAAAAGGTCACTAGTATTTCTTGTGAGCAATGAACTGATAAAATTCACATAGCTAACTCTCTGACAAGTTCAAGAATAATTACTAATACAATTGAAAATGACTGGTTATATGATTCGATCCAAGACTAACGCACATTTGTGTTTTTGGATCCGTTCCCACCATTGGCATTAGGGGACTTGCTAAGGAGGAAATTCTTAACTACAGTCCAAAAAGCATAATAATTATTTCAGTTCTCTACAAACTGGACAATCAAGTAGCCTAGACCAACTGTAAAATCAGCCAAAGCGTCTTGGGTACATATATGGCATGTCAACACCCTCAACTTCAGAAACGTCATTAGGTCCTCAGCAATAGCGAATGGGCTGATGGCTTAAATTGTCGCACTCAAAAGCGGCAATACGAACGCAATTTGTGTGTGCGTATATGCATATTTTTCACTTACAAAGCAAAGTGTGCGTCGTTGTTTAAACCTTTCCATTTATGTATGGAGCAGATGTCAAAGGCAAGATAAGCGTTGCACATATTGACGCGCTTTTTTGAACAACCCTAAACTACAGGGTGGCGCATGAACACCGAGAAGCATTCAAGTAGGCAAGCAGGCAGCCAGACAGAGGCACAATATCACCCTTCGTTTCCTCCTTCGCCTCCTCAACCCCCTTCCACTCCAACTACAATCCCAGCGCCCCCACTCGCTCTTCAAGATAGAAATCGCGATAAGGTCCTATTCACCTGTCACCACAGGCAACTGGTTCGGGGTGAGCCAATCCATTCTTGGCCTGGCCGCACTTTCTCTCCTCTTTGGCTATCCCTCGGTGCTGCCACAATAAAAACCATAAGGAGCATTTGCAGTTGGTTTTGGTCAAAGTGATTGCGGTTTGTAATCTAATGTGCATATAGGAGTTCACCTTGATGTAAACTTAAAATTTGGGGAAATCGTAATTGAATAGCACTTGCCTATTTTATAAAAACAAGGCAGAAGAGTTGGCTTTAAGGCTCTGCTGGAATAAGCAACTAGCATTCTTGCTAGATGGTTAAAATCTCCAGCTTGCTGCCCATTTCAACTCCTACAATTCACCAGCGAGTGCTAGCCAAATTGTCACTAAGACAACATTCTGAAATGCTTTATCGCATGGTAGTGGACATAAATTCGATAGTTCGACCACATTCATACTGAGCTGTTTAAAACTCCATAGCAGGGTCTCGTAGCCAATTGCACTTTTGAACGGATTTCATTTAAACGTAGCGTAGCAACGAATCAACGATTGTAATGAACAAATTCTCTCTCAAAAATGCCAATACCCCTTTGTCTCACTGGAAGCCCTTTTTACATAATCACTTGCAGCAAAGAAAGTGGGCACACACCCTCCCACTTGCAGTGGCGCCGCTAGCGCCCTCGACACATGGACACGAGGGGAAGGAATAGCTCGTATTTATTGAACACTGAGGTCAGCGTTCTCTCAATCAAGTTAGGAAGTCGGTTAACTCACATTAGTACGAACGAGTCCAGAGAGGGATAAATTTTACACTAAATAGTTCAGACTGCCATATGTCATGGTTCACATCAAAGCTTCATTGAAATCGTGGGTGAGTCTAACCTTTTGAGCATGCATAATATGCTAATTAAGGCTCTATAATGTACCGATTCAATTTCACTTAGAAAGGCTCATTGCTTCAAGAATGTTGACTCATAAAAATCTACCATTAGAGTTTTTTAACTGTTCAATTGAATTTGTGATAGCACTTAGTTGGCTGTCCTTTGCATTCCGGAGTCCATCGCTTCATCGCCACGTCTGTATGTCCTATTGACAATTAAATGAGGAGCTTTTGAGTGCAGTGAATTTTATTTGGCCTTGCAAAATGGGTGCAATATCATTGATTGGTATGTCTGGAGACGGAAGGGGAAGTTGTCGACGGTGGAGAACTGTGGGCACCCTCGGGATCACGCATTCGTTGTTCACAACGTCGAACCAAATTTCGCATCCGTTTGGCTCTTCTTTTGGTTCTCTAAAATAGCGGAACACTACGGCATATGAACAAAATTAATTTGGCGGCATATATACCGCTCGAGGAGTTTAAAAGGCACTTCACGACTGCCCATAATTGGGAGTGATTAGAACTTTGATGGTAGAAGATACAAATGCACTAAAGAATCGGATTATCGGCATCATCAATAGGTAGAGGATAAATTTCAGCAATCCCGATGAGGAATTCTACCTGAAGGTTTAATGATCAGCCTTTCATTTAGCACGATATAATGAATACCACTTTAAAGCTCATTAAAATTATAATCGGAGATGCCGCCGAGGTGCGTTGAAACACTTTCGACCTTAATTACGTCGCTTTAGTTATGCAGTTCCTCTACACCACCTGTCGTAATGACGACCGGTAATCAGGGAGGCAGATGGAAGACACGATTCAGTGAATATAAATGAAGGCCCGTCCAACATTCAGGTAGAATTAATAGCCATGTACTTTAATAAAAGGAGGATTATGCCAAACTGCAATCCTTATTAACTCATGTGCATTTCTTACCTTCGGTCAACAAAACAAACTTAAGTTCATCGCTTCTAATGCTTAACAAAGTCTTGAGGCAAAGAAATTTACAGGGCATGCATTTAACACCAAATCCAGTGGACAATACAAACGGTGACATAGCGCTTCACTTTGCAAATGTATGTTCGAGCATTCCATCCCCCTCACAAAATTCGCCCTTTTACGATTTCGCTTCAGCGCGAAACCGTAACTGATGCACAGGTCGGACTGGCAAGATCACGAAAGTCAGAAGTTTGACTTGGAGAAGACATTTTCAAAAACAGTTTTGATCCGCGGTTTCCTTTACTAAGACATTATTTTAGCTCAAATCTCTAGTTTCCCAATCCGACCGCAGTCACTGGACGTGTATATTTGAAGAAAAGGGGAAAATATCTAGCACGTGTCAATCTTTGAATGCTACTTATTTGCACATATGGCCTATAATTCGACTGATTTACTTGCCTTTTCTACGGTAAAAAAAGATGCCAAAGAATCCACCGAACTGCTGTCCGAATCGCTACTGCTAGCCAGTCCCATTAGCCTCATGTCTTCACTAGCTGGCCTTGACTCTTCTGACGGCACACCTGGCTTCTTAGAGTCCACGTCTTCTAGCCAAAGCGCAGCCTCGTCCCAAAGCAGAAAGCAGTCGATGATTGAGTTGACAAAGAGGCTGGCCCCTGGGAGGTTCATGTTGCACTGCGTTTGGTAGAGGATTGTAACTTCTGTCGGTGAGAGTCGGGTCCCTCCGTTAATGCCAAGATGTTCCAGAGAAACATTAACCTGCTCCATTTCCTCCGGTGGAAGGGATGCATGTTTCTTGAAGAGTTTGACTGATGGAGCACATATATTGTGCTTTCGGCTGCAGCAGTTGAGAATTTTGTCCCAACATTAAAATATAATAGCTACTTACAGTTTAGAAGGATTACACAAGCAAAACCAACAGAGGAGGGGGCGGCAATTAAAACACTATGTTAGCGAAGCTTAGTTACCAGCAATTTCTGCTTAGTTACAAGATTTCAATGGATATAAGTCAAAGAGGCTGAAAAAAAGCCAAAGATGGATTATTGCAATGTATTTACTAGCATTCAGTGACTTTAAAGCCTTTAATCGAAAGCCACGTTTGTTGTAGGTAAGACGAGGGGCGATTAATCCCCGAGCCTGCATCAACTTACCGAACGATATCAATGAGTAGACTCGTAGTGTAAAACGATGGTACATCTTCGTCAAAGTGGAGAGGGTGGTGGGGTACAGAGGCAAGAGTAGAATTCCGAAAGTGCACTCGAACCCAGCTAAAGTGGGTGACAGATGTGCTACTTATTTAAATAAAGTAACTTAAAGTGCTTGAATATGAAACATACCGGACAATCGGCTTTATGAGCGGGGACGGACACAAATGTAGCGCCTTTTTTTCTTCTTCCTTGCTAAGATTAACAAAAGACTAATGGGAGCAACTTTCTGCACTTGAATTCAGTTAACGCTACTTGACTTTACGCACTGCTTCCATTAACCCTGTGCTCTCCTGCTCAAAATTTTCATATGAATAAAAAACAAATCACTTTAATGGCAAAAAAATTTTTGGTTACCATAGTTCCAATACACCTCCTGAAAATTTCTTTAGTTGGATCGAACCTTCGGTGTTGGGGTCCAAAATCATCGTTACTAACTGCATTTCAACAACATTAAACGGTGCTTTTACATCTATAAGAACTATAGGCCTACAATGCCTTTTTTATTAAGCACACACTGGCTTTGAAACTATCATAGGTTATTGTTTCTTCTTCATCCAAATTAATGCCACAAATGATGTTCCATATTTCCTCTAAATTCCCTTCAAACCATAAACCGACACGCCGTAGGAATTCAATGTATTGCTCAGCATCTGCTTGATATAGTTTCGCACGCTTGGTAAGGCTGATCTGAAAATGAGGAATAATAGCTTAAGCTTACTAGCTTTCGCGCTGTTTTTGATCTAGAGAGTGACTTGGGTTTTTTAGCAGACCTTCTTTTTGGAATTGAAGTCCGTGAGCGTCGCCTCGACGAACTGCGAGACATTGACGGATCGCGTTTAGACTTCCTTTAAGCGTAAAAGCCATGCGTGATATGATAGTGGCAAAGCAGAATAAGAGAGTTTGACATATGCTTTTGCGTATAACACGCAGCAAGAACTTGCAACTTAAGCATTGGGAACCCAATGGTTATTTTTTTACTTTTAAGCGTTCGGGGTATACACGTCTACACGATCATGTCAGTAGTTGCACAACAGCAACTCTGGTTAGATTGATGGCACTTATCGCATGCGGGATTAAAATAACCCCTAAAAACATATACAACCTTGTCTTCCAGCCCCTTGGCATTTCAAAAACACGTCTGCGTCGAAAGTATTAAAACAAAAGATGTAAACAAAATGTCGATTTTAAAAAAGCAGAAATAAAAATAACTACAAAATAAAGCAAACAATTATGCAAAATGCATTTAATAATTATAGTTTTTCAATAAACAAATGAGATTTTGATAATTGGACAACCACCAACTATTCGCAAGCAAGACTATCACTCTGTTCCTTTATTTATGCACCAAATCATGTATGGAATGACAGTGGACTTAATTTGCCCCAGCCTTATACAACTTGAAATCAAATCTTTCCCATTATGCATTTAGGTTTTTCCCTAATGAACTACCATAAGAATCTGACTTCTTTAAACTCGCCACCAGTTACTTACACTCCCCAAGATAGGCTCACTCCATTTCTCGAGCCTTCGTCACATTTTTAATGACCAATGTAGCATCCCGAGCATTCTTAGAAGACGAGAGAAGTCCGGGCATAGATCAGAATACACGCATTCAAGAGAGGGGGAAGGGGTTGTTGGCATGGCCAGGAGGCCCGCCTGCGCACCTAGGTTTAGGACAGTAGCCCAAGTCGCGAAAACCAACCAACATAACAAAACATAACAACCCATACTACGAGAAACATTTGTTCCTGATGTCTAGAACGAACTGACAACCCTAGCCATGGCCTGGGAATCATGCTTTCAGGCGAGTGCAACGCTCTGGGGTTCATAAACCCACGGAATTTAGTCAAGCATCGAATGGTACCAGAAATTAGGACCGACTGGTAAGGGACGAAATCTGATGCCCTTCCCTGATCGCGTGAAGCCAATTATTGTGAAACTGCATCCTTTGATGGTGACGATGCAACATTTCGTGACCTCACAGAGGCCAAAAGGAGGCATAAAACTAGGGCAAGACATATGTTCCATAAACAGAGGAAATGGCGCTGCCGGCATGGCTCGGAGGCCAGCCCACACGATTAGAGCAATGTAGCCACCCACGTGATCAGAACCGGTGGTCATATTACCGCCGATGCAGCTAGCGAATAAATCAAAGTTATCAACTTATGAATTCCCAGACCATGAAATCATTTGCAGTCAAGATCCCCGACAGCCTAGATCAACCCTGTTTCGAGAACCGCCACCCGCCGTATCGACGCTCGCATGCATCCACAGATCCAACACACAATGGTCATCCTCGAAATGATATAAAACACAAGTTTAATTTATTATTCACAATTCGATTTCACCAAGAAAAATTTTCTTGTCACCCCCACCGGAGAGGAGGATGGGCTCAAGGGGATGGAAATCAGTCTCATTCACCGAGGCCGAGTGACCGGGCAGCTTATAGATGAGGTTGCGCGTCTTCACATCCCATACATGGACGTAACGATCTCCACTACCGCAACTTACGTACTGCCCATCCGGTGACCAGGCGCAACGCAACAGATTCTTCTCAAATGTGTGCACATGCCCTTGGAGAATCTGAATAGTAGAATTGATAAAACATACAAAAAACTCTTAAATTCTCCCGGATGTTGATAGCCAATTATTCTCAATTCAACCCATGGCTAGCCAAAGAGAACACATTGCATGTGTCCAAGTTACCAATGCAGAAATTTCAGTTTAAGAGCCGTTACATTCACATTCCCAAGTGTAACGGAGACGTTCAGCTTAAGGAGCACAACGCTAGCCACTCGATTGATTATCATACCTTCAGTAAAGGTGCTACAGCAATAACAAGTCCGACTTTAACTGCCATAAGGATGCTAGAAAAGGGGAAAGATTAACTAAAATAGGATTCAGCTGTTGAAAAAGTAAAACTCATAAGGACATAATGACGAAACCGGCGAAACATTTGAATTCGTGTAAATCGAGGAAGAATGCAAAATACATGAAACCGACTGAAATAAATAGTGCAATCATCGGGCATTTCAAAGAATTAACCGAAGTAAAATGTGACAGCAGTTGGGAAAGAATCAGAGATAGAAATGGAAAAAAATCCATCTCGTGGAAGAGATCAACTGTGGAATTAGGGGAAAATATGGAAAATCGAGTAGCGTGATCCCTGGCTTCAGCGAAAGAAGTACGTTCAATAATAGCTCCCAAAAGAAGGCTAAAGTTGCGATGATCCGATCTTCGTTCACCTAAACAAACTCTCCAGCCCCTACAAACCGTACCTTCGCATGGAAGGCTAGCATTCAAGCTCCGCCTATAGCCTTTCAGTCATGCTTCCTCCTATATTAGTAAGCCTTATACGACTTAAGGGAAAAGTGAAGGTGCTACAGAATGTGTGCGAATGATTGCCTCATGAAGCACAAACGAATGAAGCTCAATTTTAGCTAAGACATTGATTTACTGGACGACCTTAGAATATAATAGAGCAATACAAGAGCATAGCAATGTGCAAGACGCAAAAATGAGGCCCGAATTACTAAGACTCCGACAATCCAAACAGATAGGCACCGTATTTAAGATAGCAGATGCTTGTGCAATCAGCGTTTTGTCAACAAAGTCCCAAACAATAGCAAACGAGGCCAATTAAGTAAAACCGGAGCTGCACCATCGCATCGACCTACGCAAACAAAACTACCGAAAGCAGCAAAATAAAATCATGCAGAAGGCAGAGCTGGCGAGATATTCTAATGCATACTGACAAGGTTTCAAACTGATCAATGAACACATAAAGAAGTGACATAGAGCTTACTTTTGTACAGCGTTCAGCAGGGGCGTAGGGTCGCACATCCCACACACGGAGAGTATTGTCCATTGCATTAGAGAGGAGAAAGTCGCCATCTGGAGAGAGTGCCAGCCCTGTCACCGTGTCAGTGTGACCCGTCAGTCGCATCGCAACGTCCAGCTTGCGCAGGTCCCAGCCCTTGACGATGTTGTCAATGCCACCGGAGAAGATCATTTCTGCCGTGTCACTAAATGCCACGGCAAGCACCTAAGGGAGCATGGAAAGTAAGACATTTAAAAAGAGAGGAGGTGGGGTGGGGAAAGAGGAAAGTCCCCGAACAGACCTGATAGGTGTTCTGAAAGTTTTGGACTTCAGTCCTTTGGCGCCGATCCCATAGACGTACAGTTCCATCATCAGAGCCAGAGACAATCATTTGTGGTCCCCTACGTGCAATATCCACACTGTTTACAATGTTCTGATGTCCCCGTATCTTCTTAATTCGCTGACAGGTGTTGAGATCCCAAATAGCAACAGTCTTGTCGGAACTAGCTGAATATAGTAGCTCTCCATCTGATGACAAGGCCAAATTAAGAATGGCCCCACCGTGGCCTACAGCTCAGAAATATATTAACTTCCGGAAACATACCAGCCATTACAGCTACATTGTCGCATTGACCATATGTTTCCCAAACAAATATTTGCCGGTCGAACCCAGCACTGACAAGATAGCTACCTTCCGTCGGGACAAATCTAACGCAATACACTTCGCTCTCGTGACCAGTGAGAAGCATGTTTGGACTCAAGAGACTTGAGGTACGTCGCATGCTACCAGGCATCCCAGCAGGAATAATTTGACCCTGTGCGGATTTCTGAATTTGATGTGAAACAATCGCCCTGGCATCATCCGTTCTTGGACGTTTGTTTGGCACTGGAACCATTGACATTGCTGGAAAAGATCGTTTAAGATCCATTGCCATCTTGTCACAGCGAAAACGATGCCGAAACTAATTGGTTTACTCAACGGATTCGAAAACTTGCCCTACGAAGGCATATAACAAAACAACTCTAAGTTTCGAATTTCAAGAATAAAAGTCTTAAAGTCTTTAGCAGATCAAAGCAGAAGTAATATCCATAATTGAAGAATAATCTTGCCGTTAAGTGGAATACGCGACTAATAGTAATCTTTACACATTACACCAAAAATCCGGAACCGACCCCACGGACTGTAGACTTCGATTAGCCATAGCTATCTACTGCACTTACAAACATGAAATTCGACACAACACACTCAAACTGCATTTATTGTCCTTATCCAAAATTGCGGTACAGGATGTGGTGTTCGAACGCAAATTTTGGCGCGGTTGCACAAAAAGAACAAAGTCATCCGATAAATTTTACTGGAAAAAGTTAAAATTATCTTTACAAACTAAAAGCAAAATGAATTTGAATGAGATTTCAGATCCATATCCTAAAACAAAAGGAGACCACAGTTGGTAATCCATCAGCCGTGGAAATAAATTGGCCTCGAATGCTAGCAATAAGCTTCTTCTCCGTGTTGATACCAACGTTACCGCTAGAAACAAAAAGCAACGACCCACATTCTCAAATACCTACTTCATTCTATCAACATTGACGTGGTAAATCACTAATTATTACCCCATGTTAGAAAAATCGATGAACACATTGCCGTTGTTCGTTGCATTTTCTTCGGGTTCTTCGTTTGGCTGTTCAGTCAATATTGTAGCCGCCAGGACGAGCGGTGGAAGCGGCGGCATTATGGCAGGTGAGATCGGCGTGAGCAAATGTTCGGGCACCAGTGGAGGAATCCTCACTGAGCAACTGTCATTGCGATCCTTCTTTAACTTCCGCCTCCTTGGCGTACCTTGCGTTGCTGCTGATGAACTGTTATTCAAAGTCACCATGCCGTCCTTAGTTGACATTTCCACTCCAGTAAGTAAACATTTTCTTCCATTACTTCTTTTCGGCCATTTAAATGCATTGTTCTGGATTAGCCTCAGGAAGGTGTTTGATTCATTAGAACCTTTATTCTGCTCGCCTGTCACCTCCTCTCTCTTTTGAGCCACTCGATCCTGTTTGTTCACATCAAGACTACTATCTGATACGACCGCTAGGCATTTATCGCTCGGTTTACTCAATTCATTCTGCGCCTCAGGAGGGCCGTGGTCTTGCTCTTGAGATAGGCCTTTCCCCTCCACTGTCACCACATTTGGAACATCAGCTTTACTTGAAGCGATGTTGTGGTTTGCCCCTGAGTTAACTGTCCTCTGCAACCCTAGTGATGACCCTTCTGGGATTTTATTCGAGACGGACTCCTTTTCTGTGGAATGGCGAGAGCTTTCCGACCCACTGGTAACCCTATGTGAAGAGGAGCGAAAAAAGCGCATTTCACGAGGACTATACACCGGAGGTTTCTGGAAGCTGGTGCGTGGAGAGCTAGGTTTCGATGACACGGTCACCAAAGCTGAATGTTTGTGTGGCAGCACAGACATCCTCGGTGATGAGGCTGAAGAGTGCGAGGGCGGTGAAGGAGACCGTCGGATAACTAGACCAGGTTTGGGAAGATGGATAGTTAAGTACATTTTGGGAGGAACCCAGAGACGCAGTGGAATGTTGTAGCATCGGCTCTGCCGTGACTTGGCAGAAGTGAGGCTCTCGTTAAAGAGGATGGTGAAGGAGGCCGGTAGACCTCCATTAGAGATGTACTTGGGAGGCGGTCGCAGGGAGACGTTCCAGGTATATGAGTCATGTTCTCCACCAAGCTCTGATGGATTTCGAGGAAGAATGCCCAAAATTGGTAGCAGTGGCTGCCAACGCCGAGCTTTTTCAAAACACTCTATGCTTATCTCTATAAAAAAGGCATTGAAAGAGCAATACTGATCGTCGTAGACAAGGTAGCGTTGAGGCGTTGAAGCACGACTAGATCCGTAGGGTGGCTCATGTATTTCTTCGAATTATTATTCGACAAAATAAGGAAAAGCAATTACAAGCATATTCCAAGCCGATTTCAGTGTGAATCTATGCAATTGAAGCAAATAGGAGTGCAAAGTAATTTAATCATGGGGTGAAGCATAGGTTCGAATCCATTATTTCCTAATTCCCCTCAGCTAAAGTTCATCCAAGACTCACGAATAAATCTGTTGACAACAGGTGGAATAACCTGCCGCAGAACTTCGCAGTTGGTACTCATTGCAGGATTGGAATTAATTTCAATTAGCCAAATCTGAAAGATCACACATGTGTGTCAATGTCATTGGGGGCATTACTCGAAATCACTTCCTATGCTCAACGCACAGCACACCTTCATGTCGTCGTCGACCATGAAATCCATTCCGTAGATTTCAAAGAATCCAATTCTGCAGGCTAATTTATCCTTAACCGCGTTGAACACGTGCGTTGTTATCCTATGCATTTCTGGCTGAAGGGCATTGCATTACGCACAGCAGTAGTTAACAATTAATTCAACAATTGTTGAACCGTAAAAAGGCGCGAGTGAATATTTTTACTTTAACAGTGACTTGCAATTTGTTGATACAAATCTTAGCATAGCACACTTAAGTGGACAGAACCTTAAGGTAATTGTGGTGTTCCTAAAGCTTGCTTGTGGCCTTTTAAAGGAAAGACGGTAAATGCGGCGCATTATCCTCCATTCCAGTGTAAACTTACCAACATGTGTCTAGTAACCCAGTTCTTCTGCAGGTGTTTGCTAGGCGCCACGTTAGTATTGATGTACTCATTCAGCTTCCTGAATGTCCACACGGAGTCATTCTTTGACCTATCGTAGCTAGGATCCCTCTTTTGTATGAACTAAAGGGTTTTAAAATTTTGTGTTGAACGGCTCCAAATCGCTATTGGTGGATGGATAGACGCATAGGCAAATTTCAAGCGAAAGTTAATTATTCATAGAAACCTCATGCTTTTTTGCAAGAAATAAAGTATAGCGCCACTGCTGCCCACCTGGTTGGTAAGGTGGGTTACGAGATTGGTGTCGGCTGGATCATACTTGCGAAGGGAAAGTCGAATGTAACCTGGCGTAAAGAGGACCAAATAAGGCATTGTACTTGCGATCATGAAGTAGCACCGAATGTCAAACTTCCTGTTGTTCAACAGCAGCGGAGAGGTGAGGTACCTACAGAAGATCGTTAGTTTCAACCGATTCTTCCAATTTTTACGCCCTGCACTCATCACGAGCAAGTTGTGTCCTTAGTGAAAAAACGAAACGTATGCTAAGTTAAAGTTTGGGCCTCTCTGAAGCTCATACTTGTATTAATGTGCTCTATGAGCACGAGCCGAAAAATGAATACCATCGGTCCAGAGGAGGGAACAACCTGAATTCCCCACATCCACAATGTACTTACGCCTTTGGCAATCACTTTCCGACCTGATCGTACAGAGGCTACGTAGGCCAAAGTGATAGAGATGAGCATTCATTCAATCGCATGGCAATTTTAAACGCAGGGTGGCGAAACGTTTTTATGGAGAAGCCTACGTGTCCTTAAGACCTCGCCTCTTGGAAAGCCTACCCAGCAATTTGACAGATGCTTTGACGGATTCTAAAATACACATACTTTTGGACAATTCGAGGTCTACACACTTGTGGGTTGCGTCGAATCTCCTCAGAACGGGACTCCTCAAGTCTCGCGAAATCCTGTTGTGAACGAATCAAGCATATTCCCTTGCCTTGATTTAATCCACACGGTTTCATTAGCCATAACTGGTTGTCTGTAAGTAGAAACATTAGTACCCTATTTCCGTTTTCGAAACCAAGTCAAACACTTGGGCTCACCACTCAATTTGTTTACAAATTCGGCCCTCTCTTTCGCATCGTCGATCCAGTACGTTTCCGGAATGAAGTTCAGGGAAGCGTCCCTTCGTGAATTACGCCTGCAGTCATCAGCATAGTGGCGGAGACTCATTAGAAGACCCAGTTTGTTAGTGAACAGTCCACAATTTGGAACATGATTGACCTGCAGTTAGGAGCACATTTGCATTTGCATTAAGAGTGGTGTCCGCACGGCATTTCAATTCGTTCATTGATGGGTGAATTTAATGCGACAGTTATTTGAATGAGTGAGGAATTCTCCCCTCAGCAATTGGCAATTGTTTTATTACAAAGGGATGGGTAATGTGGACTAATGATGCAATTGCAAATATGAGTACAGTGACCACTCGTGATCTAACGTTGCATCTAAAATTCACCTTAAATCGTGACCATTGCCAACTGAAAATCTGTGCCAATGTCCATAGGCGCTAAGCATAACGTAGCTGTGGATAGGTTTGGGAAAAGATGCTCACCATTTGTTCACATTCCCTAAATACTTGATAGTTGAGTTGCATCACAGTCTCTGTCCACCTGAAACAACAGCGACCAATGTCCCTCCTATCTATGATCCGATTCCATTCTAGACGGAAAAGCAATGGCAACACTCTAGGCAGAAAACAAAACGAGTGTACTCTTGATAAGCTGTTCGTGAACAAACAACAAGCACCTGACATACTCTTAGTCACCTATGTTTACAGAAGACCTGGAGTTATATATTAACTAGCGCTAAAAAAATTGTTAAATTTTCCCTCCTGCTTCCCTCTCCTAGTAGATTGCAGACCTACAACCTTAAATGAAAGCAGCGCGCGGTTCAAATTCATCAAATAGCATCCCGTCCCGGGATACGAATAAATTGTTCATTTTCCAGGCAAATGACATTTTCTATGCTCGGAAAGCCCTAATAAGCATGAAACACGGACCATGGCTATTAAGATAAGTGCTGAAAATATCACAAAACCGTGCAAAGGCTTTTGAGATTTCGACACAGCCTAATGCCCACAAGGCTGACATTATGTGGGACATGTAGCGATCCCAGCTTACATATGCGATCCGTTATAGCAATTGAGGAAGAACTTCGGTCTTGGTAGGGATAACTGCTGTTGCATTTCCTTCTTAATTTCCTGATCGGAATCCAGGATGTCATTTGGAACGGGCAGGATGCACATAAGTTGCCCATCATCATCACTCATGATATTCAGCTTGGTGAGCGAATTCCGCAATTTTGTGGCTAGTTTCTCATCCAAAGTGTAACCGGCACCCTCCATTGCTGAGATGTGATTTTGTATGCGTTTTGCCGATGTCTGGCCCATAATGCGAACGGGGATTCAGAGAGTCTTGTTAAACGAACTCACAATCAGCACGCACCACGAGTAGTTAAAACGGAGTCAGTGGATAAGTGGGTGGCAGTTGACGTTCCGGTTCCAGATCAATGGATGGTGCACTGATCTGCACGCGGACTTAAACACAAATCACGTGACCTCCACGCCGCGGGTAATTTGCTTGATCTCTACCTCTGGGTCTCAATGGGCATGGAAAGGGCCCGGCCATTGGGATAGACTAGAGGACACTCAAAACTTCGAGTTAGCCCACAAGTCTGATTCAGAGACAGTTGCCCTACTTTCAGTGCGATTTGCATACTGTCTGTTACAGCTTACTCCTGGGTGGTACCTAAACAAATGTGTCTCGGTTTGGACTAAAAGTAATCGCGGGCTCAAGTAACTTTGCCAACCGTGAAGTAGCCTACGATCATCATCACAACTGCAGAGGGAATCAGTCAGCACATCGAAACCTCAATTACGAGACCTAATTGCCAACTCAGCCTCTGGAGATTGTAATGACTACGACTTAATAGGTATATAAAGTTGAATGGCAAGGAAGTAAATGGCAACAGCAATCCCAAAAAAGCAGGAAACTGTGAGAATTCGAAAGGATGAAAAGGAGCTTCGTCGGAAGCAAGGAACAATTTCATATCTTCGGTCAGCCTACGAGAACCAAAAGTGCAAGTTATTATCAGACTTTAATGATCAATCAGCCAGACGATCCATCCTAATTAGCTAGCGAAATCGATGAAAAATAATGTGTAGACGGTTGACAAATCGATAAAAAACACAGCCATCGCAAAAATGTTAGATGTGAAGACGGAATCTACAGCGCAGCGGCCTGCCCAACTTGGTGAATGAGGGATTTAGTGGAGAGGATTTGCGATGTGGCAATGAGGAGACGCCAGCAACGACGCGCCGCGGCAAATCGAAGAGCCGCCACCTCTGCATATGTACAGCCACCCACGAAGGCTACCACCACCGTCTGTCCGTGAGACAGAGTCCTCCATTCGCCTTCTTTCGCTCCTGTAGCCGTCGGTGCTAGAGGGACACGACCCAGACTCTTCGCGACTGATGAGAGTGGAAAGGTATTTAAACTCGTAAGGTAGTTAAAACGCAAAAAAAAAACCAGCAACACAGACCTCCCTCATCAATGTGCAAAAGGGTAAGGGCACGTGAGAGTTGGTCCCTCCTGAGCAGTTCGGTCCCATTGAGGAGGGAGCGCCCAGTGTTGGCCGCACTGGACAGTCCATCGGCCCAGAGGGACTCGGCCAATCGCACGACCACAGGCACGTGCTGGCCCCCGAAGACGTAGGAGGGTGAGACTGCGGGCTTGTCCACACTAAGGCTCGCCTGAGACCGCATGCTCAACTGTAGTTGGCGATGCAAGTGGCTAAAAAATAAGCCATCTTTTCAACGCTGAAAGCTAGATACTGCAAGCTAGATACTGAAGTACTCAGTTGCGTTTGCGAATCATTTTAGATTTCAATGAAGATGTGTTAAATTAGAAGAAAGGAAAGGTTTGCTCGAGTGTGCCCCAGTATAAGCCTAAACTTTCAAGCGGATTTCCCTTCATTAAAAGAAATAAATGAAATAAGAAGGAACGTATCTGATTACAAAACTATTGCTGCGTTCCAGTTTATGCTTTGTTCGCATTGACTGTTTTTATGTTTTAATCATTTATTCTAAACAGTTTGGTGATGCTGGAACTGTAAAGCACGTCGAAAGATGCCAAATCTCGTGTATCTTAGGGTATTCTTGCTGATTTCACTACAATTTCCGGCCCATCAGTACAGCCCACTTTGGAAATTAAGAGACGATTCCTTCCTTTCCTCCCAAGGATACAAAAGGGCGAAGGACGGCAAGTTAACCTTTCAACTACCGATTAGAGCATTCGAGACGTGTGAGATACCTACGAAGCTCTTCCAAAGTTAGCTTCATAAAGGCACTTGAATATCTGTATGGAAGTATTAGGCATTGATTCAGATTTCCCAAACGGAAAAGTAGAAAACGTTGCCCTTTTCGAAGTTTTCTAGGCAGACCAATAAATAAGTTATTCCGGAAAATTCAGCGCGAAATTACACCCTGCATAGAAATGAGTTAGCACACTCTAGTCCATAAAATAAATGACAGGTAGCAAAAGCGATGGGGCGCATTCTATATGAAATGATGCCAATTTCACAGGCATAAGAGTGTGTAGACTTGACGGCTGGATGGATGAAAACTTACTTGTAAGTGGATTTTCTACGTTTAATAAGGCGCTCAGTGGCAATGGCGAGTTTCTCAGCATTGGTAGGTGCGAGAACGAATCGAAGAGTGGAGTGAGACGACGACGAACCCGCCGCCGGCTCCACCCTTTCAACATGAGGCTGCGTTGCCGCCATTGGCATGCCACGGGGACGCCGGGAGTACAGGAGGCGAAGACGACGCAACGCCACCAAGACGGGATAAATAGAAAAGCCTACGGCATGTTGAATATGCCGGACCACCTGACCATACAGCTCCTCACCTAGGCCGTCATGCGTGATCGAGAGAAGGCAGAGTAGGCGTACCGCTTCCGTCAAGCGATCACCAAATCTAGCAACCGAAAGGGTGGTCATGAATCATAACTATCGGAAACTGTTGCGTGGTGAATGGCATTCTTCATGTCGAGACAGACAGAACACCGGTCTCTTGAATACTGTAAATGCTTTCTATCACACTCTGTTAGGGTGTAAAGTCGGTTCTAGTAGCAAACGTTTTGGAACCAGATAATGAGGAGAGAGGGGGAGGTATTTACAAATCGTAATTTGTTCACATTGAAATGTTTAAATTTGTAAGCTTCGTGGCAGGAACTAACAAAGTTGACGCCACCTCGCGAAGATTTTCAAGGAGCATTGTAAAGATGAATTTCGACAATGGCTCGTAGTTAAC
The DNA here is from genome assembly GCA_023968675.1 of Taenia pisiformis. NCBI lineage: Eukaryota > Metazoa > Platyhelminthes > Cestoda > Cyclophyllidea > Taeniidae > Taenia > Taenia pisiformis. The sequence continues at coordinate 3,569,231 of CM043736.1, forward strand.
AGATTAAAGGGATTAGAACAGATGTGGCGAGTCACTGATTCCAATAGCGTAAAAGTTTAGTCAATGATATTTTACAAAGTGAACGAGAGTGACAGTTAACTGTGGCCAAGGCGCCAATCTTACCACCTCGTTAAGTTCAAAACAAAGAGTAGCAATGCTAGAATTACCACCACCAATGGGCAAAAGTACTAAATGATCCCATGCGATCTTAATTTAAACGCAAATTTTGCTATCCTCTTACAGAATAGCTTAGCCATAGACTCAAACAGAGCCAAATACTGGTCATCTGTTGATAAGGGATCATGAATATGGCTGCTCTAAATCACCTACACCTGCTCAGCCTCTGGTCTCCGCCTACACCATTGCCCGATCTGGACTGATGAGCAGTGAGGAAGTAGGTACGTTACATTGATCATTCTTAACAAAAGTGGACCATAGCGACAAGTGATAATCATCTAATTCCACCTCCTTCAGGTGGGTAGCCCAGAGACAGAAACAGAAACAGATGCTTTGCCAATATTGAAGGGACATAAATAATTACCACGCTGGAAGAGCATACATGAACAAGGCAATGGACTTGTTAATAGATTCATGTAAAAAGGAGAGCAGTTCCCATCGTTTAAATCAAAAGACGGGACAGGAAGTTTAAAAAAAAACGGATGAAACAATAATGGACGCCGAACAAAGAATTCTGCTTCGCCCTGCGTAGCTTAGTGCATTTCGGAGGCAGGTCTGATCAATGATACCAGGCATCAAATAAACGCTTAAAGGCAATCTGACAATCATGGTATGCATTTTGATGGAAGGGAAGAATAAAAGAGAACCACTTGAGAGTTTGGCGAAGAGACCGCATACACAGTGACTTAATGTAATGAAAGGCCAACCTAGTGGAGAGCCATTCCAGAGCGAGCCGGACAGGCTGACAAGTGGCGTCGTCAGCACAAGTGCCTGTAGCGGCTTCGGGAGGCATGGACTCATACGCCTCCTGCTGAGACGACGACGCTGATCCTGTTGAAGCCACCGATGTTGATGACGATGACGAAGACGTCACCGGCATTGCCAATGCACCTCCGCTTCCTGATTGCAGGATTTCTGTCTGTGCTGCCAACAGATCCTCAACGCGCTCCTCGTTTGCCATTTTCCGCATCACCTATCGATCATCCGAGCCCAAGGTAACCATTACATTTGATTACCATGTTCCCCCTTCAAGTTGTTTAATGGGCTGCGCCTACCTCCTCAAGACAGATGAAAAGAGCAGTTAGTTCCTTGCGCACAGAAAGGATTGGCTTCAGTTGAGTGGTGAGGTTAGTGAGGCTGGCAACACTGGGTATGCAGGAACCCTCGCCAGTATTTGGCATACTTCGATCCAGCGCAGCCAGCGAAAATCCCAGACCTATGCGTGAATCCTCCAGCATGGAACGCTGCGCCTGTAGCCATTTGTGGACGCTAGAGATGTGCGCATTTCTCACATCCTAGGAGTAACAAATGGAATGCTACTTGCTTTGTTTAAGTAAAAATCATAATTAGGTACAAATTGTGGTACCTTGAAGCTGTTAAGATTGGAACTGCTTAAATTTAACTTGGTAGGCACGATATCCCCCTTTTGCACATTTGGAAGTTCTACAACGCCTAGAAAGGTGAAAATTTGTGTTTGCACATGATGCTTACCATTATCGATGCCGATAACTTCGTGAATGAGCGCCTCAAAAGTGACTGGAACCATGAAAGGCGTGACATAGTCCAAATCTAGAAGTTAACGGAGAAAGCAATAACCTTTGTAGATGACACGCTTTTTACAATAGTAACCATCTAATGCCAAAAGCATCCTCAATGAGACGAATTAAAAAAATCGATTTACTCTTTGCTAACAGTAGACGTCTCTATAGCTAGAACACAACAAATTGCAAACTACCATTTTCCGTAAACCCATTTATAAAAACATTAAGTGCGCAGATAAGCTTAATTCAATAAGCCGATATGCATGCTCCAAGCCAAACGTTTGCATGTATTTGTGGCTACCTACACGGGAAATCAGTGAGAATGACGTGGATGAGTAAAAATATTTCAAATCGTCTAAACCTTCAATAACAACAGAGATCCAACTTGCAACGATCCACAAAAAATTATAAGGGATTATTTTGATGGGGATACATTTAAGGTTCCACCATTCCTTAAAGAGAAATGTCCCGATAGACGTCCGCTCACTTCGACTAAAGAGAATGAATAATGGTTGATGACGTGATGTGAGGGATGACGAAGCTCGATCATCAGAGGCAATAGTGACCTCCGAACTGGCCAACTTGCTGGCCTTGATTCGGCAAATGGCAGAGCTGAGACCAGCTGCAGAGACCTGCGCCGCACTACCAAAGGCGTGAAGCTAAAAAATACATATGAAAAGCTGTCAATCATCAGTATAAGTAGCTGGGCTCAATGAAATCGTTTTAAAAACGTCCAAGGAATGCATCTCGCTTAATGAACCGCCTGATAGTTGAATAACTGCACCACTATTGAGGTGTTTATACACTAATTTTTGGGTTGCGATTCACTTTGTAAGAAAACCGAGGCTATTTATACAGAGACGCACATTTCTTAAAACTAGTTGCTGGTTGCGTGAACATAATCCGTTAGGAGAAGACCAATCATGGGTAAAAGAATATTTTTGAGGGAACTAAAATAGGGGTCTTTGTGAGAGATTCATTCGAGTAGGCTAAACAAAATGAAAAGTATGTATTCATCCAAACATCTACTCCATGCAAAAGCGTACGCTGATGTCCGTGGGCGATTGGCTAGCATCAAGAACAGTCTCCAAAACATGCCCCAGCATCTGTCCGAAGTGATACGGCCATGAGGTGTCACCGTGGAGAAAGTAATTGGTGTAGACCTCAGGGAGATTCAATGAGATTAAGTCAACGTCAACTGGGATCCAACCGAAGGAGAGATCAGCAATCTGAAGATCATCCCCCAGGGCTCCTCGCGACTCCAGCAAAGTTGTGACCGCTGCTGTCTTAGTTAATGCAAAATTAGATTTGAAACAACCGTTCGTACCTGTTTAGGAACAAATGCAACCAATCTATACCTCTTTATTTGAGCCTTGCGATCTACTTCGGTGTGCTCGATCACCGTTTGAACAGCTTTCTTAGTGGGAGTAATTATGTAGACAAGCCTGAAAAGCTACATGATGGCTACGGATTGCAGGGAGTACCGAGAAAGAGAAGCCTCTGGAGGTAGTTCCTGGATTTTGAAAACCTTCTTCACTCCAAGGCTGGAGAGAACCCGCATGGATACTATGCGATCCATGGCTCGAAGTAATGTGGTCTCGATAAGCATATGCTTTTCCCCAGGAAGCTGCGTGCGTTTACTAAACAAGCGTTGAGAATAAGGATTACCTTTTTGAGGACTGCTTCAATGTTGGCAAGAGTATTCGCCTTGAGTATCTCCAGAGGTATATTCATATTGATAATGATAAAACTAAACCTTGCTGGTCCTCATAGATCTAAAGCAAAATTAGTGTAAAGGACTACGTTTTGTTAAAATCAGAACAGTTTCGAAAGCAAGAACTAAAGATGCATGCATACAAGTCTGTAAAGCTACATACCAAACTCTAAGACAATCAAAAGTTTAATGGTGAAGGCTCTAAGGTAGCACAAAACATATTAATAACGATTTTAGCGTGCTCCGTAGGAAATGGCATTCCGATACATTTTACTTTCTGGAAACATCCAGCAGCTATAAGGAAAAAGTTTCTGACAGTCATTTTAGGAGTTCCGTTAGATGGGCATGAACTGATGCGTTGCTCCACCCAGATTTTTCATTGGCAGGGAATATAAATCGAAAACGGTATTTGAGATTATGCCTTTATTTTTCACATAGAAGCCGGTGCATGAATGACCGGAAAGTACCATATTAAAACTATATAAGCCTGCAAACATAGGAAACAGACATTTTGGAGGCTACTTGGATGAAGTGGGATAGGCGAATTTAAAACTAGAGTCATAAATAAGATTGAGCCAAAATTAGTTAGGTGACTAAACACAACACAAATGCAATTTCAATAAAATACATAGCCAAAGCTTACATTAATGTCCACTATGCACTACATTAGATATAAATGGGGAAGGATAAGTCAAATGAAAGTGACGACTAGGATGGTCGATTGGCCATTAAAAGATGATCCAAAGCACAAAGTGACAATCTGTAAAAATAGTCGTAACAACGCCATCTTTATGGTTCAGAGAAAAAGTAGGAAGAAAAGTAACAATAGTTTTGAGCCAACGGCGAAATCACCACAGCCCAAGTACCTAAACGACTGGCAGTATTTTGAACTTGGTGGTGTTACTAATACAGAGAAACAATTGCACAAATATAAGTATGGGCAATCTTAGTATGATTTTAAAAGTGATTAAGAAGTGCTATCAAGTTATATTTATTAAAATGATTCTCTTGTAGGTAATCTACGAATAAGGATTTTAGCTTTAGGTCATATTTGTCATTTAATTTTTGATTTAATGTTTTCTTTAAATTTAGTCAACATCATTGCTTAGCAAGTGCATAATTAAAGACTTTACGGTTAAGGAAACTGTATAATTTTACATTACAGTGCATATCAATGCGGTTGGGACAGAACAAAATGAAATGCTCCGAAATAAATAATCCCCTAGATTTAACTGGAGAAATGGAGATGCACTTTGTGGAGCCTTGTTTGTTTGGACTGTTGGTTGGTCTGACAGATGAGTGGCGGCTACCTGGGAGCTAGCTGCGTGGGCTGGCCTGGTGGCCATGCCAGCAATTCCTTTCCTTTCCCTCTAGAATACAAGCATTCTGACCTACACCTAGCCTTCTCTCCGTCTTCTAGGGGTGATTGGGGTGCTACACACTCTACCATAAAATTTATAGTGCTAGAAGCTATGCAATTTAAAATAGCAACACGTTGCATAGCGTTCCGTGCACGCACAGAAGCCGAAAGGATGCTAACCATAGATCAGAATGCATGCATTCGAGATAAGGAAAAAAAGGAGGTGCTGGCATTGTAGCGCCCCGAGTATCTCTATAAGAAGGGGAGGAGGCCAGGTGTATGTCAGAATACGTGTATTTTAGACGGAAAATAAGGGAACTGCTGGCATGGCCGGCAGGCCAGCCCACGCAGCTAGCTTTAAGGTGGCCCCCTCTAATCTATCCGACCAACCAACAGCCCAAATAATACGCTGCAGGCATGACCGGGAGGGCAGCCCAAGCAGCTGATTTTAAGACAACTGTCCACGTCAAGGAACCCAGCCAGCAGTTCACAAAAACGAAGCACTGCACCTCGTGGAAAGCTTTGTTACTTTGGATTGTTGGTTGACCTTTGGTTTCTTAAGTGGTTATATTGACCTAGATGCCTGTACTGGTCCCATGCCCATACCAGCAGCCATATTTCCTCCCTCTCCTGAATGCATATATATCAAACCTTGTATTTTTCGAGTTCAAGCGCTGCTCGAGAATCTACATCAAGGATCACTAAGTGTACCTCTGAAGCAAATCGGTCTTAATATCTTTATTCGAATAGTAGCATGTAGCTTCCAGTTTTATCCAAGAGGAATCAGTGTCTTCTTCAGATTCCGACGCCACCTTCCCTCATCCCCTAACTTCGATATCATACTTTTGGATGCGTTTAGCTGAAACTTTCCGAATGTCCTGTGAAGTTGATAAAGGGCAGAATATAGTCAGAATATATGCATATGTTCATTAGAGGAAAGGAGTGGTGCTGCTGGCCTGGTTCGGAGGCCATATCATGCGGCTAGAGCAATATGGTCACCTCAGTCACCGAGGGCCGGCTAGCAGTCCACCATAGCCCACCATTTTGTTTGATCCTGTTCGATCGTGCCTGATCAACCGCCAAATTTCTAGCAGGACATTATAGCATTGTTCAACAGTGTTGAATAATACTTCTGTTTTTCCACTCTCGCAGCTGATGATGCACTTCCCCATAATCCTTTCTGATGAGTAGTTATAAAACAACAAATGGTGGGCTTGTTATTTATAACCTACAACTGTGAAGAAAACCCTTAAAGAATACCAGGCTGCTATGCATGACTATGCCCAGAGCGCCACTGGTTGTGCTCTGGTCTTAATTTTCCAAGAATACTACTAATTCTTATTCTTCTATTTGCACGTCTTTTCGATGTGCTTCTAACTCTTAGACACCAAATCGCGTAACAAATTTGAATTCGTGTAGTTTATTTACCAAAACTCTTACAGATACAAATAGCGTCATTTGCTTTGCAAACTCCACACGCTCCCACCGTATTCGCCTATTCGTAGACGCCCATGCCCCTTGACACTTCAAGGCCCATTGTCTATAAAATTAAATTGTCATTAGTACTACTCTAGGGCACATCATTTAGCATGGAAGCAGCGTGAAAGTGACTGTTCCAACGGCAGTGCTTATAGATGCTGGGGGCAAGCATTGCCTTGGCAAATGGTGGATAGTCTTTTTGGGATTCAGGGATGTGTAAAATGCCACAAATCAGTAGTGATGGATCTCTTTCGTGAATTTAAGAAGTGGTTCTTCACTTGGTCTTAAGTTCCATGGCATGGCTGCTCGGCGTTTGTTCATTTGTGGTATAAGTGCGACAGATGCCGCATGCTATTTGCCATGGAAGACATTTTATACTTCTGCTAATCCGGTGAGATTGTGGATTTAGGCTGCGTTGACTTTGTACTGAATTTATCACAAAGTAAAGCGCGTAGGTAACGACTTCCGTAGCACTACCATCAGAGGTTGGAATTCTATCGCCAAGTCTAACTAATAACTGAGTGGGGCGCCTTTTCCAATGTATTCAGTCATTAACAAATAGAATACAAATGGAATAATAAAGCTTATTTTAATGTACCTTCTAGACAGGAGGCGAGAGGACAATTTGAGTTTCGTGCCAGACGAGAACTCTGAGTCTCCTGAAGCAGCGGGAAGCCCATGAACCCGTTACCCTTGAGTCTGTACTGTTTTTTGTCAACCCGAACTAATAAATGTGCCACAGTCCAGTCAGCCCATTCGGTTCAGTGGATGAGAAGCATTTTTATGAAATACCACTTTTAAAGTAAGTTTTATTGCTTTCAGTCGAATACATGCCTCATGCCCAGCACCAGAAAAGGAGAGTAGTATTACCAACGCCTACGTCCTCCAAGCGATTTTCATTTGATAAGAGCAATAGAGTACAGAAGAGAAGAGAAAAACTGCATCTGAAGAAAAAACAGTTCGAGTGCAACAAATGGTAGCAGTCTGAGGGTAATAAGGGTCAAATGATGTCGCCTGATTTGCGATTCATTTAAAAAGCTTCTACTTGATGCCGATGGCTGCCTTTTCAAGTAATCGTACGATTTCGAGACCAAAAGTCGCAGCCAATGCTTCCTTGGGATGAGAAATGTATCACAGCATGCCTCAACCACTCATTTCTTCGGAGCGCATGCTTAGTACCGTCAAATAACCGTTTGGGACTATAAATATCGAACTGGAACTAGCGGTTTTCTTATTATAAATCCTTTCAGTGTTCTAGTCGGTACGACCTATCTCCAACCATGGGAAGGAGCTTTCAAATCTCTTGCAATTCACGAGCTCCGCATTGAATTGAGCATTCCAGAACGTTAGACAAAGAGCCAACATGAAAGCAATATATTTTGATTAGCTTTCATAGTTGCCACGTAGAACAGTGATAAACGGAACATTGATGATTGAGCCGAATTTCGCAGTTCATGGCAAACCTTCACAAGTTTACTAACCGCTTTAAAATGCATTGGAATCGCACTATACAGATTGTAGCAAAACGCGAATTTGGTAGCCTGGACGTGACTTGTACCGATCCATGTCCACGTATTTCCCGCCACAAATACGGGACAACTCGGCATTTCCGAATGTAGCATGTTGGGCAGCCTAACGAAATAGCGGGCACTTTGCGAGACAAATCACTAGCTCACCTGTCATTCGACATGTACTTCACACTGAAACAAAATGCGGGTTCTGGTGCGTGCCATCAGCTTGAACCACATGGTGCTCTGTTTACCAGTGTGGCTGTGAACCAAAATTTGCATAAGGAGCTTGCTTGAGCCAATGTACTTCTTCATGAACATGGATGTTAACTAAATGTTGGTTGATGCTGCTGTCGATGCGGGCAGCATACATCAGGTTTACCTACCATGTCCGGTGGTCATCGCAACAACCCATTTAATTTCACACCCTTGTTGCTCACACTGTATTGGCAACCAAACTGTGGTTTCCGACCTCCAAAATTCAAGCACAAACTTAACGGCAGAGGGTTGGCTCTAACTCTTCACTATTTAATAAAACAAGAATGCAAGAAACAGGGCCACCAAGCCTACATTGAGTACACTAATCTAATCTAGAGTGCTATTATATAAGTTTGCAGACGTTACTCACGTGGATTCGTAACCATTGCCTTAAGGAGGAACCAGCCAGAATCAAAGTTGGTTAAGAAGAAAAAGAAACTCATCATATTACATGTCTGGAGCAAGGCGCATCCAAAACATCGAATCCTCTGTTCCCAGGATGGCGAAAAGCGTCTCGACTAAATTGGTAAAATAACAATTTTGTTGAGCACAGGCAAGTCGAGCAGTGCTTTAATGACTTTCGATCCTGCTAAATGCTTACCAACGAGTCACAGATTGCATACACTTTGTTCGCATGCATGACGAATCTTTCAACCACCCAGAGAATGAAGCTAATCGAAACCCATATGCCTAAAAGCAAAAGTTTTACTATTATTTTAGCCAAAACCTATGATTGTGTCGTTCTGTAAATTACGCAAAAGTTCTACCATCTCATGATAGTTCTCCGCAAGTGACATTCTCGGCACGACAATGCTGCATGAACCCGATCAAACTGCCCTTGTCCACTCATGCCGGCTAGAGTTCATGGGACCGTTCGATTCCGATCGAGGCCACGCAGTCAGACCCATGAATTTGGTTCAAAAAGACTCTTCCATGTTCCAGTTTCATGGTTATTGTTTTGGTTGTTAAACGACGTCAATAATTTTGTCTTGAAAAATCTCTCAGTTTGCATTAGTGGGAACACAGGAAATTTCTTCCACAAAATTTACAAGATAAGGTAAAACTGAATTAAAAAAAGTCGCTTCAGGTGGGGAAGGACTTACAATTTCCCTCACTCCATCCGTGAAAAGTAAGAACAAATACGTAGGTAAAAGCAGCCCCAGATAAGGCCGCGAAAGTTTTAACGAGGAAGCCCTGTTTTTTGTTACCCTTCGTCGCATCACTGCCAAACATTGCTATTATCAACTCCATCCAAGGAATGTAGATGTAGCTGTAAGTGGACAAACAGATTTCAAATTATCGAAAATTCCGTTGGCTCTAGATGGATGGCCATCGTGAGGAAGGATGCCAGGACCCCGTCGTGGATCATCGCGTTAATAATTTGCGGAATTTTACAAGCCATGGCCTCAAACGGGTTGGGAAAATTTGGTTAACAGACGATAAATGAGGTACTGAGAGGACACACAAATGGATGCTTAAATGACAGGCATCACTCATCAATAAGAAAGCCAGAAGGGAAGAAAGTATTAGGCTCGAGTATTCTATGTTGTAACTAAAAAATCTTCGAATATCTCTCGACTTACTGCTTCAAAACATTGTACAAGCCAACGTCGAAATATCTAAGTGCAGAAAAAAATGTTTCGTGACAACACAAATAATAATGGAATGATAGAACAATAAAAAAGCCTGTGGCCACATACGGGATAGGCTGGTTAAGCCACTCAGTTCCTTGATCATGCATAAAATAGGAATAATACTCTGTGAAATACTGTAGTACCTCCAAATTTCCGACGACGTAAATGCAACCATTACACAACAGGGGCCCTCTGGCATCAAGCATTCCGTTTTGACCTCTACTCTGAGCCACCGTCCAATCAGCGAGGCCTCCTTCCATAACCTTTCTGCATTAGGGTCACCCTTTACAAGTTGGGTGGTGTTTGGAGCGAATGCAGGCGAGAGGAGAAGCTGTTGTAGGTCTCCCAACAACCGCGATATGTTGTAGAAAATGACGTAGAAGACATTGAAACGAACGACGAACATGTAAGCGGCAAAACACAAAAGGAACCAGTCCATCGTTACATCCCTACTTTCGAGTATTCGTTCAAAGGGCGCTGCAAGGATGTCAACGAGGTTGACTGAACAAATGACGTATTTGTGCACCAAACACCAAAAGGCGATTCTCAATGCACGGAGGAGAATCCTGCCCAACGAAAGAGTCCGCACCACTGTGGCTTTACCGAGAATCTGTTTGGGAGCCATCTGGAAAGGACCGCTCCATTCAAACTAAAATAATTCGGAAAATGAAAGCACCAAGAGCCAAGAGACGTACCAATAAATTAAGTGAACTAGCGATGGCTACTTTGCATATTACGTGGACATAATACAGTTTAATGGATTCCCACATGCCAAAAATGTAAATAGCTAGTTTCCATCTGTTGACTTTGCCCCGTTATCGAAATCCTCAATTTAAGCAGCTCGCAAATAAAACTTGGGCCCAAAGGTTGCTTTTTAATCTAGCCCAAAACACTATGAGTAATTCATGGGGTCAAAGCCGTGTGGTATGCGTTTAACTACGTGGGTCCTTCGGTCTCCACATCCTGCACTCACGCCCAATAATGGGCCCAAAGTGTTTTGCCGACGGCTCCCAGGTTAACTCAGCAAAAACAATAAATCTCCTCGTTTCCGTCTCGCCATGGCCTAATTTAACTTTGGCCAAGGCTCGGAGGCCGCACCGGCCATGGAAATTTGCGAACTTGACCCAGTAAGACAGCTAGCCCTTACGTCAAGGGAGGGGAGTGCCTACCGTGGATGTTCAAATAGACGGACCCCCAAGCGAGTGGTTAAAAATGATGTCCGCTTGTGGTAATCACGCTTGTCTAGCATACCCCAAAAACGCAACTGTATTGTTGCACAGCATCAAACTTGAACAATTTTTGAAGTCGAATGCAACATCAATTACGAAAACAGGCAGTGCCTCTTCCAAACATCCAGCTAAGTAGTATCGAAAATGAAATGCAAGGATGATGACAGCCTCCAAAATCTACCTTAACTTTGCCTTTTATTGAATGGTCCTAACTTGGGGACAGTGTGCCTACCAATGGCGATAGGTACAACAAACGCCCTTCCTTTAGTACAGCCTACAGCACTGTGGAGCTGCTGACTGACATCGCTGACGTTAGTATTAAATGTCTTTCCTATCATACTGAAGTTTAGTGGGTTCACTTCATTTCAGGTTAGCATTTCTGAAGCATTGACCTAATTAAAAAGGAAGACGAAAGCTTATTGCTGCAAAATGCGTGCATCGATGCCGTATTCAATCTGCTAAGTGCTCGATTGTTCTGGATCTTCGCAATCCACGGATTGCACTTGCACTGAGAGATGTGGTCAGAGAGCCATTTCAATGGTTTCCCAATTAGTAGGCCCATGAATATTAAACTTTCCCATTCTAATACAACATGGTGATGCGATTTAAACTTATTTGACGGCTGTGCAAGCATTAATGCCACTCGGTCCAAAAAGTTTTAGGAAAAGCATACCGCAATGCACAAGAGTGCGTTCAAATGCTACAGTAAAGCGCCTAACTGGGTTATTTTATTGGTGCTGCAGCCTTCTTGTACTTTCGACTAAGTCCTTGGCATTCGAATCGCAGTAAACGTTGGTACAGAGTGGCGGAGGTGACGCCTCACGGACCGTGTTGAACCCAGTCTCAAAGCGGCAGACATTTACCGCAAAACCGGTGCCATGGGGGTTGGAGAGTTGTGTGTTGCGGTTAAAGTATTAACGCACTACACATACCCCAAGTAGGGGAGCTGCACGAGTCAAGCGAATGGAAAATGCATTCATTCTCTATTCATTTTGCGCTATAGGAATACAGTGCTTTTGCGATATCGAATGACTGCCATGTAATGCGAAATGGTTCTTGAATTGCACCTTCTTTTAAGGAAAGCAAAATTGATTTCCAAACCGTTTGTTCATGCTTTACACTTTTAAGGCACAGTCTACTTTGTTTCCGTAAGGATATGGTGGCTTTGTTTTGAACACAGCATCCAGAGGCCTTCCTTTTGGACTTATAGAGGTAGACCCAACCGTTAAGATTCAGACCCACATTGTACATCTCAAACGTGTCCAAAAAGTAACGTCTTGGAAACGGCCCGGAAGCAGTAAAGCAGTAAGAGGGAAATTCAATCCACTTTGGATAAGTGGGGCCTTCATGCCATCTTGAAACGGAGCCATGTTAAGAAATGTGACCAGGAATGGTAGGAAACTGCAATCAGTGCAGAATGAGGCAATGTGGCAGAAAGGGGAGGTAGCTACGGGAGAGAGGCTTGTTTTCAGCATCAAACGCATCCAAAAGTGAAATTCACAGGATTTTCACGCATCGCAATGACGACTGTTTTACCGACCAAAAATTTGTTTTTGCATCAATGAAGAAGATGCTTCAGCATACCCCTAAAATATGTTAATAAACTTTACCACTTATTCAAGTACTTCAGAGTTTGATTTTACTTGAGGAAGACAATGTTAATAGCTTAGCAACTTTGGAAAGGTCATCTTTGCAGCTGTCGCACCTCCGACAAAAAGCATACCTTAGCTCGCCATTCGGTCCAAGTAGAGAATCAAATGGGCGTATGCCTAAGGTCCTACCTCATGCTGGCCGTCGCGCCACAGTAACCAGTCAGGGAAGAGAGCAAATGAGGACGGCATGAAGACGCTACTAGAAGCGGGAAAGCCGATGGACTCGGAAAAGAGGCGACTCCAGCCCACTGGCGTCTCCAGACTTGCGTAGTCACAGCACAATAAAATTGCACGCACAACCTGGGCGTAAAAACCCGCGTAACACAGAGATGACGCATGGAGGTGCCATTTGAAGTCCTGAAGGCAAAACCACACTTGTTTGGAAAGACGGTGGGTCAAATTTACCCACAAAAGCCGCATTAGCAAAGTGCCGGAAAAGCAACACCTGGAAGGCACAAATTTTCAAAAAGCAGCAGTCATGCTTATCTTTAACGCATAGAAACTTGATCCTAATCAAATGACATAAAACTTGGGCTCATGGGGGTGAAAAACAAAAATAACACTCAAAGAAATCAACGAATTCGTTGTGAAACACCCTCCCAATTGCGCAAACACTCATCAAAACTGACGCTGACTGAACACCCAAAACGAACTTGAGACTGCTAAACATGGCTATTCAATTTTTACTTAATTTCATTTTCCTTCAAACTTAGTCACCATTAATCAACGTCGGCATCGAGAAAGACGTACTATCGCATGTGAGAGTAGATTAAGGAGAGCTCCTTTGGTGAAGCTAACCTTCAAGCTGCTATCATATTTCCTAGCTGAACAGTACCTCCGAAGCAACGATCAGAATGATATTTGCGAGCCTTTGTAAGCGAAATAAATAGTAAGTGAACAATGTTAGTCTCGTTTTCTGGTGCGGATCTTCCACGTCAAATTGGCCGGAAGCTGGTTCCACTGGGAGACGACAGAATTCTAGATAGCAGTGACATCAAAATCCAAGTGCAACATTGAAGTGGTTGTGCTTACTTACCTATGCATGTTGTAAAATTCCCCATTTTAGATTGAAAAGATAGCAAGAAATGGAGGTTTTCTCCCTAGAACGAAGTGAGTGCTTGGAATTGCTTCAAAGTAAGGGATACGTTTTGTGTTGTCCTACAATTGAATCGCTAGGTTAACGAAAATCGGTGCTTCCATGTCAGGCAGTGTACATTTTATGGCGACTACCGAAGTGGATTAACCTACTTAGCCCACCACAAACGGCATAAACACACGTAGTTGAGTAAATTCACTTACTATCCATGGTACATGGTCCATAACCCTAGAGACGAACCCAAGAGTTAAGAGGCCAAGAATTTGGGGCATTAACTTAATTCCACGCAGACTTCGACCGATGATTGCCAAGAGGGCTGTAATTCCGACAATAACTGCCATGATGGGCAGCCCGTATAGACTGATCATCATGCCGATTGAGACAAATTCAGTAATTCGATTTTTCTACAGGTAAGGCTGTTAGCTGTTGTGTTGAGGTAGCTCACATAGGGCGCATTGAGGATGTTGATCAAGAGGCAGATTACAAAGAATATGGCCAAATAAGGTACCATCACATAATAGCTTTCAACTTCAACATAATCAGTGCCTAATGTGTTCTGCAAATTCATCATTACTGAGCCGACAGAAGACTTACATGCAGTCCCCAGATTGATTGTCTGGTGGTGTAAGAACGCAAAAGGTAGTCAGTGGCAGCTGAAACAGTTTTTAAATTGCTGTGCAGCCATACCAGCCTTTGTGCAGTAAAAATGCATCCCAATGATAAAAGAGCAATAGAAGAGCACGTAAAGCATGAATTCCAAGTTGTAGACCCTATCCATTGGACTTGTTGATAGATTACGGCGGTGGTGTACAGGCGTGAATGCGATGAGTGTGTCGGCTGTTTACAGTAAGCGAAGATGCCATTGGATAGTGGGTTGCAACACAACTTGGCCCCTGCTGTACCTCTGCTCGTTTACGCGCGTACATTGTTACATATTGCGAAAGTCCTCCTACCTGTTTGCTTGGCAATTAGCGGTTAACTCCAAATGCACGGCTCCCAAGTTCTTCCGAATGAGAAAGCATCTCAATTTAATGAATTAAGGCAAAAAACAGCAGTTTGGCGCTTTCAATTGGAATGGATAAAAATGGTGTAGTTTAGTGATGACGGCGATGCAAGAGAAGGGTCTCCAGACAAACAATAAGCTTCATGTCGGCGTAGTGATTTAAGCGACCCTCGCTTTCCCTCAAATTTACGGAAGATGCAAATACCCTTATTATTGCATTCCTACATGCATCATGGAATGCACTCGCTCCCGCCTTGGTGGCCATCAAAGGACGCTGAGTTTGCCTCTTTGTCGAGGGGTCACAACCATATTCTTATAAAAATACAGTCGCAAAAGGTTCAGTCTTGATGCTCCAACAGAAATACCTCATATTAGTGCGATAAACTAACTCCACCAGTTTTAGATTAAGTGGGCATCCAATCCGACTCATTATGCCTTTGTCAGAACAAGCTCATTTTTAGACAGATGGCTATCCAGTCACTTGACACATCCTACCAAGTGTTTGCGTTCGTTAAAGAAAATTAGTATTGTCAATTGCGCTGGGCACACTTCCTAGCAAGTGAAAACTCGTACTACTAGCCTTCAGCTTTTGGAAATAGCCAAAACTCCACTTAATTAACAATGATAATGATGTTAGCCTCTTTATAAGTCATTTTCCATAATTTACTGTGACACAAACTTGAACTAACTGGAACGGATGCATTTACGCTTCTTCCCATATTTGCGCGTCAAACCACCGACGCCAAGGCCTTGCGTCGAGAGAATGGCCTCAGCACATTTTGATGCCGGTGATACGCATCCGCAATTTTCGTAAAAGCATTACGCAACCAGTCACAGTAGTAGATACCCGCTTGCTCATGTAGTCCAAATGACTGCAAAAGCACTCCCTTGAGTGGGCCACGCTGCAGAGTACTTTCAGTCGAAGCAATTATTTGCGTATTTCTGAACAAGAAGGCCTCAGCAGCACCGTTTCCAGTTCGAGAAATTACTAGCAAGGCTACAATCCAGGCCCCCACCCGATTAGACTGGGAGCTCAAGGCATGCCAGCTTCATTCCCCAAATCCTAGCACCTCAACCGGCCACATCTGCGAGGTGCCACTCCATGTTACTGATGTGACGCATTGGCTACTAACCTCCTTAAGTAGGATTGATGAGAAGAGTACAACATGGGTAATCAAAGAGGTCTGCCCCCAGGCGATTTGCAGGACATTCGGAAACTAAGCCGTCGATGTACCCAAACGAAAAGCACAAAGAACCCCAATTTGACAGCAGACGTGAAGAGCACAAGAGCGGTTTCCCATTCCAAACGAAGCACTTTCATGACCAGAGCAGGTTTAAATCCTAAAATACCTTTAAGTGAAAAACCCGAAAAGAGCTTATCTGAGACAAGATAATCGCCGACAAAAACATCGACAACATTCTGCCTGTTCGAGAGAATCAACCTGATACTTCACATAAGGCGCGTGCCAGGCAACCACCAGTGGAGCCGAAGACCAAAACTCGAGCCGCAACGAATCCTGCACAAAGTTCAGTCAACCGGCACCGAAGTGGCGCGATCTCTGGCTCATTTCTGACCCACATCACGAACGTCAACCCGCCACAGCACCATATTGCAAAGTCACCAACGGAACTCAGCCCAAGCTTGAAGACGAGGAAACTGCATTGACTAGTTTTACCGCCCAACCGGCGTCAATCAAGGAGAGATGCCGACACCACACATGTTGTGGAGATTATCGGCTGAGCTAACCACCTGCAACTGTGCGTCAATCCTGAGCCTGTGCTGAATGGACATGTCCGTTGCACACAATACCAACTAGACGAGCAGGAACCCACGGATCAAAGTTTATTTCACTATACAAAGTCACGTGATTCTGCCTTGATTTTGGGAAGAGCAACTACCGTAATCAGACTGACCTCGTGGACAAAGGAATCAGCCATCATTCTGAATACCAATTCAGCGATAATGCAAGCGTCCTACGAATAAAAATAGCACAGATGAAGCACAATGCTGGATGAGGCCCTGGTGACATAACCGGGGACCGTGATATCCCAAAGACGCCAAGAGACTCAGGACGACCTGCAATGAACCTTTTTAACTATAAGGAATTAAATTTACACAACGTTCACCAAGGATGATAAAGAATCACAAGATTTAGAATCCATTCAGGACTACCAATGAAGCGATTCGATTGGAAGACGGTAAACATGTGATAAATTTTCCGAATAGTCCAAAAGCCTAATCACTTGTTTTTTAAAACATCAAACTTTGCAGCACTCTGCTTTCCTGCACCAACAGTTGCACTAGTAGGATCTTCCTTCGCTGGACCAATGTTTGGGTGTTGAGTTGTGTCTCGGGAACTTTTTTTATTCTTTACACCGGTACATCGCGCATGAAGTTCAGACTGCCGTTGCAAGAGCTTGCAATCTATCATGTCGTAGGCGTACTTCAATCGCTTCATTAGGTCCTCAGTGATGCCGTGTTTCTTGAGCAAATTGAAGCGGAAGGTTTTGAAATTACGGCTCGGATCAATAAAAGTGACGGCCTCCATCAGGGGACAGAGGATAATTTTTGAGTGATCATCGAAGAAATTGAGCTGAAAGTCAATAACACCATCAAATCAGCCTCCATTCATTTCAAATCATTACCCTACGTTTAAAGTAACTACAAATAAAGAGCAATTGATAAATAACATGAAGTTCATTTACCCTTAAGGGAGAACAAATTCCAGACAAGAAGGAGTCGTCATGTAGTTTAAGAGTTCAACATGAGGAAACAACAAAGAATCAGGCGAACAAACACCATGTTAACACACGAATAACCAACAGAAACGAGGAAAGAGGTCGCGTCGCGTACAAAAAGGATCCATCGTAAGCAGAAAATCACATTTTGCAGTAGTTTTATCTTTGAATACTGCAGCACCGGTAAACCCCAAGCACAAATCAAGTCGACTAAATAAAGACTATGAATCAATCAGGATACTGAGCCACAGACGATTAAGCTCTTGAGCAGTAACGCTTCTGGCCATATTTGGGTGTGCTGATATTACCGTTAACTTACTTGCAATGTTCCATTGCTGAGATGTAGCACGATTGCGATGCGAGTTCGACACCAGCTTCGAAGGAAGGGCAACCTGGCCATATTGTCAGACTCTCGACGCACAATGTTCTCTCCGGCCTGAATTGATGACGAAAGTGTGATAAGATCATATATTATACAGTCTCACTCATCGGACAGTGTTGAAGTTACGAACATAAAATTTCAGAGGAAACCATTTGGAAATTCAGATTTGCGGACGAAAACATCAGCGATTAGAAACCACAAAAAGCAATGGCAATGCAAATGATTCTAACATTAATCGCAAGATAGATCTGAAACAGATGAAAACCAAAGGCACGGCAGCAAAACCAATGCTGACTATGGGCCTTCTTATTTTGAGAACTATGAGCTGAGATGAATCCCCAAACCACTCAAATGCATAACTAAATTACGAAAATCAACTCAAGGATTACTCGAACTAGTGATTGACACGAATAGATAACATCCGACTGGAGGTTATTCAACGACGAACAGCAGCACCCGGTAATAAAGCGAAGGCCCACTGTGGTAGGTGACAAGCCACAGTGGCAGCAGTAAAAATACCAACAATTATGTGAACATAAGAAACGAACGTAATTCCAAGAGGACTTCACAAAGCGATTATGAAAAAACCAGTCGCAGCTTTACAGAGAACAGCCCCTCTAAGGCAGAGTTTTGAGACATTACTATTTAAGGAAGTGACGGTCAAGTGGCAAAAAAATTGACTTACATGAAGCAGATTTTCTTGCATGTAACTGGTGAAACAAGTAAGCAATGTTACTTTCTTTTTCAACGAAGGGGGAAAATCATTCTTGGTATACAAATGCTCTTTGCCACCACTTTCGATATACTGGAGGTTCTCCTTGTTCGCGGTGAAGATCAAGCGCGTGTCATCGTTAAAAAGAACTCCGTTCGAGAAGTCACACAAGTGATAACCAATGCCATATTTGTCTGAATAATCCACCCACTTGGAGACCCAATAAATGGGAACACAGGCCGGGTCTTCACTCTCCTCCATTGCAGTTATGGAAGTTGTTTGCAATGTAGGCGCATATAGCAGTTCGCCTAACTAATTCAAGGAGCCTCATATGATGACCTTCTTACCTTCTCGAACAACACTGTGAGCCAACAATCATCTGTGGTGTAGTCTTTGTTTGCCTCTGTATTGACTGTCGATACATCATTAAGATTGGCATCAATAACAGAGAGTGGTCGTCTGTCCGAGGGATTACGGCCAAGATTGTCGAACCGGGGACATGTGGTGAGTGCGCTAACGGGGAGGCCGACGGGAGTAAATCCTTTAAAGAAACTATGGTCCATCACGCTGAACATGCTCGGCCGTTTTTGTGGATCAGAATTGAGGAAGGCGCGAATCAGATTTGTGGCTGCTATGCTAACGTTGCCGGGGATGTAGTAATCGTTTTTCTTTATTTTTTCATAAGTATCATGCAAACTGGAAGTTTCAAAAGGCGGTCGACCCACAAGGAGAGTGTACCTTAGAAGTAATCAACCGAAACACTACTTACAAAATGCAGCCCACGGACCACGAATCGACCTCAAAGCTGTGACCATGCTTGCAGAGAATTTCAGGTGCAATATAGTTCGGGGTCCCACATAGCGTCTTCTTCATTTCACCCTCTTTGGTAATTCTAGAGGCCAAACCGAAATCCCCAATCTTTACAATCATATCGTCATTTAAAAATAGATTAGCCAGTTTAAGATCGCGATGAATAATATTATTGAGGTGGAGATATTGACACCCTGTAACGATCTGCTTCACAAAGTACCGAGCTTCTGGCTCAGTAACTTGCCGACGTCTCTTATGCAGTTCCATGAGAGTCTGCAACATTAAAAATAGCAAGGGACCTACTCTTCGTGAGCAGAGCTCGAGCAATATGTAGATGTTGGCTTCGTCCTCAAAAGACCTGTGGAAACCAACAATATTTTCGTGCCTCAACGAGGCGTGAATTGTAATTTCCTGCTGCATCTTCTGACGCTGAGAAGGCTTAAGGATATCGCATTTCGCGACAACCTTCCCCGCATACTTGACACCGGTGTCCTGATCGCTCAACTCCCAACAGCGAGCGAAACCGCCCTTGAAATAAGACATTTATACAATAGAACTATACTTTTCCAAGAAACCTCCCCCTCACATACGTCCTATTATTTGACTTATCATGTACAACGGCGGGGACCTCCTTCGCTTTTGACTTGTCCATATTAATGCAAGTCAAATAGCGAAAAGCGCGCCAGTCGGCGCCAGGACCTTTCGTCGCAACGTTCTAATACGCGGAGATTAAACACCAATCACATGCTACAAACAATGAGTAAGAACGTGAATTTTTCATACACTAAGATTCGTTTTTTTAAAGCGTATTTGCAGCACTATAATAGCATGCCCATCCTTCAGCCATGATAAATGACATCGAAACATCTTCGGCATACGCTTTAAGCCCTAAGTCATTTTCCAGGTCCTATGTGCATAGCATCAGCTCATTCTCGCATTCAGGTTAGATTTTTAACCGAGTCACACAAGCAACCATACTGTTTTGGTGGGCATTTCAAAACTAAACTTGGTTGAATTCATGTCCACATTTGTTACATTTCTTATTAGTTAGAGTATAGCATTTTAATATTTTCTAAGAAAGAAATGCTTGCGGTTATTAATCACTCTGCTACCATACCTCGTTTGTGTAGCGCTTAGCATGAGAGCATCCCTAGAATACTGAAGAAGACTAAACGTCGGGTAGAATATAGGCAATCAAGAGAAGGAGGAATATGACTACCAGCATTGCTGGGAGGCCAGTCCACGAAGCTGGGTCAATATGGTCGCCTACGTGATGGAAGGTCGAACAGCAGTCCAAACAAGCAAAGTACTACAAGCACGTCTGTGTGTACTTAAAAGTCAATAGTGCCCCTTGTGATCCTTCTATGCTTTGATGGCTTACTGCTTAGTTTTTCTCCGGTTACCCAGGTAGTCATGCTTACCTAGCAGCGTGGAATGGCCTTTGCGCCATGACAGCAGCCGCATTTCCTGCTTTTATAAAACGCATATATTTTCTACCCTGTATTTTACCCCCTTTCATCTTTAGAGGATTCTCGGCACCCTTTTTTCCTCAACTGCGCTACCTTATTTTCATTTCAAGCGTCTCGTGGCATAGCATCAGGATACTTGAAGTACAGTACTGAGGGGAATTAACTAAATTAGCTGCAGAACATGAAGTGTGCAACATTATTCGCCTCATTCTAGGAAAACGAAATGCGTTCAACAAATCTTTCGTTTACACATTACAGGAAACCATATAAGAATTTGCAGTCACTGCCAGTTAGTTTGGGAGAAAAGTGCAAAGTGCCCTACTGTCATTGCATAAGAAAAGCTTCTGCATGGCCACGCATTGACAATGTAAAAGAAAGTGGTTGCATACCAGTAAAATAGGATTGAAAACAGCAGATTTAGGATTGCTCGGATAGAGTTTTACGCAAAGGACCAAACCGCTACATACATATCTTCCCCTTGATTGTCTCTCTTAGCTTTTGGGTAAGTTTTTTGCGCCAGAAAAGCACGCACAAACCTATTCCCGACAGAAGGCTATTCTATTTCAGCATCGCTAATGGACTCGGGCGATTCTACTGAAACCAAATTGTGACTTGTTCAAGCACATTATCAATGCCAGAAACACACCGGATTCGTGGTACTTAATGACGAGTGATTTTTTTACAAACTTTTGTTTGTAGTGCAGTTGTTCAAAAATAGATGCATGCCGAAAAATCACGAGATTAAGACAATTTCATGAGGCTTATATCTAACTTGCAGAGCTTGCATCCAAGTAGTTTTCGAACCAATGGCAATAACGATTTCTTTAATTGTACAGAAACATGGATGAAGTTATTCTGCCCAATTTTATGCCCACCGAAGTCCTTTCGCACCACTTCTGTACAAAGCTCATTTAAAGAGCACAAATATTACAAGAGCGTTTTGGCTTAGTATCGGTTTGTTTATTGATAGCCTTCCTACGATAAATGGTGTGCAGCACATGTGCACGTTGCTTTGGTCCCCCTACATATATTTTTATAGATGCTCTTCTTCAAAGTCCCCCATATTGTATTTGTATTAGTTAAGTTTGTGATAGTCTACAGGAGTGTTAAAACCAAGAGAGTAGTAGCATCATTTGAGCTCCACACTCAAGAGCGAAAAAGGCCCCCTTTATAAATTGTAGCGTATTTTTGTCGAGGCTGTTGTTTGGTCGGACATATTAGGGGCGGCCACCTTGAAGCTAGCTAAGTGGGCTGGCCTGCTGGCCATGCCAGCAGTCCCCTTACTTTCCGTCTAGAATACAGGTATTCTGACCTACACCTGGCCTTCTTTCCTTCTTTTAGGGATGCTCGGCGTGCAGCATAAACTACTTGCACCATCGGATACACAGTTAAACAAAACCAAATTAAGAGAACATAAACAAAAATGCAAAAAATCTACTGAAAACAGGCTACAAAATATTATCCGTCCATGCAAAGCACTAGCAAAAATAGTAAAAACAACGGAATATCATTGCTCCAAGCGCCATTTGTTTTGCATCCAAATCGCTTTCACTGGCTGTAAATATACAATGGAACATAATTAATAAAATCTTGCTTTGTGTTTTTACTGCAACATAATGGTGAGTTGTAAGTTTATCGCTTCATGTTGGAATTTGTTTTAACCATCAGAAGATTAGTGGTTGTTGTGATTTGTGTTTTAATTTGTCGGCTTAGTCAACGCCCTTTATTGTTTCTGGAATGTCTGCTTCATCCGGGTAAATTTTTTGCTAGGCTTTTTGGAGGCGTTTTAAATTGCGTCTATAATCGTAACGCAACTCATTCTAGGGATCCACAATCATCAGCTTCGGCCAAAAGGAAGAGGAACCGCCTGATTGTTGAAGATGCGGTCAATGATGATAATTCCGTCATTGTGCTTTCAACAGTGTGAATGCATTTATCATTTTACTCTTTCATTAGGCTACAATGAACGAATTAGAGCTTTTCAGGGGAGATACTGTAAGCGTGACTGGGAAGCGCAGGAAGCAAACTGTCTGTGTAGCCCTATCTGACGACAGCGTTGCTGATGAGAGAGTCCGCATGAACAGGTGTGTCAGGAGTAATCTTCGAGTTCGTCTCGGTGATGTCGTTTCTATCAAAGCTTTTCCAGACATCAAATATGGGCAGCGAATTCATGTTCTTCCCATTGACGACACAATTGTTGGACTCACTGGGTTTGTGTGACTCGCTAATGTGACGTATTTAGTGATTTGTTTGAAGTTTATTTAAAACCATATTTCTTGGAGGCGTATCGTCCTGTTACTAAGGGTGATACCTTCCTCGTTCGTGGTAATCTTCGCGCGGTCGAGTTCAAGATTATCGAGACGGATCCGTCACCGTCGTGTATTGTGGCCCCAGACACAGTAATTCACACGGAGGGTAATCCTGTTAAACGCGAAGTACGTTGGACTGTTCTTGCGTAATTAGTTTGATAGGAAGAAGATGAAAAATTGACCGAAGTTGGCTACGATGACATCGGTGGCTGTAAGAAGCAACTGGCGCAAATAAAGGAAATGGTTGAGCTTCCGTTGCGCCATCCACAGCTCTTTAAAGCTATTGGTGTTAAGCCACCAAGAGGTATTTTGCTTTACGGCCCTCCTGGAACGGGTAAAACCCTGATTGCCCGGGCTGTCGCAAACGAGAGCGGGAGCTTTTTTTTCTTGATCAATGGGCCGGAGATCATGTCCAAGTTAGCGGGTGAATCTGAGTCCAACCTGCGGAAAGCTTTTGAGGAGGCCGAGAAAAATTCCCCAGCCATTATATTTATCGATGAATTGGATGCGATCGCTCCGAAACGGGAGAAAACTCATGGTGAAGTTGAAAGAAGAATAGTTTCTCAGCTGCTTACTCTAATGGATGGCCTGAAACAGAGGAGCCATGTCATTGTAATGGCTGCAACTAACAGACCAAATAGTGTCGATCCAGCTTTGCGTCGGTTTGGTCGTTTCGACCGTGAGATTGAGATTGGTATTCCGGATGCCACGGGTCGTTTGGAGGTTCTGCGTATTCATACAAAGAATATGAAACTCGCTGAGAACGTTGACTTGGAGCAAATTGCTAACGACGCTCATGGTCATGTTGGCGCTGATCTTGCGTCTCTATGCTCGGAAGCCGCTCTTCAACAGATCCGTAACAAGATGGACTTGATTGATCTCGAAGACGATACTATCGATGCTGAGGTTTTGGACTCTCTCGCTGTGACAATGGAGGATTTCCGATGGGCTCTTGGTAAGAGCAATCCCTCTGCTTTGCGGGAAACTACAGTTGAAGTTCCCAATGTCACTTGGGAAGATATTGGTGGCTTGGAGAATGTAAAACGGGAACTACAAGAAATGGTTCAATACCCAGTGGAGCATCCGGACTTATTCCTAAAATTTGGAATGACTCCTAGTAAGGGTGTCCTTTTTTATGGACCCCCTGGATGCGGTAAAACTTTGTTAGCTAAAGCTATTGCTAACGAATGCCAAGCGAACTTCATCAGTATTAAGGGGCCTGAGCTTTTGACAATGTGGTTTGGTGAGTCAGAAGCGAATGTGAGGGATATATTTGATAAAGCAAGGCAGGCGGCCCCCTGTGTTCTTTTCTTTGATGAGTTGGACTCCATCGCCAAAGTAAGGATTGTTCAGATTGATGCGCAATCTGATCGACTGGTCCACTTATGTATGCTTTCTGTCTTAGGCTCGTGGTGGCAGCGTTGGTGATGCTGGCGGCGCTGCCGACCGAGTAATTAATCAATTGCTGACTGAGATGGATGGAATGTCTTCAAAGAAGAACGTCTTTATAATTGGGGCTACAAACAGACCGGATATCATTGACGGCGCCATCCTTCGACCGGGTCGCCTCGACCAGTTGATATACATTCCTCTACCAGACGAGAAGTCTAGAATTGCCATATTCAAGGCGAACCTACGACGATCGCCTGTCGCTAAAGTAGGCATTTCTGTGCCCATGGTTTTATTGGCTTTCAGACTGTCGCTAATGCCTGCTACTATTTCGTAGGACGTTGATATCGGTTACTTGGCCAAAGCTACGAATGGCTTTTCCGGAGCTGATTTGACAGAAATTTGTCAACGAGCCTGCAAGCAAGCTATTCGTGAATCCATTGAGGCTGAAATAAGAGCGGAACGTGAAAGGCAGAATAATCCATCCGCTATGGAAGCAGAAAGCGACCCTGTGCCAGAAATTACAAGACGTCACTTTGAAGAGGCTATGAGATTTGCTCGTCGTTCTGTGACAGATAATGATATTCGGAAGTATGAGATGTTCGCCCAGACTCTTCAGCAATCTCGTGGCATGGGTGGAAACTTTAGATTTCCTTCAGAGCAAGGGAATTCAGGCTCTCACGCAAATCCTGCTTCAAGCAACCCTTACAATCAAGGCACAGCGGATGAAGACTTGTATTCATGAAAACGCTATGCTTAGCTCCGCACCGTGGATCCCCTTATGGCCATTATCTTTTGACCGGCTATCATTTTCAATCCATCCCATTTACTTCGGGGTATCTTCTTGGTTGTATTAATCTTGTGCGTTGCAGGATTATATTTGTCCCCTTATTCGTCCTCTGGGCATTCTTGCTATATAATTTCGCCAAACAGTCATTATACGATTGTGTATACTTCATATACCGGTTGTTCTTTGCTCCAGGCATGGTTTTTTTCATTTTAGCGAGCGTTGGCTGTGTAGTGTCATTGAAGGCTGTTGGAATGTGGCAACATAGAATGACGAAGTTGATGCACGTGGCTGAGATTGTCAGATTGGCTTGCCATAGTTACAGATGAATCGCAATGGTTTCTTGGGAATAACTGGCGCTGATGAACACGTATCGGGGTCGCAGCTATGCTTACAGCTCCAAATCCCTGCCCATAGGGTAGCGTAGCCCAACGAGGGCAGGTGCATTGAGTTCGCGTCCGAAACTTAAACGAAGGGGGTGGGTAAGCTGTGGTCTCTAGGGTGGGGGGGAGTGGGGGCTTTTTGCCACGGGGTTGTATGAGAGCTCAAGTGCTTTTACCTCCATATTGAGTAGAGGGCGACATCGACTCAACTGCAATTCGTGCGAATAGTGGGTCATCGAATACTTGAGTTTTTGTGCTCATTGGAGTAACTCATTTAGGCGTTGAATTGGTCAGCACCCTGTGCTTTCGTCCATACAGCAGCGAAATGATTTTTTTGCTCTGGAATGTCTGTGTGCTCATTGGATCATCTTTATTTTCTGCTGTAGATGTGCTGACACCCATTTCTGACTTTGAGCCATCGAACTTAGTCTGAAGTTTTTGCATCTGCTAAGGTATGAAGGTTTCTATACTGGCTTTCAAAGCTCTTTTAAAAAGCTTCGGTATCACACTTCGGTGAAAATCAAAGCCAATGGTTGCAGAGTGCAGAGCGGTGTGCTGTGCTTTTGATTGGCTGAGGCAACGCGGTGATGGCAATCACTCCAGCGAGTTAATTTGAAGTTAAGGTTGCTGTTGCTTCGAGTTCGCTAGTGTTAGCAAGGTAGTTTTTGGCTACATTAAGAGAACGACACTGGTGACTACCTTTACACAATCCATGGAATAAAAACAGGACCAAATTTCACCCCAACGGAAGCACTAAACTTAACCTACGGCTCTTACACGACATCCATGAATCGATCCTGTGTACTAGAATGGCGATATTGGAAGACTGCAAATGTTGCATTTTGATAACTCAACATAACTATAGAGCTTAATATAGGCAGGAGCAATGGACTGAAAGCCATTTAGTACTAAAGTGCTCTTAAAAATCTAGAGGAAAGATTTGCAAAGCTATTTACTGTCCAGATCATTTGCATATTGTATTGTAACTTAGAATTAAACTAAATATCTAATCTAGGCAAAAATTCCACTTTTCTTCCCACAAGTGCAACAGGATCGGACATAATCGGCGAAATGCTAGGCATGTCGAATCCCATCAACAAGGTGAGTGATAACGGAGGTTAATCCTCGATTATGATGCAAATCGACAATGCTGAAGGCTCGGTGCTAGATGGGTTCCGTGTAAATAAAAAGTAATAGTGTTAGAAGGGTTCTGCCTTGGAATTTTATTCCCTGCTACCACGACAGAGACAAAAATTTGTCATTAAGCCCCATTATTGCAAGTGCTGATGAGTCACTTTTTTCGAGGAGAAGCTTTGCCAAACAAAATCAAAAATTAAGTGTTAAAATACGATTTAATGACCTGGGAATGTAATAATACCCACTTGTTGATAACAGATGAGATAAAACTGGCTGAATTTCCTCACCGAATGAACCAAGTTTTGTCATGCTGACGTTTACCTTGAGCCAAAAGTGGGAACTAGATCCCTTAAAGCTGTCTTCCAGCATTATAGCAGCGTGAAAACCATGTGGCATTACATCACTAAAAGATGGTAATACTAATTGATTGGATAATGCTGGACACTAATTTAGTGACCCTTTATATCATAGAAAGAGTAGGTAACAAGATTGAAGCAAATTCCAAACTGAGAAATTGGCAAGCAATTTCAACCAAAGCTTGTCATCAGAGTTTGTTTGCACAAGTGTTCCATGTGTAATCATGATATTTAATCTCTGTTGGTAGGTTCTGAGGAAAATTCTAAATTTGTCTTTAAAATCACAGATAAATTCTTGCACCATAAAGGAAATTGACTCGTCATCAAGCTGCAACACACTGCGCAACCCATGAAAACCGCTTGCTGCAGGCGCAAATGGCTCGCGTTGCTCCTCTCGCATAAGCACTTCAATGCTTTGGTTTATTCTTTAATCTCCAATTTTCACAAAATGTACACACAGAACCTGCGCCATGATATTTCTGACCTTAGCTTTCCTGCGCATCGAAAATGCATAGCTTCTCTCAGTGTTATGTCTTCTTCCACATTGAGAAACCCTCAAGTGCTTAAACAAACTGCCTATAGGCACGAAATAGTTGAATAGGTCAATGGCATTCAACGCTCCTCACAATTGGTAATCAACCACGCTCCGGTGATGTCTGGAGCCTTAATCGAATTTAGCTAGTGCAAAAGAAGTAGAAGGAAATGAAGTAAGAACAAGGATTTGCCAACTGTAGCATAGCAACTTCTTGCACCACGCTAAGGATCATTAGGATGAAATTGGCTTTTAAGCATCACCAATGTAGTAATTCGAGACTTCCCTGCGGATAAATACTTGAGCAGGGCATCTACTATTCGACAGGCATAAGGCTGGAAGCTACAATCGGTGGTCTCGAGGCCAGAACATTCGATGCAGTCACAACGTCAGAGACCCCTAAATTAAAACCAGCAATCAAGGTGTTACACTATGACTAATGTAATCCACAGGCGGCACTGCATGGAGCCACACCTGGCAAAATAAGCGCAGGTCCAAAAGGTTTCAAATTGTTCGCTATTTTTGGAATTGCATGCACGTGCTTTAACTTTACTCACTTCTGGAAACTTCGATCAAAGCATTATCAAACTTGTGCAAATATCACAGCTCATTTAGCCGTTAAAAACTTCCTGCTCTGATTTGTTGGTTAGCGCATGTCAACATTCCTTTTGGTGGCTGGACATCTAAAGAAAATACTCCAAGACCGCGACACGGTTAGACACACGTCTCGACTACAGATTCCAAGACACTGTTTTGAATGTTTTCGTAAAGGTTTACAAGTAGACGTAAAGGATGTTGTGAAAATATTTGGAAAAAAAGAGTCGTAAAAGTGATTTTAAAAATTAAACAGAATAAAAGCGTAATCTTTTTATAAATGTTCAAAGTTTTGCGATGCAACAGAAAAGGCATCAATGCTGATACGTGGAATCAAATTGGACTTTCTTGTCCCATGTTTCTGGTGTTATGAGGGCCGAGCACGCCACGTCAAAACGAGTGTGCCCCTCCGAAGTCGCAGAAGAGCGTTGAGTGGACCTCCAGCTTTGAATGATGTCTTCATCTTCCGAATCACTGCTGACTGACGAGGAGATAGTCTTCTCGCCAGCATTGCTTTGCGATCTTCTGATGATCAGAGGGCTGTTGCGAGTTAGCGAATCTGTGGAAGCGAATTTCTCCGATTCCAATTTTGCTACCTGTCCATCCACGCTAATAACTTCCATCTTGGAAGCAGCAGTGGCAGAATGTACCGTATCCACTCTGGTTGACCTCGGTATCGTTGCTGTGTGAACGCCTTTGTTAAGCTCGTATTCTTCGATCACACGTTGAATAATGGGATTTCCCTTAAGGTGTGCATAAAGAGCTCCTTTTGATGCGACTTGTCCTTCCGATTTCTCGAATATCCCGACCGCTTCCGCGATTTCCCGGATATTGCTGCTAGCAAATGTGATGCTCTCTAACTGTGCCGGGTCTGTTTGCGTGCAACTATCTTTGCGTTGATTTTGCTTGTAGTTCTCATAGCTCTCCACAACCTTTTTAACTAAATGGTTATTTCGTAAACGAGAATACGTTGATGGTTCACTTATACAATAGCCAGTCTGCTCGATTGTCGTCGCTACGACATCGACAATCTCCTTTGACTCAAGGAAAAATTGCCCTTCTTCACTTTTTTCCTTTTCATAGTCCGCAATTACAGCCTGAATGATCCGATTATGCTTCAAAGCCAGATAAAGAGATGCACGTTTTCGTGATTCAGTGAAATCGTCAGCCTGTCCACTTACTCTACATAAACTTACATACGCCTCAGCAATTTCCTTCAAACTCATATTAACCACGGCCTCAGAACCCAAAAGACTGGAAGTGCTTGTTCGTATAGACGTAGTGAGGTCGCCAGATGTGAGATCTGTGTGACACATTGCACATTTCGTTGTCAATGATTGGCTTCCCAGAGACTCAAAGGACCCTGATAAGCATTTCCTCGGGTCCTTTGAAAAGAAACTGCGTCGGAATCTCGAGGCTCTGCTTATAGAAGTGGATAGGGAGGTTTCAAAGAGATCCACATCAGAACCTCTTCGAATCGTGATTGCCGGTTGAACGGAATTGGGATCATAGGGTTCTGTCACACTGGTTTCAGTCATCAGCATCTTATTTCGACAGTTAACGCAGAGCTGTCCCACCTTCTCTTGCGTGCGTGAATCAGCGGAATGCGTGCGTTTCCTAGTTTGACATATCACTGTAGCCTCGTTTGTTTCATGAAGTGTTCCCAAAGCCATATCGTTAGCCCGCTGGTGAGTGAACTGTGGAAGCGAATTCTCAAATTCGATCAAACGTGTTGCATATTCCCCCTTGCTCGATTCTTGTTTCGACAAATCAGCGACTGCAAAATCCCTAGGCGTGATTGCAAAGTGTGCCCCAACTTGTGGCACTGGCATATCATGGGTACCCACAGACTTTAGCACATGCTGGGTCTGTTGGTTTGCAGTTGAATTCGGCACAATTGCATTTCCATCGGAAGAAGGGACCACAGTCGGAGCAGCAGCACTGAACTGAGATCCCACGCTATTTGACGCAGAGCAAATGTTTGCTGTGAGGCGCTTTGAAAGCATTTCGGGTTTGATGGCAGCTTCACATGCAACGTGATAGGATTCTTGCATTTTCGATTTTTCGGTTGCAGCCACTGACGTACCGTCCATGATTTTACGAGCGTCACTAGAGTTTTGAAAGCCTGTGATCGGACGGCAAAGAGAGTCGACAAAGCCATACTGCCGACCACAAGGGCAGGTGTAAACCGAACATTCGGATGTTTTGCTAGATTCCAAATGCTGATCACTTGCGCTTTCTGCCAAGCGCACAGAAGTACCACTTGTGGACGTAATACGTAAACGTGGTTGGAAAGACGAAGACTGGAGAAGAGAATGAATTTTTTCCAATTCAGCACTTTGATTTAGAAGGTTTTTCGCTCTGTGCGTCAAATGTGCTGTCTCATTTGCTCTGGGGACAGAGATGAAAACAGTTTCCTGTTTTCGACTATTACTTTTAGCGCCGATGCAAAAGTCCCTTGTTTGACCATACGCTGTGTTCACGCACTTCACTGGTGGCGCCACAACACTAGCAACATAAACTTTATCTCCAACCTCTATTCCTAGCTTATCAAGATCCTTCATTTCGATAATCTGAATTCCGGTCGTATCTGTGATTACAGGCAACATTTCAGTAGCAGTCGAGGCTAGAATCGCACTTACACTCAGATCTGTTGTTCGCCACTCGGTCAGCGGAATATCGACAGCCAACTGGTCAACAGCAATTCTGTCCATGCACACCTTTGTCGGAACCAGTAGAGTGCCCACTTGAGAAGCCGATGAAACTAGACGTTTGGCTATTGGGCCAACCGTTTGCGGTACCAGCTCAAGTCCAACCTGTACTGAATCATCTCTGGTTCCCACAGCAGGAAGTTTGGAAGACATTGTCATTGATCCATTCACAGGAGTGACGGATTGTTCTGATACTCGGAGCAAACCAGGACGACCGTAAAAAGGAACGGACAATGAGTCTACTTTTCGGAGACTCGGGCGATTTTGAGGGCAGTGAAGTGCTTCGCCTAGTTGGCGCAAGTCTTTGCTCTGCCGCAACAAATATTCTACGTTTGATGAAGCACCACTAGCCACATTTGATGTCGACACAGGGATTACAACCTTTTGCATATCCTGAGAGCAAATGGAGCTTGACTCAACTATGCTCCTAGGTTTTTGGAAGGTTCCTATGGATCGCATTAAGGCGGAGGCATCAACTGTTCCAATGTAACTCTCTCCGTTTACATTAATTCCAATCGTATCAACTTTGGACATAGGAACTACGTTAATACCTGAATCGTTTGTTAAGACAGATGTCATTTCCGTCACGGAAGATGCGAGGACTGCGCTTACGCTTACTTCAGCGCTCCTGGCAGGGCTCAATGGTACTTCAACTTCAAGATTATCCACTTTCACTTTTTCCATGACGACCGCTGTTGGTATGAGCAAAGTTCCGACTTGAACAATCTTAGAGCTCATTTCGAGTGCATTTGAATTTGTCCTTTGATTCAATGGCGCAGTCTCCTGAGTGTAGTCAACGCGTGCAGTCGGTTCTACAAGTGGAATGGACTCACTGGGGACTTCTCTTGACGTGGAGATGGACTTCTCTTTGATTGCAATGCACATCTGGTTTGAAAATGAATCACTTAATACTTCGGCTGCAAACCTTCCTTGAGCCATTTCAACTGAAAGTTCTGAAACGCCCTTAACTGCCGCTATTTCGACGCCCGAACATTCGTTAAGTATGGGGACGATGCTGAGATCCGTAGGGCACAGAACAGTTTTCGTCGTCAAAGATCCAGCCAGGCTTTGTACGCGTTGCGAATCAAGTCTCATTTGTTGCAAGTTTAGCTGAGTCGGAATAAAAGTAGCCCCAACCTGTGTAGTACCATCAATCTTCATTTTGGACCTACTTTTACCACATGTGCAGGCAATGCTCTGACGTTCGCTATCCGCGGAAAACTCGGCGTGGTGGACACGTATACGAGTCTGTGAACCCGTGAAGGAAGTGGTGCCGAGGGCTGTATGTGTGCCGGTGTACGAGCCTTGTTGACTGAGGGTTTTTCGTGATTCAACGGTGGCGTAGTGCATCTTCCCATCATGTGCAATGTGGATGCTTTCAGCTGCTTCGATGGGGAGAACAGTGACTCCCTGCGTTTCCGTCAAAATTTCGTCATATTGGGTTGGTTTTGAGCACAACATTGCACTGACACCAATCTCCCCTGTGTTACCGACTTCTCTTCTTTCACTTACAACGTCGATATTTTCCAATCTAATCGATTCGACTGTGACAGCTTTAGGAACGAGGTTTAGACCAACCTGGATTTCCTTGTCACTTAATTTGGTACGAGTGCACGTGAAG
Organism: Taenia pisiformis; assembly: GCA_023968675.1. Taxonomy (NCBI): domain Eukaryota; kingdom Metazoa; phylum Platyhelminthes; class Cestoda; order Cyclophyllidea; family Taeniidae; genus Taenia; species Taenia pisiformis. The sequence continues at coordinate 3,601,813 of CM043736.1, forward strand.
TTAGCCTCTCCTTTCGGACCGACTTGGTCTCGCGCCGGATCACCAACAGGACCGCTGACACCTTCTATGGCAGGTCTTGAAGTACTCCGACTACCCGTATCAACTACTACAAGCTTGAACTGCTGATTCAAGTCGTGTACGGGAAGTGGATCCATATGGTTGAAGGAACTACCATTTTCTGGCTGGAAAATAGCTTCCGCTTGCAAAGTCAGACTGCTTTCGTTGGATTGGAGATTGCTTGAATTAGCTAAAACTCCTTCAACTGGCAGTTTAATTGTAGCGCTTTGCATAGATTTATTTGTACTACTATTCCAACGACCAGAAATGAAACTAACTTTTTTACTTGACTGCTCCCCGCTGACCATTCGAGAAGACTCCAAAGGTTGAACTGGTTCACCAGACATTTCAACTGCAACTTCACCGGACTGATCAAGTGAACAGATGAAAATTCCACTGTCTTCACAAAGTTCTGTCTTCGTAATTATTTCTGCTGGACAACGAGCAGCTTGAAGTGAGAAGCTTTGCCTTCCTTCAGGAAAAGGAGACACAGATTCTAATTTGAGGTTCTTGACAGGTAGTTGGGAGATTTTAAGCGCTTTTGGAATTAGCCTTGTGCCAACCTGTACTTCAACAGAGTGGGGCGTATTCAACGATGGAATCTTTTGACTGGGAATGTCGACATTCTGTGTCACTGCTTCAACTGTCAAGTATCCAAATTGCTGCGCCGAACTACCGCTACAGTATTCAGTATTCATTTTAGTCACGGGCTTGGCTCGAATGGTTAGCTCTTGGTGTTCTGCTGTGCTGGAAAGAAGTCCGCAAATTAGAGATTGCGATGCGAGTTCAGGAGTCCTGCGACGACTATCGAATTGACCAGTTTCCATCAAAAGGCTAGCCGGAAGTAGACCCGACTTCTTGCCTTCCCGTATTTGCATCACACTCTGCGCGGTGGCGTCCAAATCACCAGGCGAATAGGTGTAGTGAATCAGAGAGTCGTCTTCTGGGCTATTTATGCTTAATGCTTCAACTTGGTCTAGGGGAACGACTTCGATCCCACTCTCTTCGTCCACAAGCCTACCTTTTAGTTCAACCTGGGCGGGATACAGCAATGTAGATGCTGACAAAGTTTCCTCACCTTTTCTTCTACTCTTACTTGTTACCGAAACTTCCATATTTTTTAGCCGCACAGGAGCAATCCCGATGGCCTGAGGAACAAGCTGTGTTCCCACCTGCACCGATGCATCTTTGGTTATTGTGAAAACTTGAGTGATCGTGTCAGATGAGGTATATATTTGTCCTTCATGTTCAGAAGGTATCAGTCGAATAAGACTTCGTTGCACTGACTTATCGGAGCTTCGTCTTTTTTGGGATAAATTTGTTGTCCTTATAGGTGGCTCGAATGTAACAAATGACTGCAGCTCCCCATCTGCACCATTATCAATCCTGTTTGCAAGCTCAGTGTTTCTTTTTGGACCACCCTCGGTAGAAGAACATACGCTGAAACCAATCTCACTCGAATCAGTTATTCCGACAATATGCACACCTGAGCCTTCCACTAGATGTGGCTTTACTTTAATCCTTGCTGGACATGCCACTGACTTCATCCTTACTCTGTATGCACCACCATCACCCTCATCCTCAAATTCTAGTTCCATATTTTCAATATCGCAGCGCGACATTAAAATCTCCGTTGGCACTAGCTCTGCGCCAACTTGCATGGCAGTATCAGTGACAGCTGGATGCCGCTGTCGAACTGTGTGTTCGCCGTACATTTTTTCGTCTTGAGACTGCGTGCCAACATCTGAAACAACATTGCAAATTTGTGTTTGGCTTGAAAACCTTTTAACATTATCGCCTTCAAAATTAGAGTCGAATTGCATTTGGATTTCGCGATATTTTTGATGGCATCTAGAGCATACTATCTCACCAACTACACGAATATTTCGATCATTCTTGGTCGTTACAGTCGTCTGTGTCTTGAGTTTGTACTTGGTTGAGTAATCGCTTTTTACAGTATCGTGCCCTTCAGTAAAGTCGGTCATGTTTTTGTCGAAGTTTTCCGAATTGATTTGCGTCTGCAAGTCGGATGTTGGAGTTTTCGTTGCATGATTCGAAGGACCTGCAATTTCTGTCACCACAAGTCTCAATTTTGGAGCGCAAATTGAACCAGCAATAATCTCTTTTACTGCACTTTTGGTCTCATCTGTTCGCAACACAATTGCTGCTTGTGTTTTCAATCCATTGGCGGTTTGGAATTGCGAATCTCTGCTACTGAATGGGATTTCATCCACTGTTATGGAACCTCTTGCAACCGAACCGTCGTGTGTCACTAGGATGTCATTCAAGCCGCTATAATCAGCTATTACGAAATCACTTCCTTCATAAAGCTCGGATCTGAAAATCATGTCAGCAGGACAAATAAGTGAATCGATCGGTACGCCAATATCAATTTTCCGCAGTGGATTAGCTAAAGATACCTCCATGTTCCTCGTCGTAATCCTACTCATGGTTACTTCCGTTGGAACGAGCTTCGATGAGACTTGGGTACCGGCGTCGTGTACCACTTTGCATATGAGTGTTTCAACATCGACGGAATTCAAATTTCCTTGTACCATTTTGCTGTTTCCCACAAAACCTGTAGGAAGCGGTTCCTTGCTTGTGTCTTTTCCAACGTGCTGCATTTGTGTGCACAAATCAGATGCTTCTGAGTTGATCCCGTTTCGCCTTTTGTAGTCAAAGAGATACGATTCCAGGTCTGAATGGATTCCCCGTGAATGTAAGAGACAGCTAATTTGGGTCATGACAGTGGAAGTTGAGGGCTCACTTGCCGTAAATCCCATACTCTTCGTGTCCTTTCCAGGCAAAAGACACAATGATGTGGTTGAGCCCTCGGTCATTCGTTTCTTTGGTTTCTGTGAAGGAATGTTTACAACCTCCATTGTCGCCACGGCCTGTACTCCCACAGCTTTGTTAATAATTCCAACTTGCGCTTGGACTTCTGAACGCATGGAACCTCTACCCCGAGTTTCGTCAAGAAGGTCCTCTCGAACCGATGCCGTGGCTGGACTGTTTGACCTTGAGAATATTTGAGCCTGTACATCACGGACCTTTAGCCTCCTGTGGGCATCTGTAGTTGCGTGTGCCAGAGAGTCTCTCAATTGTAGATCAATTGAATCAACATCATTTATGCCCATAACTTGCACCCCGGGACCTTCGAATAAATCCATTGACGTTCCGACCGTCACTGGACACAGAACTTGTCCAACACGAAGACCTAGGCCAGTTGATTCGCTGGTGTTTTGCACCTCAAGGCCGAGGTTATCGATGTCAACACGCGAAAGATCAATTGCTTTAGGCATCACCCGCACTCCCACTTGTGAGCTGGCATTTTTCATCACTCGAGTAATCTGCGCTTGAACATCAGCAGTACTTTGATATTTTTCACTCTTAGTGTTAAGTTCAGCTTTCACTCGTGCTATCGAACTGCCATTTCTACTAGGGAGATTTTGCCGTCCTACATCTGTGTCGTGAAGGGCGTTCAACTCAGACATGCCAGTGTTTTCGTTGTATTGCGTCGATGTGCTCATTGTGACTCTGAGAATTTGAGTTTGAAGATCATTTGTGCTGGCACTTTTCTTCAGACTCATTGCATTGCCAGCCCAGACCTTGCTAGCAGCGCTTTCCTGAATCACACCACCCACAAACGTTATTCCACTTGGCTTGGAACGGGCGTGTGAGGTTACCATTTGCTTCGCGACTTGTCCATAATCAGGGGAGGGAGTCGCAGTACTCTGTCGATTTTTGTTTGAAGGTTCGTAGGCATCAGTTTCATAGTGATCGGAAGGGCTGCGGTAGTCGTTTCCAATTGCGTTTGGTCTCGCAAGGCGGGTGGAAGGAAAATGTTTTAGGATATCACTGGTGGGCTCAGAAGTGTGGTCCCTGATGGCCCTATCAAAGGCCCTTCTTTTGCCCTTCCAGTCTACCAGTCTATCTGCCAAACTCTTCAGCTGAATTTCCTTCTCTTTTTGCAACTGTCTACAAAATATGATACGGAAAAGGCATGCGTATTTTTATGAAGCCGTCAGATTTTCATAGACAATTTATGGTAGCCACTTGGGCATTTTGATGTTCGATGTCATCCAATAGCATAAAAAAACACTCAGATTATTTAGAAATTCTTTGTTTTAAGGAACGTGAAAGACCATAGGCTGAAGATCTTGTTTTCGACAGGATGCCACAAGGTTTCGTCAAGATTGCTAAGATTTTTTAAAAACTCAAAAAGTGGTAAGCGATGAAGACACCGATGACAAAACTTGATACGATCAAGGACTACTTAACAGGTTTACCAACTGAGGGTTACCACGACCATTCAAGTTAGTCAACTATCACCTATCATTGCTCTTCTACACTCTGACGCTGATCCATAGTTCGTCTAAATTTATCATGAGACATTCATTTACAGATGCTCCTAATTACTTGAATAAGTTACTCGACAATGAATTCGCTGAAGAGAGACCTACTCCATGCGCGCTATCTCGTTGTAGATGTGTTGACGCTCATCCTCGACGGATTTGAGATATCGCTGCACTTCGTCTGCAGTCATGGTGACTCGCGCCTGGAATTGGTCCACATGGGTCACCTGGTTGAGCAGCAAGCGCAGTGGCGTATGCAGAACCCGAATGTCGGACTCAGTAAGTGCCAGGGCACCACGAGGTGGTCGTCGATTGGCTGTTGACATACAAGAAAATGCGTTTGTAAGCATTGAAGACATTTCAGCAAAATACTGATCTCCTGATGTAAATCCGCTCAGCCTCAAATGCTTGATTATCTATGTTTGCGCATTATGCGCCTCACACCGAATGCGAAAGACGCCATGGAGAATAACCTCTTTGTAAAGGAGTTGCGTGTGCAGTCCCAACATGAATGCATCATTACAGCGGCGCTTTGGACACCTGCCATGCTTGCATGCATTCACAGCTTCCATCGTTCACATGTCCAACGCTCTGCCAATTATTGGCTCACATTTATGTCTAGAGGCAGGCTAATGTCACTAAGACGTCAAAATGCAATTCATCGAAGCAAACTCATCTCCCAATGTGCATTTTAGGCGTTAGTTTACGACCCTACGATATTGTCTTCCTGTCGGGCGTTCGTATAAATGGGCATACTCACAATCGTGCAAGGAGTAGATTTAAATTAGTTAACTAACATGGCTTTAACCCGGCATCAGTGATACTTTCGAGTGGCTGCTCATTTGTTCACCTTTTAATCAAGCCAATTGCATTCAATGTAAGTCATTTGGTTACCAGCAGATTTTGTTCGGCGTTTTAAGTTTAGTTGAGGGTTATAACGAACTCCACAGATCTAGATCCCATGAACATATTCGTTAACAAAAATTCCCCTGCTTGACCGGTGCCACAAATACGACTCTGAGAATTTACCGAAAATGTGAGAATGCGGTGCATAAATAAAACGAGCGTTGAACACATGCACAAAACCCGAATGCATTGTTTTCAGAAAGCGACCTCAATGCCTTAAGCAAGCATGTGAACACAGTCAGTCAGTTTATAAAATCCAAAAACTAGTTAAGAATGCAGCAGGAAGCTGACGATACAGTAATTATTTGCTAAGAAAGCTATTTACAAAACACCGCTCTCATGGGCTCTCCTTCGTTAGTCGAAGCAAGAGACCAAGGAAAATGAAGCAACCTACGCGAAAGAAGCATTAAAGTGTTGGTGAACTTCTCATATGCGCGATGGAGGATCCCACTGTCGTAGTTGGGCGCAATCAGAATGCTGTCAACATCGTCAAGGAAGGCGTTCATCGCGTCCTCGTGGGCGAAGTAGACCACCTGCATTTTAAGAAGTGTTGGGTCGATTCAATTTGGAGTGCTCTGATATGCCCATTCTCTACTGCCTATCCATTCAATGAGTTGATCATTTCCATCTATTGCATGCACGGTTCGCCGCATATTGACAATGGACATAATTCATAACTCTTTCTGAGTATCTCCGTTAAAAGATTACGATGATCTCTGACTCCATCTAATCGGTGTAGAGTTCAGGTGGCATATTCTGTATCCAAAATTCTTATTTGCCATGAGAAATTTAACATGGTAATTTATTGAGTAGGCAAAGCATTCTAAAGGTATGAATAAATAAAACAATCCAATGGTACCCAAAGCTGGAAAAGTGTCCGCTCAAGTTTTTAGAGCATACGAGGACTGTTGAATTCAGTTGAGACGCCCAGTATTTTACAAGTGCAGATCTGAAGATATGTTAATATGGCAACACCACATAGTGCAGTGATAGACAAGTTGGAACCATTCGTACTGGCAGGTGTAAATATCGTATGTCCCTCCAGACGATAGGCAGCACTAATTTTGCACCCGTGAGACGCCTTATGGAGGGGTCTCTTGAACTACGGCACAAATCTATGGACAGCTACCAAAGGCCTTAAATGTAGTGCATAAGACATTTGAATGCATGTCAGTGATGATCCCCGGTTGTAGTGACCCTGCGCCGACCCAGAGCCTTCTAAGTTGATGCTCTGGAAACCGAGAGTGTGGGACGCCGAAAACAGGACACGATTCTTTCCGCAGGCACGTTATCATAACCAACCGCTAGCATTTACAATTTTAATGACAATGCTGATGCCAAAGCTCCCTTGATGTTAAGTTAGCATCGAGGTAAGTTTGCAAATATACTAAAGAATTGTCTAAAATCCGCTCACACTTTGGACAAATTTGTAGGCGCAAAGGCCCCACTTGACTTAAATGACCTTTACGGTTCTAAAGAAGCTAATTTTTTACCGAAAGTGGATCAAAACATGAAGCTGTGTATTGTAGCGCATCCAACCTACATCGTTTTGGCAGTAGCGTTCAAAGAGAGTGGCGTAGTACTTCACCAACCTGCCCTTCGTGCGCTCCAGAACGCGCTTCCAAATTGAGACACACTTTTTTTGGAGGCTAGAGGATGTTACATAAAAAGTTAATAACACGCTAATGGTGTTTATTTGCAATCTTTGAATTAAGGTGCCCCTTAACCAAGCTCATAAAAGCGCGTGCATAATGAACCATCGGAGTAACAATGCAACTTGTGTAGGACCAGCAGAGTTCACCTGTTCGTGCTGAGATTTTTAATTTGGTTTTAAATTGACGAATATGCTGACAAATGCGCATAATTTACTTAATGATTTGCACACTAAATACTGAACTAAGAGGAGTATTATGCATTCGGAATAATGAACGTTCGGGGGCGCATATTCGTCATCTAATTTAAGCTATGCGCATCCAAAGGAAGTTGACGCAGCTTATGCAATGGCGGGCACTTGCACGTATTTTGTAAAATGCGGCCATACTTCAATTTAACGCTCGGAGTGGCGGTGCTATGAAACTTACTTCTATGAAGTGTTAAAGTGTTATGGATTTCTGCGGGTTGGATGTGACAAACGAAGCCGATTCATATTTCATAGTTTAAGCATCATGAGGTCTCTGACAATCCGTAGTTAACGCGCCTTCTACGAGTTTTTAGCAAAACGATGAAATCAACCACATCTGTGCATGAGGAAACGAGTTCCATATCTACCCTTAGACTAATTTTATGCTGCACAAAACACCATCGAAATAAGTTATTGCTGACATAAATTTTTAAAAATGATTCCTACCTGTTTGCCGTAAATACCTCATTTTGATTGGGACCTATTGTGGAAAAAATAAGGGAGGGCACTTCACGCTCCCCGAAGGTCGTTTTCACTCGCCAAAAGTTGGGGTTTTCATTATTCATTAAAATCATCTCTTCGCCCTTCCGTATAGCGAAGTCGGGTCCTGAGAAGTCGATTAACGCTTTCACCATAACAATCTGTTGGGCTACGTCCCCCGGAGAATCCACGGCTCGGCCACACACGACACGTGACTGACGATTTCGTAGCGGCTTCATGTAACGCGCCATGTCGGTGAGCTGACATATCTGTTCCCACGTTCGTGTCAACTCAACGTGATCAGCCTGCAAATATGAAAAAACTTGTGAAGACGACTGCGAATCACAGGTGAACTTTGTTAGTGAGGAAACAAATGTTTTTTGCTACCCTTTAAATGCCACCTACTTCTGTTATCTTCTTGTGAAGAGGATTTTTTGCCACCATAAAGGCTTGGGGTTTGGTCATAACTGATGTGCCGGATCTTTTTACTCGCCTTTGTCCGGGAAGAGAGAATTTAGAGCAGAAAATTACCCTAATTTTGATCACGCACGCATTTTGATTGGATCAAGTCGGGTACTTCAGCGGTTGTCCAGCTCACTTTTCGCTCAAATGCCATCAACGATTTAGCTTTGATTATTTCATGTGGAAATGAGGGTGTTGTTAAGTCAACCTGCCTATCGCATTAAAATGAGCCTGAAAACTGCTAAGGTTACTTAAGGCAAATCTTGCGAAATTCACGGCATCAAAAATGCACTACGCCAAGCCGGTGCAGTTAAAAGAGGGAGCTAACCTCGAGTTCTTTGGCAAGCAAAGCGGACTCATCGACAGTCCCTTGAGGGTCAAATAGAGCCATTTTCATCTCCGCCAGTCCGATCATTTTGTCGATGTGGGCATCAACCTCGTTGGTCATGTGATGAAACTGGCATCAAAGGAGCACATTTAGTAATCTTACTAGAGCATGCCTGTGTGGGTAAGCATCGTAAGCTAATGGACAATTTTAGATTCAATCTGATAGCTTCATATGAAGTGCAAGAAAAGTGACACGGGGCCCTCCTCATTAAGGTGGTTTGAAGTTAAGAGCCTAAACACCAAGGAACAGTAATACTTAGTCAGCATCAGATAAACGCGAACCTGTTGAAAAGAGGCTGCGTCCTTTAGATGGGTTTGAGTGATCAAGGACAGCTGAGCGATATACTCCCAGCAGCTGTTAACATTTTCTGAGAGAGCCTAAAACACCAAATCACGCTTACAATGCACGATAGCATCTCAACTGCAAGCACAATACGAGTGAGATGCATCCATTGACAATGAAATAGCAGCAAGTGAAAATTTATCCGATGCATTACTTTGTTAGCGAAAACTGCAGGAGATGCAGCCTTTGGCGAACCAGCGTCGATTGCAGCCTGTGTGATCTTGTTCGTCAGGTCCTAAAATATGACATTCAGTCCACAGTCTGAAACCATAAATACGATCGCTATGAATGCATGGATGGGTCTAGAATTCCGTTTACCACGCAACCGTGTAAATTGTCTCAGAAAACTGATCGGCAGCAGCAAGGGTCCGCAAAAGAAAGTATATGCGTGAACGTTTCTATGTGATTAATGGCTGAAGGCTATATCAATGCATTCAAAATTTTTTGCGTTAAAATATAGATCGCATGCCGATGCAAAGAACAGCTTCACCGTGCTTATATACTAATCCAGCCAGGCACACTTATGCAGCTGCACGCAAATCCTCTTTGGGCATAACCAATGCTGACTTCGCATGGTACTCAATGAGCAATTAGTTATTTGCGCTTATTTACAACCGCCCTCCATGAAAACTTGGAGCGTAAACTGGCTTCAACTAAAGCATTACCGGGCTGTTCATTGCAGCGACGCAGTTGCCTCCTGGCCAAAAGATTAGGCTCAGTTACGAGTTCACATTAATTTTAACAAAAAACCTAAGAAACGCCTTGCATTTTAACACCGGCCGCCCCTGTTTAAAGAGTGTGTTTTCGAACAGGTCTACCAAGCGTCTCACTAACCGTAAGTGGTACTTCGAGTTTGGTAATGCTCTTCAAGTAGCTGAGCACATCAGCATTCAGTCGAATTCCGTTTTTCAAATTCTCCACTTCATCACCGTATCGTTCCTGATAAGCAGGATTCTGTCACAAAAAGTAAATCAGTAACTCCTAAGTTGGTGCTGTGTAAATAGGAAGAATGTGTTTGAATTAGCAAATGCCTTCCTATATCAAATATTGGGCATACTAGGGCATTGCATTCAAAACTTGGAAATCGACCTGGAAAATGCGCTGCTGGAGATCGAGGATTCCTTCGAAGAACTGCTCCTGTCGAATGCGCTCCTCATCAAGAGCTAAGTGATTTACCCCGACCTTGAGGTCACTTGCCACTATCTAGAAAAGCAGTAGCAATATTTTACCTTTGAAATGTAGCTTTGCTATTAATTTTCACGCTTACCCAAAAGGAACGCCTCTACTTGAAGCCATTTGTCTTGTGCTATCAAATCTGGCAGAACTATTCTCGAGGTTTCCATTTGGGCTCAGTTAAATTAATCAGCAATAATTGAAAAATATGGTAAGCCAAATTTAATGGGAGAGGGTATTTCACATGGACCGACAAAGGGCAGAATTTCTAACATTGCTTTTGCAGGATCGAATGCCACAGACACTGCCTCGAGCTATCTATTGGTAAGAGGTAAGAAGTTAAGGCTAAGGAGGTCCGCACAATTAATCAGGCATTCCCTGGCAGAGAGAGCAGCCCGTGAACGAGTTGATTGACGTGGAGCACTAGCTCGGCACGCGCACTCACGCACGCATGCACGCACGCACGCACGCACGCGCCTATCGCCGATGCTACAGACTAAACCCACCCACTCCGTCCCCACCCTCGCTCCGCTAAGGGCGTGCTCTCACCGCGCCAATTGATGAAGAAGCCGTGGGTCTCCTTAATTTATCTTTCGCTCTCTACTACTCGAGCCGCATAATAGTGCCAAAGGCATCCATGTGTGCGCGAATCTAAAATTGCACTGAACAATTGTGTCGGATAAAGTGCGATCCAACCCACATGGCTGAATTAAAAAGAACTGGGTCAGACCAATGCCACCGAATTTTGCCACATCGACAGAAAGTGCTTGCACCACAAGGATGCTGGTATCAATAGAGCTATAAAATGGCATTCTTGAAGGGAGTTCTTGGCAGCAACGAGTTTGGTAAGATAGTGTACCTAGTGGAAATGCCACTTTTCCGAAGGTCCATGGGTTTCAAACCTGACAGTACACGGAGCTTTGCCTCAGCTCGCAGATTTTTATGAATGGATTCTTAAATAAATTTACAAGGAAACTTAAACAGAACAAAAGAGAGCAATTTGATGATCACAGATTTTAGAGTTGGGAGACCGTTTCCCTTAGCATATTTTGAAAAGGTTCACATCGCGTTTAAACCGAATTATTTATTTTTATTTTATCTCATTGGGGTAATAAATTTGCCATGGCAAAATCTGCATTCCAATGAAGAAAAGGGTTTGTCAAGTGTGATCCCGGCATATTAGGCTCGCGACTGGCATTCAACTGCCACTCGATCGACACCACCCATTTATGGTTAAATGTAGAATGAAAATATTCGGCTTTAAAGCTGACTGCAAATAACATTAATATGATCGCATAAAATGACATTGATGGGTTCCGACTTACCTTATAATCAGCCAATTCGCGGTCAATCGCCGAAACTCCTGCAAAGATTGGTAAGGAAGTTGGGCATAAGCGCACATAATCTGCAATTATTGTTTGACTAATCTCAGAATAATCTGCGAATTGGTTAGGCCCACATTTTGGATTTAAAAACAAATATTTTGGCCGCTTAAGGAATCCAAGCCGCTGTTGCAGAGAAGGATGGCGCTTGCAAGCATTCGAGTAAAGCGAACTGGTTTTGAAATCGCTCATAAACAGGCAGTCGTGTGGGAAATACAAATGAGTCGGGCTTAGGTGTGGAGCCTGCTACTCCTGGTGAATCATAAGATTGTAAATTTAGCAATGAGCGAATCTAAAGCCCGGGAAAGCTACTTCTGTAAATGTGCAATGGAAAGAATGTAGGAATTTTGTGGGCTCAGCACATAGACGCCTTAACCAAGGGTCTGCCTAAAGCGAAGAAAATCTAAAATTAATACGTCACAAGTTTTTTGGCTCTACCTATGGCTAGAATTTTACGGCAATGAGTCCAAAGTGACTGGACTCAGCCTCCATCTAGTAGGGAGATCGAAACTAAAAATACATCACCAAGGCGTCGTGTGTCCCATACAATTATTTTCATGAACTACTTCCAACTCGTCAGCTGCATTTATTACTCTTTTATTTGTCTACAGTGGGGAGGCTATTTGAAGAAGGATTTAAACCGAACATTAATGGGATCCAAATTTAGGCTGATTATTCAAAGTAATTGGGGTGTAGATTGACAGCAATTTTTGAGATCTCGGTGTAATGCCTACTTTTCTTCAAATAGAGACAGACAGACAGACAGACGGACAGACAGACAGGGCTACCCTTTAACTCCTCTATGCGTTATCCATTCGCTACCTCGTCTAACGCACTAAAGCTGTCCAAGAGCACCCAAGCTTCTCACTTCGGAGGAAGTCGCAGTGAAGAGGAGGCGAAGGAAAGCATCCCTACACCTGGTATTGCAAGTTAAGCATTTGTGCTGCATGATCTTCAGATTGCCATTTTGCTATGCGACCGGTAGTCTGGTTCAGCAGGATGTTCGTTAATTCCTACAGGCGCGATCCCACTACAGACCATCTAGGACACCGGACGTTGGCCGGCGTGGCAGATCCACTCTTATTTCCTGCTAGGAAGGTCTATGTTTAAGAGTACATTGGCGGCCTTAGAATCACAAGTAGCTAAGCATAACTAGGTAACCGATGGAAGGCTAGTCATCCTTTATAATGCAAAATTCACATCCCATTCAGAAAACTTAACAATTAGCTGGTGGAAATAAAATAGGATTCAACTTATTAAAGACAAAGTGGAGTGCAGCACATTTACGAAGGCTTCAAACCTAACGTCGCGCTATGATTTTGAGGTGGTTGAGAACGCAAATACGAAGATTTTAAAAGGAAGTGTTATTAATGTTTTACTTGAAACGGCCTTGAAAAAATCGCAAGTGGAATTGGTGGACTAAGGTGCTAGCCTTATTTTAGCGTAACAGGGATTGAAAGCATTAATACCTAAAACATAAGTAGTCGGGTGCTTATGTAATGACCATAAATACATTGGAGGAAGGACTCTCACCTCCGGTCATTGTCTGAGATGTTTACGCCAAGGGGTTCAGAAATAAAATGTATTGTCGAAACGGTTAATTATATCCCAAAGAGACGACGCAAGTTTGCCGTAGGTGATGACGCGTTGGAGGGAGTATGAGAGAAATTGAAGGCCTTGATGCTCCGGAGGGAGTTTTAAGAGACAATCAGCTCTACTTGAAGACAGTGTGTGCTCAGGCACGCACCAGCCAATGATTGAAGTGGCATGTGAGTAGTGCATACCTCTCATAATGAGAGGTGAATGCGTGCTTGTGCCTTCACCTAGTAGACGTTCACAGTTAATTCAGAGTAGAGAAGTGATTAAAGTCGCTGCGTGTCGCAACTCATCATGCGTCACAAGCTCCATATTCGATCGCTCCACTTTTATTATCAGCTTGCATCAATCTAGCACAGAGTGCCTTCCCATGCGCAATTCTGCCAAACATGCATGCAGAGTAGCGCTGTTTGCCTAGTGACAAAATGAGCATTTGGAAATTTGGTTTGTCAAGCATTTGCATAAGAACAGGAAAATACAAATTCAAATCTCATCGGTCAGCCTTATTGATGAGGAAATTCCACATACTAACTATGGTGCTGCTACGGAAACTCTTCCAAAAAAAGTAATAATTTCTTAAAAAAAGAGGTACTTTTAGGAAGTCGCGCTACTTTAACCTTCCAAAAGTAGTGCCCCCACAATTGCCACGCCAAAGTACGCAGCGTTTCACACCATTGTAGTCAATGGTGCTTCAAGACCAAGCCAGCAGCCACATTCTCTCCTTCGATTAAACATATGCATGCAGTATACACACGTATTCTGCTCTGCATTTTACCTTCTTTCGCCTTCAAAGGAGACTTAGGACGCCCCAGTACCGCCTCTTTTACTTTTATGGAAGTCGCGGAGCGCTATACTTGTGATTACCGATTCCCATTTTAAAATGATGAAGACGATTTTTGGCAGCAAAATGGATCAAAGTGGCAAATACTACCTTGCTGATATGCTGATATTTTGGACTGGATTATTGCATGGTGATAATCACCTAAAAAAGACTGTATTTTAAGTGAGATTACATATATAAACACAACAGTGTTAAAGATTACGCCATGGGTAACGTCGTGTTTTTGAACTCAGTACCGTAGCATCCTAATACTTCCTTGGAGGCAAAAGTATTCATAGAGCTAGAGCAGAATGCATGCATTTAGCAAAAAGGGGATTGGGGCTGATGGCGTGGACCAGAGCCGGTACACCGGACTAGGATAACGTAGTCACCCAAGTTGACGAAACCGGCAGTTAGAACAAATAAAGTGCTTGCTTTGAAGCATGGACTCAACGCCCCATGCCAACCATCACGACGTATTCTGTGTTGGAAGAAACATCCAAGGCCGAACTATGCCAGGCATTGCCATTAGAGCGCAACTGGGGGATATGCTTGACCACCACGTCATCAATCCCACACGAAAGGTCGGCTTGACTAAGAGGTTCGTGTGGTTTGCAAACTAGACACGGAGTAAGGTCCTGCCGAGCATCAGGATACCCCTAAGCAAGTGTTCAAACACCGGTTCCCTTGAACAGGTATGGTAAGGAAATCTTTGTAGCGAAGCGCTACCAGGCAATTTACGACTATTATGTCCTCATGTGTTAATAACTTTATGCAGAACATGGAGACGGAGAAGATGCCCATCCGTAGTACATTCACCTCTCACACCTCTGCAGTGCGGCACAAGTGGCATAGATAAGGGTGGAAAATCCAGTAAAAACATGTCCGCATTCCATGGCTGCTACTTTGGTCCCCTTAGGCTTTCTTCAATGCTATGGAAAGAATAATGCTAGGGCAGAAGATGTATTTATCGACCATAAAGAAAGGGATTACTGGCATGGCCTAGAGGTTAGCCACCCCAGGTAGGAAACATGCCCACCCAAAGGAGCGAAATTAATACAGTACGGTCGATGCCATCTCACCACCTGAAACCCCGTTTCAGGGTGCAACGAACCCACTGCGTGCATGAGTAAGAAGTCATATCGTTTGGGCAATGACAAGTTTTGCGATTTATTTAAAATGCATCCCATCAAAGAGGCAAATGTTAAGAATATTTTCTTGTACTCGCATCATTTTGATAACGCGATGGAGTTAAGTGCATGATTTTTGGAATGATTCCAACTTCACTTTTAAACATGCAATGTGGCCATTTTACACTGCTGGAGGGAGCTTTGATACGTTAAGCTCACGAATCTGTAGCTCCTTCGGCGCTTGGTGCGATGTCTGACGCCGAAAAATTAGTCGAAGTTGGGGTATTTTGATTAAGATGTGCTTTATCTTTGAGTTTTCCCACCATACCTAGTGCCTATTCAATTTATTAAACCCACTACATACTCTTATGTGCCTCGGTGGTTACTTTGGGTGTCGTCTCATCTTTGACTCCACGATAAGCCAGGGTGTTTTTTCAGCTGCAGAGTATTGTGATGTATTCAGGGCAACGATGAGCCATTTTATCCTAACTTTTTGTCATTGGTATAATAAATCTGGGTTTTTGATTCCTTCGTAAGAATTTGACAAACTAAGGCTTTCTTGCTCATTTTGCTTGATTCAGCAGTGGATCAATGCATGATCTAGAATGTCCAATTTCGTATATCGTGTCAAAAGACTGGTTTTGCTCACTTTTTTTAGCTCAAATACCCCGATGATCCTCTTGTTCTTCGGCCCCAAGTCGGTGGGGATCTACTCCGAGGTCCTTCTTCTAGAGGCTTCTGCCGGCCACGCAGCTTCATTCTCCGTCTGATGCTCATTTGCGTCATCCTTGCCACTATCGCTGGCTGCATTCTCATCATCTTCACCCTTCGTCATACGAACGCCTGGCCGTGGCACCGCCATGCCTATCGTGGTATGTCCAACGTCGGTTTTTGCCGCGCTCTCACGCCCTTCCCTGGTCTGGACGTGGAGGAACGCTTCCTCTACGAACCCGACGCCATCACCATCACTCACGGGCCTGTCGCTGGCTTCCCTGCTGTCCACATCTTTCATCTGTTGAATGATGCTTTGACGGTGATGCGAGCCCGCGGAAACTGTTATGTTTATCCTCTCACACGAGAGGTCTCTGACGCCGTACCCGTTGACGAAACCGTTTTCAAGCGCATCAAGGTGTATTTTCTGCCCTTCTTCACTGTTAAAAGTTAATTTAGCCTTAGGCGTCTTTTTCAGGAACTATAGGGTGCCAGTCTAATTGTGAAGCATTCCTTTAAAATGTGCAGTTTTAGCACACTTTTGGTTAAGTTGTTCTTGTTCTCTGTAATTTCCTCGAAATCCCCTCTCCCACACATTGGTGTTAGTTACTCAAAATTTACGGCACTCTTAAATTTTTTTGTTCCAGTGACAAATTGAAGGCATAATTTATTGCTTTTGAATCGCTTTTGATGTTTGTCAAAACTCACTTTAACCTAGTTAATGGTCGGCCCCTCATCACTTCCTCAAGTAATTGTCTGTCTAGTCGAGAAAGTCCTCATTTTTAACACCCAATTTGCTATATCTTCGCTGCTATCTGAAGACTCATATTGACCGAATCACCAGCTTAGCGGCCATCTTGTAGTACTTATTTGCATTCACTACCCACAAAATCGACTGCCTTTCAAAACCTCTACTTTAATCGTAGCTAATCAAACGTGCTTCGTGAAAATCGCAAAGGCGGTTCTTGATTTATTTACATTAAATAGAATGCAATTTAAAACACTTACACAAGCATTTGTATCTTGTTAAAGAGCCTTGTGTTCGTGTTAAGTTTTTAAATTAACGGTAGGCTTTTGGTGCCATTGAATGATCGGATAACTGATTTGTTCGTAAATCTTAGTCAGTTGACATATGAGGTGGCTTCATTCACTTGTTGTAAATGTGGACTCACTTTCGTATGGATCATGAGGTGACCTGCTGCTCATTGTAATTATGCAAGTGGTTTCTCTTAATGAATTTCTAGTGTCTGTAAGTGTGTACTTTCTGCCCTCTGAAGGAAGCCCACGAATCCAATATGGTTCAGGTAAAGTCACCGCTTGGCATGCGTCTGTTTATGTTGTCGCCCGACCGCGAGGAGCGCATCCAGATCAATCATCCCGCCGCTTCTGCCAACTGCTCGGATGTGCCCATATTCCGCCTCGTCGAGATGGTCCTTTCTCAGACATCTATGCAACTGGATCCGGTGAGTTTTATTCTCTAATTCCATTCTCAGCCTGCATCCCATATTTATGGGGCATTCCCATTGTCCCATTCCAATGGGGACAAATGCACTGTTGGCCACGGTCGATGTCAAAACCAAGTCACGGTGCAGGATTTGGACTAACATGGTGTTAGTTTAAGGTAAATATTGAATTTTCCCAAATCACTAATCGTATTGTCACTACATAAAGACAACAGACGCTTAGATAATTTCTGATCCAAACTAATAAGGAAACAGCAGTCAATAAGACGTGCTCATAAATTAGGATCGTTGGGCATGAAATGCGTGTAAGACACGGATTTGCTTTTGTGTGTGTCTACACGAGTAACCCTTAGTTAATACTTCTCCAATGCATTTAAATTTGTCATTATGGGGGCCAGGATTCAATAGTCATTCCATGTACGACCTCACCTATATTTACGTGCGTTGTAAGCCCAACCACCCATTATTAAAAATCTGGTGTTTATTTGTGCGAGTGGACTTGATCCCATTGTGACCACTAGCCGGGTGACCCGAACGGGTTAGCGAAGAGGCCGTGATCAGTGAGTGTAGGCCTGATGGCCATCGGGTAGGCATTGCCTGAATCAGTTGTGTCTCGGCCATTTCATTTGTGCGTATTGGTAACTGGTTTATTAGTACACTTATGGCGTAGCTGTGGCATCAGGAGGGATTGGGAGAGATCAAGGCTTCCTGAAATTTTTGGAGATTAGCAATCACTTGGAACTCCCAGTAAGTCAGACGGAAACTTTTTGTAAGTTGCATGGTGATCTGCAGCAGCACAATACAGATCTTGTGATAGACAATGGCGCTGTATTTCTAAAGTGGTGTTTATTATACCTGATGGTGTTTGTAATTCTCCTCATGAAATCTGGCGTCGCGTTCCGCTGTTCTTGTTTGCATTAGTCCTAGTTTCCATTCCAATTATTATTGTCCAAACTGGAGACCAACCCACACCAAATCTATATGCCTTGAAAAGCCAAGACGCATTTCACTGCCCATTTGTTATTGCTTTGGCAAAATCTTACACCGATCGTTCATCAGTGCAGAATACGGACGAACGCAAGAGGATAACAACGCACTTCTGACAATGCTCTCTGTGGATATGTGCGGTGAATAGTTTATTTGTCGTTTGTTATTAGTTCACAAAAACGGATTTCAACACCGTCTGTAATGCTGCCTTTACCTACTTATAGCCGAATTGTTTGCTCGTTTCTGCGACTTTCAATTTTAAGACTGAGAGAAATGTTTCCGTTGGTGTCGATGGCCTGCCTTGGAAAGGCACATTTTTTTCTCACTCCTATCTCTTTGCCTGTGCAAATTAAAATCTAAAATACACTAGTTATATCACTGATACCGCCAATATTAAGAACAGTGTCTCATTACCACAGACCGGCATTTAATTTGCCCTAGACCACAACCGTCGGTTGGATTTCCACGTTAAATGCAAGTTATTGTTCACAACGGCATAAGGGTTTGAGGCTTCCGGTGTATGTTTATGCTTCATCGTCCACATTTTTGATCCGTTCACTCACCTCATTCGTCGTTGTCATCAAGGTGGGATGTGCTTCCAACTTGAGGTAAAATGCGGCTCTTGAGTATTGCTGCGTGAGCTTTGAATCTTGCCACTTGGGGAAACGTTCTCATTTTCGTCGTGTATAGAGAGAATTGGTAAGTCTTACCAGGCTTCTGCTCTTGCATCATGTTAACAGACTTCGGAGACTGTGATGTCGCCTGTGAGTTGCTCGAAGGAGTGTCCGCCAGGCGAGAGTCGGGATAGCCAGGGCGTTCCACGACAGGTGTGCCGCTGTCGTCCAGAGGAAATCCCGTTGGCTTTCTCGAAGCCGTCTTTTCCTTTAGTGGACAATGAGGAGGGAGGTGATGATGGAGTTGACGTGAGTGATTCCAGTAAGTGCAAGCTCGTTGCCATGCCCATTTAGTAATACGTGGCATTTGTACTTCTAAACAGATCGATTTAACTCCAGCCTAGAGGCAAAGAAGTGTATTGTGTAAGACAAAAACATCATCCATCTATGTTATTGTCTTCTAATAAGGTGATCCATCTTGCAGCCAAATCATCGGTTATAAGAAACGATGGGAGGGGGCAGCCCTTCGGACTACTACAGTGTCTTTGCCCCTCAGCTGGTCACCTGCACCCACACGATAAGCCATTGTCTGCGATCTTATAGGCGGCTTAATGTCGGGCTCTCGTCTTACGTGTGTTCAGCGGTCAAGGTTTCCCTCTGAAGGACAAAGGCGGGCTGTTGTCTGAAATGCCTCACTATGTTAACCTCCACTTGCCAACTTTTCATGTCCTGTGTTTTTGTTGGTGTCAACAATTCTCCTTAGTTGGCGCTACCACGCATTCCTTGCAAACTTAACATAACTGTTGATTTAACTCCGATTGCTGCTGAAACCACTAGGCTCCAATTCGAGCATGGGATTTGACCTTTTATGAAAAGGAGACTAGCTTCTTTAGAAGCACACCAACCCTGCTCGTGATTAGCGGCGTACAGAATGCATATCACTGGTTTTAAGTAAGAAAAATAGATCTTATTTTCCACCGTGGCACAGTGATCGCCGTCTGGTTGCAAAGTTGTGCTGTGGTGAAAGTGAAGAGTGTATTGACTTAGCTGATGTTTTTTTAGATAAAATGAATCGTCGACAGCGCGCAGCCGAGGCACTTCACGGTCTGGAGCCGCCTATCAAAAGTAAGACCTTGTCCCTAGTGATTTCGGTATCAGAAGAAGTTTTGTTGTCCCAAACGGGATTTGGAACCTTGATTTTATAACTTATGAGTTCTGCTACAGCACAGAGCTAGTAATTGTCCTTCTGAAAATACCGGATTAACTTTCGTTTGACAATAATCGTAATCTGTTCTTTGTCAACATTTGTTTTTACTTGAGACCCGATCGTGCTCGTATTTACTGCTTTCGAGCACTGTTAGTTGTTTTTTTACCTCAATTCGTGTTTTACACATGAAGCCCGCATTATATTTATGCAAATCGACAGCTTTAAAGAACCAATTGGTTGTTGAAACAGTATCCCTTTGCTCGCTTTGGTTCCCCTGGCGGTAACTGCCTGGATTTATGGTTTCCAATTCACTGAATTGATGCTTCCAAAACGACGTTATCTTTCCGCAGCTCATGCTTTTCACATCCGAAGCGCCATTTCAAATCACCTTAAAGCAGCATTTCTGTTTTTAGTATCGTCGGATTGTCGTGTTGTTGATAAAGTTCTAGGAGTTGTGGTACCCACCGGATCGGAACACACTCTACCGCTGATGACTATCGTTCAGTGTTAGCTTTTGCATGCATGCAAATCGGTATTATCATTGAGATTATTCAGTTGTCCAGTCTCACTGTTGCTTAGGTTCGCCACTTTTAATCCTATTCTCACCTTTATTGTTTGACAACACGACTGACTCGACTCTGGTACTGTCATTTGTTCACTTGTACCTCACTACTGAATAATAAATTTCAGCTTAGCCTATTGCGTTGTTCTAATAGAGCTTGTAGGATCCTGAGTCTCAATCGAAGACAAAGAGGAGTAGAATATACACGTATGTGTTCAATAGACGGAGGAAATGTCTGCCGGCACGGCCGGGAAGCTAGCCCATGCGGCCAGGTCAGCATGGTCGCCCAAGCGACCGAGACAGCAGTCCGAACAAACAAAGCACTATAAGGCGATTGGAATCCTCCTCGAGGTCAATATGGGCTAAAGTAACACCAGGCGGGAGGTGGGGTTCTTGTTTAGTCAATGTAGCGTCCCGAGACTCCCTTAATGACGGAAGGAGACAAAATGCGTGGCGGAATATGCATATGAGAATATGGCTGCAAGCCTGGCGACACGGATGGATCAATGTGGCGATCCAAATGCTCAAAGCCAGTCGGCAGCCCAAACAAATGAGGCACTATGCGCTGCTAGAGGCACCCACAAGATAACCAGGCCCGACGCCGACAAGTCAGGCGGTGCCCGACACCACGTCCATGATCCCTTCTGGCAGTGGGACTCAGCTTGGATGTTTCTCCGGCTGACGGACTAACTTCAGAGTAAGAGGTTTTGCCAACCGTCGATGTCCAATGGGAGGCATCAGTTCACCGGTCGCATTTCCAGGTGGCCTGCGACTAGTGTCGTTTCAGTTGTTAGTGACATTCCTGTAGAACAGGAGAGGGGAGGGGGTAGACGTCGTTCCTAGCCCTTCTGCTATGGAATGTCAGAGGTCCTCTCACTAGCAGCACCAGACACCTCTTTCGCACCGGCGTCGTATGCCATGGATGGTAAAGATGTTAGGGGAAATCCTGCAATGTCGGATCCGCTTTCTGCTGCTATCGCTGTTGCGTCCCGAGGCTCCCTCGAAAACGCATGAATTCGAAACACAGGACAGGATGCATATGTTATTAGGAGGGGGAGAGAATTTAACCGCTAACATGGCCCGGAGAGCAGCCCACTCAGCTAGGTCAATATGACCACCTAATTGGCGGAAGACCAACTAGCAGATAGAACCAACAAAGCAATACAGGCAAGTTCAGCTGCAGGAACTTACTTTGCTCCATCAGGACTGAGTTTAATGTATCCGACGAAGTATCCGTAAAAACGTGTTGTGGTAGGGTATCAACATGCTGCGCGATGCCCTTAATTCCTAAAGTCTGTGTGATTATTGCGTTTACAGGAGCATATTGCAACAACGTTCCAATGCCTCCATGTCGTCCTGTGATCACAATCTATTCTGTCACAGCGTATTCAACGAACGAATTTTCAAGACATTAAATTAGATCACCCATACGTAAAGAAGGAACGGTTTTTATTTTACGTGTTGTGTTTAGAACTTTAATATTGAGTTTAAATTTTATTGTCGCACAGCTCTTTTGAATCTATTTGATAGGTCTGCACACTGAAGTTGACGAACATGTTTGAGTCGACTACGACCTGCGCATGAAGGGAAGCAGTCCGGTTTCGGCGCGGGAGGCGGTCTTTACGCATTGGCTCCCGACTTCCGCAAAATGAATGTAAGCTGGAATCTTCCATAATTTTTTTCTTATTTTATTTCCACCAATAGTGTCTGTTATGAATTAGTGCATCGCAAGGCGAACCTACAGTGGACTGAATCGTTTCGTACAAATTAATATGTTCCTCATTATGAGCATCTTGCATAAAAATTACCAAGATTTGACTTTTCGAATTTTATAGAACGGCTCATTGCATTCGGGGTACAATATACCGCTCTTACGATATTGGCAATCCGCTTCTTGTACTGTCACCGGAGACAACCTTATCTATCCCATATTTATTAGGTATGTGCACGTCAATCCTACATAGTTTATCCTCATTTTTGGTGTGCTACATTGTTCAACAGGGCTCCCGGTAATGGCACCAATAACTGACCAATTAAATTGTTTTCTGTCACTTTGATGTGCGCTTCTTTTGTTTGCTCAAATTTGCATTTCGGCTTTATAAATTTTTTACAGCTCTAACGATGATGCTAACGACGACATACCTGGCCTGCCAAATCAAGTTCTCTTGGGGCTAAACAACTTAGTGGAGCATTTGAGACCACTAGTCGAAAAGAAGCTCAAATGTGTGCTTATTTTTGGTGTCGTTAATGAATCAGTGAAGGATGAAAGGGGTTCAGCAGCAGATTATGGCAAAAGTCCTGTCATTGGTGCACTGAAGTTGCTGAGGTCTCAGCTGCCCTCGCTCGTCCTTGCATGTGACGTGTGTCTGTGTGCCTACACACAAACGCGGTGCTGTTGTGAGTTTCGCGTTTCACATTCGTTTCCTTTTTGCCTGTCATGATATGAAACACCTGATCCAATATTTGTATGAGAGCACTATCAAATCTGTTGACGTATTAATGTTACATTTAATATGAAGCGGAAATCGTTTACGGGTTTGTGCTCATGGCCTAAGTAGTACAAGTGTCTAATTTTATTTCTTCTACTTTTTAGACATATCTAATGCATGTGGCGACGTGGATACCGAACAAACGATAAACAGACTAGCCGAAATATCACTTAACTATGCAAAAGCAGGTTTGTAACCCCTCTTCATGCACTAAATTGAATAATTCCTTGTGCCTAGTTGTGGGGCTTGCCTGCGGCCATGCTTGCAAGGTATAAACAGCACATGATGCCGACGAATAATGCAAAAACATAGGGTTAATTTATTAAATTGTTGATTCCTACCACCGCCGTTTCCAAAGCCTTTCTTAGCTGACCTGTATTTTAGGAATAAACATTGGTCCACGCGCATACATTAGGTGTGCTCCTTTTTCTGGCAAAATCAGGTATTATATCCACCTGCAGCAAGCCTTATTATTATGGTTTACTACTACTGAAACAAGTGTTGTCGAAACTTATGGGAATTTATTTGCTCCGCATGGTTTCTTAGTCGTTGTGTTCAGCTATATCTGTTTTTAGGAGCACACATAATTGCGCCTTCGGATATGTCGGAAGGCAGAATTTTGGCTATAAAGCGAATCCTCTACAAGAACGGTTATTCGCGCCAAGTTTCGATCATGTCTTACGCTGCGAAATTCGCCTCCTCTTTTTATGGGCCTTTTAGGTGACCCCCCTAAATTATCATATAAATTTCAAATGCCTTATAATGAAGTTTACTATTTTGAAGACCAGTCTCTTAATTCGAGCAGTTAGATATAATGTTTGCCCTTTAAAACACCATTTAATGGATTACTGCAATTTAAGTCAAGCTATTCACCACATCCTGCCAATTCATCGACTGTGTTTGGGCTGCAACGGCATTCTGCATTATTAAGCAAGTTTGTTGATGCTTCAACATAAATAACTTTTGTAAAGTTATGGTATCGAACAGACGTAAGGCTAATTTCAGGTGCATTCATATCAAGTGCTAGGGATTTTCAAATCGACGTTTCTTGAATGCCACTGCACGATTTGAAGTACAGAACGCCACGATTTCGCTGAGGAATGCATACAATAACTAGAAACGGTTATTCTTATTATTATTAATGTAGGACATTGGTTTGGTGCTTAAGATCTAGTGACTGCATTGAGAGATTTGGGTTTCCGTTGATGCACTATTATTTTGGAAAGGGTGGCAGTAGGTTCAGGCGACGGAACCACTGACCGGAAGTCATATCAACTTCCGCCTGGTGCTGCAGGTCTTGCTGTCCGAACTGCAGTAAGTTTTCTGACCTTCTCCAATTTTGGTGTTGAAAATTAAACGACGCTAGCTCAAATGACCTTTGCTGTTTAGATTCGCGATGCCAATGAAGGTGCTGATATCATAATGATTAAACCGGGAATAACCTACCTAGATGTGGTCGCAAGCGTTCGGCGCGAGGTGAATCCATTTTCCCACAATGGTGCCACATCGACTTTCATGTCCCGTATTAACAGCCAACTTCTTTGTAAATTTAGCTGCCATTTCATCCCATCGCTGTTTACCACGTATCTGGCGAATACGCTATGTTGATGGCCGCCGCGAATGCCGGTTGCATTGACCTAAAGTCAGCTGCACTCGAAATCATTCTCTCGTTCCGTCGTGCAGGTACATCAGTCAACTCCATTGCTTTATCCATGCATAGGTCGATTCTTTCAAATGGAGACGACAGTGATTGTCACATCTTAGTATGCTTAAGTAGCAATCAATCAATGCCAAGGTTTAGATCACCCTTCCCATTCTTACTTAACTGTATTGCATTTATTTTACGTCCCCACATTTTGGTATTTATTGCATTTAATGTTATGCTTTCAAAATACTTTAGGAGCGTCCGTTATCATTACATATCTGACACCTTATCTGCTGGACTTGGATCTCAGCGATGCATTCTGCTAAAACATGACTTGAACGTGTCGCTAATTATTCGAAATTATGGATATTGCTATTCTTGATATTGCTACGAAATACACTTTCGGACATTGCCGTTGAGCTGTTTCCTGTGCATAAAGATGGTGCGGTTGTTTCGAGTTTAACTTTGTAGGCCCGGATACAGGGTAGTGGTCAGCTGATCTGTAAGGCCATAATGGCGGTGATCTAAGGTGGTTCTTTGGTAAAATCGAGAGCAAAGTAGGAAAGTCAACGCATTACGTAGGACCTGTTCACTTTTGACTATCGTTCTCGGTTATTTCCCAGCTTAGCTTCCTACGTTGGCCAGCATAATGTAATGAAAGTCTCAAGCAACCTACAAATGCCCACCGTTCCCAGCTTCAAACCCTTACACAATTGAAGGGAACTGTCACTGGTTGTAGTGTTTTGTTTGTTTGGACTGTTGGCTGGTCCGACACATTGGTGGCGGCCACCTTGAAGCGAGCTGCGTGGGCTGGCCCTGTCGGTCATGCCAGCAGTTCCCTTCCTTTCCCTCTAGAATGCAAGTATTCTGACCTTCACCTAGCCTTATCTCCGTCTTCTAGGGATGCTCGAGGCGCTGCACTGGTTCCTCTCAGCAAGCCTACAGGATATGGAGTTTCATCGCGTTTAAGGAATGAACTTGATGATGGGAAGTTGGGTTGGTCACCGCGTGTTTTCATTAGTAGCCTTAAGATATTTCCGGCTCGAAGTCGAACTGTTAACGCATTCGTTGTCTTGCAGAAGTAGAACAGAAAGCTGTACAGCGAGCTATCCGAGCCCCGCTACGAAGAGCATTGATTTTATTTTGGCGTCCTGAGCAACCTTAGAAGACGGAAGAAGACTAAGTACAGATCAAAATACATGTTTTTAAGAGAGGGAGGAAAGAGGCTGTTAGCATGGTCGGGGTGTCAGTCCACGCAGGTAGGTCCAAAACAGCCTTCCCTAGTGCTGGCAGACCAACCAGCAGTCCTAATAAACAAAGCACAACATTCATTACTGCTGGCGTTCTAGTAGAACGCAAACTGAGGCAGCGAATGGAGACGCACACTATTTTCATTCCTTGCCTTACGAGCTACCACTCAGGCGGAGCATTTACTGTTCAGCATGCAGAATGGCAGTAAGCCAGCCAGTGATAGTTTAAAGGCCGGGACATCCAAACTTCAAGAAATATGCTATATAAGTGATTACAATTAAAATGGAAGTAAAACATGTGCTGGAATTGACTTTTACAGTTGAACAGATGACCTCAAAAGGTCGACATCTTGACTCAATACCTTTGCATAAATAAGATGCAGAAATCAATTAAATACGTGGAATGTGCCCAATTTTCTGAATTTAACACAAGAAAGACGGCACACTTCTATAATTGGAATTCAGCTTAAAGTAAAGATAACAATAACGTAGATTATTTCTATTCTAAATAAATCGTTTGGATTTGCTGTGAGCACTCCTAATTTTAATTTGACCTTGGATCGCCGCGCCGAAATCAAGGATTTGCCAGCGGTGCCACCGAGGTGCTATAGTTGTTTAGCCTTGCATCCTCTCTTTGTTTCGCTACTTATTTCTGAACTTGGAGAGCTTGTGTCGACATATTTACTTGGCTTTGGGGCTATTATTTAACCAAATCATGCCTCGTAAAAATAATGTGATTGCTCTCAGAGCTAAAATTGCGCATCTGGAATCGGAGCTCGGAAAGACACGTTTAGCTCGGCAGAAGATTGCCCAGATGTCCAGCGAAGTTGTCAGTTCGAATCCTTATAGCCGTCTGATGGCACTGCAGAAGATGGGCATTGTTGAGAATTACCCTCAGTAAGTTTTGAATGTAGCCTTCAATCACCGCCTTTTAAGGCTGTTTCGGGTCTTAAGGGCTTTTTTATGTGGAGTAAATCATTTTTTTCTTGATTGCTATTGTCTAACTCTGTCATGACTTAATGTGTTTTGTACCCTAGTTATTAGCAATGTGGCTCTTTTAGGATTCGCGGAAAGGCCGTCGCAATTGTTGGTGTTGGTGGTGTTGGCTCAGTTTCCGCGGAGATGCTTGCGCGTTGTGGTATTGGTCGACTCGTTCTCTTCGACTATGACAAAGTAGAACTTGCCAACATGAATCGCCTCTTTTTCCAGGTATAAATATCCTTTGCTTCCTGGCAGGTTTCACAAGCGTCTAAATGCTTCCAAATGTTTAAGATCGCTCTTATGCAGTGTAGTCTAATCCAAACAGCCTCAATGCACTTATGTTTAAAAGGCTTTTATCGTGGTTACTGGTGCTTATTATTTTTACTTTGTGACTCCGTTTGCATTGATTCATACCTGCAAAGTCTTAGATCTGAATCGAAAACCTTTTGGTATGCCAACGACGAGATCAAATCTGCCCTCTTTCCTGCTTTTTAGCCCCATCAGGCGGGCCTAAGCAAAGTGCAGGCAGCAGCGGCAACCTTGCAGGTGATAAATCCGGATGTCATTGTGGAGTCACATAACTATGATATCACCCTAGTGGAAAACTTCGACTCCTTCCTCAGCACATTGCGCGGTGAAACAGGCGACCCCATTGATTTGGTACTCTCCTGTGTGGATAACTTTGAGGCTCGTATGGCTATTAACAGGGCCTGCAACGAGCTTAATCAGGTGTGGTGTTCTTCACCTTATTGTGGCTAATCGATTTGCCCAGTGTTCTTTTCATGGCACTAATCTTTTTACTTATGCGACAAAAGTAGTCTATACTGTCTAGGTGTGGTTCGAGTCAGGCGTGAGCGAGGACGCGCTTAGCTGTCACTTTCAGCTCATGTATCCAGGTCGGACGGCTTGTTTTGAATGCATGCCGCCGCTGGTGGTGGCTGCGGGTCTGAATGACACCAAGGCACTCAAACGCGATGGTGTGTGCGCTGCTTCCCTTCCCACCACCATGGCCATCGTCGCCGGTCTCATGGTACAAAATGTTCTCAAATTTCTGCTCAACTTTGGGGAGGTATGTCCTTTTTTTGGCAGCGCAAGAGTTCAATGCGTTTTCACGGAGTAGTTTAGCAGTTTTACCAAATTCGATTCCTCAACTATTTTACAACGTGGTGTGGCCTGTCGTCAGTTCATCTATTGCCCTCTAACCCATTTTTTAACAAAAAAGAAATGGACTATGCGCTTTTTGACGTAAGCACCAATAAGAACTTGTCCAAATCCTGTAAGTTTGCAGGTGCAGTCATGACTGGGGAGTCAGTAAAAGAATGCTGAATTCTTTTCTTGTTGATCAAGATTCATTATTGTCCGAGCTAATAATATATGTTGAGCGCATTAAATGGATCTTTTCCAGCCTCACTAAACTTGTGTTGACAAAAGTGGATGAAAGCGGCCTAACCAATCTTATAAATCTCCTTTTCGATTGGATTTCTGAAAACGATATGCTAAATGTTATTTTTCTTTGGCAATTGTTTGGTTGGTTTTACGCTTTTATCGGTAACGTTGTTGCTACGTTTGTATCAAATGGACGCCCTAAAATTTTCACAGATTCCTCAAATGAACTTTCGTTGTTTACATCAGGTCATCGTAATGGTGAAACCATGGCCAAGTAACGCTGTATCTAGACTGTATCAGGGCAATTTTATTTGCTCCAGTCTTTTGCTCCTTCCACATGTGGTTACTTTTTCAACACTCAAGCTGGCCGTATTCACTGCGGTAGTTAAGTCACTAGCTCAGACACAGTGTTGAATGCTGTCATGTTAGGTTTCGAGCTACTTTGGCTACGGCGCAGCCAAGGACACGGTATACCGAGTGAGCTTGCGTCCGAATCCCTTGTGTGCGGATGTGTGGTGCCGCCGGCGGCAGAAGGAACGACGGGCGCAGCTGGTAACACGCGGTTTACCGGAGGACGCGGCGTGGGACGCAGAGGCGCAAATGGCCGCCACAGCGAAACGGGAGCGCCTAGCCCGCGAGGCCGCTACTGCGCCCCTACACGAGGACAATGAGTTCCATATCGAGTTGGTTGGTTCCTCCATCGTTGATGAAGCTTGCTCTGAGGATGCTGCTCCTGTTGTCCCTGTGGTGACGGGCGAAGAATTGACTGAGATGGAGAAGGCTGATAGCAAGGTCTCTACCGATGGCCCAAGTCTCGACGAGTTAATGAAGCAACTACGAGGGCTGTAAACTAACTCCTAACCCTCTTTTCCCCCTTTTCAAGTGTAACTATCTTTTGACCCATTTTATGGTCTTTCTGTTTTTTTGATTTGAGTAGTTTATGTTGTCAGAAATCGTGCTATTGTTAATTTAATATATAGGGAAGCTCTAATGCCTTTTTAGTGGTTATTTATGCTTATAGCTGGTGATAGACATTAGTATTTCAATGATCGCATAAATTGAACTTAAGCTGTTTCGGATGCCAAAAGCACTTCATGCGCTCGAGTTCGTTTACTTTATATTGTCCATTAAATGAAGTCTCCTTTGCTTCACACAGCAAAGTCAATTCCAGCCACTCCACAGAAGCTCCGTCCCTAGATTTGGGGGTGTCTTGCAAATCTTCTCGTTCCCTCCCTTGTTCTTACGAAAGCAGTCTTTCCGTGAGCAACTGGCCGACACTAAGAGCAGTCGATCGTGCACAGTGGGTATCAGAAATGCTTAAGGTGCATTGTCCGCGGAAGCTTTGCGCTGACGTGCTACTCTTCAGTTATTCAAGAGTTTTAGAAGGCGAACAAACAGCTTGCATCAGTGAATGAATGAAGAGGTGACTTAAAGCGCAAGTCTCTTGAGGTGATTGACGTCTTCCACAGTCACCGTTATCAAATATCGCAATCACTAGTTGAGACGATGAAAGTGTAGAATCTGTTAGGCAGTAAGGTTCTGCTCACCAAGTGTCTGGAGAGCCCCTTCCAACTTTGATCGATGGCTTGCACGTTTTCAGTCACCTGACGCGCACGAAATCATCACTGCTATTTTTTAAAATGACCCAACAAAATGACGATGACGACGAAGATGAGGATGATTCCATTCGGGAGGGCATCTATCGTCCATGGAGCACATATCTCTGTAGCTGTCAGGAGAACTGCAGTACGTCGAGATTACTTAACCCGAATAGACCAGTTTTGCTCGTTTCCCCTCTCTGAGTTCCAATGCTGCTTTCCTTTCATAAACTTTAGTGAATTGTCTGTGTGTTCCGACTCTTCTACCCTGCTTCATGTGCGAACTGCTTCACTATGTATTCGGATTTAAGTGGTTTCACGCCTTTGGTTTGGGAATTCTCCTAACCCCGATGGCTCCGTTCCTCGTCATGGCTGCACGCATACTGATTAGGAGGAAGCACCAACTTCAGGTGTGAGCTGCACGATCCTGTCATTATCATCACGTTTTGCATGATCTTTCGATCATTTATAGTATTTAATCGAGCATCAACTTATTCAGCTTCTAACATTGATAAGTTCGTTAAGAGAGGATTGCAGTAGGATCGCTTATAAATATAATCAAATCACTTTTAATGAGTTTTATAAAATCTGTGTGAACAAATTCATTAATTTAGGAACCACCCAAATTGTAAATTGCTCTTGAGTAGGCGGTCGCAGTGCAACGTCCCTGTAACAATAGCCAATAATAACACTTGTTCCGTTCATAGGGTAACATTTGCGTTGACGTGTTCTGCACCACACTGTGCTTTCCGTGTTCCGCGTGTCAAGTTCGTGATGAGATTGTAACTCTTCGGAGAGACCATCGCTGGCGCCTCGCCCATCCTCCATCACCAGGACCGCCAAAGCATTCGCCCTACGTTGCGCCTCTCTGCGAGGCTTTCACTGGCCGCCGCAAACGCGTCTCTAGAGGTGATAGTGATACTAGCACTAGTAGTAGTGATAGTGATAGCAGTTCTGAATCCACTAGCAATGAATTCTCCTCTGAGAGCGATTCAGAGAAAAGTAGTAGCTCAGATTCAAATACCAGAAGAAAAAAGAAAGGGTAGGGTATCTCTGAGTTCCACCTAAGTGTACATCTTCTATTAAACCGCTTGATCGAAAGCATGTCGTGGGGTCATCAATGGCATAGCATTGCCGAATTCAATGATGACTTCAGCAATGCTACGTTTAGTGGGGAACGGAATATAACGATTAGGATGTTATGTGAGAGCCAAAGCAAACGAGCAAAAATGGATGCTTTGCAGTGAAAGGGAATGCAATGACAGTGTGCTTGTGACAAAACCGTAAGAGGAAATGGTGGACAATATGTACGTATCCACAATCCTTGCTGATGCTCCCAGACGTCTCCCCGTTGCCTTTCGCGAAAGTTGTGCACTGGCGGGCGGAAGCCAATAAGATCCAGGATGGTCAGTGTACATGGCCATACTGGTTTACTTTTTCGGGTAAATTATGGTTCATATAGCCTTCGCTTCCTTCCACCTGTGGGGTTGAACACAAGGCGGTATCCCTAGCCATTTGCGGCGTCACCTTACCGGGTCCTGCAGCCAGCTATAATTTCATCCGAAAACAAAAGCAGCTCGGAGACTTTGTTGGCACTCGTTTATCTGAACAAGGAGCTAGGGCTTTTGCAATGACATTCATTCGAGAGACCACTCTGAATTGCTTTTACAAAGATGCAGCGATATGAATCTATGTGCTACAAATTTGGTATTCAGGAGAATGATGTTACTTGGAAAAACGAGTGAAAATGCGTCCCGTGAGAATGAAATGGTAGAATAAGAAGTCATTAATGACTTCGATGCGATCCTCAAATTTGTTAACATATAAACTTGATTAGCCTTAAAACCCCCTCTTAGTACTTTTCATAAGAAAAGTCAGAACTGGGACCAAGTTGTACTGATTCGCAAAAATAGATGAAGTAATGTGGGTGTAAGGACGTTTGAAAGGTCAAGTTTCCTCTCACTTAAGTGATCTCATTGGACGTGTTGTATGCATGTGAAGACTTAGGTAACGTTCTCATTGAGTACGTGCCAACGAGTGATCTCTTGTCCCTGAGCCTGCAACATCTCACTCCAGTGACTGCGTTCCTCCTCACCGTTGTTTTTGGCGCCTATAAAAGGTCTTCACATTAGATACAGCAGGCTAAAAAGGACAAACTCAGTCATAGCAACAGCAGGTCTACCCACCAATAGCGAACCATCCCAGATTCTCCCGCTTATGAACATGGTGTTTCTGGAAGACACGCACGAAGAGAGTTACCTCGCGTGGGTTCAGCGCGTTCATGTCGAAGGCGAAGCGCTCACCAAACTCTGTGTTGCCAACTAGGCGAACCTCGTGCGTGTGACTGCTGGCTATCTTCTCGCCGGTCTCTGTGACCAGGGACAGCGACACGTAGACCTCTGCAGCACACATCAAGCAGGGGTGCTATACACATTTGTGTCCTTGTGACACTTCTCGGGGCCACCGTTTTAAAAAGCACATAAAATTTAGCCCCATTTGTTGAAATGCAAGCCCAGTTCAGTCGTGGGATTCACTGTGAGAATAATCTTATTATTTTCATAGCTCTATGTTAACATCACATAAAAAAGTATCGTAATATCTAGTCCTGGGGAATGGGTCTATTCTGCCGTAGGGCAAAAGATGAAAAGCAAATGCGAACACTGACGGAGCGCACATTAATAAGTAATTTATGGTAATTTATGTAAACCCTAATCTTATCTGATTTTGCGCATAATTGGGATTTATTGAAATTAAGAAACAGTTAGCGGTTCCGTCGATTAAAAACAATGACTACTATGACTAGAAAAATTTGCCTTACTGGGTATCATGAGTGAGCTCTCGGGTACCTTCAGCCTATTAGCGCGGAGGATGTGGATGTTGAGGCGCTTGGTGGTGACATTGTATGCTAGGCCGCAAAGCAGCTCAGGCCATGTGGCCTCTTTGGCCTCGGCTACCCGGCGTGCAGTGTCCAACTCGGGCAGTTCGGAAGTCGTTGCAGCTGACGAGGGTGGACGGAGGCTGCGCGGGGTGGAGCGACGCGACAATGAGTGTCGGCTCGCCCGACTGCTCATTGAGAGACGTGAGTCTACTCGACTGGCGTGCAAGCGGCTCAGGTTATCACCGCTATCGCTGTCCTGATGTTACAAAACACATTAAAACTTAAAACAACCATACGAATGACTTAATTGTCTATGCGTTTGACACCTTTGGTTCCCCAAATGCTTCAGGTTATTATTTCACTCGATCCTGCTGCTCTGTGCTTTAGTGATGAACCTCCCTCCGTACTGGCTTACTATGACCAAAAGGCGGGCTCAGGGCCCCAAGGTAATATTAGTGAAATGTTGCTTAATTAGCAGAAATACTTAGGATATTTAGGCTGCTTATAAACTGATGGTCATCAGTACAGTTTTAGTTGGGAAGACTGCAATTCTGTGATTGTCAGAAGGTGATCACCCCTAAGCTAGTTCAAAAGTCGATTGGAAGGCTTGTGTTTGGTTGTTAAATGTAGCCCCTTAAGATCCGTTGAGAAGTTAGCGTCGAGCGTTCACGGGATACAAGGCATAGGGATCTAGTGAGTATAGGTCTTTCTTTGAAGTACCTACAAATATGTAATGCGATCACACAGTAATGGGCTAAGCAACACCCTTAGTTCAGTCCAAGTTAAGGAACCGTTTTAAGCAGAACTGTTTATTAAACAGGAACTTAAACATGGGCATTAAAACATTAACTAAACATTTAGATCCACTTATTGTAAAGCAAAAATTGACTGTAACGGAGCTAGCAAAGGCAGTAAGAGTATTTTGATTAGCTTAATTGGCAAGACAACAAGCCAGACTTTTATATTCTGGCTCACACTAAGCCGTGCACTTCACTTATGCGATCTTATTTTTGAGCTAAGGAAAATAACAGTGACTTTAGAAAACAGGTGTTGCAGCGATAAAGGGCAATTTGGTCAGGACAAAGAACTGCATCATTTAGTAAAAAGGCAGCCTAACCGAGTCGACTATGCTTGCGCGTTCAACCTTGACGGCGAGGGCGAACGGAATATCGGCCTCGCCACTGCGGAGATTCAGCGCAGTGAAGGCGACTGTCGACTCGGCGAAGATGAAATGGCGTCGCATTCTTTTGCAGCCGTACAATCGTAGTCTTAGAGCCATCCTCGCTAGCTCGTCTGGTAAAGTGGAGTAAAAACTACCCTCAAGGCATTCCATATAACTAACAAATGCTAAAGGCGCCTTTTGCATTGTCATGCGCCCCAGTAAAGTGACGTGATGGCACATGTACCCAGAAGGAAGGTTTACCGGCCTGTGCAATCATCTTACTTTATTTAGTCAGGAAAGTTCAGCATTATGTGGTCCAGGATGGAGAGGCTCTTGTCGTCGGAAATGTTGTGCCATGTACCGAGCTATAGATTGCTTACAAAAGGTTAAAAAGTCCCTTTCCACTGGCTGCGCTGTTAGAGAGGCACCCCAAAAATGGAGGCATCCAACTATTTGACTTCCCTAAAGGATTTGTGAATTGCTGCAATGTTCACAAAATACTTGTTGGCTTCAAACTTTACTTAAATATCCACAACCGCTAAACGATCAGTTTAAAACACCCAGTGATCTGCGAAGCTTCGTAAGAGAAAGAATAATTATTGCAGTGAGAAGCCGAATGGTAATGCGCATCGTGAAACTTTGGAGGTTGCCAGTTTCTGCTTTATCCTGGTCTTATCGCCTTACCTGGTGTCACTGCTTTAAATACTGCCTCCTCATTGAAGATCGGATTAGGCGCAGGAACAATGTGCGTGTGCCAGCGTTTCTTCTTTTTCAATCCAAGCAGGGCCAGCCTGACCTGAAGGAAGTTGATTACATGTGACCATGAGATCTTTCATGGCGGACTAGAGTGGAATAATTAGATGGCAGCATTTAAAAAAAAACGAGCAATACCATGTCCCTACGACTTTCGGTCTGCTATATCTCACTCATTTGCCCTTTTAAATAATTCGGTGGCTTGTATTGAGATCAAGCAGAGGATTTTGTAAAGTCATGCATTCTCAAAGGTATGTCGAGTAGTTGTGGTTATGGATAAAAGAAATAGGTAACAATGACTGAGGTGGAATGTTGTGGGAACGAGTTTTTCATTCATTGCTCATTGTCACATCTGCACTTCATTCTAGGATCGATTTACGTGTCATCCAACTACTCATATATTTATAAATTGTTTTTTTTGCTGCGTCGGTGAAACCTACAACATAGAACTTGATTAAAGTTGATGGAGCTGGACACAGATTTACTTAATTCTGCACATTTACAAAGGAGGACTTTGTTCCGAATTGTGATGTGGATTTATCAGAGGTATCCGGAGGAGCCAAAACCTTATCAGTCAGGCTCTATAATATTGGTGGAGTGGCCGTAGTGAATGTCGAGGTCGAAGAGGTCAGCCTATTCAACTGTTCCAATAAACAAGCATGGGTGATGCCTCACTCCATGTAAAAGCGATCTGATTTAACCCTGTTTTGCAAACATTGTATTGCGGTTTTAAGTGGTTCACAAACACGTTGGGTTCGTCCACCCTCGGTGTGCACTACAACACTCCATTCGAAATGAACTGACGATTTTGTCAGAAATCTATATGAAGGTGTCAATCATCATCATAATCTACATAATCTATTTACTTTAAAAGTCTTGTGTCTATAATTACTTAACCTATGAATCGCCCAACCAAGTGCTACTGGATGGCCGGAGGTGGAGTGTGCCTTGAAAATGACAAACCTGATAGCTTTGCGATCCCGCGTGCTCCTCACTTGGTGCGTTGTCGACTCGCAGGACTCTGATGATCAAATCCGAGGCCTTATAGTCCATCTTTATGTGCGTGTGGATGGTCACGTTCGCCGGTAGATTCAAGGATTCCTGTGCGGACTAGAGGAATTGGACAAGAGCGGCTAATTATTTTTCGTTTCTGGGAAAACTTTCGCGTGATAACACCAAAACACACTCAACGTCATCAGTGTGAGGGAAAACTGCAAACCAAGAGCAGTGTGATGGCGTACACGTTTTGGGGACTGAATTGCGACGGTGATTTGATAGTACTTAGCTGGTCTTATTGATGATCCGATTCTTGCAGTACCGCTCGGGGAGTGAAAGCTCAGATGATTGGGCTAAGGGCAGGACAAACTGAATAATAATTTGGTTTTGAAATCCAACATTCACAGCCCATGAGGGCCAGTAGCTTCAGCACTCATAATTTTAACAATGGCTTCTGCACATATGCATGGTTAAGAGTAATGCGTAATGCCTTAATCCCTTATGACTTTATTGAGGAGAGCAATAAATCCCTCTGCAACACCAATGCATGATCCTTTTTTGCTGCTACATTTTAGTTGTGGAATCCATAAATAAAATGCCAGGTAATTAATGAAGTATC
This sequence comes from Taenia pisiformis, assembly GCA_023968675.1. Taxonomy (NCBI): domain Eukaryota; kingdom Metazoa; phylum Platyhelminthes; class Cestoda; order Cyclophyllidea; family Taeniidae; genus Taenia; species Taenia pisiformis. The sequence goes on from CM043736.1 coordinate 3,638,105, forward strand.
GAAGAGCAGAAACAACGTGACAAAAGCAAAAACAAGCATTCGTAAAGCTTTGCAAAGGAGTTTGTGGTGCCACTCATTGCAGTTCCCATAAAGGATTGCTCCAAACTTTCGCTTTTTGGCACACTCCCTATCCTATATTTTAGCGGATAAAATCAAATTCGTCTTAAGCATTGACCTTTCATTTTCTATGGCATAAAATCTTGTTAAGTCAATGCAAGCATGCAACTGCAGGAGCAATCTTCCATGCCACATCACGGTCTAAAGAGGAATGTACCAGACTGCTTTGCGACTGCCATTGGTAGCCCTTGGAGTAGTGCTCCTCCGCGAACTCATCCATTGGCACAGCCGGCGTCTTGGCTAAGGGAGTGAATGACTACTATTAAAACCACACCATTTTTGCGTCCGAAAAACAACCTATTTAAGGCTTTGGGAAATCTTTAAATATGTATCGTCATTTTCTCCTGCAGCTTGGACAACCATAGTATAGCGATTTTGTTTAAGTCAGAGAATGCACTAAAGTAGCTTATGCTTCGGTTACTCATTCACCCACTAACATTGAACAGTTGCTGCTTTACAACAGACCCAAAATGAGGACCTGCAATACATTTTGTTGACGCGCACATTATTCAAGCGTTCTGTGGCCAAGACCTACCAGGAGGTGTCTCTGGAGTTGGTGGAGTTTGAGCACCGCTTCGTCGACTTGCAAGAGCTGAGAGAGTGATGCTCTCGTGGGTCTCTGAGCCCTTGGGCTCTGTCTTGCCCGCCCAGCTGTTGTACATTGCCTCTGCAGTTAAACACTTTACTCAAAAAGTGGGCAAACTTCTTCTTTCACTGTGATTTATGCATGCGCGTACTTAGTGAAGGTCACTTTTTCATCTCACCAAAGCTGTCATGAGTTGGGTAGCAGAAGCATTAAGAAGAACTGCACAGAATGGGGCTTTGAAAGCATTGGATGATTACAATGTCATTTCTTTAAGGCATTAGGAAGCGCAAGCGTGTGGCTGTTTTTACGACTTTACAATTGATATTTTAGCTCATTTCTAATTTTCGAAAGCTTTTCTAGCCCAGTGGCAAAGCGGACCCAAAACAAGCAAGTAATCGTGCAAAAGCAGGACCAAAGCAAGATAAGAAAATAGTGGAAGAAAGGCTGCAAATCTACCTTAAATTAATTTGACTAGCTAAACGCTTGTAAAAATTGTAATCATGCCATACAAACTTGGATGCTTTTAAAAATTAGAGATGCTCATTGCCACAAACGCCTTAGATGACCACGATCCCGCCCTGTTGGCAACCACACTCACCCCAAAATATGATGTGGACCAAGCTAAACATTCCTATTCAACTTTCATCCCTTGTCCTTTACAGTAAATCAACAGTTTTAGGATGCAGTGAGTTGGGCCAGAGGAAACCAGACGCACCAACATACCTGTGTTAATGCGGTTCGAATCGTCTGCTGTCATGTCACCTGTGCGCCAAGTACACACATGCATTTCAAATGATGTAATTCAGTCGCCTTTACTAAAGTTAATTGTATGAAAATTCGGAGAATTCTTGGCAGTATGCGACATTGCTCACTATGCTTGACGTTGTAGCCCCTCTGAGCTTATTAATTCCGTTCTATTCGTACAGAAGTAGGACATCATTATGCTTTATTCACATTAACCTATACTTCGCCTTTTGATTGACCAAACTCGTCTGCTTATTCAGCAGCCCAAGTTTTGTCTACCAAAATGCAGAGGCGATGGCTTGCTACACTTGCGATGTAGGACAAAAACATGCTTTGAGTGGAGAGAAGAATGGAGGGAGAAGCATTTAAGGCTCAACACTTGCAGTAAACTTACGTCTGTCCGGTCCATCTATGCAAAGAGGAGTCATTATCAGTTGATATGTAAAAAAAATACCATTATTTCCGCTTTAACGCCCTTTCAGTGGGGAAGAGTGCGTAACTATAATTTTATTTCCTTTTTTCTACATTCTTAACAATACTTTAGCTGTAATAAAGGAAGTTTACACTGATCCATTCTTTTTCTTGCACTCTGCGAAGATGACTCTTTCGGTAGGTGGATGAAATGGAAGTAGTGGGCTCTGTTGGCTCATGTGGATTATATCCAAGAGGCACAAGAATGCCAAATAACATGCTAACTTTAAGTAGGAACAAGTGAGCACTTCCCAAATTCTAAAGTTAAATGGATAGTTTGTTTGCTCACCTCCATCACGCGATGATACTCTGCGTTTAACGCTTTCTAAAGGAGAAAAGACCCACAATTGTATCAACTTCTCAAAGGGGATTCGTGTTTCCACTTAAATATTTCCCTGCAATCCCACTCTGTTCTCTCCTCCCCCGTGCTATCTTGCGATTTGTCAAATTATAAGAATCAGTAGTTATTCTTGATTTTGTTTGTCTTAGCGGTTACACTGCTGCCTGCCCACCCAAGTCCTCCTGCAGAGTTGGCACTTTCATGGGGCAGAAGAGCCCTTCGGATGCGGCCACACGCGTGAGCACTCGCCAGCCTCTCGAACGCAAGTAGTCGCCGTAAGGCATATAGAGAACATATTTCCACCAATAATCCTCGTGCGAAAATACCATGCCACAAATCAGTCATGCATACCTTTTTGTTTTGGAGGAGTTTTGTTCACCTCAGCAGATGCACCTAAATTAAAGGATAGAATATAGGAGAAACGGTGCCAGCAACGTTTGGCTCCACTTTTGACATAGCAGTAGACAAGGTCCAGGATTAGTAAAACAGTGAGGAAAATCTCATTAAGCCTCGATGATTAAATCTAAAATAAGTGGCTGCAGAAACATTCCTTGCAGTGTTAAGGTTGCAGAAAATTTCCGGGCACGCAAAATGTAAACAATTCTTTGTGCTTTATCCCGATGCATTGCGTAGACGACAATGTGAAGTAGCCCATAACATCATGCAATAAATGCGTGTCTGACCCAGCACAAAACTATGCAGCAATAAATTGTAAAATCAAGCTCAAGCAGGAAACTGCTATGTGGGCTGAATTGTTGGATTATCCAATAGTTCACCTTCATTTTTCGTGGACGCCGCATCTCCACCGTAAGAGGCAACTGGAAAAAATGGTAAGATAAAATTAGAGTTTTCTCACGTCTACACGATCCCTCAAATCCACTTCAATTTATTCTCCAAATGTGGCATCAAGGAAGCCTCACCTGAATGACCGTCAGCTACATCTCTTTCGAACACGCTTCCTAAAAATGAACCAAAAACCGCGTGGATTCGCTCTCACTGACGTCCACTGTTTATAGTTTGTTTTGATAGAGCAAGTTAATAATTGTTGTAAATCACTACATTCAATGGGAAAAGGTACCCTCAGAAGACAGGTAGCTTCCTGGTGCGTTACGAATGCAAGGAAGTATTGTAGGGAAAAATTTAGCTTACCAGCCGGAGTACTTGGAGGCGGTTGGACTTTAATAGCTGCAATTACAAGAGAGGACTCAACAAATATGTTGAAATAATATTTCAATCAAGAGGATGAGTGAAAACGTCGCACAGCTGTTACCACATTTGCGCTTAGCAGACTACCACAAGCGCCAGCGAAACACGTCACCACGCCCGGAATTGCACATGACACCTGCTCTGGTGCAAGTGACTTTAGCAGAGCACACACACTTGGCTCCCAGAGCTGCATCAGCACAGCGGTCGCGCACCTCCCTTGAGAACTGGCTCTAGCGCATTAGCGGGCACTTCTAGGGCATATTGGCTCTAATGTCAAAAAAGCTCTTATTCTTGGCCATTTTTTTAGGGATTGGTCGCAACTCCTGCTAACACTGGGCAGGAAGGCTTTCGGAGCTTGAAAATATCTGTCCTTATTATAGAATGACGGCCCTACTAGCCGCTTAAATGCGCCAAACGAAGGCATGTACACTTAACCTAATTAAGATTTTGCAATTGTTAAAGGGATTCTCATGATGTTATGCTATGAAATAATAAGCAATTTGATGCCATTGCCTCAACAACACAATCTTCAAGCGCTCTTTGCTTTCAACAAAGAGTTTCTAAAAGCACATTCTTAGTCAATTTGAAAGTCGATCCGCCTCATAAAGTTTTATCAAATAAGCATTTAATGCATCAGAAATTCAATCAAGTCGCTTCATCCCCGTTGGGCATTAAATGCCCCTTTTCGGCACAAAAGCAACTTGTTTTCGTGAGCTTTTCTGCGTGTATTATGCTCGATGCTTTTGAAAGGAAAACGTAAGACGTGACCGGATTGATGCGGTGCTGAGCGGGGCTGCCGGTGACCCCTTCGGTAAGTGGGTGCGCTTGAACGTGGCATGTCATTGTGCCGCATGGGCATTTGCACTGCCAGTGCAGTCCATCTTTCCAAAGGGCGAAGGCTTCGTTCTGTCATACTTCAAAGGGTTTATTTGTTAGCGGCGATTTCGCTAACTAGCTGTGCTGCCAATTCTATTGAACCGCTAAATTTGTTATGATTTTTTTGGCTTCGTTCTCGGTTGGTTATCACACAAATTCTTCTCGATGAATGTGGTGGATTTTCGTGCACCAACTTGTGGGAGAGGTGAAAAAAATAAGTTTTTAACAATGAGCAAAAGCAAGCAGTTAATCCTGTGCATTTGTCAAATCGCACTAACATTTCCAAGTGTTATGAGATCATCAGCGATTTGTTTCTATCTCCTGTTAAGAACTGATAGGCTGATGCAAGTAACTTGCCGGTACTGGCATACAATCTTGAAGCATAGTGGAGAAGACACACTGTTTCGCTACCACCGCCCCCCCCCCCCCAAAGTATTTTTGCGTGTGCTATTGGTGGTAAACCTATTAATCTTTTATCTCAAAGTCTAGTATGATCGGTGGTCTGCTTGTGGGACTACAGCAACCCAAGTGGATTTATCCAGAAATTGCGACACAGAGTGACTCTCAAAGCGCGTCCTTGCATGGTATACCATACCGACAAAATTATCAAATCTGTGGAATAGCGAAATGGTTGCCAAATCGGACGCGTATAAGTGGTACACCAGCCGACTTTGTGCTGCTGATACCACATTAGCGGCAATTACTTAAAAATGGCTCTCAGCAACATATCAACTACAATATGTAGACTGCCTGTCAGAAAGTTCACTTGGACCCAACTCGGCAGTGTTGGTAAATCAGAAAGGTAAGGTAGCGATGGCGAGGGGTTGCATTTATAGTTGTCTTTGACTGCAGTAAGGGATTCGTATTACCTAATATAAATTGGATTCATCACTCCATCAAAATGGTAAAAATAAGAAAAACATTTTCAAACTAGGAACACAATATGATTTCATTGAGGTGGTTGTACTTGTAAGTGGACAATAGAGGCGAAGCATTTTTCAATTACAGCGGTATTGCACCCATGACCTGTGCAAAATCTCGCCAATCGCGATGCCCTTAAACCTCCCTTCCTTCCCACCGCCTCCCCCCCCCAATCCACCCTTGTCCTACCTAATGCTTCCGCTGTTACAGACGCAAAATGTTCCAGATTTGCTCAAATTTCTGAGCATCACTTTACATGTTCGCTGATTTATTTACTTTGAATCAGGCGACCCATCTACCACTCTTGGCACAGATGCGTTAGAGTCGGATGTCAATAAGTTGCACAATCCTCTGAAATGTGTTGCAGCTTGATTCCTGAATGCCGACGCAATTCAATTTTCAATTGATCTTTAAGAGATGTTAGCAGAAAAAGTGTATGGTCCCGTTGATAAAGAAAATGCGGACCAACTTTACAAAATGAAATGATTCTTATAATCACGGGAGAGTCATTTTGGGTGGAGGCATCTTCATGTCGAATTTGTTGATTTTTAAACATGAAGAGCGACATGAAGCTTCATTTGAGAGGATAACACAACTTTAAGGTCGGAGTAATTACTACATTGTGAAATGGCAGGATGATAGTCGATAAACTTGAAGTCGCACATCTTAGGATTACAACGGTAAGTGACTTAATAATCCACTAGTTACTAGTGTTCACAGTCAATAACCATGCAAAGCTTTCCTGTATTATGCTAATTTTTTGCCATTCCTAGGTTTTTGTTAGTTGATGTTTTCAAACACAAAGAGGGTGACTTACAAGGGATTTCAGGTGGCGGAGAACTTTGGCTCTTCGAAGCGAAGCAACAGGAGAATAATCCACCCCAACTGCTAGTGTTGGCAGACGGCTGATTCGACTTTTGCAGTAGCCTAGCCATAGGCTAAGGGCGAAATGGCTTAAAATCTGTTGATCTCGTTTTAAAATTACCTTGTTGGCGCACTCACTCACACACGCACATACACCCACAAATGCACGCAGAGCGAGAAGTCCAGAGGCCACTTGCAGAACGCCAGGCGAGCACGAGATAGCCCGACGCACCCCCACCAATGGCAGGGGCGAGCACGTGGCACATGCACTCGTGCGTCGGTGCGCGCATGCGCCTCACCGCCCCAAGGGTTGTGCTAACCCACGGTGGAGAGGCATCTGCACACCTCAGAATTGCTGCTTTTAATAGCAGTGATTCCATGCGCTACTTGTCCGCAAAAAATGGCAAACATTCATGAACTGGTACAAGTCAAAACTGATCAAAATACGGCTCCTCCCCACGCCAAAAATTTCTGTCGTTCATTCATCTTAGCTCGTTTAACAGGGAAATAGCATTTTTTGTTCAGTAATCATACTGCTTAAATAATGCTGCTTTTATTTTACCACTATGTTACAAACAATTGGACATTTTTCAGAGGCGATCTAAATGTACTCTTTGATCAACTATGCAATTGGCGTACCGTTCCACAGCACGAGTCTGCACCGGTTGGAGCTGTTGGAACTCGCCCAAAATTCTTGCACAATTGCTCGGTGTAACCGGCAATCCAATTGGCAGGCCTGATGGTTTTGAGTTTGCCTTTTTCCAGCAGAAAACACATTTTAAATGTTTGCAAAATTATAAAATTGCTGATTTGCAGGAATTCTGGCAAAATGCAAAAGTTATTTTTGAACCTCAATTCGACGCGAAGAAATCGACCAAAATTACCTAATCTTGACCCCTGGAGGGGATTCAGTAGGCAAAATTGAAGCAAAGTGAACGCTGTTATTCGCTATGTAGATTTTTAGCTTTACTACTTTGATGACTACACCAACTGACTTCATGCCAACATCTGACTCACCTGCTTAAAAGTGGCGACGGCGTACTCCTGCTAGCACATTTTACGCATCCATGAAGCATTCAGCGCCAAACCTTTTGCTGTGTCCTATTTATTTTTATTGTGCACTGATCTGGCACATTCGGTTTTTAAAATTCAATTGCATTCAGATTACATTTTTTGTAGAAAAATCTGAAGGCATGCAGACATTTCATCATGAACCACACTTGATGTGGATGGTGGAAATTGGCCCTTCTTGTTATCCCCCTGCATTGTTTAGTCCTAAGTGTCCTTCTATTTTGCATTTTAACTTTAAATATGAAGATTTTAGTGCATATTATGTTGACATTTGCCTAAGCCACTGTGTTGAAAATGGAAACGTGTTCGACACTTCCCGGTTGGTCTACGTCTCCGATTGTTGCGAGACGCTGCCTAAGTTGGTCAGTGAACTTCATTTTGTTCTGTTTGTATGATTCTGCCTTATATCTGCCTGATCTTCAGCGGATTTGCTCCTATTTTAGGCGCATTCTGAGTATTAATAGTTCCGAGGAACGAATTAAACGGGTGATTGAAGCCCATCGACTTCTCGAGAATTCTATCAGTTCTCTTGAAGCAGCACCATTTCGTACATTATACCTGGGGTAGTCCGCATGCACTTTCACCATATTTCAATTGGATTTGTGGGCTAATTTCTTTTTCCATTATTCGTGTCATCCATCCATTCGCTCCCACTTAGCTGCCATCCGCCTTGGCTCTCAAATTTGCCCTAGAGACATTTTAAATAGATGCCTTGACATTGTCCAGTCTTACGATTTCACCATTTCCGGTCTTATAAGGGACAACTTATCGTAATGCTGACCAAAATTGAAACAACAGTAAAGTAAATCAAATCAGTTCCGCGCAGCTATGACAAATACAAATGTTTCATACAGTAGATGACTATTAGCACGACTTAAGGTGAATCAAATTCTTGGGAGGCACGAGTGTCACTAAGCCAATAGATCATCCACGCGGCCAGGAGCGATAATTACAACTTGCAGTTCAGCTTCCAACACCATGAGCAGGTTACTGGCGTTTTTGTTAAAACATACTATAAAAATCGTATCCACTTCCCTCGAGCTCGGATATTTGGGATTGTTGTCTTTGTAACCGTCGAAATTTCAAGTTTAACATTCAGAATCGACCTCAAATCTGGGTACGCGAGGCCGTTGCATGTACGGCCTTGCACTAGTTAAACAAATTTGAGCGTTGACGGTGATATGCAAGACACTCCGAAAGCATATCAAAAAAGGGGGAATGAAGTAGTTTCGCGATTTATCCGCAGCCCTGTCAGTTTGTAGAAAACTGGACAGAACTAGGCCTTGCATTTTTTTGGAGATCAAAAATTCATTCATAGTCGTGGGGTTACTTTGGTATATTCACTTGCCTCCAAAAAGTGCATTCGTAGAATGCTCAAATTCTGGCATACCACAAAGAAGCTGGCATCTACAGCTCGGTATAATCGAGGCAATTTTACGTAATTATGCCCACACGAAAGCATGAGCTAACATTTGGAACAACTTTTTATCCAAATTGAGCTTAATAGTCCTAATACGGTAGTTAAACAGGATGTACACAGGCAGATTAAGACCCGCCGGCCCATCCCAAAGCTTAGAAAGCCCAGCGACAAAACCGAAGGATGTGCAGCTGATTGACGCATCACGGCACGTTTACAACAAGTTTACCCACTTTAATAATGAGGCGGAAATAAGTTTTCAAAGTAAAAAATCGGGAATGCTTAAATTTCGACTGAAACTATTAAAACAGATTTGTACAGAAGTGTTTTGCCAGCTCGTTGCACGAGTTGTGCTTCATTTTGTGCTTACTAAGAGACATTTTTCGGGGTACTGGCGCCGTTCCAACTCTCCACTTTTCAAGCATCAAGAATCACTGACAGCCATCATGTGCTCTGCAAATGACGTGAACCTCATGTCTCGAACCCAGCAATTAATTAAATGATGAAAATATAGCAGTGCTTAATGCTATCGAGCCCTCCGTTCTCGCAGAAGCCATTACTGTTTCGACGAGTGAAGCCGTTTTTCATTGTTCCACGGCATGAAGCTGACAGCACTGTGGGTTTACTAGGAAGTTGGTGATCAGGGGTGGCAAATAAAGTACACTCGGTCACCCGCATCAAATTATTTTGCGCGCATTCAAACAGTGTCAGAGACCGATGGACTGATGAAGTACGAATAAAAGCTGGAGGTATAAAAGGCGTCCACCCTCATTTGTGCCCGTAATGCTACCGTGATGCCACACTCCGGTAAGCAGCCTGTGTTTTCGCTCTTTCCTGTTTTATGCGCGTCAAGCTCGGCTTTCACAGTTAATTTAAGCAAAATGTCAGAGAGTTAGTTGTGATGTAGATGGTTTGCATGGATTTTGCCTTTACAACGGTTTTTACCTACTGCTGCAAGGACCAGTTGGAGAAGACTTTGATAAAGGTCTAGGTGGAAGGCAAAATGCAGGATCATCAACAACAATGAAGTGCTAAATGCAAACCTTTGTCTAAAACTGTAGCCCTAAGATGGTAAAAACTCAGTTCAAGCAATAACCCACCCATTATTTGCCTAAAGCTGATTTGGGTGCTTCTCAACTTTGTAGATAGCTCCCACAAGAAAAAGGTTTGCACATTGGAGGTAAGTAAGCGCTATGTTTCAAGTTTGGAAGTAGGAAGAGGGCATTGCTGATGTTGGCTTCATGTGACGCTATGCTTCTTTCTACTTGCAGCCGGGGCCAAACCCATTCAGGGCCCCGATCATCCTCAATGTCTACATAAAGTATGATGAACGCAAGCAGGCGCTCGATGTGCTAGTTAGGAATCTGCAAAACACACCTCTCAAAAGGAAAGTCAGAGTACGTCTTTGATCTGAGCAGTAGCGAAATGCACACGCATTCGGAAGTTAGTAGTAATGGCGAATCTAAAGCAGTGCGCCTGTGAAATCGCACCACTGCATCAACATGCTTACCCAAAATCTTAGAGAAACCCTGGCCACAACCAAAATGCGTTCCACAGACATTCCAAGGAGTTATTTTTGTCAAATTTTGGTCACCAACGTTATTTTAATGGGGCACACATTGTAAGAGTTTAGTAAATTTATCGTTTATTCACTCCATATTTGCAAAAAGTGATATTAGGAATTTGAAGCATGATTTAGATATAAAGTAAGGAGAACCCATGGGAATTGTGTGAGGATCTCCACGCCTGATCAAAAACATTCCGCTGCTTTACCGAATATCTTTGGCATCAGTAGTCTGGTTTAATCCCTCTGGACCTTTACTATTCACATGGGAAGCCAAAGAAACGCTAAGAGTTTGTTGTCATCCACTTTTCTTTAAGGTGAATACCAAATTCTTACTACCAACCAGCCCACAGTTAATGGAAAATAAGAAATTACTGAAGCGTTTTCGATCTCGCGAAAGATGTTCAGATGGTGTAGTAATCGTGGACGCACGTCGAACCTCGAAGAAACGCGGACCAAATCCTCGCTTCAACGAGGATTTCCACTTTACTCCTCTCATAGCAAGTAGGTTTTGGGTTAGCATTTTTACTTTATGCCCCCGGAGTAAGGGAAGTCAACCTTAGTTTCCAGCATTCAATCCATTCTTCGATTTTATGTCTAATTCCTCTTCTCCTCCTTTTATGCACTTCATTTAAATTGCTTGATGCCCATCAACAAAATGATGCTGAACCACAGATTTTCTTCTGCCTTCAGTAGAAATACTTATAATGACTGAGCAAATTCCAGTACCACAAAAATGCACAGCATTTCGTGCCCATTGGGGAATGGATATTGAAGTGAATGTCATGATGGCTGTAAGAATGAATTGATATCGAATAAGGCAAGTGCCGTTTTCCGGACTTGCCAGCAAATAGGACCTCACAAGCTCTGCTTGTGTTGCCGAATGAATCAATGCGGGTGCCAGCATATTCACTCTTATTCATTTTTTAAATTTAAATGGATGCATGCATTTGAATTTTAGGGGTTCATGCGACGTATTTTATTGTCTTCTTTTAATGTCTGACTTACTGACCCCTAATCTGTTACCAAAGATACAATTTAGCAGCAATGCATCCTCCCTTATTTAGAGGACGTCAAAATGGGGAAATTGGTATTTGATATTTATGAAGTGAAAAAGAAACACAAGTCCTTCCTGGGAACGATTGAACTATGCGGATCAGAGATAGAATTAAAGTGCGACATGGCCTACAGTCTTTACCTTCGCAATCCGACGGTAAGCCGTTGATTCCCCCAAATTCTAAAAGCCACTCTGCTTCCATATCCTTCGTCTGGGGTAAAATCTGTGGATGGAGGGCTAAGGACTTATTTGTAGGTCGCTGAAATTTCTCAGATTCATCAGTAGACATTGTATGCATCAACTTTTGATGCTTGCAAGGCCTTACTTATCATAAAGAGCTATGTGCAGTAGTGCCCCAATTTACCTAGTAGAGTGAAAGAGTACTGATGCTACGGTCACGAACTAAGCCGCCTTTAAAGTGCCATCTACCACCACGCCTAACCCAACGCCTTTTTTTCAATTTCAGTGCGGGCCAACTGTGGTTGCTGAAAGGGATAGAAGTATGAGCTTGATGTGCATCAATAAAATACCCATCTGCAAAATAATAGTGGCACTGCTCGGTTTAGAATGCTAACATTGTTCTTAAACACTAACTCGTTAGCTTTGACAAAAACTTGTGTCAGTCACGACCATTTAACTTATTAACGTGCGACGCTGAATTGGCTTCAGCAGATAATATCTCGAGACACAAGTGGCAGACTTGCCGGAAGACGGTTTCACATTACAAACAAGCAAACAGCTAAGTGACGCAGTGACCTTCAAAAAGTGGAATGCGTGTTCAAGGTTCTCTGCGGGGTGGCTAGTAGGCAGTAGGAAATTTGCAAATCTCCGGCAATCATGTCTTCACCTGATTTCCATTTAATGAGTGGATTCAGAATGGGCCCTAGAAAGCAGCCCATATTATCAAAGAAAATAGAAGTACCATTTATTAACTAGTGACGTGTAAACGTCGTGATGGTGATTCAGCCACCGATACTATTTTTACACTTTGAATGTTGCGCATCATACACCTCAGTTGTGCTTTATGCTTGCTTCGGTGGTGCTGCTATCACATGAACCTAACAGTAGGTACTGGTGCAGTGAGCGCTATTTTCGATGACTGAAGCTTCCAAACCGATGTGTACCCTTCGTGATCTGCAGCCCAACTTAGACCCAGCAAATTAAAATCCGCGCACACAATCAAACGTCAATGGCATTCATGTATGTGTGCTAAATTATTCTCACAATCTCTGACGTAAATCGGCATTCTGAACATTTGCACAAGTGTCTTCGAGACCAAACCTTTTCACAGCCTTGAAACTTCACCTCAACTTAAATTGCTCTTTAATCCCAGCTTTAAAGCTGTCTACGCGTAGTTCCGAAAAAAAGTTTTTTTTAAATAAATCCTAGTTGTGTTCTTTGGACTTCATTGTGCATTTTAGGCACCTCGTCTTCGTCGTCGACGCCATCATCATCATCGTCATCGTCGACGTCGTCGTCATCATCCCACTGTGAGTATTTTGTGAACAGTGGTTTGTGGATGTTTAAATGGACGGCGTTCGAGTAGATTGCTTGTAAACTATTGACTGATTTCACTGGCTGGCATTTTGAGCAAAAGTGAGAAACAGGATGTGAAAGTATATGGTGGTAGCATATCATTGGATTCGATACGAAACAGTGTTGAAGGAGTAGTTCAATGAAACAATTGCTTTCGCACTATAATAATCTCATTTCGTTGAAAAAAGGGAGGTTTCTTTACACAGATCTAGGCATGTTTTAACTTCAGAAAAATGAACACTATTTTTGCCCTAATGTGAGAGACCCTTGCTAGTTCTGTTGAGTCGCATGCTGCACTTTATCCCTCCTTTTGCGGGAACTAAATCCGCCAACATCCCATCAAAGTGAAGTTCGTTGGTTAATTGGTTCGCTGGGTGACAGTTGAACACTAGTAGGGCAAACTTAAAATGCTCTTTCGAAGCTTTGACAAAAATATACTCAAATTGTAATAGAGTTTGTCATTGCATAATGAAGTCCATTGCATGCCAACATTTGCACGTGCAAACATTTTAGCCTCCTCGTCATATCATACGCGGTCCTCCACCTTATCTCTGGCCAAGGAGAAAACTTGTCGTAAGTCCCTCACCTGATGACAGCACAACGACACAAATACATGCTGAATAAGAGTGGAAACTTCGCTGATACAACCGCCATGTGTCTGCCCATAAGCATCGCATTCACGTCTTTTTTGCATAGCGTTATGAACAAGAGGGATCATGCCAAGGGCTTGCAAAATTAATTTGTGATTTGCTTTAAGCTGCCTAATTTGCTACAACTTTCCCGCGTTTTAGTGAAACCCGAATGCTATGAACGAAGAGTGGCGACCTACAAAAGAGGTGTCCCCGTCGCATAATCGTTTCCCAATCTCCTTTTTTAACATCACCTCATTCTTCAGGCCCAACGCCTTTCACTGGCATATTTTAATGCCTGCATAGCACAAATGCTACTTCATAATCTTGTTTGCTTGCTTACAAATACAAAAAGGTACCTCAGCGCATCAAACCCATGAATCACTTTGAGTTTCGTCGATTTTCAGCATCGTCAGCATCACTGCCGTACTTATCCAACTGTGAGTTTATCTAAACTCCAAAGTTTTTCATATCCATTCTATTTAATGCGAAAGCTAAGAGTTATAGCCTCAAATAAGGTCGCATTCCCTGGCTACAAAATTGGCATTCGAAAGAAGCCTTGAAGTTTAGGAAATTTTCATCAGGGTCTTTGCTGCAAATTGTGTCTCCATTGCATGCGAATTTCTTCGCTTCAATTTTCCTCATGCTTTAGATGAAACAGCATTATGCGAGCCTTCAATATCGTCAAAGAGTGGTAAGCGGAACTTTCAGATGCTCTTCTTAACATTCAAATTGATTCAAATGCATCCAAACTCCCATCGAGTCCCTGAACAAATCTACTTCCGTCATAAAACATGTTCTTGTGACATTCTTTAAATGAATGAAATTCGTTTCAGTCTCTCCGTCCTCATCATTACCCTCACTCCCATCAACATTAGCACTGCTGCCTTCCAAAGCGAAAACACTCCGTGAGTTTTACTGGTGACAACATTGTGGCATTCATGTTGTTTGGGAGGATAACTTAGTAATGAGTTTGGCACTGTAATTACATGCCCAGAGGTTTAAATTACGCGTTAATTAGGCTTTATAACACCTAAGGATTGCTCCCAATTTTCGTGGAAGTATAAAGAGGACGAGTTGGTTGAATTCATTCGATGTCATGATTGTTACAACTATGCAATGTCTTCAAATAAGTGCCAAATCGAGTTATTATGAATGCAGCAATCTTTTGGAAACCGCGAATTTCCCTTTCGAAATCCCGTTTTTCAAATCAGCCACCGTAACTTCTATTTTATTTTCCGTTTTAAGCCTTGAACACTTCTAGGAGCGCAATATGTAAGTGCAGTGTCGCATACTTCTACTTACTCTAAAATCGAAGGATTCCTTTCCAAGTTCCCTACGTGCTCACCAATCACCGGTCACTTCAACATGGCGCTCACAATGTTCTTTAGGCAGATGACAAACTAACATAAGGCGACATGGTTTTTCAAGTAACAAACTGGTAAAAAGCACAACGGTGAAATGAACTTCACCGTTCAGCTTGCATGGTGGGCTGTCAGTGACGCATGGACTCACTAAGGCGTTAATCTGTTTTAGATGAAGTGATCCCCACTGAGATCACCAAATCGCCCAAGAAACGAGGTATTCCCGGTTGCTGTTGCATAGCATAATTTCGCTATTACCAATAAGCTAACTCGGCTTCTGAGTCAATTATCGCAACCAATTGATGAGGCTACTCCTTACCTTAGATTTTACAAAACTGAGCATCTCAAAACACAGCTACAGTGTCAAGTTATTGTTAAAGCGTTAATGCTGCTTAATGTGAATGGTAATCTGTAATTCTTGCCTTTTTGAATTGGGCAAATACAGGGATTGGTCTGCCTTCTTCGGCTTTGTCTGCAGCTTCATCGTCGAACAGTAAGATTTGCCTAAGCAGGCTGAGGTTTCTGTTTAATTTACTTCTTGGTGTGTGATGGGGAGAAATCGTGTTTAAGAATTAAGGTGATGTCAAGGGCTCACTGTCTTCCCGGATAGCAGTCGACCACGTACACACAACTGAAACCATTTTGTCGATCAGCGGAACCTTTTGATTGTTTTCAAAAACTTCATCTCGCGGAGCGTAACCTTTTTTGACTAGAAAAATAGAGGCTTATTGAAGTGCATGTCAGACCAAAGGATAAAATTTGGGGTAATGATCTTTGCAAAGCATAGACTTGGTTACCATTGATAATATTTTGAATAGACTCGTTTAAATTGATGGAACCCTATGCTGAGGGGGCTTTTGCTGCTTTATGTGCAGCAGTATGAAGAGCCGAGCACTTAGCTAGAGGTAGAATTCCTCGCAAACATTTTGCATTCATAATTGTAAGAAGTACACTTTAACTGGACTGTCTACCGCTTATTTGAGCGCCTTTGCTTTTGTGATTCATGACCGGGTGTCTCCACAAAGGCAATTGCTTGACTATTCAAGTCTGCTCTGACCGAGACAGACTCCAGCTCTACCACATTGGCAACAAGTCAAGCAGACACCGTAAGCATTTCGAGCTGCGTTTCTGCCTCCACTGTCGTGCCACTCGAAGGCTCAGTACTGATGAGCAGAATTTGTGAAGGAACTTCCCTGAAACTTAAATCGGCTTTTATATACTTCGGATGCTGATCAAACCATTTCTGTTTCTCTTCATCTTATTATAACATTATTTCTCCTTTTCTTTACTTAGCTTCCCAGGGTTCTGACATCACAGTCTGTAAGTGTGCTTGGTGCTATGGATAGAATAAATTAATAAAACTTGAATTTCCATCTATCGGCAATCGAATGCGCCTTTTTGAACTAAAATCTTGAAAGCTGTGCTCTTTAGGGAAGCCTGACCTCTCCTTGATAGCCTGTTGCAAAACAGATGAGGCTTTTATTGACTCTGTTGGCAAACTTGTTGTTTTTGCACAAGATATTTCCATTTTATTATGATCAATTGCTCGGCTCATGCGTTACTAGCAGTAGACTCGTTCACCATTCATTTTAGATGAAGTGATACGCGTCGACCCCCGGAGGATAACTAGAAGCAGAGGTGCTTTACCTTTTAAGCAGATAGACTTGCCATGTTTTATTTATCCTTTGCCTTCAACTTCCAACGGTGAGTGGAAAATCAGAATGCTAGCCTCAAGGAAACATTTATTGTCTCATTCGTTTCTTTCAGTAAATTGGTTTTCTCAAAGGGCAAATTGATACAAGTAGGACCTCTTGGACATCTGAAGTACCACTTGATTGGTTTTTCGCTTGACTTTTCATTATTGCCTATTGAAAGTTGCAAGGCAAAACTGTGAGAGGCCTGGGTCATTTACCTCCTAATATCTCTTCATTCGCTGTTGACAAATGCTTCCAAGGGTGGGAGCTGGCTTTCGTTAATTTTTTTGCTTGAGCATGAAATCATGCAAATGCGTATTTTCAAATCAGGCTAAAGCTCATTCCGAGAACATGTTGAGCATGAAAGCACCGCAAACGCAAATTTTTCTATTAATGGACGGTGCGCCCTACACGTTCTACCGTAATTTTCCTAACAAAGTCATTGTGCGTGACTGAGCAGTAAGAGCCTGAAGCTGAGCGATATTGTGAGCAGGTCTTTCGTACACGAAATTTCATTCCTTCTTTCAAATAATTCACAGCCAAACTTTTGGATGACGCGGTGTCCTCTGATTGTGAAAAAAGTGTCTTGCAGGATGGTAAGTGATTTCTAGGGCGAATCGGAGTTTTGCCTGCACCCTCCATTGCGATATGTCTTGATTATTTTTAGCTGCTGTTATTCAACCTCGATCGACGTCGGCCTGTCCTTGTAAGTTGGAAGAGAACGTGGCAACGCCTGCCTGAAAGTACACTCAGATGCCAAAAGTGGTTCATTGAATTAATTCACGTAGTAATTCATTTGTCACTTTTGATTTCATCCGGAGTAAAATTAGAGCTAAAGGCAACTTAAGCGTCTTTCTATCTAGGCTCATCTCCGAAATTTCGAACAGCACGTAAGTTTTTGAGATAGAAGAGCAACTAATATCGTGCAAGACCACAAAGAAGCAGACTCCCATAGCGCGTTTTTAAATATCATTCCAAGTAGCGATGGCCTATGAAACTTAAAAAGGGATGTAAATGCTAAAAGTATTAGAGATAGTTTATGATTGATAGCACGTTCCTATAGAACGAGTGCGCTGTTGTCGATAGACTTTACCATTAGACATTTTCATGCTTCAGCTGAAGCTGAGCTTCAACGTTTCATCAAACTTGTTGGTTGACAGAATTAGAGTAAAGTTTGTTGCATCTTTTAGTTGCAAAGTTGAGCTGTTACTTTGCGTCAATAATTGAGAAATTCGGTCAGTTATTTGTGAATAATTTTGCCTTTTAATTACTCTGGATTCGAAAATGGGTGCCTACTGCGACAGTACTGCCTTCGTTGCAAACGTCATCGACATCATCACTGCCGTTTTCGCCATGCCGAGGTACGTCGTCTGATCCTGTCTGGCCATCACAGAACAACTTCCCTCCATATTCGGTCGAACTTAATGCCATAAGTAAATGATAAAAATTTATTGAGACCAAACTTGGGAAGGCATTATGGATCATTCACATTTGTCTAGCGGTGTGCAAACAAAATTTGCAATCTTTGTCGGTTTCCTACTCTTGTTTAGAAATGAAATTTCCGCTTAAAACCTAGCTATAATTAATTTTAATGATCTATTTGAAGTCGTAGTGACGATGACGTACCATTGGTTGTTGAAATACTAAACTTTTTACGTCATTTTATAGAGACGGCTGTGCTTTGCGGAGATTGTAAGTTATAAGAAATGTTTGAATGTTCGGCGTGCGACATTGTTTGCCATTTGAAGTCATTTT
Source organism: Taenia pisiformis (assembly GCA_023968675.1). Lineage (NCBI taxonomy): Eukaryota > Metazoa > Platyhelminthes > Cestoda > Cyclophyllidea > Taeniidae > Taenia > Taenia pisiformis. Next base: position 3,656,317 of record CM043736.1, read on the forward strand.
TTAGTGCTGAGACTTGTAGATTGAGCCGCTCAGACAGTGCCTTGCTCCATTTTCTAACTTACGATGTTTGTTTCAGCTGACTCCTCCTCTTGCGAAATAGTAAGCGACACTGGACTAGAAACGCCAAAATTTGGTTCACACACATCAGATAGCTACTGATGCATCTCTTTTAGGCGATAATGCTCCGCGCAGACATCCTTTATAATGAGCGGCGTCAGCGGATGTCTGTGTTTATTAGAAACCTTGAACATGTGGACGAAAAAGTGAAGCATGCGGTGGGTCTTGCATGTCCTAGCAATCCGCAATTCCCTTATTGTTAATTTGATACCCTAAAACTCCTTATGTACTTCAAACAATCAAAACATTCTGACGAAGTAACATATTGGTAACTTGGACTGCGTTTAGGGAAATCTAAAATGAGCAAAAAAGCAGGGAGTCCGTTAGATTTGTTCAAATGCAGACGACGTTCTTATAAATAAACAGGGATAGAATACCAAGATGTCTATTTTTGCTTTACCACAGGTCAGGTGTATGCTCTACACTGCTGATGGTCGCAGAATGGGAAAACAAACCAAGAGCAAGAGGGGTTTCAATCCGTATTTCAATGAAGAGTTCAAATTCAGGAATCTTGTGCGATGTGGGTTTTGACTTGGATAATCGTTCTTGCTTCAAATTGCTTGCCACTTCAGAGAAGGCCGTAAGCAAGCGGTCCGATGGAATCGAATTACTCAGCTGTCTGAAACATTCACAAACCATCCCCTGCCCCCAAAGTTCCCTCTAAATGAGCAAGTTTTCTTGAGGTGGTAAAGGATTTGATCAAGCACCTAAATATTGGTCTAAGAAGAATAAGAAAATTAGCGAGGTGAAACTGCCATGTGGTAGAGCGCTCTGTGGACACTGATCTCTGTTTGTGCGAATTCTCGCTAACCTTATCTTTGTCCCTGCACTCGTATCTAAAGCTTTATTGCACATAAAAACATTCACTCCCTCTAGTGGTGAAATTCGTCAAGCGTATCTTGAGAAATCTGCATAAAAACGGGGATTTCAAATCAATTAAACTATCAAAAGGTATCACACTGGGAAACCCAAAGCTCTTCTCCTTCATACTACTTTAGCTGACATTCGTGGAGGACACTTGGTGTTTTCTGTAGTGCAAAAACACAAGAAGAACGTTGTCGGCGTGGGAATAGTTCCAGGCTGCAGAATCAACCTTGACCGCGACGAAGCTCACAATATCCCCATCTGCTCGAAGGTACGCTTTAATTGAAAGACGCTTTATCCAAAACTATGTGCGTAATTTGAAACATTCTTGAGGCAATCAGGCTAATAGAAGGAAATGCAAAGTCTAGTTTACTTCACTTATAACAGCCGACATTTGGAATGAGCACTCAGAATCCTCGTCACTTAAACGAATGTTCTATTCGTGTAGATTCCGAATCAATTCGTGTACAATATGGAGGACATTACAAGGGAACCAGAGAGTCTCATTCGCATAATTTATCCCAAGTCAAGCGACCACATTGAGGTTTATCAATAGAACATGTAACGGCCTTTATTTTCCACAAATAAAGTCGTTCGCTCTGGTTTGAACTGATCTTAGCTATAAAAGGCGCTCCATACAACATATTTAAGGTATTTTTCCCCACTTAAGGAGGGAAAATAACGGAATCTGCTTTAGCTAATTCGCACAGCACATCTCCTCTCGTGAAAACAGTAAATAACCTAATCGTCTTTGTCGTCTTCGCAAGATGTCCATCGAAAAGGGATGCGAGGAAATTGGCATGTACAATGCACGATAACCAAAATAGAGTACAGCGATAACCACGATAACCAAATGAATGTAGATGCCGGGGGAAATGCACTTCGATCAAAGCACTATGCTCCGGTTTAGTCACGCCCAATGAAGTACCAATGAAATGCTAAACGGATTTTACAATGCATCAGCACCACGCACAGTGACCATCTTAAAGTTACTGCCACCTCAGACTCTCGATAAAAACTGGACTTTAACGGAATCATACTCCGTTTCTCCTTAAAGAAAAGTAAGCCAACAAACCACCACTAATTCAGCATGCGCCCAATTTGCTGAATTTTGCAAAGTTAACTCGCTGCGTCGGTGGAATGACTTCTAATTGCTTGGAAATTCATCTCAGGCATCCATGCCACCAAGCCTCCAAAGTACCTTTAACGGTGGGTTAGATTTTGCAACTGATGTTGCCAAAGGCCCAGAACCACCCCGCGCCTACCACTGCCATTAAGAAACGTCCAAGTTCAAACCCCAATGTCGAGGCCAGCCCGGTGAGAATGGTCTTGGCGCACAAGTGCAACCCTTGCATTGGTGATAGCTCACACATTGCGAAGGACATTAAGTGAAGCAGCCGAATACCATGCTTGACAGACACGAGAGGTATGAGGCCCTAGAGACGCGGCAAATGTAACCCTTGCCGGACACGGGACTAGAATCGGCCACTTCAACTGGCATTACATGTTTAAAGCCCAAAAACAAACTGCAACTCTTGGTCCATCTATCAGCATCAGCTGTCACGAAACTACTCATCTCCCCATCGACAATTGAGGACCTCCTTTCATTCACCCACGGACTGACCGGCACGTTCAGGCCCAACCCATTCCAAAAACGCCAGGATCAAACGGGCAAAAACAGCATTTGATTGCAATGTCTCATTTCCCCAAAGGAGAAAAATACTTCAGACAAATATTGGACAGAGATCAATCCTTTTGTGTAGCCATAGAGAGCAGGGGGCACACGCGCTGGAGGAGACTGCGAGCACGAGCGAGCAGAGTTACAACGCAAACTGACTCGGACCGAGGGAGAGAAGTGGATAGAGAACAAAATGTGCCAATTTGTGAGGAACGATCATGAACTAAGGGAATACATGGAGAGTGCACGGCAATGTCTGGCAAATCTAAATGAAATTTGCACCAGTGAGTGTCGGTAGGACTGTAAAATGTGGGTGTCTGCGAAGAGGGAGTGTGTGAGTGAGTGAGAGCGCATTTGCGCGCATGCGGTAGTAACACGGTGGAAATAACAATGTAGGAACATGTTTTCGATAACAAAAACAACAGCATCAGATGGACACGAGGAAATTTGAGAATGAATAGAGAAGAAAGTGACAAAACCACAGAGATAGGAAATGTGGGGCTACGAGTCAAGGAGGACCTTTCGCCAAATGCAGTTGGAGGTAAGGGCAGAGAGCAAGCTGTTTGAATTTGGTGTCGAGGAAGACCGGAGATGGGCGAGGTCATTATTTATCTCAGACGAGAGTGAAGAATAACATATTTATGGGCGGCAAATTCGAGGGAGGTAGGAGAAGGTAAGGATACAGATGGGGACCAATGACCGCGAAAGTGTCTTCGAAAACAGCCTGCTTCTAACGTTCTTCTCTCATTCGCCTATTAGAATTAGGTAAACATTGAGGTGTGGCATTATTTAGAGTACTGGAGATAGCGAGAAATGAGACTGGGAAAGTGAACGCCATTCTATCCCTTTTATCGACCGCCCATATTGTCGCAACCGCTCACGTGGGAGAAGGCGTCTACGCGGTCGTCGTAATTCGCCTCTCCACTGGGGCCTGTGAATCCGTCGTCCTCACCAACACCACCTCCAGGCGACAGCTCATCCAAGGCCTCGATTAAACGCAGACCATCAATAAAAGATAGATGCAACTCTGTTTGAAGAGAACGAGCGAAGTATTCCGGCGCCCAGAAGCGCATCGCAGCAAGTTGAGATAGTAGGAGACCATCAAATGCTCCAGTTACTTGTAAAATTTGCCCGAGGCCGCGAAACTTAAGCCACTGCGAAACCGTGTTCGTAGACCAAGAGCGCACCTCAGTGCGAACTGCTGACTTACGAATGCGCATTATGGCATCGGGCGAGGGCGCCCCGGAAACTGGTCCATAGAAAGGTCCTTTGGGTTGCGCAGTGCCTTTCGGCAGACTGCCATCACGTCCGAGACTTGTCGTACAGCTGACGTACTCGTTGCTTATCTTCCTCAAAGAGCCAGGAATAAGTCCATCCACATGATTGGTCTGTGAAGGAGCACCAGCAGATATAGCACTCAGAGAACCTTTCCTATCGTTAGCCATAATTGAGCCTAGGGCCTGCTTCACCTCCGCATACAAATTTTGGGCCTGAAGGGTGAAATTCTCAAATCCAACATCCAGATCCCTCCGACCGCTGAGATCAAGAACAACCTGTCCGGCAAGAAGATCACCGAGCCAGCCAGAAGGCTTGTACTTGGGCTGCAGGTAGACGGGAAGGATGTACCTGGAAGGTTGTTTGAGTGATGAATCACCCCCCGATATATTGTTGGGGCTGGTGAGACCGGGACGAACACATTCAATTTCGTAGCGACAACCAGGAGACAGTCGATAGGCCTCGGAAGCGCAGACCACAACAACGCTGGCGGACTCTATCATCTTCCGCCAATGCGAAAATGAGGTAGAGGCTGAGTAAATACCTGACATACCGACGGCGGATGAGTCCGATAGGGTATTGTCTGAATCCGGTGCCTCCAGCATGCTCACAGGCAGACCAGCAGCTTGTAGGCGTTCGGCAATCTTCACTGCGGCCATCCGATTTACTGGTGCGAAGGACACCATAAAGACACCTTGACCTGGCGAAATAGAGGCTGGTACGGGAATAGTGAGACGTGCTGACACAGACTCGAGTGCTTTAGCCACGTGGCTCGGCAAAGACGAGATTTTGCCCTCCTTGATGAGGACAGAGAGCCAGTTCCCGACCAGAGAGTTAAATTCAGACGAGGGATTGGGCGCGCGTGGGTCGAGCGAAAGATTCCAGAGCAGGCGAGCAGCCTCCTCAGCCTCGCGAATCACCATTAGAGAAGGAGTGGACTGAGTGGCTGCTTCGATTGCCTCCTTGGCCAATTGTGTAATGGTAATGCGCTCACCAGCCTGGTTTACTGAAACCGAGAGGATGTCCGGCTTTATGCTATCATTAACAGCCAAAGTGGCAATGGCTGACATTAATTCCGACACCTGGAAGCCGTGGCAACGCCTTTTTTCTGATGCTTTTGCTGTTACCACATGGTCGACGAGACCTTGCAACACACTGCTGTTGTTCGGTGGAGCACCATTGATAAACTGCGTCATGAGATTTGTATCATTGTCGTTCACAATATAGGCCAGACAAAGGTCTGAGATGCATCGGAGAAACTCATCCTCGCGCAAGAACTTGTTTGTCAAAGCGCTCTTGACTGAGTCTGTGGAGAAGCAGTGTACATTACCAGGGACTCGTGCAATGTTGTGAATGATAGATAGGCTAGCCTTCACCAGGTAGTAGACGTTTTTGCTAGGCAAATTGTCTAGGTAGGGCTGGTGGCCAATATTAAGGTTCAACAAGTTGGGAAGACCCGCATTGGCAAGAGCAGTGGCGAAATCTGGCCATATTTCGGAGAAATTCCAAGTTGTGTTGTAGAAATAGAAAGAGGAAAACCAGATATTGTCGTTTTTAAAAACACCCATATTGTTAAGTTTCTTCATCATCTTCGACGCAAAGGCTGGATACTCGAGGCTAGTAAGGTATTCGGCCAACTCGACGCGGTACTGATGGCAGTCAAAGTAGAGACGACTGAGCTGTTTTCCGGTCTCGTACATAGAGCGTAAATCGGTCATATCTTCGAGGCTATGGAAGACCTGCATCACGGCGTCAACAAAGCCGCGCGCCTCCTCGAGAGTGAAACCCTTCCGGCATTGTGGAATCTCCGGAACACGTTTTGATATGGGCTCGGGATGGTCCATGTCCGTCGAAGTGATTGGTGCGAAAATAAATTCCAACGATTAAGTGCGGGTCAATTTAAGAATTGGTGGTCGTTCGTCGATGGAGAGATTAAGCAAGCTTGATTACTGCCACTGTTTATCTGAAGGAAAGAGAAGCTAACTGTACGTTTGCCGTTAGCCCGTAAAATCTGAAATGACAATTTCCAATACATTTATCAAACGTATGTAAAACGCTGAAAAGCCAATAACTGCTTGAAACACCTATTCCCGATATGAATCAAACACCGCGTAGGCGAGTTATTTGGTCTTTCCCCAATGTGGCTATTGGTTATCAGCGTGTCCGAAATTCAATAATTGCCGAATCATACCAAGCAAATAGTAATAAGTAGAATCAGCGACCCATTTTGATGAGCAAAATGTCCTCCATTCCTCAAAACACCAAATAACAACAAAGTTGGACCAGAGTTGTGGTGCTACACATGACGTTAAAGCATAAATTATGTCCTCCAACTGAATGAAAATGGAAAAAAAAACAACATGATACTCATGCGCACTCAACAAACTTGATAACAAACAACTATTTTCATGAAGGACTTTATTTGAGCAAGCTTCCTGAGGTACATATAGAGACGCCGTTTGGGAAAAGAATTCTCGGTGAAGGCATCACTTTTGGTGCGCACGGGGAAATGCGAGGGCTGATTGACGTGTAGCGGCAATAATGTGGGTATAGATTTCAGCGCTCCAAGAACAAAAGGCAGTCGACAGGCTTACGTCTCTGTTTCCAAGACAATTTCATCAATTCCTGGTGAATAAAGTTGAACAAAAAGTGACGGCAATGGACTACCACTTCCTCACCTGATTCAAATTTTTAAGCAAAGGCGATGGTCGATGAAAATCAAACAAACTATTGATTTATTTAGAGATTTTATAAAAGTTGAATCAAAGCGCGCAACTTTGCTATCGCCAGGCACTGCTAATCACCCTTGACCTGGGGTTACTTTTGAGGAACTTTGATGAAGGTGGCATTTCATCACACCCTCTGGTCAAGTGCATAAATGTGTTGATAAAAAACAATCTCGTCCAAAAGATTGCAGAATGGTGTAAAACAAAGGTGCATAAAACAAAAATTATCATGAAAGTAATAACGGACCTATGTACTAATTCATTTGAATGCCGCGATCCACTAATTTCGTGCGTACGTAATAAAATGGCAACAGTTTAGGTTAAGAGAAAAACTTTGTACTAAGTTAATGGTAGCTGCACAGCTGAGCGGCGTATTTGTATGGGAACCAATAGCACGGCTAAAGTGTTGCTGTAAGTTACAAACGATTCAGTGTGTTATAGCGTGATTGCCTTCGAAATTGCCTAGCAGGTGCTTACGAAACAATGCTTGCCACCTCATATTCCAAAAATACACAAGTTAAAGGCATATCCCAACTTAATGTATTAAAGAACATTTTATAGGGTAAAATTGTTAAATCTGTGCATATTATGACAACCAAGCAAACCTGCAAACTTGGCTTTACTAGAGACCAGCAAGTCAGCCTGTAGTGGTGTCATACGCAAGTAAAATTCATCAGTATTTTTCTAAACAAATAAAGGAAATGAGTGATGAGCAGAGGAAAAAAACAACAATGAACACACTTCTGAACATCCTTACCATATGCTGGCGGTTAGGAAGCACAAAGGGGCTACATTTTAATTTAGGTGATTCGGTGTTTCGACTCAGGAGGGAGGGAGAACATAATGACATGCTTAAAAGCTGCAACACTATCCATGTTAGCAGTGATATGAGTAAAGAAGGCCAGCCTTTGGCCACGAGTAAAAACCAACTCTTTCCCATCAGTGCATCATCCATTCGCTTGCTCATTTGACCAGAATCTTCGAAAGCAAATACTTCTCAAGGTCATTCGAAAGTACGTGGTGTAGTTGGGAGAGGAAGGGGGCGCCAAGAAATTGTAAGTTTGAGGCACTACTGTTGCTAAGAGGAAAGGAAACCTACAAAGAATTCCTCGTAGAGAGCTTGCCCCATTACTTGAGAGACGATTCCCCTGATCGGTATGTACTTTTCGCAGAGCATCTGGGGCACGATGGCGAAAAACATCAGAATGAACGACGTTGTCGAATTGAAAATTGTACAATAACGATCTCTCATTTAATGAGGGAGCCCAGTTAAAAGAAAAAGCACAATTCATACTAAGACAAAGTGGTTTACCGATGGCATTACCTTGACGGCTAAGCTGGCATGGCGTTGACTATCAGGATACTCCAAATTTCCCATTGCGTAGAGCAGCCCCGAAAGTGCCCCGAACTAAAGCGATAACAAAGGCAGGGCAATGACGTATAGCAAAAGATGCTGTGTTGAATAGGAAATGCTTCAGCAAGGAGAGGGCATTTTGTTAAAAACATCGCGATAACCTTATCAAAATGAGGTATTCAGCTTCCCAACTATTCAACAGCTATAGGAACCGGAAATTCAACAGGAAATAATCAACGAAAGCTGGTTAGTCAGATTTAATTGCAAATTAAGTAAAATTATGGAATACGTCCAAATTTAAATGCATTTCTAATAAGGAGTGAACTTTGAACGAAAATGTAAAATCGAACGGTCAACTACAATAGCATTATTTGTTAAAGAATGTGTGTGTGAAAAAAAAACTAAATCATCGTCCAAGAATTAGCAACGATCATTTCAGAAAAACCGCTAGCTCAAAGAGCAAAAAATAATTAATGGGCAGCGCATCGTAACGGAAGTGCGTACACGAAAATGTACGACATTATCGCAAAAGCAAAAATAAATTATTTAGAAACTTGAACACTGGCTATCAACTCAACGCGCTCGAGGTAAAGCAGAAAAAACAGACGGAGATGAGAGCGCACTGCTTGATTTGGGAAAACAGTCAATCAAATTCTAAATTAATGGTGAAAACTTATTACCAGCTAAGCAAAAAGCATGCTTGACTTTGGAATGAATCATACGATTCTGTGGCGATTTCTTTCGGGTAATAATTACGATACTCACTGATATTAACCTCCTGGTTAAGTCGAAGCTATCTTCTATGAGAACACTAAAATCAAAAGCGTTTAAGAACATGAATGCATCAAGAGATGTTGCCGAAACAAAAAAGGAAACCTATACTTATTGGCTTTATAGGCTAAACTAAAAGTCGGAGGAAATAGTTCCGATTTATGATAGAGTAATCAGTTTGCAATGGATCACCAGTTGAAGATGTTCAAAATTAGCTGCATCACTAACTACTGAAACGTATGCATGAGAGCCAATACAGGTTGATATACTGTCCAAAAGGAAAACACAAACTAACCCAATGCACTTTGCAGCGGAGGCTTGTTGAACGAAGGCCGGAGTGGGCAGGAGAATAGTTTGATCATCATCAAAATCTTTAGTCTTTCCAAGTTTCTGATCAACAAGAGCCTTGCCAGAAGCGCTACCATCTTCCTTACCCCGTCGTGGGCTTCGGCTGCGCCTGTGCAGACTACTACTGTACGAGTTGGTCGTATATGAGACGCGACCGCTGGCTCTGTCGTTGTACCGACGACGCATCGTTCTGGTGGGTCTTGCTATCATCAGTCTGCTGTCCTCTGTGGTACCAACCTCATCTTCTTCAACACCATCATTGCTTGTGGATGATTTTGCTTGAAAAGAGATAAACCGTGTGATACATTTGCATGTATGCTCTGCTCCCAAAGCATGTCCACAAGTCTAGCACAACAGAAAAGCAAATCCACCAGTTCAAAACCAGTGGCTGCTGATGCAACTTGACTTTTGCAAGCTAAAAGTAACGCAAAACAGGTAAGATAGCAATGGGACGCCGTGTGAGACAGTGAGGAACGCATGAGTCCTCTTCGCCAAAGTGTACGGTCGAATTCCGTTGACAAAAAAGCTACATGATTCCCAAAATAAGGAAATTAGTAGCGTAGTCAAAATAGTTTCCCATGTAGTATTCCACAATAAAAATCAGCCAAAATCACTTGAACAAAAAATCCGTGGTTCTATAAATCCCACAACGCCAAAGCTCAAGAACTATTTAGGTAATGGGACTGTGAAGGGAGCAAGTAGAAGCGAAAAATGAATCCAAACGAGATGGATGAAAGTAATCCCAATGTTAGCCCCCTTCCTCAAATAACTGAGTTTTGTGTGTGTAACTCAATTACGATTAAGCTCAGAAATAGTTGGGACGCAATTTTGTTTCTAAAATCACATTCGAATGGTTATTTTAAACGACTGAGTGGCAGCGGCATTGGGTGAAATGCAGGACGTGATTAATAACCTAAATGTGGTAAAACTGTACATTGTGCGAAAATAACGGACCACAACGATGCATTTAAAAATTCAAAGAAATTGATGGGATTTCGGAATGAGCGAACCACTACAACAAAAGCAACTTCATGTCTGCAGGAGCATGGTAAACAGTGCAACAACACGTCATACGCTGATTCGATGCCAAAGAAATTGCATGTACTTTTGTAGGTGAACTTTTGTTCATCGTCCGCCTAAGCCATTCCGCGTAATTTAGAATTCCCAGTTAGAAATACAAGTGCGAATACAAAAGTGTAGGAAATGAAATATTACAAGAGGAAACTAAATTGTATTTGCGGGAAAAAGACTCTTGAGTTATGCAGCAAAATTGTCTTTAAATGTGAAATTACCTGACATAAAACTGCCGTTTCCGACAGTCAACATTCTCCTAAACTAAGGCCTATCAGTCATAACTTGAGCCGGTTTCTCATTCATAGTTAAGAGGAAACGAATTTAATTAAGGAAAACAAAAGAGATTTGGGCCCCTACCACATACAAGTATGCAAATAAATGCATAATTACGCATGAGGCATGATGAAATGGGATAAATGGTAATTAGGCAAACGTCGAAAGGCCAACATCAACCCCGATTCAGAAATTCGCCTCTTGGGATATGCAAGAGAACGTCTACAACCACGTGAGTTAAAAGTCAAACCCCAAAGTCATCAGTGGTGGAATAAGTTATACGCATGCCACCGCCATTCTTAGGTTTTATATCTATAGGCCATAGATGAGTAAAGCGACATTTAAAACCGAAAATTTTCAGGTGCGGTACAAACACATCAATTATGTCTCATGAGAACTGCGCTAAACCTACAGGCTCAGTGAATTGGTGATAATTAAATGACAAAAAAACCGATTTTCAAACCGGAACGTAAGCAAATATCAGGCGCTATCGGTTCGCGCACTTGGTGCACTGTTGAAAATGAAGAGAGAATCCTTAAATGGCACGATAAATAATTGAATAGAGAACGTGAAATAGCAGATAATGCGATTTCAGGGACAATCGAGCAGTGTCCTGGTAACTGGAAAAACTACCATGCATAATGTGGAAACAAAGAAGGCAAATAAAATGATCCAAGGGCGCTAGCATTCAAAGGGCCTTTACTAAATGGAATTATACTGATGATGAGTGATAAGAGAACAGTAAAACCGATTCACTATTTCAATTAGCATTTAAGTAGCTAGCCTGAGATGGAGACATGTCATGGCAAGTAGCAGCCATTGAGGGATAATCAGTGACCTGAAAAAAGGGACCAAGCATCAGAGGAGAGATACTTTGCTTCCAGCTGTTCCTACCTTCATTATTAGTTCGACGCAAGTGGCCACTTGCGTGATTACGTTCCAATGTGTCCACGTGTAATCAGCTCTAGGTCTTCCCAAAGCACACAAAAGTGCAAAGCAAAAATAAGCTTTGTAGATCCTAAAAACTTGCCCACTAATTACGGACGAAATGGACCAAACTGAAAATTTAATATTGTAGAAGGGCGCTGTGACAATTTGCCTTCGAGCAGACAGAATTGTACGAAAGACTTGACTTATCGCAGCAAAACATTATTCGATCCAATTTTGTGTTAAGCGAACTTTCACAAGTAATGCAGTACAGTAGGGTTACTTTTGGTAAGAATTGCACCAATGGTGGACGGTCATTAATCGCATACCCTTATTCTATGCTAATTAGTCCTAATAAAATCTTGTATTTTCAGAAAATTAAGAAGATAACAATGATCAATTGATTGTGAATCGCAGTTGAAGTAAAGTCAAACCACCGCCATTAAAACCAGAACTACTGTCAGCGAGAACACCATGCAAAAGTGCGAAGACTCAGATGAGCACCAAGTTGAGGAAACCATGGCCATTTCAATCGTCGCAGGTGATAGTGATGTTTTAGTCTGACTTGAGTGGATTCCAGAAATACTTGCTAGCCTACGAAAGTATTGTGGCGCGAAAGTTACTGATTTCAGTTAGGAACAGCGATAAACAAGCTTGTGTAATGAATAGATGCGTGAAGAGATGAATTAAAAAAATAAGCTATTATCTTGAAATGATGCTCACAACGCAACTGAGAAATGCAACGCACAAGGATATTTGAACGAAACACTGGAGATGTATGGTAAGGACAAAAATCGCCGCACAAATGCATAACACTCATTAATTTCGCAGTTTTTATGTTATGCAAAAGCTAATGTGGGAGATCGAGCAGAAAAACGGTGACAGGGCTCAATTTGTAGAAAAACCGACCCACAGAAAACTAAAAATAACGGATCCTGACTTATAATTAACGCATTGAAATCTTCGAAAGGCCTTTTCCTCAATCGACCATGGCAATTGTAAATCTTTTTGTCGCATGGCTTGCATGCTAATCGTCTAATGAAGGTTAGTCTACGGTGGCTAAGCAATTTGACATTCAATATCATTATTAATAAAAGGATTTTCCTAAAAAATCAAATTGAAAGGAATAGAAAATCCTAAGAAGGCCGGTTTAAAGCTAAAGACATAACCGGAAGTCAACTTAAAGCATTAGGAAAAGTTAAACATGAATACGTAGGCAATGAGCATGGAGTGATGTGATTCCACAGAACAAAATTCCCCTCAAATAGCATTGGAAAGCGACGATTAGCGACGCACGCACAGCAGGTTCACATAAACAGATAGTCCTTTCGGATCAGAAAACAAAACACATATTAAATTACTCACATATTAGGCTTACAACAAACAAAAATTAAGAAAACAAGATGCGCTGTTGTTGGCAAGCAAAATGGGCCAAAGGGACAAAAGATAGCTAGAATCAGTCGGGCGTGATATGACGGCGGTGTCGATGGAGAAAGGGCTGCAACCTACGGAGTGCTAAATCTTGCATGCGATAGCAGCCTCACATGCTGTGACGTGGGATAAGCTCTTTACCAAACCGGAAGGCGGTTCGCCGAATTCACGGCAATTTCCCCTGCACCTGGATTCATTTAGCTCCTTGCACTGAAGTTATTCCAGTGATTTGGGCCAAGGGTCGGGAAAAAATGCATCCCAGTAGGCGAAAATCGGGCTAATTTTTGGATAATAATCCTTTAAACGGGTCATTATTCGGCATTATTGCAGTTGATATTGAATGAAAAACATTGTAGGTATGACACTGCATAAAGGGCTAATTTGGATTAATGTTTGGTAAAAAAACGAGTTGAAATTATGGCATTCACTAAGACTAACTCTTAGTGGAGGTAGATTGAGAGGGTTCTTTGACCACGTAAGAGCGAAATCGCCAGGATTATTACAGAAGGGAGCACTGAAAACTCATTATACTCATTTTGGATAGCTCAGGCAAGATAAAATTCTGACTTTCTAGTAATACATTTTCTGCAGGTAGAAGTCAAAATGTATCCGAAAAAGTGCTTCCTCAAAGAGGTAGGAAACACACGCTACAGACATTCCCCTGAATAAACTTTTGTCCATCCGAAAATTAGTTTTAACTGAGCCAAACAGGCAAAAAATGAATAAAAGATCACATCAAATAATCTTGCTAAACTGCGAAAATCGGGGGAATTAAGTGACCTGATCGAGCTATTAGCTACTATAAGAAGAGGGGAAATGGACGCTGTCAAAACGGGGCGGTCCGTTTTGGGTAAATATGCGATCGAACATATCAAAAAAGGCAAGCAAAATGACTCCCAGACAAAACCAACTAAACAATCATGTGGCGGTTGGAAAAAGGGATCGATGATTGGTAAAGTGTGGCATTGCATGGTTCGTCGAAATAGTTAGGTGACGCGCATACGTCTATGAAGTAGAGCGAAAGTTCACCCTTGGGCACTTTAACTGAAGGGAGAACAAGCGACGCTCTTAATTGATTAATTGGAACAACAGCGATGGCAGGCAAGCATAAGAGAAACATGCCATACCGGTGTTATGTCAAACTGAATCATTTGAAACGTTCAGAAGCATATATCAAGTACTTCGCCACTGCGGAATCAAGACGGCATTCTTAATACTACAACAGCATCAGAAAACTTGAGATAAAAAAATGCGCAAATAATATCCTTTGCAATTTGCGCTATCTATCTGACAATGCCTGTTTGGCATATTTAGTGACGGAATTGTAATCAATCACTGTTAACTCTCACATGAGGCAGGAGTGTAAATTAGCTTTAGAACTGAAATGCCATTGAACGGTTGCGTGCTCACAATCAATCTTGAAGTCGATACAAAATCTTTTAACAAGGCACCCACAAACAGCTTAAAATGATAGATGTGGGTAGATATAGCCTATTCAATGGGGAGTCCTCAAGACCGTCGATATATTTCAAGCTGTCTCAATAGGGCCAACGATTTAGAAATTGGGTGTATTTTTCGACAAGACAATTTTTTGAGCTATGAAGCGGATATGCGCTTCAAAAAACACAAAAATAGCTTACCCCCGTCATCAGCATTCCCGTTGACAGTTTCAGAAAAATCATTGTCATCCTCATCACTGCTATCAGAGATGGATTTTGTTGCCTCGTTGAATAGTTTACCCAACTCAATTTCCCGTTGGGGATGAAGAAGGCACACAAGAGCTTTGAGAATGTCATCGGCGATGTCACATTCCATAAGTGTACGAACAAGCTCCAGAGCTAGAAACGGGGAATGTGACGAAACAGTGAGATTGTTAACGGAAAATGCATTACGAGGACTTGAACACAGAGAGAGCAAGGTAGTGATGGTGTAAATGTTTTCGACGAACTCGACTCCACTTGCCCTTCAAACATACACAAACACAGAAAGCCGCAACCACTCATCATTTACACGGCAAATTTGTCTACTTGTGTCAAATTTAAATGACATAAAAAAGGCGAGACATCTAGAAGGTAACTGAAATCAAGTAGCGTCTGGAGGTGGAGAGAAAACATGCACGGATCTGGTAACTGGATCAAGTACGGAACCTCCTAAATGACTAGTGGTGACTTCTGGCTCATACCGGAAATCCCGCAGAAAATGAAATTTGTAAATGACTGATTAAAGAGGAGGAAGGATAAAGCGATATTAAAGTGTGGCAGTTAAAATTGTATTGCTATGCGATTGCCGCTAACCGGCTTAATAATGTCGAGAGGTGTTAGCTAAATATGAGCAGAGGACTTCCTCGACTCAATTGCTGGATGATTTTGGAAGCCAGGAAGCCAGGAAACCGTTCGCTAATGCTAACTCTCACTTAGAAAGCTACCGATTCAGTCAATAAAAAAGGACCCAAATGTGTGCCGATAAATAATAACGATACGCGTTAAGTACCCATGGGGACATTTTACATGAAGAAAATCATCACCACAAGAGCGATGAAAATAAAGCTTTGTCGAGTCCTGCGAAACAAAGGCCAGAAAGCCGACGCGTAGATGGAGTAGTAAATCATGGCAAACTCCATAGCCATGGCTACTAAAACCACTTTTACGAGCGCAAGTTTGTCGAAACATTGCCAACATACCTTAGGACTCAACCAAGACTACGGCCTATTTATTAATTTCTACGATAAACTAACTCTGCTGATTGAACATTTCAGCATTTTTTAAACCCTAAAAACTAGCATCTCCTACAATTATTAATTGATGTGATGGGAAATGGTTTATGCATCATCCCGACGCGGAATGCCACAAGAGGGACAACAATACCTTTATTCATACCAGCCACTAGCCAAATGGGGAAGTTAAGCGGACTAGTAGCAAATTACAATGAAAATTTCTTAAAACAGTTAAGTAGAGTCCAGGTGTAGAATGGGCGATTCAAGCATTTGAACATATAGACTACTCATCTTTGAAATAAAACGACTGCATCGAACCCACCTGAGAAGCAGCGCGTATGAAAGCATATTCACAGGAGATTTTCCCTTTTTGATACTGACAATAATGAGTAAGGTGCATGGCGCTAGAAAATCATTCGAATGTTAAAAACCCGCGGCTCACCTTTTCAAAAATCATTGTGTCTACTGTGATGGAAAGAGCTGTGCAACTAATATACGACTTGTGCATACACTTCATCGGTTTTCAGATGTCAGTAAAACCAAATACTGTGTCAATCTAACCACAACGAATGTCGCTAATAATCCTTGTGTGATATTGGTGGATAAGCTATATTGATCTCATCTGGCCAAGCGGGAGCGGAAATATGACTCCCTAATTAGACGATAAAATATCACAAAAACGGCTATTTATTTACACCGATGAAAGATGCTTGCATAGTTACATATGCATATATGTGTGCATGGAAGCAAGCAGGTCACCTTGAAATCGAAAGGATGCAGTTTATTAAACCAATTTAAAAATAACAAACTGGTGATTTGGATTATCTGGGGGAAAATGGCCATCAATTTGCAATTACCCATCAGCTTTGTAAAGCTTCAAAGCTACCCACTTAAGCATCACCACAGACTACGATCAAATGAAACGGGCTTCGCTGTTCTTACTTTACTACAAAAGTAGAGCACGACTTTTGTCCAGTCATTTCCATTTGAAAGTGATTAATAAGAGTAGCATTGCAGAAAGGCCCATCAGCTGGTAGCAGTGAAGCAACGTTCGGCACAAACATAAGAGCAGCTTTATCCAGATAGCAGCAAGTAATTAACAACGAAAATAAGGATGAGTTTCAAACGACAACGGAACTGCTCCATACGACTTGCGATTATCATTTCAGAAGCCTACCAGCGGCTTGCACAGAGAAATGCAGAGACTCCATAACGCAATTGACACGGTCAATGAGCGCCCTGTTAGCCACGGGATTCCCGATCTGAAAGGGAATGGACGGCTAGGATGAGGCAGAGTAATGGATTGGGGATCAAAACGACTTCCCCCCTCCACCACCTGTTTCCAAAGCCACCTCGTGCTTCGACCAGCTCGGCTTTGGTTCGGGCAAGAAAATGCCCCACCAATGTGCGTAGCAAAAAGTAAACATCAAATAAAACCAGACGTCAAACATTGGTTTGGTGTGCGTTGAAAGCGTAAATGTTGGCAGCTTGTAAAACGAGACAATATAACACCTAATTCTCAAAAAACTAACGGAAATGTGGGACAGAGAAGTCATGAGTACGCCAATTGCGACAAAATGATACAATTTCAAATTCAGGCTATTTCAAAGGTATGTTATCCAGCCGGTACCATTTACTTAGTTACTTTATCCAACTAGGCCAAAGCAGGCAAAAGTAGGGAAGGCTGAAGATTTTACAGGAAATTAACTCAGAATACTCAAGGACTTAGTATGCCTATCAACTACCCTCGACGATTAAAATATCTCACCATTCACATAGTGGATGAGTTGTGTCTACAATGAACTGCTGCGCAACTGAAAAAGGGCAAACGGCGCGAAGAAGCTTGCGGTTATCAACGAAAAGGGAGGGTGAAGGGAGCACATTTCTGCAAATGTTCATCTTGAGAAGGAAAGCTAATAGATTTGCTAGGAATGATTTGCAAGCATCAACAAACACTTAAGATAATATCGATATGAGGGTGTACCTATTGAGGACTTCAGAGAGGGTTGAAAAGGGAATCGATCTACGCCCACATTCAGAAATGCATGAAAAAAATAACATCCAAAGTTAGTAGGCAGCATTGTATGCACACGAGTGCGCATTAATAACACGAGTTTCGAATTGGTGTCAAAAGCTACGCGTCAAACAAAGAACCTTGTGCCCAAATCGCAGGGACACGGCAAACTAAACTCCACTAACCAAAACCAGGCTGATTAAACAAAATTCCCAAGAAAGTGGAGAAAGGATGCCACTGAAATGCTTCTGAACCGGATATCCCAGTCCACATGGAGACATATACATGCAACAGGAGGACCAGCGATTGACAAAAGTGTAAGGCGAAAAGATAGCCATGCTGGACACCGCCGCCCTCGACCCACACTCCCTCAATGGGCCTGGGAATGTAAGCTAAACGCATGGCGGCACCGCCACCAATGAGCGCGGATGGAGGGCAGCTTGAAGGCAGTCGTACGCACAAGGGTGTATGCATGCAAAGAGCGGGAGCAAGAGACACAGACGGCATTTGCTAGAATCGCAGCCCTGTGTGTTGGAAACAGAAGCGTGACATTCGGTCGAACTCGACCTTTAACAAGGGAAATTAGATGAATTCGTGCCAAGGGAAGCATATACTTCCCAAATTTGTTTGAATAATCATTTCCAGCTACTCAGCGATTGGAGGAGTCACTTTGCGTTACAATGGGAGTGCCAGATACTGGTAATGCAATCAAATGGTGCAAAGGTGGAGAATTCCAACGTCAAGTCAAGCTAACCAAATGGGCACAATTAGTTTGCACCTCCGTGCTTATACATAAAGAACAAGGCGCAACATAAGTATCGCAAAAGGAAACCACTGCGAGGAGATACTAATGCATAGCCGTTTAAGGTTGGTTTACCTCATTCTTTGTTTTTTTTGAGCGGTGGGACAGTAAATCAAAAGTCATTCGCTTAAACAGAATCATGAAAATTCAGAGAAAGGAGGCATGTGAAGCATACCGCGCATGAAATGTGCCGATTGAGAATAAAAAGCGAGTTCCATGTTAATCACCAAAAATACCGCGTCGGAAGTGACAATTCGAGCGGTTTAGAGGACAAGTCAACCTAATTAGAAGAAACTTTCTCCGGAGTAAGATAATACCAGTTCTGAGACTTAAACAGCGATAAAGCTACAATAAAGTAGAACGTCTGGAGGTAAAGCGAAGCCATAATCATCCTAACGCCGTAAAAAGACGGGAACTTTGCAAATACTTCTATCAGCACGTTTTGATCTCCCTCTCATTGATGCCCAACTTTACGTTTGCAGAATCTCGGGAGTGTATTTGTCGGAAAAACATCCAACGATGCAACGCGCACAAGGCAGCCGAGAAAAAGAAACACGACTAAATGTAAGTCGTCCTCGACGTTCCTGTTTGATGCATTCTATTCCTTCAGAAGACCGCCTTCTGGATTGAAGGGAGACACTTGAAAAACGTAGTGTTAGTGGATTGAAAATTGTAGCAGTTAGCACGCATTATGCACCCAACAAAAAAGAAAATAACTAGCAAAGGAACAAACCGATGCAAGTCATATTAATCGCAATATCGCTATGACCACCGGCTTGTTGAAAAAGTGCCGACATACCGTTAAGGCACGGAAGTCTATCATAGGTCAGAAACAAAATGGAGAGCGTAAAAAATTTTTCTTGTTACATTACACCAAAAAAATCTGAATAAATGATTTTTCGTCCAGATAATGCATCTGCTTAGACTGTTCGGGTGACGGTTTGAGGATAAATCAAGTGCCAACGGATGTAGTGAGCAAAGCTACAAGCGTCAACTCATCAGCCCGCATAGACGTAACGCTGCTACTACGTATTCAGACGTTTGGGCTGGAATAGTGGGACGCACAGTCCATAATTGCATGCATCAGGTAACAATTTGAAGATAACATCTTTATTAACAAGTTCATTTTTGCACGCAATCCAGACATAAAACATGACACCAACGCATACAGAGCAATCACAGGTAAGTAGTTTTCCAAAAAGTGGCAAGCAATGAGAACACAAGATTGATACAGAACAGGGATAGGCAGAGAATTTAAAATAATACGCAGACGAAATTAAACGATCACAGAGAATTGCTTTAAATAGCTTTTTCAATATTTGTACCGCATAAATACCAGCACCTCGAAGGGACGTTAGTGTATTTGCTAGAAAATTTGGGCTTATCTGAAACCCACAACCAAACTTATCGGTAAAGTCAAGAATAACTGCTTCGAAATCAAACAGAAACGGCCAAGTTGGACCGAATTCAAGATCAATCACACTGAATCAACCTATGGTTTGGACGCTGTGGCATGCAAAGCATAATTTGATGACGGTAAGGAACGCGATCGTAATCGGAAATACACCGATAGGCCATTAAGCTTAGCAGATGTAACACGTCAAAAAAGAGACCCAGAGGAGCAGTTATGCAAAAATAAACACCTAGATTGAAACTAAGGAAAGAACACTGTGTGTAATTACACCAACCAGCTGAGAAAGTTGCGCAGACAAACACAACTGAGGAAGTTAATTAAGAGTGAAGTGAGCAATAGCTTTGCCTGTGAGAGCGCACTTCTCAACTGGCCGATCCAAACTCGAAGAGAGAATGAGAAAAGAAATAAATCCCTTGAGAGCAAAAAGGACGGACGTGGAAATCACTCCCTCCAGGGCCTGCTATTACTAGACGATAGAAAAAGCGCGATGTGAAGCACGCACCCACATGCCTTGCTAGCCGAAAGCGTAAAAAAGCGGAAAACCCAGGGTTGAAGTCACGAGATCCTTTGCGTCCAAATGCAGAGCTAAGTGTGGAATTCGTCAGCAAAATAAAAAAATAAGCTAAGCCGCTCATGATGAATCAGAAAGACAAAAATTGACCATATTGAACCTCACCAAGACAGTAGCTAATCAAAGTTTAGTGAGGGTCTTTGAGATATTCAAAAAAAAACTGACTTTTTAGTAACTCGGAGTCGGTTGTAAAATACAGTGCTAAGACTTTGGCGCGGTGGTTCCGTCAAAACCAGCAAATGAAAGTAAAGGTAAAATCATATTCACAAAGGATGAGTTGGATTAATGAACCTGCGCAACGAACATTACCTTTGCAGGCAAAGGAACTTAAATGGGACTAGAGATGATTTTCAAAAAAAAATGTTGAAAAGATGATAAAGTCTAACTTTGGTCTTACAAGAAAAATGACTAAGTTGGATAGTCGCATCTACCGCATATGCCAGACTTAACTGGCTCTGTTCGGGTTTTGCCCTGCTGCTGCTACTCACACAATTAAAGGCCTGCAGTTTCAAAGAGCTTGGAACTGAAACTACAATGAAAAATTGGTAAACAGTAAAAGGAATGTAACTCTACGACTGACTTTCCGGACTTCATGCTATTTTTGGGATAGCTATGGGTAAAGCCCATTGGTAGATGACTAACCCCAACACCGACTGTGACAATTTTACCCAAAAGAGTGTGTTCGGCTGCTTATGCGAATCACTATGAGTTTCGCCTTTGAGCTATGGTGGTGCGCACCGAATGCTGCCACCTTCTCCACCTATCCCACATTTCTTGACTTGCCCTCCTTCAATAAAAGAGATCCCACATTCTTGTCACCGAAAAAAAACTAGTGTGTATGTTTCCTTCGCTAGAGAATCACAGCAGTGGTGCATCAAATCCCAGAAGGCGCACCTCATGTACCAAAAACTATAGATGCAATTTTGGTACAAAGGCAAGACCGACACTTTGCCTACTCGGTTAACTTATTGGAATGGAAAACGGGGAGAGAGGAATACCGACCTGGAGAATGCGAATGGACTGCAGGGCAAGTTGCTGGGCCTTGGCGGAGTCGCAGGGCAAAACGGCAATGAAACCCTTGTAAACCTGGTCGCGGAACCTCGGGTTCCCTTCAGCCAACTGCTCCAGCAAGTCGCGCGCAGCTTCTTGAGTCCTCTCCGAGAGCGATTTGGCCATGCATTCTGCCACTGCTCGAATTCCTTCGGTCACAAAAAAAACAAAATGAATAATTGTTGACACGGCTAAACTCAAGCTCGTGCCGCCCTCCGACTAAGTGTACGGCCCAGAAAACACCACGAATGTCCGCACCAAATCAATACCTTAAAATAGTTTTTACCTGCAAAATAAAGACAATTGAGACCATCAATCACCATACATGATGTTCTGCTCAAAAACTGTATATAACCTGTTCTTTGCTTCGATGATTTCTAGGTTTAAAAAAGGTCACCGTGAAAGGGCTGATACGCTATAGAAGTTGTCCATGCACTAACTGCCAAAATAGCTGTGGGAAGGATTGCTTCGATAATAAAGCCACATCCCATCCACACCAGCAACTCCAATCAAGCCTGCGTGGCATTTATATCAACGTTTGGGTGGTATAAAACTTTATCCCGCAGGAACCACTTTCTACAAACGGATAACAAATTGAATCATGTCCTTGATGTAAACATGGTCGGGGCGGTCTTTCATTCAGCTAGTATTCGCCACAAAAGTAGGCCAAAAAGCGCGTGACTCGCACTCTTTCAAAAAAATTAACCACATTGGAGTCAAAAAGCGGATACTGAGATCACATCAACACGAACGATTGTGGTGACCGATCACGGTCGAGGCAAAACATGCAACGACAAAGGAATGGTAGGAGTAAACTGTTGGCAAAGTGACCATGGGATCACTGAATACGATAAAGCACAATCCGGAAATTCAGATGCGTCAATTTACAAGCGTTAAAGATCCTGCGTCCCTTTCAACGACGAAGTAGCAATGGAAAAATCCAATGATAAAAGTGCGCCTAGGAATTAGCCGTACGATGTTGTTTGAGATGACATTACTCCACTTGCTTAGCCACATTTCTCGCCTCCTGTTATCCATGCCAAACGCTACACACAGCTCCAGGGAAGGAGCAGGCCTACGCACCGGTGTACGCTCGACATCTTGGTCGCATCAATGTCACTATCAGGCAGAAGGAAAATGTAAGGGCCCTAGTTTGACACTCAAGTAACGATCTGCTCAGAGCTCCGTTGCCAACATGAGATAAACATAAAATAGACATTAATGCTAAAGATAAGGGGTGCTTATAGGGAGAGCGAGGGGAAATGCGCCGCGAAGGTAGTAAAAGAGTACTATACTCGGGCTCTAATTTTGTAAAATGACGCCGGACATCTCGTTTGTATGGATAATCCGATAAAAAGAGACGTAGGTGTGAGGTACAGTGCTGCCTAACATTGGCAGTCTAAAAATCAACCTTATCAACTCAATATTTTAACCCATGAATCAGCTAGGCCAAAACTGCCCATCAGTACTAACACAGCTAAAAAGAAAAAAAGTGGATTTCGCATCCTACTTTATTCTTTAATTCTTCAAAGTACAAAAATGGAAATAGTAATAATTACACTGCGGGGTTTTTCACTGGTGCTCAAGCGTTTAAAAATGCTTGCTCCGTTCACAGACAGTTAATAGCAGATGAGGGGAATAGGGTATTGCACAAGAGCAGGTGGAGCGTTACTTCTCATACGCTAAAGATGTGAATGAGGTACTTCAGAATACGACACAGAATTTCGAGTAAAAACGAGAAAATAAATAAAAACGCAGTGCAAAATGAGGGTAACTTCGAAACTTGAAAAGCAAAAGCTCCATTGATACGGCAACCTATAAGGCAAAAATTTACTCAGGAAGACAGCAACAGCTCAGTTAAGATGATTGATAGCGAATTTCAAAATGTGATTGCAATCTCCACTGTGCACGCGGGAACCCAGTTTCGCACTTTAATTAGAGTTGGCTTGGAAAAATGTACCTTTCATGAGAGGCTTTGCATGCATGTTTGAATGAAAATAATGGGCGATCTGTTTTTCAGCTATGCAAAGTGATCGTGAACTCATAGGCTCACTTTGCAAGACTTCAAAACTTGCGGATTTGCCAAGGCCGAAATGAGTTATTCGACACAGAGAAGCATCTGTAGGGGAGGGATCACGAAATCACCACATAATACCGGCATGAGAAAAAACTCTCAAATGAAAGAAACGGTTGTGTAAACGAGACGTATTTGACATAAAGCTAACCGTAGCATTCACAGATGGTTTCCTTGTAGCGCGTGCCGCCATTAGCCACGCAGGAGAGTACACGGAGAGCCCAGTACTTGTCGACTTCTTTGGCACTGGGTAGAACGCAAAGCTCCTGCAAACAGAGGATACCGCCATTCTGCAGAAACTCGGCCAGAAAATTGTGACTGGATGGGAAAGAGAAAGCTCATCACCATTGTGACACGAAATAAAAGGTTGACAAACCAAATCCACCAAAGCAGCTTTAAATCTTATGCGCAAGGCACAGGAAGGCAGGGAATACCACAATAGTTAGGCTTAACAACACATTCTTCAACATGTCAAAAAGGGTGGTAAAATTTGGCCTTGCCAAAAATCAGGAATCACCCTAAGTCATTAAAAAAAATAGGCTGAATGTTGGGACTTCTGCCATTAAATTGCGGTATAATACGGTATCCCAATGCTAAGATACCATGGCACATTAGCCTAGTCCTCCTGATGAACAGAAGACCAATAAGCAGGCCCAACAACGAATCGGTCTGAGATCTTGCATCTTCGGCAATCGGAAACACCAATGTCAGAATTATTTTCAGTCCGATAAGTTTTAAATGAGGAATCAAACTATAAGAATGCGCAAAACATGTCCTGATTGGACTTTAAGAAGCCCAGCTTGTGAGCTAGTTTTGCAAAATAGGGAGATTATCCAGTGGCTTTCGTCGTAGGACAGTGGACCACACACGGGAAAATTGTTTCCGTGACATGCCATTTTCCTAGGCACTTCCAAGCGAGTTGAAAAAACTCATTTTCAAAGGTACAGAAAGTTCTAACCCTTGCTATCCCCGATTATTGGGCAGGCAAATTAGCAACGGGTGCGTTTGGTGCTGTTGCCTTGTTTTTGTCAGCGCGGAAAAAAGTAACGAGAACAAAACTCTGGCGCCCTAACAGACTTGCTTCTCGAAACTACCTCCATTTTATGACACGTTTGATAACCTCGAAAAAAGCCTTAGGAGCATTGAGATCGGTAGCTGAAAGAACTTATTTCACAGGACGAACTAAGTGCATGGTGCAAGACGAAATTATAACTCTCAATGGTGGGCACATATTTTAGACGGAGTGAAACGTTGAGAAAAAACGCAATGAGACAAAACGAACGGAAAATAAAACAGGATATTACAGAATCGCAGGGCCAACATTTTGCAGCCGATAATTTGACCAGATACTATATCTTATTCTTAATGACACAGCAAGGGGGGTTGAGAAAGCAACACATTTCAAAAATTCATCAGAGCAACTTTGGCTATAGACTTCAGACTTGATGAAAAAGGCTTTCATGACGACGAAGCACAGACGATGCTATACCCTACAAAAATGATAGAATATCACGGGTTGTGACAATTACAGGGACCATTTTTTGAGGAACTATTTCACATCACAGCAACCGATTTAGGCGATCGGACAATCGGAACCAAAAAACACCTTTCCTGGAGAGAAACAACGAGCCGCATGAGAGATCATTAGAGTAACTTGAGGGCTAGGAACGAGATCCACGCAAGTTGCAGCAGTGCTTTAGAAGTAAATATTTCCACCACCATTACTTGGACCACAAGAAAAGTATCAATAAAAAGCTTTGTGGGAATAATTTTCCCCCCACTGACCAATTGTTTACGAGAAGAAAAACATTTTGAGGTCATCAATATGGGCATATGTATTAGCAAATGAAATGAGCAAAGCAAGCGGTACCAAATCTGCCATCGAATCAAGAGCATGCAAGCAAAGACCAGCTGACGAAGTTTCCAACCTTACCGTTTGAATCATTGACCTAATACAAATAAATGCACGGTCAGTTTTCAGGGTTCACATCAAGTGATAGCGGAAGTCGAGTTCTAGTTTAAAACACCTGCCTGCCGCAGACAATGAGACAAGAAGGCACAGACTTGGTTAGCTACTCGCATGATCCAAACGAAAGAAAGTATCGGTGATTGTGACACAGGTTTGTGGGTTGAGTTGCATAGCAAAAGAATTGACTAACCTGCTAGCCGCCGAGAGGAAGACATAAAGGGCTTGGAGCTGCTCTGTCAAACAGGTTCCACTCATATAGCTATAAAAAGACGAGGAAAAGCTCACAAATGAGGCGAAACGGTAAATCCGATCCGTTTTTGCGGTAGATATGCGAACTTGAGGGCACAAAGACTAGAAATGTAGTGACAAAAATGGTGAAATGGGAATATATTCACCTCTTAACGAGAGCATTCTAGTGAGCAAGGAAATGCCTTCCAGTGATAATGATGGATTTTGCGATTCTATTAGTAATTTACCTGACAAGCACAGTTCTAAGCGTTAGCGGAGCAACAGTAACAGCTTGCAAATGACCTCTGCCAAGTGCATTGGCAGTTAAATGGAAAAATAAAGTAGTACACCACATTCCAGAATGATAAAAAAGCCAGCGAACCCCTCTACACATGACTCAGGATTGATAAACCAAGAAGCAGAGGAAAAGTATAACACCAAAACTAGTTGGTGCAATCCTTTCAGCGTCTGTGATACACAGTCCGTTGAATCGCAATTTGCTCGAAGCATAATGAAGATCCACAACTGAAGGAGTAGACTGCTACCATTCTTTTAAAAACGGGTAGTTCGGTTTCACATACAAGGGACTTATCATTTCATCGTCCATTAGGTCGAACACAACTAGATGATACCAATTGCTATGTGAGGGTCAGGGAAACTTCACCAATTCCGCCTTGGTCGCAAGTGGAGCGGGTCGGCAAGCAAGGATGAAGAAAAGCGGGAAAAACTAGGCAAACCAATATAACAAAGCGCAGAGCAACGGCAACGCCGACCAAGCCGTGACTGTAGAGTATGTTATGCAAATTTGATTGGGAACAAAAAAAGTTTTACCGCTAGGATCGATCCAAAAACTGCAACCTTGATATCACACTTTTAGGGGCATCAGTTAACAGCTCGGCGGATGAAGTTGATAAAATTAAGTCTATTTTTTGAGGACGGTAGAAAAGTGAGACGAATTACCACTTTTGCCAGGTTAGGGGTGTAAATTAAGAGGTGTAGAACAGGTGCCGATAATGTTCCGATAAATAAAGCGGTATGTATATTCGACTACGATTGATTGCATGAATTCAAGGAGGGGTTTAAGGATGGTTGGCAAAAGGATTATCATGAGCGCCACTTTGATGCGGTAAGTCAAGCGTAAGGGAGATTAATATTCAAACTGTACAGCGCTGAGGGCTGATATCATCGGAAGAAGTTTGCGATGCCTTAGTAACCCTCCTTATATCCGGGAGCACATACCTATATTTCAATTTTGCCCAAAGCGAAATTGTGGACAGGTAACAATAGTGGTGAGAAAGCTAAAAGAACACGTCGAGGGGATGTCAACTTCATCTGGATTATGAACAGATGGAGCTATTACTGCGCACCTTCAAATGACGGCACAATGCAAGAGCCCTCGTGGAAATGCGGCATTGCTAGTTTTAATCTCAATGGAAAAAGGAGCAATGAAGGAATGAGTTTAAAGTTAGCCTAGTAGCTCTCAAACTTTTAAGAAAAATCATTTAAACAGCATCAAGAAGAAAAATGCAAAGGAGGGAATAGACGCGATAAAGCTGTTTATCGGTTTCAAAACGAACCTGGGTAAAATGAAATACACGTCAAGTCAGTCGAATTGGACTAAAATAATGTCGAATGGAGAACCGCACATTTTCATTGAGTAGTAAGGTGAATTTTAAATGATGATGAACAATTAGAAAGGAAGAAAACAAGTAAACACGCCATCAACATAAATAAAGCTTTTTGTTCGCAAAAATCGTATGAATCGAACAATGCTCTGCAGACAATAAAAACTGCAAATAGTCAACCTAGGAAGTCTAGAACCCAGATTAAGAAACAACCCAACTCCCAACAACGGACTCAAAATGGTGGGACAAACACATTTCCAACTATTTCACATCCACTCCTTAGGCTGCACCAGCCGGCGAGCCTGAGGCCAGAATATGAAAAGCAACCAAACAACTGGTAGTCCACCAAATTCCCTTTCACTACTTAAGTTGGGACTAAATTACTCAGAAGCATTAAAGATATCAACTCGAGCTAATGGATCACGCTTTAATTGGATGCTTCAGAACGCGAAAAGGATCGCGCTTCACCAAAAAAATCTCTTACCACGTGCGTACTCTGCACGTACAACTTTAACCGAAAATATCTTTAGTCCAATGATACGCCATCCTACCGAAGTCGAGCATCTTATTTTCGAGAACTACAGTGTTACGAATTGATGAAAATTAAAAAGGAATGCACTGCAAAAAAATGTGGTGGGTATCTACACCAAAAGCTTTCAAATTAAAATCGAAAATACTGTAAAACCAGAACCACAGCAGCAGTGAATACCAAAATTGGTAAGCAAGTTGAAGGCAGTAAAAACTCAAAAATCATTTCCAGTGGTGATTAAGACCAGTTTCCAATGGAGCAGACCGCGACACAACCGTACCGCCACGATACATTGTGATTCGTAATTGCTGCTGGTCGATTACAAGCAAACGGTGTTGAGATGTGCCAGATGAAAGTGTTTGCGTCAGCCCAGTCCAGTGGGGTGCAAAGTGGGCACGGCGACAAGCAGGCATTGTCCGCGAAAAATGAAAAGAGACCTCATTTTTGGCGCCAGACACTACGGTCTATGGAGGCTTAAAGCTAACGCGACGACACATTAAGTGCGGTCATAAGCGGTGTTCTACCCAAAAGTCTAGTCAATCCACTTCACTGATACAATAGAAAGTTTTACTACTGGCAGTGGACACTACGGTCATCTTTACCATAAGGAGCCGCAGAAATTAATACCAGCATGGTTCGAGCATGCTTATTTCGGATAGTTTCAAGAGATGTTTGAGCCAAAAGTAAAATTTGAAAAGGAAAATAAAGTGAAGTCCACAAGATCGAACAGGATGAAGAATTTCAATGACGTGAACCAATATGAAATCTTCTGTATCGATAACTCTCGACCACGTTGGTTAGTTTAACGATCAAAACTAAATACGCGCCAACATGTTTTTTTCCATTAAAATGAACAGAAACAAGCTGACCATTTATTTCCTCAAAAAGTGATTTTCCTAACACTGTAAGACGCGCCAGACAATGTCGGTGAGATTTCGAACGAATGTGAAGTGGCATTAAGCATTTCGGTAAAAGCTTAAAAAACAAACTGCTCTCACCAATTGTTAAACGCCACACAGAAGCAGCCGCGTGAAGCCCACTGAAAAAATACAAGACCGGAAAAACTCAAAGGCCGGAATAAAACGCCTGATTATCAAAAAGGGGCAAAACAAGAATGCATGACGCTTTTCCCAAAGGCAAGGCTAGACAGGGCTGCATAACCATCAAACAGTCCGCAGACCACGGCCGCGTTTTTGTCAGTTAGACAAAAATAGTGACGGATCTGACCACTGAATTCTCTTGAGCGTCCACTTTTAAAAAATGCTTACATCTATGACTGCATATTATTGATTTGGGCAAGCAAGAGAAAGCAGACTGTACTCCGCTAACTTGTCTGCCAAGTTCTTGAGAAGGTAGAGTAAAAAATTTTGGAGCAACCGTTTGTAGTTTAAGGCAATTTCGGGAAGCTATCGGCCAAGTTAATCTTTCATTACAAAACTGGTCACGACAAAGCAGTAAAAAAGAACGACACAAACATTGTTGAAGAGCCACACAATCAGTGGAGAATGTACGTTACAGGGAAGTAGGATTCTGACAATAAAACAAGCGATATCAGGTTACCGTACGTGTACCAGCCTGCACAGAAATAAACAAGTTAGTTTGGGGGATCGTGTTGTTTACGTCTAGTAACGAAAATTACTTGACATGTGGAGGGTTAACATATTAGATAATGACGAACCCCAAATAAGTTGATTCTAGTGTTCATTTACTGGGGTTTAAAGAAAATTTGGCGCAATCTGTTCAACTACAGTGTGAAATCCAAAAACACAGACGAAAAAGCAAAGGTGTTAGGAATGGGTAGTAGGAATAATGAGGGGAAAAATAGAACGCAGAAATGTGTCGGGAGGCCACACTGTTTACTCAAGCAAACAGGCAATAACGAGACGCAAATCAACCAAACGAAAATGACAGATGGCCTGCATAAATAAGTGGACAAACAACACCGGCTCACCCATTACATTTCCTTTCCAATTCACAGCAATGATTTTTACCACTGCTTAGTCGCATTGTTGACAGCATTTAAGCAGACCAAGGTTTACTCAAGTTAAAAATGTTAACTACTAGGAGCTTCAGCAATACCTGAAAGCATAAAAAACCATTTTGCAGAAAAAAAACTAACGGGATTAAAAGCTTGCCTCCTGTTTACCATTCGATAACAACGAAAGGATCGAGAGCTAGAAATCGCAAAATTGATACCTTTTTGTTGATGCTAACTAATGAAATCTTTCAGTGCAAAGATTTCAAAGCATTCTTATAGTTTATTAAAATGAAAAGGAAGACAGAAAGAGCGGTCTACTAGAACTCAACTTAATGGAATAAGACACTTGATGACGATGTCGAGTAGAGGAGTGTAAAGAATTCTATGAGAAGGACCTGAAACGATTCGAGGCAAAGCGAAAGTTATAAAAAGTAGTGTAATCAGTCCTCAACCAGGCAATGTAACCCAAAATGGAGCATGTAACCAATCAATATGGAAAACATCGCACACAACAACTGATTCAAAGAAAAAACAGCACCGTTTAGAAAAAAACTCACGTTAATTTCACCCAAACGCATATGCGGGCAAGAAAAAGGCTGGCCATCTGAGCTAACTCTAACTCCAGTTCTGGTCCAGACCGATTCCAGTGTTGATCAATAAAATTCTGAAGGAGCTGGCGACGTCTCCCTCTAGGAGCACGGTCCCATTCTCGAAGTAAGCAGGTCATATTGAAATTCGCGCTGTCCTGCCTTATAGGGGCCATGGTCACTATGAGGCTTAAAAAATTCCACAAGGCGCGGATTTAGGATGCCTTAACAGTTGAGAAGCATATTACCAGCTATGTTAGAAACCATGACAACAGGAAGTAGACGCAGATTAATGGAGGCGGCCGATGAGTTCAGAAAATAACAAGGCACAAAAACGGAAAAAATAAGGACACCTTAATAACACCGAGATAAAAACAAGCTCAAAGAGGAAAAAACCCAAAGAACAGGAATCACGTTCTAAAAATGAATCAATAATGCGAATGAATAAGGACGAAAGAGAGCAAACGTAGTGGTGGAAACCCAGAGGAAAACAAAAACCGGTAGGAGTCCACACAATAACTTGCAACCGACATGTAGCATGCATCATATTCATGGGAATACAAGAAGTTAAAAAAATTAAACTACGCCAAAAGAGGTGGAAACAAACTACAGTCAATTCCACAGATTAGCCTGCGCGAAGACCATTAAGCGCCGCACAACGAGAACCGGACATTACAATGCGTACGCATCTACGTACACTAAAATTACACTCACGCCATGGTCTCAAAAAGACGAGTTACGAAGCTAATCAAAAGTTGACAATGATTATGTTTACAAT
Source organism: Taenia pisiformis (assembly GCA_023968675.1). Lineage (NCBI taxonomy): Eukaryota > Metazoa > Platyhelminthes > Cestoda > Cyclophyllidea > Taeniidae > Taenia > Taenia pisiformis. Next base: position 3,687,487 of record CM043736.1, read on the forward strand.
AAATAAAATGCAATAAATGCGCAGGAAAATAAACTTCAGCGTTAAGAAGCTGGATAAAATTACGACCGCTTGATTATCCTACAGAGCATCCTTTAAGAAACAAATGCTGAACAAGATGTTTTTTGCTCACTTTAGTCATTAAGGCAAGCTAATACGAAGTAAAATAAAACAATTTCTTTGCGTATTTAGTTACGATCTTATCAAATGCTTAATAGGGCTGTGCTGAATTCCCCATTGTTCTCTTAGCCATGACTGCTGTAGAACAGACCATGAAGGCACAGGTTAGTCAAAGGTACAAGCAAAATCAGCAAGGCTTATGATCAAACTACCATTTAGGTAAGGAGGAGCGCGACATGCTAAATTAGTACCAAAATGGATTAGACCTGTGCCGTCTCGATCACCCCTAGAAGACGAATAGAAGGCCAAGCATAGGTCAGAATGCATGCATTCAAGATAGAGAGGAAAGGTGTTGTTGGCATGGCCGGAAGGCCAGCCCACGCAGCTAGATTCAAGATAGCCGCTCCCCATGTGGAAGTTCAACCGGCATTCCAAACAAGAAAAGCGCTACAATACCATTCCTAAGGCCACACAATGATCCTTGAGATTGCCAGCGAATTTGTCAATATAGAGTGCAAGCATTGTTACCATGTTTCAGGGTACTTTAGAGTTAATTGAGGGGGGTCAGTTCCACAATGGTGGCTTAGCTGCAAGTTCAACCATTTTAAAGAGCATGGCATAATTATCAAGGTGTCATGAATCGCATCGACGGGATAAAGCTCAGCTATAGTTAAGCCCTTATATTCCATTAAAGCAATAAGCCCTCGGCTCGGTGGTAAAACTTAGGAAAATTTTGCAACAAGTAAACAAGATGGCTGCGACTAACGCCTAGATTGAATCTTGACTTATGTGCTTAACAGCGTTGACGCAGCCAGTGTATCGCTACCTCTTTTAATGCAATTTTGCACAGGTAAAATCGTAGGCTTTAACAGTAGCTTCAAGAGGCATCACTGAGACGGTGCTAAGTTCGACCCGAACTCCATGGAAATTCAATTAAGCGTCAACATTGCAACACTGGTTTTGTTGCATTAGTCGGCATGGAACTAACTCTGGAGGAGGAGAGAAGCAATGCAGTCAAGATGTATTTATTAATCCATAGTTTTGATATTAGCCTCGACGACGCTCTGTAAGTGCGCTTTAGCAAAAATTGTTTTTTATGCTAAGAAAGAAGTTTTGGTTCAAAAATAAATGTTATGGTTAAGCGTTATGTTCCCTTTTGCCCACAAAGGCATTTCGACTACTCATAATAGTGCTCCGCTTTGTGGTAAATCACTTTGCATTCAGTATTCAGCAATATTTTGTGCGCATTTGCGTCACACTCTTTACTGCGCATCATTACTTTACTGGTATCATTATTTACTATGCATAATTTGTTAAGTCCACTGCTTTCCTTTCCGGAACTTTTGAGTAGCTCTAGCCCGTTCCTTGTCGGGTCAGGGCTGCGTAAGCTTTATTGTTCTCTTATGAGTAATCATTAGTGTATTTTCATAGTCTGATTTCTAACTTCAGCCATGCGATTCCATTTGCGAGCATCGTATATGCGCATTCGGTTAAGCACTTCTGCCCGTTTCTGCAAATCTGTTTGTGTCATGGTTGGTTAGTTTGGTCGTTTGCGAACCTTTTGGCTCAAACGTTTTCGACGGAATAGGTGACTTAGTGATTTACTCGCGCATCCAATGTGATTGCTACAAATTTAATTAGTCTGGTTAGCCTAGCTTTTTTGGCTTGGTCGACTTTTTTGCACCCATTAATTCCTGTTTTATGGACTCATGAACTTCAAATGAAGGGATTACTTGAGCCCTGACGCGTCGCTCATGCCGTTTTACTGTTTGTTTTTTAGGTTCATTTCTTTTCGCAAGACTACAATGAAACGCTCTTACCCATCCATGGAGGTATCAAGACCTCCAATTTCGTCTTCTGACCAACCCGAGTTACCTGTGTGTTTAAAAAAACTTGTCCGTACGATAGTTCGCAGCTTTTATTCCAGAGAACACTCTCTTATTATCGACTTATTAGTGAGCGAATCTCATTTCTTGATGCCATTGTTATTCCCTTGATTTTTTACTCATCTGCATTGATTTTGCCCTTATCTAGATGTCTGTGCTTTTCAAACTCCATTGCTTCATGCATTACTTTTTTTAATGTAGTGTTCGGATGACTTTGGGAATCATGTTTGATATATGGCTACTGGACATCTTCTGCTTCTCTTACAGGTGCGAAACACAATTATGAAAGAGGATGATTTGTGTGAGCGTTTGCGTTTTGAGAAGAAGCAGCTGCGTCAACACCTTCACACCCTGAAGACGGATCAGTTCATCAAATCGAAGCTGCAGCTGGAGACGGACACAGAAGGGAGAATCGCGAAGATTATTCACTACTTTATTGACTACAAAGTGTTTGTTAACATTGTCAAGTACCGTTTGGATCAGATGCAGCGTCGACTGGAGACAGAGCAGCGACAGACGTCAAGTCGACCGCTCTATCGCTGCTTTTCCTGCAATAGCGCTTACACCGACCTCCAAGTGGACCGCCTCCTTGCCTCTCAGAATGACACTCTCATCTGTGTCTACTGCCGCGCCGAGGTTAAAGAGGAGGAGGATAACGCACAGCGCTCGGATGCTCGCGCTCTCGTTGCCAAATTCCATCAACAGGTGAGTCCCTCGATAATCCTTCCACATACCCTTGTCATTGCGCTGTGGTCCTCTAGATCGGTGACGGTCTTCAGGTTAGTATTTTCATACCCTAGACTTAAGTGATTCCACCACGTGGTCTCCATTGTGTTTTACTCCTTTTCTAATGCATCGGGGTCAATGTTTCGTTTGCCTGTCATGTTTATTGCCTTTCAGCTCGAAGTAATGATGGAAATCCTGCTTTTTGATATCGAAATCTTTTGTGCTTTAGTGAAATTCTCATCCATTTTATTTCCTTACATGCTGTGTCATTGAATTAGGCAGCTTACCAGTATGAACACCTGCCATCAAAGCGCAAATGAGCCAAAGGACTGTAGGTATGAGCAGGACGTCATGGCACCACTTAGGTAACCGCGTAGTCTAATCCAGAATCAAAACGTTCCGGTGCGTCAAGGTACTTCTAGCATTGTACGCTATCAATGAGCAAGATACTTTCAACTCAATTTCAGGTGCGAGGACCGCTGGATGCTCTGTTGAAGGAATGCGATCAAGTCCATCTCTCTTCCTCAATTTTGGAACCAGAATTTCGCGCGTTAGAACCCCTCCCTGGAGTGAGTAGTTCCGCAAGGTGCTATGAGGAATTTATAACTTCTCGTTGTTGTCGACTACGGCGATGACAAAGAAGCCTTCACTGCATTTATCTTAGCGTTGGAAAACTGCTTTTTGACGCTAGTTTTTGTGCGTAGCATAACGCACTCCATAATTATCTTGAACCTACTTACTCTACCTAGGCAAAATCAGAGGCCGATGCTTCTAGCAATGCTGTGGATTCATGTGCGGCAAATTCTTGGCTGACGGATTCCAACAAGAACCTCATGGCGACTTCAACGGAGAGCACAGTAACTATCGTGTTGGACGCTCCCACAAGTTCCAATGTCACGGTCCCTAAGGAAAGGCCCATCTGGATGTCAGAAAGTACCATCGATTCCGGACTGGGTGCTGGTATGTGTTTGTTTCTCCTTCACTTCTCTGACCAACTCATCCGTTTGGGCAATTGTTTTTGCTCCGATTTAATGTAATTTCTCGGCTGTTTAAAACCCGTTGGGCAGAGTGGTCACGTATTTTAGGGATCGTTTGAATGCTAAAATTGAATGGTGCATCTTAGCCTAAAAGCTGTTCCATTATTGACTCACCAAAGGACTGGGCGGCATTTGGCGCTTATGAATCGTGATGCAATGGATAAGTTACGGCTGACATACCAAACATAATTAAGTCTTTTATCTTGGTCAGGTCTGGGTGAATTGGATCGTGGTCCAACGAATGATCCTTCATCGGCTTCTGATTCAACGACCCAGACGCTTGCCCCAGGTCGGGTTCCGACCAGTCTCCTCGACCCCTCCTCTTCTGGTACGGCGGACGGCGCTCAGTCGTCATCGAGCTTGCAGAATTCCGTCTCCAGCTCGGCTGCCATCTCCGCTTCTGATATTATGCAGCTTCTGCGGGTTCACGAAAGGCGTGGACTAGGCATTCATGGCCCGAAAACTGCTCTTAGTACGTGGGATCGGCATTCACAATCCATTTGTTGCTTTTGTTGGGTACAAGTCGGGGTGACATCTTCACACGTCTTCCTATAACCCAGTTATTACTAAAACGTACGCATTTGGTTGACTTTTGTCGACCTTCGGTGCCAAAAGTAAGAACTATGGGTGTCATCTGGATTATTTCCCGTTTTAGGCCGACCGCCCAGTGTTCCGGCCTCCAAAGGCTCCGCTGCTTCAACCCTTAAAAATTGTCAAAATCACATCAACCCACATGTTCAAGGTATGCATGGAGGGCCGCACACTTTGGACTTATTCCCTCCTCGGCTTCGCTATGCCTGCCATCCTCTAAACTGCAATAGGTTGTTTAAATTCCACGGGCATCCAGAATCCGACCATGTCACCAATCCTACATGGCTCGTGTACGCACTCTCCAAGCGTTGTTTGACACCCCAAGTCCACGCTCATAGCCCATCCATAACTGTATACCTGGCTAACGAATCCACAAACATGCTTACGTGCCACTTTTGAACTTTCAGACCCACCCACCAAATCAGACCGGGTGTCGACACCTTCTAACTACGTAGTCAAGTGCGGGCCGTCAAGTACACCCATTCCAGAAATCACGCTACCCATGATTAAGTCAATGGGCTCCAGCGAACGCTCTGAATATGTACACGTGGGACTGCGTTTGTACAGAGATACCGTTACTGACTAGCCCGTCCCCACTTGTAAATAACAATCCTCGATTTATCAGTGTTTTTACGGTGAAAACCACGCCCCCATTGAATGGGCGTCGCAAGAAGAACTACAATTTTCGGTTCCCTTGCAGATCCGGGCTGATGCCCAACCAACAAGCTGACGCAAAACGCGTTGGTATGAAAGGGCACATTAAATAAAATTAACCATGTAGCATACCATCTCTTACACGTTCGATACAAATTTAGACTGTACAAAAGGACGATAGTCGAAATATTGCTCATGAAAAAGTGAGGCAGCAATTGACTACAAGAGGTCCTTTCTGCTGATATATGCTCGACCGGTTCCGCTCCTAGAAATGAACTTCACGGGGGGTATTTTGGTAGATCCGGGTTCTCCAGAACCCAAGGGCCCACCATCCCTGCTCGTAACCATAGAGGAACGCCTACGCTGATGAAAATGTCGGTTATGACGATCAAGCAGATCAATGTCCTCATCGTCGTCATCGCCAAATGGTCCACCAGCGTCCTCAACAGTCCCATAGGCACCACCACGTCCGGCGTCGCCGACATCGTGAAACTCGTCATCTTCATCAACCAGATCATCTTCGTGGCGACTCCGCGAGCGATGAGGCATTTGGACCGTAGAACTCAGGGTATTTCGGGATGACCCCATGGCCAGGTCGTCGGAGAGACCAGTACCGGCCGAGACGAGTGACGCACCTGTGCGGATTTGAGCCTAGTGATACGCCATTGAAAACCCAGTGATATGCGACACAAAAATGGGAGCTTGGAACAAGTCAAGAGTACCTTGCTAGTAGCCTCGACAACACGATCAAGAGTACGGCCGAATTCCTCGAGTATTATTCTTTCCTGTGATGCCGGCGGTAGATCCCTGCGCTCAGCATCTTCGGCCTGAGCCAATAAGCAACTAGCAGCAGCTTCGATGGTTTCCCAAGTGAAGAATACATGTGGCATACTAGAAAGCATAATGAGTTAATATTTAGTGGACAAATGATATCTACCCAAAACCCTAACTCACGTTTCTGCCGGAGGCTTTATTAAGTGCTTTCTGAATGCATTTGGTTGGCGTGATCGAAGGGAACCCATTGCAGCCAGACGCATCAATGACCTGCGCTCTATGCTGTCTTCGGTATTTCGACATCCGAGACACCGACAGAGATCGGAACAGCTTATTTTTGCCTCATAGCACTCACAGTAGTTCTTGAGGCAGCCACTGCGTTTGCAATTACACCCTTTGGTGTGCTTGCGCTCTCCCTCACCACGGCCGATTTTGGGATGAAATGCAGTTGGATTCCTTTCGAGAGTCATTTTGATTGCACGGCCCCTTTCTTCTTCATAGGCCAAGTTATTCATGCAATGATTACAATTACAATTTTGACAGAGTTGACCTTGCGCAAAGCACTCGCAATATAACTTGAGACAATGCGATTTGGTGCAATTGCAGGGCTTCCTGGAGTTAGCCATACTGTTCACTGTTTGTGGAGCTCCTGGTCCGGGTGGAGGCGCTATTCCAACACCAGGGGCACCGATAAGAGTTTGGGCTAGGCCAGTCATCCCAGGCATATTAGCCTGACCAATGCTCACGACCTGTCCAAAAGCCTGACCGGGAATCGGACTAGCCACAAAAGCACCACTGGGAGCAACAACTAAATAACACAAGGAACGCGTAAAATACCCATGCAGGTGGCAAAACCATCAAACAGGATAAACTCACGTGTCATCTCCTGCGGTTTCCGTGCGTACTGCGCGGCCGTATTCGTGTTAATTTGAACGGATTGTGGAGTCAAAAGGGGCTGCACCGGAACTGCACTAAATTGAGCAGGCTTGGATTGGAAAACTGCTGTTCCACTCGGCCCAGGTCGCGTGTGAAGGACTTGAACAACATTTGAAGGAAAGCCCTGCTTCTGAGAGAGTGCGACTTTTACACCAACCGGTTGCTGAATCATAATACTGAAACGGGAAAGCCATGTCAGGTATCCAAAGCGCACAGAACAACATTCATAGGTACGACCCGAACACAATGTAGGGCGGTAACACTAGGTAAAAATGGGCCTTACGGAACCTCAAACAGAGGACCTGCTACCAGACGACGCTGACGAAAATCTTGTAGATTAGGAATTAGTGCGAAGTGAAGAGAATCATGCGCAGACAATACACTCAAGGCATACAAGAAGAACCGGCCCAGAACAGTTAAGTAAAAAACGATTGAATTGCCGCCCAAACTTACAATTCGAATACGAACTCTGCTGCGAATTCAAAACCGGGAGGTAGCTCCCATACATGCATTCAAACAAGCAGTTTAAAATACTAGCGTACAGTGTATCCTAAGTACTGCTGCACACTGGAATGTTTTTGTATGTTTAAAATTACACACAATCGTATAAATGTTGCTACTAATGTGGGAAACTTATGAATATTGACAAAATACCAATGCTAAAGTATGTTGTCACAAATGTTGTTGCTAGCTGTAATGCAAGCTGCTAATAGGATTATTCGTTGCAGTGCTCATTAGCATTGCAGTTACTTTAATCGTCTGCCTAAATGGGAGGATAGTTCAACTCTTGGGGCTTGCCACCCTGTGGGGTTCGAGGTGCTTCACTCTAGCTCTCCTTGTTCACATCTTTAGGTAATCTCAAAGCATTTGTCAACTGATATTGGTATCTGAGGTTATCGTGTCCACTTTGGCCACAAATGGCTGCGTAATTTGAGGAATGATGAAATGATGGGTGCTTTTTCCACTCGTTTTCCTCGTTGTCTCATTTTTTTCGGACATGTATTCGCGCAGTACGTTCTGGTTATACTCTATGGTTCAAATTAGTTGGAACAATGAGTAAACGATGAGTTTTTTAAGGCCTTTATGTCTCGTTTAATTGTCCGCTGTTGCTGTCCACACGCAATTTACCCGGTAATGTATAATAGTAATAAGTTACAACGCTCTTTGCTATCTGTCCTTGTTTGCTTGTTATTCGGCGTGTTGTCCCTTCTTTATCCAGCTAGATGCATTGGTTTTTAACAATCGTCCTAATTTTTTTGGGTTTCGATGACATAATGTACCCAGGATACACTATTTCGTATAGGTCAGGTGTCCTGTTTTAGTGGGGTCATTGAACGGTCCCTAGCCTGAGGTGATCTTGTCTGACTTTCCTGATATTTATGATTGAGTGCATCAGGAGAGATCCTGTCAAGCTAACGCATTTCGTATCTGGAGCAATCTTGGCCATCCCTTCACAGCTGACAATATTGTGTTACTGGCAGGCTCTTGTATTGTACATCTCGTCATTCAAGTATGCTGCGTTCCTTATTTTTTGGGGAAACATAATTCCGCTACGTATAGCTTTAAGCAAATCTTATAAATCTTCCGGTGTCTTCGTGGAAAACAGTTGTTTTCGATTTTTTGCCGCACATCATTGGGACCTAATAATGCTTATGCAGATAGCTATTTAATATATTATGCCTTTGAACGGTATTCCGTGGGATCTAGGCTTTGCTTGGTAGGCCACTGCTTTTTGGAATCGGTAGCCTACATAAATGCTTTTTGATTATGATTAGCGCTTAAAATCCTTTATTGTCTTCGCATAAAACCTTTAATTAGTTCGATGTGTTTAACAAATGTGCAAGGGTATATTCTTGAGGTGCGAAATTTTCTCAAAACTTGTAATTGAGCTTTCTTGAGTGGAAATTCTGTCTTTTATCATACGTGTTTGCTTTTCCTCACGGTTATTTTCTTTAATTACATTTAGGCCGACTGTAAATTTTTTTGCCCCAAGCTAACATGGACATTCACAAAACATCCAATAGCTCGGCCTTTTTAGAAGGCCCACAGAGCGAACGCTTCTGGCTGCCTTCTGCTTCTGCTGCAAGCAACACAATTACGAGCACTGGCACCTGTAATCCCAATGTTCGTTCTGATGAAGAGCTCCCAGAATCACCGACATCCTTGGACCACACAACTGTATGCTATAGCACACCGGAAGAGTCCATTCTTCGCGTGGAGGACGATGCTCCGCTGTGCAGTGTATGAGAAGCTAAGTCTTATTTTTCAGTCAAAAGCTGTTGTCAACGTTTCGACTCAAAGTTTAGGTACCGGTTATTTTACATGAAATAATTTAAGGCATCTTGGAAATGTGACAAAAGTTTTTGGCATAACAGTGTTACTATCATTCGATGACTATTTGTTAATTTGTAAAACTAGTGATTCTCAGAATTGGTTGAACCATTCCCAAAAGCTTTCATTTTGAATAGACTGAGCCATGAATCTGCGTGTACGTTATTGCTGTTTTCTTGAAGGTAATGGAGGGTGGTGAGCAGTCGCATTCGTCAAAAAAACCAATGTCAGTAGTGTTTCGTTTATCTACGGGGAAGAAGAGTAGAGGGCGGAAGGAGCCTCGGAGTTCTCTGCACTTCCCAAGCCCCTCCGTTCCTGCAAGTGATCTGCCAGTGGCGTTCTCACATCATCCTCAGTCTCCACAGGTTCCTGGGGAAACCTCTCTTTTCCTTGATGTCGACTCTTTCTCGCCAAAAGAGAAACCCAAGAAAGCAAAAATGAAGGAGCTGAAGCGGAAAAAAAAATCGGAGAAGGGCAAGACCAGTAAAAAAGTCGAGGGGGCGAACGAGGCTCTTGAGCTTCCATTGAAGGCTCCGGCTAAGAAGAAGAAGCGTAAAAAAAAGATCAGCGGTGTGGACGTTGTGGTCTCGCAGCCGAGCACTGATAAAGTGATCACTCAGCTTAATTTTGTGTTTACTTACTTTAAATAAGTAAGCTTATTTACTCTCGTCTTGTTTCCCAGGCTGTGATTGGTGTGACCCTCACAACTGCGCTGGAACGAAACCCAAGCCATGATGGAGTTCCTCTGCCAGCGTTCGTTCGTTATTTGATCGACTTCATTGAAGAATATGGACTCGCAGTGGAGGGCATTTATAGAGTAACTTCCATAACTCATTTGACAGTCTTAAGCTTCTGAGAGCGTTTTCGTAAGTTCATGTATCATTTAATAAGGTCCCAGGCGTCAATTCTCAGGTAAAACAATTCGTCAATGCCTTGAACAGCGGTGTGGAATTCCCGGATATCCCACCCACATCCCCCGCCTTTTTGCATTACAATGAAACTCCAAAGTCGGTGGGAGGTAAGGTTCACACTGAAACATTGCTTTGTTTGCGTTTTCAGCGTAATCGTGAAGTGTCACTTTGCTAACTTCAAGCTCGATTCCTCTAGCATAGGCATACTTCTACGTTCCAATCCATGCTTAGAGTCAAACCATGTTTATGAACTCAGCATTCGGTGTGGTCGCTTTTGATATTGTTTCAATAAATAATGCCCTTGTTAATGAATCATAATCTCTTTGTTCTTAAGTGTAGCATTATTATTTAACAACCGGTCTCCATGAGTGCGCACTTCAATACACAGATTACGAATGTCTTGGTACATGCTTTTAGTGGTGGAACCCAGGTACCATATTAATGAATCATGTGAGGAAAGTAGTAAAAGTTGCATCGAAATTGTCAGTCGCTCCTTATGCGAATTCGACATGTACTTATCCGTCATAGGTGCCGTTTAGGCATATTTATTTCAGTAATGGATGTCTTAAATTTCAACTACGAACTATTGTTTTATTGATCTCCTCGCTGAAGCCACTGCGATCTTTATGCCGTGATCTTCCAAACCGGCGTAAATAGGGTTCCTTATCCATCGGTATACCAGATATTGGCATTCCCATCCCGCATCAACCCACACGCCACGTGCCCATGTTTTTATCGAACAGCTAGAGCCACTCCGTAAGTTCTGTCCCTATTAGAGGGTGTGATACACGTTGGTAAGAAGGCCCAGAAGTCTATTATTGGCAGACCATTAATCGACTTTCCTTGGATTGCAGACACGACGGCGGGGAGTAGGGAGGGTGGTACTACTTTTCCTCAGGTGGCTTTTACATTGCCGCCGCCTCCACACGATCCGGCAGTGGTGACTAGTGTGCTGAAGCACTTCTTGCGTAGCCTGCCCGAGCCCCTGCTCACTACAGAACTGAGCTGCTCCATTGAGGCGGTCTGCGATCAGACAGCAAGCGCTACCCACGGAAGTGGTCGGCGGCGTCGACTGGCTGAGCTAGTGCATCGGGAGCTGCCCCGCGTCAACCGCTATCTCCTTGCTTGGCTGCTGCAGCATATGATTCATATTATCGACCGCGCCAGCGACAACAAAATGACTCTCTCCAATCTCGTAATCGTTTTCTCACCCACCCTTCGGATGTCTCATCGTCTCTTGGCCCTCCTCCTCCAGCCCTCTCCAGAAGGTTAATTGTATACACCTTGACCTCTTGCATCTCCAATTCAGCTATTGACGGAACAAAGTTTGTGGCTATTCCAATTGGACACTGAATAATGTGAAATTTTAGGTCACCTTAATTTGCCCAAAATGTCTATTAGACGAAATCCTTCGGTTCGTTCCAGAGATTTACCATCCTGCTACCATTAAAAATCATTTCATTTAGTGAGGAGGAGGAGCGAGCGTATGTCATACGATTAATGAAAATATCCACGGGTTAGATGCTGAATGACTTTTTGTACCTTGCCGAACTTCTTTCATAGATGGAGCCATAATAGATCTAGCAGAATCTGAGGCAACACGGCTGGTTGGTATGGCAAACGCGGGCGATAAAGCCCCTCCTCACTGGCTGTTTCCCCATCCTGCGTTCACCTACCGGCCTTACAGGGCTCCTTTGCCGCCTCCGCCGCCCTCATCCGAGGTCGGCTTCATGCCTTTTGACCTACCCGATTCTTTGTCTGAGCTGGAGGACGAGCTATTTAAGCAGGAGTCGCTGCTGACGTTCACTCACCAACAGATCGTCTCGGGCAGGGCCAGTGCGGAGAAAGATGCCTTTATTTGGGAGGTGAGACATCAATTAATTCAAACTTCCGAACTTTTGAATTTCCTTACTGTCACGGTACCAAAAGTAGTAGAGAGCGAAGAAAGAAAGTGATCCTCATGTTCGTGTTATATTGTTGTCTCTGACGGTTTAGGGTATGCACGATCTCATAATAGCTCTATTGTAAATCCCATGAGGCTTTTGAGGCGGGAGCCTGGTAAAAGTACATAACTTCAGACCGATAGATTCACTGTGATTCACGAATGTTTTCTTACTCGGGCCAGATTTTTCAATAGCTTCTAGCTTAGCAAAACACACCCCTACCATGTATTTTCTCGAGATGGGGACGTTTCTGTTAAAGCTCTGAAAATTCATTTCAGAGCACATGGAACGGTGAAAATGCAACAAGTTCTGGTTAAAATTAATTGCTGTAGGAAGAACGTTTATAAAGGTCTATTGCATGCATTAAACATGCGCCGAGTTTGGCAGTAAGGGCTTTTCGACACGAGTAAAGACGCAGGCATTAGTCCTCCTCAATCAGCCCAATGTGCAAAGCTGTGAAATCTTGAGCTTTATTGGTCACATGTTTGGTGGGTTAGTAGTTCTCTTCATTTCGTTATTTCGGAAGCAGTGGCATGCCACCGGCGAACAACTCGTACTTCTTTGTGAGAAGCACTTGGATTCCTGCAGATAGTAGCTACTGTTAAGTGTACGTCTAGCCTGCATCCCAAGTCGGGGAGTTTTAAGTCAGAAAAGTGCGAGTTCACCGATGGGTTCCTCTCGTAACTGGGCTATCATTCCCCTTGAATCCGCTGCCTAAATTTTGTTCAATGCTTGTTTAAAGGCGTGGAGGGCGTAGAACACGGGAACCCTTGTGGCGGAAAAGGTTACGCGAAATAATGATTCTGGGTGTGCAAATGATGAGCGCTTGTAAGTTGAGCTTTTTCGACCAATTATTGTCCTGAAATGCAAGGTCTTGGCCGCGGTGGCACAGTCTAGGTCAATTAGGCACGCAGATTTGATCATTAACCTCTAATTTGTTATTACTATGCCATTGATGACATGAGTAGCTAATCCTCAGATTTTGTGAACAACTAATTGGGAGGTCAATAAGAGGCGATTTTGCGTTTTGAACTTAGTGTAATTGCATTTGACTTTGATTCTGAATCTTAATGCAGGAATCTAGAGGATGTATGAGATTCGGATCATATTTGATTGAGAATGAAAAGTCTTCCCAACTTTTTGTCTTGTCCCTGAGTCTAATCTATCGGGCCTTTCCAGTGTTTAGCAAATCATAAGCGAATGAACCCTCTTTGAAGCACGTGAGAACTCAAACTTAATGTGCTTCTCGTATTTGAGAATCCCTCCTTGTGTCTAACTTTCCTAATTGAACTTGTTCTTCAAATTTAGTTGTATTCATCCGTATTTATTATGCAAGATTGTTTAGGGTCACTAAATTGCATTTTCCAACTAGTATGTAAGACGGTTATCCCCAAATGAACATGAGATTTCCTTTGCTAGTTTGAATAAATGGTGTAATCTTAAGGCATGTGAATGTCGATTAAATGTACAAGTAGTCAAATGATTAAACATGGAGTAATCGCCGGTGTTTCAATGAGTGCAGATCACATGTATTGTGGAGTGGGCATGTACTAGCTCCTGCGTACAAATCAACTTGCTCGAAAGCACTCAATACTACAGCGAAATAATGCGAGACTTATCCTTTCTGGCAAACATTGTAAGCTCTTTTCCCCTTGGCCCCCGCTAGGTGCAACACCTCGTGACGAAGATGAAGCGCAAGAAGACCCTCCTAGAATTGACCGATCCAGAGGCCATTCGCGCTGAGCTGGCACGGCACGAGGCACGTTTGGAAAGGGTACAGCAAGAGCTGGTCAAATTTAAGACTGCTGAAGGTACGGCCGCCTCATCCATCAACATCAGCACTGCCGGTGTCAGTAGCACCTCCGTTATTACGTCACCTGAGAAAGGTGGTTATGCCTTTTTAACTGATGCCGCTGCTAATTTCTTTGCATCAGTGTGTGACTCCCCTCTGGCATGCAGCTACAATCATGTTTTCTCTTCTTGGGAAATTTGAATAATTCTAACTTTACCTGTGAGAATTGGATTGCATTCTTCTGTGCGCTGTTGTCCCTTAAATAGTGATCTGTATCCCATTTGCCCCATTTTAGGGGGTGGGGGTGAGCAGGCTTCTTCTCCAGCCTTCTTTTCTGCAGTGTAACAATTCCTATATCTTGAGGTTGCTTGGTCTAACCGCTCTCAAAGCTCTTGGAGCACATGAAATGGAAGTTCCGGAGGAGTATACTACTGCACGAGAGGTCATTTGAATCACTCATTGAAATGGATGATATCTGCGGTTTTTCAATGTGGATTTCACATTTTCAGACTTTGGTAAATTTCATGTGACTTTCTAATCAATGGGACAATTTTATCGCCATAGCCGATGTGCTTTGCACCTTTAAATGCTACATCAGGGTGTAATTTATTTTCAGGAACATACCCATCAAAATACTCGAGGCCCCCTTTCTGAAGTTTGAGAAAATGAAGGCAATGCATTTTTTCAGTCCTTCACCTAAAATTATTAGGGTTAAAATTATTCTCTCACAACGAATTTATTATTGTACAAACTGATTTATCAACCACATACTTGACCCTGGCACCGGCGTCATAAGCTACTTACCTCTGGACGCCTTTCGTTCCCCTGAGCCCCACGAAAGCAGCAAAGGAGATATTTGGGGGACAAATGACCTACTACCAATTTTTTTCCATGGGAATGCATAACAAAGAAGGTACAAGAGGGCGTAATAGTGTTAAGTGTCACTCATCAACATTTGTTGGGATAAAATTTCATTCATTTATCAAAACCGCTTTGTTTAGCGTTGCTTTTTCATGTCACGCCTGACGTGCAACCGAAGCCCCAGACGGTTACTGGGATGTTGAGGATGGGATGAAATGAGATGCATCATATTAAACAGGATGCTAGATTATTGTATTCGATCTCCGATTTCATTTGGGCTCGGTTGCAGCTTTGCCCTACTTTTGGAAGTTTTTCGCCTAGCGGAACATCTTTTCTCTAGTGCAAATGTTGGTCTAGTGTGGTCGTAGTGTTTTTACAGTTACCTGAATCAGCTTTTATCCAGAAACGGCGGTTTGCGTTTGTATTTTTACACGGAATAGTAAGCTTTGAAACGAAATAGTGCTAACATGCATTGTTTAGCGGAGACATGATGCATTCTCACCCATAATAGCTCAAACCAATTTTACCAAACCATAATTTCTGCATGGTTTTTGCTCCAAGATGAAAGGCTTTTACTTGCGCTCAAGTGATCCAGCATAAATGTTTTTAGTTACATTTGTTCATTTAGGCTCTCTTCATAATGCTTGTGCATTCATGAATTGGACTTACTTCAGCCTCCAAGTCCCTGAGTTCTCGGCTCCCCGTCTCTCAGTTCGATTTTGTCTCGCCACTTTCGAAGCGCTTAAGTGGACACCAGAAACACCGTGCACCCGCAGTGGTGGGTGGTCAGATTAGCAACTCTAGCAGTCTGGACGCCGAGTTTTGGGAACTCCAACAGACGGTGACTATGCTGAAGAGGCGTCTTAAACGGCGTCAAGAGAGGCCTTCACCCCCAACTCACCCTCCCCGAGAACTGATTCCATCCGAATCGCTGGATACTGAGGAGGTGTTTGACTTCTCCTTGAGGTATATCTAACATTCTACTATATGACCCATCCTGAGAATAATTTAATCATATGTTCATCACTTTCTAACCGATCGTCACATTTACGCATTAAACTCATTCATTGTCAAAGGGTATTTGTGTTACCCAACGATCATTTTTTACCGCTTTTTGTGGTCTGACATTAACTGTGCTGCAAAATTACCACTTTTTGGGCTAATTTGGCCTCTTTTCATTCGTGTTTTGGGAAAAAATTGCGGCACCAAAATAATTGACGTGCTAATTTTAATTAAGCATTGAGTGATCTCAACACTTAAAGTGTTTACAGTCGAGCGAATTTTTAATTTTTAAAGTTATCCTTCCTTGCTTAGTTTGCAAAGTAAAAGTCCCTCAGATTTTGAGAAAAGCACCTTTTTGGGAAAAACGTGCTAGACTATAATAATTTTGAACGGATATTATTAGTGGCTTTGTTTTTACCAGCCCGAGGCGATATATGGTTTAATCATGATGCCCGAGCTTCTGCGTACGCGTGAACCTCGTGTTTTGTACCGTGGTCTTGTGAGGTGAAGATCGCAGTTGTCAGCGCGGGTCTAAAATACGGTCGTCGATGGGTCCATTCGTCCATTGGTTTGAATATAGGTACCAACATTAAAACCCTCTACTACCACATGTAGTGTGGATACGTTGCTCTTTAAAGAATTGAGTGCTTTCTCACTTTGCAATTTTGAATTCACCTGCGTTTAACGCTTTGCGAAGGGGTAAGTGCATCTTCCAGATCCCAGACCGACGTTATTACTGACTATTTCTCCTGAAGTTTAGATACCTAAACAAGCTTCACTTTCTGAAAACCCACATTAATGGGAAATCATTCCCATTAAATACTTTGCGCTCTTCAAAACAGGTTACAATTAGCTAGCATGTTTGCCACCTGTGGAAGCTTAATAAATATTTATCACTCGATTATGCCCAGTTGCCATTTCATAATTTTGCAAGGTGAGCTTTATTCTCTAATTTTCATTCGTTTTTCACTCATGTGAAAAGGCAATATACCAGCCTCATCGATAGTCCCCTAGGGCCGCCTATTTGTACGAGTTATTCGTCCACGCGGCATCCATCGTTCTCACTCGTCTAGCAGCGGGAAGAAGTGTCTGTGGCTCAGATAACATCAGAAAACACACCACTGTTCTACAAGACCATATTTAAGCTACTGTTTGTTTCACTTTGCTACAAAGTGGAAAGATCAAGCTCGATTATGTCACTGTTACGCTAAAAATACAGCCGCATTCACCCTCTGGCTAGCTTTATTCATGACAGTGTGTACGCATTTTGGGGTGTGAATTCTTTCCTGATCTCATCTGTTCTGGCCAGGATGCTGATTTACTCCAGCTTGAGCGGTGCTCTAGCTAACTACCTCTATCGCTGCTAACTTTTCAAAGGTATTGAAAATCAGTCTGTGCTTTGTCAGCGCCATGAAGTTATGTTAAATTACTTAGTAAACTGGCAGCAAACGGTTAGTAGCGATTCAAGAAGTGGTGAGAAATGCGATTATATGTGGTATTATTTAGAGTTAGTTAAATTGATGAACACAGTAAGTGAAATGGAATCATTTTATTTTTGTGCTTTGTGTGCACCAACTTCCTACTCCTTTGAGTGAATTCGCTACCATCTTGATTAAGCCTGGCTCAGTTCGGTGCCTCCAGAAGAGACTTGAAATTGGGAAAAACTTCAAAGTGGAATTGCTTTTGTATCTTAACCATGCTACTCTGAACCTGTTTTGAGAGGTTTTAGGGGCAATAAATGGACAGGAAGTGTTTAATTGAAGCTTTCGCGTATTTGAATGTTTTGTTATTTTGCGAATCCTCCATTACTTCCCGTGTGTAAATGGGAATTAGGTATCAATGATATGCATAGCAAATTTCTACTGATTCTCATCCTTTCTGTACATTCGCATTAAACCTATTATCGATCCCACAGCAGAGCCTTAATGTCTACTACATCGGGCAGCATTTCGGTGGTGAGTCTGCTTGGTTCTTTCGCACTTACTTCAACATTTTAGGAAACCAGTTAGTGAGGTGGCAATGGGACAGGTTTCTGCTGCATCACTTGACAGTGAAGCCGGGACATCTGTTTCACGGGGTGCAT
Organism: Taenia pisiformis; assembly: GCA_023968675.1. Classification (NCBI taxonomy): domain Eukaryota; kingdom Metazoa; phylum Platyhelminthes; class Cestoda; order Cyclophyllidea; family Taeniidae; genus Taenia; species Taenia pisiformis. Next base: position 3,705,131 of record CM043736.1, read on the forward strand.
CAACAATAAAGGAAGTGCCGACTCCTAGAGTGGAGAGCTTTCCCGTCGAGTGGCCAATTACACCAACGCCGTGCACAGAATCGTTGGCGGCAGTGGTCATGGCAAGCGGTGATGAAGTAGAGAAGCCGGTGGGGGCAGCGGAGGAGGTGAGACTGACGCAGGAAGAGGGAACGAGGTTGGAGACCCAGTCACCACTTCAAAATCATTCAAAACTAGATCCTGCCTCACAGTATCTCCTCTCCATCTGCAACTACTGGGAAGTACGCCAACAGGAACTTATGGCATGCCAGCACGACCTCAAGTCGCGCATTCGTTCTCAGGAGGCGGAAATTGCTCGAATTGAGGTTGGTGCTAGTGGTTGATAGTGGCTTGGTGGAATTGGTGACCGATATTTTTCGTCTGACACAATAGGAGATTAATCGCTATAACTGGTGTGTCAGTTGATATAAACTAGCATGTGTATGCATGAGTTTGAATTTTCTTCTCTTCTCAGACAGTGTAACAAGTAAGCGAAGGCCTCATTGCAGATCTTTCCTTTGCTGTTAAATGTGAGTGAGGTTAGGATATGACTTGTGCGTATGCGTTTAGTGATTAGTGCCGGTGACGAAGAGTGGTTCTATTCCCGTATATTTATAGTATTCCAATTAACTTTCGGTTTGTAAAAGTCACTGGGACGTTTTATGTCGATCTGTATATGATATTAGTCAATTAAGGGAATGGGACTTTTTACAGACGTTATTCACAAACTTTCATGTTTGGAGTTCAGAATGGAAAGTAGATGGTAGACAATCACGAGCATCTTGATGTTAAATAATTGATACTACTCGGGATATTTTGAAGAAACATCGTATTTCTTGGGATCGCCTCTTTGACATCATCGGCTTTTTTCTGACGCCTTCTTTCCCATATTTTGCAACATTTGCATCGATCGGTGTGTCACGTCGAGTGGATATTTTCGTTCAACGCAACCGTGATGTTGATAGAATGCTATTGACATCATTATTGCGCTTTCTTAACTTTTATTCTGGCTTTCCTTGCAGCATCAGAGCCGTCCTTGGGAGCATTGCAGGGTGTTTGAGATCGTTTTATTAAATTTGCAAAAGGTTTGGCGCCCTCTTCTCCACCATTCTTTTGTGCATTGCTTGTTCAAAATTTCCATCAACGCTGCATTGTTATCTCCAGCGCACAGAGTTAACTAAGGTCGGATTCCCACATGCAATAGCAATACAAGATCGGAACTTATTCACACGTACCCGTCGTTTTGGCCACTTCGCGCTGGCCTTAATGATGAGAGAATGTTCGTAGTAACTTTTACACTAAATTGCAGCATTATTCAGCAAATGCCAATGAAATTTACGTTTAACTGCTGACTTTTTGGAGGGTACAATTCGGAGCATTTCCATATGTTTTAAACATTTTATGTGTGAAATTCAGCCTCATCGCAAAGATCTTGATCTTGCAGTACGCCAATTGCTTTTTTGATAATTTCTCTTCTGAACTTGTACATTTGATGCAGATGTAATCTCCATCATGCCTGACTTTCAATCATCACTTTTAACATGTAAATCCGACCTATCGAAGCCACTCTTTGACCGCTTATCTCTTCTGAAATTGCACACCAATATTACCAAAGTTAGAAATGTTTTTTACTACCTTTAGAATGCTAGTTCTTTATCTTTGTTTAACGTGTTCTTGAATATCACTGGAACTACGTTACTTCCTTCAATCCGCTTGTCATCCGTATGCATGGTGGATCAGCAAAAGTATTTGAAGAAAATGCCTTATCCTGGGTCTCCTCCTGAAGTAGAAGCAAGACGTTTTTGGGTTCTCGGCATCAGTGCTGTGCGGTCGCATTATCACTGAGGGTTCAGCGTAGTCCTTTCCAACGAGACCTCGCCGTCGTTAAACGATCATTTTCTCTCCTCTCTTACAAACTGATGACTTCCACCCAATGCCTCTAGTGCTCAAAGAATCATTTGGCTTTTGCCAACAATGTTGGCAAGCTAGGCATCAAATCGTACTCAATTGTGACTTCCAATGTACGTGTAATTTGACCTACCGAATCTAGTATCTTTCGGTTTTTCGCACCATAAAAATTCTTAACATGCACTACCGCATTGTGTGGTGCTTCAACTCATAAAAATTCTCTTTACTGGCCCCCCGATTGCATATATTTTTTGACTTTGAACGCTTGTGACTGCACATGCAAACTCTCTCCAGTGAATTCAAGTAATTTCACACTCCACGGGCGGATTGATACGCTTTGTGGTACATCCGAGCGCGCGACGTCTCTTTTTAAACGAGTATGGCCTTGATGTTTTCTAAACAGTTCGTGATGAAGACATCAATAGGTGAATAAACTCGTTCAATGCATTAGACATTGATTTAGCGCAGAGGTCTCTCTTCTTCCCAATCATCTTGTTCGTCTCCTGAAGGGTAGGTTTCAGGCTGACCAAACGAGGGATCGCCAAACAGCATCGCAACGCACTTGAGACACTATGGTCAGTATGCTTTTTTTAATGAAAAGACAATGCTTGCCTTTAAAGTTAAATAGCACATTGTTCTGAGGCGATAAATCTTTGTAACACAGAATGTCAGGAGCTTGACCTCGGAGTCTGCCTCAATGGAGTGTGACTCTGCCCCCCAGTTTGCCGCTCACTTAACTCCAACAGGAATGGCGTCAGCCTAAGTTGCCAATCTTTTGAGACGCAATGTGGTATAGCATCTGCAACGAATGTCCCAAAACGAAAGGTCCCAAAACCTAAGTGCTGTTATCCTATATTCTTGTGCCTCCTCGGGAGATCGTAAATTTATTCGCGCCAAAACTTTGTTTTATTTCCAACTAAAGCTCTGATTTCTGCATGAATTGTTTGCTTTCCTGATACCGTATGTGGTCATGATAATTTTCCTCTCTGTTTATTAAGTTACAACGAAAGATGAGGAAGTGTATGTCGTATTTCTTTCACCTCATCCTTCCCCCTCTAATATTTTCCAAGCCTCTGCTTTTCAGGCGACCTCTCTCCATATACCATAAAATAACACTATAGTTTGAGACAGATTGGATTATTTCAAAGCGTAATGCCTTACAATGTTACTTTCACTTTTTAATGACCAGATTGAAGCTGTCAACTGTATCAGCGTTAATCCCAGGCCACATAGTTGTCGCCATTATTTTTGCAATTATCCAACTCTTCCCGTGTACTGAATGCTCCATCGATGGAGGAGAGGTTGGGTGGTATTGTAAAGCTATTGACTGATGGTTACCTTTATTAATGTTATTTGCCTTGTATACTCATGTTTTTTTTTGGTTTCGATTTCAAAGCATTGGTGAAAAATGCACCCGTCATTCCCCAAACAATTTCATGCTTGAAGTTCTTACGAAATGGTCGCTTGCGGTCAACCATGTTTTGAGACAAGCTATCTAGGAAATAAAAGCCGCCTTCAACCTACATAGCTCATTGCACGGCCTCGTGTTACGCTTTTGTTCTCATAGATGACTGACAGTGTAGGTAGCCTGAAGGGAGCTGGATGTCATCTGTGAAGAGTCCAGAAAGGCTTGCCTGGTAACACAGAGTTAAAATAATGCGATTCCATTGTATTATTTTGAAACAGGAGTAAGTGTCATATGAAGAATAAACTCAGTAGACGGGTTTAATGTATCCGATGAGCAACTGCAGAATTTTAGCACTCGGTAAAATTGCAATATTCATTCCCTCGCACAAATCCGTTGGGCTGTCACAAGGTGTGAACGTGGTTCTGCGCCTTGTCGCATTCATCAGTAAAGTTTATTTTTTTGTACGTCAAAGCAGGCGTATGAATTCGAGTGCCTATCATTCGAACCCAGAGACAGCGTGTTAATGATAACATCAGCCGACTTTTGGATGTAGTATAGTTAAGTCCCCTAGACAAAGCTAACAATGGAAAGACGGACATTTGGCCGCCTTTATTTTCACAAACACGTACTATTGAGTGCCCAGGTCACTTACATTATCCGCGCGCGTATGTAGGGAGCGGAGAGGGTGTCAAGCTTTTCCTCTACACCTGGTCCACACTTGCTCTCATTGGGATTATTGCGACGCTATAAATTATTTCATCTCTCTTGCTCCTCCCTACCTTCTACCTCACGGCTGCCGCGGGCAATAAATAAATGCTTTCTGAATGATTCAAAGGTGCTCATCACTGGCTCTCCCGGACACGACTTATTTGCGGTGATTCTGCGCCAAAGCCATTGATTGAAATCTTGAAACTGGAAGGTTAAAGATGCTCACTATTATGCCGCAGATTTCACAAATTAAAGTCAATTACTAAAAAACGACAGCCATCATACATGATGATTTAGTGTTTTTTATGAAAAGGCAAAGAGACCCTCAGTAACCGTGTCTCGTGTTTTGCAAATGAACTCTTAAAGATCCTTTGCCGAAATGGTGTTGTGCCCTTTGAGGGAAAAGTTGTTTGTTATTCCCTCTACGTAGACACTTGCGTCGTTACTTCGGTTTTATTCGTGCTCAAGGAGATTAAACCACTGTACACGTAATGTTGCCCCTGTGGAAGAAAACTTACCACACACTTGAATTCCATGAGCCAGTTAATTTCCAAGCTTGTACTAACATAAAACAAGTTAAAGGAAAAAGGGGCACAGGACACACTTGCAACTAAACGTCAGTGACTTGACGTTCATCGTTGCTGCGGCTCTCCCTTCACATTTCAGCCTTCTGTTGTGCCATCACATGCTTATTTAGAATTGCGTAAATTAAAGACGAAGGTGTCCTTCTAACCTTAGTCACTAATCTCTCGGGGTAATAGTAGTGAATTTATTTAATATGCGTTGGGTCTCGGTTTAGATGTGTATCAGCCAGATGATAGCCACAGGAGAGGTACGTAAAAAGCAGGTGCGTCAGTACTTCCACGAGAACGAGCATCTCTTGAAGGTGGATCGTGGCACTATGGGTCACCTTCAGGTGCCCAGCCCACTGGCCGGTCACGCTCTCAACTCCATAGAGAACGTGAACGAGAGCGACAACGACAGAGATGAAGACGACGACGATGATGACGACGATGACGAGGGCGAGATGGCTGCGACTCTGCTGCAGCTTATGAGGGACAACGCGCGTCTGGAAGCGCTCAATGCCTCGCACATCGAAAATATTGTCTCGGAGAGAGACTCCTGTGCTCATCTTAAGGTGCGTCTCTCTCCAACTGCTGACTTTAACCTTATTAATTGAGCTCTCTTTTTGAATTGGTTTTGAGTTCTTTGCATGACTCTGGGAATTTTTAGTTGTTATTGAAACTCTTTAGTCATCGTCACTTGTTTGCGCCAAGTCTCAACTCAGGATGGTGAGTAGTAAGTGGAAATCTTTATGGAGAAATTGAGGAAACTTTAACAATGTAAAAATACATAGTTATGCTTGGTGGAGTACTCAAGAATCATTATCGTGGCACAAATCACTAATTTTTTGTTTAAGAATTGGCATCTCCTATAGTGTGGGAGATTCGTCACGTATAATCTTATGTGTATAAGCAATGGTAGGATAAAAATGATCATCTGCGAGGCTGTTTTTTTGTTTTTGAATGGGATTTTTAATCTGAAAATCACACCAGTCGGACAAAAAGGAATAATTATTTAAACCTTAACCCTTTCTGAGTAGATTACTTCTTGTCCATAAAAGATTTGGTCTCAATAGCCGGTTTAGTTTGTAATACATCCTTTAATGGTTTCGTTACGACAGGGGTGTCCATATCTTAAATGTTATTTTATGGAGTTTTACATGCTTTATCAGTCGCTGAGCTTTGCATTTTTTGGTGCAGTTTATTGCTGCCGACGCAAATGGACTTCTTAATAGTAGGTGTTATTCTCTTAAAATTGTCATTTAAAGTGCTCTTTTAGTTCATGTAGGTCACATAAGACGCGCATTTCCCATTTCCTTGCTTAAAGAAACTACTCAATCAGCATTAAAGATTAAAATTTCAGCCTGAAAATCCCATAGCCACACACTGCTTTCCATCTTTCTTAGGTTTTTTGACAAGTTGAAGGGCCTCTTCCATTGTTTATTGTTTGGGAATTCTCATCTCTCGCCAATTTATCCTCAGTTATTCGCAGTAGCGGGTTTCGTCTTGCCTCGAATGGACCACTAGAGCACTGTTTATCCTGATCATACCCGTTTAGTTGTTTCTTTCTCACATGACTTGCCTCGGTTTAGGAAAAGATTGCTCATATTTCGTGTCTGATTTTCCTTATTTGGATATATCATTTCAGTGCCAAACAATCATGGCAGATGAGGTCTTATGTTTGAAGTGCCTAGGGGCGTATGTCACTAACGCTAAAGCCACATATTTGCTCACAAAATCCCCTTTTACGGCTTTTTGTAGTAAAAATCGTTTGCTTTTTTCAAAGACATGGTTTTGACAACGTCGTCAGCGCCTAAATCCCGTGGTTGACTCAATTGTTTAGCCCTTACAATGTCTTATTTTCAGGTAAGGGGGAAGGTAGCAAAAGCTTACCACACATTCGTCCGGATTTATTCCCATTGAATCTTGTTTTTTATTGCGTTGAAATTTGGAAAGCCTGCAAGGCGTCTGCAAATGTCGCTTGGTCTTGCACACAGACCCTCAATAGTTGGGAAATACTTTATCGTTGACTTGCCAAATAGTGTGCTTTGTTCGTAGTGTTTGGGAAAAAGAAATACGATCCAATGAAGGGAAAATGTTAACGCTTTTTTTCATTTTTCACTTTCTGAAGGCATGATAGCAAAAACATTTCAAGCCTACGCGCTTTCCAATGCTCACTCCTTGTGTGCATCGAGCGTCGGTCTTCCTTATCCGGTTGAAGTTTTGCCGCCTTTTTCCTTGATTGTATCTAGAGTTAAGTCATTTTTACTGACAATGGGACAATAGTTAAGACTTGGTTATGAATAAAGCAGTGTTGAGCTAATGTTTCTTTGTGAAAAATCATCGCCTTTGATTTGGCTTCTTCATTTAACTGATCTGGAAATGTAGCTCTAAAGCGTGGGCACAGACAACAGCATGTGAATGAATTGAAGTTTGAACTTGTCTAACTCGGCTAAAGTGTATAAATTAAACACCTGCAAATTGTAAACTGCAACAAATTCGCCCACCAAAGCACCAATCAAAGTGGCGGGTCGCACTCGCTGCAAGAGCTCTTTAAGGGGAACGGCAGTACTTCTTGTGATTGATTATCAATCAATCATACCATTGTTTCCATCCATTGCATGGACGGGAATGTACATTTTGTCATCGCTTCGGCCATTACTTCACTATGTGATTTATTAGTTTGAATTCCACCGCACCAAAGGCTGTTGTGTTAAGGTAGCATTCAAGACACACTCAAGTCATGGTTCCATGATGTCAACTAGCTGAAGGGCTTGGTCACTGGCGAGTTTCAAAACATACTCATCGCCGTTCAAGCAATCCTGCTTTCCGTTTTCATAGTATTATGTTCGAGAAGCAGATAATGCGATTTACTCACCTCTAATAATGCTCCAAACGAGCCTTATAGTTGCACCTAATCTGTCCGGTTTCCCGGCCTTTCGTGATTTAGGACTAGGCGCTAAACAGTGTTTGTGAAAGCGGAAGTTCTTCTAAATTAATAAGAGGTGTACCTACCGCATCGCATGGCAAAGGCCTACCCCACCGCCTATTTCATTTGGGGCGCTTTCAAAGGTTTCTCTCTAATCTTTATTTGGATGAATGCTGTTTGTCTGTCGTACAATTTTTGCCCATGATGATGATGCTTTGGTGGAGACGAGTTTTACAGATGCTATCATTTAGCTTTCATTCCAGGTTCCTCCATAGCGGCCCCTTTTTTGTGCGTCAATGAGTTTTAAAATCGTTTGGTTTTCTTTTGCTCCAAATACCGAGCGATAAAATGCTCCTTTCGGGTTAGAAATAATAGATTGTATTTGAGTAAATTTTGTCTGGTTCCGTAAATTTAAGCAAACGTTTTCAACCAACATTTCCCATAATGATATCGCTTTTAAGAGGATGGCAGGGCATCTGAAGTTATGGACTCAAAATGGGTAATCAAACCGTCATTTCTTATGAATGAATCACTTTACTTAATTACAGATACACGACGATTAAGTTGCCAAATGCCTCATGCAATCTTAAAAAGTTGCAAACTAGTTTTAGCAAATTGCTGATACGCTTACTTGTTAAATGAACTAAATGCTTTCGTGCTATTGATTTGTTTGAGGCTGATTTTCGAAGGAAACTAACTCTTATTTGAGCAAATTCAGATGCTTGACTTAACAGGAGTCCATGAAGGTCGTTTTGTCTAGCTGGAATGGGAAGTCGTTTCATTTTACCCCGTTTGACGTTCTGTGTACTGGTAAACGGGCTTTGCGCTACGCGATCGGTACATTAATCACTTTAATGTCCCTTTGAGTTTATGTCAAAGTTTTCTTCCCTATCTTCCCTCCTTCCCCTTTCCCTTCCTCTCATATTAGGGAGGATCCACCAAATTGGCATGAAAGCCGCCTTTTAGGGATCGCTTTAAATCAAGCCCACTCCAATCGATTTGTGTTTCCCTTATCACGCAGATTGGTGTGGGAGGCTCACTTTGACTAATCCCTACCAGACCAGCAGATGTGTGCTTCTGACATTTTAACTAGAGAACCAGGGGAAAAAATTGTGATTTGGAACGCCGTCCTAACGAGGCTAGCGTCACTTTGTCATTTCGTAAAATTCGTTCTTCAGATCTGAGTTTATGCTGCTAGTTACACAGCACCATCAAAATCCAGATTTAGAGGCCTCAGTTGATTATTCACCACGTTATTTCCGATATGTACTGCATGTTGTATGTTTTTAGATGCAAAATTGCCTTTGCGGACTTCATTTGCTTTACTCACACTCCTTTTACACGCGCTATAGCGTCTTTTAAGATTTTAAGTCAGCTGCCCATCCCATTCATAGACAATTCTATCTTAGTTGTCTTAGAGATCGCTTTAAAATTAAACGTGCTTAGTACAGCAGCATTTCAGTGGACTTGTTTTACCCCTTTTGCTAGTTTCACACGAATTAGATTCGTTTAGTAAAAAATGAGCATCAGGAGGCGCTTCGGCTCATCCAATGGCTAGCCAAGATGGCGGACAACGGTGGAAGTGCATTGGGAATGGCGTTTGGTGATGAGGATTCATGTAGTCGAAGCCATGAAATCTTTGTAAAGATGGCTTAAAGCAGAGTATGGTGGTGTAATAATGATTTGCTGTAAACGCCCGGACACATTCCCCCAGCCCACAACGTTCATTCACTACTGTGAATACTTAAGGCTTAGAACGTCTTCCTCATCGCGGATGACTGGTTGACGTAGGTAGCGTAGGGGAATTGCACATGAGCCATACCGAGAGCAATGATTTACAAATAGTTGATATTTGGAACAGTTTGTATTCAAAAAATGCTTGTTGTTTAGACTGAAGTTAGGTTGGATATGCTGCTTTTTTTCATTTTTAAAATATGGCTTGAACTCCACTCGATAAAGGTAGGTAGATTACCACACCGCGATAATTCAAGTGCTTTTGCTCCTTTTAAGGTTCAACTGCGTCTAAGTTCATATGGTCCGCCGCCTCCATTGCCTTCACTTCAAATGAACGTCCTTCAGTGAGCCGTTGGGTCACCACTCCTACCTCATCATTCTACATGATCGCATTTCTTCTTCTGGTCGTCAGGATTTGCGTGTTTCAATCGGAATCGTTTTCTTCTAATATGAATTTCAATTGTCCCCGTTACTCGTCTTCCTTATTTTGCCAATTTAAATCATATTTACCTTTCCTACTTTTTAAATGGACATTCTGCGGAGAAGAAAGTACGAAATGCTAACCTAATTCTTTCGCAAAATTTCATGAAGTGTACCTTTTGCAACCTGTAGGTAAAAGCGGTCAGTCTATCACGTTTGCGAATCGCTGGATCAGAAGGAGAGTGAATCTTTCCCTTCGCCTATTCTTGCCTGCTTAATGGCTTGGAAAGCATGGCTTAGCCATTCGTCCTTGAAACTGCACTCCTTCCCCAAACTGACGAGGGTATTAGTTCCTGTTAGGGGTAATATTCCCCTTGGTTGAAAACTGCTTTTGCAGGCCGGTCTTTCACATTGTCACTTTGGGCATCCTGAATTTCTTTAAAACCCAGAAAAGGTTGTTAGCTAGTTTTCCAAGAGAAACTTTTCTCCTGCAAAAGGATACTCGGGTCTGGTTAATTCCGATTGGACTCGCCTTTCAGCTTAAAGAATGTGCAAAAGGGGAAACAAGTGAGTAGGGGATCGCACTTTCTGCCCGTCAACATCGCAGTGGTCTCAAAGGTGGCTGCAGTACTCAAGTCTGTGTAAGCCGCAAGTGGATTAGCCGTGTAGTTCGTTTGGAGCTCTCGTCAGTCCTCCCAACTGCAGGCGTGCCTCGGTCCTACGCACACGTATTGAAAAGCTGTGTGGGGCGAGAGAAGAGCCAAGAAGTTTCCGTATGCTAGTGTTGTTACTGTGCTTGCGTGCTTTGCGTCATAAAGCTGTGCACGGCGAGTTTAACTGTCGCGTGCGTGTCGTGCTTGGAGCATATTAATATTAATCAGGATGTGGAGGTGAAAAATTGGTCCAGAAGGCACGGATGTGGCTGTTGAGTGGTCATTGCTTTACGAGAACACCTTTTACCGGATTTTGAGGGTTTGTCTTCGGAATGATAGCTTGCTACTGTTGCATTAGCTTTGGTTATCCTTTCTCTATACGCTCCTATTTTTTCCCAGAAGCGGCTGTTTTTTCGTTGGGAAGTTTGCATCCAAGTGGTTTCGTTAGCCATTGCCTTTTGACGCCAAGGTGACGGGTTCAAAAGTTCACAGGCAAAACCCCTTCTTATTAGCATCCACATAATAAAAATGCTTTAAAGCAGTGTTGCCAAAGACTAACTACCAGTAATTCGTACTTACGGTCACATTCGCTAGCCTTCTGGAAGTACTACCAAACTTGCGGCTTACGATTTCGGACGATCTGAGTGTCAGCGGTAAACTTCCATTCAATCTGAGTTCTGTGGTGTCAGAGTTAAAGCCAGAGTTAAGTCTGATGTTGTGCAGTGTGTTTGCGCCCACCACTGTAAATTGGCTGTGCCAGAAAGTGCATTTAAGCAGCGAATCTTCTTTTAGTGTGGTGGCATCGTTGCGCTTGATTGTAAAGCGGTACTTCCAACTAGATTTTTGAATGGAGTTTACTTGGAAGGTGCCCGTGAGCTTCAACATCGGCGGCACTGTCTCTCTGGTCCTCACTACAGGCCTGTTTCAAACAAGAGCATTTCCGCACCCTCGGCTTTTGAGCCCTCTGTAGCAATTAGAGCTCCATAATCTGCCTTTTTCACGGAAAGCGCGTTAACCGGGACATCAAGATGAATTTGATAGAGGGCAAATAGCAACTCGAGCAATTTTAGCGGCAGTCTTGAAGAGCCCCTCTAATTATTGGAGCAAAAAAGTGTCACAGGTATTCTTTGTTTAAATAAGTTTAGCGTAAGCTCATTGAAGAGATTCCCCATAGGCTGAATGTTATGTGCAACATCTACCCTACTAAGGATTACTTTCCAAACCATTTCACGATAAAGTCAATTAAAACACACGTCTATTTTCTTTCCAAACGAAGCTTCTGTGTTAAAAGAAGCAACAGGATTGAGTAGGAATTTTACATGTGAACTCACCCAGTAACTTCCAGAGATTGTTCTTATGGTCGGCGAGAATTGTCAGTTCCTTTAATTTAATAACTATTGTAAGTTGCTTTCTTTCCATTCACTTTGCTGACTGAAATGGTGGCTATCGCAACTGTGTAGGTGGCTTACTGTGTGCCCTCCGGTGTGATTTCAACGGAAAAATGTTTCATTGTCGGTGAGTGAGGCTGTTTTTTATGGTGCTTTTTTTTATTGTTTTCTCATCGGCAAAAATTCTTCACTGGTTATCGGAAATGACTGCCTCCTTCATAATTTCAGCAAAAGCAACCGCCTTTGGTCGACTTCAATTGTTCATTATTTCACCCGTTAAACTAAATGTTGAAGTATGCATCACCATGATGTTGCAACGCTTGAGCAATTCACTATTGAATTGGAGCAAATTGCTTCACCCCTCCTCACCGCATTTGGTGGGGTAACGGAGTTCAGTAGCTGAAATGCTCTTCGATTGCCGCTTCGCTTTGTTATGTGGCACAAAGTAGGGGCTGTGAACGGAGTGTCTGGAAGTAATTCTCGTGCTCATTAATAAGCACGACCGTTCGTGGTTGTCGTCTGAGCGTATTGCATTCGCTCAAGCCTACGTCTTTATGTCACCTCCGTTGGGAGACACGATCGAGAGACTGCGTTAGCCATCGCTAAAGTTTGTTTCTTCAGACACAATTGCAATGTGTTTGCCAAGACAGACGAAGATTTCGAAGTTGTTATTTCCGATTTCGGCTACATGCCAAATTTTGCTCTAAATTATTTTTGTCAAAAATGAAACACTTGGAGACCGTTTGGTTTCATTTTGATCACAAGAATCACGCACTTTTGTGCATGCTAATGTGTATTTTCCCTTACCTATTCACAATCCAATGCACTCTGTGTTTTATAAACAACTATTTGTAGGTTCCCGACTGCTGTATAAACCGACTCCATGCAAACGGATTTTGTAGGCGCGAGGAACGCTAAACTGTGGCGTAGGCTTGGCGAGGGATTCACACATTCGCCCACCAAGTTCAACAATAAGAATCAGTGCAATGGGAATGCACGATTTATGGCTGGTAGCCTTTGATAGGCCCACGTCCCTATAACGTTGGCATTTCTGCTTAGAAGTAGAAGCATAAATAGGGACTTGATAGGAAGGTAAACTAAAAAACTTTTCATTTAAGCCCTCCCTTTTTTCTAACACAGACTGTTTTCGTGTGGTACGAAACTTATGCACAAGATGTTGAAAACAATAAAAAGTCCAAAGTTTGAAAAGGGTTTTGATATGTGACAACTGCCCACATTTTTTAGGGTGCAGTGACCTTAAAAATTTACTGCTACTGTTGCAGTCGCAGTGGAGGTATTTGTTAATCGTTCCCTACAATGCATTGAACGGTTCATTGGATTAACTTTGTACACGGCTTGTTTACTTCCATCGGCATCCCAGTGCCACAAAATGTGCAGACATTACTCATTCAGATGCAGCTTTTGATGTCAAGACGCTAAAGGTTATTCGACCATTTTAAATAGCTGCAGTTCCTGTTATGAAAGGTCAGGTCACCAAATTGACCTTTCAAAAGTGGCTGCAGACAAATTGTTAAGAGTATGAGGCTAAAATTATGGCTTGTATCAAGCTTGACAGTCCCAAAGGGTGGTCAGACACTCTCAAATCTAAGCTAATGGCTGATTTGGTGTTTTTTTTTGTTTTAGCAGGACGATCTGGTGGATTATTGGTTTCTAAACAGGCAAAATTTGTTCAAGCAGCACCGTGAGATTCATGTTACTGTCAGTTTTGAGCATGCCGTAGCTAAGGTTTATGTGAAGAAGAACTCATAGAACATATTCCCCGATTTCAACTACCAAATGTATGCACTGCAAGTGGACGAATCTGTAACGACCCGTAACAGAAGTAATGAAGGCGGTGTCAACTATTAGTAACTATCCAGTCCCGTGGTCTGGGACAATTATTAACAACAGAGCTTATTCTAACCACAAATAATCTAGAATAACTCATTGCTGAGCTCCCTACCATACCTACACGGAGACATCCCCTACATGGCCGAGTATTTTCTCCATCTCTCTGCTAGGCAGATTGAACCCAGACAGGTGTGACTGAACAACATTGAAGTGGGAACGAAGAACCATCGAAACCCATCCTTTATTGAATGACTACCTCTAGACTGGTTCTCCTGCTACTGACGTCAGAGTTGTCAAGCAGAAAAAAACCCGTACATTCGGCGAAAGTGGCAAGAGAGATCGGTGCCTATGCGCCCAAGTCTAATCTCAACTGCACGCAAATTTGATAGCTAGAGTGATTTGTTTGTGGCATTTCCTTCACAGACTACGTTGTGATGAGTGACGCTGAAGATCGACGTCGTGGGCGAAGCTCACGAGGGGAGAGGAGCTATTTGAGGCTTGGATTGCTTGTTTAACTCTGTCATTTTGCCTAAGCTGTGAAGTATGATCTCCGACCTATGCCAGCAGTTTCAGACGTTCTATAGGGGGAATTTGAGGCACTGCAAATGATTATAAAGATAAAAATTTCCGTTCCTATGACAGCACTGGGAAAAGTGTGGGTGCTTTGAAGTGATTTTGAAAATCGCTTAAAGCGATCTTGTAACATAGTGAAGAATGGGGGATTAAAGCTGAACTGATTAACCTCCGTTGATAAATTGTCAGCCAACGTGCTGCCAGTTACCTAGCCTAATCCTCTGACATTAGCAATTAATATTTGAGCAATCTATACATAGAAGAAAGGCAGGCATGTTTATTGTGACGTGTTTTGTGTTTACGGAAGTGTTCAACGTCATTAGCACAATTGCGACTAAGCTAGCTAGAAAGTAGCTGATGGAGTGCTTGGCTAGCATGTGCTGCTTCTTTGAAGATTGCTTTGGCAAAATTTTGATAAATTGGGCATTGCGAAATGGAGATATGTCCATGTTCAGCAGCATAGGAGATCACATTAAGATTTGTTCTCCACTCCTCGCAGTGGTTGCTCATGGGAGACCACTTCTTCGCCTCTAACCTGAAAGCGTTCATTGGTTATAGTGCTATTGTTACTAGGATAACTTCATGCCTTTGTTTCCAAGCAGCACAAAACCAAATGAAAAACAAAATCTAAAACCGCATCAAATTTAAAGTTAAATGTTTACATCATTTGGGCAATTTCTGATGAAAGCCGCGCAGCTGTCAACCACTACTGTCAATCGAAAAATGACGGCTACGCAAAGACCGTGTAAGTTAAATTTTAGAAATTAAAAATAAGAGCAAGAGCATCAATCTCACATTCCCTGCCATTCATGTAAAATGCGGAATACATTTACCAGCAATAAAGCCTTCGTTTGAAGCCTCTGAAATAGTGCACGTTTAACTTTGAGGTGAAAAACTATGGACATGAGAGGAGCACAGGATTTGATTCCTACTTTCGAAACAAAATGCCCTACATCAAGCACCGTCGACCCAATGGAAAGCTTTTCCTTCCTTCGTTTTAGGGTGCCGTCAAAATCTGTCCCACGAAAAATGGAACGCAAGGCTTGCTTTGGTTCCTGAAGTTATGCTTGTTATTTAATGGTAAAGCCGATGAAATCCTAAACTAGAAAACCATTTTAGTTGCCTAGATTCCTTTGGTTGTGGGAGAATTTTCAGAACATCATCAATAATTGCCGATGCTTTTGCTTGACACATTTTACTTTAACCCGGTCCATATTTCATCATCATTCATCTCTTATTTTTTTAGACTTTGCATGAGAGTTACGGAAAGCGTTACTTACCTATAAGAGGAAAATTTTGCTTGGGAATTGAAGTGATTAAAGCCATTAAGTCTGGTACAAATCTGGACATGGGATAATGACTAAGCATTTTGCCTTTGAAGACGAGGACACCTCCAGCCCTGCTGCGCTTCGGCATTGCATAAATGCTACCCTAGAATGCCTTCTTTCATCGTCAGCGAGGCGTTAAGGTGCTGCGACAGTAGCATCAATTAAAAACAGACTCTTGAATTCTCGACAAGCCTTAAAGCGCAGATAACCATACATACGTCCAAGACAAGCTTTCTGTATGCCAACGTAAGGGTGGCGAATAGGTCTCGCTTCAGCACAGCAGCAAACCCTCCCAACAAGGAAACGCAAGCTTATGTTACCACTAACACAGACCTGGTCCCATCTGCAAACCGTAAGATAGTGGCGTATTTTTGGCAAGCCCAAGAGAAGGCAATTTTATTAAAGTGGAAGGACTTGTACTCCATTCGATCCACCAAAACGGTGACGTCCACGTCTGTGATAACAGCGCCTATGTGAGGAAAAACGCTGAGTTATTTTACACTAACTAAGGCTAATGCCTCAAGAGTACAATTAATGCAACATCGAAAGCACATCATAGTTTCAAGTCACTCTGTGCAAAAGTTGCAACTATCGCTAGGGGGCGATGATTTGCCAAGCTGACAGTCTTAAATGGGCGTTATTAGAGGTAGAAAGTACTTGGCCACGCAACTTTTATTGCTCGGATGCTCACATGGTCGACTTCATTACTGCCGCCCTGTTAGGGATTTCGAGTCGCATTACAGACGAAACACGGGCAGGTTGGCATTAAGCCTCATTAAGTAACTAGAAAGGTTTCCTTGAAGAAACATTTCCTTTGATTGATAAATTTAGTGTGGCGTTCTGTCAAAGTCAAAGGACATCATTTATTGTCACTAATGACCAGATGTCAGCAGAAAATTTATTTGTTATTTCTGATTTATTCGCGAATAGCGACGAATTTGTGAGATTATAAATTGGCCTTTTGAAATTTGCTTACGGGGTTGAAGAGGCTTATTTTAGCCTGATACTTCGCGGACTCAGTTGCTATCTTTTCATCGGTATAGTATTTACTGAGTTCTGCGTGGTGGCTTGATCTCACCGGTGAAAACGGAAGCACGGATGAAAATAATGCCCTCAACACTGCGTCGCACCATCATTCATTGCATTTGGGATCAAGAGCCGTAGAGGAGGAGGAGTGTCCTGCACTTACATGCATTCATTCAGATGCTGGGGCACGTATAAGTGTTTAACAAACATTACAAAACTAATGTCGAACCGTGCGCGCGACGCTAGCCTGGTTACAGCAGATAAGATTGCTAGAAATACAATCAGGCCAATTTTAAGCTTTTTATTTTGGCAAAGGCAAGCATATGTGCAACAATGAAAGGCAAATATTTGGGATGATCTTCGGATCTTCCTTTCCTCCGTATTTTGCTAAATCTTGGGCCACATGCAGGCTGCATTTCCCGACATTGGACTTTAACCTTGACCATACAAAATTTTATCAAGTTACATTCAAAAAGGAATCAAATTATAGCCTGGTCCATGCTCTGAGATAAAAAGTAATCCTCATGGACCTTTCTTAATTTCGCAGTAACCTAAGGGTAGCATTTTACGCTTGAATTTGGAGCTGTTCAAACAATCGACATGTGAGTGCCTTTGACCTACATTTTGATGACACTGCCGGAATGAGAGATGTCAGCCGAACGACAACCGATGTCCAATGAAATCCACGATGTCCAGGCAAGGGCGCGTGAGACCAAAGGACTCGGCTTGCCACTCCTTTTCCACCGTGCCATTTGCGGAGGATGAAGATGACTTCCCACCCTCGTGTCGACTATGCCCTTTGGTACAAGAAAGGCAGCTGCAGTACGCGGTCTTAACAACACTTCAAATTTACTAGAATATCACTGTCTGTGGCATCACGGTAATAGGAGAATTCTTAATTTCACTAGGCATCGAGTATTTGCATTACCCTGACTATGGAAGTGCACAAATCGGATCTTCACAAACAAACTACACTTAAAGCAAGCGGGTTGGCTTAAGACATCGACAGACATGGTAGTTAGGTACTTCCTCTCTACCTCTACGATGGCCTCAGCTTAGTCAATTTGCCAGCTGGCTCTTTCGCAGAATCCATCGCACGATATTACATAATTACGCAAGAATTATGCCACTGAAATCCATTTTGGTAATCCTTGGCTAAAAGTAATATCTCCCCATTTAGCACGATATGTGAGGAGAGCCTGTCGGTTTTCATGATAGCCATGACAACTTTCCAACGATGTATTTTACGCTGCTATCAGTAAATCAGATTGAAATGAACAGTGGCACTCACTGCCTGTCGAAAATGTCAGCATTGCGGCAGTGAGTCAGCCAATCACTCTTCATCCACCGACTCGTTTGTCCATTTAAAAACAAGGAAGCTTTTGGAGGCATTAATTAGACTTCATTATTATTCAGACACGCTTCTGCCGATATGCGTGTTATCGCACGGCATCGAGAGCGAGAAGCAGGGAGATGGAGACAATCTATTCTGAGGAATGCTATTACTGGCTTATAGGTGCATAAGCCTGGGACCGCACCAAGCTCCTAACCAACGTTATCAGAGAGCAAGGGCTTCCATGAAGTGTGCACACACGATTGACGATCGGTGGCTGGTGACCAGTGACTGGATGTTAGGGACAATTGGTGGGTTCGCTGCAGCATACCGATTTTCCAATGTTATTCTTGCGCTCAAAGCGGTTAGCAGCAAGTTCGAAGTTCCCCGTTTAGTGATACCTCGCTATCGGAAGGGCTTAATCAAAGCGTGAAATTTTGAGCTGCTAAGGTAGTAGCTACGCAGTGGGACCTTCGGGCAATGTGACCAGAAACTTTTTCAAATTTGCGGAACTCCCCGGCCCATGCACAATCAATTTTAAGGCATTATTAAGGGTGCATAGGAAATGTAGGTAAAACGATTTCGCCATCTGAATTTTCGTGGATACGAAAGCATAATTTAAAAGAGGTAAGATTTAAAAGGACTTCTTGCATGGAGAAAGTTGCGGGTGTGTAAAACCAAAATTCGCCATGCTTATTTTTGCACTTATAATCTGTTAGGCGGTCTGAACGATGTTTTCTCACGTGTTAGAACAAGAGCACCTGCATTTGGGGTAAACACAGGAACTCGTACTTTTGAAGATACTTGCCCCAGAAGTAGATGATCAAATCCCCAAATGGCATATCGTTACAGCTTCATTTTTAAAAAGTCAGACACATTAGAACTGCTTTTCTGCTGTCTTTATCGCTAGAAATGGGTTTTCTCAACACTTGAAGCTGTTGTTTTTACGATTGAAAGTAATACGTGCAATCTTTTACATACCTTCCTTGAGAGGGGATTTGTAGTTAATCCCAATGGCAAAATAATCACACAGAAAACATAGCACTGATCTATTTTAAAGGGTGTTGCCACTGCTTAAAATAATTCATGGCGCATTCAGGATCTGCCCGAAATAGCCACCACCGCGACGCACAACGCCACGCACAAGATGCACGTTCCAGTTGACGCTGCGGAAGAGCGGAGGTCTAAAGACGCACAGCACAAGCTATCAAGCATTTAACAGTCCTTGGCAATGGATAAATTTGAGAGAACTAGGACAAGAGAATAAACCAAAAGAAATTTTTTAGGTGCGAAAATTAAGGGCGATCTACTTTGGAGCAGACCGCTCTCATTTTGTCGAGTTCACATTTAACAGGAAATGGCATGTGAATTTTAGTTGTGTTGAGGCGCGTAAGCTAACTAAAACGCTTGTTCTGTTTATTCTAGAACACGAAACTGCTTCGTATTTTTCAGCTTTCAAATGAATGAAGACCGAGTCCCGTAGGAACTCTGGAGGTTTGTGTTAATGTGGTGACGGTGCGCAACTGCGATGTGTTTGGGCTGTTACCGACAGTCGCCTTAGCAAAGCAGTGTTCTTTGACACAAGATTCCATTAAGGCAAGTGGTAAAGGTTTTCGAAATAATAAAAATCCGTTCACCAACTTTAAATTTTATTCACGTCAGTTCAACGTGATTCATAAAACTCCACTCTACAAAAGGCAGTCACCATACGGGATGAAATGAGGAATCAACTTGTATTAGTTTGCCTGAAGAAGAGATACAGAGGACGGCGCCTGATTGTGCGGCACGCAAATTAATGGGAAGATAGCGATTTGTGGGAGGCCCTGAATGAGAAGCTAGTCGAAATCCATTGTTATGATGTGGCACCTACGCCCATTCCACGATGCGATTAGTCGCCCACAACTTGTAATCACGCGCCTCGACTTATTGTCAAGTTCGACAAGGGCCTAGTTGGTATTCCGGTCCTATTTACTGCTACAATACAGAGAGTTATTTATGTGGAGCATGAAGCCGTTACAGATCGTCCAATACGGACCCAAGGGAATGGGCCATTCAGTCATGCTTAACTTACAAAAGGCTTTTTATGCCTAAACTATGCAAATAGCGGTCTTTGTTCGTGCAGTAATGAGGTAATGAGGTCAAGCAAAAGTCTGCGGTGAGAGAGAGAGAAGACAGGGATTTTTCCAAGACCACTCCAATTAATCTTAAATGCGATGCAATTTCTTTCAAGCATTTTGTACGGAGTCTTCCCCATGTAGGGAGCGTTAAGTAAAAACTATTTATTAAGAATCTAAAAGCACCAGAGGGAGGAAAAAGGTTGATAAATTAGACTTCATCTACGCTGAAAAATTGACACGACAATAATGCTAGCGTTATCACGAATGTCCACTGCTATCAGTCAAGTTAATGCTTAACAAGGGCTACAACCAGATTCGTCGATAAGTTTAGTTCTTCAGTAGTGGAACGGAGAGCTAAGCACAAAGTTGCTGATTATTTCAATACATGAACTGCCAGAAAGGCGTGCGCGCGATAGCCATAAGCTAGAAGATTTGTCGCAGTTTGGTGGGGCGGTGAGGTCTCTGGAGTGTCAGATCAACTTTATGTTAAGGTGATAGCTATTGAATCAGTGCCCTTATGACCGCCCATAAAAGTGGACCGACTTATAGCATAAAGATGAGGTGTGCTTGGGTTTACTACACTGTGAGGTAGGGTGCAAACTTAGCCCCATTTATGAGCCCTCGTGTGCCTTTACAGCAAACAATTTGGCCCACTAGAGCTTCAGCCAGGTAGTAAAAGGAAAAGCTCTGAAATACTAAAAAAGAACAGATCATCACATTGTTGTGCTTAGAAATGGGACAATTTTTTGAAGCAATCATGGACAGCTGGTGCGCAAAAGGTTGCAAATTTCTTACGAATGGGCCAAAATAAAAAGGGAAGGAAGATTGCCGAAACGCAAACTACAGTCAAGCATCCAGTCACACCTGGAGGCATTTTTTAAGCATGCCGCTGGTGTTACGTCAGTCTATCGTCGGTCTGCCGTTTTACGAAGACTTTTGGTACGGAGCAAGGTTTCGAGGAAACATGAATTGACGATTGTACAAAGCCAAAACACCGAGTAAATAAGTTAAATTAGGGCATGGCTTCCGTTTATGCAGCTTGGACATGTTCTACTTTCACGCTCAAAGGCGATGGCATGAAAAGCGCACGCAACAAAAGAATTGAAGCACTGGCAAGACTCAAAAAGCATTTTCAGTTTTCATCGTAGAGCCCTAATGCGTCTACTCAACTGGTACATTTGAAACATTGCCTCTTATAATGATAAATGTAACTTCACTTGCAAAATATTATCTTCCGACTCATTGACTCTACCCGCCATCATAAGCTGCCTATGCGAATTGGGCCGCGATTGACAAATTGCGAAATTTCCAAATCACAAACCAAAAAACGATAATCATACAAATAGCAAGCAAACATTAATGCCAAAATATTTACAAACAAAATTGAAGTGTCCCACCTTAGAGCCAAATGACAACAAAGAAACAGCAGGTTGCTCTTCGACGGACAACTCTG
Source organism: Taenia pisiformis (assembly GCA_023968675.1). Taxonomy (NCBI): domain Eukaryota; kingdom Metazoa; phylum Platyhelminthes; class Cestoda; order Cyclophyllidea; family Taeniidae; genus Taenia; species Taenia pisiformis. The sequence continues at coordinate 3,726,541 of CM043736.1, forward strand.
CGTGAGTAGCTTCACAAACGAAACGGTTTGGTTTGAGTCCTATCTGATGGTTAAGCAGACACCGGATGGCTTAGGGAAGGAGCTAAAGAAATAAGCTGACAGCCTAATTTTATGCAAAAAGGAATGAGATTATCTTCGCATTTCCTTACAAATACACTCACAGCTCGTATGGGTGATGGATTCGCATGGACTAATTCTGATGTGGAAAGTGCTTTTGATTAAGGGAACACCCAAACTGCAACGTTGTTGGGATGTGTAGGCACAGCGCCTGTACAAAGCACTGCAGTACATGATTTTATGTTATTGGAAAGCCACGTTTGATACCATTTCGGCTATTTATTTTTATGGTCTCCTGGCGGTGCAATCCTGGCAACGTGTTGCATGTTCAGAGGCAATAATGCCCAATGATCGCGGTCGCGATATTTAGGCAAAGAATGTCCAAAGGCCTTTCGCTTTACTACTACTGCTGCTACTTATCATTTTTAACATCCGAACTCTGCAGTGCGAGTTGAAACTTTCTTGAACGTCAACAAACTTTAGCGTGAGGTCGTGACAATGGATACCAGGATTTCTTCCGTTGCAGCCATCTAAAATATGAAGTTCAAAGGCCAGTCCATTGACGTCCCTCTGGCACTTGGGTAACGGAACTTAGCAAGTCAAGAAATTTTCACAAATCGGCCGATTTGTAATTTCGGTTCCCAATCTATTTACACGTTTTCTGGGCTTTAAGCAGCACTAAGTCCCTGAAGTTTGTTATCGCAGCTCGTCGATGTGGCCTTAGGGCTGCATTAGTAAGCGTACAACGCTTCAGTGTGTTTGGTTGCCCATGTTTTTCAACAGCACTTCATCATACTACACGCTTAGGGAGACTCATGCATTACATCAGGATCGGAGAGCCGGTAATTCTAGTGATGCATGGATTGACTCAAGTTATGACCTCAGAGCTACACAGTAGTTCTCAATTTGCATATCACGCTTTGGATTTCCTCCATTCTGCTGTAATCATTCTATTGCAAATCTAGTGTGACAATATGCTCACCTCGCGAATCAGTAAATCGAATGAATGCAAGCAAGCCATGCCTCAAAATAACCTCGTAATGTGTGAAGGTGGGATGTTTGCTCACTTTATAACCGAAACAGTGACGTCGATTAATGACACTGCTATTTATACGATGCCCGTAATCCCAGGCGTGTTCGAACCATTAGACAGTTCATTTCAAAAAATGCGAACGTTGAAGGGCATTGCTTAATTGTATAACACACAGAGCCGAGTAATGATGACAGCAGACGCGTCTGCCCCCCAATGCGAGCATTTGGCGTGGAGGTCGGGTTGGCAGCCGAGGCATTAAATTATTGAAAATAAGTGGGATTGGAAAAGCAACTGCAACGATACATCACCAGTGCTATTTTGTACTGTTCTGAGACATTCCAGTTTTTTATTTCTCACAATCCTCATTAACAAGGTGTGAAACATAACTGTGCTGGTAGTATTCTTGACCTCACCTAAGTTAATTTTGCTTCTTTTCATGAGTTGTCATGCGTTTGTTGAAGCGGCCCGTACTGGCCATGCTGCTAGCCTCAATTTCTCCTGTGCGGTGGCACTCCATATTCCGCCCTTTTTGTCTTGAGACGTCACAAGGTCCCATTAGCGCAGCCGGAAAACACCGAAATTCAGCCAAGCGCCACTTCAATTCCTGGTTAGCAGAAACGCTTGCTAGTATTCAGATTGTCAGCTTACTGAAAATCATCTTGAAAAAGACAAAAATGGCGCAATCCTTGGTTAAATGTGAAAGCATGCTGTAAACGTTCAAATCGTTTGCAATAGGAGCGATCAATCTATTTGCCAATGAAATTAACCCTCTCTGGGTATCTGCCAATTAAAATAGACGGCCAACGGTTTCGACAACTTCAATTGACAGTCGTGCATAAACAGTCCCTTAGCGTACGAACAAAATTAAACACTTTTGTTGGTTGGACACGGAAGCCGCTTTCCTATGCTTAGTTTGGCGCATTTTGGAAGCACTGAATTGGCAGACGATGCTCATAGAAGTTCACATTTTTCCGACTCTTTGACTTAACATAATAGAGTAAAGTGAATAAATTAAATCGCGAATGTTGCCCTGCGATGAGTGGAAGGTATGTCGGTATGTCGCGTGTAGCCCACCATGGAGGAGCGCAGTTGTGCTCGGAACTTCCACGCGATAGAACAAAAGATGATTTGATTTTCACAATTGCTAAAATCTTCCAATCCAAGTGAAGGTAGCAAAACGAGGAGAAATCATCTTCAGCAAGAGATGCTGTGTGTTTCTAGCATTTAGCAATTTTGCCTCCAAAATGCATGCGCGTGCAAGTCGGCTGAAAAAGCTGCTCAGCAAAGCACGGACTGTCTTAAAAATTTGGCGTTCGCAAGTTAGCTCCACAAATTTATAAACAAGAACATTTTTATTAACGATTTGCCTTCATATTATGGATTTCAGTACTACTAACAGCTGCATTGCGATGGAAAACGTATTGGTGCGTGAATCATTGCCAGTTTTCTGCACTAAAGGGTTTCCGATAAAGAAAAGTAGATGTCACCTTTATTCGACCGAAAAAAACAAAGATTTCACCAAAATATAGAGCTGTTTTTGCGTGACGACCCTTTTCTGAAAACCTTTCAAACTGTAAAGTTTGCATTATGCAGTAACGCTTCATTAAATGTTCACATTTGTGAGCGTCGAGTGAATTTGCGCTGGAAATGGGTAGTTGTAGCACAAAAGCCTCCTCAGGCAGTAATTTACGACAGACAATTAACCAGCAGGCCAATGAAGCCCAAGACCATTTTAAGCTCTGTTAACGGATTTAGCGATCCTAAGTTGCTGTGCCGCTTTACTCGAAGTTTCCTACATTGCCACATTCGTGGAGTTGTTTTGGAGCTATTGGCAGCCTCTCCCATTGTGCTGAACAGTTTGAACAGCACAAGGTGAGTTTGGGATGTGGGTTTTTAGTTCCTAAAACCGGATTCCATAAACGGGAAGATAGTTTTTAGCTCCTTTTAAAATTGCAGAAGCTTCAATCATGGGTCTGTATAACTGCCGAAAATGCAAATTGAGGACTTAAAAAAACTGCTCCCACGGCTTGCGAATTGCTGTCTGCTACTGCTGTGCCCAAGTAGCTAAGAGGGATTCACGGTAGAGAATGGTGTTTAGGAATGGGCGGACACATAAAACGCTCCTAATGGTGCATGGCAAAGGTATTGTGGATTCAGCGATTTTATTCTGAAGTAAGTCACCAGATTTAACTTGTGAGTTTTTCACTAACTTTTAGTTTTACCTCACAGAAATGATTAAAAGAAGAGATGGTTAAGACAAAAGGTTAGCGTAAAATTCGTCACTTGGAATAGCTTTTACTGCCGATTGGAGAGCAGTTGGCCAGCCCTTTTGGCATCATAAGATGGAAAAGAGGGACAGGACAGGACGATGGACATTTGTTCAGTCATGGGGAATTTGTGCTGGCTAAACTATGCATCTTGCGATTCACACGCCATCAACACCATCCTTAATTACAAGTGACTCCAATTCAACGTGTCGCCTTACTGGCTTGACACTGAGCTGAAACACCCACTTGAAAGGAATGATGTCAAAATTCGAACACTTTGACCCATCCGAGAAACTATTTATGACAAGCGTTGTCATGATCATTTCCTTTTTGCTTGTGAGCTGAATGTTAAACTCGAATGGAGAAATTCTAGGCCATTTGAAAATTCACTAAGCACTCTCAGCACATTTCAAAAGTTACGAAATAGGATTTTTGAACTCAAAAGGTAATCCTTGTGTGGTGTTAATTCTTGCTTCCGAACTTTTAATGTTTAGCAAGAATGTGGTAGCTCGTCTATCCAATTGCTTAAAATCCTCGCAGATAACTAAAAGGCTTCCTGAAAGCTAAAACAATGTGAAAACAGCCAAGAATCACTATAGAGCCCCGGTTTTCACTTTTTCGAGCTAAAATCGCTTGTCTTCCGCACATTCCCATCACATTTGCCTAAAACTTCAATTCAGGCCAAAGTGGAGTGAGTTGTTCATTTCGACTTTTCCAGGCCATTCATCACTTGTAATGGGAGGATAACCAGAGTTCAAAAGTTGTCCCTAGTAGAGTTGATGTTGGAGCTCCTTTTGTGAAGTGCTGAAATCCCGATCATGGCTGCAGAAGCAAGATAACATGAGTGAATTAATGTTATGCTTAGCTGTGATCAATGCCTCTGCGGGAGGTAGCTTCAAGTCCCGTCCCGTAAAAGATGTAGCGCTTTTTCAAAACTTCAATGAATAACCTTGACTTTAAGCAATCACATAAACGAGGTAGATTGACGTTTTAACTACTGCCCTCGTTCGGGCGTAAGTCGCTCTGGTAATACAAACAGTCCTGTGATATTCCCTGAACTCATTCATTATCAGACAAAAGAAATCCTCGTGGATTCAGGTCTTCTCAGAACTCGATTGACAGTCAAACAGAAAAAGAACTTATGGAGAATCATGCATGTGCTCCAGTGGTTCTGCTGCCTTTTATAAGCTTCACATGTGCCGCGTGAAGTTAGCCGACAAAAGCCATAGTGCCGCATAAGATCGATGAGTTTCCCTTTCCCGCAAAAGCATGAAGTTATATTTGGGAATCATCCAACAGTTTGTACAAAGTTTACTTAATGCGGACCCAACTGCTTCTTGCAGCATTGCCCATCTAGGCTCATCCACTAACGAAGCACAAAAAGGCGGATCGATGCATTCAAATGCCCAAAGGCATTACTAACCACTGAATAGCTCTTCGCGCAGTCAATTTAAGGATAGCCGAGCAGAACGTGTAAGAAGTACCCAGAACATTCCATTTCGGTTTCATGTTTCAGATACTGCGCTACCTTAACCTGCTCGTTGACAGCTGTTGCTTACAGAAGAAATCAAACAGCGGGGCACAAATGGGGCTGCTTGAATGCTGAGACGCCGCTTTCCAAACCAACTAATTGAAAGCAAAAGAAGACGGTTAAACCTTTAACACCAGTCTGGGAAGGTCCACACCGCAGACCTGCTATCAAAGTCATTTGCTACATCTCCTACCTTACTGTGCTGTTAACACATCCAGCTACGTTGAAAAATACCTTGTGATGGAGCGATTTTCAAGTGCGTACGGAGGAATGCCTCCTTATTGCAGTATTTTGACAGAATGAAGCAAATGGCCACTCATTTGACTTAAATCAAACAAACTTTTATAAGAGCTGGATAAACAACTGCAAATCTTGAACTCTAGTGTGCAGCAAAAAATTGCCACAACCAGGTCTTGATTAACAAGGCGTAAAATCGCGAAGTGCGATTAAGTAAATTACTTGTTTTTAAAAGCGAGACGCGCCTTGGAGTCAGACCGCAAAGCATTACAAGGTCAGTTGAGCCTGCAAATTGTGCGCTCAGCTGCAAGCAGCTCAAATGCGATTAAACAAATTCAATCGAGGATGATTATGAAATGAAAAACGCACAGTTAGGAATAAGGGAACCACATTGCGTCTTGGGGCACAGCCCGGTATTTTAAGACGTCTTACAGTTGAAGCACGCTGAACACACGCACGATGGGTCATTTGGGGTTTTCGTAATTAGTTGAATTTCCTTCCTCCCTCATCGATGTGGGAAACGACTTTCACACATTTACACAGTAAAAAACCACTGCTACTCCTACTTCAAGAAGCTGAAACGTATCCGCAATTGTAAATTTTGCTTGACTCTGGTTTGAAGGGAAATAATGAACTCGACTCTAAAGGCGGGTGGGTATATCATGCCCACTCACTATCTTACGATTACTATTACCGCAGAAATGCAATAGCTAGAGGTTCAACTTATTGTAGGCGCGATAGTAAACAGAGATGGGTCATTTATTTCTAAAACTAATAGAAAATATGGCTTCTTAGATTTTCAATGGTCCCAAATCGTTGACTGCTCTGATGAGTGGTCAACATGCTTTTGATTAGGGGCAGAAAGGATTCGTGGCACATGACGGTGCGATATGCTGGGTACCACAATGCGACAATTCAATGCACCTTCTACCACCAAAGACCACTAGTGATCCAAAACGCGGGAAGGTGCTCACTTGCCATTTTAAAGTGACGACAACAAAGTGGCAGTGACATCGAATGGTGGGTCAGGGGAAAGTTTAAGCCATAATTACTTCGATACGGCAAATTTTTAAGTTATGGGGAGAGCTAAAGTGACTAGACTGTAGCACAATCATTTTGAAACTTACCAAGAAAATTACTATGTGGATTCGTGCTCTGACTTCTTAGGCTTCCAACTGGCTCGGAATACGGGTAAGAAAAGGCATTGTTTCGAGAATACTTTGTGTGATCCATCCTGCAGGTGAGGTGACATTTCCTTCACAGCAAAAAACAGTAGTACTAAGATTCTACGATCCACCTATTTTAACCAAAATCAGTTTCTTGAAATTCTCCCCTTATCCACACCACAAAGCAATGCCTATACCCACGGAAAGGTGGAACTTTTATCAGGATGAAAAAGATTGACTTATTCCCATGGGCACACACCACGTGTTACTTGCTTTTACCGGTGTTTCCATTCGTAGTGAAAAGTAAGAATAGCATGTGTCAGATATGGTAAGAATTTTCCCAAGTCGTTTGAAGATCGCGTAAAAACACGGTCAACACAGAAAGTGTTTGCTTTCAACTAGACTTGGCTGTACTTTCTGCGTTCCTTAGGATCTGACAGGCGAGCCTGCGCGAGACACTTAAATTTAACTTTAGCAAATTTATGGACAAAAAGGAAGCCAGACGAAAGATCGGCTTTTGAACTCGGAGCCGCTTTCAGGCCCGTTCATCATAAAAACAGTCCATTCTAGCATGTCAAAATAGGCATTATTTTCCCATTGACGAATAAATTTTGGCTTTAGGTTTTCGTACCATTGGTCTGCCAAACAGTTTAGATTGCGCAGTCCTTACAATTCACAAGGCAGGGGATGTGCAAACAGTGCGGTGCCAACTGGGACCATCGACTCGCGTTATTTGCCAGAACTGATAAAACTTTTACTTTATTTTTTGCAGGCACGAATTGTTCCCTCTTAAACACAAATTAAACTGATCAACCTTAGAAGGCTTGAATGTTCTTTTGCTGTAACAGCGAAGCAGGATAGGTCGGATTGTGTCAAATTTGTCGCCAGCAAAAGAGAAAACTACTGTCCATGGTGGGAGTTGAGGCTGCTTTTGCGCGGCAATAGATTTCATTGGAGTGCCCTAGACCACAAGCACTGTGGAGGTAACACTCTCCCTAAGGCAGCAATTAGAGCACAACTTACAAATCGCTATCCAGGGGTGCATTACTGTGTAAAAGGGGAATTCCGATTTAGCTTTCATTGAAGGTGTGAGTTATGATGGTATTTGATAACAAAATAACTTTCTATGGAGCGGCAACCCGGAGAGGCGTTAGGGCTACCACGTTTAACCAAACCGTCCGCATTGATTGACTGACACTGTCCACAGGAAGAAACAAATTATGCCCCAAACGCAAACTACTTTTTGAGGGAACTCTTTGTCCCCTAGGTAACTGAAAGTGCCTTAAGGCTTTTTTACTGGGGATTTAAGATGTTCGATAACCCCACACATCATGTATGACATTTGTTTACGCTGCAGTGAAAGTTTAGTGTCGCCTTTCATTTCGGCGTCAGACGGAAGCCATTTTGCTTAAACATGAAATGGCAGCCAGAAATAGTTTCAATTAATCATGTGGTTTTTAAACTGCAATAAAATAACAAAGTCTGGGTCGCTCTCCATTGCCGATACTTTTGAATGCCCAGACAGAAGGGTTACAGACATCAGAGCCGGGAAGTAGTGTGCGAAACTCCAAATGCTACAAGTGATAAATTGTTTTGGCACACAGCTATAATTCAATGTAGTGGAATTCGACGTTTGCCATAACAAGGGGTTAAAACATTTAAAACTGGTTAACCATTTTACTACGATTCGTTTTTAAAGTGTTAGGCAGCATCATAAGTTCAACATTGAAATCAAGTCTGACCGTTCTAATGCCACCACAGGCTGGTAAGAATTACGTTCGCAAATTTCTTAAAACACCTACAGTGCACATCGTTGCTTCCGGTCGTCCTCTGGAAAAGTAGTCATTGTCACGAGTGAAGATTTCAAAATCATTCTGTCAGTGCCGAGGTAAAGTGCTGAAAGATGTCATCAGGCGATAAAATGGAATTCTTAGTGAAAGAATGTAATTATATCCAAGGTAATAAACATCAAAAGGAGTGGCGATGCGCAAGTCTCCTGAGATTGAATCGCTTATAAAAGATGCCTCAGGTTAAATTAATATAATCCTGACCCAGGAGACTTTATGCATTTAATTGCTTCTCTGTTGCAATTTGCGATGTTCTTCCTATTTAGCTAGCCAGTACATTCAAAAGTCCCATGCCCAGCTAACAGTCCTAGCTTAGTCTAGGTAATGATATGCGTTTTTGTCGCATTGAAATTTAACAGTGATGGATCCCCAAAAATATTTTTTACCCATGTATTGGCTGTGGGCAGGTGAATATGAAAAATTTTGTTTGCAAGGCACGGGGTAGGCCTTTTGTCTTTGTGTGCGCCTATTGTGCAGGCACTGTGTTTTTTCCTCATTTTTAGTAACCAAAATCCATCACGGTTTGGTGTTGGAGCCATTGTCCCTCCATGGCTGTTTGTGCGCCATGTGGAATGCGCCGATCGTGTCCCACCCGGCACACCTACGAGAGTGTCAGTGCGGGGCGATGAGTCACCACAGGGGAACGGGAGGGACTCGCGCCAAAGAGGCACTCTCGATTTCAAACCTCAACAAAAGATGGGATTTTTACATCTACCCGTCTGTTTTTCCACACAGCACACCTGGCCACATCCCCTCGTCTTGCTCCTGAGTGTACTGATAGGAGACGGATCAAAAAATCTACTTCAAACATCCAATTTGCTTGAATTACGACTAACGATGTTTCACATGCCTAAACCAAAGATGGCTGCTATCGGATTAGAGGGCGCAAGAAAAAGGAAGAAGTAGTGAATGCAGAAAGGTAGGTCAGTCATTGGGTAAGGAGGCGGCTCAAGTATATCGGTTTGCATTGCACTGTTATTTGTTTTTGTTGCTGAGTCGTTGCAATTTATACAGACGTGGATTTGACAATCACTGATACCAAGATAGCGCTATGGGTGAACTTTGAGCTCTTCTGAAGACCGCTGACTGGTTCGCAGTGGTAGGTACTGATGGGCTGATAAATTTTGGTCAGAAACATTTAAAGACACGGTTTTGCGTTTTATGCTGGTTGGTTAACATGCGCAGCATAGGATCAAGTAAATTTATCTGATGCCAAATGGCTTTGCAACTTGGGTAATCCTGTTCAAAAATTATTCGTGCACTCTGTGGGGCAACACGGTGCAGACGAACATCTACTTGCCAGCAGTGATCAGAATATTGGGAGAAGAAAATCATGCTCCATTCCATCCGGTAGTCGACCTGGGTGTTCCCTCCAGCCATGCGCGATGAATCAGCAATGCTGCCTAATTAACTTTCCTGAGTGCTCATTCTCCTTGAGCTCATAATTAAACGGCGAAACTAAAGGCTATCTGTTGCCCTGAAAAGAACCCATTATGCGTTTGTCTGACAACCTATGAAGAAACTGTAACATAATCCTGGCTGAAGCAAAAAGTCAAGTACAGACTCTTTATCAGTTGGTTCGGAAGAAGTGAGAATTTAATAACTTTGGACCAATAGGCAAACCTATCATCTCTATGGCGCTCATTTTGACTACGCGATTTTAATAAGAAGTTCAAGTTGATTCTGACAGATTAGTGCAGCTGCGCTGTAATTCTGTTGCATTGTTAGCTCATGCCTTCGTAAAGGGAAAACTGGTTTTCTTAAAGACGCATAGGCAACTTCAACTCCTTACTGGTGAAATAATGCGTTGGAATTTAATCTCAAGTAGCTTACAAGTAGACACTTTTGTGCGCTGAATTGCAGAAAAAGGCACATTTGGCCAAACATATCCAAAGGCACATTTTCAACACACCGTAACTGTTTGGCACTTTGTTCAATGGGCGCATTAAAAAAAGTTGCGGCAGGTATCAGCGTTTTCTCGTAAAAAGAAGCTGCAATTATCAAAGGTGTCGGTGCGACATCTAGGTGGAAGGGAAGGAAGGAGGTTTGCAATTTTGGGTAGAAGAAGGGAGTTTTTCAACAGACGTACTGTTTCACGGATAGACCTCAGACGAACTGCCTGGTTGATTGACCGGGTGGAAGAGAGTTTTGTGCACCACAAAGAACAGAGGCGCTATTTCATTGAATTGCCGCTCCCGTTTGCCCGCATTGCTGGAGTGCAGCAGGCCTGTGTGGTTGTGCCCTTGGTTCGCTCCGCATCAAAATAACGCCCATGGCAGTGACTTGTTACACAAACCACCAAGGTTTTTTATTTACCTAGCCACGCTAAAGCGTTAAAAGTAAATTCTCAAAGGCTTCCAACACTCTGCATAAGTGCAGCTCACATCCGTTTTCCTTCGTATCTGAAGTACAATCCTGCATTGCTTTAATTGATTAAGGTTACATGGGTTTTAAGACTTTTATTTTAGCTAAAAACGTATTTATCTTGCTGCGAAATCCCAGTTCCCAGAAAGTGATGTCAGGTTCACAACCACAGTTTCTTGCATGATATCTCTGAACTGAGACAAAGCCGAGCTCACTTTGAGGCAGCCCTCCTCCAAACGTTTGGGCGCTGGAAAATCTCCTAATGATTACGCAGACATTTGATGCGACAAACTTTACACCGATTGTGAAGTGGTATTTTAAACTCATTAGCGCGTACACGCTGCTGACTCTTGCTAACCAAGCACTCGCCACCGAGAGCTGGAGCGCAGCTATTTTCAGCTCCGAAACATTAGCTCTACATGAAAGACAAGCAATTGCAAGACGGAATGTCCAAGTACCACATAGGATGAATACATAGCGACTTTCAGCCTACTGTAGGCACTATCAGTGCCTCTAGCATTAAAGTTAGGATGAATTACACTGAAAGGGTTTAAGCAAAATCGCAGCTCATCACTCAGCGCAAGCGATGACAGCCTCACCTAACACTCAGCATTTCCAAATTTCTCACGTGCTCTACGCAAAAAATTGCAACTTTGTCTTACATGCACACATGGCTACCAAACGGCCGTTCATTGACGAGCAACTGTAGCATGAATTTAATCTCTAGTTGTTCTGACTTGCAGAGGCAAATTTGTGAAGTAAGTGGACGCTAATGTTACCAATATTTGCCTTCTGTGTGTATTATCTTTTCTATGATCAGAAGTCTGTCACTACTCTCAGTCTACTAAACGCTAACCAGACAAACACACATTAAGGCATCACTCCTTATCAATAAATATAAAATGTCAACTTTATGATGCTACAAATTATACGATGGCTTGTTAACAAAAGATCAGCTTACTCGATTCCTTTATCCTCCAAAAGTAGAACAATATTACGACAATGGATCATTGTGGTTTGGCTACAACTTTGGACTCGCAATAGGAAAGCGAATGGGTAAGTATGCGGTTGGTAAAAATGGCACCCATTGTTGAGCAACTAGATTTACAAGTATGGCATTATTTTTAGAATGATCAAGGCTTATTTTTCTGAACCTCTCAAATCTTATAGACTTGCCTACCCTCCGCGGTACAGTTTTGCCTTATGCATTGGGAAGAAAGCCCCATTTGTGATGCTTCGATTGCTGACCTACCTCTTCCTCTTACTTTTGCAAACACCGAATACCTCGCCTCCACAGTTTTCCCAGGTGGAGGGCCTCCCAACCAGACCAGCTGCACCTCCAGCCCTGCGTCATGACGACAATAAATTTTCCGTCTTAGAATTATGCCTTCTTCCGGTTCCAAGGATGTTCCAGAACACCACGTATCAATCTCTAGACCGAATTTGGGGCTTGAAAACCTGCAGGTATGCGGATGCGTATTTGGTGGTACAATGGAGAAAACGCCCTGCTTTGTGAGGCATCCCTTTCACCACTACCTTAGAAGTGAGTGGCAGCAAATCCCAAGGAAAAAGTACTTTAATAACACGCATATATGCATTGCTGCCTTGGGAAAACGGAAAAGCGAATCCCAAAAAGGGCTTTAAGGGCGTTTACTTGTTCTTCAAAACCTTTTCTTGTGTACCACTGATTTATGAAGTAGCATTGGGAAATCCATGACGAGGGCTGTGTATTCAAGTAAAAATTGTTTATTAAAAGCAATAAAAACGCTTTTCAAAGGCGCGAGTGTAAACGCTTTTAAAGGTGACAAATATTAATGTGCTTTGCCAATCTTTAATTTAACGCGTTTGCTGACTCAAATCGCCACAACTGTGATACCATTCTTCTAGCAGTAAAGAAATGCATTCGCTATGGTTAAAGCATGCACGAATTTTCTTTTGGGAAATTTCGAAATGGAGTTTGGGAAGTGCAGCGACACTGGCTGACCTCATTAGTGTGAGGAGGTTATTCGAATTTGCCATCCCCGCAGGAGGTGCAATGCGTCCTTCAGGTCAACCTCAAGTCCTAGTATTTTGACAGTGTTGGTAGAGCATCGCCATTTTCAGTTAAGATTCTACATCCATTTAATACATTATTGTGATGAAGACGGTTAAAGAGATATCAAATATAACTTGTAGTGAAAATCCTACTTTGTTGCCAATGCTTCCTCTCCACTGGCCTCACTGATCAGAGCAAGCGGTTTTGAAAAAGTTGATTGTGAATATTGCCATTCGAAAATAAATGAAACTTCAAAGTGACGTCAAGGGTTATGGTCGGTCCTCCACAAAAAATTTACCATCCTCCATTTGATTTCCAATCCATTTACATCGCGAATTGGCAACCAAGCCTTTGGAGGACTTTGCATTCGGTAATTTTAAAAAAGTGGCAAAATATGAAGCAAAGTGTTCCATCTTTAAAGGTCTGTTTCGCAAAGTCCAGTAGCGAGGATCCTTGGTGGGATGATAAAGCCAGAGGCGTTGTCGTGCTCCGCACGGCAAATCGCGCATGCAGGGTGAATCATCAAGGCCAATGGGCAAGGCTGGACGTTTCCACAATGCGCTGCCTGATAGCCGCCCAACCGTTTCTGTGGTCAATGCTTCGCTCCAACTTGCAACAGCATCGCGCCCTCTTCCTTACTCTCGAGCACCAAACTAAGATTTCTTGTTGATCGCATAATCCTGGAAGCAGCGGTTTTGTAAAAAAAAATTCCGGTTTCCGTTAAACGAATTCACCACTAATCATTAGGACGTTTAAAGATTGAGTGGAGTTGTCCACTTTCGAGAGTTCAAATTTATGCAAAGATCTAGAGGAGTCCTGTTTGAATGAAAATTTGCCTTGTCATTCTATGGCTGCTAGCAACGTACCCTCTTAGTGGTTTAAGCGACTACGAAAGTAAAAGGAAACTAAAAATAATTTTTTAGAAGAGAAAGCTAAGCATCATTTTACAACTGCATCAGCTCATGTTTTAATCGTAAGCTTAAATTGAACCGCATCCGGCAAAAAAATTGAACTGCAACACATGTTTACCAGACCTGTAAGACACCAAATCGACACAGTTTGATCTTACTCTTGGTTACAAACAACTAATTAGAGAATGATCTCTGTTGATTCAAAGTTTTATCAACTCAATGCCTTGGCTACAATCAAACTCGATTTATTGCACAGCATTCGGTGTGTATTTCCTGGAAAGATAACAAATCTCAACAAATCTAAATCAAAAACCGAAGAAAGGGAAAGGTGCACTCAATGTCCAATTAATTCTGCAGCAATCCGCAGCCTAGGGGTACTTGCATAAAGCGGTGTTGGACAAATCAATGTTCACTGCAGAGAATTTTCTTACTACTTTAAATGAAAAGGGAACGCAGTCCTGAGACAAGGCCTGCAAACGCAGAGAGGAGGGGGTGGGGACGCCCTAGTGCCGATTGGTACGGTGATGCGCAGCACTGATTGGTTCATGTCTAGGCTTAAAACCGTTGGCTGGATGTCCAGTAAGACACGTTGCCTTGACCAATCGTGGGAGGGCAAAAAGCAGGCGTTGAAAAGACCACTTAGGACGCACTTCCAACGACCGATGTCTCCACTGGTTAAATACACTCGATTCTCGCTATTTCAGATTGCCATCACTTTGATTGATTCGATTACATCAACCTGCGATCGTCTCGAATCGCTGAAACCCAATAGAACCTTCGCCAGTTATGAGTGAACCGAAGAATAAATTCAGACCTTTCCACCAGCATAGCTTATCGTCAAAAGTCATCTCCACGAACAATGGGGAAAACCCTCATGGATGGTAAATCCAAACACGAACGCCCCTCCCAATCAGAGAGTTTTGATAGTTTTCGCGGAATTAAGATGATAAACACGAACACCGGCACTACAAGCCCAAACAACAACAACAACAGCACAGGCCAAAGAAATGGCGAAAGAAAAGACCACCGTGATCAAGCAGATGCATTTCAGATGCGGCAGACAACGGCAAGGCTTTTATGTCAGTCTCCAGATCCCGGAAGTATTGGTGAAGAGGAAGAGGAGGAGGACACTAGCCTTCAAAGCGAGTCCCGGCTTGTTCAAGCCAACCAGCGTTTCATGCCCTCTGCTCCACCCCGAACGCATATCCCCAGTACTCCTGAATCAGCTCACTCCAAAGCAAAGTCGCGTCGCAATCAGCTTTATGAATCTCTAGGCAAAAAGTCTGCTCCATCTCAGAGATATGGCAAACAACAGCCCCCTCCGCCACAAAAAGATTACTCTTCTCGTGAGCCCAGATCTCCGACTCAGCCACTCATGCCGAGCGGTAAAATGCCAACATTTGAAAATGACTCTGAGGGCTTCATGGGCGGGTTGCAGGTTTCGCATGACCAAAACGAAAAGACGGACTGGTTCACCTCCCTCCTCACCGTACTCTCCATGATTATAGTTGTTATGACATTTCCCTTCTCCATGATTTTTTGCCTCAAGATCGTGGCCGAGTACGAGAGAGCGGTGGTTCTGAGGATGGGTCGCTTACTGCCTGGTGGTCAGGGCACACGAGGCCCTGGTCTCTTCTTCGTCCTCCCTTGTATCGATAGCGTACGAACAGTGGAGCTGCGTACGGTGACCTTCTCCATTCCACCTCAGGAGGTGCTTACTCGCGATTCTGTAACTGTGGCTGTTGACGCAGTCGTCTATTACAGAATTTGCAACCCTGCTGTGTCGATCCTCAACGTCGAGGATGCGGCGAGATCCACGCGCCTACTAGCACAGACCACTCTGAGGAACGTGCTTGGCACAAAAGACCTTGCTCAAATACTCATGGATAGAGAGGAGATGTCGGTGACTATGCAAGCAACCATCGACGCCGCTACTGAAGCTTGGGGAGTAAAGGTAATGACTTGATGCAATGGAAATCTTTAGAGCTTATCATACGTGAAGAAGTGCTACGAACACGCTTATAAAATTCAAGTCCATTTTGTTAGCTTAATTTAAAAGCCGTCTGTCTAGTTGGCCACGTGGATGAATGGTACAAACTCTACTTTACTTAACTCATTCCCTCAAAGCATGACTTTGAGATAAGTGCTTGAGTTTTCAATCAAAAAAAAATTGTGCAAGATACCTGAATCGCAGCAAATATGCCAAACAACTTGATGTACGAATGGCCTGACCTTGGAGTCGACTGAAATCTTGCCCTCCGCATATTCTATGTGCATCAGTTCATTTGTATCGCGTTGGCGAATGCCCATTGAGGGGAACCATCCTGATCAGTTTACTAGCATTTCTGTTCTTTGTCTAATTTTTGACATCAGCTTGAGATGACAGTGCTCCGTGCTTGACATTTGTTATTGAAGCAAAAATGGTAGCCAAATTTTAATAATGGCCACTGTGGCGATTTCTGAATCACATGGACAATTTTTTATTAATTTTCCAATTTTTAAGTTAGGGAAAATGTGACGATTAAACTCGGAGATAAAGGCAAAGTAGCGGCTTCCGCCAACACATGGGAATTCTCTAACCGATACATTCACGAAAACAACCAGAATATAGAAACAAATTATTTTAAAACATTTTGCGAAATCGAATCCGATTAACGACTAATTCGAATTGTTACTTTAACACGCATTCACCACTAAATCCGTCATTCTGTAGCCGACTGAATGCTTGAATATGGAATTAATGAAAGCGTGTGTCACCCATTTGAGAAGTGGAGCATAGATTCAGGCGTATTCGTCGCATTTTACAAGACATAAGAGAAGAAAGCCCATTATGGTGGTGGTACTACGAAACTTTGTAGTCCAAAATCAGAGGACACCTGAATGATTTGAGAGGCAGTTTTTGGATAATAGGTGGAACTGCCTATTTGGTAACGGGAAAATGCACTTGTAGGAGTCGTGCAATCAGGCGATGCAGTGGCTCCCTTTAAAGCGTTGGCCGTTTGAGTTGTCCTTCCCCTCCTCCCATTTACACAACATCCGAGGTGTACTCATTTCGATAAGGCTGACACTTAAGTGTTAAAATTGGCGGAAATGACTGCATTGAGTTTCTTTGCCCAAAGTTACTTATCATCCACTAGTCACTGCCATACACTACTTCAAACCTGAACCGCGAGTTTAACAGAGGTGTTCACAAAAGGCCTACATTAAGACTGTGCGAAATGAATCTGTTTGTAATTTGAATGGTTAATTTGGACCGAATTTCCAAAGAAGAAGCTGAAATCAGCCACACACCCGAATGCCACACGTTCTTGAGTTCGGTGGTCAAATAGAGCTCGCCTTATTCTAAGCAATTTCATAGTTAGTAATTACAAGATTGCGCGGCAAACACTAAAGTCCTTTATTTTTGTTCAATTAGTAAAGGCGTACTTAAAGCTCTTCGATATATTCAACGTGGGTATGAACCACTTGAGCCTCATCACATCATGTGAGGGACCTCTTCAAACCCTCTAAGACAATACAAACTGTGGTAAAGTTGTAGGCTTGGAGGCATAGCTGATTGATGCATTTCTAAGAGGAATGCTAACAGTGCCGTTTGACCAGGTGTCTAATTTTGCAGGTTGAAAGAGTTGAAATAAAGGATGTGAGGTTGCCGGTCGCCCTTCAGCGTGCCATGGCTGCTGAAGCAGAGGCCACGAGAGAGGCTCGAGCAAAGGTAGGCGACGCTCTATTCCGCAACTAATGAAGAAGAATAACTTCACTATAAATGTTTTGGAATTCTGCAAAGTATATATGCACACGGATAATTTATCATTGCTTGTATTTGACGTGGCGCGAGAGGGGGAGGCTTTGCTCCTGCTCAATTTATTTTGTACGCTAGAGTGGCCAATGCAAGCGCCACCGCACCAGCTTGTCTTATTAAGCATGCATGATTTTTTTAATTTAACTGCACTGAGATGAATGAGCTAGTTTTGGTGTCAATTTTGGCACTTCTCTCTTATTAAAAGCTTGCAATAAAACGGTAGTTCCTTGAGATAGCAAGCTACCAAAGTCCACATCCATTTGCCTTTGAAAACCTACCATTATCGGTGTTGTGTTGTGGTACCACTCTTACTTGGTAACATACTCTAAGTAGCATATAAATGCACACTTCAAAACCAAATTTAAGGCGGTGCCTTATAGTCACTTTGCTGCCCAGAAAGCCTGAGACGCCAATGTCACGGCCTTATGACAATGCCAGGGAACGGAAGTACAACCTGAGGCCACTCACGATCCCGCATTCAATTAAAGAGCTAAACGAACCTCCAATGCATTGCATGCATCCCACCCCAGCTATGCTAGACAGGGCAATTTGAGGGCGCATTCCCTTGCATGAGATGAAGCAGTGCATGAAGTGAAACGGTACATGGGGTCCCGTTAAGTTTACTTCTTATTTATTGGACAGTAAAGCCAGCATCATACTTTTATAGTTATGGAAATGTCATCCACCTTCGGTTTGGGAATTTAACGGTATGGCTTTTAGAGGCCAAGGTGATTTCTTTCACACGTGTTTGAAGCAAGTCGCTCATTTTATGCAGTAACCTCCCCCGATAAGTTGGGCGGCTAAAACACTTCTAGTAATACATAAATTTCATTTGAATGAATGTTAAGCAGTAACCCTGGGACTTTTTTTGCCTAATGAAAATAAATTACTTGATGCTCGCCAAGCCACACCCCGGTTGCGGTGCCTCGGAGGGAGCAAATTGATTGACCTTTTAACCTAGGTCATCGCAGCGAACGGTGAGCACAAGGCTTCAAGTGCGTTGAAGGAGGCTGCCAACGTGATTGCCTCCTCTCCACTGGCGCTGCAGTTGCGCTACCTACAAACCCTGTGCGCCATTTCTGCGGAGAAGAACTCCACTATCATATTTCCCCTCCCTATCGACATTTTGCACAGCAGCGCCGCCGCCGTGGGCGCCAAACTGGGCTCCTCGACCATCTCACTGGATGAGGCAGATCCTCAAAGTCGAAGGAGGAAGGCAATGGTGAGGCAGTGGCTGCCTTCGCTCAGTCCTGATCACTCCGTCACACCGAACCCGCGAGCTCTCCTACCAGGAATGGGGGAACCAGATCCCCTAATCCCTCAGCCAGTGCCACCGCAGCTACCAGAGAGCCAGCGCAAGCGCTACGAGGCTGCTGCACTTCTGACCATTGCAGGAACAGCTAAAAAGACCACTGTTGCTACCACTGCTGGTCCTCTTCCTACTGCTGCGACCGTCACAACAGCACGTGACTCCCAGCCACCGCCGCCGCTGCCGCATTCACAGCTCGGAATGGGTCACGAGGACTTTGATGATACTTGCAGTGATTCTGTGTAACGCCACACGCTCATCTTAACTCTTCGCTCTATTTGCACACTTTCTTCCTGCATCTAGCCCAACTACAGTGACGACGCCCTTCTAACCACTTATTGTATAGTCAATTTACCAGTAAAAATAAATTTTAACGACTGGTGTGTTTCATGAAAAACAGACTGATACCACTGATGCGATAGTGAGGAGCATGGCGACCTGTATTCAAACACTTTTGCCTACTTGAACGACCGGTTTCTTTGATTCCCGCGTTTTAATTGGCAGAACTTAATTTCAAAGATCAAACTCAGTATTTACTGTTCCGTTGTAATTATTGTAACTCTTCTGGGAGATTAAGAAATTGGCGGACCATGCGAACCCTTTGGATGAACCTTAAGAGTTGATAAGCTCTGTTGAGATTCATTAGGTAATGCACTTATAAAACCCAAATCTCTCTGACGTACGACGCTTTCTTTGTTTTCCATCCACTTTTGGGGTAAAGTACAAACCAGCAACACTCGCTTTCTTAAAGTTAGTAATTGCACACGCATTTAAAATGCAATCCAATTGGCGTTCTAAAATATTTGGACTTTTTGGTGACAAAAAGTAGCTGTTTTCAATTGTTATACTCTTTGCAATACTTTTCTGCTCTTACTTATTTAGTCTTCGTTTGGTAAAAGTATTAATCCGAGCAGTTGCAATACTTTGAGAGCGGAGCAATTTGTGTGAGTTCGGTGGGCAAAGCAACGACGTCGAATGGCAGCATAACGGTGGTCGGTGCCTTTGTGATAGTTGATCTCTCCACCAAAAACTAGAAGAACACTCACTTCAATTCGATTTTTACGACGTATGCACATGTGCATGTGCGTATGCACGACTCTGGGCGGATTGTGATGGCCTCGACCACGGCTTCAAGGGCTGTCACCAAAGGCTTCGGCAAATGTTTTCCATGTTGCAACATGGGAGCAAAATGTCACTTTAACCGTGCGCTTACATTATTACATGGATGAATTGTTAAAGCATGACAGGTCATTATTGAACTCTTCCAGTTGATCCCACCTAAATGGCAGTTTAGAGAGTGGGAAGTACAAAAACACGATGAAATTTCTCACCATGTACGACGGCTTGGGTGTTCGAGGGTCCAATTAATGCATGTTTGACAGGCTAATCACTTGCCACATTTTAAGGGGTGGTTTTCGCAATAATTCGTGAGTATCATTGCAATGCACGCCGCTCCATGGATTGTCGCCAAGGCATATCTTCAGTACCATTTGGCTTCATGATTTGCGCAAAATGATGCCCTGAAAACTTTGCTGTGCTCGAATCTCCACTGGCAGTACCCAACACGCGGGCCAACTCAGGCGTAATGTCTCACAAGTGTGTGGAACCTCCGAAAGGCTAGAGAACTGCTTTCTCTCACTGTCAGTACTCCAAGGAAACTCGGAAAATTTCCAGCCATCTGTCTATCAAGTTGCATAGATTTATTTTCCGGTTCCAATTTTATGTGCTGATGTCCACATGTCATATTCGTAAGGCTAAACAAGGACGATTTACTACATTTTAGTTTCTGTTTTTTTTGGAAATATGAAAGAACCTTCATTTAGGACCTTTTTTGCTGCATTACAAGTTTCCGATGTTTGTTTATAAGATTTGAGCCATTATCAGTAAGAGAGAGTCGCGGTCGCGTGATATATGGGCGCACCGAAAGGACACAAGGATTGGAATTCTAACTCCACTCATTCCTTTTGATTTTTTAAAGGTCGGAAAGTGAAGGGAATGAACAAGGCAACGTGCATGTAATGGTTCTTAGGAGAATGAATTTTGGTTTAACTACCCTATGCAACCACTATTCCTTCATCTCTGCCGAACTAATAAGTTCAATTTTGGAAATAAGTGGCAGTGCTCACCGAACTTTATCCTTTCTCATCTGTTTACAATTGTCACAGAGATTGTATTACATCATTTTAGATGAAATTTAAGTTCGCACTTGATCGCCGTAAGGCTCACTTAGGCCCGCCTGCAGGCCAATCCATTGAAAGCACTTAGTGATTTGTGCATCCTCATAATTCACCCGGAATCGGACAGTCATTCAGGGTGATCGTCATGTCCAATGCCTTGAGAAAGTACTATGTCTTGATCGTTCAAGATCAATTTGCACGCACAGGCCTGGAAGTGGATGCGATAATAGGGCATTGCGAAATTTGGCCACCAAATGCAAATCGTCAGCGTCAAACAGGAGCAACTCAACCGTTAAAAATTGGTGTGACGAGGAAAGATTTCCTCTGTAGAATTTACGGTTTGTGTTTAGGTAGTCAATACCAATGTTCACAAATTTTCGCCCATTGGTGTAATTTTATGTGATGATTGCTTAATTAGCTAAGTTCTTCATTTCGTATTCTATTTAACGGCGCTTAGAAGGCAATGCTTTTTCCAGAATATTCCCTGCCACACCTGCCAAACCAGCATAAACCAGTGCGGTTCGGGGAATTGTGTGACAGTGCCAATGGCTTTGCCGATGCAGAACGACGGCGGTCCAGCAGTGTGGCATGGAAATAGGCTGAAGCAACAGCCTCTGCATTCAGACGTGCCAAATTGTATTATTTCAGAAAATCTTTCTTCACTAATGAGCAATACGGGTGGTGAAATTTAATTACGAAATTGAATGAGATGGGTGGTTTAAATAGTCCACATTGAAGTGAGATGGATAATTCCCAAGTGGCAGAAATATGTGCTTGTTTGTCTGAGATCCCGGTTCCAAAATAATGATTCTTCACGCAGAGTCTGTGCTTTTGAGCGGTCTTTGCACTTAAGCAGTCAGATTTGTGGTGCGACCCCAGCTTAAGGTCTTCCCTATTGGACGAGCTTCAGTCTGGTTTAAAAGAAGCTTTTCCAAAACACTTATTGTTCGCGCCAATCGGAGAAAATTTACTGCCAATAATTCCTCAAGCAAAGTAGGCAAAGCTAGCAAACTGAATTGAGACTTATGCAATCAATGTGGAATGGTTGGGCCTCTGGAATCAATCCGTCAAGCCTAGCTTTTAATGCCAGCACATTTGGAAAGAAATTAAGGCAGTGTGGCTTGGCGATAGTGAAGTTGCTGTTGATTCGAACGCGAAACTTGTGGATTTTCGAAATGGAACTCCTATATTGGGGAAAGTTCGACTGCGCAGATGCGATGGGATGACGCACTAGTTATTTACCACTAGAGCATTTCAATAATGCGCCATTACAACATTACTGTACCATGGTAGTGCAGTACAACAGTTGTATTGTACCATCCCAGCATTGCATGTGTGTGTGTGTGTCTTCAATTCGTCTCCAAGGCTTACTACTTACTACTTAAGGCACACACCAGCACTTAAGTTTAGCACTTTTAATCGGAAACTGTAAGGCAGCCCATGCATTTGCAGCGGAAGTTTAAGTAAGGGGCGTACTAATGATGACAGGTCAAAATAAGCTCAACTGAGGTTAAAAGGTCACATTTTATCTCTTCTGGTTCCCACCTCTGTGGTTATTCATGCGTCAAGTACTTAGGGAGGCGGTCAATCAAACCGCATCGCTGGATTCAGGCTGTGCCAATCTGAAGTGGAGCTAATGCCACCAGAAAGGCTTGCGCTCGACCATTTCTTCAACAATTCAGAGTAACTGTCTGCCTTTGAATTATCTTATGCGTCTGTTGACTTGAACTTGAGCCGCAAACGATAATATCGAAACGCTGACTCTTTTGCTAAACCTCTATCGCCTTTTAATTAAACCGATTTTTACCACTTTTATGGTCGGATCGTTTCTGGACGATGATCAAGCTCACGGATACTTTTGCCTTATTAAATTGCATCTCTTCGGTGGGATAATTAATGTTTAAAAGGCCGGACCTTTACCGCGTTAGCATTTTAAATGTGAGGAACTGTAAGAATTACGCCTTGCAGTTTATTCAGTGAGCTTTTGCTTGGCTTGCCTACAAGCAAACCCAGAGCCAAACATCGATATTCTTCTTGTTTTAAAGCGGTAAAATTGGAATTTGCAAGTCACTTCTTTTAGCAGTGAACACAAAATGTTCCGAGGAAACAAAAAACGATTGTTTTGTGCGTGGACCATCTTAACGCTTAGGCTTCCCTCGCAGCTAGTTTTCCAGCGAAACTTTTACGTAACAATCGACAAAATGAATGAGGATTCCCACGCCTCCTCTATCACTCACACATACCGAAGGAATTAGGAGCTAGATTTGATTGCCAGACCTCTGACCAACTAACGTCTTCCCTCAAGCCCACTATGTCTGTGAGATGTGGGTCTGGAATCTACGAGTTATCCACCACATCACATTTTACTCATCTCTTAGTAGAAGTTTGTTATTTCAACGTATTATTAAATTTTGAGGTTAATCGAAGGGCAATGATTGAGAATAAATAAATTGGCTACTTTCCCTCAGCAATCGGATAGGTGTGCATTTTATGCTCTCCATTGAGCACTCGCGGCTTCAAGTTACTCTCCCTTCGATGGCCGTCGCATTGCCCTATTTTGGCACTGCCGAATGCACGTTCATCATACTGCTTGAGGGCACAGCTTTAGGCTCGTTCGGTAGTGGCGCGTTCTTTTCGATGCATTCTAAGTATTCGGCGAACCCTAATTGGGTGTTACCATTAGCTTGCCTTTGGAACCCTTCTTCTACGCCAGATATCTATTGGAGACGAACTAAATTCTTTTAATCGTGCACAGCGTGTCACGGTCCTCGTACCACCATTTTCGATGCGCAGAGCAAAAATTTCACCTTCATTGAATTTTTCATCCAAACAAATAATAAAAAGGCATAATTATTGAATGTTCCAACTGCAACGTTTGGGATGCCAGAAGAGCGGATTTTCCCCTTTTCTCTTTTGCTGTGACTTGCATCCGAAGAAAATTTCCGCAAGAATGAACCACTTTAGGCAAACGCCGCCAGATCGGTTTTTCTTAAGCGTAGGCGTATTTGTACCTTTTGTTAAACCACTTATGAGTACGAGTCAATGCCTATGTAACACTTGGGAACTGAAAGCTTTCATAAGGCATCCGCAAAACACCTCATTGTACCCAATCGCACTGCGGATGCATCGCGCTGGATCCCAAAATAAGACTGATTGCACAGAGCATAACGTGGCTGTCATTTGCCCATGTGTTTTTTACCTGTGATGAGAAAAGATGCAAATCGGGTTTTGTTAAAACGGTGCCCAAGCTGCACCGACATTAGGGTCTCCAATGGTTGTACAATCATTTGCCACAGGTGGTCCATCATGCCTTCCTGCTGTCTTGAAGAGTTCATGGAGTCAACTGTGTGAAACTTATGTAAGACGCACATTGACACCAAGGAGCAGGTGAAATTCGCAGCAATTAACTGCTAGGAATTGCTAGCAAGAAGGTTTAATGGTCGTACTTTTGGGAGAAACACTTTGCACAGTGTTTTGAGTGGAATGGCGCATTTAATTTTCATTACGAGTTAGCCTGACTATAACAAAAGATTGTTGGAAAAACATCTCTTCCTAGTTCGCAATCACTCACTTTACGCTCAAAATCCATGTCCTCTTACTATTGGTTATGTTTGCTCTGCAATCCAGGCCTCGAACAAAGTTGGCGGTGAAAGCGCTGCTGCTAACATGCAGTTTGTGCTTCCGTTGTGTTGCACAAATTCATAAATACGATTCGTAACCAGTTTCATCCGTTAAAAACATTAAAGAATGGTGGAAATGAACAGCGATAGGGCACTATTACCAAGGGAACCCCGTTCAAGTTTACACCATTGCGCCAGCTTTGCTATTAAACATGCATATTCAAATCTGTACCAATTTTTGTCCGCCATAAGTCAACTGCTTTACCCCAAAACACTTTCCAGCATATTTGGCAAAAACCCATTGGCAGCGGTTTCGGTGACGTTATGGACATAACCAAACAAACCGACTTCCTCTCGAACTGCAACCGCTGCCAGCACCTGCTTTGAGCTCATTTTTGCAACTAAAGTGTGAACAGATAGTAGCTGGCACTCCTATTTGATAATAAGAATTCCAAAGTACGCCATTCGCAACAATTGCACTGTTACTCGCGAACTCATCGCTACCTCATCCAGTTTGAGCTATTTAGGCTGAAAAATGCTAGGTGGTAGCAATAGTTTGGCTTCTACATTCCAGGCTTTCGCTTTCAGGATCTATCAGTTTTTACACCGTCAAAGTTAAAAGTTAAATGGGCCATTTGGTTATTTAACGCATCCAGCTGTGTGGACTTGAGTCTTTTCTGAAGGCGGAAGCAAGTATGCCCTATTCGGACAGAAAATGTGCTGCCGACGAACAGAAGGGTTGGAAGGTTGCTGACACGGCTCGGACACTGCGCTGTCCAGTTTGAGCGACAAGGAGGAGGCCCAAGCACCCACTTAACCAAAAAAAGAGGATTTAACAGATGGTCAAGGCACTCGCTAACCATTGCCACGGATTCCCGACGCCAATGAAGATTAGCTACTAACGTGTAAAAGGGCGATAGAGAGGCAAGCCAAACAGCCCAACTCGTCATACATTGCCTGTTGATGCTTCAAATAGAGGATAGAGAAGAAATGTTACGGGTGAGAAGTCAACACTTACTTTTTCATTTCTGATTAGCTGCGGTGCAACTCACAACCGTGATCCCCATTTCTCAAGAAATTTCGCAGTTTTTGGCGATCTCTTCATGCTACCTATCGGTGGTTATTGTCTTTCATCAGTGCTACAAGGTATGCAAGTGATACGCTATTTTTGCTAACATGGCAAAACCTTCCTTTTTCCTGCTTTTGAGCCACGCTATAGCATGCGAACGCAAACAAAAAGATGTGGTTACGGTTTTACCGATCTTGATGCACTAAGGCCGGTTGAAGGAAAATCATATCCACCCGCTAACAGGTCACTTTGATCGGATCGCAGATTGACGATGTGTGACTTCCGTAAATAGAAAGCCAGTTTAAACGATGCCGAGGCGCAGTAAGAAGTTGTACTTTGGGAGAACAAACAATGAAGTTTATTTAATTCGAACCAATTTTGTGTGAACAGTTTAATGCTTACTTATTAGTTTTAAATAAAGCCAAAAACGGAGTTCACAGTTATTTATCAATGTCACGAAACGTATGTCTCAAGTTTCACGAAACAGCATTTTATTTCAGCAGTCGCACTCTCTTACGTATGCCAACAAGCGTCAGTGTAAAAGAGATTTCACTTTCTGTGTATTCCCAAAGGACAGTTGGGAGATGTCACTCGTCTCTCAACATGCTTGCCTCTTATAGGTCACACAGGAAATTTGTCAGATCAGCATTACCCACTATTGCTTGATAATCGGCGGTGGTAGGCACGTGGAAGGTAGGTGCCATGCGTCGCCCCACTTGGGGTCACACCCTTAAACCTCGGCATTATTTTGGGCCGCGTAATAATAAGAGACTATGCTTCCCACGATCCTTTAATGCAATCAAACGAATTCTAATGCCAATTTCTTTGCAAACATCCATTCCTTTTTGCAGCCTATGACGCTAAAGCATCCGCAGATCATGGGTGAAGCCATGCTAACGTTGTCTTTGCCTCCGCACATCAGTCGCGAAGGGAGTGATATCGGGAATGCTTGGAATTTCAAAACCCCCGCTGACATGTGAAAGGCTTTAAAAGTCATTGTCGTTAAAAAGAGTTCAAATTGACGTCTGGAGGAAATTTATGCTGTTGAATATTTTACCTTTACTTAGCCAAACAAAAGTTAGAACTTTTAAGTTCATCTTACCACAGAATGCTAAACTCCTTACTTATTAGTTATGTTAATCAATTGAGCGACTCGTAGCCTTTGCAACTGGAACTATTGTAACTCTTATCACACCTTCCAGCTAATCTGCCCACATGACGTATTGACTTTTGATGCACGGTTTTTGTTTGCGATGGCAAGCTGCAATCACGCCTGACCACCGCTACTTACATACCGCACAGCCCCCCAAGACTTCCTTGAAGGCAAAAAGGCATAAGGCTATGGCGGACTATATGTGTCCAACACGCAGGAGGAATGGGGCTGCTGACATGGCCCGGAGGCCAGCCCATTCAGCTAAGGAAATATGGTCACCCATGTGGCCTAAACTGAGAATGGCAGTCTAAATAAGCAAGGCATTGCATCTTGTATAGGTTTAACTCATGCACATTTTCTGCCCTCAAACAGCCTAGGCTCACGCAAACCACTCCTCTGGGGTTGTGGAAAAGTTTCATTTCAATTCAGGCCTCCATTGGTAGCCGAGATAGCAATTAGGCATGAGACCACCTACCATAAGATTTCCCTTGTATTTGAGCGATTTTATTGAACGTTTTAAATTTTAGACATTGTGCAGATCAAATGGAACGACTTGCCGACCAGTTTTTGGAGCGCTAATGAAAATCACACTTACAAACGATTTTACCTCTACGCAACACTGATGTGGGAGAACGGAAGAAGGGAAGCCCTTGCCCTTGATGGCGCATGGTGAACAAGTGCTCTGCAACCGGTTCTGCTGTTCCACATGATTTTTAGGAAGCAGAAAATGCACAAGGCAATCAACTTCATCCAAGTAGGAGCGATTCTTTGCATTGTGCTCATGAACTGTTGATAAAAAAAATGGCTTGCTCTAATTTAGAGTTTATTTCTCTTTGCCACTTAATGCTTTTTAACCCGAGGACAAAACTCAAACTCCCAAGGCCCGTCTTCTCGACCATTCTCCATCCAAAATGAATTACGAATGGATGTATTTATTTTGCTGAAATTTTAATGCCTTGCAAAATTTCTAGCCGAGTTGTTTAGCACGTTCAATGTTAAGCTTTCAGCATTGAACAGTTATTTCCACCAAACTTCTGACTTACTCCACATACACACTTCTTACTGGGAGTTGACTTATTTAAATTTAGTTTGCATTTTTATTATTAATTGCACGTGAATTTTATTGTGGTTCATCTCTAACTGGCGGCATCCAGGTGTCGGTGGTTAATCTTGATGAGTTTAAGTTTTCTGCCCCTCCGTGCAAATCGCGGTTCTCCAAGTCTGATGACCACATCTTTGCTCGTCAGCCATACAGCAAGCGCGTCTAGGTGACCTGCTGTTGACATGGCTAGAAGCTGCAGAAACGGCGCGGCACTGCGGTGGCCTTTTCGTCAAATTTGAGAGGTAAGCGATTGGCTAACGAATGGTGTATGCGAAGATACTTCACTAAGAAGTAGCCTTGACTTACCTGATCCTTTCAGACGTTCTACATTTATTTCGCATCATTATGGGGATTGTTAATCCTACTCAACGAGGACCGTTTTCAATTAATGAGCCCTAACATGAATTGCTATTCTAATTTTATGCTACGCAGACCGACTTGACCGCAGGTCCGCAATGCATACAGCTGATAAAACTCCTTTTCGGATCAAATCGCGCTCTCTGCGCATTGGATAGCAAAATTTATTTTAGAAATAGAGGAGGTTGGGCGCCGAAAGCACAAGAATGAGGGTTGCGTTTTTGTGGTGGGAGTTTCGAAAAACAAAACCAGGCGCTTATGCAAAGGTTTTAATGCATGAGGCATCATTGCCGATCCAAAAGAGGAGGTTTCGGAGAGCGCACATGAAAACCTAGCATATCCTCTGCAAAAGTCATCAACTAGACTGATCGAATTTAGGTGACTGCTAGGTAAAAATCCCTCTTGCAAAGGCCGAGGTAATAATGGGACAGAAGTTAGACACCACTGATGGTAAGGCGTTGGAATGTATTAATTGATATGAACTGCAGCTGCTAAGCCTAAAAACACATGCGAAATGAAATCATTTCATAAAGCTAGTCTAGTTAGTGCAACCAATAACTGCAAAGCACTCAGCTATTGCAAAAAAGTTGGTAATGCATTATTTTTGACTGCAAAGTGCTAGTCCCAGTTGTTATTGGCGCCGACTGCCCACTTGCATGGCATGGGACCCCTTAAATGCCGAAGGAGATTCTACAGAACTTTGCATTTATAAGAAGCAAAACGAGAATATGTATGCATTCTTACAGTAAAGCAACTTACCTCTGTTTAGTTTTGCGAAATCTTGCGGTTAAGCCGATTGTACGTCAACCCGGATGCGAGGCTTTTAAACCCTGCATCCGTTAAAACTGATTTGCATTAAATTTATTCACAACATCTTGCCTTGTTCATATTTCTAGAAAGTCTCAGGAGCTCCATCAGTCCATCTTCCAGCCACCTGCCGAACTCGAACTTTCAATAAAGTTTTGTTAAGCAAAAACTCATTTTCCAAAACTCATGCAAATCAGTTCATGGGACGTGATTAGCTGTGGAAATAATAACCTCACAACGCAATTTAGACCATTTTGTGCGACTCCCGATTTTGGTGACAGACCGCCCAGGCCTCTACTCTACTCGTGGACCACTGCCTGGCGGCCCGGCAATGCACTTCCACTTAAGATTATTTCTCCGTTCATTTTCAATGAAGTCTATTTCAGAGCTACTTTATTAGCCCTAATACTTAGTACAAATATTAAGAGGCAGCACCACGGTCCCTCCTAACCGCCAGCAAAAACCTGGTAGGGATTTTCTTCGGAAAGCTGTGTTACATTTACTTTTATGCAGGGAGTGTGAATACAATACGAACCTCGAGCCTGATACGAAGGTTAATTTTTTCAAAGCGGAGAGAAGCCGCCCTTCCAAATCCCATCTAATCGGTAACAATAAAGACGTCACAAAACATCTAGCTCGCCAGAGTTATGACTAGTCCTAGGGGCTATTGTACTGCTCTGTTTGTTTGGGCTGTTGGTTGGTCCTACACGTTTGTGGCGGCCATCTTAAACCTAGATGCGTGGACTGGCCTGCGGGCCATGCCAGCAGCTCCTTTCCTCCCTATCGTAAATACATCTATCCGGATCTATGCTTAGCCCTCTCGCCATCTTCTAGGGGTGCTCAGCACGCTACAGCTAGTCTACCTATGGCAGTATTTTCAAGCAAGAGACTTGCTTATTTCACTTCACGATTTAAATTGAAGAATGAACATAGGGCGAAATCTGAACCCATCAGTGGTCTTAATAGCATAACTCCGATGAACCACGTTAGGCATAGGCATAGGTTGAAGTTATAACGGATTATTCAACTGTAAAAAGAAGCATGGCTTTCGATAACACAAAATACCAAGGGTGCCATCGCATTACGAAAGTCAATGCTGTCAAGAAGGCTCTCCCCAAAGGTAAGCTGATATGTTGCATACTTTTGAGAGAGTGCTCGAGCTATATAAACAAAGCAAAATCCATATTTTGCAATGCTTTGTTTGTTTGGACTGGAGGAGGATGCCCTTTTTTAAAGCTAGCTGCTTAAACTGGCTTCCCGAACACGCTGGCAGCCCCATATATATATATATATATATATCCTATACTTGGCCTTCTTTCGTCTCCCAGGGATGCTCGAGAGGCAACAATGACTGCTGAACCATCCTGATATCATATCCAGGATTCTATACAGCGGTAACGCATAGTCCTTTGTTCCGCATTGCCTATTACAAAATCAGCAAAGATTTGTGACATTTACATGGTTCCGATGTAGACTGCAGAAAAGGCTAATCGCATTAAACAAACCCGGCGAAATACACGGAAAAATTGAGCATCTTAAGACATCTTCGGTAGCAAAAGAGGGTACAAAGGAAAGGTAAAATGCATGCATTTAAAAAAGGGAGGTAATGAGGCCGTTATCAGGGCCCGGATGCCAACTTAAGCAATACGATCGCTTGACCGATATCTAAAACAGCAGTCAAGAAAGCGAAGCCTTACAATAAACGCAATGCAATCGATTTCTGTTATTGTAGTTCTCAGAGCACCCCTAGAAGACGAAGAGAAGGCCAAGCATAGACCAGAATGCATGTATTCAATGTAGGGAGAAAAGGAATGTTGGCATGGCCAGGAGCCCAATCTACGCAGCTAAGCATGAGACGGCCACCATAGATGTGTAGAACCAGCAAACAGTCCAAACAAAGCACTATAGGGATTGCCCTTATAATCATGGCTAGTTTCGTCGGTACTCGTTGGATGGAGGCACTCAAAACAACACTGACTTAAGGAAAGATATTTTGACAAAAAATGGTTTTAAGTCTATACAAGTGTCTGAAATTCAATCGTTGCTTCATATCAAGGTTTTGTTACTGTGATAGCACAAGAAAATACCTACGGTTTGACATAGCATAAAAACTGCCAACATTTAGACATTCATACGTCAAGTTATTTAAATACACACATTTTCCAAGTAAAATACCCTAACAAAAGCAATTAGCCTCCTGTAGATAAAATTTTGAAAATTTGTTTTTCTTGATGGATTTGCAAGGCCTGGTTCGACTTGATCGCAAAATTTGCGAATAATTCCGATGTCTGCGCCGCGGCAAGGGGAGAAGCAGCAGAGTGAGCGTCTTCAGGTCATAATCGCTGATCTTGTCAAGGATGACGAAAACAAGTATTGTGCGGACTGTGACGCTAAAGGTATGGTGCCTTCGCAAGTCCTAATGAATCAGGGCCACGTTGGGCTTCCTGGAATCTAGGCGTTCTTCTCTGTATCCGATGCGCAGGAATTCACCGGGGTCTGGGTGTTCATATATCAAAAGTTAAGTCACTTAATCTCGACTCGTGGGAACCCCAACAAGTTGCTGTGGGTCGTTTGGCATGCAGATTATCTTGGTTCTTGTAGATGCTAAAGGCAGTTGGCAATCGACGCGCCCGAGAGCTCTACGAGGCTAATCTCCCGGAGTTCTTCCGTCGGCCTCAAACAGATTCAGCACTTGAACAATTCATTCGAGCCAAATATGAACAGAAAAGATACGTTGCTTCTGACTTCGTTCCTCCAAAGCCTGATGTAGAATCTGTGAAAAAGGTAGTGCAAACTGAGTGAATCCATGCTAGTGCGTTCATTTTTTATAATTAAAGCTTTATTTACGACATTATTTCACTTTAATGAGACCTTTGTTCCCTCCCAAGAACGCTTTTGCTGTGGTAATATTTAACGCTGAATAGTTCTTTTTGTTTGTGTGCATTTCTCCAGCGACATTTTTATGGCCCAATACTTACTTCTCGTTGAAACCCTGCTAGGATCTTTTACGGCTGGAACAACAATATAAACGAAAAGCAGCTAACGTCAGGTCTATCAACTTGCCCCTTCAGAACAGTGATCCGTCAAAGACTCAAGATCGGACACTTAAGGTGCATTTGTAATTCCCATAGCTAAGCATTTTAATGCTTCTGTTTCAATGTTGTCATCATGGTACTGACTTTAGGGGCCAAAAGGCAAACATTTGCTGTGCTAACCGTGGCGTTTAATTTCCTTTTAATTAAGCATTGCTTTTCATTCATTCTATTTCACACTTAACCACCATTCCTCACAAAATAGTCGGTTGCGAGAGGTGCCAATGACAACCCCAGTGGCGAAACGGCTGATATCTTGGGCCTTTCGACGCAGGTGGCTAGCAAGAGCGAAAGTAATGAGTCTTCTGCTTCGAAAGCTCCGATAAAATGTGCAGATACCCCCCGGCAGGCCAATCACATATCAGAATCGGAGGTGGGTTTTAAAGCTTTTAACAAAAGGTATTATCTGCGCACTTTATTGGCTGAGTACTCCTCCCTCCGTTCTCCAGAACTGATTTTTTGTGCGTATACGGTGTATTTAAAGTATGCACTTATTGATTCAGTTGAAATATCGTTATCAGCGACTTTTAAAGCTTTGATAATGGGAAATAATTGTTGTATCGATGTCAGTGCACATCATTGCCAAGCCTATCGTCGTTTTCAGGGGGAATTTGAATCCTGTGTTCCGATATTATAACATTTCTGGTTTGTGGCGTTTACATCATATTTTAAGAAAATGCGTCTTGTTCAAAATTCATTATTCCCGTATGGGACACAATTTGCATGTTCGGACTTTGAAATCCTCGATTACTTTTGAGTCCGCTTCATGGCTTAACAGTTTTATACGGCGTTGGTTTTCTGCTCTTTTCAGACCAAGTGATGGCTTGTTTTACCAAAAGTCACTGCGTGTGGGTAATCCACAGGTCTTCATATAATCGGCCCATTTTTTACTATATTAATCTATTCGTTTCATGACTTCATTTATACTGAAACGTTTAAAACTCTATCACCGGCTCCTGTATTTTCTGTGAAGCGTTTACTTAGGTCTTAGTAACTTTGG
This sequence comes from Taenia pisiformis, assembly GCA_023968675.1. Lineage (NCBI taxonomy): Eukaryota > Metazoa > Platyhelminthes > Cestoda > Cyclophyllidea > Taeniidae > Taenia > Taenia pisiformis. Next base: position 3,759,474 of record CM043736.1, read on the forward strand.
TGGCATAGTCTGGTGCGGATAACTAGCGCGTACGCCTTAAGGTAATGCATTCGATTTGGTTGTAATAGACGTGGGTTTTGCTTCTCAATACTTTTCTCAAGTTTGAGTTGCTGAACTCGTCTTTTTTTTTTCATTTGACTTTCTTTATTCAAATGTTTTTGGTTAGTCGAGATAATTTTGCCCAATTGAGTTAACGTTTTTAGTGCTGTAAGATATTGCTGTTCTGTTCGCGTTGCTGAAGGCAAAGATGGGTTATGTGCTCATCGAATTGATTGCAGCATTGTTTCGAGGTCATTCATTTTCTTAAAGCCGCTACTTGGAACTGCTTTATCTTTTGTTATGTAGGGGATTCTCTAGGATTCGCATCAGGTATGCATCCACCAGACGGCGGTAGTCTTCAACTGTACGAGGTGGCATTTCCATTCGGTTACCTGTGTCGTTCTGAGACAGCTTGCTCTAGTTTTTTTGTAAAACGACGCCAAACAGCGCCTCATATTATCAGCTGTTATACTCACTTGCATTGCTTAGCTGTTTTACACTTTTGGCTCATAAGATTATATTTGGTCTGTTTCGATGACGTCCACTTTTCGCTTTTTCGCCGCACATACGTGGAAGGCAGACTACATTACCCGCATTTTACTTGGAGGCGATCAATGGGCATTGACTGTCACCAAACTTCGGCTTTTCATTGTAATCGTTTTAGCTGGGTAACTGGGTTGTACTTTTTTTTGAGGCCTGGTATCCTTTACAGAAATTTGACGCTAGCCCATTACAGGGATGAATTCGTCTTCGATGTTCCAAGGGATAGGAAGTTGCGCGAATCCATTATCGCGGTGGAAGATTATTTCCCGCGGTAAAAACTAGTTTTAACAGGTTGAAACAATACTTAGTGCATTACCTCTACCGCTACACGACGGTATTTTTCAGCCCCGCGCTTTCAGTGCAGACCTCGTTGGAATCAACTTTGGTGAAGTAGGTGAGCCTTCGGCGGTGGAGGCGGGCAATGATGGGGAGCAGCGTGCTACCAAAGAGTCTATCCTCGCTCTCTACGCGTTGTCCAGGCCCGCTGGACCAGGTGGTGGACTCTTCCCACCTAGTCTCGCTCATCTGAATGGTCAGTTGCCAATATGCGAATTTTGTGACCCGAGAAAGGGGATCCTTTCGACGACTTTATCTAAAGCCTCAAGCTTTTCAAAGAATGCTTTCCCCGTTGTCTTAGCGTTCACGTTCCTTTCGCCCTCCTTCAAATATGCTTAGAGTGAATGTTTTCTTTTTTGTAGTTCAGAACGGCACGTCCATGGCTTCGATGTTCGGCGTAACCTCTTCCTCTAATCATATACCCAACCAGGCGCCTCCCATGTATCAACCTCCAGCATCGCCCATTGCCTTTGACCGGAATTCAACTCAGGCTACCAAGGCATCCGCGTCCTTAGATCTCCTTGGTCTGGATGTTTTCCAAGATGGCGTGTCACAGTACACATCAAGGGTGTGCTATTTTGCTTGGGTTTTCATTGCTCTGATATTTTTATGTGACAATCTGTTAGCCTTTGTTCGTTTCATTTTATTCCTGACGCGTTTTATAGTTTTGTTCATAAGATATTTCTACCCCTCTCAAGTTTGGCTGTTTCTCCAGGAACCGCCCGCTTTTGTCTATGAATAAAATATTATTTATAATAAATTATCATGTGAGCGATTGTTCACGAATTAAACGCTTTTTTACTATTTCCCCGTGATACTGTCGTTTGTGTGTTTGTGATGCAGGGTGATTCGTTATGTTTAGGCTTGTCCTGCTTTAAAAGTGAAACGGAACCATCACCGATAAAGTGCTATTTTATTTTTCGATTCGTATATAAGTGTTGTTGTCGCTTCCCATAAGATTTGCTTGGAATAAAGTGGGCCAATTTATTATGTGGAATCTATTCTGGGTTTGCCTATTACCTTCCTTGTGCATGATTGCTGTGTGCTTTTGTCATCTAATCGCGCACTTATTAAACGTTGCAACACTTCCAAGTTTTGCTTACAAATTGATTTTTTGATTTTGCGCTGTGTGAATTAATACTACCTTCCGTTTTCATTGTTTTGGTCCCCGAAATATTGGGCGTGTTGATTCATTGTGAATAACATCATAGCAGGCGATCGGGAGCTAACGCTTCATTCTTCTCACGTATGCAGGCATCAACGGCATGGATGGATAAGCTCACAGTTGCGGCCACCACCTCGGGTGCCTTGCCAAAGACCGAAAGTCCAGGATTCTTCCTGCAGCAGCAGTTGGTTTCCCCTCAGACCGCCGCCGTCGCCTCCAGCCCTCCCTCAACTCTCAACTCCTCCACCCAACAATCCTATCTCACTCGGGTATGCCTTTCCTTCATGCTCTTCATTTTTTATCTTCAGAGAAGCAGATTTCGGAGCATTGGCAATAAGTGCTTCATCGTTGTTACTTTCTGATCATAGAATCTTCACTTACATAGTGTCTCGACAGATTCCAATGTTTCATCGTTTTTCTTATTCAGTAAATGAACTCCAAGTACGTTCGTGATTACCATTTGGCTTGGTTTTACATATCTTCACTTATGAGCACATGGTCATCGATGCGAAAGTTCAGGAGTGCGCATATTGCGTCTTCAATAGCTGGATTTATAAATTTATTTATTTTTGTTTTTAATTTGGTGTGATGCTTGCGAAACGCATCGATACGATTTTCGTTCAATCTTTTCATTTACTGAATTTCGCTGGTTAATTATTTGAATATTTCACAGCACTTAATGAAAGTGGGCTCGCCATCATGACTGGAACCTGTAGAGTTAATCTTTGTCTATTAACTGTGGCCAGGTAAATGCGCTTATTTTGTTTTATTCAGATTCAGAATCAATTGGCCTCGATGCAATTACATAGTGGCGCTGTTGAGTAGTACTTCGGCTGTGTTCTGAAGATACGTTGTTTAATCGCGTCAACAGTCCATGATGTACCTTCTTCGTCCTATTTGATCATTCCCTGGTAAAGGGCACTCCCCTTCCTGTTATCTAAATGCTTGTGAATGTTTCCCATGGTGGGCACGTTTGATCCCGTGTTTCTCTACCCCTCATCTTGTCTTTGCTTTTTGCCTTGCCTTTTCACATTAGGTTGCTATTGAGTGAAGATTCTGAGCTTTATTGTCTGCTGGGGAATTGGACGGGAGCTGGGATGGGTTGCAGCGCCTTCGTGATTTTGGGTTGGTAAGCGTAGGCTTAGGCGGTTTTCCGCCTGGCGTCGTGGTCGACTCCTCGTATGGCTAGCGGCTTGGGGCCCGCGTTCTGGTGCGTAGTATGGCGTGAAGGAGTGAACTCTACGGCAGTTTTATGGAGTCTCTGCTGTGGCATTTTTTGCTGACGGATTCGGGCATTAGGCCGAAGAACAGTTCGACATGCTGCAGTCGCATGTGAGCTGCATTGATTGTTGGGAACTTAGGAAGCAGAGATTTTACAAACTACTCCTGACAAAAGTAAATTGTGTGAATGAATCCAAAGTAACTTAAATAACAGCGATTTTCGGTTACAGCAAATCGCGAATTGTTTTAGCCGGCATGTAAATACCGCCTTGCTTAAGCTTTGTGTCGGTGTCTCAAGCGCCTTGATGGAGTCGAAATACATGTGTAATACACCTATCACTGAAGTTTGTGGAATGCCTGAGGACAGCTCAGAAACTTGTGACGGTATGGACGAATCGGAAGAAAGGGATACCCTTAGTATTGGAAAACTTCAGCACGATATCAAAATGCTGTCGATTAAAGTCTTAGAGAAAGACATGGAAATCAAGGGACTGAGGGCCGAGTTTGCGGCGACAAAAAAACTGAAGCTTGTAAGGGTCTGGAAGTAGTCTTGGTTTGTTCTCTAGCCAAAAGTTATTATTCTCATCAAATAATATCATCTTCAGTAATTCCTTGCGTACATAGCCAGAGGGAGTGATATAAGTGTTGAATCGGATCTTTTTGGTCACGCTAGATATATGAATTAGCTCATGCTGAATTTCGAATCTTTTTTGGTCTTTCCTTGTAAAGGTGCATTTGAATTAAGTTGAGCATTTGGTTAAATCGTTGCATTGAGACACCAGTCAGTAATCAAGCCATACGAGTTTGAGCCCTATCCTAATGGAGGCATTGTTACTAGACTGCATGGTTTTTTGGGAGCTGAAATCTTAATTATTCCTCTACTTCCTTATGTTCATGGCTGCATAATATTTGCACTTTGCTCTAAAGATAAATAGCCTTTATAAGCGCTATCAAGCCTTGGCGTTTATGCTCATGCGCCTATGGACAGGTACTAGTACTAATAGGGGTGTATTCTGCTTCTTTAGGGCTTTGAAACGGACAAAATGAAGCCCTCTCAGCCTACGAGAAATGCAGAAGCACAAACAGAAGAAACATCACTTAGAAACCAGCTATCTCTTGTGAAGCAGGATGGCAGTGACTTCGGTAACCAGGTGCATCTTCGACAAAGCAATTTGTTTTCGTGGCTTTTGGTTGTTTTCGGGACTCTGAAACTGCAAAAATTCACATAATCTTTGCTTCTAATTTACACCCTACTTGTTTGTTTCCAAATGGTTTTATCATTGGCAGTCTTCGGCGTTAATGGAAAAGTTGGAAGTACTCGAGCAAACAAATAATGTACTAAAGGAGGAATTGGCGAAATCCAAGAACGATTGCACAGCAGCATTGTCACGAGCCATTGTGGGAGAAGAAATTCAACAAGGCTTACAAGGTGAATTGAATGGATTTCGACAGTCACGCGGAAGCGAACTCCCCGTGGGTCGTCTGGAGCAATTATGTGTACGTCATTTGCATTTTATGTGCTGATTAAGCACTAAGAGGTCGACTTTTTTCTTCTGTAACATTGTGATCCGTTTAAGGAATGAGCGATGTTGCGAGCTCGCTTTAGGACCGAAAACTCCCCACTAATTAATAGCTTTTCGAGTCAAGTTACCAGTAAAATGACGGAAAGTTGCAGATTCATCTTAGATCCGCAAAGCATACACAAATTTTCTCTACGGCAGAGGCTGATTCAATGCTTCTGCATTCGCTGTATGCCTGTGAGCCTGGTGTTTACAAATAGCATTAAGTTGGCATAGCTTTGCTCTAAAGCTTACCATAAAACAAGAAACATGGATTCAATACTTAGTGGTAAACGCTTTTGAAGAAGACATATCCGTAGACATATCCATCTTCTTTGATAAGCAAAGTTTGATTTGATTTTGATTTCGGATGAGTCTTGAATAGAATTAAATAGGTCATTATGGTCTTCACAAGGGGAATCAGAGTTTGTTCCATTTGAATTGAGTGAATAGTCCTCTCGATATCGTGGCGATGTAATTTCTTGTCTTAGAAACCAGAACTCTGTCCGGGGAGAGAAAGTGTCGAGGTTTTGAATGAGTTACGCCACCATCGTAGGGAGCAGGACGCGTTACATCAGCGACAGCCGATTGCTGAAGTGGAAACTCGACGTCTCTACACTGAGCCTGATCGCGAGGTGTGTCTGATTAGCCAACAGCCCGACGTCCTCACAAAGGCACGTGTCGCTAGTTTGGAAGTGCAACTGAATGCCGCCTGTGCTGCCCGCGACGATGCTCTCCGTGAAGTGGAGCGACTGACTGAAAAGTTTGAGGCCGCCTCGAAAGCTATTCATGAGGTTTTTCATAGAGGTTCATATTTTTACACAAAAGTATTTCGGTGTTCACTCCAAAATATATCACCTATGCCTTTTGTTTCGAAACACAACTTTTATATGACTTTGTGGTTTGCCTTTACTGCCCCAAAGCTGGCATTAGCTTTGTTGGTGAACTTGTTTTTCAATGCAAATTTTTTTCCATAGTAGGTTCGTATAGGCGGTTACATCATTCTGCATTCATCGGTCAAGCGGTTATTTGTACTGTTTCCCCATTCCAACAATGCTGGCAGACAAATATACGTAAAAAGTGGGAGTCGACTGTTAGTAATTTTGTCGACACAAAGTGCACAATATTCAGTGACCGCTTTTCCTTGTTTTAATGGGCGCAATGGCACGGGAATGGCAGGGTTTAATAAAGAGTTTGGTTGGATTTGACGTGTAAATTTCAACTGTCGAATGATTGATTTGCGGAAAGTGTCAGTGTGATTTTGTAACCTCCTTGGTTTGTAGCATAGGGCTAACCAAATACTGTGGTTTCTTGGGTAAATTTATGTACTTCTCATGGAGGAAGGCTAGCCTTCTTGTCCAATGCAGATGGATGCCGCACGAAAGGAGGAGGTGTCCCGAATGGAAGTACAGTTGGCAGTGGTTTCGTGCAAATTAGAGGCTTATGAGCAGGTTGAGGTGCAGTTGGATCGAGCTATCGAGAACTTCACATCCACTGAGGTGATGGGCCGAGAGGTGGAATCGGATGCATTGCTCCGCCTCACCAGCTTGTCTAAGGGCGATGACGTGCCCTTCCTTCCCACTCTGGCTTCAAGGCGCTTAGAGCACTGCATCAAGATTTCTCGTCAGCTCGCCAAATCCGAAGAGCTGCGGCGCTCCATTGAGGCTGAAAACAGAGAACTGAGAAGGAGTCTTAAGGTAGAGTTACGTTCACTAATCGCCTCACAAAATGTCTACAATTTGCTCGAAATTGCAGATCTTGAGGGTGCAGGGGATATAGCAGTAGGTTCTAAGTGGTAAGTGGCACAGCTTGGAAAAGTGGGCTTTTATGCACATTTGAACCATTCATAAGAGTTGCGCTCATTAATAATCTGGTCTTGAATGCTTGCCTCGTTTCCAACTGGGTACCCGTCAGGGTAGCACTTAAGTGCGTTATAATTTTGTTCCATTTTTAATATTGGTGCTGTCCCTGTTGATTTTTTTTTAAATTTAGTTCCACGTTCTCCACTAGGCTAGCGGTTTTGGAGACATTATTCAAGATAGTCGATATTCCCCAATTAACATGTTTTATTGGTCAATTCATTTTAGCCGTCTTAGTTTATCGCATTTTTACGACGGGCGAGCCGTACACCCTTGCGGATTGCGTAATTGTCTTGCGGATTAATGCCCAGGACCTACTTGGTCCTGCTCACATTACATTACGAAAAATGGCTCGCACTGCGCAAAATGATGAGTCTTCCAACTTAAACATCATTTTCTGCGATCTAGCCTCCCTTTGATGCCATATTTTCCTACAGGGCACGTTTATTACGGCATTTACTAATCCGTACTTAAAGCTTTCTACTACGGCGTAAGATCGCTAGACTCACAATCATTCGTAATGGTGTAGCTCGGACGAGACTTTTGAGGCATAGACGATGTAATCTGAACCAAACTCTGCGTGGATTACTGACTACAGGGCAATATTTATCGCTCAACGCCGAACATTTTAGGCGGCAGAAGACGAAGTGAAGCGCCTTACTGAGCTGTTAGCTAACGTTGACAAACCAACCAATTGCCTGGCATCTGCTCTTGTGTCAAGGGACTCCTGTATCAACGACCTCCAAATGACCAAACGTAAACTGGAAAATAAACTGCGCAGGCTCTACGACTGCACCAGGGACATTGTGGCTGAACGTAATGCCATGATCTCCGATCTGAAGATCTTTTTTGAGGTCTGTGGCTGTATGTCTCTCTCCATTGCTTTTGATTCACATGGGTTAAGCGACACAGCACACTTCACAAGATAAGGTCAAGCGTTCAAGCAGCCACAACTTCCTGATAGCCAACCAGCACGCTTTACTGACCAAACTTATTCTACAGGATCTTAATGATTATTGCCTAACCACGTGTCAAAGGCAGTTTTGAAATGCGCATGTGTAAACTCTTCCACCATCATTCCAACTTGACGTAGCAGAGGCGGTTCCAGCACTTCACAGCCACGCACGCAAGGGCATATCCGCACAGTAGCCGGTCTCGAGTGTCACACGCACACCCCCACCTCAGTGCTAAGTCGGTGACCCTTCCTAAGCATCCATTCACTCATTTCTTACGTCACCCAAAGCGGTCAAACCAGGGAGCACTCGAAGTGACCCCTGCTGACGAAGCTCCCCCCTTGCTGATGCAACTACGGAGGAAGATACGCCGTGCCCAACCGTAAGTATACCCTCGGTCCAGCCCTCAACTTTTGCTCCGACGAGCTGCTACTCACCTTGCAAGACGCAACCACTACCCGGACTTACGCGCATATTCAATGCAAAAACATTGCTCCTAATTTCAATTTTCCCAATGCAAGCAACGCACCTTTGAAAGGACGGATCAGACTGTACACGAATTTAGTGGCCCATTAACTTTTATGCTCTTGTTACCTAAGCATGATCAAATAGTCATTGGGCATCTACGAAGTGTCCCATCCACTAGCTCTTCAAATAAAATGACACAATGGTTGCACACTTTTATAATTCGTCAAAATCTTGCCTTGATCTCGAGATACCCACCGTAAAATCTCGTTAGACCCAACGTAATAGTAAACATGGATGGCTTTGTGTGAGTATGTGTAGCAACATAGCATTTGCAATCCGTCACAATCACGAACAAAACAAACTACGCAAATCCTGACCGAGTTCCTTGAAGTCCTTCTCCTGGAAAAGGCTCTTGGGTTTTCTATGGATGTGTGGTAGTGGTTCAGGAGCCAGAAGCTTTCGTCGGGAGCGCAGTATCGACTTCCCCAAATTTACCAAGTCCTTGCGCGGCCCAACGGCTCCCTTGGTGGCGTCTTTCGAGTTATGCTTCTTTGGAATTTTTAAGCCTAAACGCCAAAGTTATAGTCTGTTCAAGACAAGTCAATACTTCAACTGAAACGAAACGTTCCTGTATGAAACCAGAGAAGAACCAGAGGATTTAGTAGGAAGTAAAGATCAGAACGCCGAAGGGGGCAACTTCGAAAAGCATCGCTCAATAATACACCAATAGGAAATACGGACGCACCAGCGCTGGAAGCAAGTCGCTTCCATGATTTGTCTTTTTTTGCATTTTGTTTATGACGGTGATTCCTCCGTAACCTAACTTGACCATACTTGCGCCCGTCAGCTGAAGGCTAAAGTTTGTCGCATGAATGGAGAGTACCTTCCTTCTTTAATTCCCTTGCTTTTTTAGTAGCGACCTCCTCTACATCCAGAGGTAATGACGACTCGCGTAGCGCGTTCTTGAGGTTCATTAAGAACTTGGGGAAATCGCTAGAAAAATAGGCTAATATTGCTGTAACGGATGATCACATGGAGTCAGTTAAGTGAAAAGAACTTGTCCAGGTTAAATGACAAGCCTTTGCGTAAGTGATGCTTAACATCAGTAACACACGAGGCTGAAGTTCAAGGAATGCATTAGGTTAAAACAATGAGCGCCAAACGTGTTTTGCGAAGATATCGTTTAACGCCAGACATTTATAAAGGAAATAGTATATGCCATGAACACAAAATGGCGGCCGAAGGTTTTCAAAACCATCTGGTGGCCTAATGTGGTGCGTAAACAGTGGACGAAGCATAGATGGAAGCGTTAGACGAGCACGAACGGCCGCAACCCACTTGCACACACGTTGGGAGCAAAGCCACTTGGCTTGGGCTAAGATGCTGTGATATCAACACTTAAAACAAAAATCGCATTTCTAGTAGTTCTGTCTTGTTCGAATCACTTCGTTGTTTTTAATTGACGTTCATTTATTATTTTGGATGGTTTAAACAAACGCAAGACTTTATAAAAAATGGAGCCATATTTCATAACAGACTATATTCGTGCAGAACTTTCGAATATAAACGTTTTTCAAATTTCGTTTTCGCTTGAAAAAAATCGATTATAATGCTTTTATTTGCCTTTTCAAATTTGTGACCTTTGAGAACCAATGTTTTAAACGGCATTTCGACTTCTGCCACAATTTCTTAGTTTGAGAGAATTTTGAGACGAAAGTTATGTATATTGTAGTGCCTCAAGCATCCATAGAAGATGGACAGAAGGCTAGGTGCAGTTCAGAATACTTGTATTCTGGAGGGAGAGGAAAGGAACTGCTGGCATTGCCGACAGGCCAGCCCACGCAGCCGGGTTCCAGGTGGCCGCCACTCGTGTCGGACCAACTAACAGTCCAAACAAACAAAGCATTGCATGTATTATCTAAGGTCTCCCATGATGGTAGGATATGCACGTATTCAATAGTAGCTTCTAAGATGGCCCGGGGGTCAGCCCAAGCTGCTCACTCAATACAGGCGCCTAAGCGCTCGAAGGCAAACCAACGGCTTAAACAAACAAAGTAGTGCACCGTTTGAAGCAAAACAGCAACGATATTATCAGTGCACGAATTTAAGATTTCCAGCGGCAGCTTGCAAATGGAATTGTTCCTCAACAGAGTTTATATATTGGCCGTAAGTTAAACTAATGGAGAAGAAAGAATAGGAGTTTTTCTAGCTATACAGTGAAGTTCATTGAAAAAGATTGAGCATGTCTGAATCCATGTCCATGAAATGAAAGGGGATGGAAAGGACATTATCCTGCGGATAAGGCAGGTTCTCAACATGCTTTAGAAAGCGGTTGGGTTTTCATTCCGAGAGACCATAAGCAAGCATTTGACAACTTTGTGGGGCATGAACGGTCCATTGCACCTATAGGAAGTTTCATTTGGAAGAGATTGAGTTATGAGTCTTTCGTTACCGCTGAAAATGTACTCTGACCCTTCTAATGCCATGGAATTGAGTGTACTAACCACGCAAGCAGTTTAGATCCTCTCCTATTCGTCTTTGAGAATGCATTCAACTAGCTGAAAACAGGAGAAACCGAACAGCGCTTCCAGCCCTTCGTGCACTTTTTAACGATGAATGCTCCAAAAGAAGTAGTAAGTGTAGGGCCACGATCCCTAAATGACGGAGAGAAGGCTAGGTGTAGGTCAGAATACTTGTATTCTAGACGGGAAAGAAGGGAAATGCCGGCATGGCCGATAGGCCAGCCCAGGCAGCTAGCCTTGAGGTGGCCGCCACTAGTGTGTGGGACCAACCAACAGTCCAAGCAAACAAAACACTACATTCGCGGTTTATAAAAAAGGGAAGAATCTAAAACTTAATGCATTTAGAAATGTCTTAAAAGTAGCACTTCCGACACGGATTAAGCAATTTGTAAGAAAACAAAGCACATTAAATACGAAATTAAAACTAGCTGATTAATGACATGCCTTCCCATTAAACAAGAGCCAAATCATTTGGGCCCAATCCCCCATATTTTCGTATTGAAATCAGCTGGAGTTTGAATCGCGGAATGTGCCATGCAGTAAGTCATCAATAATAGTCCAGACTGAGCAGCTAAAAAAGAGTTGTTAGGGTACATTTCATTTGTTGGATTATATTATGTTAAAGGATAGATTGTTTCCACCATTACATGTAATAAGAACTGAGACGCGCGTAAAATTGATTGCGCCTCTCGTTTATTCAGCATTGAGGTGCAAGTTTTCATAAATTCGCCAATCATGATGCCACTGGTACTCGCTTCCATTCTGTAGGTGGAAACAAAACCATTCCCCACATTCCTATCCAGTCACCTTTAGACACGTAACCAATTTTGGTATCTCATGCCTTAATGAGATCCGGTCCCAATCGGTCGAGAGACGACTCCCTTTTAATGTACTTTGGCTGTGAATCCGATTAAATTTGGCTGCTTATTATTGAATTTGACTTACTGGTTACCTCTTAGGGAGATTTTTGACTTGTTTGTCACTCACGTCTGTCCACCCAACTGAATTATTATTGTAGGAAAATGCGCAAGCAACGTAAATGTAACGCAGGATTCGAACGCATTTGAATGAACCCGTGCAATCGACACTTCACAGCACCCCATCGCTTTCCCGTCCTGCACGAGTTTAGTTACTTTGCAATTTCATTACGATTTCTTAATGTCGATTTTGTACTTAGCTGCATTGTTAAACTCCAGTGTAATGATCACAGGACTTCGTTTCACCTTCCCTCATTTTCGGAGCATGCGTCGAGTTCCACTAACTTTCAGTGGGGGGGAGGGATTCACATACGTTCTCTTTGCATTGGATAAGGGCTTCATTAAAGAGTTGCGGTTTAATGGGGCTCCAACTGTGGCGCCCCGAGCATACCTAAAAGAAGGGGAGAAGGCTAGGTGTAGGTCAGAATACGTGTATTCTAGACGGAAAGTGTGGGAACTGCTGGCATGGCCGGCAGGCCAGCCCACGCAGGTAGTCTCAAGGGGGCCGGCACTAATACGTCCGACCACCCAACAGCCCAAACAAACAATACGCCACACCAACAATGCTGCGAAGTGATGAGGCATTTTTTTTCTGCAGTGCATATCCATCAACCACGCGATTCACCAGTTTCCACAATTCCATCAACATCAGAACTTTTCCTTCAAAGCTGGCAGCAGCTCTCCGACTTCATTAGAGCTACAGCTGCCTAAATTTTGCATGTTTGATTTTGGCGCAACCGCGATTTGATTTACTTAATCCCAAAAAGGCATTTAGTTTTCGAATTACACTAGTCTGGGTGACTCTGCTCCTCTGTGTGAGATACGAAGGCAGTGGGCCGCCAACATACATTCAAAACGATCTTGTCAAGCAATACGCAAGCATGCTGAAGTGTTTGAGTGTTAATTCTGACTGCACGCCGATTTGACTGCTTCGCAGTAATTGCAGATGCAGCCTGACTTTAAATTGAACAAGTTTGGTTAAGCGATATCTCAATCCACTAATACTACTGCAAAGTAAGACTACCCTAAAACCACGAAGACACAATTACAATGACTCGCATTTAAGGTTGACTGGAATACATATAGACGCAGTACGTAATAAGGATCTCAATCATCCAGATTCCTCGGATTTGTGCTCGTCCTCTTCAAAGCCGTCAAAGTGGTGCTCCTCGTCGACCTTACCCTCTGTTCGTTTTCCCACGGCCACCGAATGCGTGAAAGCTGCGGCGAACAGGTGTCCCAACCCAATCGAACCTGAACGGCAGCGGTCCCTGAGGCATAAAATACATTGAAGTGGGAAAATTAACTGATACCATCACTCAGAGAAGCACCCTCCCAAAAGTACTGCATAGTTTCACATCTAAGTAAATGGTAATATTTATTTCCGTCGAAGCTGATATGAAACGATGTAAGTGGAGGTACGGTATGAGAGTCTCAAGAACCAACATGCATGCAAGAGATAGATATGTATCTCATCTGAAGTGTTGCAGTTCGTTTTATCTCTCCCACTGTGACTTCACTTGCTAAAAAGGCTTTTACAGTAGATCTTCATATTTTGGGGTGAGAATTAGAATATCACTTTATTATCGATACTACTCATAGGCTCCTAGCAGCTCTGAGATTGCGAACTTGACTAACAATTGCAATAAGAGAAAGACAAAGCGACTTACATGAACCACTCAACTGCAAACAGCAACGAGACTTCTCCAGTTCGCACTCCAATCGACGATAAAATTGTTATAATGATGACGATGCTCGAACTGGGGACGTTGGGGATGGCAAGAGTTGCAAATCCGGTCAGCAGACTGAATTAATGAGAGCATTCTATTGTTGAGTTGCTTTCCTCCGTTTGACCAAGTAGCTAAATAAGCCCTCTCCATACCAATGTACATCGGTTTGTATTTCCAATTTGGAATTTGTGTAGACTTAGAGGCAAATAAGGTAATAATGATTTTGAAAGGTTTGCAGCATTCAGGCTCGATGTGAGACTATTTTCAGCAAGAATTAGACTAAGCGCTTAAAGAATGCTACTAAAGGCCAAAAAGCGAAGATGTTTAGAGCCTAGGCCTCATTCGATATTGGGCTCACCTTTAAGTGAAATGAGAATACCTTTCTCGCTAAGTTTGCATTGAATTCTCAAACCATATGAAAGTGAGACTCAAACTACGACGCTTACGCAATGATCACGTAGGTGCCAGCAGTCAGATTGTAGCCTGTGAGTTGGGCTATGAAGACACAGGCCACCGCTTGAAACACGCCTGAGGCGTCGCCTTTAAGGGCGGCAGAGAGGGGTATGACAAACCTACTGATCTTCTTCTGCAGTCCATAGCGATCACATGTCTCGATCATATCAGGGATGGCAATCAGCCTAGAAAGTATGTGATGGTAGCTAATAGTACTTATGTGAAGTAGACACATTATCCGCAACTATGCTCAATGCAGTTATTTTACTCTGCTGTTTGCTCCAGCATTTTTGGGTGATCCAATGCCATAAATGTAGGCAGATATTCTTTAGTATGTTTTAAGTTTCTGCATAAACTGTGCAAGAACGGACTGCTTTTGTAAAAAATATGGTAACTTCGGCAGCAATGGTTAATGTGCAGTTGAAATAGATATTGCAGCTTTTATTGGAAGTCTTCAATCTGAACGACTAAGATGATTGTGGTCAAAGGGCTCTAAATACACAGGTTCAGTTCATTTTATCGTTAAACTATGCTATTTTCAAATAAACCCAGTAATTGATACACTTTCTCTCGTACGTAGAACATCGTAAGTCAAAAAAAGGAGTGAATAAACCCACGGAGAAGTGGTGATGAAAGCTAAGAAGAAGACTCTGAAACCCATCAACATGAGACGGAAGGGGTTGCGGAAGGAGGCGATGGCGTAGACAACCATTTGTAGGATCATGTGTATGGCCAGCGCCACCAACACCGTGGCCATGAAGAGACCGAGACCCTGAAAGGTGCCTGCTACATCATCCACGTCCACAACCGCTCCCGCAATCATGAAGCAAACGCCCACCGGTGTAATCCTGCAAGCAATAGCGTTTTTCGCCTTTCAGCATCTTTGATGTTAAAAGAAGATGCTCGAGGAATGCAGTCAATCAAAAAGGCACCACCGTCAGTATGCACAGAAGCAATTTAACAGACAAGAGCGAACCAATTTGCCAATGCCTTGCATATTCGGATCAGGCATGAAAAACACACTTCAAGAGGCATTAATCAGCTAGACTTGATCCCTAAAGAGTGGAACGAAATTTTAACATTGGTACGGAGAAGCTCACTGCAAGAACCAACGCATAAGAATGAGAACAGCATTGCCGAGAGACTCGAAGAAGTCGATGAAAGCTCTTCCTGCCTCACCGGCAGCCCCGGCAGCGATGCCAAAAGCGATCGTGGTGAATATGAGTCCTGTGAAAGAAGGTACAGTTGGTGTAAACTCTCGTGCACCAGTCCTTTTAGCAGTTTAGGGTGCATCGACCGCATGACCTTCTAGCGCGTAGTCGAACTACGTATGTTTTAGCGTTTATAATGCAGCTCACAATTTCCTGCTCAGTAATTTGACAAATTAACCCCAAAATCGTAGCTTTTTAAGTTCCTTCAACTCCGCGTCGAAAGTGAGATGGTAGTAATGGTAATCCACTTAGAAAAGACCGCCCTTTTTCCCCTTTTTAAGTGGGATTATGACATAAGTAGACAACTCACCTATCATATCGGTCGATTCAAGGCTGATTGTTGCTGACTCCGTTTCATTTTTGACCGGAAAGTACGGCCACCGACGTATGGTTTTCGTCTGAGGCAGTGGAAACATGTAAATCCCCTTTTCAGCAATATTTTTTATGTCATTTCAACATCCTAGTAGTCACCCACTCATATTCTGGGTCTACTTTTGTCTTAGCGCAACATCTACCATCGTGAAACAAGAATGACAATCGCCTCTTTGACAAGCTGTTGAGTTTGTTTAACGGAGAATCTAATGTGGGAGCATCAAAGAGGGCAAGGAATAGGATGCACTCGCATTTGGTCATTAACTCAGCCCCACTGCGCAAGAAGTAAGGAGGAATTTCGAAACAGCTGCTTAATTTTTACCACACTACAACAAGATTTATGTCATGAGGTGAAAGGACTATCCTCATTTCATGCATAAAATTATAAAGGAATGAAAAAACCAATCAGTATGTCACAAAGGACCTACCTGATAGAGTGTGAGGCCGACTATATTGTCTGGAAACATATTCCTAGAAGAAAATGCAAATAATCGCATGTCGCTTCGATTCTATTGACGCACAACGGAACTATTTTTACTGACTTCACATTCATCACCGTGGCCTTCATGTTATGGAAGCGGCCTTCAGTAATACCGTGTCCAAAATTAGGCAATAGAACAATTTAATCATAATTCCTTAAAATCTTATGGATGGAAAAATCCATTAATTATAAGTCCACGTCAACTACAGGCGTGCCAGTGTATAAACTGGTGGAGTTAGAATTCTCGGGAGCAAATGAAGAAACCCGTCGTCAATGTGCTGCTGGAAGTACTGCAATACAAACTTATTAAAAAAAATTTGCCGGAAAAATGCTAACAGGAAGAGGTCGACAAATACGTCAGACGTCGAAACAGGAGCATCATCCGGTCCTGGTTCTTCCACTGTTTGGTTTACGGAAAGTGACGTGGCCAAACCTGAAGCAGCAACGGAATCGATGCCTTAACAGCATTGAAATGAGTTCGCAGAAAAATCCAGAAAAAAATACAGCAAAAGCGCGTGTAGTAATTAAGTTTAACATATTTAACACAACCATTGCAGAATAAATGGATACGCGAATACTCTTGAAAATCGCCTTTTATTGCTCACAAAACTAAGGCGGCCGTGTAAAAGGTAGGTTACATCAAAAAGCATAGCTCTCGTCGGTCTCTTAACCATAAACTAATTAAAATATAGGTGCCGCAGCTCGTGATAAAATCACCTTTCCTTAAAATCCACGTTCCTCGCCAAAAACTCACCTGGTTTAATGAGGATGGCCGCAATGACACCGACTGCGCCACTGATAATGTCAAAGCCGAACACAAACAAAATTGCCGCCAATCCCATTTTGCCGTTTTCCCGTGGGTTGATCCTCCCCACAACTAAAATGTTTATCGACTCCGTAACGGCACTTGAGCCCGCATTTCGGGAAAATGGACTCATATGCATTAAATCGGTTAGGGAACAAGAAACTTACCGACAATAATGTTTGCGGAAATGACCGGTAAAATGGTGAGCTGAAGCAATCGAATGTATATCTTTCCGGGCATCGCTGGACAGCAGAAAATAAATTTTAAAGGCCCAAAAAGAATACATATGCCTATAATGATGGCCATCAAAATCAGGTTTTTACTTTTTAATACATGTTCCCTCTTTGATTCTCATCTGAATTAAATTCAGAGACCAACTACCATTAACATACATTTATGGAAAGAAGTAGGAAAGTTACAGTCAGAGAAAATTGATGAGATAAAAAGAGGAATATAATGGAAGATTCAAGCGAAGTGTGCGACGGGAGCAAAATCAAGGATGTCGATAAATAATGCGTGGAATAAGCAAGAGTGAAGGGAAGGCACTGACCTATCCATGTGATTGCCGTTTCAGAGGGATGCAATTTGCCCACCCCAAAGCCAATGCCAAAGCCGATGATTACACCAAGAAGCGTTAGAATTGTAAAAAGGTTGTCCTTTAATCCTTTCTTAAGCTTTTCACCACAAGTTGAGGACTTTTCGTTCGTCGTACTAAGGTCTTCCTCATGTGCGCTCATATCCGCCATTGACATTGACTTGTCATTCGGCAATTGAGAATCATCGCTTTCGACTTTAAGCCCTCGAGGAGATAAGAGCATGTGACAAATTGAAGATTGAATTGGATGAAATGCAGCAGGCTAGTAAGAGGCGCCGAAAATCTTGCTAAAAGGTGACGCCATCATGCCACGTCATTGAGACAACGCTGGTCTACGCTATGAGCAGGCAATGGATAGAGGGCCCGATGTGCATCACTTGGCCATTGAAGTCTTATTGATGATGTTATCAACATTTTGATGCATACACCTCTACGCCTAAAATTACTAAAATTAGTCATAGCTCAAGTTTACGAAGCGGCGGTAACCTAGACGTAAAGTACCAGCTTACAAATTCTGTCGCACTCTTTTTTCACAAGAACAGGTTGTGACGTAGCGAATGGATGGAACTCATTCCTAGTTGGTTGGTCTTTGGCAAGATGTTGAAGATGAAAAAAATGCGTCAGCAGCCCACCACGCACACAAGGCAAAGACAAGACAGTGCGTGCCCTAGCTGTGAAGTGGGTGGTCAGTCCGTCGTCGAGGCGTGACCAGGGCTATGGCCGTTTACCCAGCGGCCGTTGGAATGCACGTGTCGTTTCGCATCCCAATGCAGCCAACAAACCATTTCCAAACGGTTCGCTTTGACGCGAAGTGAAGAACAAAACGATATCAACTTCAGCTCACTGCCACCTCTTCTCCGTGCATGCGACACTCGTGCTTGCCTTCCATCGTCTCTTCCCTAGTTGATATAGGTGTCATCAACTGTTCTACCACTCCCATTCAGCATCACGAAGGGCTCTTTTGCGCTGATCTCGATTCATTTGTGATAGCAACACAAATCCTCATTTCAATCGAGGATAGAGGATGGGTCACATCATGGTACAGCACCAAAATCCAAGCATTCATTGGCCTTACACCCCACAATTTCACTCTCTCCGAATGCCACGCAACTCCGAGCGGAAGCTCCTGCAATCCCGAACTTGGACTTTAGCTAGTGAGGCAGACAGTTTCTAACCCCCTCTTTGGGTTTTACCGACACCCTTTAATAGAGGAACTTAGGATGACTATTAATTTTTCGTGTTTCGCTAATTTATCACTGCACATTTTTTTTAACTTAAGTTGTTTTCCTAACCGATCTGTGCCCTTATCGTGCGGCATTTCTCTCTGGTCGGGAGTAACGCATCAAAGCCCTACTTCGCAAATATAAAAAACCAGTTCATTGTTTCAGCTTATTATATACTCAGGAAAGTAATTTAGGACCTTAGATTTGAGCTGTTTGCCATGTGGTCTAGTAAAATAATCAAGAGTTTTAAATTTCAATTGTCACTTGTCTTGTTTTTGTTCAATTAAAAGAGCTCTCACGATTATTTATTCACATCTACTTTCTTATCTACGGAACTTTTATAATATGCACCTAAAAAAGGTGCAAGCTGACATTTGGTAAGAAAAAGCGCTATAATGCAGATATTTTTTTGAAAACCACATGCCAAATTTGTAACACTTGCGCATGATATCACAAAAAGCGCAATTAAATTAGTGGGAAAGTAATTTGAAAATTGGGTATGATGATTAGCAATTTCGAAACACTGACCATTTCCCGGCAGATTGGTCATCATAAAATATTTTTTAAGCAGTTTTAATGTTAAGAAAGATGACATGATGCCAATAAACGGATTCATCTTGGCATATGCCACAAGTGACAGTACAGCGATGCCAATGGACTGCCTATGCTGCAGGTGAGAGGATTTCTGGCATCCCACTGCAGAAGGGTTAAGAACGGCGTGGAACACCTGGAAAGACTACTAGTAAGCTAACGCCTCAAAACGGACACATTAATTCGTTGGTGCTTCTTGCAGCACTGATTACGACGTCATGGCTGATGCGGGGGTCTACCAAGGTAAGCGTCCGGGACAACGCTCGAGAGAAGCGAGAAGCTATGTAGTACTTTGTTTGTCCGGACCACTGGTTGGCCCGTCGGCCACTGAGGGGACCGTCTTGACATGGCTGCGATTGGTGATCTGCGGGCTGTGCTAGAAACTGCTCCTTCTCCCTCTGTTGAATGCGCATGCATTCTACCTCGTAAATTGCCTGCTTTCGACATTGAGAGATACTTCAAAGTCAGCACATGTAATTGGTCGTAGACTGGCTAACCTGAATGCGGATTCGATAATATAGTCTTCTCAGTGAGTTTGAAGTCGCTGATTAATGACTTAAATGAACGAATGTTCTGTCATGTATTCAATAATATTCCACGCCGTTATGAACAATCGGCAAAAATATTAAGTTATTTATAGTGAAGTCATCACCTTTTGGAGAAATTTTCGTCTTTTCAAATCAGCGGTGATCGTGAAGTCAATTTGTTGACTCTGTGGCCTTCCTCGTTGGAATAGCACTTGTTCGTGTGAATAGGCGGTATGTCAGAGACTGGTCCTGATGTTGATGGTGACGAATCTGACCTCAAGGAATGCTTGCTTGAAACGCTTAAGGCTGATGGCACGCTTAAACAAATACAGGTGCAATATTCACGGTATAATTACTTTCATCTTAGGATCAGTTGAGCGCCGCTGTTTATGCTGCGTTTTATCGTCAAACGACGCAGCCTGTCGAACGAACTCAATCTCCTCTGAATAAGCTAGTATCGAAGCAGAGTGGTAACAAGTCTTTAAGAAATGCGCACGTTTAGAAAGGTATCACTGCCGTCTCGTTGTTCGTGGACTTCTTGCAGTCTCTTGGACTTAAGAAGACTTTGAATGTTCTATTGCACGAAACAGGGCTCGTAGGTTCCATCTCAGTTGTTGATGTTAAGTTATTAGGGTGAATTCGAACCAGATCCAAGGGAAAAGCTGATCCAACGGTACAATTTATCATCCATTCCGGAGAAATCTCCCATACTTCCTGCCCTACTGGATGCGTTCGCTAATCTTTCGACCGAACCTCCGCAGTTGTCAAAAGGTTGCTATTTTGGTTCATAGTCATTAAGAGCCCACTAATGCGTAATCTGTTCTTCTGCTCTTATGTTATTTCCTTCTGTTGCTTGATTTAGGCTTTCAAATTAACTGTACACTAAATTACGCGTGCTTATGTACTTGTTTGGGTTAATTAATCTCGCTTTTTATAATGCTCAGAGCCAATACTTTTGTGTCTTATCTTTTCAGCTGTTGTCTTGGATCAGGATTCGGAAAAGTAAGCTTCATCCCATTTCATCTAAACAAATTATCACTGCATATTTAGAACCTTTTGCCCCTACAATCTGACTGTTTAAAACATACTTGTCCCTAATCCCGGGCTGTTAACATACTTAGTGGCATCCACAGTTATGAACTAGAACCTTAACGCAGAGCTCCATTGCTTGTTGATTTCCCTCCTGTAATCCCAAGTCAAATGTTTATTCCTGTTGCCCCTTTATCTACGGCCCGCTTTTAATGGTTTATTAGAAGATACTGAGGATTTTAACTGTTACCCATAAGTGTAAAAATTAGCACCATTTATTTAAAGGTTTTTCTACGACCAGATCAGTTATATTCAATTTTCAGTGGATTTGACAAGCCATTTCACAATAATGGTAGTATTCCTGGAAACCTTGATAGCAATTTTGCGTCACCGTCAGGAGTTCACACTTCCAAGGACCAGCACCAGCGTCTTTCTCCACCCCATTTTGTTGATTATGCAAAGAAACCAGGTAACTTTTTGTTTGTGCCCCTTGCTACACTCCTTTCACATCCCAACTGTGTCTCTACTGAATCATTGTGTTTTAAACCTTTGTTTGTTTTTAATCTCAGTAAGCCAGTTTTTGCATTTTGACTTTCGTCCTCTATTCAAACTTGTTGAATTTCGAGCTTCCCTTGAGCAATCAACTTGCACCCCAAGGGTGTTGCATTTTACAATTCAGTTCAGTAAATAAGACTGTAAAGTTGCCACTCCGGTGGCGTTCCCATTTTGAAGCATTCTAAAAGGTAATTTACGGTTTATGATTTAGGCGATTTTCCACGGGAACAAGTGGGTCGTCATGATACTGATAAGTAAGTGTAAATTATTTCGTGGTTTTTTCAGGAAGCCCCAAAATTCTTTTCAAATGTTACCGTTATCGGTGTGTACACTGTATTTCTGTTTCTCATTCGTATATTGCCTGAAATTCAAGGACTTTGTCCTCAGGCGTTCACCAATCGCAGCAGCAATCCCAGTGGTTCGGTAGGCGAGACCTGGCAAAGGAGGGCGAATGCGTTATTAGGACTGACCCTACAGACGATCGTAGCGCCTATATAGCTGATGCTGCACTCTCGGGCTCATCCCCCGTTGATCATCTACAGGAGACATCCAGTTCTCAACGTAGCATCTCATTTGCCAACATTGTGACTTGTAGTCCGCCTTCCTCCCATACCGGTGGCCACTCCCCAACGGCGACAAATTTGTCTACCAGTGTATTTAAGCCCCCGCCGCAACGTTATCCAGGCAATATTTCTGATGGTGACTCCGACATTGATTCCGAGGTAATAGGCGCCTTTTCAAATTGTGATATCGCAGGCTTTGTAGGAAATCGCAACCTGATTTATTTGAACATTATTTAGGCACATGGGCATTTGATTAGTAGGCTTACTTTTTTCTGATTTAGGCTACACTGAGCCGATTTCGCGCATAGTTTGACTCCTTGCCGTAAGTCTCCTAGATTAACTAACTACTCATCCCATTTTAACTCGGCTAAGGTGCCTCTTTACTACCACTTCAGAAACTAACTCTCGTCTGTCGATCTTTACTCTAATACCACTCAGTACACTTAGTTTGATTCGGGCATTCCCTTTCGAATGAACGGGTTGCTGGCTTCAGTACCGGGCCTGCTAGTCATAAATACACTCATGCTACACATGATATTGCGTATTTTTAACGTCTTTGCCTAAGCTGTAATTTTGTCACTTCTTTGGGGCTAGCGGCGCTCTATTGCCCAAGAGAATAATTGTCTTGAGTGATGTGTATTCTCTGTGTCCGGGGGTATTTAAGCTTTGCATGGAGCCTTTGGAACTGGTAAGATTCAGTCATTATATTTTTGATCGCCACCTTGCATATTCTTTTGGATCATTTTCACTCATGCGTATTGCACATGTTTTCCCAAACGTAGGTTATCAATGATATAACGTTGAGCTCTTCAAAAGTGGAGGATTGTGACTACATGGAGCCGGTGCGGCGGTACTATTAGGTGGATGACGCCTGGCTACGCATTTCACTTTCTTCAGCATCGTCATCTCCCCTCTGTTTTCTCACAGATGGTGCCTCTCCTTCTTATTGATCTTGTTTACAGGCTGTGTCCTTTTCCATGTTCCATCCGTTCTCATCCTCCTTCCCCCTAAATCAAAAAGATTCCGCTTTTGAAGGTTGACCTGAAGTGCTTATGCTTTTTTCTGTTAAACCACCTGTTGTCCCTTGTATCCCCACACGCTGAATTTTGTACCAAACCGCTCAGAGCGAAACGGAAAACTGTGTTTACTGACGACTGTCACTTCTCATAAATTACTCACTTATCCTGCAATGCGTTCGCACTTTATGTAGTTTATGTCACTGATATTTTACTTCTGTCTTGTCTGACTTGGGGCATTCACAGCATCCAGTTATCACCCCTCCCTTACCCGTTGTCACTGGTTACTACTTCGACTTGAACTATAGGAAGAGTAAGTCTACTGATTTCCTAATGCTCCAGTTAAATTTTTGATGCATGAAAATTACCCAGTTAGCCCATGCACGTCCATTAGGTGGTGCTTGTGCATTTGTTAAGGTTAGCTTCCCATTGCTGCGGCGACACGTCTCGCCGGTGGATGTGAGGCGTGCGTTCTCACGTGGTGGGAGCTACAAACTGAAGCTGACACCTTCACCCTGCAAATTAGTTGAACTCATTTGCTTTCGTGCCAGACAAAGTGGGAGCCGCAGGGTGTGCAGATCGGAATCTCGATTTCGTCTTCATTGCAGCCTCTATTCTTAATCAGGCGTCGTAAGTCACTTAATTTGATACGATTTCCGCTGGGTATATGGGCGATAGCATTGGTCGTTAAAAAGGTAAATGATAAATAGATCGTACTCATGAGGTAGCCATCCAATTGGTTTGTGACTGGGTTTTTATCGCCGAATCCTGGAAGTTATTTAAGCCCAGTAGGTTACCGTTTCATTAAATGTGTGGTTGTCACTACCAATTTTATGGGGGTAACATACTCAAATCCCTACCATTCATGCTCATGTCAAGTTGAAATATCCCTGCGGAATCCATTTAGTGAAGTACGCCCCTAAGACAGCAATCCTTCTCACTTTCGCATTTACTGGGGCGAATAAAATAGCGCAAGTGTACCTTCTCAATGGAGTCACCAGCTCGTCGATAGTCGTCGCGGCGTTAGAATTCGTAGCATAGTCCTTGACCCATTGATCCAATGCCCAATCGCGGAATTATTGAACTATCCGAATCTTAAAAACAGTGTTTCTAGAGGGATACCAGAGGCCATAGGGTCGCTGAGGGTTATACAAAGACCATCAAAGATGTCAATGGGACTTTTGCCGATTAGGAATCACGTGGACGACAGGGGAGGGGTTGTCTAACTTGTGTCCCTTTATCCAAAATAGTAGAACCAAATGTGATCCATTTCAACCAGTTCTCAGTCATGTCGTCAGACGAATATTTCGTCGCTGACGTAATGGCAGGGTTAAGTAGTGGATTGGCTTAAATCTGATGTAGTTTTTCGGCACAGCCCACAGTGACTTGCGAATTTTGGAAGCATGTAAATTGTGCAGCCGTGTTGCTCGATGAGTTAGGTTAGAAACTGTCTGCCTCACTAGCTAAAGTCCAAGTTCGGGATTGCAGGAGCTTCCGCTCGGAGTTGCGTGGCATTCGGAGAGAGTGAAATTGTGGGGTGTAAGGCCAATGAATGCTTGGATTTTGGTGCTGTACCATGATGTGACCCATCCTCTATCCTCGATTGAAATGAGGATTTGTGTTGCTATCACAAATGAATCGAGATCAGCGCAAAAGAGCCCTTCGTGATGCTGAATGGGAGTGGTAGAACAGTTGATGACACCTATATCAACTAGGGAAGAGACGATGGAAGGCAAGCACGAGTGTCGCATGCACGGAGAAGAGGTGGCAGTGAGCTGAAGTTGATATCGTTTTGTCCTTCACTTCGCGTCAAAGCGAACCGTTTGGAAATGGTTTGTTGGCTGCATTGGGATGCGAAACGACACGTGCATTCCAACGGCCGCTGGGTAAACGGCCATAGCCCTGGTCACGCCTCGACGACGGACTGACCACCCACTTCACAGCTAGGGCACGCACTGTCTTGTCTTTGCCTTGTGTGCGTGGTGGGCTGCTGACGCATTTTTTTCATCTTCAACATCTTGCCAAAGACCAACCAACTAGGAATGAGTTCCATCCATTCGCTACGTCACAACCTGTTCTTGTGAAAAAAGAGTGCGACAGAATTTGTAAGCTGGTACTTTACGTCTAGGTTACCGCCGCTTCGTAAACTTGAGCTATGACTAATTTTAGTAATTTTAGGCGTAGAGGTGTATGCATCAAAATGTTGATAACATCATCAATAAGACTTCAATGGCCAAGTGATGCACATCGGGCCCTCTATCCATTGCCTGCTCATAGCGTAGACCAGCGTTGTCTCAATGACGTGGCATGATGGCGTCACCTTTTAGCAAGATTTTCGGCGCCTCTTACTAGCCTGCTGCATTTCATCCAATTCAATCTTCAATTTGTCACATGCTCTTATCTCCTCGAGGGCTTAAAGTCGAAAGCGATGATTCTCAATTGCCGAATGACAAGTCAATGTCAATGGCGGATATGAGCGCACATGAGGAAGACCTTAGTACGACGAACGAAAAGTCCTCAACTTGTGGTGAAAAGCTTAAGAAAGGATTAAAGGACAACCTTTTTACTACTCTTACGCTGCTTGTTGAGGCCATTATTACTATTTACTTATTGAGACTTTGTTTGCTAAAGAAACATTTGGGCGTATCTTGATTTGGTTAGTCGGTCAGAAAATGTTCACCATTACAAGGGATCAGGGCACATGAAAGCGGGATTCCATGCACAGGAGGATCTGTCAGATTGTCTCTGGTGATATAACTCCAAGTGCTACCTATCACCCTCACATTCAGCAATATAGCGAGGATAGATAGGACTACACCGGTTGGTTTTAACGGTGAAAGCTGGTATTGATGTTTAATCTACAAAACTGTTTCCGTTGTGATCGATAGCTTGCAATTATGAGCAATTCAGTAAATAAATCACTTTTGCCTTCTGCAGTTTTCTACTTCTCCCCCTACTAATGCCTCGGAAACGCAGTTGCTTACCTCCAACTTGATAGGTTAAGAGATGTTCTCATTTGCGCAAAACCAACCTTTCCTACCCACTGATCAGCTTTTCCGCTTCCGCTTTTGATCAAAGTACCTCAACTTTTGTTTCCTGCCAAAAAGGCAAAGTTACCGATTTTCTGCTACCAATATGAGAATAACCCTATGTGTTGCCTTTTTGGCGTACTCTGCTATCAGTTAGCATGATAATGAAGTGTCATCGAAGCTTCACGTCGTTAAGCCATGCCACTGATAAAATGCGTTTAAATTAAGGAAATCGAACTCGTTTCTGACCGTTCGCCAACGTTAAAAAGTTAACGTGACAGCTGCGATGTTGAAAGTGCTCCAACTCTTTAGCTGGTAATGTCTGCAGATCAACTTGGCAACTCTTATTGCACATTGAAAGCTCTGAATCGCTTTCTTCCTGTTGGACGCATAATGAAAAGATATGGATAACATTTGAAGTCCTAGAAAAAAATTAGCAAGTAGGCAGTGAGGCACATTTCATTAGCTAATTCTTCTCATTCTAAATGGTTCAAAATTCCATTCACTCTTGTTAGGTAACTCCTCCTCCCACACAGCAAACCAGTCTTGGACTCAAAACTTCTCTTGTCAACTGCTTTTTGCCCAAAGTTGTTTAGCTCGGTAATTACCTGGCTACATTTATAAGGCAAGACTAGTTCGAATATACTGCCTTATTGACAAACCGCTTTGATGGGGTGGTCACAGCGACCGCTCATAATTCATATCGGTTGCTCTGTATCTGTCATAAAAGCCTGGTAACTAATAAATTAAGCGGCTTTCTGAGCTAACCGGCAGCCTCGGTAATTCAGTTGCAATGCGCAACAGCTTTTGCACCGTTTTGCAAAATTGTCAGATACCCTTGCACTCAACATCATCACGTATAACCTACCGTTCCTGCAATCATAAGCCTACAAAACCGCTGGTGCATTATTGAAGTACGGGTAGTGGTGAACTATTCAGCTTGGAATGATGGAGGCGCATCAGACAAACAAATGTGCAACCCGATATAGAGTGAAGTCCAGGCTTTCAAGGGTTACAAAGTCAGTACACTTGGTCATTTCAGCCTTAACACAAAATCGCTTTCCTGTAGCATCAAGATTCACTTTCAGAGTGACTGATATATCTAGCCAATCGGGGAGGCTGGTGGTGGGCAGTAAGCGGGTGGATTCAGGATCTAGCTTTCCCCTAGTCATTTTAGGGAAATCACTGAAACTTTCGTGCATACTAAAGTTAACCATGTATTGAAAATTACAACTCAATGGGGCTACTTGCCTGGACTCCACTGAGGGCTAATTCAAAACCCTTACGCAGTTGTTTTCGTCACTCAAGCACCCAATCCTCTCGCACAGAAACCAAAGTAGGAAGTGTGTAGCATACTAAGAGCCTTTGGCATTACCGATTATACAAAAGAGAAACAAAAATGTTGAGGTTTATCACACACGGACGAGAATACAGGAGGGAAGGCACGATTATAAGTATTCAGACCGGAGTCATTCATTTGCCTCCTCGACCCTTTGACTGGATAAAAATTCCCTCCGCAGTTTGGAGACAGCGCCCCAGATTCGCAGCACAGATCCACCCCTGAAAGCATGTGATCTGGTAAATCAGTTACACGTTTCGTTGTTCCAAGTGATTCCTCAAAAACTTTATATATGCACTCTACTACTCTTGCGTTTTTCATAGAAATACCTAACAGTTTCAGAGGGAAACAAGAACAGTGTCTCAATCGAAGGGGAATGTTGACAAAACGCGGCGAAACTGCAAAATGCAAACTACTAATAAACTCCCATTTGTACCTAACAATGGTAAATGATGACATCACGGACTCTGAAGCATTTTGCACGAGCCATCCTCTCCAAATCATGGTGCGCGGAGATAAATCAAAGCGATTTGTAACAAGATCTAGATTACCTGATCGCTGCTGAAGAGTGTAGGAGTATTTTTTAAACCTCCGCTGCTTACCTGAGCCCCAACTTCCAGAGGTCGTCCTTTGTAATCAACCTTAGAAAGTCATTCTGATCGATTTCGTGATTGGCAATCTAGGAGTAATAGAGACGGTAAAGTACTACCAGAATTCATGTAATAGCGTAAAGAATTAGAGGACATGACTTGCTCGTTGAATATCAGCATTGGGGATTCCAAGTTCGCTCAGCCAATTGGAAAGGGAGGGGAATCCAGTGGAGATGCCTGCGTAGGTATGGGCTCCCCCGCCAACGCCGAGAGCGGAGGGTACAAGTGCGTCGTTCAAAAACAATGAGGTTTCACTAAAGATGTTAGTAAGAATTGACATTAGTGCCCTGATGGATCCAGAGCACGGACAATTACCTTTGTACTACAATCCACTTCTAGTTTCAGACTAAGCACAGAATTATCACTAAAGCACTTATGACAAGGTTTAAGGAAGTAGGATTCGTAAAGTGCATGAAAAAATGAAGCTAGAGACTCAGTAGACATTAGCAGGAACAGATTTTAGAGGTTATCGGACTCGATAGGTAAACTCACGCGAGTCGTTCAAGTTCAGCGATGTAGGTCTCCTTCCTGTCAAGTTCACTTCGAAGCAGTTGGTTGTAATTCTGGGTTACTTCTTTTAGTTCTTCAGTGATTCTTCAAAAAACAACCGGAATAGGAAATACTTTCCACCGGGGGCAGATGCACACGTGTACTTAATTAAACTCGCAAATTCAAGTAACATCCACCACGCAACCAGTTCGGTTAGGTGGTTCAAAAATGAAACATTTAGGAATGGATTATTCAAGCCAGAACTGCGAAGCTATTTATGAATCGGTAATTGATCAAACAATAAAGAGAATATAAATAATTATGTTTCTCTTAGTTACACTCCTCCCAACGGTTTGATAAAATATCCGCCAACTCCCATGAAGGTTTCAAAAAGCCTCCTAGAATGTATCGAATTAATACTTCATTGCTGTGATTGTTAAAATGGTTTTGTAGGGCAATGAGCAGTTAAGCTACAATAAGCATGTTGGGTCTATATCTCGGGAAAGCGGTATCAGCACATAAAAAATTCTGCATTTTCACTTTGTAGCACACAGCCATTGTAATCCATGAAGATGCAAAGTTCAATGAAGAACACGGGGCTTTCACGCAAATGGATCAAGCACGTGTCCTGAGTGTGAAAGTGTGTTGGCAACTGCGTTTAATAGCCTAGGAAAATGATCAGACGAGACTTCAAGTAAATTTTAATGACAAAATTGAATCCGGTCAAAGGAAAGCATAACAAAGAATGAATCACATGTTGCTCGATTCCCTTACTGACACAAACACGCACGCGAAGTGAATATATGCTTTGGTCTGAGGAAGTATCGTTACGAAAGGAGACGCAATGACATACTGGGCATTGATTTGTTTCAAATCTCTCAACTCAGCCGCATCAAGGCTATGCTGGTGACGCTTCTCCACATTAGCCGAGGAATTGGTGTTCAGAGGTATGATCGCGCGTTTCACATAGCGCAACGGATGGGCGTTGCGACGAAGCTGTGTACGACGTCCAAGGAGACTGTGGGCAGAGGGGGCTGGCTCGGAGTCGTGATGAGTCGTGGTGAAACTGACATCATCGGAGTCTGCGCCAGTCTGCTGCGAGTCAGCCGGTGAAATAATTGAGACTGGTGTGGGAGACTCCTGCACCACAGACGCCTGCCCAGCGTCGGGCAAGGCACTCGGGGAGACAATCTGCACATGGCGTGTCGAGTGCAACCACGGGGAAGCAACTGTGCCCTCCGTAGCAAAGAACGTCATTGGGGTCTGTGATGGCACAAAGCTTCGTACACGTGGGGTTACGTGACGACCTGGCTCCAAATGTATTCGCTGACCAACACTTATGGTCTTGGTACGCCGAAGAATGGCAGATTGCTCTTGAACTTGAGAACATAAAATAATTAAAAAAAGTTTGCATCATAATATGGTTTACTTTCACGTAAATTTCCTTGCTGAGCTCCATTCAAAACGTCAGAATTTACTTCAATCTGGGTTAGCACATTAAAGTGGGAGATTGAATAATTTCACCCCCAAAGCGAATAGCACGCAGGAAAAATAATGCTAGCCAAGTAACAATGATAATAGCCAGTTCGAAGGACCTTAAAGGCTTAGTATTTTACAATTCATCTGCCAGATCACCCTTCTAGTCCTCGCTTTCCTAAGCCCAGATTAAATTCGAATGAATTGTGGTGCACAAGCAAGAAAAATTATGGGTATAGCATTTGTGGAATTGAAAGCACGCCCCATAACAATCCGATAGCGAAGTGGCTAACTCAGGGATAGGCTTATACGAAACCCAAATACTTTTATTTGTGTGTAGAGATATTTCACGGCCGTGGTAGGGGAGTTGAAAGCTTACACACTTTTACTCGTTTATATGGACTTACGCGCGAGCTGATCTATGGCCTCTTCAGCAATATCATTGATCAGTTTGATCCAGGTGAGCATTTCGTGCGGTTTCTTTTGACATAGACCCCCGTCCCTCAGGGGTTCGGGCAATCTGCGATTGACAACATACCAAGCCCTTTCAATAAAGGCTACAAGCTGTTGGACCACATTTTCAGGGAATGTCATCTCTGTAACGCCTGGCTGAATAGTGAGTCTCTGCTGCTGTAGGATTCTGCTAACCACGGCGACGAAGGCAAACTCGCAGGCCGGCTGGACCTTGTCGAAGGAGAAGGAAGTGGAGATTCGACGTGGAAGACTGCCCAGCATAGGCGCGTGACACGACTTGGGATTCGGCGTAACCGTGGCATTTCGAATCGTGGATTTCAGAAGGCGGTTCATTGATTGTAGAGAATCACCGCCGTCCAGGGAATTGATTAAGAAGTCAAACATGCACTAAACAGGGAGAAAAGAGTTGCATTTATTGTGAGTTTTTGAGGCATTATCAATCGATGCCCTGCAAAATAAAGAGCATTCACGCAAATGCGACATTGCTTCACTGTCTCCAATAAAATAAATCATTCATTCAGTCCAATACGAAAACCGAGTTAATTCTGTGTCCTGAATCCATTAATAATTGCTAATATTTTTAACGATTTCGCCTAGAACACCACATATGTCCACAGCATGGGTCGCCTTAACATACGCATTCTTACTAATGTCGAATAGAGAAAAACAAAGAATACTGACGGTCTGTACTCTACAATATGGTACTGTCATAACAGTCAGTTGTTTATCAGAAAATGAGAAAGTTACGAAGCAAATTTGTTTTTGTCTGTAACATAGCGAATTTCCGCAAAACGATACACCAGTGGGAATAATTTTTGGAGGCAAAACTATCGATTTATCGATTCCGTTTAGTTCCACGAAAAGTAGCAAAAGCACAGGCCAGTGCAGCACAAACTCATAACCTCAATCAAGTCGTGCTCGTCGCGTTCGCGAGAAGAAGGGATCATTTCTGATGAGGTTTTGGGGGAGGTGGTCAAGAGGCCGTCCATATCGCCAGAGGGAGTACGGGAGGCGGATTCTGTAGGTTTGGGAAGCCGAGCAGAAACAACGGTCTGCTCCACCCACCAATTAACCACACTCGCCTTGGACTGCACCAAGGCTGACGAGAGCTGTTTCTTCGCCTCATCCATCTAAAATCGCAGCATCAAAGAAGGCCCTTTAACGTCAGCATATCAGGAAATCTGACGTCTTCCCATTTTTAAGTAGAAGTCATTTGAAGGAATATGCATTGAGTGATGCTCATTGCATCAAACATTACGGTCGAAGTAATTTACCAATAGCATTGGGCGCGTAATTTTGAATCCATATTCAGCTATCCCATTCGACAATTACGATTTTCTCAAAAATGCATTCGCAAAAAATTAAATGATAAGAGAAGCTTAGGGTTTTTACCTCTTTGTGCCTCAATATTTTGAACAAAGGATTATCAAAACGAGAGTTATTTCAAGATATTGTTAGGACAACCCTCGTTTAACAATACAACAGTGAAAAAGTTTGCTATTTCCCCATTTCAAATAATAATTCAAAGGAGAAAACCAGTTCCAGAAGAGCAACTGGTGTTTAAGGCTTAAAATAGATAAGAATTAAATGCAAAGTGTTTAGAATGGTCATTCGATCAAAACCATAAAATTAACTGAAATGCTTATTTTTTATCAAAATTACAGCAAGTTGTTTCTGCTGAAATTAGAGATGTGAAAAAATAAAGCACCCCGATCAGGTCTTAAACGATAATAGCATCGAAAATCTGAAGACTCATCAAAAGAAAACAAGGGCCCATGAAATTCATATATGGCCAAAACAACACGGGAGAAAATCGCACTATCTTTGCCCAAATCCTAGTTTTCAACAAGATGATTGGATGTCAGTGGGCGTAGTATGAAATGTCACAAATTCATCCGTTTTGACACGAGTGGAAACTCATACCCGATAACCTAAAAGGAACCGAGCCCAATTAATTTTTTGACGTCCCAGTCGAGATAGTGAGCCAATGTCAACAAACACCACAAGTTCTTGGATCAAAATGCTAGCCTGTTAGGAATATGAACCTACACTTTTAATTATGTTGAAATTCTCGGGAGACTGGATGCTACTACCGATGGGAGAGGTAAGGGAGATCTTGGAAGTGGTCATCATGCCACTGTTGTAGTTTGTGTCAGAGGGAGGACTGCGAACGGTTTCCTCGGTCTGACCGAAAAGTTCTGTCCCCCCCGAGGTACCCCCGTAAGAAGCGCGCTCCCGCGAGTGGCATTGCTCGGGCCGCCGACCCGGCGCCATTGTGGTATTGATGTGGGTTGGCAAATCCAAAGTCTTCAGGGGCGATAGCTCCTGCTGTGAGCCCTGTAGGATTGGTGCTGTTTGGCTTGTGGTGGTTGAGAAGGTTCGCGTGTGCGACAAGAATGCATTTGAAATTTTTTTCAGCTGTGTTTGGTTTGCTTGGGGACGCAAATAAGAAATTGGCGTTATATTGCACACTTTTGGCTGCAATGGAATATGGAAATGTGACTACTTTTCAGGCCTATAAAATTATGCGACTGGAGACGACATCTACAAGGGAAGATTAAATAAATTCTAGTCTTTGGCAAATGAAGTAGCTCGTTTACATGAACGGACTCTTCAGTCCCTAAGGCTCGTGTCCGTATTCGCTAAGCCTTGACGAATGTTGGTAATAAAGCCATTGGAAATGGCTACCACTTCAAAAAAGCATTAAGAACTCTGAAATTCATCTATATGCTAACGGAGAAAGCAGACATGATTTCGCTAGCCTTGATGGTAAAAATTCACTTACCACAACGACCAAGTCTACGTGAATTAACATTACATAAGTACGAATGGTAGCACAGGTAACCTTTTTGATAGCCCTGTGGGTAGCGCATGGCAATGCAAAGATTGAAAATAACTTTTTGCGAAATTAAAAGATTACGTTTGATAACCATATCAGTAAGTGAAAAAGCATGTCTTAAGATCTATACAAGTAGCCACAGAAGCTCGTCCATCTTGACAACATTGCTGCGAGGGTTAAGCAGTAGAGCGATTGTAAAGGCCATCCTCTACCCAATCATCAAGCAGGCAAGTTAACAATCTTCCCTAAGCAATAGAATACAAATACACTTACACGGCGACGCGCTGAAAGGAGTGACCCTTCTCCTCTCACCTTGACTCTCAGGAAGGGGTCTAAATGAGGCGATAGTAAATAAAACGCTAAAGTGTGATATGCTGTGGGACCAGTGGTGTGGAGAAATGGTCAGGGATGCATCATTTTGGAAAATGACTGGTAATCTTCACATCATAGCCATTAAAAAATTCACATTCGCATTCAAACTTTAGACGAATGAGAGGAGTTTGCATGCACTTCTTATATGTACGGCGTACACCAAAATCGGAAAAAAACAACACAGAAAGGCGTTGAGACACATATCAAAAGAAGGTTGAGAAACGCAGTCGACGGGAGGTTGGAACGGGGTTGTTGTCTGTTTACATTCAGCAAACAAAAATTGGAGGGACTTTAAACACTTGCTCGAACTAATCTCTGTGAAGATGGGGGATAAATGGACCGAAGGGCAATGCGTTTTTGAGCTTTACGATTTCCTGAAATCGAAGATCTACGCGAAATTCCCCACTGATGTGCAGATTTAAAAGGTACTTACAGTGGAGGTGTCCCAAATCACCTGGTATTGTAGATGAAATGGTCGCACATTCTTAGTAGGAGAAATTTTTAAATTGCGTGCACAAACTGCAGTTCTGTTGCGAATTAACCTAAGGATTGACTGAATTCACAAAAAGCAACCACTGTGAAGGCTCAAGGAATACGTGTCAAACCACAGATTTTCAGTTTGACATTTTGTGGTTGACTCAAGTATGACGATTTAAGGTGCGGTACTCATCGACATTTCGACATTTAGCGTTCCAAATGAAAGAAAACCTACCATCGTTACCTACTTTAAGTTAGTAACCATCGTAATCTTTGCAAGACAGCCAAATGTGCCTTGAGACGAAAACTCAATGAGGCCTGCAAATATTTGTAGTTTCATAAAAAAATAATGGAGAATCAGGACTCACCATGACACAACAGTATCCATTTAGCAAACCAATTGAATTTGAAATTGTTTCCAGAAAATGAGCATTTTCAATTGCATGCTTCTGTAAACTACGACTCTTCACGGTTCCATCATTAACAAATAATAATAATAAGGTGAAAAGCCTGAAACTAAAGACCTGATCATTCCACAGTTTGTGAAACCAAAAGGAGCCACTGGGACAAGCTATGAATCACCATTGGCTGTTATGGTCGAACCTGTCTTAAGTGTAGAAATATCGTAATTCGGACTTCAGGACACATCATTCAGTCGTAGGAAGAAGTGTCAAGAGGACGATGAAGTGACCAACACTCGCGGCAGAGATGATTGGGCTGGAGTCTGTCAGTGATTTGAAAGCGAGTCTACACTACAAGTTGTACCATTTGGCATACCATATTTATTCGGCCTTGAGAGTCTTATATCTATTTTCGGCGCCTAAAATGCGTATGCTTACATGAAGGTAATGCTTTCAAACCGTACCAAAATTATGCGAACGAGGTCGAAATTCATTTTTCATTACAAGGGACGGTACTGGAGTGATCGAATAAGGGGGCTTTGATGCTTAATGGTGTACTGCTTGATATTGTATTACCAACTCTGCAGCACCGCATCATGAAAAAATCCAATGAAAATATTCTTATCGAACTGAGCAATCAAGTGTAGATTATCAGATCAGCCACCAAGTTGTCCGGGAGACAGAGGTTATGAGAGCTTGTGCAGCTTTAAGATTCAAGTCAGCAACGAAAACAATCGGATATTTGGACCAAAGTGCGAGGTCCCGGACCCGTTCTTCATCAATATAATGGAAACATGAATTAAGAGTTCTATAAAATTTAATTAGGCTGCAGTTAGAGCATGATTATTTCCTTATGCTAAAAGCACATACGATCTTTGCTAATGATTGCTCCACAGTCACTTCAAGAATGAATGCAAATTTTAGGATCATTTTGGTTGTATAGTAAAAAGTCAAGCCTTGGGAACCCACTTTTGAATAAGAGCAGTACCGCTGAGATTGAGTGGAGTAGTAGGATCGAGAGGCCTTGCTAAAATAAAAGAATGCTCTACTAAGATCGTCGAATTAGTTCAACCTGAGCGAAATGGTAAATAGGCGGAGAGGAGAATCCTAAACGCCGCCGAGTGTACGGAAATTTTACGTGCAAAATGAAGTAATCAAGCTATAATTAAGTACTTCCCTTCTTACCCTAACTTTGAATGGTGTTTTAACATGTGTGAATGCAATGAAGCGTCACACACAACTACCCATTCACTAAAATGAGCAAAAAGTCTTCAGTAGTGGTGCAAAGCGAATGGGCTTCAGCTATCTGTTAAATGCGCATCGATGCTCCGAACAACGACAAGTAAATCATTATTGCTATTGTCTAATTTTAATTATTTCTATTGACATTTAAGAAAAAAACAAATTCATCGCTAGCAACTTATTGGATGATGATGTTTGAATGAGTGGTACGAAAGAAATAAAAATTCAGCACAATGAAATGTCACATTCTGAAATGCTAGACAAACTAAAAAGATCGAAACAAGTAACAAAATTGCGTAAAAATTCCAGCTTGACGAAGCTAACACGAGTAGAGTGATCCTAATTAAGCTAGATGGAGTACGCACATGACGCCGATCGAGGTAAATAATTATGCAATGAGAACGAAAAGTTGCCTTCGATTAAAGCATTAACAAGCTTTGCCGTGAAAAATGAACCTTGATTATGGTCTTTATCAACCATACAGGAAATAAAATTTAAGGTTGAGGAAAAAACCATGGAGAAGCTCTAACTAAATGGACTTATGATTGCTGGCATAAATTATTGGAGCTACACGTTTTTAATGACTAAAAAGTACTACCGAACCCCAGAGCAGAAGGCGGTCGGAGACCAATAGATGACTTAATGCATATGATAACACGCTGACCATCAAGTTGCTAGGGCAGCAAAGCACCCAGTCACATAGTGATAGCTTGGATATCATACTCGAATCAATGCTAAAAGCTAGCGAACAAGCGAGGTCGTTGAAAACTTACAGGCCTTGATGCAGCAGCAGAGAAGGTTTGAAGAACAGAAATGCGAGTGTCTACCCATTCTCTTAGATTCAAACATTCCTAAGCTCTTATTATCGACACATGAATTTCAATCACTATAATGTGCTGCCTCCGCTTTGTGCTGCTTTCTAGATAAAATGGAAGAAGAGTATCAGACTATGGTGTTTGTGCTTATGCATGTAGGCTAGTAACACGGGTCCAGGGCTGAATTTTCACCAGTGCTTAACCATTATTGAAAAGTTTGAAGGCGAAAAAATTGCACGGAGAAAAGGTATCTAATGAAATTCATGAGACCCAAAAGCTGTGAAGTATGGCACAGGGATGTGCGAACCAGTGACAGTCCTGCAGCCATTTGACAAAGCAGCTTTCTCCTCCAGAGGACAATGACCTCGAGTCAAACAATTTTCGAGAAGTTAAGATTGATGTAAAAAGTTAAGGCCTGTATTCTGCTACAAAATCCCTTACTCACATTTAGCTGCTTCAAGGTTTTGAAACCATCATGAAGTTTGCAGTGGCACGTGTGATCAATCAAACAGTTTTATGAGGAAACGCTCCTGATCACTGAATAAGAGAACTGTTTTCAAGATAGTGGAAGTCGAGTTTGATATGAAGTAAAAGGCACACAAATACTTACGTGAGGTCCCTCTCTTTGGCTGGGGCCTGCCCTTGTGCCTTTTATACCTAAACAAACACAGACGGTAGTTCGGTTGGGATTCTCGAAGGGGGCATCATTTTGTTATTACGGAATTAATCAGAAAGTGAGTGGGGAACAACACTTGAAAAATCGATACGTGAACAGTAATTAAAATGGAATATGCCATGACATTTAACGATTGTTCCAAGGAGGAACAATCAAACTTCCAAAATTTGGGACTGTAACAACAGTTTAGTGCAACGGGCTCACGTTAAGATTTAACTGACCGACATTTTTAGCAAATGAAGAGCCGACATGAGCAAGTGCGGAACAACTTGTACGTTACGCAAAAATTTTTCACCACCTTTGCAATGAAAAAGCGCAGTTCAGCTGGTTAGTATCAAGACGAGCCTCCTAGAGTTTACTTCACTTCACTCTATTGTTCAAGTTAAATCTCAAATTCGCTGGAAAGCACATTAATGCGGAATCATCAAAACACCCCTTGATAGCATAATTATGGACATGGTAAGTAAAAGTTTAGGTTTTCCATTACAAAATTTTCATGCATTATACTCCCTTACTCAACACAACGGCAATTTGATAAGGGGGTGTGTCTGCCCCAATTTTTGCACATCGTTCCCTAACTGATCATTCATAATGCACTGACCGTCTGTCGGATGAATGCTCAAATCACATGGTTTTGGGAAGTTACGATAGAATGTGCGGTTGTTGAGGCACCTAAGTAAATTAAGGCTCCGAGTCTACCTTGCCTACACTGACGATGAGTCGTATTGTCGACTTATTTCAAAAGAGGGGTGCAAATGAGCTCCTTTACTAATTTCCCAAGCACCCTATTAGTAGCATTAACCTTCGCTTAATTTAATTACCACGAATGCACGTTTTGGTGGGATAAGAAAAAAAGAGGGCTGCAGGCGAAATGCGGCGCAAGACGAACCGGTACCCGCTCTACAATAATCTTCTCAAAGCCATGCTAATTCACAGGAGGTATCTGAGTGGACTAAAGAGGACGAATGTACAAAATAACCAGCGAATCATGGTGCCGGATATCTTTTGCACAAAAAAGAACAGGATAGTTCGTTTGCCAGTAGATTAAGCCCAATTGCGTAATCCCCTGCATCTACCAGAAACGCCGTCAATTGAAAGATAATCCAAATATGTAGTGCCGATTTGAGGATCTAAACGAAGTGTTTTGAAAATTCCATCCGTGATCACCAGAGCATAAATTGCAGTGAGTTTGATTACGAATTTCAATGCATACTCCAGTAAAAACTGATCCCAACTGCAAAAAGAATAAAACAGAAAAAGATGGTGAGAAAATCAATTACATCAGGGCTAGATGGAGACTATGGGATAATATTGGACTGAACTAACCATCGAGTAGCAGCAGGCGGATCTGTATGCACGAGTAAGACCAGAGTATGGCAGACAATTAACGCGTTTGACAACTCGTAAGATCACCATTGCTGGAGAATGCACAGCCGCTATTTCACTGCCAAAGTTTGCGCACAACTGAGCCCAAGTCTACTAGCTTGCACACGTTGAAAATCCCGCAAAAATAAGCACTTTGAAAAACCGATGGATTTTTTTCTAAACCTATGCGAATTTGTATAAATTGCGTAGCCAGTTTGTAGTTCGGTGAAAAAAACAAGATGTTTTAAAATGCCTAGAAATTAGGAGTAAGAAAAGGCAGGACAACCAGCCTGCTGCCAATCCAATGTTAATGGCTCGAGCATCTAAGAGAACTGCTCCCTCTACACACTCGTTTGTAAAGGATCAGGCAATTTGTGGGTGGTTAAAGGAACACATCCGATTGAATATGTCGTATAAATTGCCTATACTCCGCCTCAAATAATAAGACGATTCTGGAACAGTGGTACGCTTTTGGTAGAAGGATAAGCTGTGGCGTTGGAAATGAAACAGACTAGTCAAAGCCACATGGAAGATAAGCACACATTTTGGCAAAATGGGTGTACGCAACGACACCAATCCGCCTGATGAATGAGAGCGTGAACGGATGCTTCGCCGCCTGGCTGTGGCAGTATGACATTTGAGGTCATCCCTAGATCCGGGGCTGAAGTCAGCGCCTCCCAACTGTGCAAACGCACATGCATTCGCATGCAACTTTTGCTTGCCTGCATGCAAGCACAAACAGCCAAAGGCTGCTAAGCCACAAAGGTCGTTACTTCAGGCTGCACCAACTTATGCCAAAGCAGTGCATAACATGGTTCCAACCAGGCTCCATAAATCTACACCGCAGGAGAGGTGAGATGCGCTCCTGTCAGAAACTAAAACAAGTAAATTCAAGTGGCTCTTCTCCCTTACCACTTCATTTACACAACGCCATGGCACATTGAAATCAGCTATTTGATATGCTATCAGAGGAAGGTGAGCATTTAAGATGCGAAAGGCTTGATCATCATTGGGAGCAGCAATGCCGCCCAGATTGAATAGTTAGTGGACACGATATATGCTGGGGACGTATCACTGTGTAAAGTACTTATAGTGCCACAGAAACATTAGACTGTTAAAGCTTTTTTTCAACATCACTGAATCAGAGTACGATCAATAGTCCAATAAATTAATCACGTTGACCTCCCAAAATAATGCACATTCATAGACGAGCGTCGAGAGGCTACGATAGATCCGACGTTCATGCAGACGTGTGCTCAGTTTCGTAATTTATCACTGCCGGTGTCACGCGCAAGAGCGAGAAAGCCACTGCCTCCTGCGGCACTAGTATGAGTGCGAACAAGGTACTCGGCATCCGCAACAAAACAGGCTAACGACCTACGTGGACGGTTAGGTTTTGGACGGTGAGGAAGGGCACACTAGGGTCTTAGAGATACGTTTATAAAATCAACTCACATAAGAATGAAAGGATCGGTGAGAAGTTCATCAGCACTTGCTCGCTTCTCTGGGTCGATTTCGAAACAGCGTCTTATAAATGCTTTGCAGGGCTCTGGCAGCTCTTCTGGAATGTCCGGGTGTGCACTGTAGTAGCCCGCTCGGTAAAAAGCTGCGAACGCATCAAGCTGTGGAACAAAGCAAATTCCAAGCTCGCGTGAGATTGTCTCATCGCATAACAAAAAGGTCAAGGCACTAGCAAATCCATACCTCGTGATAGGGAAGTTTGCCTGTCACCATTTCCACAACCGTACAACCGAAACTCCATATATCTGCGGGATAACCATAGCCATCTTTTGAGGCATTTATGAGTTCCGGAGCCATAAAGCGCATGGTGCCTAAGATGGAGACAACGAATTATTGCAGAATGAAAGTAGAGCGTAACAAAGAATTTACTTCCACCGGGAAAGGACCATTGAACTATTTAAATAAATAAACATGCGAATCTAGACGAAGACAAATTTAATTCAGCTGTGTAGATTTTCAGGTGGCGAACACCACAATTAACTGAATGCCTGCAATGCCGTGCAGTAGCATCAACGTTAGTTCATTGTGCTTAAGTGAGTAGGATGCTGTGATGCACAAGGGTGTGTGTACATGTCTATGTGTGTGCACAAAGCTGAGTAACCTCATTGCCCTTTTCAGGTATGCGCAGGATTTTATTGTTAACAGATGTGAGTTTTGAGAAGCATGTGACGTAGCAAGCACTAATCAAGGTTTATGCAATTAAAAACATTTTGAGGCTGATTTCACCCACACTGAAGTGTCTAAGTAGACATGGATACTGACATCAATTGGCCAATCAAATAAATGTCTACTGTATCAATGTGATGGAATCCGTTGTCCAAATTGCTTTAATGAGTCCCACTACAAATAAATTAAATGAGTGGTAAAACCGCATGAGCAAGATTTGAAAACATACCCGTGACTGTACCGGCCTTTCTGATGAGACCACCAAGTCGCTTCGAGGCACCGAAATCGGCTATTTTCAGTTCCCCTCTGTACATGTTAACCAAGATATTGTCGCCTTTAATGTCTCGATGTACGATTTTGCTGGCATGCTAAAAAGGAGCACATAGAAATTATTAAAAACAGTTTGTTTTCTACCCAAAACGAAAGGCAGCATATCATCACCAATAGGGTTGCGATAGGCATTCCAACTAAATTCCACGATCGCAAAATAAAAGTGCCTACTTTGATAACAAGCGAATGACCAATCATTTCAAACGGAGCCGACAAGCTTAATATAAGCTCAATATCTCACACGGAGGTTACTTATTTTGAATTGAATAATAATTATGCACTAAAAACAACCCAACGACAGCAAAATTCAAGCTCGTGATATTCACAGCTAATTGCACAATGAAATCAGCATGATAGCATAAAAATCCATTAAAAATGCATGGCTCACAAATATTAAAGCATTTTTAGAGAAAGGCTTCACTTCAGCATATGACGGTTTTCCGTGGTGGTATGTCCAAAAAAACATGGTTTCCAAAAAGGGCAATGTTAGGTACCTTACGATTTGTCAAGGTTTCATGCAAAATGAGATAAATTTCGTAAAGCATTCGAACAGGATATCGGTTGACACATTAAGGGCCTTATCACTGTATACCAGAAGCCAGTCAGGCACGCGGTAGACGTCAATCTCACCAAGTAGCGCAGACCCTCGAGAATTTGGCTGGAGTAGTGGGAAACCGTTTCGTCTCTTAAACCTCCAATTTTCTTCAGAAGAAAGCTAAGTGACCCTGGAAAAGTAATGACAGGAAAGAGTTGTAACAGGAGCAGTGTTTAGGTAGAATAATGAACCCAGCTAAAAACATGTGAATCGCAACTTCTAGCGCAAAAATAATACGTCGTAGTTAAGACTTTCATTTTAATTATTTTTATGCTCTCTCAGGCACAATCTTTAAATTTTCAGAATAAAACCTCATGATACAAAGCGCTAACCCAGCGCCGGCAATCATTACCCATTAAAGCGGGGTTGCAACTCATACAAATTTGTGAGCTACGTTGGTGCTTCATTTTAGCGTATCAACAAATTGGTAGCAGCCACAAAGACGAACCATGTGCACTACCCTAGTCGCACGAAATTCTGCATGTAAGTTACCTCCAGGAACATGTTCCATAAGAATTTTCAAAACTCCATCCTCATACACAGAGCCGAGGTAACAGACAATGTTTGTATGATTAAGGCGCGATTGTAGATTGATTTCTTCAATCAATGGTTGGAGATCCCTACCGGAAGCAATGAAAGCAACTGAAGGCGTGCCGCAAGCTTTATGTCACCTTGGAAAATAACAAGTGCCATCACAATATCTCACTTTTGGGGAATGTTTTTAATCTCCTTGATGGCAATCTTGACCTCCCTGCTAAGCTCTCGACCAGCGTAGACTGTTCCAAAGCTTCCCGAACCGAGGACGATGGGATGACCACTTTCATCAAATTCATAGACGAACTAAATTTTCAACTTTACTTTATTTATCAAAGCGCGATGCATTTATGACAATAAAATTGCTCATGCAGACGAAAACAACTGTAATAATGTGGATAGAATAATGAAAATTTAAGTCCTACGACTAGAGTAGACCTCACTGCGTTAAAGTCGATGATGTAAAGCGTCTGCATGACAAAGTGAAAGCCCATTACATGGACAGTAAAAATCAAAATTAGGACTTTTTTCAATGGAAAACGTTGTAAGATTGAATAGCGGCAACATCATCTTCGCATTCACAATTCTGAGATAGGAGAATAGTTTATTAATAAAAACGGATGCAAAGCAGTCACAATTGTACCATCGAGTCGTTGTTATGCATATTACTGGTAAGCAAATAAAAAAGGTAAATAAAAATGCCGCCGTTTAAGCACGTAACTAGTACAGAATGGAAGTACCTTAATAGGCTCGTCATCTTCGTGTTCATCAACAAGGTAATTATTATACTCCGAGAGCGAAGCTCGAATGGCGGCTAGGAATCTAGGCAAGAAGGGCAGTGGGCTGGCAGACGCAAACATTAATGAACGATTTCCACATTCCGCAGGCATGAATAACAAAATGGATAAATGTGAAGTACGCGTTCAAGAGACTCCATTTTTTGGGAAAATTATGTAGTTAAATAAAATCGAGCACAAGAGGGTTTGAAAACCGCCCATACACATCCAAGTAAGGGCGCACGTGGCACAGCAAGTGCATTGAGCACATACTCAGTTCGAGAACGTTCGCAGGGAAAGAAGATGGAATAATCTTCCGCTTGAACAGTGAAGAAGTAGAGATTCCGCTTGTCCTTGGGGTTGAGACTAGAAAGTGCAAAAACTAATTGCGAACACTGAAGAACTCGTCTGATCATATAAACAGACCCGTTTTAAGTAGTCTGAAAATAATTGGCACGGGATATGTAATCAGCGAACCGTATTCAAACGACGGTTCCCCGAGTCACTACTAAACAGTTGCAGTTATTGCCAAAAAACCGACCCACTGTAAGGTTGAGCAAGAAATTAACATTCCAGTGAC
Source organism: Taenia pisiformis (assembly GCA_023968675.1). Lineage (NCBI taxonomy): Eukaryota > Metazoa > Platyhelminthes > Cestoda > Cyclophyllidea > Taeniidae > Taenia > Taenia pisiformis. The sequence goes on from CM043736.1 coordinate 3,802,913, forward strand.
CAGTGATTTCCAATTGTCATGAGCACTATGACGCCGCACACATGCTTGTTTCTCAGTTGGCAACATCGCACAGAAGTGATTTTGGCCATGGGCAAGTAAGCTTTCCCGAAGAAAACCAAGCTCACGAAGCATTGCCAGTATAGTGGGGAATCGAAACATTCTAATATGACTTCAGTGCCATGCAAATCGAAAATTCTCAACGAACCTAAAACCTTTGATATCGTCCTCGTAGAAAACAAGGTCGTAGGTTTGATTGAGTCGGAGGTTAGACAGTGGCGTGGATTCGCCCTTTTCCGTACTATTTTCTTCCGCGAAAGTGAAAACCATGGGCGTGACGGCACGATGAGTGGTCTTCGGAGGTGGCTGTTGACTGCTCTCGATGTAACACACGCGCATGTTCGGCTTGTCCGAGTGAGCATGGAGGTGAAGATGGGCGGGTCTCAACTCTTCACTGCTCATGTCCACCAGCAACACCGGAAAGTAGATTCGCAATGGCGCTTCAGACTCCAGAGTCTTGTCGGGTTTCGCCGCCTGCTTCTTCTTTTCATCATCGCCTTCCTCATTACCCTTTAAGCCCTCCGATGATTTTTCCTTGGTTTCTAAATGTTAGTATCTTACAGCTTTTTAATTCGCTAAAGTCAACTTTGCCTGAAAAATTGAGACCGTACTGTGCTTCTTAAAACAATATGAATTGTAAAACCCAGGATCATCAATCCTTACCACTGTTGCCGAAGACCGTGGTACCGATAAAGTGCTTAATTTCTGTCTTTGAACGTAAGCATAAATAATCAGTAGAGGTGGAAAGAACGCATTGAAACTAGTGTGAAAGGAGCGTAAGACAAAAAACTGAGCGAGAAGTTTTCTTTTCAGTTTTTTTTAGACAGAAATCTATCTCTTATAAACGCTTGTCGCATATATTTTAAAGAAATAACAGGTTGAATAAGCCCGTTCAATATGTAAGACAACGTAACAGCCAGGGCCCATAGTTTCTTTGGAGACGCTATAAGAGCCACCCGACACACGAATCTGAAGTGGAAAAGTTTATTTGGTTGCGCATGAGGATTCCCAGCAGCAGCCTACAAGCCTCTGAATTCTCTACTATAGGGCTGCTATGAAGAAAGATTGGCTTGTGACAATTGTCAAGGGAAGATTTGGTGGTAACGATTAGGAAAGGAATGAACTAGACTGCATAAGTGACAAGCACGTGCTGAAGAATGACATCATCACTTCAAAGGTGCATGCACACTAAGTGTGAGCTGACACTTGCTTCCATCTTACCGGGGTTTTGGATGCACTCTTGAAAGAACTCCAACCAGAAGTTAAAAAGCTAAAATAGGAAACCAAAAAAAACCTCTATACTTGGCTATAGAGATGGTTAGTGATGTAGGGGCTGAGGATAACCTACCTCCATATCCTTATCTGTTGTGTCTACCCTAATCTTGCGAGCGCGCAGAATCAGCCGAATATTTCTCAATGTTGAATCCAGGTGCCTGGAAAGCAAGCAGGAGTGATGGCTTCCATTAAGCTTTGCATACATAATTTTGCAGCCTAACACGTTCTTATCCGTTTCAAACACCTCAAACATGGGTAGAAAACCGAAGTAAGACTACGTAGGAAAATAACTTCAAACCAACTAATTAGTCTTACCATAAAATCCGGTTTGTTCACTTCGCAAGTAGCCATTGAAACAGAAATTACGATAATCATGGCAACCCAACACATACATGCGCTCATCATGGGCTATTTCCCATTGACAGTGAGGTTCTGCACGATCCTATGCTTGTCCACTTCCATCGAATAGTGCAGAGGTAAGTGGATGGAAAGGAAACAATTACTGCAGAACGTCTCCCGTCCAACAGTATAACAGGGAACAGGATGTGACTGCGGTACCCTACTGCAAATACGTCAGCGGAAATAGCGGCCAAGTATAACAAGTAATGAGCAGTAAAAATACCCGCAGTCAAATTGAATGGTGGAAGACTACACTTCGGCGAATGAACAGCGCTACAGACAGTGGAAACCTGTGGTATTCGCGCATGTCTAAGTCAGACCCGGCTTAGAAATGTAAAGCCAGCTTTAATTGCTTATAAGATGAGGCAGATGGCACCTCTTGCAACTGACTAATGATCCTAAACTGCAAGATCGTCAAACCATTGGCATTGCTGATGGCCCACGCATGACCTCATTTGTAATACACAAACTTCCCTGTCATATGCATGAGTTTGAATTCCATAATCAGTGGCCACATCCCTTAACTCCCTCCCTATACTTTAAAAGCAAAGATACCGCTCCAAACACCTCAGCGTGAATCCAGCCCAACTTCAATGTTTACGCACTTTCAAAGCATGAAGTTAATCTCCAGGGTCACTGAAGGTGGTTATTTCGAAATGAGGCATATATATAGCATTGATGTGTTCACAAACTGGAAAAATGCGACTCCGTCGGCATTCAGTCAGTAAGCCAGTCATATCAAAATGCAGATTCAACAGGCCATATGAGCGAATAAGCAATCACTCACCACGAAGGTGGATTCAATTTGTGCATATACCTGGCCGCTTTAACGGCCCCGGCATAGTCAGCCCAAAGGACAGACACTTCGAAGAAAGTTGCCACATCCCAGTAATCCTGAAGGTCTTGTAGATTGCCCTTTCTTCCCGCGTTAATATACAGCATATTGCCTGATTAAGGAGGGAGCATGATATAAGCGACTGTGAATTGAAGTTACAACACATCACCGACAGTGCTAATGTTATTTGAAGGATAAATGGCGTTTAGTTGGTAACAGTGATATTTGCTTCAAAATGGTGGAGTGATATGGTCCAAATTCAATGACAATATTCATCGTTAAGGAAGAAAGCCAAACCTTTACTTGGGGCAAAATCTCCAATTCATACGAGAAATATTCGTACGTCAGTTAACTCGAAGTAGCAACTGCAAGGCTCTGACTTCCCATTCCCCACATCAATGCGTAACTTCAACCAATTCCATAACACCATTTCCAACCACACAGAAAATGTACGAAACCATAAACAACTCGGATATTTTATACGTTTAGTACGTTTGTACCCAAACTTGTTTATCTCATCGAAAAAGGTCAAGATTATTTCATCACCTTGCGCTGATGAAAATGACCTTACACTTGATCGTAATGTCTTACACCTGTACCGATTTCAGTTCGCAATGGGACATACGTAACTTCTCTTTCCACGAAAATTAGTTCGGCATCAGGCTCTTCACATAGTAGTCTGTTATTCGGGCAGCTCCTGTGTAACCGTTGGTTTTTTACTACTAGAAATCCCGGTTCGACAAAGCATTTAGTTAACCCCAATGACAGTACATGAAGCTGTAAGCCTCGAAGTAGACGGTTGTTGTGAGTTCTTGTTAGAAATATCTTGGAACAGCAAAAAGGTGGTCCCTGTACTCTTGTCAAACAACGCAGAAAACAAACGGCTTACCTCAGGCAAGGCCTATCTAACGGGAGACGATGTGTCAAAGGAACGTTGGCCTAACAAACTGATCACAGCAGGAATTGTGCTAATGCCGAGATGAGAATTCGTGATACGAGGAGAAAGACGCATTCGGAATGCGAGTTCTATCCCCATGTAAGTGGGATAAAATAGCGTCCTCAGCGCAAAATCATATTGGGTGTACACCAAAGGACCAGATAAAGCAAAGAATTAGCAGGTAACAATTCACTATGGAGCCAATGGTACCATACACAGGTCTTAAACACAAGTAGACAGGACTTACTATGCTCAAAATAAGCGCTGGATGTGACGCGACAGATACTAAGATAATACTCCTTTTTAAAAAGATGAGGAAATAGATAAATCCTTCAAAGTTAATGCTTGCCGAGAAGAAGTGCCCAATCAGAAGTGGCGACAGTCTGGATAGTCCACATCACTAGAAGGTGCCCATGCGGCTGTCAAACGCTACATATGGAAAAGAAATCCTTCGAATTTATCTCAATCAAAAGCGCTTTTGCAAACGATTGTACCGCCGTTACCATGTTATTTATCCAAGTTGACGGATTGCCTCAGCTGAACGCAATATTATCCTAGTTACACTTCACAGTGGGGCACACAACCGGCAACATCTTTAGAAAAATATGTCAGCGTAGCATTCACGATGAAAGGACGATGTGACTACATATTAAGGCTCGTGTGTGAGTGTGGCATTTGCAACTCGCTACATTAATGAATCCAGACAACTCACTAAATTTATTGAGAATTGTTGATTGTACTGCGAAGGTTAACGCTTCAAGAGTTAAAACAATGCGAGCGTTGCAGAAAAGAGAACAGCGTGCGCTACGGTACGGGAGCAAACGATGAACGCGAAGTGAATGGAAAGTGTCCACCTGAGCGTAACCAGATGTGCAGTATGTTCCTCGTAGTTACTGTGAAGATTGAAATTGATGCTTAACATCCTCAAGCAGATGAGAGGGCTCAAGAGATCGAGCGTTTAGTGAACTACACCATGCAAGGGAGCAATTGGCTGCAGTTGTAATTGGACATCCAAGAATAATGGGAAGCATAGATAAGCCTGACATCTTGGTCGCGAAAATTTGGCGCGTAAAGCATAAAGAGGTGCTGTTTGAGAAGTTGAGGCAAAGCGGGCTGCGTTAGTTATCACCTTGGCTTAACATGATAGGCTCTGAATGACACAAAAACTACTCACATCCTAACCCACAGAGGACAGCACTTATTGTAAATAATTTGAATAATACCCCAACTAGCCTTCCAACTTGACAAAGATGAAGGTGTTCATCAAAAATAAGACCAAAAGCACACCGATTTAGTTCATACACACTTGGAAATCTTGCAAGGGCATTGTGCCTCAGTTCAAATTCTACTTGAGTTGAAAATTCAAAGTGACCGAAAACGCATTTGAAAGACACAGCAGATAGATGAGCGCAACCGCGACTGGGCCTCAGCAGCCTTGGTTAGACGGCCAGGCAGTCTTACTAGGCGGAATCTTCCATGTTTCCTCCAGTAAGTGGCATATGGAGTTGTGGTATCATGATAACTGTCATTAATTGCGCCACCCCAACGTCTGCAGGATGAATCTTGGCACCATGTTTACTTCCACACCATTAACCCTAAAATTTGCAAGCCTGAAAAGTGGGAGAGAATCTCAGGACACAGAGCTCGTCAAATACACGCGCCATGAGAGCAACAGTAAAGAATAGGATACAGCTCAACTTTAGTCCTCACCAAAGGATTTCAAATTTCGTGTCAACTGCAATTGCAGATGTGACCCTACCATTGGTAGCATCAACTATCACCTGCTTGACCCATTTCACTCATAGGTACATGGAACCAAAGTCTGAAAACACACGAAAACCAATTTGCCTTGATAAAATGTGGATGCTTACAGACTGTAGCCAACTCCTTATTGCTTCTGTCAGCTCCCCCGATCACAAGTAGCGTTGCCAAGTTGATGCCCAGATATTCGCTCGATGATTCTTGAAAACCTTTTCGGTAGCTCTCGATGGCTTTTTCGAGGGATTCACGATCAGTGCAGTTTGATTCCACGAAACGATCCTTGTATATCCGACCTTCTAGACCATACAGGTCGGGTGAAGGTTGTTTGCAGTTCTCGATCACCTACATGGATAAAAATCATTTATCATACTCTCCCAGCTGACACATTCGACCGTTATTTATCTAATCAATAGAAGGCTATTCAAACGTAGCATCCGATGTGACGAAAAATGAAAACGAAACCGGTTTTATAACATTAAACAGGGAACATTCGACTTGCATCTTTGATTATGCTGAGCGCCTTCTCACGATCACCTTTACTGTTTCGACGATTAAGAGCGAATGCATAGTAGTAGCGAATGTTAGGGGGCTCAAGTAGGTGTTGGTAATTTTCGAGTCCCTGAATAGCCTCTACGAGGCTTATCATTTCCGAATAGGCCTGCAATCAAAATAATGACCATGTGAACATGCAACAACACAGAGCAACTTCCCCACACCCCGAGACAGCTTCCAATCACAAAAAATGACAAAAAGTAGCATCAACCTCGATGCAATTTCAATTGCAATATACTGCCCCGTATTCGACGATTACTAAGATATCTAAAATTCTCTTCGTGAAATCGTGAATTCAGAACATCGAAAAATCAAAGGAAGAAGACCGGTAATATAAAAGTGGCGGAAACAATTGCGAACTTTAAATAGGTAAAAAAGGCATCGCAATGTCCCTCGTGAGCACATGCTTACCAGATAAGAACGATATACCAGCCTCAAACCTAATGACATACTTGGAATGCTACCTCGGGACATCTCCTGCACGGCACCACGTGCCTAACCCGCATTCCGATACATCTTACGGAAAAACTCGAACAAATACAAAACAACGCTTTGCATTTTCTGAATAAATATTCATGGCCAGTACATAAGGAATTAACGCTCCATTGCTTTTATCGATAAGAATTCTGAAACGAGCTCACCCGCATGAATGATAACACGAACGTGAATTATAAAATAAGTAGCGCAAAAGATCAAGGTACTAGCAAATCTTCCCAAAGGAATATGGTTAACCACTCATGAATTTTATACCCCAGTAAAACGTCATCAAAAATCTGTCCGCCACTTGTGACACAATCACATACCTCTCACGAGCCCTGAGAATTTTGAGCTGGTGTCTAAATAAGTTTGAACTTTGAAAGTCACCCACAAAGCGCCTCATCGTAATTTAGCATTGTCCTCAAAATTTGGCTTTGTGGGCACTTGGTAGTAAATTCTGTACGTGTTATCGAACACCCAAAGCGCTTAAGAGTGCCAAGTGCTTGCATTAACAAGAGATTCGAAGTTCTCGCAGTTCTGCATAGCCTCCCCAACTTGCAGACTGCGGTAATAAGCTCTAAAGCTCAAATGTATCTCCACGCGTCGCTAACGTATCAGCAAGTAATTATGTACAGGATGGCTTAAAAAACAGGGAGATATATCTTCAAATGAATCGTCCGTCAGTAAAAGCACTTACAATACATCAATTCTCAACTCTTTGACAAAAAGGAAATAAGATTATCAATAAAAAAACTAGTACAACACCCAATCTTTTTCCCAAGCTAAAGCACCTCTATTTCACAAAAATCAGACCTAACAGGTACTTTACGCAGAAAAAGTGAGAGTGGCGACTCAAAAAGCCTTATTAGACAGGAAACTTACACCATAACATAATGTAACATCATATAACAGAATGTAATACATTTTGGCCAAACCCTACCCCGAACTTTGTTGATGAGTAAAAATATTACAGAAGAATACAAACCTCAACATGCATGTATGAAAGAAACATGTTAAGAAGACTATCCGGAGAAAGCAGTCTCGGATCATCGAGGCGACGTCGCATCTTACGCAGCTTCTGAAAAAAAATAAGTTGTTACAGACCACCAATAAAACATTCAAACTTATAGAGCCAGAGACACTCAGGAATCACCAGGACAACGCGGGAATTACTTAAAGACAGTGCCCGCTCACCTCGCGGAGTTCGTTATCTTTTAATGTCTCACGGTCCACTCGTAACTCCTTGACAAACTGGCAGGAAAGATGGTGTCTAAAAATCACAAGTCAATTCAAGCCGATTCGGCGGCATCGAGGTGCCGTTGAAATGGTAAAGCATCCAATACATGATAACAAAATACCTTGTTTCCTTTTGGGCATTCATGAAGCATTCCTTCAGTCGGGAAGACAATGATGGAAGAGTTCCCATTATCTTTCCCTTTACGTTTGCTACTTCCCCATTCAGTAAATTCATACGTCCGGAATCTACATACCGAGCACAACCTTCCTCGTCTTTAACGTAAGGCAACAATAAGTTGGGCTCCTCAAAAGACTAAATAGGATTAATTGACTTCGATCACGCATTACTGGTAGGCTTCTCACAAGATCCACATCATCAGCGCATACCAAAACAATGTTTACAGTTGACTTGACACTTTCGCGAACGCCTAAGTGATAAAGAACAACTGAAATTTCTTTCTAAACAATAATCCATTCACGGGTACAAACATACCCATCCACTGATATCAATAACCAAGATTTCAGCATTATACAACGCGTCGAGAACTTCAGTATTATTCTTACTGACTTGGTCAAATGTGTAATGCTGAACCTTTGCTTTGATTCTAAAAAGCTCGAAAAATACGGGCTTTACGCTTCGCAAGCTTGTATCACTGCAGAAACCGCACTCCCTTTTCCACCAATAGGTACAGCCTCCTTCCGAGCGGACAAATTTCCATCCACAATGCAAACCACACATAACTGATCCGAATTCATCTCGTCATGATAAGCGAGAAAGTGCGAATAGCAAACTGAGCTAACCCATTAACCAATGGCCTAAAAGGCTGGCACCGACTTGACCTTGATAATAATCCAAGGCCATGCTTTTGCTCGCAATAAAAATTAAAACAGCGTTGCTTTACTTAATATCCTGTAAGATTTTCAAAAACCTTTTTTGCAAAAGTAAACTTACAAAAAGCAATTTTGCGTAGAAGGTACCTTTGAGATTGTTTGCATCAAAATGAAACAAGGTGAAGGCAAATAAAAGCAAAATGAGGCGAAGTACAGATTCTTTAATGAGAATGAGTTTTAGCGCCATTTGCGAATTTTAGGATTGTTTGATTTGTATTTAGACGGTTGGACCTTCTACCCTCTTGCCTTAATCGCACTTTTTTTCTTTAATCAGCTTCCATATTTTTTTAGAAATCAAACATATTATTGTTGCTGGGTGTTTAAACTGACTTTGTAATGCTTTCTTTTGTGCCTGGTTAAGTGATTTCTCAATATATTTGCTCCAGGATTTTCGCCTTTCACTAAATTAAATTTTGTTCTTTAATGATGTTTTTGCAGGTGGCGGAAGTTTAATGAAGTGTTGGACTTTGTATCCTCATTGAATATCGAGGGAGCTCATTGGTTCACCAGGACTGGTCATCTCGGTAAAATGTTATTTATCAGCCATATTCACGTGATATGTACATTTGCGCATGGACATCATATGCAATTTTTGCCGAAATTATGAGACTGGTTCAACTATTTTCCTCCGCGCATATTCTACTAGCATTTCAGCTTAAAATTTTGCTTGCGTTTGGCAGAGGCACAGTGTAACACTTATTCCTTCACCTAGCAGAGAGCTATGGGGCAAACAAAGCTACCAGTTGGGACTGAATCCAATGCTGCACTAAACTCAACAATTCACACTAGTTGATCAGAGTGTATGAAGTCGAAAAGACGTACGAAGTCCCTGTGTTTACGTTGAAAGTGACATCCGTGTCTGTATCAACTAACGGACTTCGTATGCTCGATTCAGGTTTTACGGATTAAGACATAATAAGATCTTTGGAAATGCGTCCTGCCCTCCAAAATTTTTTTCTGTCAGCCATTAAAGTCATTATAAGTGTTCTGTGAAGCAGGTGCGTATCTCACATTATTTATGCTACTAAAAATAACGGAATCAATTGAAGTTGGTGCATTGCATTTGTCGGCACGAATCAATGCTTTAAAAGCAGGGAAGTGGGTATTCATTTACATTCGCTTCACTATTAGTCTGGCTTTTTATTCTGCTCCTGACTACTGAATTTCGCAGCACCTTCGATGGCGTCTTGCATGGAGTTAATGTTGAATACTGCTGATAGTAGCATTTTTCCAATGCCACGTTAGAATTCGCATCGAATGGGCGAAATTGGGAAGGTATTCATGCTTACGAAAAGTGTGTGCATCTAACAGCTTTTAGCAATCCCAAAGCTTTTCTCAGAAGAGGTTTTACCAATCCCTGTATGGGACACTCATATGGTGTACAGGTTGGAAATACATTAATTGTGCATTATTCTATGCATTGTACGGCGATTCTAGATGGCTAGGCCACTAGGAGATTAGTAAGCATGGTCCGATTTCAGTGATTGACCTTCCCTTGTTATTTGCTGTTTTGTCAATTTTTACTTTGTTTATGTCACACCATAAAGGGAAACATTTATGAAAGGGTTCAATGACTGATGAGTTTGTGCGGATTTCAGTATGGCTCAACTTAGAGGAGGTTATTTGCATTGATTGTGCTCACCACCATTGGGTAGTCATGTGGACATCCGCATCGAGTGCCGGTGGATATTGACGAAATTAATTTGGGGATATCCCCTTCATAAATTTATGAGTAACAAATCCACCGACGCTTCTCATCAAAGTTGCATTACATTTGGAAGTGGCCTAGTTGTAACGAAATGCTTGGGTATTATTGCCACACCTGACCTTCCATCCTTGCCAAGGGAACTACACCTTGACCTTTGCTTCATGTTATAAATGACCTCACTTTTGTCTTCGAAAGTGACTATTTGTTGACTGAAGTGGGACGAGTAACAACTACTGCTGTGCAATGTTCGTTGATTGAACGGACATAACGCTAGCCATGCGCGAAAGATAAACTCACCACTAACTTTACAACCAGGGCGAGCAATGTTTCACCTCCAGAGAACTTTGTTTCGCATGGACGGTGTTTCATTTTAACTCTTTTCTCCCTACACACTTTTCAAAGTCACCCTTTCTTTGCATTGGAAAATGGCATGCGTTGTGGGGAGTTGGAAAAGTAGATAACGTGGAAGCGGAGTTGAGTAGGGCTAGGCCAGCCAGGTCATGGCATAATGTCGATTTAAAAACATCTAAAATTGCAGACATCTACCAGTTCATCAAGTAAAGCCCCCATTATGGGCGTTGGAGATAGCTGAGTCTGCCTGTTAAGAAGTGGTACTGACTTGCTATAATGCGAAATAATGCACACGGCAGCCAAACATCCAGTGGCAATCGAACAGCTGCGTGACGAACATTCAAGTCCGACAAGCTAAACGAAATTCCAGTTTAAACGAACTTATTACTTGCGTGACCTTGTCACTGATGTGCTAAGCTTCATGACGCAAGCTTTTTTCATGGAGCTAGTAGTGAAAAAACAAAAAGAAGTCCTTATGCTCTTTTTACTCCGTGCCCGCCTCCCATTCACAATGCTGAATAATTCAAATGATATGTTTTCTTAAAAAACACAATTTGCGTGAACTCTCTCATTTTTATTTCTCCCTTTCCTGCTGGTTGAAGTGAGGCCACATACGCAGAATGCTTTCGACACGAAGCCAATTGCATCGATTCTGTTTTGCCAATGCCAGTGCCAGTCTTTACGACATGAAAATGCGTGGTCATCAGAAAGAAAAACATGCAGTACTTTGTCCTACAAACGTAATCCGTGTGGGGAAGGGACTTTTGTCCGTTTTAGGTCGGCACACCAACGTAGGCATGGCGTGGCATGCTTCGATCAAGGGCCGCCCATGGCCCAATCAACATTCATCGAGAGAACGGCATTTGGCATCCATTTACATGCTTTTCGAACCTTAAATTCTGGACGAAAGTTCCTGCGACCTACAGTAGATTTCGATTTAGACGACCGCTATCACAAGTATTAGTGGTGCTCCTAACGTGTTCTTAAGATGGCATTGTTCAATTTTCAGCCCAGCTTCCAAAGTCTCATTGCTAGAGGCTATAGCAAATTAAAAAAAGTTTTAATGATATTATTGCAATTGCAGCAAAAACTCGCGAAAGCACCTGTAGCATTCCAGGAATCATTTAAATACGAAAGAAGTCTAAATACAGGGACGAATATATATATAGTCAAGAGTGGGAGGGAAGGCGCCTGAAGGCATGAGTCGGGGCCAGCCCCTGCGGCCAAGTCAAAACGGCCGCCTCCAAACACCGAAGGCCATCCAGCAGTCCAAGCGAGTAATGCATTGCAGCATTTTGTTTTTCTTTTCAGATGGTTGAAAAGGCTCAGTTATTGAATCAAAAAATCGGGAGAATCGAGGATGACATGTGGAGAACCATATGAGAAATAGCTAAAATATCACTCTGAATGCATTCTAGCCTTCACAAAGAATACGCACGCTTTTTGAAATTTGAATTTTGAACTACCTCCTTCGCCTTTTTTTCAAACTCACTACTTCCAGTACACCAACTGGGGTAACTCTAAACAGTAAAAGGCTACGAGATTTTGAAATTGCACAAAAAATATCTCTCAAATGACGAGTAATGTGAATCCCAAAATGGCACTATTTGCCAAAGTCTGGAATCCATTTACTATCTCTAAACAAATGCTGCGAGAGTTTTCTAAAAACATGCAGCGTGTTCCTGCTCCTCCACCGCTCGACTGACAAATCCCAGTTAAAACTGGTGTCCTTAGTTTTGACATCCATTGAAAATGCTTTAAGGAAAGTTGCAAGCACATGCGGTTTGTTTCCCGTTCCAGGGAGAGTTGTCTAGCCTTCTTTAAACACTAGTTAATAACACATTATCATGGAGCGGGATTCGTGGCACTAAGGAGGATTTTTTCCCATTTTGAAAACAGCTCCATTAAAGCAAAAGGAAGTGATACTTTCCATACGTACAAAGCCATCGCGCAGAGTCATGTAAACACAAATTTCACATTTATGGTAAGTTAAAAAGTCAACATTTGTCAGTGTTTGTTTGGGTCAGCTTCATGTTCATGTAGATATCAGTGCTGATCTGAATGGAACTATGCTTCGAAAACGGATGAATGCTGGAAGAGGAGAAGATTGTGCCAAGTGGGTGGAGCATTCATGTGCACCCGAGGGTAGTTAATGAACTGGGCAACCAGTCCCAAAATCTAGTGATTGTTGTAATTCCTAGGACTCCCTCGTGCAATTGTAGCAGTCGAATGCCCACTCTGAAAAACCTCTCCAATGGGTGCTGAAGGCCGCGAAATGGGACAACTCGTTTGTACCACATCGCGGTCTTTTTGTCCGCTCGGCCACATCGTGCACCTCGTGTGACGATTACGGCGGCGTGCTTTCGTGCTGTATGTTGAAAGCTGGCAAAAGATTGAAGCATTTAACTACGGCGAGGGGTTCGAAGGCACGCAGTGTTTGCCGTGGGGTGAGAATTAATGAAAAGCAGAAGCGCAATGCTGCTTTTTATTTATTTCCACAACTACGATAAAATTCGCAAACGGCGCTTTCCGTGGAAAAGAGACTTGAAGGCATTCGATGGCTTCTTAAAACAGAGATTGGAATAACTCCGTCGAAACATGCATAAGTGATGAAAAATCGTGGAAAATGTTATTAATCGTGAAAGATAAGCGGGTTCGGGGTTATAAGATTCATAGGAGCTACGACCACGGGAACTCTGCGCCTTCGCTGACGCACTTAAATGCACTGAGCATAAATTAGGGTGAGGTAACTTTGATTGGTACTAAATTAACTTTTATTTTCTATGTCTTCGTAGTTATTCGAAAAGCCCTTTGATTTTCCACTGCGTCCAAAAACGGAAAACATTTGAACGAGTTTATGTGCAGTATGTCTTGCAGGAGAGCGCGATTTTTTTGGATGTTTGTTTGTATGCACTTCTAACTCTGGAATACGGTCCATTTCAAGCGGATCGGGCGAGCATTGTATTAACGATGCTGCTTGTAGGAGAAGCATGTAAGCGGGTCACCATTTAGTAAGCTGGTGACATTTTTTGTGCGGTCGGTTCCGAACCCTCTCCGGTTGCCGATGCGCTGTGCGTGAGTCATCTCGCCTTTCGTCGAGGCGCCATCTTATCCAACGCGCGCGGGCGAGTGATTAAGGTGCTATTAATTTTGACAACGAAGGCCGTTTGGTAAGGCCTAGACACTAAACTTTCTTCCCAGTTTCATTTTTTTGCCTTGACACATAGAGAACAAACCGTCTAGCACATTCACATGTCAGCAACATTGGGCACGAAGTTTGCACAGGCGATTCCAGACCTAGCGAAGTACAGTGCAGTGCTGCAAATTGTTTTTATTTATGACCCACCTTTCTGGTAGTCATTTCTTGCGTTTGTAAAATGCTGTTTATTTTGGGCACAGCAGTTAGATTGTGATACAATGCACGCGACTACCTGCTATCAATGTGAGAACACTTTGTCCACCGCCCAAAATAGCTTGTCTCAACCTTCCGCGAAGCAGGTACCGAAACAACCTAAAGTCTCAAGATGACAGAGCTTAACCCCTCATAAGTTACCGTGACTTCAACCGTCACGCCCGGCGACCGTGTGAAGCGCCGAATGCCGCTCTTTCTTAGCAAATTAGCACTTAATCATTGCAATTCCGATTTCGTCAATCTTGGTCTGGCCTCACTTATTTGGCCACTGGAGAATAATTGAAAAAATTCTCACCCAAATGGATGATCAAGTTGAGTCACAGTTCTTGTAGTGTCTGAAACAACTAAATCCTTTAGATAATGCCTGCAAAGTCCATCCATGATTTTAGGGATGGTGTTCCATAATAGTTGAAAGGGCGATATCTCGCTGTGCCACCTCCCACCAGTTCTCTGATAGACGCACGATTGCGTGTGCTTTCGTAAAATTATTGGACCACCTTTTTAGCACAATTTGCGAAAACTTTTTCTCAAGCTAACTTCAAGGTTTTGTTCGTGATTCCTTAAGTAATTCATATACTTCGTCGAGGCCGCCATTTGTAAATCAGTCACTCAAAGGCATTATGCTACGGCTCGGAGAATGGGGTGGAATACGATCGCGGGAAAACGAGTCCCTGTTTTGTAGACTCAAACAGTACTAGTTTGGCTCACTATTAACCACTTTGTGACAATTTGCTGCTGGAGGCGTCATATTGAAATAAACTACTGATCAACGGCATTCGCAATTGGCCCTGCATGTTTAGTCTAGCGGCTGGGTATCGACGCAAATTCCGCCCTTCGCGCTATCATACGGGACCATGTAGTCTCAACAACACTCGGATATTCACCTATCTGTTTCCCAGCATACCGAGTGCTTACGCTACAAACCGTACTTCGATAACGATAAGAGCTACCTGGTGAATACGATGGAGAACTTTGTAACATCGCTAAAGCGATTTGCACATCACCCGTCCCAAAGCAGAAACCAATCGGCAGCACCACTCCTTCGTTGGAGGTTTCAAAAATGAATCAATAAGTACCTCACCACCGAAGAATAATTTCATGGCAGCACCAAGGATCCCGATTGGCTGTCCTTTGCGAATGCGCACATCAATTCTCAATGCAAACCCCGACTATACTGGCGCAAAAAACAAAAGTCAAAGCGCAAAGTCAAAACCCAAAATTCTTGCAGTGGTAAAAAGCCCCAGTGGCGAATACATGAAATCGTTTCAATACGATGCATAATGAGTAAGCTCACTTAAAACACATTGAGCACAGCTATGCTATATAAAAATTGCGATTAGTAAATGTCATGAAATTGGCACAAAAGTTTGGGGTGACAGAATCAGCCGGAGATGAAAAAGGGAGAGAGCAGGGTAACTATCCAAATGAGGCAACATCTAGAGGCTCTGGTAGCCCTGGGCTCGTCGACGGTTACCAATGAGAAAAGCAAGGATGGCTAGCAGAATTAGAATTGCAGCCGATACACCCACGATGATGGGAACCACCTTGTTGGTGGTCGGAATGTCCATACAATCGAGAGCTGAAACACAAGCAAATTCAAAGAGATGGTTCAAAGACACACAGAGCTGCCGAAAACCCGACTGAAGTAGAGTGAAAGCAATCAGAGAACAGAGAGGTAAAGGTATGTGCAAAGACATTTATCACTACTGAATTAAACTATGAGGTGAGGCTAGGGATGATAAAAAGTGTAAATTGCTTCCAAAAGCAACAGTAAAACCTACCAAATAAAACGGTTTGTCATTGATAAATTTGCAGTTGAGAATGTCAAACCCCCCAAAACAATGTAATAAGTACCTTTCTCGCTGAAGTCTGTAGAATTTGAGTTGCGGAAGGTTTCCAAATGAAGAGAGGATACACCGAAAATCACATCATCATTGAGCGAAATATTTTGCTGAGAAGTACAAGTAAAACCCATTGCCCCAGGGGTTTCAAAGAATGAACCATTGACAGACACCGAAACCGAGCCTAAATAAGTAAAAATACAAAAGCTGCGAAATCCAAAGTAGCTAGATCCACTAATAAGTTCGTCAAGACTAAATACATACAATTCTCGCAGTTGAGATGAAATAATAAAATGCACACATGAAGTTGTGTTTCATACCCGTTTTGTTGGTTTCGGGAAAAACGTCAGAAGACATAAAGTATTCAAAAGTAATCACGCGAATAAAAGAACCTCCGATCTTGGAAGGAGAGCTCGGCAACTTCTGAGCAATCAATGTTAAATTAAATGGAATCAGTGAATGATCCGGGGACCACTGCAGCTTAAGAGTCTCGGATTCATTACCACAGGCCCCGTCGACGGCGGCATCCGCACCAATGACAAGCGATTTGGTCCGGCTTGACTCGGCCTAAAAACGATTAAGACTCAGTCCACATTCGATCATCCAACATGCATTGCGAACATGGAAGCGAGTATGGTGCTTACACCAAGATATGAAACAAAAAGTTTCATTTCCGCTTGAATAATAACACTGTGCATCGCGTTACAAACGAAAACAAATTTAGGTACTCCGACAGTCGATGGGGTAGCGGCGGGTCCAATTGATGTTGTTGGTGATGTAGAGTTCACTGTGGATGATGTGGGTTTTGCCGAAATTGTTTCATTCGTAGCAGCATTTGTACAAGCAAACATTAAAGAAAAAAGCAGAAAAGCTAAGAAAAATCCTCAATGAACACCAACAAACCTGTAGAAACGTGGCCGACCGACATCACGAAAAGGAAATATGAAAGTGCGACCGTTCCGATTAAGGCTGCATGTAGCCAAGCTAAACAAAGATCTTGTCAGTTATAACAACAGTAGCATTACATTAACATCAATATAATCCAAAAAAGTGCGCATGCATGTAGAAAATCTATCTTTGCGCATTCTCACCAACATTTGCTTTCTTTGCATTTGCACATAAAGGTTAGCGATGGATGAATAGAGAAGCACACGTAAATGCTCGAGATTTTGCCGACACGACCTTAACTTAGGTGTCTGATATAGTAAGGCGATTTAATCGCTATAAGTGTAGAGCCCCGAACATCCCTAAGAGAAGGAGAGAAGCCAGGTGTAGGTCGGAATGCGTGCATTCTAGACGGGAAGTGAGGGGGCTGCTGGCATGGCCGGCAGACCAGCCCACGCAGCACGTTCAAGGTATCCGCCCCTTATATGTCTGACCAACCAACACCCCAAACAAACAATCCGCTACAGTAAGGCTTGGAAAAACTACTTACGGTACTTATTTCAGGAGTGCCATCGTGCATAAGGGGCGCGAAAACAGATTCATGCCAGTTGTAACATCCAAGTATCCTTTGGAGACGATTAAAGGCAAAATCTAGGGCAGAATTATAGCTTTTCAAACAGCCCTGAAGGATAAGGAAGGGTAAGCATATATAAAGTATAGGTATATACATCAGAGAGAATGAGGAATGGGACTGCCTGCATGTCTGAGAGGCCAGCTTACGCGGCTGAGTCAAGATAGCTGTAGTACTTTACTTTTTCTCACAGGAAATTGGCTTCTAAGTACTTGGGTGGCCATTTCGACCTAAGATGCGTGGGCTTGCCTCTCAGCTATACCGGCAACCTCATTCCTCCCTCTTTTGAATACATATACCCTGCGCCATGCTTTGCATTCATCTACCTTCTAGGGGTGCTCAGGATGCTACAGGGGCCACCCAAACGCTGCAACGGCACTCATGTCACTGAAGCTCAACCATCAAACAAAACAAGCAAAACATTACGCGAATGCACATGTATTTAACGAAAGGAAAGAAAGTAGATCAAGGCTCTTGGCGTGGCTCAAAAACCAGTTTGTCCAGCATTTGCAACACAGCTACCCGTGACAAAAGCTGGTGATCAAGCGAAATAACAACCTTTTCATAGACATTCACCTCTTTTTAGAGTCGTCATTGGCACTATTGTAGGCAAGTCACTCACTCCAGCTATCACGTTCGCATAATTAGAGCTGAAAGAAATCACCTAAGATTATTCTTGTAACTTCACTGGATCTGAATTTTTGCTCAGTAAAATGGCATCTGTCCATGGGTAGACCGTGGAACACCGGCTTAAAGTCGAATTCATAAAGAAGAGAAGTAAAATTTGACAGAGTCTCTCCGGAATGGACTTTGCCGATATTAATATTGCTAGCAACGCCCCAGAGGTGCGGTCGAAAACCGGGAAAAAATTTCATATCGTTAACGGCTAGTAGGGTAGATGTCAGAGTTAAGCATCAGTCTTAGACCCCCTATTACGATGTGCGATTTTTCGCATCGCTAAAGTGTAGCACAAATGATGGGAAGAAGTGCATAACGTTTGAGCGGAAAATGCGTATTCGCCGAACATAGAGGTGGAACTCTTGGCAAGGCCCTGAGATCAGCATACCCCAAGGGCAACACAATGGTTCAAGATTTCAAGCTGAAGTGGGCGCGAATGGCCAAGATCTGATCCTCATCCTTATATGTAATTTGTTAGTCATATTCTAATGTCGGTGAAGCTAGCTGTGTTTTGCCAACAGATAATGCTTGTTTCTTTTCCCGTTGGTAAAGTGCCCAAAAGGCCACTTAATCGGCCTTTCTACAAGAGTTTAAAGATAATACTGACAGTGCCAACAAAATGATTAAATACCAATCGGTCATTGACCGAATTTAATAACCTGATTGAAGTTAAGAGGTAGTACAGAACTTTACCCATGATAAGACAGATCCACTTATGCTTGTAAACCCAATGTGACAACTGCAGAACCACCGAAATCTGTCTTGAAATTAATCCCACTTAAATTATGCCAGACACTTTCCCAAGTGGCACAATGTTGGAATCAGCTAGGCATCGCGATTCGATTCGATTCGATTTTTATATTTACCCTATACAGGCTTAACTTGGGTAAGGATTCTTTCGCTTAAAGGACTCAGGGTGCATTTCCGATGCCAACTTCCAAAATTGGACCCGAGACTGCGCTGCAGGTATGGTACGACTCCTTGATCGCCTGTGAAATTTCCCTTGCCTTCTTATCCAAGAACCCATCACCACCAAATTGCAGCTCTTTTAAACTGCATCTATAAATCCTCTCATCCTGAATCCACACTTCGAGAATGTCGCGTACGTTTGGTATCTTTTTGAGCATGACGTTGTGCCCTACCAACTCAAGTAATTCTGATGAACATAAAATCGTGATCTGTAGCTACTCTTAAGGCCTTCCATTCGATGTTTGCGGTAAAGAACTATCCCACATGCTTCGTACGCCCCATATTTTAGAGTGACTTCATGTGATCTTATCATCAGCTCCTTAAGCTCTTTCGGTCGCCAAACTAATCAAATTCTTAAGCTATTGCTGTCATAGCACCAGCTTGATAAAACACAGGATTTAAGTGTATGCTGCCTGAGTTTAAAAGTGAAATGTATTGAGATCATTTTGAACATTATCGGATTGCATGTTGACCTTTGATGCTTGGTATTTTTTAACGGAATTCATCTTACTAACAGGGTAATTATAACTTTAATGTTTAAGTATTTTACCCCTGTTTACGTGGTTGTAAAAAGGCTGAAACGTTATTGCGAATTCCTTTTCGCCACTTGATCTGCTTTACCATAGTATTAATAGGTATATTAACGCCTAAACTCGACCGCTTCCGTCCACATGACTTATGTCATGTGAATTTTACGGAGTTTTGAGCGATTGGCCTAAGGCTTCGGGTTTCAATGCTCATCTCTTGCTTCCTGAGCTACCTATTAGGGAGAGTGATCATTATTGAAGCAAACAATACAGGACGAAACCTGTAGCTCCCCGAGCATCCCTAAAAGACGGAGAGAAGGCCAGGTGTAGGTCAGAATACTTGTATTCTAGACGGAAAAGAAGGGGACTGCTGGCATGGTCGACAGGTCAGCCCACACAGCTAGGGTCCAGGTGGCCGCCACTAATATGTCCGACCAACCAACAGCCCAAACAAACAGTATGCTACCTAGTCCCTCTCTTCTTTTGAGCGTTGTCCCAGACGCGTACCTTCATCCACCTCGTGCGTCAGCCATCACAACGTAATCAGTACTGCGAGAAGCACTCACGAGCTAACCGTGCCATGCGCCGACGTCCCACGCAAATGAGGCAAGAGTTGACGCCGCGTCAATGGTCCCTCATGGCAATGCGACTCCACCCGTACGTTCGCCCGGCTTGCCAACTAACTTTAAAGTAAGAGGTTCAGACGGCCATCACGACATCCCTCGCGAGGTTGGTTTACCGGAAGCCTTTCCAGATGGTCCACGGCTAGGATCAGGCTAACCAATAGTCCAAACAAGCAAAACACTACAAGTCCTGTTCCGTTTGAAGTCTAGTCTACTCTGGGGAGCTCTGACGATCCCTCTACTAAGAGCTTCGCCAAAAGGACCACTCACTTTAAAGCCCTATTTATAATAGTGCGTTTAGAGCAGAATCCATCCCCTCATCTTAGAAAATTGATTCAACAAAATTATTTCCTCACCTCACGATTGCCACGGAACTCACACCTCGAACTCCCCTACTTCTATGGTAGGACCTCATGCTCATGGAACCTATATCGACCTGCACTCCCCATAAGTATCAAGCACGCGGAACACTGGGAGGACGCCCAGTGGCCTCCCACCGCCTAGCAGCCAATAGGAAACAATACAAAAAGCGCAATGCTGCCATCTTGGAGAGCGTCTAAGCATGAGAGCGAAGAGACCCTCGATCACGGAGGCTTAAGACTAACCACCCGGGTGGCGAACCCACCCCAACATGCAATGGCCAAGGCGTGCAACTAGATGCTCAGGGATTACTCTCGAAAATATGAGGATTGGATTCAATATCCTAAAACGAGTGTTTGGAAATGGTGCCCATTTTAAAGTCACTTATAGAAAAGTCCGACATTTCTGAACACAAATTTACAGTGGACACGATAAGTAGAAAAAATGATAGTGCGTAAAAAAGGGGAGGTGAGACAAAGGACAGCAGCAATGATTAAGGCTTCCTTATTTGAGGTCAAGGGGAGAACTACAGGAGAAGGTAATAGAGAGCAAGGGCAATGTTGAGAAAAACCAGACCGGTGCCCATCCAGAGCGTGGTGGAGAAGATGAGGCGTCGGATCTGCCGCGAGCACACACATGACGGCAGAACCAGTTCTAGTAGCGACTTGAAGATGCCCTGACCATCCAGAGCGTAGCAAGGAACTACGTTGAACATCACCAGCGCTCCTGACAGGGAAAAGAGGTACCTACAAGTCCACACAACAAAAAAGGAAAGGTAATGACTTCATACACCCCATTTCGTTGATTTAAGGTTCAAGAGTAAAGCTTTAGTAAAAAGGGGGGAAAACCCATAAAAATTACGATCTGGACCCATACTTTAGTGATTTAGGATTTAATGTTGAGGGAGAGGAATAAAGCCACTCCATCAGTTTCATTTACCGATTTGTTTGACGGAAAGGCTCGCAAGAATACCATAAATCAAACATTTTGAAGGTATAGTAATTACAGGAAAGGGAGAATCAGAGTAGCGTACCATTCACTACTGCTTACTATGTGATATGTTCGTCCAACAGAAACATCTTGGATGAATACCCAACTTTGAATGCAACTTGTACTGTAGGGGAGTCTTCATTTTATGTAACCCTGGCATATCAATTTCGAATTAATCATGAATGTGATAACTTGGATTTTACGCTTAAATAGACCTCTGCAAGAAGTTGAACTCCCGCACCAGTGGACCAAAATAACATGCAATGCCTCATCCACTGCTTGCCAATGTATAAGAAGAATTTAAAATACTTAATCGGAGGCCATCGAGAGAGTGCGACATACGCAAAAAAGCCCTTGTAAAGATCAGGTTCCACATAACTAAAAAATCACATACCATAAGGTAATAACTTCAAGCAATTGCCTTGGTTCTCATAAATGTAGCCTAAACATTTAACAGTTTCTACCAATTTTACAGTTTGTCAGTGAAAAAGCAAGTTGAATTGGAATAACGAAGTTGGTGTAAGATGTTAAAGGCCCGGGAGCAACCACACTACCTCTGAGCATCATGACTTAAACAATGACTGCGTCGACAAAGCACAAACAGGCAAACTCAGGGCAACGAAAAATACATTACGACAATGATCTCAATTCCAGAGGTGACGACTCGCCTGCAGAAGGTGGCGATGATTTCCGGCAGTCGACAGGGTGTGATTTGAGGCCAGCGGGGCACGTAGTCAGAGATTTCGACGGCGGAGAAGAGCTCTTCCACGGGACCAAAGAAAAGGACGGCGGGGGAGCGCGCGCGGTTGTGAACGATTCGAATAAGACGAGTAGCGTTGTCGGGAGGTGCGGGCACCAAGCATGCCGCCCGCGTGCTTTCACCAACTCCTGCCACACCTATGGGCCCACCTGCCCCTGCCACCCTGCCACAGTCCGACGGCACGCTGCACGCCTCCTTCTCTGTCACTGCCCTTGCCGGCAGGCAGGCTTGCCGAGGCCTCTACAAAGCACATTAGTGACGCTCCTATCTTCAGTTCAAAGATGAACTATGGGTGAGGCAGAGGATAACTAGCACAATGGCTAAAGGTATCTCCAGCACAATGGACACACCCAAAGGTGATATGAGATTGACTGGCGAGAATGCTAAGAGTAATTAAAAAAAACCCACGCACACACGCTTACGCAGTGCAGTGGTGACTACCACAATGGCTCAGGTCAATGAACGGTTTTAGTCGCAATCGCAGAAATGAATTTGGCAACATTAAAAGTGATTAAGGCACTTATCTGTTTTCCACTGATTAGTATAAAAAGACACCGAAGTGATCTGAAGAAAAACATTCCCTGGCACAGACCTCTTTTCACCACCAAATAAGCAGAGTTAGGGATATCTGTTTAAACTGTGGATTTAGGTTGGAACAATCAGTTAGCGAGGCAACTTATTTCGCCATGACGATGATTACCGATGATGGGGGACGAGGAGCAGGAACCTAAGATCCCGATATTACTACCATGGCCGCCAATATGCCACGGAAAGGTTTTTCGCGCCAATGCTAGTGCCGTACTGCTTCAACACAACACATCACGTTTTGTCACCCAAACGCTTATTCTGGAAATTAGCATACCAACTAGCACCTTCAACTTCACTCCTGGTCATCTTTCTGTGCCTTCCATGGAACACCCCCAAAATAACAGTAGCTAACAGTACTTTGACCGCGGTGCAGAAACCATAGAGCAGGTATTTGCCAACACCAGCGGAGGCATTTTAAATCTTTTCAGGCACATAAAGTGATCTGCTATTAATGGAGGAAAATTTGCTCGCTGATGCCATGAGCATGGGACTGAGTTTGTCCATGAACGCGATACACCACTTCACTTACAAGCTAATAGCAAAAATGGACGAATCGCTAAAAGTGGTAAATTGTACTGCATACCAAATAATTTGACGTATCTACCCATATAGATATCAAATTGGTAGGAAAATGCTCTTCCGAAAGATAAATATTGTCAAGAGGTGTTCACCTTCACAAGGCTTAAATTCGCACTAAATATAAAAATGACCTGCTAAAGTAAAGTATACCATATAACTTGCTCCCTAAGTAACAAAATATTTCTTTTCATCCAATTTCAACCATAAGCCACTGGTTTGATGACGACAAAGGTGGAAGACAAAGGCTATTATCCTACTTTTGCATTAACTCCACTGGCCATGTAGGCAAAGCAGAGGTGAGTGGAGGCGAGGTGAGAAGGACAGCAATCCTGAGAAGAAAGGCCAGGCGAAGCCACCTCCTGCACGTTGACAATGTTCTGCTGTTGATGCTGAGGCTGTTGCAAAGGTTGAAGAGGAGGCACGACGGCGGAGAGGTGTCTGAAACCTGGCAGAACTGGTGGCGGGTGCTGCCCGATGAAGCTGTTCGGCACGCAGTAACCCATCGCTTTCGTGCTTGCCTCTTCCAGGCAACGAAACCACTCCGCGGGAGTCTTCACTGGACACGAGTTGACTTGAGTTATCGCATCACCGAGATGGAGACCCCGGGGACCAGTAAATACTGAGTTCTGTGGAAAAGGTAAGGCTTGCGCTAATAGCTATCCAATCCCCAAGTCCAAAGTGTGAGTAAACGTTTATCGAGTCAAATTGCACAGCACAAACCACCTCCGCCTTTAAAACCTTTGGAAAGTGAAATTAGTTTATGTAGAAATAGACAGAAAAATTCTTTAGGTGACCTCGAACTCATACACAACGTCTTCGGAAAGTCTGCAACAAGACATTCAAGTCACATGCCGGAAAAATCAGACTTTAGTACTTCAGAGACCTTTTTACAAACGAAGGTGACGTCAAGAAAACTTCAGCTTCCCAAATCCAGCTTTAGAAATGACAGCCTCAGGTTTCTTGAGCTAAGCCTAAGGACTGGAAAAAGCATTAAATTGCGATCCTGTGGTTTATGTCAATGAATGTGTGCGGTCTAAAGAGGAAACTATGAAGAAGGAAATGTGGAGTGGACCAATAAAGAAAAGTTGCCCCTAAAGCATAAACGGTAGGGTACAGGCGCCATGCAGAAATCTGAGCTTTCGTTCAGGTGCTAATGATCAAACGATTTACAATTCTTTTACGCAGCTGATGTACTGGAAATATAATTGAAAAACTCACTTTTTGTAAATGGACGATGCCAACACCTTGATTTATTATGTAGGCGGGACTAAGAATCCAGGGAAGGGCGTAGAAGCAAATAATGCTCAAAACGACAATAACACCATTGTGCCAAACGCCAGCTGAATAAATTTTCAGCTGACGCATCGGAGAAAGACTGTTTAGATCAGTATCACTAATGTCAACATAGGCGCCAGGATAAATTCCAATGAGAAAAAAACCAAAGCCGTGAATCCTAACACGCTCTCGAAGTGCAGCCAGTGCATGACCAGCCTCATGGAGAATCACACACACAAGAAGAGTCAGCAAATAAAAGCCAAGTTGACTCAGCGGCAAATTAACACCAGGCATCTAAAACCAGCATGAAAAAAAGCACAAATAGATGTACCACTGGGGTTAAAACCTGCTGTTCTATAGGTTTCCGCATAGTCGTGTTATAGGCGAGAAAGAACAATATCACAACGCTTAGGACCATGAACACTGCTGAAAAAGCAGTGCCAACAAAGAACCACAGGTTCCAAGGAAACCAGCGAACTTCACCAATCCGTTCGAATAAGGGATTCAGTCTCTGGGTAAAAAATCTTGCTTGCAAGACTTGTATGGAGATTCCCGACCTCTCGCGGAGTTCTAAATACTTCTGGCGTGTGTATGGGTGGGTCGACAATCCCGCATCTAGGAGGTAAGCAAGGACCCAAAATCCGAAGAAATAAGAAATCGTTGAGCTGGATATCATGACTGCGAATACCACTGGCGCACAGCCTTTGTTAATTCATTTTTAAAGCAAAACAATAGAGAACATATCCCACAACGAGGCTAATTCCTAAAAATCGGAGACCCCGGAGCATTAAATAGGTAACTTAAACAAAACTTAAAATTCTTC
Source organism: Taenia pisiformis (assembly GCA_023968675.1). Classification (NCBI taxonomy): domain Eukaryota; kingdom Metazoa; phylum Platyhelminthes; class Cestoda; order Cyclophyllidea; family Taeniidae; genus Taenia; species Taenia pisiformis. Next base: position 3,828,333 of record CM043736.1, read on the forward strand.
TTCAGATTTTGAGTCTCAGTGCTACTGCTTACTGCCGAACGATCCAACGCTGAATTTGCGCTTTTGAGCCTCGTGTTATTAAGGGATTTAAACCCTTCTGTGTTTATTTCTTACACCCTTCTGGTTTCAGGTCCCGAAACGAGGAAACAGATTAAATGAGACACAATTTGTTCGCCTCTGTTAAATTTAGCATGTCATCAACATTCTATCAAACTGCCGTGTTAATGACATTATTTTAGACGCAAAGTTGGCCTAGCCTTCCCGCCTGTTATGCAAAGGGTGGACCACATCTGCTAAACGATGCACCATGTTATAGTATGTGGTGTCCCAAGGTTACTCTAGAAAAAAGTTCCATTATGCTTAACTGAATTATATGAATCCCATGACAAAAAGTGCCTGCTGCTACTAGAATGCCTGGCGAATCAAAGGAGCCAAATAAGCGCTTGTAAACGTAATTGAAACCCAAACAAACAATAATGTTGCATCTAAAGTCTCCTCTAAAGATGAGACGAAACAATGCATAGGGTAGAGTGCGCTGATGCATCGAGGCCTGGAGATCGGCCCTTGTGAGTCGGACAATATGGCCACCTAAGTGACCTGAACAGCAGCCGAAACCGGTAGTCAGAACAAAGTATTGTAATTTTGCCATCATTTGCCATCAAGAAATGTCTCCGGCGGTATCAAATCCATCTAAATCTTGGTTCATATGATTCATTTATGGATACTAAAAGGGCATCTGTAGTGCTTTGTTTGTTAGGACTGTTGGTTGGTCTCACACACTTGTGGCGGCTGCCTTGAGCTTGGCTGCGTGGGCTGGTCTCTCGGCTAAGCCAGCAGCACCGTTCCTCCCTATTTTGAATGAATTCATTTTGATCTACACTTACCATTCTTTTGCCCTCTAGGGATGCTCTGAACGCTACAGCATATTCCATTGGAACAATTCCAAACCTTAGCATAAATTTAGGTTCAACTAACCTTCTTGCAGCATGAAGGGCATTCCCGAATAATATCTTCCCTAGTGCGACATTTTACTCTAACTTTGTCCTTAGTTCTTGAAATTATCGGAAGATTTCCAATTTGAATGTATTCTCATCGGACACGTGTTCATTGCGTTAGTCTTCCCGCACAATTCCTCATCACATGGGTTTAACGCGCCTGAATCTGTTTTCTTAATATTCATGCATCGGTCCAAGAGTTTAGTAGCAGCCACATCTTCATTTTATAGAAGCGCCTTTGGTTTTCGAACAAGAATGCAAATGTGGCCAACTTAATGCCTGGATTAAGTTTCTTCGCACCATGGAAAATTGATCGTAGATCCTATATTTCTTTAAATTTAAATGTGCCTTACGATGCTAACCAAAATGTTAGGTCGAAAAAAGTGTCTAGTGTTATTTCAAGGCACGAATATTACGCTATAATCTTCAGTTTGAAAACATCAAGTCAAGACCGCTGGCACAACGGGACCAAGAGCTCCACCTACCAACCCACCGACTTTACTAATATGTAAGAGAGTTATAGATGCGTCAGCTTAACTATCTATGTGGACGTTAATGCTGTGAGAAGGAAAGCAAAGGCCCAAAGTAGGGATAGATTGGGGCTTTTGGCGTGCAGATGCAGTCTTGAAGTGCCCATGAAGTTCAACGGGGGAGTTAAATTAATTGACAAGACGTTTCCAATGTAAACATGACAGCAGATATTATTTAGTTCAGTCAGTATTTACAGCGGCATAAATCTGACTTTTGAGCCACGTAGGGATATCAATTTTGCTTGGTAAGCACGCTAGAACCGCCTACCATCTCAGTGGTTGGAACGAGGTGGACGCTAAGCATAATCCAACAAGAAGCCTTGACTATGTGAAACAGAATGCCATGTGGTTAAGTCGCTCAACAATTGGCAATTGTATGCCATCGACTGGAGAGTCGTGTCGAAATTTGCAGTTAGCACCTCAAATCTATACCGTGGCCATATATTTTGAGCAGCACTATTTATCTCATCATTCAGTGACGATCATATTGCCAATCAAGGCGGACATTGGTATGTCTGTAAGCTGGTAGATTTACGGTTTTGTTACAACATATGCGAATAAACAGTAAAAACCAATGGTGTGACAAATTTCACCATTGTTTACAACCACGAACGCAGCGAAAGGGTGCCGTGAGGTAAAGCCGTTCAGTTCGATACATTTGCGTCGTAACGCGTGCATTTCATAAAGCATCAAGCATCAGCACTTTGGCCATTTACGCTTCAATCGAATGATTATTCGGTGAGGGCATAAAGCTACCAAAGCTCGTGGAGAATGATGACTATGATGTGTGGAGGGTGGGTATTCAAGTTGTCAGCCTATTTGGTCACTGAAATGCAGAAACACTTCAAGGTGAACATCTACGAAATTCGGTGAAATTTTGCCTTGTTAGGCAAAAATGGCGCAGTCCATGGGCATTGCTTGTTCATTGAAATTAAGGATTCTGTTTCGCGCGACTATTTGTTTCTTTCAACTTAAGAACCTGAACGACAAAATTAAACACATTTGAAATCTGACGCGTTGGTATGATTTTGGCTTCAAATACGCTGCCACAACCATTATCTTGCATTATGCTGTTTTAAATCTTTGAAACTCTCGTAATTTCCTGTTCACTGCGTGAAGTTGGATCACAACGTGCTGATCAACTAACGCTTTAAGAAGGTCTGCTTGGGCAAGCGTTTTATCCGTTGCCACAGCAAGAAGTGGCAGCTTGGCAAAGTTGTGCCCACTTCATCTGTCCCGAAAAGTCCGTCAACGAGCAGCAGGGCAGTAACGTGAAGAGCTTCTCAGGCAGTGATGTACGCAGAACAGGCAGAGTACTTTCAGGGTCGAAGAGTATAGTTTAATTACTTTAAAAAAAGACAGGTAATGATAAGCCGAAGTGAAGTCTTAAACTGTTCCGATGCTGCCTTAGAAATGCGGAGATGCCACGAATTTTCCCATCCCAACAATACAATGAGGCAGTGATCTGATCATCTTTGCGAGATGCAAAGATAACATTCAAATTCACCGCCATTTTGGTACAAATTTGATTCCCTACCTTTGTTTCGGTCCAACGAAACTGCCTGCACTTTTTGACATTAATAAAATCGGATTGAACAAGGTCGAGAATGGCCTTGATCAGCAAAATTTGAAGAGGAACTGGTAACTTCTAAGGGTATCAGATTTGATTTATTGAAATTTTCATTTTAGATTATTTGGTGAAAAATTCGACCAATTCGTCAATGTCAAGCTCGCCGTCGTTGTCTTTGTCGTGACGAGCAATAAAGGCTTTTAACTCTTCGTGCGTCACTTCATCCCCGAACACGGCCATCAGCTCTCCTGCACTGACTTTGCCCGACTTGTCCCGGTCCAGGGACTGGAGCAGTTTCAAGACTTCCGCGCGGCTAAGGGAGAGAGAGGGAAATGCGGCCTCACTGATGCATGGTACCTACCTCCGTGTGGTTTTCATCCTAGCGTTCAGTTGGACGTGTGCGGGGCCTTAGTGAAGTGAGTGCTTATATACTCCACCTGTGACCGTTTGGATCGAGTGTGCCGCTGCCAAGCGATTCAAGTCGCGTCCAGTTCAGTTGGTGCCAGTGATTGGCTCCCCAGCCAACACGTGCAGTGATGCACGGACTTGCAACGCGTCTACGTTCATCAAAGACACAGCTTCTCCAAAAATTAGTGAGCAACATTGGTCAACGTGTGTGTGCGTCCACAGCCTTCATTTAAAAGAACATCAACTCATTTTCCATGTTATTTAAAGCGATGCAGCGAAGCAAGGTGTCCGCTGGGCAATCGTTTCCGCTTCTCCAATCCACCTTTTCTTAGAATAATGTGTTAACGATTTGCGCACCAAAACCTAATCCTTTATTTTAACTTTCTATCCTTAAACGATCGCCTTTTATTGATTGATTTTGGTCTATTGTTATGCATTGGAATGCTTGAAATAGATTTGTTGGGAAGTGGTGTAAGTAGAAAAATCCGAATAGGCATGTAATTGTTTCGTCATCGATTGCTGAATCTTCCTGTAAGCAATGGAACAAAATAGGATTAAAGGCGCACGACTGCGTGAGGTGACAAGCATCGGCAGAAATAACAACAGTGACCTACGAAACCCAGAAGGGAAGATAGAAACTGCCAACTTGCCTTCTGCATTTTACCGATGTTCGTGTTCAATTTTCGTGAATTACTAAAGGCAACACAGCGGCACAAAAACGTCTCGCAGGCGGCTCTGGACACGACGCAAAACTCGTCATGGCCAACAACTCCCCAAACTCTACAATAGCGAGGCAAGTTTAGGGCACGAAAATGCAGGTAACCAAAGGTTTGTGAGGATGAAAGTTATAAATTAAAAATTGCGTGAATAAATGGCCGCATGCCCTAAAGATTAATTAAGTTCATGCGCTCAACGTTCATCTGCTTGAGACAAAACGCAGGTGAAATCCCCATTTTCAATGCAACAGTTGCCCCAAAAAGTGGCGGGAAATGAACTTTGGCCTCTAGAATTCACATAAGAGTCTTAAAAGTCTTAAAACTTCGATATGCTTTCATCCGTCAGCTATTAGCGCCTAAAAGTACTACTTGGATGTTAGCGAGCTTCCTGGTGTTGAGACAATCGATGATCTTGGGTCTTGGGTCCATGATGCTTAAACTGAATCTGCAGTGTCGAGACGAGTAGCTACCTTTAAATAATTTTCAGTTTTTGTGCCATTGAGGCTCACAAAAGCCGTTCAAAGGAGTTTAAAATGCAAAAGGCTACCTTTAAGGCACTTAAGAAGACGTCTTTACCCATCCAAGATGGAATCAAGCGCATTGGGCCAAAACCCCAAAAAATAAATTGTCGTCAAGCTCGTTTTAAGACAAGACTACTTCGTTTATTTGGAGACACAAGTAAAATGTTTCCCCATCCTGCATTCCCAACGAGATTAATGAAGTTGGTGAAGTTAATAGAGAAATTGCCAAGACACATTCCGGCAGCTCCCTTTAAAGGAAGCACATCACTGCTTGCTAATCCGATGGTTCTAGCAGCGTTCTACACAGTTCCCATTCATTGAAAAAAAGGCAATTTCATGCGTTTTCGCAATTGACTGTTAACGGAATTAAGAAGTTCCATCACTAGAAGGCATGGTTCAGCAACATTATCAATTCCGACATACATGACAAAGAAGATGTAGAAAGAGCGAGCCACAAATATGCCCTTTGGCAAAGGCATTGATATGACGCTTTGATTCTTTGAACTGCTATTCGACATTTAGTCCCTTAGGTGGCCATATTGACCTAACCGCGAGGACCGGCCCCTGAGCCGTGCCAGCAGGCACATTCATGAATTCGGCCTCTAATTTTGCCTTCATCTGCCTTCAAATGAGGCTCAGGATGTTACACTAGAGCAAAGACTTCGGTTGGCCGCATTACCATAATCAGCTAGACTGGCCTCTGGGGCGTGCCGGTTGACCCTATCGGTCTGTTTGCCGAATCCGCAACTTTCGCTTTCTTGCTCCAAGAATGTTTTATAGGTCGAGGGCTAAAAGGCAATTTTTGCCCTGTCGTAGACCAATGTGATCGGGTTCCAGATCTCCAAAGGTCTTTGCCTTGACTGCTTCGAACCAGCTGCCTCATAGCTTTTTTTGACCGCATTAAAATTAAAAAATTAGCCAATTATTTCTAGTGAGGCCGGAGGAAGGATAGAGTAAGAAAGAGTATAAATGGAATCAGTGTACATTCCATATTCCATTTATGGGCAAGGCTCACCACATAAGAAGTAATATGCGCACAATATGCAAAAAGTGTCCCACCTAGTTCTCTCGAAATAAGAAAATTTCCACTCAAAAAAATAATACTACAAATTAGTGAGGCATAATCTAAAATGTATAGTAATAGATACTAAAATCACCAAATTTGCTGTTGTATTATTTTCAAAGCTTTTCTTAATTTTTTCCCAAAAAATGACCTACAAATAAATACCGCCCTACTTGAACCACCAACCGCTGATGCGAAGCCATCAGTTTTATTCATAAGCATACTCGAAAAGTCCCGTAGTAGTTAGTGCTTACGCATTTCTAAATGATACATGTGCCGAATTACAATTTGCAAGTTTATAATGCTTTATTCACAAGGCGATTGTGAAACACTGAAAAAAGTCATGCTTAGCATATTGAGATATAAATGAGCCTGCTAATATTCTATCAAAGTTTTGAAAAATTTCTTTTTGAATTTGCATACAACTAGACTTTTGAGTGTTTTTGGTACGTTTTATTAGTAATACCTTAAACAAACTTGAAATCAACCTAGAATTTGGCATGCAACTAACTCTCATCACTATCTGGTTGTTTGCATAGAAGTACCTGTGAAAATCGAGTGAACATGTTCAAACCAAGTCTTCCAGGACGAGAGAATGTAAATTGATTAACATAACAAGCTTCTTTAAAGGCTAATTTTGACCGCCTTGCTAACAATATTAACATGCATTCAGCTGCACCACTATTCAAAGACTGCCGCTTTTGTTTCCTTAATCAAGCTACAACCTCTTTATAGCTTCCTGGGTCTCGTAGCGCTCGCGCTTTGGGGGCTACTAAATCACCCCTTTCAAATAGGAATCTCGAATCCCCCGCCCAATCAAACTCCAAACAAAACGAGTGGAATTCAAGTCCTTATAGCACATGGAACGGCAGTGAAAATTGTTTTTCTCAGCCGCATCAAAGGACTATTGATGGTGTAGCCGAAGAAGAAAATTTTTTGTCAGCACATAATTGTGTGAGTGGAGGGCGAACCCCCCTTCCTCGAGCACGTGATCGCAAAGTCTTACCGTCTCATTCTCAATCCTCACCTAAACCAAGATTATGGACACCTCAAGTTGAGTCCCAGCCAGAGAGAAAAAGCAAGCCATCGTTTGTAGGCAAGGAATTGTATGACAAATTTTTGGCCTCATTTCGAAGAAAAAAGGCCAAAGAGGCGACACCTGTACCACTGTCAGTCAATAAGGTTGAGGTGGGTAACTCTGAGAAACCACCCAAATCTTTTTCAGAAGGCGTTACAGCACGCGTTTTGCTTCTGGATGGTGAAGAAGTCTCAATGAAGTTAAGCAAGCAAGCCTTTGGTTCGGAATTGCTGGAACGTATCTGCAGCGGTCAAGATGTTATCGAACCTGATTACTTTGGAATCACATACACAGATAAGAAGCTCGGAACATGGGTAAGTTTGTTACTTATGCATGCATGCATTGATGGCGAAATTCCACAAAACTGCACACTGTTACACGAACTTAATTAAGCCTTTTGCACCATCTCTGCATTTTTAGATTTATTGTTTTTCGTTAATAAATAATTTAAAGTGAGTACAGTGAATCACTGTTTTACGTATTTTTAATGTAAAATACTTGAAAGCTTTCTCTGCCTTCAAAAGTGGTAAGCGGAAAGCTGTCATCGCTTATATTTTGAAAGGAAAATTATGAAACCATCAAATCTAACATTTTACGAATACTGTGATTAATTTAAATGGTCTATAATATTCTCGCCTACTTTCGATTGTCGAGGATGACGTGTTTTTGCTATTGTTTTAGTTTTGGTTGGATGCCGATAAAAAAATTATTAAACAAATATCAGGTAAGTGATTGTTAAACATCCGTAATTTTACAATTGAAATTTGGCTATTTAATAAATCTGTTTTTGTTGACTCCCTTCATATCTATCCATGGCCGGCTAAACATTTGCTTCTAAACCTAAAACCTAGTTACCTTCAACTGCAGCATTATTTTACTGTGGCTTGGACTACTGAATTGTATGGGATAGGACTGATTGTTGGATGAATTCTATACAATACATTAGCGGACCCATTTTTTAAAGTTATTTCATTAATCGGGTTCTTGTCATCGATACTACCTTCCGGGAGGCTTAATGTTGGTCAATAGAGTAGGCGCGAACCTAATGATTTTTATTAACTGGACACTGTTTTACGAGTTTTCATCTTCAGATGCGGCAGATTGGCTATTCTATTTCCAAGTGAAATTTTACCCACCGGAGCCGACGATGCTACAAGACGAGACAACACGGTATCAACTAGTCTTGCAGGTGCGACAAGACGTCTACACGGGAAAGCTGCCCTGTTCCTGGGTTACACAGGCCCTACTTGGCTCCTTTCTCGTACAGTCCGAGCTGGGGGACTTTGACCCTACAGTCCAGGGACCTGGAATTGACTACCTCAGACAATTTGAGTTCGTTCGAAGTCCTACTGATCAATTGCTCCAGAAGATTATGGAACTTCACAAGACCCACAAGTGAGTTACCCTTAGCCGTTGGGGAAGTTGAATGCAATTCCTAAAAATATCCATAGGAAGTACATGAAAGACATAAAAGGAGCCATTTTGCCGACGAAGGCATCAGCATCTAGCGTGTCCCTTTCAGGTGACATACTTTGCCTGTATAGCACAGAATTAACAACTTTTCTATGGCTTTGAGCATGCCCTTAGACCCATTCGACTCGCTTGCACAGGAAGTTACAATGCAGGATGTGAAGAAAAGTTTGCTTGTTCGGTGTAGTTAAATCCCTAAACGTATATTACAGCCGTCTTCCTTCCTTAGTGTCCTAAAAAATCAAATAATTAACAGGGGTAGAGCAAAGCACGACTACTTCTGTTCTAACCCAGCTCATTACTGCAATCATCTGAACTATATTTTTCCCCGTCAAAAATGTCCAAGAACAGCCACCTTATCCACCGAGAACCAAAAATATGGTCTACATAGAGATGCTTTTAAAAATACTCGAATTTGGGGCTTGAATGATGCGTGTCTTATAATAAGCATGACGGACTGTTGCTGACCGCACAATGTAAGATCTTCACCGAGATCGGTAGGTTTGTATGCATGCGTTGATAGTTCACTTGTCTATGTTATTTGCGCACCGTTTAATAAATCAGACCTCTGCTTCACCGAGGGGGCCTTACACGATACATGCGTTTCTAGCTGTTTTGGTGCCACAACGTGGTTCTCTGCTCCTGTGAGTATTAAAACTGTTGCTTTTTGATATTATGCACGTCAGCTCCACAGTGCGGGACACTGATTGCCGACGGGGATCAAAATAAATCAGTAAATTGGCAATAACGTACTTTTTGTCACAGCCAACTGCCTATTGTGAAAAATACCACAGCACAAACATTTTGGAGGATAATTGAAGCGACCGAAGCGTCAACTAGTAAACCCGGTGTTTGTGTTAGGAACAGCGCCTTCGTCAAAGTCCTCAGGACACAAGTGGCACCATTCGCCCCAGGGCGCCACTCGGATATTGACATGCACACACCTCGGCGCGCCGGTGGGTCTTCAACTCATGTTAAATTAATGGCCTTCAGCCGCAATGTTGGATCAAGGTTAAACTGCAATCCACTCACTAGCCACCTTATACATTTACCGCCGTTCCGATAAATCAGTACCCGGTAAAATCGGTCTAACTGGCTAAAATAAGGAGTTTGGGCTGCTCCTAACTCCCATAAAGTCTCAACCTCATATCACCAGTACGGGTGGCTGTACACCCAGAGCTTTTAATCTTGCACTCTTTTGACTTGCATTTTGCCCGCATATTTGGGCCAGTCGCCTCCTTTCGGCCAGACCGCCAACCCTATTCCACTTCATTGACTTTGCTACCGAACTTTGACCCCATTAATGCTAGTAGAAGGAAGGCCGTAGTGTAACACATCGTTACAAGTGATGCGACATTGTTCGAAAATTTCAAGTGCTGTGATCGCTACAGAAGGCAGCAGCATTAACGTTTATTCTGATTTTTTTCACAGTTGGCTAAACAAAGTTGAAATGCTGCACATAGAATGACTTCTAATCGGTGGGTAGCTCAGGTTTGATGGTTGTCGATATTCTCATGGAATAACAGAGTGAGGGTGTGGTTTTGGTCAGTTCAATCCACCTTGCAATTAATACTTTCTTCAGTGCTGCAAGTAAAAGCAATGTGCTTAAGACGTCCATAAGCTTTTTTGAACTTCCTTCTGAACAATCTTTCACATGCTGCAACAACTACTGCATGACAGCAAAGGCAGACCGTCAAAATGCGGTTAAGCAAAGTGCCGTGCATTTTCATCATTTTTATCTCTGATTCAGGGGCATGAAACCGGGACAAGCAGACATAAAGTACCTGGAGACTGCGAAACGATTGGATCTTTATGGTTTGGACCTCCACCCTGCACGGGACATGGAGAATGTGGAAATCTACATCGGTGTTGGGTACAGTGGCATCGTCGTTTATCGCGACCGTGTTCGAATTGGGCGATTTGCCTGGCCGAAAGTTCTTCGAATCTCCTATAAGAAAAGCTTTTTCTACCTTAAAATTCGCCCTGACTATGTAGGTTATCACTAACTGGAAAAGTTATCGAAATTTGGTGCTCAATCAGTTATCACTTAGTAATCTGATATGTATTTAGTGGATCCCACCTTGCCAATTAAGGCGTTTGAGAAGTATCTGAAGAATTTTAAATTCTAAAGTAGTAATTCAAGTGAAAACTATCATTCAAAGGCTCTATCCCCACAAAAATTACGCATCAGGTAAACCTGCAATAAAAGCCTTTTACTTGGCGAAACTGTGAAAAGGTGATTGACCGATCACAGCCGATTTATTTAACAGTCTTTACGCGGTCTAATTCCGCAACAACGTGGATGTTTTGGGAACGCAACTTTGGGGTTAGTAGGCGTAGGTCGATGGTGTAGCTGGAGCTTGGAGGCGAATCCGAAAAGTCCACTTGGAATAACACCTGAATGTTGGTTGGCGCGCTTCCGCGTTTGCTGAAACAGCGACTCACACAAAAAATGTGCCAATCAATTGTAAATAGTTTTAGTTTCGAAGTTGAAGTTGCATAACCACTTATTATGCTTTAGCAGTTAAAACAGGCGTGTTCAGATGGGTGTGTCTCATGTCCATTAGGGTTATAGGGCGTCTGAGGGTAGAACTGCAGCAACAAATAAATCTTTTATCGAAAAAAGTCGACCTTAACAACAGGCAATGCGTTAATGGGCTTGAATGCCTCCAGTGCCTTCTGACATTCAAAAAGAGCCATGTCTATCGTCCCAAAATCGACTGGCCAAAACCTACCCATGCCGGGTTTGACAGCAGTATTTGGATTGACGAATTCATGCAGAAGTGCTGCGGAAGCGGAGAAATGAATGCAATTATCCACAAACGCTATTAAGGTAAAGACCTTGTAGAGGAAAGAAAACGGCAGCCTTTTAAACAAAGTAAAGGGTGAATAGTTCACGATTCATCGTCAAAGCATAGCATGACAGTAATGTTAATGTACCTCATGAGTGCATACGAGAACTCCACGTCAAGTCTTGCAACTTGTTGTACTGCGCATCTACATTAGAGAATAGCGTAGCTGTTTATCTTCGCATAACTATTGGCTTACAACAATAAAAATGAAGAGCATTTTGATTTACTCATGCCACAAAAAAATTGGAGGTTCACACAATAAATCATTTGATCAGGTGCACTCGCCTCCTTACCAAGTAAATAAACTCAGGACTACAAAGACGATGGGCCCATTATTGGTAGTGATTATGATCTAGACGGAGCCGGATGAAGCGGTGGTGGGTTTTTTGCTGCTGAACCCTCAACTAGCGAAGCGACTGTGGAAAACGGCAGTGGAGCACCACGCTTTCTTCCGGTTGAAAGAGCCGCGTCCGATAAAGCGAGGTCCAATCGCATTCCTGGGAGGATCCTCACGATTTCAGTACTCAGGTAGAACTTTCTTCCAGTATCGAACCGCTCAAATCGATCGACCCGCAGCAGAGACAAATGGCGCCCTTGAGGATGGTCTGCGACCGTCAAATCAACGAACTGCCAGTGTTCCTGTTGCCCTTAACCGTGGTATATCCCTTCTTTCGCTTTTCCTAAGCATTGTAGAATATCATTACTGTTGTTCTTTAAAGGCTAATTCTTGCCGAAGTGGCACGTGCTGACTCTTGATTCGAATAATGAATGGCGCATTTAAGTCACTCACAAATGATGTACGACGAGGGTAGTAGAAATCCCATCTAAATGGAACAATCTAACACGCAAAGTATTCTCTCTTTTACTTGGGTAGCTGACATAAACACTCTGTCATTCCACTCTTTAATGATCGCCAGCACATTGTTGGTGCCGGTTGATAGAGAACCCTGATGACACATTTGAGATGCACTGCAATGGTGGGAGTTCGAGTCCAGTCCGTAGTGTATCTGGCAGACTTCCTTCTAAGTTCAAGCCATGGTATTCACTTGAGAGCAAAGACAAAATGTTGAGTGCATTCCTCTCTCAAATGCTAACACTGAGAGCTACTTTGAATGAACTCATTCTTGTCGTGTGCCGCGTACACTGGAAGCGGCTGTTCAGAGATTTGTGTTGCCCCAATAGGAAGTCAGAAAAGAAGGATAACTTTATTGGAAGTAAGTTTTGCGAAAATTTGTGAAAACAGGTCTTAAAGTTTTTTGGAGCGAATTTTAACATTTCTAAGGCAAAATCGAATGTGTGTCAGCAACAATAACTCCTAATGCGGCGCCACTTAGTCCTACTTATGATAGAATTCGTTTTCTTATAAAATTAAGAACTGCTAATTTGCTGCCCATTGACCAAATTTCGCTTACTCAACATCCATACCTTAAATAGCGCAAAAAGAATCCGCTAATTTAGGAAACCCAAATTGCACTCATTAAGCAGTTTGTCAAGCACACCAAACCTCTCTAAACACGGCTCCTGCTTTAGCTTAAAAACTTAGTGTTTGGTTAACAAATCCAAGTAACGAAATAAATGGTAAAATAATGTCTTATGATAAAATATTAATCTACCTGGCTTGTGGCTATGCCACCCTTCCAGCTGGGATCCGTTACAACAGTGTACACTCGTTGAATCGCACGCATCCTCGTGACATGACCATGGGAAAGGCACGAAGCAGCGACTATCTGGGTCCCACTATACAGGTGTGTTACGGCTCAGCCTTTTCAGGCTAAACCTCTTGCCCTATTCACCTCTCAAACTCGTCTTACTTAAGCATTCCGAAAAGCCAATAAGGAGTGCAACTTCCAGAGCGTCGCCAAGCCTAACAGCGGAGAGCCCGTCTTCATCTCGACCAATTGCAGGTGCGCGCGCTCCGCCGCCGAAACCTTTAAGCAGAAGAAAGCAGCGCCAACCAGCAGCAACAGCCTATTTTGACAACGATGGCTCACTTTTTGATGCTGCTAGCTCAAGGGGCGAAGGATCCATACTGGGCTCAGGCATTCGCGGCGCCGACTATGAAGTTAGTCTCTGAATCGTTTGGGAAACGTTTCATGAACCAATATGAATTCTCTAAGCGAATGGGATTTTTAGCTGAAAGATTTTTATATTAACTTATTAACAGTCTGTAAGAATTCCGCTTAAATAAAAGTGTTGTTAACTATGCTATTATAATTTGTTTTTAGGTGCCGCGGCAGTTGAGCGCAAACGACTACTCCTCCTTTGCTGAAGAACAAGAGGATCAATTGATGTTTGGTGGTGGTGACTTTACCGACTCAAACGGCGTGGGCGGCATGGAAGGAAGTAGTGCCGGATGGTCCACCTCAAATTCCTACAATCCGCAGCCGCATCAGGACCCTCCAGGACCGCAGAACACTCTTTCTTCTCCTCTAGTCGTTTCTCCTTCCCGCAGTCGCAGTCAGAAACCTCACTACGCCAACCTCGGCTATGAATGCCCCTCCGACGCCTCGCCCGCACCATTGCGCCCCAATCGGCACGCAGGATATCATGCGCGACGGGTGAGTAAACTTAATACCACTCTTAAGCGCTGCATTGACCACCTTCGCAGAAAACATATTTGTGGCCTGCTTTATTTTCGGAATGTCGTTAAATTCAACTGAAACTCGAAATGATGGTGAGAAACGGCAAACAGACACTTTGACATATGCAAATAACTCAGTTTTATTTGGTTACACAACATTCGCCAATGATGGTCGAATGCTCGCTCTTGAAGTGATTTTTGCTAATATCACTAATGTTTGTTCGTTTTATTTTATTTGGAATGATTTGCTTCCACTGCAGTTCATGTTAATCATTAAATTAAGGAACCGTTAAGGTGATACTCTGTTCCCACCATGTATCGTAAGTGCTCAAAGTTCACTTATTCGGCTAGTTAACCAGACGCTACTTTGGCAAACTTAACACGCTAATCAGCTTGTTCCCCTTATCTTCTGAGTTAGGCGCACGTCTTTGCCTTTCAGGCTTTTGATGACTGCCGGTCACCCACTCCTGATGAGGATTTTCTTTAACACAACTGTATCAGTCCTCGATGTGCTTGTCATTTCTGCCCTATGTAATTGTACTATAAACATAAGTTTGACAGAAAGCTGTGATTTCCCACCCTTCTACAAGCATCAGCTTTTAACACTGCTTTTTCAGCTAATGAAGATACATTTTCACGAAAAAAATTAAAATAACTGGGGTGATATGATGAACAACATTTGACCTCCATCACCCAACACTCGAAGTTGACCGGTAGGTAGATTTCAAACAACGCAGGATTAGCGTCAAAGTAACGTCACAACATACAAGTGTTATTTATGCCCATATTCTCCGAAAACTTCTAAGTCAGAACAACTCGATAGTCTTTGCGATGGTTAACTTATTTGGCGTTCGTAATACGGCACCGGTTAAAGAAAAGCAGGGTGCATTTTGGCGAGACCGCGTGTCAAGTACGTGGTACTCTACACACCGGCTCATTCAAAAGTGCTCAAGTTGCTATCGCCTCTAAGTAAAAAAGGAGGCTGCCTGATTCAAAAGACCTTGAATCAGGATACTTGAACGTTGCCTTAAACGCGTAACAATCTATGTGATAAGTGTGGACAACTCGGGCACGGGATTGACATTTGTGAAAGGAACAACTTGTCGCTCTCAACATATGACTTGCACGATGGTCTTGTGGACTGGCTGAAAATTTTCGTGAATATCCTGTCCTACTCCTTAACTTAAGTAACTTAACTTAAGTAACTTAAGTAATTTTTGCGTTCGAACAAAAGGACATAAAATTGTAAGAATGACTCGGTAGAACCTTTCACCATAGATGCTACTCCGCTTTCGTCGATCTGCCAATTCAACTAAAGGTTCATGTGACTACTCGTTGCTGGTTGAAAATAAAATATCGCCTTGAAATGACTGTAACATTTCGAGAATCTATAGAAGACGAAAGAAGGATAAGCGTAGATCAGGGTGGGTGTATTTAAGATAGAAAGGAAAGGGCGGCTGGCATGGACGCGAGACCAGCCCATGCAACCAGTTTCAAGATGGCCGCCATAAACCAACAGTCCAAACAAACAAAAACACTGCGCTTACAGTAAGCGCGAACAAAGCATTACATTGCTGACGGTGACCAGCGTTAATTTACATAGACTGACGTAAAGAGAACCAGAGCTAAGCAAACAAAAAACACATCACGCTTACTACAACCTTATAAGAGCAGCGCTAAAAATATTCTTTGAAGGAACTATCTGATCAAAAGGGGTGGTTTGATCAAATAACAAAATAAAATTCCAATACAATGGACTTAAATGCGGTTATTATGGAAATGTCATATATGGCTGGTTTAAATTGGGTACGTACCTAATAAAATGATACGTATTTTTAATTTAGGCTTTTAAAGATAAGTAATTAGTCCTAAACTTACATGGTGAAGACAACCTCTTGCTGTTTTACTACTCACTAGTGCTACCGGCTTTACAGATTTCACTGGGTTTTTGATGCAATGAACATAAAATGTATTTTGAGTAAATACTTCACTATCGTTTAGGTATCATGGGTCTGGCCTTCCTTATCTCCGTTGGATTTACTATGCTTGTGGTCGGGTGCGTTGTTACAGGAGACTAGTTAGTCCTTGCCTCGATTTGTAAATCCATATAGTAACTGGAAACCGTTTGGAGTTATACCATTTTACCTCATTGCACCTATTCCACTTTTGCTGGCAATAAATTCACAATGCGAGAGGGACAGCGCTGCGTGGAGCGCGATGATCTTTACCCACACCATTCTCGTCGTGTCCTGTTTTGCGCTCCCGATCGTTTTGGCTCATGCTCCTCTCTTGGCCCCATCGGTACGTCGAAATCCCTCACCGTTTGCTTTCAGATAAATTGGAGCGCTTGCGGTTTAACTTTGACTGGGAATCTGGTCGTCTTCGCCGCACTATATATCGCTGCCCGTTTGTGCATTAATGGGCAGTAGCACTGCCAGCTAAGATGCCAAACCATCCATCAGCAGTTGTTCTTCTTGCTCGTTATCATCAAACACCTACTTCGAAATGGCCATCTACCCACGCCGGACGACTCAGCCTCACCCACTTGTAATTGAACCCAACTATTTACTGCCTTCCAGATCTGTCCTCACATTTTTTGGATGTGTAGCATAAGATAAGCTTTTATTAGCTCTCATGAGAAAAATACAGTATGTATTTGTTTCCCCTACCCTAGGTTCATTTAAATCGAACGAGAATATTGTAGCACAAGTTAGCAATGTTGGAAGGAATGGGGTAGACATGCAGGGAGCGATTTAAAATCTCTGGTTTGGTGGTTGTTTTGAAGAATAAGGGTTAACTCCTCGTGAATTGGGTAGGAAAAATCATTAAGCCTTCATTGGAATAGTGGTGCTTAGTTTCGCAGGGCAGCGAGCCTGTAAAAAGAACGAAGTAGAATCTGTCTTGTGCATTACTACCGTTTAAGAGGATACGGCAAAAACTACCTTTCGGTTAGGGCATCTTCAGCCTGGGACTTGCGTTCTCCGCTAATAGAGTGGGCGATTGAGTCAGTGGGGACCCGAGCATCTGCCATTGCAGCCTCCACTTCCAGACCATTCTCCTCAGCCACCTGCAATAGCATTAGTAGGCCGGAACACCCAGGAAGAATCATGACTGGAAGGCGCTGCTGACATGGGGCAGCGGCGAATCAGAGGAAAATGTACTTACATGTTAAAAGGTTTGGTGGAACAGCATCCGTTCTATCGACTAGATGGTTGTACGGATATCAGTACCTATCTACAGTGATAGTTGCCGGTGAAATATACGGTTTGTACTCGTTCTTAATGGACGATGAGAATATAGAAGGTTTAGTGACTATGTCTCCTAAAAAACATGCTCAAGATCCCACCCCAGACCCATACAAAACATTCTCAGTCAGAGCAAAGAGAGCTTCATTTGCTATTCAATCTAAAGTGACCTCGGCGTACGAAAGCTGATAAAACTTGAAGTCAGAGGGCAAGGAAAATCTTGTCAAAATCTGATGGGCTGTATTTTGACTTCGTGCGAAGCTTGCAAAGAAGGCCATCGCATATAATAATGTGAAAGAGGCTATAAGACTTTGACCGTTGCAAATGCGCACCAACAGAATACTTAAGCGAGCGCAGCTACTGTGCCATTCAATGCTACCACTGATTATTTTCTATTCACAATTCGAATCGTGAATTATTATGGATGCAGACCGTTACCACAAAGGCAGAGCAAAGAATTGCTTAATGCCAAAGTCTCTTGGCGATATGCAAAAAAAACGAGCTTCTGCATTTAATTGAATGTACCATTCGTGCCA
Organism: Taenia pisiformis; assembly: GCA_023968675.1. NCBI lineage: Eukaryota > Metazoa > Platyhelminthes > Cestoda > Cyclophyllidea > Taeniidae > Taenia > Taenia pisiformis. The sequence goes on from CM043736.1 coordinate 3,845,898, forward strand.
AATCCAAAGCATTCCATGGAAATGACTATGCAAAAAAATAAAGAACTTCACACGCGTATCCACGAAAGCGGCACACAATCATGTGGTTAAACACCAGGGAGTAGCAGAGAATAACTTTAATTCAGAAGCGAATGAGAGAAGACACGCAAATCAGCTAAAGCGAAGCTGACATTTAGGTCCCCCAACGAAATGGGTAACATGATCAATTAGGATATCACGCGAATACGAAAAAAAAATCAAATTTAAGAGAGGACAAGAGCTGAGGGCATCGCTCCGTACAATGAGATAACTTTTCCTTGTTTTGTCTTTTTGAAATAATTAAAACCATCGCAAAGCTTAATCTCAATTGATTGATCTCTCAAGTCACGCTAATGCCATTGCTCTCAGTGATCGAATCTACTTGCAACTATGACAATTACATTAGCAGCTGGTCTTTGAGTACCACTGGATCTTATCAATAGGCCATCAACGCATCAAGAAAGACAATAATCGAGGGAACAATATTTTTACAGCTTTAGTTCCAACTCCTGATAAGGATATAATGAATTAGATGATTCAATTAGCAGCGGAAACTCTTTCAATCAGCAGAAAATTCTACTAAGCTAACCACAGCTTCACCATTCATATGACATAACGATGAGAGCTACCGTCTAATTGCATTTGAGACATCAGGTAAATTCCATTCACAAATATGTGGGCGGGAAAATCGATAGACTTGCATGCAGGAGTGACAATGTGATGCTTTGCGCTAGAATGTTACTAGAGGTATATTTGGTTTTCGCATGACTGCTGAAGGGAACAATATGTCCTTCAAAATGTTAGTGTGTGTCGAAGAATACAAAAACCACGTGAGATCAAGTCACATAGGATGATGAGGATGGATTCAGGTTTTCTAGTACAAGGATTTTACATGCACTTGTCGTAGATTTTTTGCTTCATGCTAAAATTCACATCTCCTTTATTTCCATACAGATACAATTATCCCACTTCCTAATAACATCTGGTTTTTTTATTCGCTTCTCTGCAGGAAATAATGTACTCAACTGCCAAGTCTAAGACCTTCAGATGATTATGAACCATTTTCAAGATGGCAAACATTGTGAAACATTTGAAATGAACTAACTGAAAGTGTAGAGATGGGATCATGGCGAACAGCACGATGTTTTCGACAGGGTATAGAGCATTAATGCAAAAATCCGAGGTCGATGAGGATCGAGATGGCGACCACAGCGCTGTCCTTAGGTGGCGTAAGCACAAGTATTAAACATTAGAAACTTATGCCATTGGTGCCCCTTGGATTTCAAAGTTAAGAGAACAATTCTTTAGTATGATGATTAAGCATTTGAAGCAGACTTAAAAGTGCTATTGAACGATCTATCCATGAAGGATTTAAAACTAATCATAGGTGTACTTGTTTACCTGCTTAATTAGACTTTGGATTTCATTCTCCGGGGAAGAAGTAGCCACCACAGTACTCATAGAACCCTCAACAGTAGCAGTCCGGACATCGAGATCCATGAATGTCTTCTCAAAATCGCTCATCACTTTCTCAATTTTTTCAAGATTCATAGATGCCATGCTAGATTTTAGCCTATCTGTAACTCTTCCAATGTCTTTTGTCATTGTTTTCATAGTAGAAGCCGTCGTCAAGCGCGACTGAACGGCATCAAGCCGAGATGCCAAGACCATATATTGGATACTTTCTTTGTGTTTCCTAATCGAATCTTCAGCGTAGATTCGAGCCGAGTCTAAGCTTTTTGTCTCCAGTGCCTTGTGAAAAAAAGTTACATTCATAGATAAAACAAAATACCTTCTTCAACTTATTTCGGCACATTTTTGATTCCGATTCAGCCTTTTGAGAATAACGCGTTAGCTGCTTTTCGCTAAATTTCAAATCGAAAATGACATCTTGCCAGTGAGCAAAAGGCATAATTACCCTCTAGTGATGGTCGCTTGAACAAGTTCATCGCTACAGCACCCAAGGAAGAATCCAACAGCCGATTGATCAAAAGTGCGCATTTTTGAGGAGACTTTGCCAATGGAAAAGTTAAACAAATTAGTTCGGCAAATGTCAGCAGCATAAAAAGTTGTCCTTCTAAAGACACTACCAATAACGTCAAAGTAAAACACTACGACCATTTGTTTCGGAATAGTTGATGGAAGAAATATTTTATACATTTGAGGGCAGAATTTGGTAGAATTGTGTCCTTTAGGTTAGGTAAGTTTTTTAGCAAACAAGGCATTTTAACAAGTTACAGCATACTAATCACCATTTTTAGCATATCTATGATTAATATAATAACATTTTATATCCCTAGCGGCCCTAGCCACCCTCATGGACAAGAGGAGGTAAAGTGTGGATTAAAATGTGCAAATATTCAACAGAAGGGGGATGTAATGGGCAGATAATGCAAAGGTTGTGCTCTTCGAATGCCAATTATGGGCTAGAGGGAAGAGCAACTTCAACGTGGTCGTGGAAATGCATAGTGACTCCTCATAGTCCAGACTCCGTCACCTTAATTCTCCTCATTTGCCTCCCGTTAATGACAAAGGTATCCGGGACGACTGAGCCTTCTAACATTAGAGGATAAGAATGGGAAAGTGCCCTCATTGGCTGACATGGACAAGAGTCCAGCCCACGCAGCCGGGTCAATATGGCTTCCAAGGTAGTAGTCCAAACGAACACAGCACTACAAAAGCAGCTACCCGACAAGAAGATGGTCTTAAATCCGCAGTTAAAAATAAAATTACGTTCTTACCTTCCCCCGCCTTCCCATCTCCGATCCCTGTTATTAGGAGGCTCAATTCACCTTGATATTCTATTTTTATGCAGTAGGCAAATATGATGCAACCAAGTCAGAGCGTCTAGCTTGAGGATGCACCAAGTTCTGGAGCGCCGCCACACAGGTCTATAGCCACGTTGAGATTATCTCCCGCCCCTGGTTCTCGAAGCGCATTTAAAGAACACAGGCACCACACTTCCCTCTTGGATGTAATTTGTGCCAAGTTTACGAAGTCAAATGGATGGGGACAAACGCTAAACTCAATGCCACTTTACCAGCTAATCCTATATGGCACTGAGCAGTGATGTTTAAGCGATGAAAGACATGACAGCATTGGAAAGAATGCTTTTTTCTAAGTTATCAGGCCGTACCTTTGCCTTGCAGCCAAAATAGTGCTCTACTATCCAAAGTTGAGGGATCTTTCTAACTAGGTTTTCGTTTAAGCAGCACACTGCTCCTGTTGCGAACATCTTTAGCCGGTTTTCTGTTTAACTATTATAGCGCAGTATAATGCCGCTGCGGAAGCGGTATTTATCAAATTTCGACGAAACTGAAGGCAACATCCCATGCAACTCATCTTTTCCATTGCGTCTGTAGTTTTGTTCGTTTTTATAAATGAATTAGGGAAAGATTTCACTATGTGCCGCTCCCAAACAATTCAATTCTGCCATTAGCCACCATGTTTTGACACAGGAGAGCTACCAAACGAGGGGCGTGATTGAAAACGGCTTCACAGAATTGATTTGCTTTCTCTCACGTTGTTCGTATTTCAGTGTCACTCGACCCACTGGGTCTAAATGAGTAACATACTGTCGCTTAGATTGGCATTCTTGCCTAAAAAACTCGTGCTCCATTAAGAGCATCGTCAGCAATCGAACACGAACAAGCCTAGCGATATTTAAGCCCTGCTGCGCCGACTTACCTCATTTACTCTAAATCATCAAAAAATGTTGGGATACCCACCTCACATCCTACATACCGGCTATCAGACAAAGGATGTTTTCGTCCTAAGCAATGATTTGCGTCTACTATCGCAAGCCTTCATTGAGTGTTATTGAATAACAAAGTCGATATTCAAGCTCCACCACAGCAAGACACCAGAATAGAAGGGCGGAGACGACTTATTGAGTATCACGCATTAGATGACGGTTAGATGTGAGTGGTGTTAGCCATCCAAATCTTCTTGTGGTTCTAGCAATGTCAAAGAAGGTAACTGTTGTGGCGGCGGCAACTGTGGGAAGTGGAAATCTATCGGTATAACAGGTGGCGGCAGAGGTGCAGAAGTGTGGTGATAAAAGGCGATGTTACAGTGATTGTAGATCTCCTTAAGAGAAAGAGCTTCATACATTGAAATGGATGGGCAGTGAGAAATATCTAGGAATACGAGGTTCCGGCAATGAAGAAGAAGTCGGTTAATGCAGGGCTGTGTAATAAGGGCATTGCCTATCAAGTCCAGATCAACCAACGAGTCACATAATGATTCGGCTATGACGTTGACATCAGTAGGAGTTACAGACCTGTAAAAAGACGCACTGATAACTAAACCGGGTTGAAAGCTGCTATACTGCGGTAAAAGGTGCTATTACGAACCGAATGGCCGCAAGAGACAGAACACGCAGCTTGCGGCAACGAGTAACCAGCTCGCGGAGACAGTTGGATGGTTCTGACTCAATACCCGTACACCAGCCCAGATCAAGTCTGAGTAGATGTGGACAGTGTTCGGCTATTCTTAGAACTCCAAAGCTGGTTAAATTGCGACACCGCCACAAGACAAGAGACTCTAGGAGACTTTGAAAGTATAAACCCTTAGGATGTCACCAATTAGACCTAGGCAAGTTTGTTCTGCAGCTTAATACTAAACGTCTAATCTGACTGGCATGCATAAAGATGCCCTTTTGCTGAATAACAACGGAAGAAAGTGCAGAAAATGGGAAAAGGCAATTTTTAACTGTTTAAATCACGATGCAGATTAATTATTATTGAGCCAAAAGGATTCATAACAAATCATTGAGGAAAGGAAAAGAAAAAGCTCACGGATTGCTGGCAGTAATGTGCTCAACAATGGTGTCGGCGTCTTCGAGTGAGACACAGGAGCCGAGATTAATATGTCGGAGGTGCTGACATAGGTTGGCCAGGTTGTGCAGGGCAGCGTCTGCTACCCGCGTCCTATAGAGACTGAGCCACCGCAACTTAATCAGCCGACCCAAGGGGATGAAACCGCCGCTGGTTACTGATCGACACGACGAAAGGTCCAATTCTACAAGAAATAAATTTAATAACCGTGTATAAGCATCAACTTTAACATTAAAGTGGTGATAAAGTGGTCGCGATAAGCAAAATGCACTCTAAAATTGCATTTCGCAAGGCAATCGAATTTAACCGCACTTAAAAATGGCCCGAGTTTTGAGGGCAACTTTAATCACGTTTTGCGAAAAGTACAACCCCATTTAATTATGGGTGGCGATAACAAGTGAACGAAACTGATTATTCGATATAAATACTGATGCAAGCCACTTCCAAAATGCGGAAAAAACGCTCACAAGGATTTTGTTCACAAAATTTTCAAACAAGACATTGAATGATGAGCACAGAAGTAAAAATACCTTCAAGATTGCCGCAGATGTTGATAACCTGTAGAAGACACTCATCATTGACCATTTGGCAGGAAGAAAGGCGAAGAGTCGTCAGATTGCGTCCAACGTCACTCAGAAACTGACAAAATCCGTACGTGGATATCTTAATTAAAATGAGATTTTCCAAGTAGCACAACCTGTCTGACCTCAAGCACATCTTCGCTCTAGAACAAAATAACAAGTCGAACAGATTTTGCCAGACCATAGAAAACCTATAACCACGCACAATGCATTCCCGAGCATAATATCAATGTCAACACCCCTCAAAACAGACAGTTGAAGAAGGAGAAAGGTTCGAAGAAATGTGGCATCCCGTCCAGAGTGCAAACCACTGGGACCAGAAGTACATATCAGAGTTCTATGAAGTACGTTAACGTCTCAAATCGTCAATGACCACATGCACGTAAATACTCATCAAGCGGGATTCATAAGCAGTATAAAACTGGAATGCGGCAAAATTCGTCTATCTGCTGAAACTATATAGACGATAACAGGACACGAACCTGAAGCTGATGAATCAAATAGTATTTAATAGACAATAGGCGAAGTTTTTCGGCAAGAATGACCAAAACCTACTGCCTGATAGTTTCCACACCAGGATGCATCCAGCCTTCTAAGTCGGGAGAGCGGCGCATGTTGTGAAGTATTGCCCAAGCCTTTGGGTGCGGAAGAGCGAACTCTATCACTGGGTGGCGCGCCACCGCCGCAGACTAGGGTGGTGTGGTGTGTGACGCCCTGCCCCGTGAGGCTGCTCCACGAGGCATAGTGAGCGGGTGCCAACTCGGAGTGCGTACCCCGTCCGTGAGGCCTTTCACACGGAGATGCAGGTCTATTTCGGCTTCTACGTAGTCGACTAGAGAGTAATGAGAGGGTATTGTCCGTTGTGGATGGCCAAAGAGCTTGCAAGTTGATGCTCTCAAGGCGTGACAGGGTTTCATCGGCAAGACGGTAGAAAGTGCTGGAAGTCACGCGCATTTCGTAAATGGAAAAGGATGACGATAACCAAAGCCCCTATGCTTACCGACACACACAAGATACTCGGCAGAGAGTCGGAAGATCCAAGTATCGGAAAATTGTGAGAAGAACCTCGTGCTGAAGAGAAAAACGAGTAAGCTAGACGGCAAAAATGGTGGTGAAAAAGGGCACGGATGTACATACTGGAAAATGGAGAAGTGGATTAAAGGAGCTGGTAAACAGATCTTCACTGAGCGACAGTGTTGTTTGATGCATCAGAGCCAGAGAAGCTAATGATGAGGGGAATTTACAAAGTCCCGTTGATATCGGGCACAAGGCGGAATTTTGAATGCTTTCAGTTTCCATTGGCGATTGAGAAAGTAGCAGTAAGTCAGAGGGATAGTCGTCAACCTCATCTATATACGAAGTCTGCTGAAAAGTAGCATGAATAATCGCATTTGCAAAGAAGCAAGTGGTGAAATGCAACTTACCGAGCGTGAAGAAGGCAAGCTGACTAAAGCCTGTCTTTTTTCATTGTTTTCTTCCTCGATGACTGAAAGGTACCACTCCAATTCCTTTCTTGGTATAATTCGACACCTTCCACGCTTTTTGCGACGGATTTTGGCTTCCTCCTCCGAGATGGGCTCATAGCCTTCTACCTGTACTGCATCCAATTGCGTATGATACACACAGCGACGGACGTCAAGTTCAATCCGGATAATATCCGTCGGTACAAGCGGAATATTAAACTGTGAAGGAAAAAAGACGAAATGAAGAAAATAAACAAAATGCAAGATGCAAATTCGAGGTACAGACCAGATCAGGCACAAATATCCTAGCCTTTCCAAACTGCAGGCCTTGAAGAGATTCCGCTGCTAACACTGCACTTTGCCCTTCAATCGTAAGCAAATTCGACAAGCTACCATGAACAGTCGATTGCCATAATGTGGCCCAATACATTCCACGTGCATTTACAGGATTACCAGCTGGTTGATCTCGATAGCAGGCACGAATAGCCACAATCGCACCAGGGAAAAATGTTTCATATATCTTTATTCTAACAACGATGAGAGGACGCTCAAAGAAAACATCAACGTAATCCGTGCTGGAGTACGCAGACGGGCCACCGGAAATAGATTTTAACGACCCTGGATAGGTTTCCCAACGAGATCCATAGTTAAGCTGTAAAAGGATGCTTCGGCAAGAGCTAATAAAAAACAGCCGCAGGGGAGTAATAAACCTACGAATGCGCAAGAACGTGTCGAGTCCTCAAAATTTGGGTAGATTGTCGGTGGGCCACATAGATTTTCAGCCACGAAAGCCGTTCTTCCATCCTCTCCATATTGCGAGCTGCATTCAATCACTTCTTTGACAAATAACTCAGTGCCTACAAAGAATTTCGACTTTTGATCCATCCATATACTACACACCGGTTTATAGGAGCAACTTAATTACAAAGCTTTGTATTATCCAATAGCCTTTCAGGCCTAAAGATATAAACAAATAAAGCATCTTTTAATAAATAAAGTTGTTTTTATTATATTTAATTAAAATTAGCTGCTGAAATTCATGGTAATTAATAAATAATGTTGCTAATGCTGTAGTCATTTGGCTATTTTTGTGGTTACAACTACAGGCGCTTTCTATGAATTGTTGTGTTGTGTCCGGATTGTTAGCCTGTGATGGATAATATTGTGCACGAGCTTCGAAGTGCATTTATAATTTCGGACAATACGTTGACATGTGAAAACTTGTGTCGCGATTGTGATGAACTTATGGCGGAAGTTACCCAGCAGAATGATTTAACTCGCTTTTGTAGGGACGACAACTCAAGTGGTCCTTGTCGATATTCACCGGAAGTAGCATTTACTTCTGACTCAGGCAATGCTTTTCTGCTTACATTTTTTTCTGTTAGATTTTTGTCGATGGAACTACCTTGTGGAGCAAAGTAGTCAAATAACATCAGCGTCCACTGCTAGCTGCCAGTCATATTATTATGAAGGTGGGATCTATTCCGAGTATCAGACTCCATAGGTGTGGGTGAAAGTGTCCCCGAGTTGGCTAAGGCTATTCCATTATCACCTCTTCCCTCCGTTGATCGGACACGAAAATCGGCTCTGACAATAGCTCTGGAAAAAACTTCTTCGAATGACAAGTCGGTGAATAAGTTTAATGACTATGCTATTTTCGACGGACGGTCCGCAGATGGTAGAAGTGCTTCCGTGTCAAACACCAAGTCTCCCTCGCGTCTGCGGCTCTATTTAGTATGGTTTTGGCGCATTTTCGGTCTTCCAAAAATATCCTTCTCAGTGCAGCCCACATCTTCATGTACAGTGCGTGATTTAGTGGGGTTGGCTCTTTGGCAGTATTTCAACGAAAATCCATCTGCCATTACCACATTCAACTCAGAGTCATCCCATCTTGAAAAGGACGCGACGTAAGCGCCTGCTATTTGCCCCGCCAATCTTGCAGCACTTGCTATTCATATTTTGCTGCATTACAGATTAATACTTAAGCAAATAGACGTTTACGTGTACGACCCACAGGAAGAAATCGATGACTTTCCTCCTATTCAGCCCTTGGATTCAATTCATAAATACGATTTTGATGCTTTCGCACTGGTGGAAAATGTCACCACAGTGTCTCCTGGCCAGGAAGTCAATGTGGAGCCACTAGTTTACGTTACCGTGTATATTGTTCTTTTCCAACGTAATATTGTTCTCCTCCTAATGATTTCGTTCGTTCGTTTTTTTCCATGTAGCGAGGTTTCATGCAACGATTTTAGTAGCTGAAATTTATTTATTTAAATTTAAATTTCTTTCATGGCCGCTAGTATGGATGGTTTGAAAACAATCGAACTGGTTAGACTCAGTATGTGTAGTGGATACATCAAACAGTGGGAACGCCTCATTGACTTGCTCTGTTTATGGGTACACTGCGTCTTTTAAAAGGCACTTGGCTCAAGGCATAAGCCTTGTGCGTTTCCCTGCGTCGGCGGCCCTTAAGAGGGTGCTTGAAGAGGCCATCAATAGGCGCAAACTGCGGCAGCATGAGGGCTACGCTTACCGTCTGGAGGAGTGGCTCGATCCTGATAAACAGCTACTAGAGTCTGGGGATCAGTGCGCATCGCGTAGACCCCTCGATCTTGCTATGACTCTGGCAGAGTATACGAGGAACAATCCACGTCCACACTTCGTCCTCATTCGTGAGCACAGTGCGTTCTTCCACAAGTTATCCTTTTGCCTATTATCTGTATGCTTTATATCCGTTGATGGTCCTATTGACGAGGTGTTCTTAGTATGCAGTGAGATGTTTTTATCGTCTTTCCACTGTGGCTTGTTACTCTTTAGCATGCTGCTTTAATCGTGTTTCAGTAAATTAGCCTTTTGATGTTATCTGTCCATCATGTGTTTGTCTGTTTTAACCCTAATCTCACTCGCATATGACTTTGTTGTTTATGTGTTTCAAGCTTCCATTTTTTATTAAACACGGTAGGCTGACTTCTAGCCGTAGTTCCCATCATTGGTATGTTGTGTACTTGAAGGTGGAGACCAGATGCGTTGCACTATTCGCCTACTGCTGAATCAAATCATTTGCTTGAATTCCAATAAGCAACACGACTGTTTGCACTTTTACCATTAGTTTGTTAATGACTTCATGAAAGCAAAAGACTTTGAATTGTCTACGGGGCAGGAGGTATAATGTATGGGGAGTTACTTTCCGCTAAAAACAATTTGTTTATACGCAGGGGTGAGTAGATTTTGTGGATACTTCCGTGTCGACTCTTGGCCAGTGTTTTTTAAATTTATTTCGGGACAAGGTGACGCATTTGTGATCCCGAAAGATCGCTTACTTTTGATTGAGTACAGAAGGATTACCGCTTCAGTTGCTTTTGTTCTCTTCGTAGGAGTTTAATCAAGTTAAAATGCTTATCTTTTAATTGGGAAAGTTATGAGAAGGAGTTTAACATGTTCCGTTATCGCAATGACCCACAGATGACGTCATAATTTTCTTTTCTGCCGTTGCTTTGAAAAAAACTGGTTAGATTCAAACACCGAAAAAAGCTTTCCTTGATCTGAGGCTAATGTAGTCTTTGAGCGGCTGCTTAATGGGTAATGAAATGCTATCAATGCGTGCGTCAGGGTTTTTGTATTCATTATTCCCTGAGAATCATGTGGCAAGTGTTTTAGCTGGGTCATCTCACGCCTGATCACTGCTGTTCTCTACACACAATAGGTCGCTACGATCCCGTAATGGGAGATAATGATCGTGAGTCATACGCTCCTGCGCCTGGAGATAGCCCCGTTGACATCCCGACTACATCATCCTCTGGCGCCGTAACTCGCAACCTCCAATCGAGGAAATACCGAGCCACCCAGCTCCGAGGTCCCACTTCGCGCGATGTTCAGCTTAGTAGGCTATCTCCTCCCCAGTTTTGTCTTGCAATTGGTGTTCGTACTTATTAAGAATTTCCCTCACTTATAAACTACTGAATACCTGTAGTCCGAGCACTTTGTTCTATCAAATGCTAAACGGCTCTCCTCATTGGCAGTTCAATCTTAAGAAACACTCGGCTTTCCTGTTTTCTGCATCTGCCAACGAACCCGTTCGCTTATTACCCTTGAATATCGTTTCGTGGGATCGATCACTTTGTGTGCATGGCTACATATTTTCTGCTGGTGTTGCGTTTGTCCCGCACCGAAGTTACAAGCGATTCCGATCACCTCTGCTTAGCTGCCATGACTTGTAATCACCTGTTGACTGTCCGCTCAGTAGTAATCTGCACGAGTATGATGGCACATTTTCGTACAAGTGCCAATTCGTCCGTCTGTGGTTCAGTGGTAAATTGGAGTCAACCAGCACGCTGTTCACTAGCTACACACTAATGTATGGTTGAAATACTGCCGTAGTGCAAAACAATTCGCTTACCACTCCAAGCATTCCTTATTCCTCTACTTACTTCTTCATTTTGGCATGCTGCATCCAAAATCCACTACGGAGGAAAGTTGCATTTTATGCTGTGGTTATTTCTACCATTAGGCAGCTAGTATCAGATAACACGTTGTGTTGGTTGAATGTAACGGCTTATTTTTATCAAACTATAACGCATACGTTCTTTGGTATTTGATAGTGTGCAAGTTGCGTGCATGCCAGTTTGTACTGCTATGCAGGATTGAGCTGCACGCAAGATCTGGGTCGCTTTTGTAGAATGTTGTAGCAACCTCACCCGTCTCGTAACCATCGCACCTAATTATTTTTCACCGTTCCAATCACCCTTTCCCTTAATTAAAGGTGCTTTTTAGCGAAAATATGCTTTTCGTGTTGCGTTACCACCTTTTTTTCCACTGTTAGCCCAACTGTCTCATTGGCATAACCACGTTTTGTTCTTGTTGCATAGCGCTCTATTCATTTTTACCACTACCGCTTTGATGTTCTTGAAAGGCGGGCCTCTACTGGTGGAATAGCTTACCACTATTTTTTAACTTGGCATTCCGTACCATTGCATCTTGTGCCACTACCTACGGTTCTTACAGTTGGGGAGATGTTGGTAGTATTTATTACAGGCTAATACAATGGTTTGTGCACAAATACAGCTATATCCCGAGATCGACTGGACGTGCAAGCCTCCCGATTGCCGAAAATTTTTCGTGGTGGCTCAAAATTCCTGACGGTACCGATGTCCCACGTGGTAAACTGCTCTTTGTGCTCTCCCGTCACTGCGATCGGCGACTTCTCTAGCCAACCCCTCTCTAAGGTTCAGTTCGTCATTCTCTATCTTGTAGGTTTTGCTTCGCACTCTGAAGTGCCTTTTGGGTCAGTATTTTCTAGGCTTGCTCTTTTGTAGCTGAAACAATTTCGTCTTTTAGTATTACGACTTCTTTGATTATTATTACGATTTGAGATTATAGACAGGCAAGTGGTTACCTTTGTGAACTCAGTGTGCAATTGGCTAATGACTTCGAAGTCTACTGCAGTGTTTCCACTTCTTTCAAGCAAGTTGGAAGCGGTTTACATTATTTTCACTTTTTGCGACTGTGGCTTGACATACCTGTGTGAGGCAATTGTTCTGTCATCAGATCAGTCACCATACAAAAAAAGTGCGCTAGTGGTGAACTTTGTCATTGCTTCGAATGTGCGTCACACTGAAGCGAACTTTAGTGTCAAATCAACCAACCCAGCTCAGTGGGCCACCCAGCGGGTCTTCATTTTGTCTCGCTTATTGGATTGTTCATGACCTTAGCAGCACACACCATGATGAATGCAGAGATTGGTGGTCTTGTCGCACTTCATCTACGGTTTTTCTCGATATTCTCTATCCCGAAGCCACCAGTGAATGGACAACAGGGTGGCATCACGAGTACTGCGCTTTCGTCATCACCGCGTTCGGAGTCGGAGGTGGCGGAGGAGGATTATGAGAGGTCACAACGTTTCGGCCTAGAGGACATCGTGAGTCTCGTCTTCGAGAGTCAGTGGACCAGTGCCCGCGCCATATGCCATCAGGTGAACCTGATCTTCTCCTGCTGTCCCAGCCGCATCCGCGATACCTATCTTAATCTCTCTCTCTCTACTTCGCGACGCTAACAATCATCCTCGCACTGTCTTTCACTCCCTACTTTTCTTCCTACTCCTTCCTCTTACTCCCGGTCGATTTCTCTCCCTCTCTTTTCCTCCCCTGTTTCATCACACCACTTCGTGTGCATCCGTTACCCAAAACGGGTGAAATATTGTGCAATAAATCCTACAATTTTACTGTATCCTCTGTCTTGCACACTTCCTTAGCTCCAAGCTTTGGTAACCTGTTGTAGGTTTGTTTTTCTGTTGTGGACTTAGCCATTATTCGATCCGTTAGGCGCTTCGCGCGTTAAGTCTATATCATGAAATTGCAGAATGCTTGTATAGGTTCGTAAGAATGCCTCGAGGATTGTTCAGCCTTCATGGGAAGCAGATGTCAAACGATTGTCACTTCATTAGTGGTAGGTCATGTCGGATTTCCAGGGCTTTAGTTGAGGTTGTGGGACCCACTTTAGTAACCGTCAGCTCTTTTACCGTTATGTACACCACGACATATTCGACCAGGTCACACAGGTCGCAATTCTTTCATATCAAAAGACGAGAATAGCGCATGGCTAAGAGTCATGGAAGCGTGGTTCAAACAGTTCATACCCTACCAGGGCTGAAACAAAGTAAGCGCCTTGACGAGATTGTGAGTTTTGACAATTGCGAATAGCGTCGCAGTTTTTCAAGTTGTTCCACCAATCTTAATTAAAATAAGGAGTTTTGATGGACGAGTACAATTTTCGATTTCCCGTACAATTACCTCGAAGCCACAAAATTTAAAGTCGAGTAAGAGCATCTCTCTAGCTTTATCCCATGAACCATCCTATTAGCTCACAGTGATACGTCCGTTTTGTCACTAGTTGACCAAGACGCGTGGTATTTTAGTCCTGGCCCTGCATCAGAACATTCTGAGAGTAGACCTTACACGAACTGACTTTAAAATTGATACTTGTAGCTTTGTATTGCAGTTCCTTATTACTGAAATGCCCCGGAATCTAATGACCTGGACATGAGCCCATACCAGGAGTCTAAATACCTCCTGTATGTTAGTACATTCCGCTTGAGGAGTATGCATTCCTCCGTCTTTAGGAAAGTCTCAGCGCTCTTAATTGATTCTCTTGGCTAGCTGATGAGCCTCAACAGGCCACCGATAGAACACTCGGAAAAAGCGGTTGAAAATAACGTCTGCGTTGAACAAATACTCCATTTTTTTTATTTTACACGAGGAATTGAACGAAAGACGCGGCACCAAAAGTTAGCCATCCGTAAAATTTTCTTTGCAAAGCATTCGAATAGATTTGCTTACAATTGTTTTTATGTGGAAGTTGCAGCACCATCGTCGTGTTTTCGCCGGCTGAAGGGAACTTAGAAGTACGTAGCTGGATGGTAGTGAAGTGGGAGCACTGTAGCGAACAGGTTTTGAAATGAAAATCCACGTCCAAGGAACTGTGCCAAATCTCGCCCTTTGTTACATGAATACTTTAGCCCATTTTTCCAAACACTACCGAAACAAACGCACGGTGACTATCTTGTTCCTCCGTCCACAGTGAACAAAACTTTGCCCGCAAAAGATTTGCCAGGAGGGATCTTTGACTCTGTCATTAAGTTCCCCTTCAACTGAGGAGAATTTTTACGATTGGGGGGTTGGATCGCCGTCACGAGGAGCTACTTATGTTACCCATAACATTTATATACCATGTTAGTGAATTTCACCTAATTCCTTCAGACTCGACCACAATTTGTTTTTGATAGCTTTTATTGCATTGTCATTTAGAAAGCCCCCTAACCTAACTATTTGTACAAAATTTGTCGCCCACGCTTACACCAAATGGGTATTCACGAGCAAGACAAGCACTACAAATGCATTTGTAGTACCGGTTAGTACCTCCGTGTTCGTAGGTAGCGTCCCGTGGAGGAGACGGAGTCGGAGTGACTGGCGTTCCCATGAATTGAATGGATATAATGGAGTGTGCGAAACTTTGAAAGAGAATCACTCTATTGATTTGCATGACAGTGACGCGGTACACAGAGCCTGGAATGCTGTAGAATGCAGGTCAACTGGGTAATTTGGCTAATGGTCTTGTCGTGGATATTCAACTACGCAGCATTCTTCATTTCCGTAGCTGTGGTTCTCTTCTTGAAGCGTAAGATATTCACACTAGTACTGACAGCAGGCAAGGCAACACTCGCGACTGCTGCCGCTGGAGCTTATGGGTGCTGGCTTCTCATCAACCTCGGTTCGGGTGTACAAACCTGGCGACTATCTCGACCCACCGTCGCAATTGTATTCCTCCTTCAAATGTATATCAGTCTTACAACGGAGCTGTTCTTTTTTATTTTGTTTTTTGGGAGACGAGACGAATTAATTAAAAGCATACTCACCCTGACCGTAAGACAACTCTTACGCAAGTACACCTCCTCTGATGATGCAGTGCTTTATAGTGATTGGATTAACGAGGCTTTTGAATGTTGTGGTTTGACCCAGTGGCATTACGAGTGGTGGATTGATGAGACAGGGCGCACTTTTCCAAAGCTAAACCATTCGTATGCCTGGGTTCCACAAAGCTGCTGCATTCGTACAGCCTATTACAAAAACTGCGGGCTAGCAAAACCACAAGTGAGGCCAAAGACTTTGGAGCAAAGCAAGTTGAATAACGATGCCTCGGGGCAAGTTGATGAGGCAGAAGCGCTTTTTGAATCCGGCTCTTTGGCAGCAACAGAGTGGTATGGCAAGCTTAACAATGAACCCTGTCCAGACATTATTTTTGAGTATGTTGGTGAGGGACCCACATACATATTAACGTCATTAATAGCCCTCAGTGTTGGCAAGGCTACCATTAGCACTGCCGCTTCCTTGGGAATCTTTGCCAAATCAAATAA
The DNA here is from genome assembly GCA_023968675.1 of Taenia pisiformis. NCBI lineage: Eukaryota > Metazoa > Platyhelminthes > Cestoda > Cyclophyllidea > Taeniidae > Taenia > Taenia pisiformis. The sequence goes on from CM043736.1 coordinate 3,861,706, forward strand.
ATAAATGTCAATACTGTGTTAGAGAGCATCACTGTGCTAGAGAACGAACTGTGATGACCTCAACATCCTTTGAGATTTAATGGCGAATGCGGTATCTGCACAAGGTCTCATGTGGGAAACCTGCCAATGATTTTTAGTGGCTGATGGTTTCCAAGTGCTCTTTAATTTGTACGTGATTATAGTGTGACCAGTATCCACTGAAGACGAAAGTGGGCAATTTAAAAGGCAGAATGTATGCGCATTAAATAGAGGGAGAAAATGTAGCTTCTAGCATAGCCTGCAGTCCAACCAACGCAGCCACTTGAAAACGACAACCTAAGTGGTCGAAGGGTCAACCAGTAGTCCGAACAGAGCACCGCACAGACCTTCGCTTCTCTCGAGAATTGTACCCGACGCTTCCTTTAGTAGACCCCCCGCATCAGCCATCACAACGTAATCAGCGCTGCAAGAAGCACCCACGAACCAACCGCTCCCGACGCCGATATTCGGCGCAAATGAGACGATGCTTCGAGACACATCAGTGACCCCTCCTGGCGGTGCGGCTGAACCTTGGGATTTGTCCAGCTGGCGAACAAACTTCGCAACAAGAGGTTCTGACAGCCACCAATATGTCGTTCGCAGGCGCTAGTTCACCGGTCGCCTTTCCAAGTGGTCCGTAATTAGTGTCGAAGTCAAACGTCGTTCTTTGCAATTCTGCTATGGATGCCAAAAAAAAAGAAGGTAGTATGGCTGCTAGCATGACTCGGAAGCCAATCCACGCGACTAATTCGATACGACTAGCAAGAAACCGATAGCCAACCAGCTGTCTGAGCATACAAACCATCGCAATTATAACAGACGCTCAGCTTAAAACATCAAGTAAGGTATTCGAATCATGTGTTAGCACAGGAAGCAATAATCATTTGTGAGCCATGCCCTAGGGAGTTGTAACTCCCTGCGATTCATAAAACCTATTTATGCTTTGCACAATTTAGCAAAATTACAAATATTTGTGTTAAAATGTAAATATAATAAATAAAAGATTACAATGCGGCAAAGATACGATTTAACCTTTATTATCGAAATCCTTGAAATTGCGATGACCTTCATAACCTTAACGAATGCATCATCTATGCCAACAGAGCGAGATTCGAGGATGCCTGAGCGGGTCTGTCAATTGCCACAGTGAGCCTCTATTAAGTCATTTCATTAGATGTTAGCGAGCTCCCTACTAACCGAGTTTTTCAACCTACGACATATACATCTCCGGAAGGTTTAACAAATGGAATTCTTGAGGTTAGACCTCTAAAAAGGTGCAATAGCGCAAAATCCATCCGGATGCTTCTCGAGCGCGATGCTAATCAAGCTGAATTCTATCATTTTCGACCAATTAATGATGAGAAGTACTATTATACGCTTCCAAAAGACAAGGATGGTTGGCTCTGTTAAATTCTTACCTTGCACACTGCTAGGTCTAGGGAAATGGGTCACAAAGCCGTACATACTTCAATCTCACAAAAGGCCCTCTTTGGATGACGTACGTAAAAGAAAATACTGGTTAAAATTCACTTAAGATTGACGTTATTATACGGTGCCAACTTCAACAGCGAAGACACTTTATAAGGCGCCTGTTTATTGAAGCGGATTGCCAGAAAAAAGGAAATGTGACTAAGTACCTCGTGCTTGTATTGAATATCTTAAAGAGCCGCGCTTTTGCAGATTTTTCATGTTCTTTGCCCAGAAATGAGAATGGATCAATTTCACAGACTTTGTGAGAGGTATGTTCATCCACTTAATAAATGTATCCTTAGGTATTGCTTGAATGAATCCCCAACTCTTTCCTTTAATGAATTTGAAGCCATATTTAAAGAGCCTCCGGTAGGTGAAACACGAGCACCAGAAATAAAGAGAGTTTTTGGGTATGACTACATGTTATCCGTTGCCTTTGCTTTTGAAACAATTCTGCGTGGTGCAAGTTCGGAAGGATTCTCCTTGAAAGAACTCCTTCCGCCTAGTTGTTTCAATATTAACGGCAGAGTTCTTAAGCCCCAAATGCGTGAAATGCTTGCTCGAATGCGTGTAAATCTAACCGATGAAAATTTTCGGCGACTATGGAATGAGTAAAAGATGATTCTCTATAGCACAACTTGTAGAAAATTCGACTTAGAAGGTATCGGTTCAATTGCTACCCGACAGCTGATTGATCAGCTTGGCTTAACAGAAGAAGGAGTGCCAAAGAAGGCGACCAACAAGCTAGTCGGATACAAGTTTCCTGCTTCACATCGAGCGAAATATAGGAATTTCAGTGGACACGATTCATTGCTGGTTTGGAAACATTTTACGAGTTTTGCATTTACTTTTTATTATAATCTACTGTACTGCTATAATGTTAGAAGACAAGCTCTTGCCCTCCGGTGACAATGGATCCCGTTTCTCCACCAGTAAAAAGTGATGAAAAACCTGAAGCTGGTAAAGTACCAGAACTCCTCCGGTCTGAGAATGCTCAAATGGTGATGGAAGAGTGCACACCTTCCATCATTTGCCACTATAAAGATCAAATAAATATCTTGCGGCAGCGTAGACCATGTTTTCGAAACGCAATCGAGCAGCTACAATACATAGTAAGACGCCACTACGTTGCGGCAATGGCTTGTCCAACTTAATTTTATAACTTAAAAGCCGCTTTTTGTTTTAGTTCCACGAGCATCACCTGGCGTTAGGCCTGGTATTTCAAAATGCTGATCCGGAGTGCCATGGTTACATATCCATTATGCATTTGCTCGCAATATTTCGAGACATTGGGCTAAAGGTTGACCTCGAAGATGTGGAGCGCTATGCAAAAAGACGGGGCCTTTTTGTTGAAAGTGGCAAAGATTTGTGCGCATCCAACGAGAAAAACATAGACTACAAAAAATTGCTTCGGCAGATGGAATGCGCGCCGCCACCCAGGACTCCAAATAAAGTGTATGTCATTAAGCTTTGATATTGTCCACTGTTGGACAAGAGTTAAGGCTCAAATTCATTATGAATAAGGGATCATAATATTTGTGTTCTAATCAACGAAATCACTAACCATAACTTTGTCTTTCGTATAGGAATAGGGGCGACTTATGTTCGTTACAAAAAAGTTCCAGGAAAATAAGGTATCTGGAGGATGAGCTGTTCAGGACGCTTTTTCAAGATTACTTTGACTTCATTAAGAAACTCGAGTAAGTTCTTTTCCCAGCATTGAGACACAGGAGGAGGCTAGCTTTTTGTTAAGACCTGCATTTGTTAAAGAGAACATGACAAGGATGGAGGAGTTCCCTTGGCGATATTCCGCGATCTTGTAGAAGCAACTGTCGGATCCACCATGCACCGATGTCAATGGGAGGATTTAGTTCGTCACATTCGTCTTAAAAAGGACTGTAGAGTGGATTTGAACCACTTTCTTTCATATATTTCCAAAAAGTTAGTAGATTTATACGTTGACCTATGTCTCCTTCGATAAGCTTAACTTAGGGTCCTTCCATATTTAGGTGCACTGATTCGCCCCACACGGCTTCTAAAGCTGAGAACATGTAAGTAATGTATTTATTGCTGCCCTTTATTACCAGTAAAAGAACTACTATGAATTAGCCTGGCTTTTTTATTAGCAATAAGCTGCAGGTAAAAGGGTCGCTTCGGAAAACCGTTTACGACGCTTGGTTGCGCTTACCGGATAAACATAAACAGCCAAGCAAACCTTGGAAATTCTAATTCGGGCATCGTCCATGGTAAAAAAACATTCGATTTTCTTTTAAGCAGAAATGACTTCGCGGCAGCACTTGCGAGTTTTATCCTTGCAAATAACCAACAATTTAGATGGTACCTATTAGGATGCAGGCCTCAGTTTACGGGGCTGAAGGCACTGGGTCTGGAACAGGACTGTCTACAAAAAAGTTTGTTCAAGAATGAATCAATTGCATTGGCAACTTCATAAAGCCTTTGCTGCATAGATCTGGTATTAGGTCTGCCAACTGATGTGTTTAAAGTTTTAAATTATTTAAGCGAAATCCCCATCGTGCTTACTTGTGAAGGGTACTTCTATATGTCTCGTTTATTTTCTGCATTAAACGAAACGATTTGTCTAAAAGAATACTTCCAAACCTCTCTTTAAATAGAGTTGCCCATTAAAATCCATCTTTCCTATCATTTTGTAAGCTTCGTACCTTATCGGCGTCACACTAATTTGTCTTCTTACGCGGCTTGCATTTGCGAAATTACAAATTAGCTGCACTAGCTTGAGTGAGGGTGAGCGATGTCATTCACCGGATCGCGAGCCGACGAAAGCATCGAATTTAAAATGTTTCATTGGCAATACACTAAAACTGGCCACTAATTTGCCTTTTGGTAGAGTACATGATCCTGAGCTCAGATCCATCCTCCAATTTTCCGGCGAATCCCGCAGTCTCAGCCAACTTCTACTAGTTATACAGAGGCTGATCACCGAAAAGTTCGCCATTATTGATAAGGTGAGCATCTGACAATAACGCCGGTAAACCTGTCCCAATTGTTGGCACCTGTCAAGTTCGGCTGGTACTAAGTTGTCTGCACGCGCACCAAAGTCCTTTGAAAATGCGATTGATGCCATGTAATCGTGCACGAATAGTGTACCCAAATCATTTTTTTAATATGACCATCAAATGATCAGCTGTCGGTTTGTTTGACTTGAAATTTATCCAGAAAATCATGCTATCCCTAATTAGTAACGCATTAATTGAACACATAACCTATCCTAGCTGGTAAATGCTGGGCAACTTATGCGCTATCCATTCCTTTTTTGTTCTAGATTTACAAGCATTTCGACCACGTCGGTCACGCCACAATCGACAAGCACGATTTCGGTGCAATCATGAAGAAGTGCGTCTTAGTAGTAAATGATTTAACCCTGTGTACATTTTTTATAAGTACGAAAAGACCGTCATCCGGCTTTCACTTTACTTTATTTGAAGAGTCGGTCTGGAGATGTGCGAGATTGAGTTGGATGCTGTGTGGCGACTGGTGAACGAGGCCGAGCCGTCCACTAAGGGGCTTCATAAGTACCGGCAAGTAATGCGCTTCTTCCTGGAGACTGGGAACATCCGCTATCATCTGGCCACCGCCAAGCGCAACAAAAGTAAATACCCATCTCCTCACATTTTGAAATACGATTCAATTTCCAGTACAAACTTGATAGGATTTTGCCTGTATTTAATGGGTCGTCACCCTCTTTTGTTCAAGCGCGTGTTACCTGTTATTCAGCTTCCAATAAATAATCATTATAGTGATAACGATACATGGCAGGTTGTACTACATCGTAGTCTTTCCGCGTCATCGAGGCAGGGCCTCACGATTAACGTTTGGATTATACGTTCCGCATTTACTTGAAGATTTTGTCTTTTTTTAAACATCCGATAGAAACCCATGGTCAGTATTGTAAGTTGTTATTTGTGTTTTGCTGCTGTTAGTTTCATTCGTTAATAACTCCAACCCGAACGTTTATGATTCATAGGTGCTACTGTCCTCCCTTTCGCCTGTACCATTAAAAACCGTCCATACGAATCATCAGTTTGTCCTCAATACCTACTTTAGCTATTGTCTCATGTAGGACTCCACGATCCCAACTTATTGAGCACGCAAGGCTTTCGCCAATGCCAGAAAGATTTCAATAAACAGCACATCCATGATACGTTGAAGATGGGGAAGGCTGCATCGGAGATAAAGTACACGAAGAAGGAAAAAGCAAAGCCCTCGGAGGAAAGAGTGGATGAAATATGTAAGAAAATCCGGACTTTCGTGATTGCCATTTGGACGGATCTCAGGAATGGGTTCCTATGGCAAGATCCTTTTGGCTGGGGGTCCATGCTTCGTAAAGATTTTAGGGTAAGACAAGCTGTATTTTTTCGCAATAATCATTACATACTTGATCATTTATGTATCTGCTTTGACGGAAAGCCAGAATTCATAACTATTTTGAATTTTTCAATTCAGAAAGTCTGTGCAGCCTTCTCTTTTCCATTGGATGCAAATGAGTTGGAAGAATTGGCTCACGGATTGGACAAACATAATGACGGACAGTATGTGCAGAAGTGCCAAATAAACGTTTTCTGTGCTTGCTTTTGGTCCAAAACATTGGCTTCCTTACCTTTCCAGTGTCAATTATGTGGAATTCCTTTCTCGCTTTTCTGAGGGCCATATTCCACCAAAGGTTGGCCAAAAGTTCGACATTGTGCATTACAAGATTAAAAATCTTGTAAGTCTCCTCACCTACAGCTTTACCACTTTCTAGCGTGGAGAGACCTGAAATTTGAGGCCCGCAAGAAACACCATGCATGTTAGCTTGTTTGTAAAAGCGCTACCTGTGCTTAAAGGAAACATTTGCGATTGGGGATGTAGCGTTATTAAACACGTTTTACATTAAATCACCTTGCAATTATACCCTGCTAACTCACCATTTCTGCATTTCCAGAAAGATGGGTCGGAAATCGGAGTAAGGGAGGTCATGGACAGAATTCGTCAGATCGTGAGTTAAGAAATGGTCAACTTCTTTCAGCATTCGTACAATTTTTTCACTTCAGCTGCAGTCTAAAAAAGTGGCTATGGAAATTGCGTTCACGAAAACTACGCTACGATGATGATGTCCACTTTATATTTTGCCGTGTAATGGCTTTCTCAAATTGTTAAGCGTCTTTTTAGTGCCTCTGTAAGTACAAAACACTGTTGGCGGGCTTCCGGGCCATAGCTGGCCCAAAACATCCCGACTTCTTCACGGAAAAGGATCTAGGAGGCTTTCTACGAAATCATGGGATGGACTTCTCATCCGACTGCCTCTACCACCTCCGCACGGCGTACGACCAGCACCGACGCGGACGCATCAACTACACAGACTTCCTTCAGCAGACTATGGATGTCACGCGACCACTTGAATGAGGCGGCTGCAACAGACCACCATGAACCATTTCATCCACCTCAAGCTCAACACTATAAAAGGAACAAAAGGTTCCCATACTGTCTTCCCTCAGACGCTCACACCACCGCTAAGTCAAACCTTGCATTTCGTAGTAAAAGCTAATAAGACGCTCCGAAAATAAAAATCTCACAATTCTATTTCCTCAATAATTGACAAGATGCCTCAACTTTGAAGAGTATCCTCGCAGTAGGAAAAGTATACGTGTTTAAATTTAAATGTATTTACTGGAAGGCGAAAGTTAACTTATGAGGCGCTGAGCAAAAAAAAAACTTGGAGGAAGCAGTCCCGCAACGCTAGAATCGGCTTTTAAGGAATCGTCTAATGATGACTTGGCGAAACCACTCGTCAGAGAATTGAAGGTGATAACCCGGAAGTGGAATCAAGTGGAGACGCCCTTGTTCATCCAGCGTTTTCAAGCCAAGACTGTCCTAAGCAGAAGTATAGACGAGAGCCGCTGTGAAAATGCTAATTTGAGGCAATTTTAAAGCGCAATTCGATGAAATTAGAAGTTCCTACAGGACTAAGGGAGAACCGACACTATGCTGCCAGGAGAACGTACTAGAATATTTACCTTTATGTATTGCTTGCTTTCCTTAATGTCGTAGACATCTGCAGCCTTGCCCGAACGGTAGAATCCAAACCACTACAGAATCAAAGTAAACAAAGCAAAAGATGACGTTGCATTTTAACAAGTAACCTAGTTTTAGTTCACATATGGCACCTCAGAAACGCCGGGAATGACGGTTGTGTCTTGCATGAAGCGAACCAAAACCAAATTAGCCACCTTTAGCAGATTTTTCTTGTATGTATCATTTTGAACCTAAAAATTAGCAAAATGTGTTGCTCAAAATTGCAATTGAGCTGCCAGGTTTGCCAATTAGGAGTAAATTTCACCAACTCTCAAATTAGTGTGCGAACTGAATTGAATCGAATTCATTGAAATAGATATAACTAAGCGTGCACAGCAGTCGTATAAAAGCCATTTTAACACTGAAAAGCAACCTCTTCCTGGTTTATTTCAGCAAGGAATTGGCTTTTCTCGCTGTAAAGGGCCTCGTTGGATGGATCATGCCAATACTGAGCTTGAACGAAACTAAAATGACAAATGTTAAAATGAAAAAGTGCATGTTTACGAGACATCGTACTCGAATGCAATCCGTCACTCCGGTAGAGTAAAACTTACACCCACCTCGAGAAAGGAAGATTAGACACAAAAGCTACTGCCATCAAAAGCTTTTCATGAGTAATAGGAAAATTTTGATAGTGATTCAGCCAGCAGCGTCGCACTAGTTTTATGTAGGTTACTGCTTTCTCGAAACGACACCGAATTCTCAGACAGTAAATTAGCTACCCTAGACTGAGCTCACTTTGTCCGACTTGAACAGACTTGTCCTCGAGTGCATTCATCGAGATTCTAAATTTAGATTAAACGTGTTTGAGCGGAATAAACTCAGGAATCGTCACCATGCATTTGTCAGTCGACAAAATTAGTGGGCGGCTCCGGTGAAAATAATGGATTTTGGAATGAGTCAAGGAGCTTGACGGTGTGGTTGTAGCCAGCTTCTCGACACAATTAGCAAAACTTGGGTGAGCAATGATGATATTCACAATGCGCTTTGTTACTTCCACCAGTAAACTTAAGTTTTCGAATTGAATCGAATTATAAAATTAAGGGAAGAATGGGTTCGCAGAAACGGTGAGAAACTGAACGTACTGCGACTGCACAAAGTCCGTGTAAGCCGCCTTGGAGAGCGCATTGCGAAGGAAATTACAGAGAGGTAGGCTGGTGGCATTAGGACAGAAGGGCATACCAAAGATACCTTGCTGCGGTCCGCCAATCGAAATAACCGACCCTAGCACCGTAGGTGGACAGCGCTGTGCCAGGGCCCGCACGAAAAGGCCACCTTGGGAAAAACCAATCAAGTGAAAACCAGCGGCGAGGTTTGGGTCCAAGTGGATCATTTTGCAAACGATACTCAGCTGCTTGTTCACGGGCATGAAGAATGAATTCAGGCGGTCCTAAACACGAACATAATGCATCAACATGTTATTGCCGTCTCAAAAGCAATTCCGCGTTTTACTATGAGTCTAGAAGCATTAAAACTTTGTCAATGAATACATCGAAAATGGGCCTTTGAGGCCAAAATATCATTAAAACAGACAGAAATCGAAGCGCCTTTTCACACAAGCTACTCATAAATCCAGAAATGGTGCCACACATGTTCGAGAAATATTTAAATATGGCGTGAGTTCACTCTTGTTGGGTACTGCATTAAGCAAATTACTGGGCCAACGCTCACAAAAAAGCTCGAAGAACCAAGTTCCACATTAAGAACGTAGGTGCCCGGTATTTCATCCTTTATCATTTGACACAGATGCCTGACGCCACCACCAAAACCGGAGTCCCCTATAATTTGCACAATAAAATTGCTTCTTGTGAAGCAGGGAAATACGTTATCTGCTAAGTAACTGTGTTTGGTGACAAAACAATCATTCTTATTTGCTGGTAAGAACGCAAGCACCTCGCCTAACACCTAAGAGTTTACGTCAGCAAGCAGTCTTTGGGGAAAATTATCAGGTGAATAGGATTCCGCCAAAGTACCCATGTAACCATATTTAAAACGAAAACTATTTGAATGATACCCGAATCTGTAGCTGACAAGTGGCTACAATAAATATGAATTTTGACTGCAAATGGCGCGATGATTAATCAGTGCTTTCATATGCACATTATGATGCAGTTTTGCAATTTTTTAATGCCCTTAAGTTATTTCTGCTTACCCATGCCATGCCAAACAACGACACCCAAAGGTTTCCCGTTCACATTCGCGAAAACTGAGGACAGAACAGTAAGAAACACGAGCATATGTGCCTTCAGGCTATTACCTTCGGCCTGAAACAAAAACGATCACTGCATATGAAATGTGTTAGAAACCTACAAAGAAGGTATTTGCATAGGGTCGCAAACAAAGAATGTGATCACCTACAACGCCTAAATGGGGAGGTCCAGATAGGTTGTCAGTTGCAGATTATTACATAAAAACGAAAAAGTAACTCGTTGACTCTAATTAAGGCGGTTTTGGGTAAATGCAAGGACATGGTTCAAAGCACACTGAAGGGAGAAGTTAAATGAAAAAAATGAAAGCTAATATGCATCGAAAGCGCAAAAACTCATTGATTGGAATGAGGTCAAATTCACGCCCAACCGAACACGAATGAGCAAGCGCAACACCAGGCATGCTCAAAAATAAAGGTTTAACGAATGGTAAAACAAATGATATGTTAAAACACATCTTGCATTAGGCTGCGTTAAAACCTCTTAATAATTTTTCAAAAACAAAACACAGCGTATTTAGACAAATTATTAGCACCTTTGGTAAATGTCGTTCCATTTTGTCTAGAAAACAAGTATTCTGATCTACACGTAGCCTCCTCACCGGCTTTTAGGAATGCTCGGGGCGCTACAGTACTGATTACGTTGTAATGGCTGACGGTGGAGGTGGATGAATGGACGCGTCAGGGACAACACTGAAAAGAAGAGCAAAGCCATGCCAGCAGTTTCCTTCCATTTTCTTTAGAATACAATTATTCTGACCTTCACCTAGTCTTCTCTCCATCTTTTAGGGATGCTTGGGGCGCTACAACAGTTTTGACAAAAATGCATTACATCAAGCCCTATATTAAGAACTCCATTGTAGAGTCCCAAGCATTCCTAAAAGGCGGAGAGAAGGCCAGGTGTAGGTCAGAATACTTGTATTCTAGACGGAAAAGAAGGGGACTGCTGGCATGGCCGACAGGTCAGCCCACACAGCTCGGTTCCAGGTGGTCGCCACTAATATGTTCGACCAACCAACAGCCCAAACAAACAATCCGCTACATAGCCCTTCTCTTCTTTTGAGCGCTGTCCCCGACGCGTACCTTCATCCACCTCGTGCGTTAGCCATCACAACCTAATCAATACTGCAAGAAGTACTCACGAGCTAACCATGCCACTCGCCGGCGTCCGGCACAAATGAGGCGAGATTTGTCACCAAGCTAATGATCCTTAATGGTGGTCCAACTCCACCTGCAGGTTCGTCTGGCTTGCCAACTAACTTTAAATTAAGAGGTTCAGACGACCATCACGACATCCCTCGCGAGGTTGGTTTACCGGAAGCCTTTCCAGATGATCCATGGCTAGGATCGCTTCAGTTGTTAATAGCTTTTCTGTGAAACACGGGAGTTTAATAGTATTAAAGATAAACGCAGTTCTTAATCCTTCAACAAGGGAACTTCTTCTGCACCGTTGTAACGTGCCACTTGCGGGATAAATCTGGGTAGCAAATGCAAAAGTCAAGTCCGCTTTCTGCTGCCACCACTGCAGCGCCCCTAGCATCCTTAGAAGATAGAGAGAAGGCTAGGTGTCAATCAAAATACTTGCATTCTAGACGGAAAGTAAGGGAACTGCTGGCATGGCCGGCAATCCAGCCCACGCAGCTAGCTTTAAGGTGGTTGCTACTAATATATTTGACCAACCAGCAGCCAAAACAAACAATATTCTCCACACGTAGGTTCAAAAACGCATGTGCTGGCTGGCAAACGTCGTAATGCTGCGTTATTAAAACCCTCTCAAATGTAGGTAATTAAAACGGTTATTCCGCTTTAAACTTGTAGTGTCCTAAGCACTGTTGTAAGATTACAAAAGGCGAGGCATCGAGTACTAGGCAGTTGCTGAAAGGTCCTTCCACGCAGTTAGGTCTGAACAGCCACTCTCGCCCAGGTAAGCCAACCAGCAGTCAAAACAAAAAATCATCGCAAAAGTAAAAAAATTGTAAATATTTTTTAACGCACACGCTAAAAAGATTTTGTGCTTTTTTTTACTAGTTCTTTTGATAGGAAAATCTACATTTATTTGGCTTAATAAAATTTGAAAATTTGTGCCAGTCTTTGTCGCATTTTTTTGTAAAAAATGCACAAAAAATTTTGGTTTAAAAATGATAATGTGCTATAATGACATAAGGCAATTTCATTATCTTAATATTTCTTTGTTTTATGGAATAAATGGTGGAAGCCTCATTTGTCTTAGATTCCGCGCGTTTTGTTTGGGAGGTTTCTGTGGTTTGGTTCTTCTGGTGGGGGTTGTGTCTGCCTCCCTTCCTCTTTGGGATGCGTTTGCAGAATGGATCATTCTAGTAAACACATAGATTCTGAGGTTCTAGACTTTTACCGGCCATCTCATATCAGCGAGAACCGGTTGTCTAGTTCTGGTCACAATTGCCATTCTCACGACCAAAATCCATCTGGCAATCAACACCGGTCGCAGCCGGTACCGCAGCTTCCCCTCCATGTAAAAACATGCAGTGCCTTGCGTATGCCTCTGACGGCTGCTGTTCATGCCGCACATGGAATCCATCCTCAACTACTTCGCGTTTACCAACAAGGTCGTCCTCAAAGTGCTTCGCAGCACCACCTCGGACGACAGCTTCATCCTGATATATTTAGACATAGCCCACAGTCTTGTCAATCTAGTCAAAGTGGTTGTGCGGCGAGCATTAGCAGTGGGACTTCGGGTTATGCTTCTCTTAATAGTAACTTCAAAAGTGGGCACAAACCCTCTGGCGCCAGACTTCGTGCTGCAGAACTGATACCTCTTCTCCGTGGTAAATATGCAATGCTCCCTGGAGGTCGCACCCGGAGTGGTGGACCAATCCTTTGCTTTCCCGCTAATTCTCACGCTGACTGTCTACCTCTCGAGGAGCTCTATTTTTTGGTCTTATACCTAACCTACCTCCCTGAGGAAAATGTAAAGAAGCTCGGGTTTGCCGTTGTCATTGACATGCGCAGTGGAACTACTTGGCACAGCGTGAAACCTGTATTAAAGGTGCTTTTTACGAATCCTTTTAACTCTGAATAACTTGTTTTTTTTCGCACCTATTATTGAGTAATATCCTCTGTCTAATCCCTTTGATTTTTTCCATGGTAAAGGATATTTTCGATTCAGTTTACCGTAGCTTGTAGATAGAAATCTAAGGCTAGCCTTATTGACAAGCTTTCCCTTACTGACTTGAACCTCTTTCGCTTCTTATTAGGTTATTGAAGAATGCATAGGTGGTAACGTTGCAATGGCGTATATTATTAAACCGGACAAATATCTGGAAAAGCAAAAGGTCCAAATGTCGATAGGGAAATTCAGCTTTAACATCCAGTTGGTGTCCGTCGAACAGCTTTTCCTCGAAGTTGACCCCAGCCAGCTAACCGCTGACTTGGAGGTTGGTTTATGTTTCTTTTGCCACTTAGTCAAATCAGCTATAAAACCTTTTTGTTTTATTTATTCATTGCCCACCTTCGGATATTGTAGCTGTGGAACTATGATCCTCTGCAAAATTACACCCTACTTTTATTAATTATGGTTTGACTTCAATGTCACTTAACCTTTTTGAATGAGTGCTTTCACTCCCATTTTACATTTGTTTTTCTCCCCATAATACTGGCTCTTAATGACGTTGCACGGATTACCTTGTGCATGACTATACCATCTGTGATGAAGTTTTCAACTTTCCAGGGCACCCTTCCCTACAACCACGAAGAATGGATTCAAATCCGGTGCTGTTTGGAGGAGTTCTTTATGTTTGCTCATGACATGTCAGACAAGTTTAGCCAACTGTACTGCTTCCTTGACCAAAAACAAAACCCAGAATCCGTTGAGGAGTCGAAACGCGCATTAGAGGATCACCGATCAGTTCGTTTGAAGGTGCGTTTTAGCTCCATTATTTTTTATTTTGGTTGAGACGTTCCTACGTAAGCGGTCCAGCGGCTTAAAACTATTTATAGGTATGTTGTAACTGCGGCCGGGATCGTTTTTATGGCTTCTAAGTGTATTATGCTGATTGGTCTTGCTTGGATTTAATCAAATTTTGGCGGAAGAGACTTATTACATTGAATACTGTGCTTTTGCCTCATAGGTGATGCAGGCTCCCGTGCCCGCACTGGAGGCAGAGTCGGATCGCCTCACAGCATGGCTGCGTTATGGCATCTCTGCGGCTGCCTCTGCCTCCGCATCGAGCGGTGCTTCTACTGCCGTGTCTACCGCGGTAACCGGTCTTCCCAGTAGCGTTGGTAATGCAGCAAGCAGCTCTGGGACTTCCTACGTGCCCTCCTCTTGGGTGTCTATGAATCCGGACTTTCAACAGGTAATCCAGTGTGCTTTTTTGATCAATTTTTTTTTTTTTTACATGGGCTTTGGATCGTTCATTTTTGGGGTGACTGTGGTGGTTTTGGTGGTTTGTCACTTTATCTTCATCCTACATTGGATTCATCCTTGGCTAAAATTCGTTGAATTTTACTCCCCAATATCTGAACGTATCACGTTTGTTGTCAGCGCATTAGCTTCCTGTATGCCTAAATGCGTCTGGGCGACAGCTAAGGCCGTTAACGGTTCGGAGGGGGGAGGTGTATTTTAAACAATAGGTTTTCGTACATCTAAGACAAATCGCATGAGTCCCCAGCCATTAACTGTGGCCTGATGTTCATCTGATGCCCCTTTGGTTATTTGAGATATTAGGTGTCCATTTTTTGCTAGTTTTGGCTTCTTTTGAAATTTGGCACTTAGGATACCTGTAGATTCTTCCACAAATGCTGTTTTTTCTCTTCGAGTCGCATTTATCGTTGAAATTTTGCTTTGATAGCTTTTTACGAATTTAAATTTAGGTAAACAAGAAAAGAACACCGTCTTTTAACCTAAAACACGTTCGGTAGAGAATTTCCCCCTTATATTGGAATCATGCTGTCTTGTGCTGATTTCTTCTTCCCACTACAGTTAATCCCACAGGTGCGTCAGACGGTGACTCAGTTGTACGAGTTTCGTGCGCACCTACAGCAAAAGTGGGAGACTGGGAGGACGCGTTTGGAGCAAATATATCAATTTCGCCTGTTTGAGGATGACGCCAGTCGCATGACTGCGTGGCTGGAGCAGCAAAGCGTGCTACTCCTCACTGAACACGCCGAAATAGGCGAAACTGCGTCACAGGTTTCCTGCCTTCTAGGTTTTTTTCTGCTAAAGAACTTTATGGAACCTTTTAATTCGCTCAACTTTTCGATTACCTGGCTTGGTTTACAGTGTGTTTATATTCAGCCTTCAAAAGCATTTTATGCCTTTTTTTCAGCTTTTTGAATCGCAAAGTAGGTTTATATTGTGTTCTCATCGTAATAAGGTTGTAACACTGGCTTCTACATTCGATTCTAACGTCTGCATTCATCATCATGAGGGTGCTTTTCTTTCTCATGCGAAATGCTGGACGGTGTCGATCTTTGTCTTCTTATAAACCTTACAGGCTGTTGAGTTGCATAATCAGCACAGGCAATTCCTGCAGAAGTGCAGTGGAGTACGAGAGCAGGTGTCACGCCTTACAGGAATCGCTCGTATGCTGGCTGACACCGGACACTTTGCCGGTCAACAGATGCTTAAGCAGGTGAGATCACCTTGTCGCTGCTCCCATCGCGGTTCTTTGTTTTGGCGAGACGTACGTCCCTTTTGTTAGTCCAGCTTTTTTCGTCCATCCGTCATTGTCTCACGTCTCCGTCATTTTTCTCAACTGAATAATTTTTTGGCAGCAGCGATCAGACGTATCAGTTGAATTCGGTGTAAACAGCATGGTATCCGGTGCAATGAAGTGAGGAATAGGTTTTTCATCGCTTCCTTCCTCAGCAGTTTTAACCTTCTAGGGTAACGACCGTTTTTGTGGAAGATATAAGGCATAGCAAATGTTCGCTCGAACTGTTGACGCTTTGACGGCTCTTCATATAGCTCATATTTGTTTGATATGCTTTTGCATCGGGTACCAAGGCTTTTATCACCGATGCCCTCCGGTGATACCTGTTTGCTCTTTAAGCTTAGCTTTAAGTTATTTTAGGGGAGGCTTTATCCAAATTCGAGTGTGGGTTTTGAGCAAGTTATTCGTATTTTGCGTTTTTCCGAAATATCTGAACAGATTGAGTTGATTCAACCACTTAACCAACGCGCTTTAAGGTCTCTGAGGTACTGCCAACTCTTTGATTCTTTTTGGCCTGTTTTAAGTCTTTAATGTAATGGAAGTTTCAATTTTCTCAATGACAATCTCCTTTTCTGACATCATATCACGAATTGGGAAAGTTAAGTTAGGGGTAGTCGCCTCTAGGGGAGGGCGTGCTGTCGTTCCAACTACAACACTGGTCTTCATGCACAAGACTCTCAATTATCCCAATTATGCTCTTGAGGACAGAATATGGTAGCCTCGATTGTTTGCTATCCTACGTGTCGCCTTCACAGTCAATCTCTATGAACTACTCCCAGTTCGGTTTGCACTAGTATCCATTTTCTGACCTTCTTTCACTCAGTTTAACGTCGGATTTTCATCCGTTTATTTATTAATCAAATTTCATTTACCCAACTTACAGGCAAATGAGTTGGAACACGAGCGAAAGTCCTTTACCACGGCTCTGGAAGAACGTTCTCGGGTGCTTCAGCTTTCCACCAGTTTCCACACTCGTGCTGAGGCCTTCTTGAACAACTGCACTACGTGGGAGACTAGTGTGCGTCACGTCTCTGGCACCAGTGTCAACGATTTGAATCAGGCTCTAAGGCTCATCCAAGTATGAGTTCTCCTCTCCCCATTCTCTTGAATCTCGCCTCTTTTCTTGCCCTTCCTCCCCTTCCATTTAGGAACGTTGGCAGGATATTCAACGATCTTACGAAGAAGCCTGTAGGGACGGTCGAGCTATGGTGGACCTTCTGAGTGTTCCAGTCACTGGTGGGTCGCACACTTCACTCACAGCCGCAATTGACTACTCTCAGGGTCGCAAGCATTGTGCTGACCTGGTGCATGAGGTATGTGGCGAAAAACATTTAGTTCAATTTTGTCTATTCGTCTTAAACACTTGTCTTTGCCTCTAGTTATGGGCATGGTATAAGCGATTGGAACGAACCTTCACCGACCGAAAATCTCGACTTACCTCGCGATTGGCGCTGCTCATGTTCAAGGAGGATGTGGGACAGGTTCTTACTTGGCTCACTGACCACGGTGAGCCCTTCCTTGCCCGGCAAACCGCCATTGGCAAGTCAAGTCAGCGGGCTGAGCAGCTCTACAACGCACATATGCAATTTGAACAGGTTTGTGTCCATAAATCCGATTGTTGCTACTGCTTTTGCATCATGCTTCTTGGTAGTCAGCCTCCATTGGTTCCCTGATTGAAGAAGGAGTCGAGAGGCACCGGCATTATTTGGCAGCAGTCACTCGTTTTAGTGCGCGGTTCCGAGACAAATAGTTGCCTTGTTTCATGGATGTAGTCTTGCGATGTATTTTTAACTAGGCTTGTGCTTTTTATCTCAACCAAAAACATATTTCCATTCTTATAAACGATATTTTAATTACATTGGCTATGATAGTTTTTTTTGTGCTTTATTCAATCACCTTCACCCAATGTTGTCTCAACAACCAGTTGGCTTGCCATGCTTGCTTATTAAATTCGTGAGTGGTTGAAACTTTAGAAAATAAATAGTTCCCTTCGAAAGTAAGTACTTTACCAAACTAACTATTTTATCATGGCCCCCGCTTATAGGTTGCTGCCAACACCCTTACGAATGCAGATAAGTTGATCTCCGCAGTCGAGGAACTTGCTTCACAGGCAGAGAATCCTCGTGAAGTCCGTCAGGTCAGTGCCCACTTTTAAGCTAGCACATTTTTCCATTCACCTATGGTTGGGCTGCTTTCATATGGCATTGGATAAGTTTGACCTACTAGCGCGGTCTCACCGCTGTTTGTAGATGATAAGCTCTACTGTAGACTAACGAAATATCGGGTTCTCACTAGAAGTTGCGGTAATTTGCAGATGCGATCACCTTTTCCTCCCCCTTCTGCGCTTATGTGCTTTTAGCGCATTTCTAGTGCCCCTGATTCTGTTGTTTTAAGAAGTTCTGGCAGTTTAATTATCGAATTGCCGCCTCTCTTACTGCGACTGTTCGAGCATTGTCGTAGTTACTAGGCCTTCTGAAGTTGGCCTATTTTTAACATTTTGTGTAAAGTAAAAATTCGGCGATCTTGATGCTAGCCTGTGCCGCCTTGTACTCCCAGCGAAGAAGAGCACTTTTTTCTGTCTTGGGAAGGTAGGGTTCTGGTTCTTGCATAATCTAATCTTCCTTGAATCATACATAGGGATGTGTTGGTGGCATAAACATTCGGCGTCCTGTTGGTAAATTCCTGGGTTCCCTTACCAAAAATATATATGCAGCCGCGTAACTACTTCCCTTTCCGAAATGTAGCACCGTTCGTGGACGCGAGGAGTGATTGATGTTGCATTGTATTTTCCATTTGATTCATGGTCCACTGATCCTTATCATTTTGTTAGTGAAATGCTTGCCATTGCCTCTCTTGAACAGCTTGCTCCTGCAATCAATGCAATGTGCACTTCCCTTGCATACCATAATAATTTATTTAGAACTCTTGCTGTTTTAAAGACACATCTGCATCAGATTCTTTGGGTCATTGATTTTGGCAGCCATTGAAACGCGGTTTGGTCATTGTAAAGGAACCAGTTTTGTACATTTCCTACCTGTTGTTTCAATCCACCAGGCTGTTAATGCATTCGCTTCACGCGCCACCTTTCGACTGTATTTTTCTCCAATTTGTATACCGTTGGTCATAACTTCGTAGAATGACCACTTACAACTCTAGCCGTAGAAATTTACAGTGTTTACAATAGATTTGTGCCATACTGCAATGCTACAGTGCGCTTTTACGTTATATGTCGAACGTCTGAGATAATAATGTGTGTGCTGAGGATAAAAATTTTGCCTTTGGCTTCATTATTAGCGAAATTCGTAACATTTTTCAGTAGGGTAGAGTTATTTGGTTAATGGTAATAATCGACCTGTGGGAGAGTGTTTCTGAACCAAATCACCTAATAATGTTGGACGATGTCATCTCGAAGGTTCTGGCATGGTGCTGCTGATTCATTCAATTTGATTATGCTGTTGACAGCCTCCATTTGCGTGCCAAACGCTATGTTTCATACTGCCATACGGAGGTCGCGAGTCATGTTCGTAAGTCGTTTCGTTTTGGTCTTTTTGTGGCAACAAGCCTACTAGTGACTTCTTGAGTAGAAGCACCACTACTTCGCACTATCAGATTACTCTGCCTGATTCTCATACCAGTCAGTTCCAGCTCAATACGTCTTATGCATTCATCGCCGAACCTTAGCTTTCTTGATAGCTGTTTTGATATACAGGAGGCAGCGAAGCTACAACAGCGCATAACGAGTTTCACTAACGCAGTGGACTCCAGGCGTGAGATGCTGGACTTAGCCTGTGGATTCTATGGTCACACAAAGGAGGTGCTAAATTGGTTGCACAATGCCAGTGAGGCCTACAATCCTGGGGAGCACTTTCCGCCTACCATAGAGGGCATGGACGACGAACTGACCGCCTTCCGCCAGCACCGAGACAGTCTCGAGGCGGCGGTCAAACGGGTTGTCTCCGAAGGAAAGGCTCTCATTTCACGCCTTCAGGACTCCGAGGAGGCCGCTCATCTTCGCTCCATCCTTGCTCAGGTTCATTATCTCTTTTATTCTCACGCAAATTTGTTTTTTTTAGCGTTTGCATACCCACCATCTTCAAAAGAATTGGACTAGTTCCCTCGAACCATTTTTTTCCTGACCAACTCACATTAATCCTCCGTGTTTTAAATTCGGTCCTCTTGCTCACGGGAGGTGGACACCACAAGCACCACCTACATGCTCTGGATGTCTGAGTCCTTTTGTGTTTGGCTGATCTGTTTGTCTGAAAGTCCTGTCAATAGCTCGTGCAGAGGAAAGCTTCTTACCTTTTCTCACCGACCCCTCTGTCTACCCTGTGGTTCTTTCACTCCCTTTTATTTGTCCTATTGTTCTTGTTTGTGGTTCATAACATATCGACTTCACTTATTTGATCTTGAAATTGATACTGAGTTGAGACATTCAAGCCAATGTTAATTCTTTTTGCGGTCTATTAATAGATCAGTTAAATGATCAAACGCTTTTGCCTTGAGTTGTGCCATCTTTTCTTTTACAGGTTACCAATGAGCGTGACGCCGTGTGGGAGCTTCTGGGGGACCGACAAATGCGACTGGAGTTATGCATGCAGTTGCGTCTTTTCGAAGCCGATGTTCATAACTCTATGGAGGGCTTACGTCGAGACGTGCCTGCAATTGTGGCTGTGACCAATGCTACATCCGCAGCCTCCTCGACTTCCCCTATGGCTCCAACAGCAACGACAGACTCTAACACAGCTAGCGCTGTTCCTTCCACTTCCGGTGTCTCTGCCTCTACCATCGCCTCCGACCTCTACTGGATATCGGATCCCCGACAAGCGCCTAGTATTGCCGCCTTAGAGGAGGTGAACGTGTCCTGTACTGCTGTACTTCCAAAAGTGGAAGAAGTGCTCAACAAAGGCGGTGAACTTATCCGTATCTTCGAGTCGGTTGCAGTAAACTTTCCTGCCGGTAATTGGCAATACTTTTTTGGCAGCATTTCTGTTTATATGCGTCACTATCATCAAAGCATGGGCTTTAAAATGCTGTTTTTTTCCCAGGAGGTCCGGGTTCTAGTGACTCAGGTGTTGGTGATAGTTCGGAGACTGCAGTGGAGCGCGTACATCGTCTCATTTCCGAACTTGGTGAATCCGTTGCCACTGTTGATGAAATTAACGAGCGTGTCAGCAATGAACTCGATTGGCGTCGCCTTCAGTCTCAATCCAGACAAGTTCGTCATGCTGCTGCCTTTTTAACTACGAATGCATCCTAAACTTCTTCGACAGTCCCTTGGTGTATTGAGTGCATATTACAAGTGCTGAGGTAGTTGGGCGAAGCTCTTAGTAATTGGAAAACTGCCGATTCATGCCGTATTAGATAAATGATGGAGGCATTCATCCATAATAATCATTCCGGTCCATGACCGAAATGCAAGTGATAGGATTCCTAGATTCCGAAAACCGGGCATTTTAATAGAAATATTGAGGCATTGATATATTACTGAGATGGCTGGTGCTTTGATGAGTCGACAGTTTCGAACCGATTGTGGAGAACATTGCAGGGTAGGTGTAGATGTTTCTGTGATATAATTAAACAATAATCTGTTTGATGTATCACTTTGGAGCCAAGTATTTCGGAATATCCACTGCAATAGTCTGCCTAGCCAGAAACTGATTGATCAAAATGGTTCGTCGTAGGTGTTGAAGTGGATTGGGCAGTGCGAGGTGATCCTCTACCAAACAGCGGTGATTCCAACAAGCCTGGCGGAGGCTGAAGCGATGCAGACGGACCACGACAAATTCCAGCCCGTTTTGAACGACGCGCATCCCGAGGCGGTGCAATGTGCCGCGCGAGCCTCTTACCTCCTCCAGTCCGTTGCAGCTGATCACCCGCGCCGTGCCGACTTTCAGGCGGTTGCGGAAAATGTCGCTGAGCGCTGGCAGAAGCTCGTCTACGCTGCCGAGGAGAAGCATAAGCTCCTCATCGCCGCCACTAACTGGTACTCTTCTTTCCTTATAATTTCTGGACCTCCACCCAACTTGTTGACCGTATTCAACTATATTTTGGCGTCCTTGATGTATTGCGGCTCCCCAAGTGCACGTTCTTGTGGTTGGAATTGACTGTTATTTTTGCTAACGTTAATTATCATCGTTTAAATGCTTCTCAAATCCGAGCCTTCAGTCGTAATTTCCTGTTGCCACTTGTGACTTTTATCATCGAATTGGTTACTGTTCAATCATATCGCAGAAATATCTATATCTATCCTGTAATGTTCTCTACAATGGATTCAAAATTGTCAACCACTCCACTATTTAGGTACAAGACCTCAGAGCAAGTGATATCAGTGCTGCGCTCGTTGGAGAAGGATTACCGGAGGGAGGAGGATTGGTGTCGTTCGGACAAAGCACTCAACAGTGGAAATGTTGAGTCCTATCTCAATGATCTCCTTAACAAACACGGCGAGCAGAAGGAGGCTTTTCTGAAGGCGTGCATTCTTGCCAGGTCCGTAGCATATTAGCTATGCTGACTCTTAACCCACAAATTTGAATCGTTTTAACACGCTGCAACGCGTGCTTGCTTACCTCAGTCAAAGGTCGCAATCAGATAAATTAACCGAGTTGTCCAAACACGACAGTAAGTTGCCTTGCTCGGATTTAAAAAAAGACTCTTGGGCTCATTTTTTCCTGTGGTTTATGTTTGAGATTTCAAGTCTTATCATGGGAAACTTCGGTTATGGAGGCTCAGTTTTCAAAAACATTTTCTTAAATATTTTGTTATTGATTGTTCCTTTTTTAAGGACTATTGCCGTTCATCTTGTTTTTACCCATAACTTTCTTTGAGACTTGTTATTTGATTACCTATTCGTATGATGGTGCGTTCTTAACTTCGCTGCTGTGATTTTAGTCTCGGTATCTCTTCAAATTTTATGATTTAGTGTGACCGTTGCGTAAGTAGGAGAAAAGGTCAGGCAAAAAGCAGCTATAGCGACACCGGGGGTTGATTATGTCCCTACGCTTGTGCCTTCCTTCTAACATATATCGACTGGTACAATCCTCATGTCCACGATGTGTCTAGCTGGTTTGAACCATGTCCTATTGCGTTCGGAGAAGTCTTTTTACTGTAAGATTAACTAGGTTGTTTGCTTCAGTTTCATGTTACGATTAGCTTTTTGGCATGATGGTCAACAACTCTACTGTTTGACAACTTTGTCTATTTTTCAGACGAACCTCAGAATTGTTCATGAAATATCTGCACCGACAGCCTCCTGCCACGGCTTGTCGGGCCAAAGTGGAGGAGAGAATCCGCAGTGACATGGCTGACCTCATGGCCAAGGAGCAGGCTGTGCTTGAGGCTTGGGCTGCCCAACGTCGTCGTTTTGAGGAGTGTGTCAAATTCGTGACCGTTGAGGTAAGTCACATGCCAACTCTCACCTTGAATTATACACCGCTCGCACCTAATATGGGAGCGAGCTTCACTCTAGCAGTAATTGTGACTAATTGCTGGCTTGTTGAAAGGTGGCTCGAACCTGTGGCGCAACATAAATGCATGGATCTGTGCATTCGCAATGACGTGTTTGCATGCACGGATATCTGGTGTTTTCAAAGGTATGGAACCCGATATTCACAACGTATTAACAAAGCTTAGGAACTGCTTTTCGGCAACGTCAATGTCCCTTCTTCATTACCCTCTGTGCCAACGCTCCGTGTAGACAGACCTTTATTACTGTTTGCACTGCAGCAGCACTTCTTGTAACTGTCTCCAATGTCTACCAGTAGTTTTGAAATGTCCTCCTTCAGGACGATGGCGGTGGTAATGAAGTCGTTGGTTAGGCGCTATTCACTTATTGTTGGACGGGAGGCAGCAAAAGACCACAACCTCGGCGATTTCATTGTTTAGATCCTCGTAAGGTAGTCCAACCGCTGCCTTGCTAAATTTGCACACTGGCAGACTTCCCCTTACTTTTTTCTGCCTATCAAGAAGCGGACCCTTTCAGTAACTGCGGTCATACTTACCTAGCAGCTTGTACTTAGAATTTCTTATGGGATGAAGGTGAATAGTGCATCGCATATTTTTATTTTTCAGGCACTAATTCGATTCTACCAACTTACTGTGGTTGAGGGTATGGGATTTAATGAATTTGCCTCTACAAATAAACCCGACGCTTTTTTCGCCTTGCTTACACTTTGTATATTTGTAAGCAAAACATGCAATGAAGTAATTTCGTGGTGATTTATCATTCTGTAAATGATTGCAATGTCTCATTTGTGCCTCTGTAGTTCTAAATTTTTTAAGCTGACACCATATTTATTGATATATCACTTTTTTTGCCCTATCCCTGTGTGCAAAAAATACTTGCATTTTTTTGCTAAACTGCTTTGATACTTAACGCCTATTAAGGGTTAAGAGCAAATTGTATCATATTATTTGTATGGTTGTGCCGTCCTTAAGGTAATACTTCAGCCATTTCGGACGCGGAGGATTAATGGTCACTGCTGTACTTGCACAATGGGGTCTAAGATTAAAAACATGGGCACCAAGATCTATTAATTGTGAAACAAAACATTTTGTAACGTTCCCCTTCCAAACGTCGTTACTTGCCTCATATGCGGAACGAGGCATCGATGTGCTGCCTTCGTTTGCTTTAGGCTGAAATGGTTGACCTCGCACGTCGCATCTTGCAATTCGTGGGTAGTCCAGTGAAATTGGCTGAGGATCCGAAAGTTGCATTGCCTCTGCTACCACGCCAATCGTCCCTCTTCGCTGCGGTGAAGTGCGCCTGCCAATCTTTGAAGGCCCTTCTTGAGGCTGGAACGGGTGGCCATCACTCTGATAGTCTCATCAAGACTTATCAGCGCTTTAACGCCTGCATCGCTCCAGTGGAGACGCCTAGGCCGCCTGAGAGCGACTCTACCTCTGCTGCCGTCGCTAAAATGCGTTCCGTTGGTACCGGTTCAAACAGGTTTGCGCCTTTTCAATTTTTTGGTTGGTGACTTACTTTGCCCACATTTCACGGCATGGCAGACGTTCCAATCATTACACTCAGTGTAGAGAATTTCAGGCTATAGGTTCACCGCGTATAAGTACAGATGTCTGATCGTTTAGAACCTCTGTGTCAAGTACAGGAAGCTCGGGAGTGACATCAAGTGATACAACACCAAGTATCACCGCTGCGGTTGGTTTGACAGAAGAGCAGCAGAAACTCATCAGTCGACGCCAGAATATCCTCCGTGAGCTAGTAACCACGGAGCGAGCCTATGTTGTGGCTCTCCGCACTTGTCTTGAAACTTTTCACGTCGGCACTATGAACCCGCCTCTGGACATTCCGGTAAGTGCATGTTATGGGTGCACTACTAGTCTTTGCTTATCCCCCTCATCGTCATTTCTGCCTGTCCTTGGGACTGTTGCCAGCTGTGATGGTTCTGCAATTTTTTCCACTTAGATGCGTATTCTAAAGCCTGTGCTTATGTACGTCTTACAATGGCCATACTGTGGCAGGAACTCATCTACTTTTTTTGGAATGGCATTGTTTTCAGACTCGGAGTTCCTCCATTCTAGTTACTGATGTCTGCTCAATCTTTTATCTGTTCTTATTGATGTTTTTAAGATGCATTCAGAGGTCATTTTTTTCATTCGGGTCAATATGACCAAATATTTTGTTTGTTGTTATTTTCGAGATTCGCGGCATTAATGGTTCTGACTTGATCCCCATCCAATAAAGCTTGTGGTTATTTAGTAGCGGATTTCCAGTCCCATTTATTTTTTTGTTTATTGTTGGATGCATCAGACTAGTAACCACAACCTTTCATTTTGTTCTCCTGGCTAACGATTTTCGATGCAGACCTCAAATCATGTTTGCCTAGTTTGGGCTTTGCTACTGTGCTATATATGGTGAATCAGTTTGGTTAAAGGCAGATGGCATTAGTTGCGCCTGCAACCGAGCACATTAATATTTATCCATCATGAAGGATTCCACAGTCTTGAGGTGTGTGAAAATGGGCCTGGCCATTCAGGAGATGACAGGGATTAATGCGCTTAGGTAAACAAACAATTTGAATAAAGCGGGTGGTGAAGCTACTGGAATATTTGATCCTTCAAATGGCACAATAGAGGCAAGTAAACTCCGACTGTCGCCTGTAATAAGGGCAGAAATGTAATTGTTTCTGACCTATCGGAGGGGAGCATTCGGATTATCCCAAGGGCAACGATTCAAAACGTGCAAAGCAAGGTAGTTAAAGGATAATAAACATGCGATTTTAACTTTCGCATGCATACATATATTTATATTTAGCGCTTAACTACTCTGCTTTACACGTTTTGAATCGTTGCCCTTGGGATAATCCGAATGCTTCCCTCCGATAGGTCAGAAACAATTACATTCTTGCCCTTATTACAGGCGACAGTCGGAGTTTACTTGCCTCTATTGTGCCACTTGAAGGATTAAATATTCCGGTAGCTTCACCACCCGCTTTATTCAAATTACTTGTTTGCCTAAGTGCAGTAATCTCTGTCATCTTAGTATTGATGGACTTTCAGGTAGTGTCTGGTGGTCCTAGAAACAGGGCAGCCTGTGATACCACAAAGCTGCATAATGCCTACGCACAAAGGGAGCATTCGTGTTAGGAATCAATCGCGCATAAGCAGCGAAGAATGCTCGTGTGTGTATGCTTGGTGTGGAGACGGGAAGGCAGTAAATATGCCAACGCCGTGGTATGCGATGATCAGATTTCAGCGTTCGTAAAACTAACTTTACCGGATGAAATTTTCTCTTCTACCTACGGACTTGCATACCAACAGACGATGCACTCACTGTTGTGTCTATTTCACTTTTCCTGAGCCTGCTTGTTTTTTTTTGCTGCATTTCTGTGTTACCCGTTTACGTGCATGGAAGATCCTAAAGATGCTGACTTCTTTCTGGTTACCGTAGGAGTGACGTTATTCCCCCAGTCTTGGATCTTTGCCAAAAATTTTTCAGTCCGTTCCCGTTCATTTGATGTCTTGTACTTTGTCTGTCAGATCGCGGGTGCGAGTTTTATGGTCGTCCATCTGTCTCACCCCCCCCCCTTAGTGGACTCATATCGTTCAAATTTATACCATACTTTACAACGTACCAACACATCTTAAAATGACTCTTCATCCCGTAATGCGTGATTGCTCGCGATAGGTGGTGAATGTCAAGGGACTCTATAATGCCATGCTATGGCATTCAGCATTATCTAGACAGGCTATTCGTGGCGATGATAAGTGCGCATCGAACGCGTTTCTTCCATCCTTCACTTTATTCATAATGTCAAAAAGTTTGACTTGTTCACAGCCACGCGTAACATCTTTCTCAACAGTATGCGACTTGACTATTTAGGCTTTTCAGAGGCATTTTTTGTTTGCTCTGCTTCCTGACGGGTGGCTTAAGCTCTTCCTGATGTTTACCCGTCCTATGAATTTTGTTATTGACATACTGTGACTTGATTACAAAGGCACGCAAACGCAAAAGTTGTCGTACTGTGAAGCTAACTTGCCCAAATTTAATGCCAGCCTTCTTATTATCCACCCATCTCATTGTTTGGGCACTTTTGCATTTATTTCATTGTTATTTGCAATTTCAGGTCCCTTCATATGTAGTCGGCAAAGAAAACATCGTTTATGGTAATCTTGAGGAAATCTGTCACTTCCATGAGACAATATTCGAACCCGAGATCTGCAAGTACGCCAGCGGTGGTGACTTTCTGCCCGAGGACGTGGGTCACTGTTTCGTCTCCTTCGGTGACCGACTGGCGGGTCTATACGTGGAATACTGTGTCAACAAAGAGGACTCCATGCAAATCCTTGTAGCTGACACTGAGAACTTCTTTGGTCGTCTCCAGCTGCGTTATCAACTGAGTGAGCCACTCCAGTCATTCCTCATCAAGCCCGTACAAAGAATCACAAAGTACCAGCTTCTGCTACGCGAGATCCGTGAATGCTGCGACAAGTCCTCGGCTGGTGAGCTGTCCGAGGGCCTCGATGTCATGATGGCTGTGCCCAAAAAGGCTAATGAAGCCATTCACCTCCGAATGCTCCAGGTAATTTTGAGTGTTACATTAGCTTGATCCTATTAAGCTTTAGCTCAGGCGTCCGGTATCTCGCGCTCAAACCACTTCAAGAGCATTTTTTTCGAGTGTTGTTAGACAAATTGTCGCTACTTATTTTCGTGATATTCGGTCGAAAACTTGACCGGCGTTTATTGCGTATCATTAAATTCCAGGCCTTAGAAATGTCAAGCAGGCTCTCGTGCCTTTTGGAGAAGAGGTGGTGTGATTTACTTAATGGGAAATCGTGCGACAAGGTTCCACCCTTTTTAACGAGCCAGTAGAGTATTTAAAGTCGCCAAAATCTTTGAAGTAGCATCAACAGACTTCTGCCGTTTGGTTTTTCACTCTTCACTCACAGTCAAATTGTGGCATGGTACTGCTTGGGCTGAACGCCGCTTACAAATTTGCTCAGCCATATGCCAATAATGGCGTTGACTTTATCATGGCTCTGTGTTTTTGCACGAATTAACGCTTGTTTGTACTCTGTACGATTTCAAAGAGGCCCATGAAAATCATCAGGGTGTGTGCGCTTCAATAGGCAAGCGCTTGAACCTCGTGCACCGGTGCATACGCGGGAGAGACTCACCGTTCGTGTTTCGCTCTTTTCCAAGGGTCTGCCGGAAGACTTGCCGATATCGTGCCTCGGCGATGTGGTGTTGCAGGACCAATTCACTGTGTGGGAGCCCAAACAGCTCATCAAGAAGTCTCGTGAAAGGCGTGTCTTTCTCTTTGATATCTGCCTTGTACTTGCCAAAGAGTGTCCCGTTAATCCCGGAGAAAGCAAAATGAAGTAGGCCTATCTTTTTTTGTCAGCACTCATTCAATCGCATGATCTGTAAATGACATTCACCAATGTACAATCCTCTCCTGCTTTTCAGCACATGGTTACTAGCACCTGTTTTAGTCTAGGCATTTCTAATCAGTTAGGCAATTTCGCAGTCACGCATGCTGCCCTTTGGTCTTTTTGAATGTATGCGTCGGAGGGTGATTGTGAAGTCACTTCCTTACTATGGTCACTACTGTGACCATTTCATTCTGGCAGTTTTTAGTCGCATGTTTGCCCTCGAAGCACTTCTCAAGTACAAGATGCGGAATCTGTGATAACTTACCTCCGTTTTAAAGGTTTTACCCATACGTCAACGTGTTTTGTTTTGCATTTCGTTTCATCATTTCCCCACTGGATTTCCTTGGTACTTGCAATAAACTGTTTTTTAGGGCTCCATACATGTAGCACTGATTTTCTAAGAGATTCAATAAG
Organism: Taenia pisiformis; assembly: GCA_023968675.1. Lineage (NCBI taxonomy): Eukaryota > Metazoa > Platyhelminthes > Cestoda > Cyclophyllidea > Taeniidae > Taenia > Taenia pisiformis. The sequence continues at coordinate 3,890,494 of CM043736.1, forward strand.
ATGTACAAAACTCTGTCGTTTGGAAGGATGGGGAAAGGGAAATAAAAGTTTTTCCAAATTTCTTGTTTGTGAGCAAACGGTTGTCTTAATGGCGGTGCGGATCATATCCATGGAATAATGCAGCAGCAGCTGACGATTTGTGAACTGTTCACCTACCTCGATTTTGCTTCCGCATATTCCACTCTACGTCTTTTTGCCTGCAAAAATGATCTAATAACGGCGACCGGCACTTTTCCCATGCACTTAGCCAAGCTTAGGTTTAAAGCGTTTTGATTGTGGAGGAAAACTCAGTTCACGCCATCTCATAATATTGTCTTTCTCCTAGATACCAGTTCAAGTCGCGTTTCCTTCTGGCTGATCTGAATATCACAGAGCACATAGAGGGCGATCAGTGCAAATTCGCTCTCTGGGCAGGTCGCGTGCCGCCGGTCAACGACTATCGGCTGGTGCTCAAGGCACCTACCCTTGAAGTCAAGCAGGTTCGTCCCTAGTAATTTATCAAAACATTGAGCATTTATAGGAGGGCTCGAAATGGGACTCATGTTTATTTTTTGTTTGCGTAGACGTGGGTTCGAGCCATTCGAGAGGCGATGCGCGAGAGAATGTTCAGCATGCAGAGTCTGCATCAGGACAGTACTGCAGCTCCTGGTAAACTCGGTGCAGATGGTGTTCCCGCTCTCGACGCTTACTACATTCGCGAAAATTATCAAGTGCGTCCACTACTTCAACGTCAAAGTTCATAAAATAGTCACACTACCCTCTTCTTTAATGCCTACACGATGTCTCGAAACTGCGCATTGATCGGTTTTAACGCGTGGAGCTGTTTCGTGAGCGAATGTTGGAACACTGATCTGTGACTGATAAATTGGGTGTATTGTGTACACTCCGTTGGATGTCGTTTGAACTGTTTGACCTATGAGTTGGCTATGTAGGTTATGTCGGTTTTGTCCATGTATTGTGCTAACGCTGCATTATTTGTTCGTGCACAGGCTCAAGGTCCGAGCGAGATATCAGTCGCGGCTCACCAAATAGTTCAGCTAATTCAGCGTACCACACATCCGAGTGTCGAGAACGTGGGTTCACCACCACTCACACCTACTGGCCCAGCGTCGGCGGAGGGCGAAATGGATGGAACAAGCGAGCTGGCATGGGCGTTGGTACGCTTTGTAGTGACAGGCAGTGCTTCATCACCGAACGCACCCGTCGACGAGGGTTTCATCCCTTCCCGCCTCATTGGTGCCCCTGTTTATCCCCGTGCCGCTTCTGTCACTGCTAGTAGCAGCAGTGGAGGACGTCGCTCAATGCGTCGTTGGCTTCCCTCTGCAGGCAGTGGAGCCAAAGAACGACGTCAAATCCTTCCAGGCACCCCCGCTTCCAGCAAGCGTGGTTCCAAGGCTGACATGGCTCCTGCCATTCCACTAATCAGCGTATGCCAAATAATCCTCTAGCTTACTAGGTTTCGCCAATGATGGGATACTATTGCTTAATTGATTTATATAGCGATCTCTGACAGCGACCTCGCAGCAGCCGGTGACCTCAACTACTAGCGTCGCTGCGCAGGACAACACAGCCTTATTGGACAACGTCTCAGAGGAGAGTGTGGAACTGGAGCTGCCTCCACCTATGGTGGAGCTTCAGGCCCTCCCAACTGCTTCTGCAGTTGCCTCTGCTGTGGAAAGCGAGACAGATGTTGCCTCAGAGGCGAAGAGGGTCGAAGAGGATGGAGAAGCGCAGGTTTCTAGTCGCTCACCCTCCACTCTAAACATCTCGACATTGGGTAGCGAAATACAGGTATGTGTTAAAATGAAGCTTACAATCTTTTGCAATTTTCTCTCGGTGTTTCTCACCTGGGATTAACTTCAAAAGTGTGAACTTTTTCGGCGATTTTCGTACAGCAAAGCATTAGCAACCCTTTTGTTGCTTCTGTTGTTTGCGGCTTACACTAACATGCCAAACTTTCGACGTTGGTCCACTTTTCCACTGAAGTTATTGCCCTACTGAAACAGTGGATCTGCGTCCTTCACTGAGCCTATTTTTCAATCAAAATTTATTGCGAAATTGTAAAGATCACAGTTCATTGGAGGGTATAGGAACATCATTTTGAGGAAAACACGGTACAGACTTCATATCGTACAGACTTCACTTCGTACTTGGCGTACGCGTGCCGGTGACTTGCATTGTAGCGCGTATTGTGGGTTGGCATGGCGGGCAGTGGGCAAAAAACCGCATTTTGGAGCGTGATCTACATGCTGTTCTGCACTCGCAGAAGCGACGACGTTGCCGATGTGGTGGTGACTCATTCTCCTTTTACCTTCTTTGTCCTTTGGTTTTCCTATTTCGATCAGTGGGTGAATAATTTCTTTCTAAACTTGGTGTAACCTTAGTGTTTACACTGGTTTTTTTTCACGGTGTGCAAGTTGTGTATCTCGCATGGTCATTAGTAAATGTCTGGCGTTATGTATATACTTTCCATGTCTTCCTGAATAGCTCCCACGAGCTAAAGTTTTCTTGTTTCAATTTAGAGCCATTTTGCGTCAGCCATCCTTTCTTCATTGTAATTCTGCCTGAACTTTATTTAAATCTACTAATTTAAAGATAGAATGGTAATCTTCCCTTATTTGTGGTAGACAAGGTTGTTCTCGAACATTGACGTTCTTTTGCTATGGGACGCTACACTACGTACCCTCCTCCTTTGCTGAGCATGGCTAATTTGAACACATTTTACGTTGTAATTAAGTGCATTCGTTATGGTTACATTGCTTCTGAGCTTTTGCAATTCCTCTCCATTCAGACTGCCAATTCAGAGCTCAACCTCTCGCGAATGGTGGAGATTTTGGGGGACATTGGTGAGGACAGTGGCACTGGTCAGTGTCTGCCACCAGTGCTTACAGGAGTACCCTCGGATCTGCAGCAGAACGCCCTGGGTGCGCTTCGTCTCCATGGTGCTCTTCGCGTGGCCACCCAATTGGTGGGCGCGTTGGAGACCTCTCTCGCCGACCTCACCATCGGTGGTGGCGCCGCTACCGACAACCCCTCGCGAACTGAGAGTAATACCTGCACGGCAGCGCAAGACGAGGAGTTGCTTAAAGCTATCGCGGAAGACTCCACCGCCCTGTGTTTTGTAAATCGCCATCTCTTGCTCTTTGATCAAGGTCTCGTGATCGCTGACGCTGCTGTTGAAGCCATTTCACGCACTGATGGTGTCACCCGACAGATGCGTTGCCAGTTCAGGCACTTCCTCTCCTTCTCACAAATCGCTCTCTTGGTAGGCATTTCCACAATTGCACTGCATTTTGTAGTGCTTGAGTTTCACTTACACATGTGTTTACTTTGTTAGCACCAATGGTATTAGTCACCAGTTCGATGAAACGGAATTTGTCCCAAAACGGAGATAATTTTGTCAGTTTTTATCGTACGGCCTAGGGTGCTGTTCGAACTAGGCATTATGGAGTCGGTTGCTGGTAGGATCTTTGGATGAATTGTTGTAGGAAATTGTGCCTTTAGAGGATATTATTAATATTCCAGCGGCCACTCCACACAAACACGGTGGCTGAATTTAGTTTTCATAACTTTCTCGCATGTTTATCTTCTACCAATGTAGGAGGATATAAGCGTAGCGGGGTCGAGACCGACAGATGAGCAAGTGTTATGGTTCTGTGTCTCGGAGCGGCCACGCCGTCCAGCGACATCGACGGTGTGTGGCGGGATGGGTGGCGCGGAAGGTAGTTTGCAGTCTCACCTTTGCCACGTGCTAGCGCCTCACTCTCCCGAAGTTCGCATTCGCTGGCTCACTGAGCTCAATGCTGCACTAGAGCAGGGCAAGCGCTACTCCACTATTATCAACATTTCAGGCGATGAAGGTAGCATTTCCTATACCTCTCGTTTCCTGTAATCTTGCTTCTTTAGATGGGTTGATTGGACCTTAGTGATTGTAATAACATTAGCAAGGCTTTTCAAAATCCCATTAGCCTTAGTTTCAAGTTCTCTTTGTTTCCCGTCTCCAGCTTCGAGCATGAGTCCGGCTCTCTCAGCAAAGGGGAATCCGTTGCTTGCCTAGCGATGGAACATGCAGTTATCTGCATTAATCTGTATGATCCCTCACTTCTCGCATTTGTACATAGGACCCCGTCTCGACATCCTCTCAATAACCTCTTGTGTGTGTGCGTGTGTGCGTTCAAGCTTGGCAATTAACTGACATTTCCCCCTCCCTCCCTCATCTCACTGACTGCTTCTGATTTGTTAGGTGTTTTTTTGTTCACGTTCGCGTACACACGCACCTCCGCACATTCAGACAAACAAACAAGCAACCAAGTAAACGAATTTCCAGCGTTACAAACTACGTTTCTCTACCTTTTCCCTTATTGTGCATATCCTATAAATATATTTGAATGTACACTAGCTGATAATACGATGACGATTTGCTGTCATTATCTGTCCTCCTTGATAGTTGGGTAAATTATCTATGTTGCTTTTACTGAGTCTGCCCAATTCCACCGCCAACTCTCCGCCACACAACCTTTATCTGGTCGTGATAACCATCGGTAAATTTGTCGAGCAACCCCCAACTTTCTCAATTATTTATGCATTTTCGTATGCCTTACGAGTGTTCGCAAAATCTTGAGCATTTATTTGGTGTCAGGTTGTTCAGCAATACCTAGGCAAGTTGCTCTACTCAATTCTCGCCATTATGCTTCATGGTAATTTAGCATGTTCTCCCTTCTAGGCGACTATTCATGAGCCAAACGTGAACTTGGCGAAAATGGTTCATTCAATATGTTTTGAAGTACTTCGTGACCTCTGCAGCTAATGGCAAATTTGAGAACGAGGTGGCTCATTTATCGCTCCGTCTATTGGGAAAGGGAAGCATCACTAGGGTTAACTTAGCCTACACACATTTTGGCCTCTCATGATCACTTCTATTTAGTTTGCAGTGGGAGTTAAGGGCCCCTAAATTCTACATCGTCACCATCTTTGAGTATCCTTTGTATTTACGCTTTCGCAGTTGATTATTGACTCCCAAGTGTGAGAAACATTAGAAGAGCAGCTCGAAATTTGATAGTTGTAGACGTGGAGTTAATGTCGCCTTCGCGACGAAGGTATCCCACGAACATAGATCAGCACTGCGTTTCTGTGATTTGCGAGCTATAGAAACAGCATGACCCTCAGTGTGCCGTCTTGAACGCTGTCATTGTCTACACTTCTCCGGTACTTCGAATAAAAATATGCTCATTATTTGAAACGGTTTGCCAGTTATCCTTATCCTGTGTCGATCAATTCAAATGACCTCATGATTTTCAACAGGTTCAGGCCATAAACTGTTAGTTAAGAAATCGGTGCATTGTAAGAGTGATGTGTTTATTTCTCAAGTTCTCGACAGCTGCATGCCTTTTCAAATTCTTACTTTTTAAGAAAAGTGTAAGTAGGGCCTAATTTAACTATTAATAATTGATGACTACAAATTGAAGGTTTCATGACAATGGGAACAGGGGTGGTTATTTGCTCACTCGGCGTCGTCCTCGTCGACCTCCTTGACGGCGTTAAGAATGCGGTGACCATGACTGCGTCCTTCTAGTACTTCTGTGGAATTTGAGAAGCTTGTAGGCTTCCCTGTCAATTCTCTGGCATTATTGTTGTTTAAGTCAACAACGTCATAAGTTGACACCTGTTCCGACCCGGAGGTTTGATCGTTCTCATCCGGTTTCGGTGTATTCTCTGGCGCTTCCAGACCCGCCTTTACTTCTTCTTGTGACGTACCGGCATCCGTATCTAAGGCAGCATAATGGTTTCCGTCACAATGTACACTTGTAAGAAACAACGGCAGCGATAGTAATATATAGTTTTGGAAATTCCGAGACCTTGTCAACCACATGGCAGTTTGGAAGTTTAACTTGGTCCGCTCCTAATTGGATGGTTCTTAATTCACTTTGGCGTTGCACCACACACTTTTGTCCCTGTTGTGACTATAGAAGTTTGGTCGCAGGTTCTACAATTAATTATTCACTGAACGACTCAACATAAGTTCGGTATACTTTTCCTTGTGAACCCGTTCTCAAAATTGTCAGCACTAAATGCAAAGATGCATTAAATGATGCACTTTGATCAGCTCTCACGATTCCAGATCTTCTTGCTCTACGTGTGAAGGCTGTACCTTTCATTGTACAAATGCCCCAGTTTTTGTCACTCTCACACATTGAGATAGTGCTCTGCATTAGTTCCAAAATTTTAAGTATTCTAGTGGGTGGTTTGAATTTTAGGATGTTTTGTGCCGTTACAAGAAGGCCCAAGTGTGCAGAGTTTATTGCGGGACTTCCTGTAGCATCTAATTGTGCATAGGCACAGTTCTCTTAGCAGGAGTGGGCAGTGGGCTTAAGTTAAAAAAGGCTAACGCTTGTAAGAAATAGCTTTTGGGAAACTTATGAGGCTCGAAATAAAGCTGCAGTATCGTTACCGTTTTCACTGCTTCCCGTGCTTATGGACTCACTTTCTCCTGCATCATCACTCCTTTGGGCCTGCTGTGGGATGAAACAGAATTGATTAAAACGCATAACAGAACATCTTAGCTGGCCTCATAACTTCACTTATCCCCTTATAATGTGATTGTAACATCTAGCAAGCGATTATTCCAGCAATTAAAGCATAAAGAATGAAAGGAGACAGACATTGCCGTCTACTGCAGTTGGAGCGTCACTTTTGTGGCCTGGAGGTTGCTTAACAAACTTTTCGAAGCGACGACTGATTCCAGATTTCCTCATGGCCAGGGCCTAAAGTTACACACAAAAGCCAGAGTCTAAAACCCCAGAAATGATTTGGGCTGGTAATACAAAGTTGTCTTTAGCTCCATTGATGATGTGGACTAAACATGATCCGAATGAAAATATCTTAAGGGCTAACAAAACGTCTAGTTACTGGCGATGTGGCTTGTCGTGGTGGCGTACGTGTCAGTTATTTGTTGAAATGAGTTGGTAATCTGGGTCATGTATACTGGTGAATTTCAGTTTGGAATCGCATAACTATCTGAGTGGCACAAAGTGGCAAAAAGAGGAGTGCAGTAAAGCAAATCATTCCATGCAGAAAGTTAATTCTAATCGTAAAAATCTAGCGTCAACGAAGTGTTGAGAAAGCCTAGGCTATGAAAGCAATGGAACATTGTTCTTATTCCTAGTTGATTGTAGAGCGTTTCTAAAAAAATTCGTTGGATGTTACAGCGATCCTTTCTTATGAATAAGGTCCATCCATTAATAGTAGCACGAAATTGCATACAGTCAGATACATATGCCAACGGAAAATGCAGCGCCTTTGATCATTAAAAATCGGCTACGCTTGATTTTTGCATACCTTAAGATGTTTCTGCTCAGCTCGTTCCAGCTTCTCATTTAGCTCTTCAGCGGTTAGTTTTGGAGCTCCTGGAAGTGGCTCCAGGCGCTATATCATAATTTTCTTTCGATGCAAATGTTAGTTACTTTAAGACGTTTGGGCAATGGTTTCTTTGAGCTGTCTAAGCCTGTATCCAGTTCTCCATCTAGATTTATTTCAAAGACAACATATCCTTTTTTGGCTATTATGCCATCGGCGCCACCAAAACTATCGCACCTCTGAATTGGATCCTGTGTGGCAGTTTTGGATGCGGTCCCATTAGGAGGAGTGTCTTCCACTTTAGTGACCCTTTCAAGCTTACTTGCTTCAATTTTGTTAGCGACTTCTGTTCTATCTTCATCTCCTACAACTGGAGGGAGTGGAATGGATTCCGCATTCTCGGTAGCGGCCCCATCCACAGCGACATCGCCTGCTGCCTTCTGGTTATGGAGAGCAGTTATGTCGTTCACAACTGCCTCTGGAGCCGACGCTGAACATCCCATGCTTGTAATACAGTTTGGTGTGCACCGATTGAGGCCGCCTCTGAACAGGACTCCGTCAATGCCAAGGTATCGATTGAAGCCGGGTTCAAATAAAAGCGTTCCATGGCTGCCGCTCACGCATGTCGAGCAGATGACAAAACGTTTTTGGTAACTTTGAAAAATTAGAATGTTTTTTCATCACTGCCAGTATCTTGAGCGTTGATTTAAAAAGCTTGAGGTCAGTTCTAAATTGAAGGTTTGTTACCTGTAAACTTAGCAGACCAGAGGTAGGAAGAAATCATTGTGAGTGAGGTGCTTTGGGTTAGCATTGGATGGTGATGTTGATTATCTTGGCAATTTTATTCAGCTTTGGAGGCCAGTCTCATCCTTTATGATTAATGTTTGGGAGAAAAAACTTTGCCCGCTTCCACATCATGCGGCGATTTTTTAACAGCCAACTTGCGTTATGCGTGTTAACCAGCATCACGTTAGACTGGAGCAGAAAAGGTACGAAACTCAGTGGGAAGTGGGATTCGCACTGCTACGGCTGATAGGACTTACTATAGTTCATAGTGTTGTCGACCAGAGTCCTTTGTATTAATTTTTTTGAAGAATTTCAACCAAAACGGAATCCGTACCGCATAATTTTTTTGCGCAACGAGTGACTGATGATTTAGTTTTTGACCTGAAGTATTCATACCACTGAAAATTGATTCAGCCATGCATTGCACAAAAGGATAAGTACTAATGCAAACATATTTTATCCATATTTTTTACCTTGGCAGTTATTTTCACCAGTGATTTAAGACTTCTTCCAAGTCTGATTATTCTAAAAATTGGTCGGCTTTAGTAATACCAACGGGATGATAACCAGGTGTAATACTTTATTTAGGCCGCCAGTTCCGAGCACTTTAATGGCCATACTGTCACAGTCGGAATGGCTGGCCTCTAGATAATGCCAGCAGCCTCCATTCCGTCTGTTTGCATTTTGCTCTAGTACCATGCCTTCTTTTCCACTCAAGGAAGTCTTGGGGCGCTACACTTCGTGTTCAGCCACCAAAAGCATAAAGTATAGAGATAAATAATTAACGTTGTCATCAAAGGGCGTCTACGCAACTGCCAAGGCCAACAAGAAGAATATCTCATGACTGGTGCAGATGGGCCTGTTATTATGACAGCGGCTTCTGGGCACTTGAGGGAATGTCCACATGAGCTCAAGTGGCACTCCAGGTTGTGGTACTGTTCATCTGTAGCATTGTAAGAATACTAGGTCTTAAGCTGAGACCAAACCAACTACTCAAGAGATTATTATGATTCACTAGCTGGTAGGTATGATCAAGGAACCTGTCACCATTTAAACGGTGCATAGAGGAATAAAGCAAAGTCAAGTACTCTAAACTAGATTTAAAGTGATCGTCAATCCACACTTTCAAAAAGGCTGTTTATAGGTAATAAGATGGGTGGGCATTGACGCAGAGTTGGCAGTATTATTATCAATGTCGCCCTGAGGAAAAGTTTTGCATATGTACCAGCTCCATGAAAGCAAGAGAAGGAATGATATTTGGGCATCACGCTGCTGCATTACGCAGGGGCCGGTTTACCCAGCAAGGACGAAATGGCGATTTAATCCAGCGAAACTGGCAGTCATGAAAGAGCTTTACAGAAAAGATTGCCTTTTACCTTCATTTTACAAGCGGAACAAACTTAAGACACTTTTCTCGTAACGTACATGACATGCGATTATGCGCCATTCTGCAAAACATTTAAGTAAATTTCGAAAAACTTAGGCAATCATTGGAGGATGGTCTGTTGACAAATAGACCTACTGTTTCAACCTTCTTCTTAACTTTATAAACTCGTATGAATTGTCAATGCTGAATAATATTGAGCGAGTCTTACTGATCGCGAAGCACCCGTTTAAAGCATTGTTAGCTATGATTGGCCATATTGCCCCGGACGAGTGGCCTGCCAGCTGCACCATGCCAGCAGCCCCTTCGCCCACGTTTATTGAAGATAAATGTTCCACCCTCACATTCTACTTACCTTTGCCTTCAGTGGAGTTTCGGGACGCCACCGTAGTAGTAAAGGAAAGCAAACCTATCTCTAAAAGACCTCTACCCCAATTTTCACCCCATGACACATTGAAGCTTTGCAAGGGAAGTACCTGCAACATGGTTAAGAGAAACATCGGTATCCCATAACAATAGGGCTGGGAACGAAATCTGCCCTAGGTATTTATTCATTTCCAAGTTCTACAGGAAAGCTATTAACAGCTGAGGCAATGCAGCTTCTATTGGGCTACTTAGCAAGGTTTCGTTCATGCGATTCTCCCAATAACCATCCTAGAGTATACCAGTGTGCTAAAGTCCTTCAAAGTCGACATAAGCACCCAACCCAAATTATTTTCCCAATCGGATGAAGCTTAAGTCTAGTCGAGCTGCTAAGAGGGATCACTGACATTAACATCAGCATCGCCTTAAGTACATCAAAAATCGGTGACAGGCGCGGTTACCTCGTGCATGCTTCGTTTCGCACGGATGACTGAAATCTGTCGCAAGAGTTCAATTAGTGAGATGAGAGTCAAAACGAGAAGGGCTATACAATGCCTTGCCCCTTGCCATTGTTGCTTTCGGTTGCAGTCACTTAGATGGCCATGTCGCCCTATCCCTGCAAGCTGACCCATGGGTTATGCTAGCAGCCTTAATCTCGCCTTTTGCTAAACATACAATCTTTCTGACTATTATGCATTCTTTAGCCTTCAAGGAATATAGAGTACCGAATGTGCCTTGGAGGCGAACTCCAGAGTAAGAAATACATGACAGTCCAACGGACCCAAAGAACCCAACTTTGCAACACCCGAACAACAGGCTGTACAGCTAGGCCAAGTCTGCATTTAGATAAACCCTTTACATTCACATCTAAAATTTTACGCTGCATCGCAATCTTCTAATTAATTAGGCAATAAATATGTTTAATCTAAGCAAACAAAAGAATAGCAATTTTAAAATTTAAGTCCGATATCTTTTAAATCAAAATTAAAAAATATGTGCTATTTTGTAATTATAATGTAATCGCATTAAGCTGGGGAAAATAGCTGTGAGATAGCATTGTTGGATTTCACGTCAGACGTCTCGCATTCCGGGTATTTTTAAACAACTCCACCATTACTTTCCAACGTGGTTAATTTGTTTGAACGTTGTGTGCGCGTTATCAGGTGTGCAACTTTTCGCATTTCGACACCAATGGAAATGCTTAAGGACAGAGTCTACATGCCGATTTACGCCGACCGGAGAGTTTCGTACAAAAGAGTGAAAATATCAATTGTAGGCTGTGGTCGTGAGGGAATGGCAGCTGCATTTTGCATTCTACTTAAAGTATCATCATTTAATAGGTCATCTTCAGGGCATCGCCACTGAATTAGCTTTGATTGATTTGGACGAAGAATTAATTGAGGCGGAAGTGAAGGATTTACAAGGAGCCGCTGAATACTATCCTAGGTGTTTGATTTATGGAGGCGCAAGTAAGGTGACTCTAGGAAAGCTACTCTAGACTACAAATTGGTTTCAAATTCGACCATCATAATCATGTGCGAGAGAATCCCATTGATTAATGGTGAAAACAAATTAAATCATGCTCAACGAAGCTTAGATATGCTCAAAAGTTTGTTTCTCATTTAGTGATCGCCATTTAAGGAATAATACCACACATTGTAGAGAGTAGTCCGAAGAGCATAGTGATTGTAGTATCAGAACCGGGTAATTATTATCAAACCTTATCCACTAGTTGATATAATGTGTTACATCGCATGGCGTCTGAGCGGATTTGAGAAAAATCGTGTGTTCGGAATAGGGACAGCCTTAGAATCGGCTGCTTTCCGGGTCGGAATTGGCCAGAAACTGAACGTGAGCCCTAGTGCAGTTAGAGGCTACGTGCTCGGCGAACACGGACCACATTCAGGTTTCATAGCCTTCAGCGATCACATTTCCAGTCCCGATATTTAGCTCTATGGAATGTGGTGGAATTAGACTGAGAAGCGTATATCCCGCCTTCGGAACCGAAAAAGACGCTGAGGGTTACGGCAAGATCCTTGACGCAATCAACACGAAGTTTGCGCCCTTAATAATGCATATTGCTGCAGTAGCAATTTATCTGTTAAAAGTATAAAGGCTAACAGCTCCTGGTCCATTGGCCTGATAGCATGCTATACTTGCGAAGCAATTCTGGACGACGCGAACATCGTCATACCACTTTCAACACATGCCAAGGTACTTTCCTCACATTTAACAAATACCGTAGCATGAGGGATTGCTGAAGGTGAGCAAAACGCCAAACTGCAGTAACCACCGCAGCCTCTGAAATTTGGGATAATATTTGTGTTTTTAGAATTTGCCGGGGATCGACAGAGATATTTTTATGAGCTTGCCTTGTATAGTGAATTCTAATGGGATACGAGGGGTTATGTTCGCAGATATAGAAGACGAAGAGAAAGAGAAACTTTATGCATCCGCAAAGGAACTGGAAGAGCTCATTTTGAGCATAAACTGGTGATGCACGAAGCTCGCATTTATATTGCATAAAAGTGTTTCAATGACAATACGCATCATTCAACAGTTGTACTCTTGCGCCGTTATTTTGATTTTCTTTGAGACCGTTGATTTCTAAAATACAATCGTAATTCATGGTTAATGACTAGTAGAAAGTAAGGCAACTCGCAGAGTCAAGGCTTGGTTAAAACAAATTCAATAATAGGCATATTTAATTTTGCCATCCACATCAGATATGCATAGTTTGGAGCACAGTTAAGTGAGTAAAGGCCATAGAACAGATAGCAAATGCGAACGAACTTCTCGAAGTCCCGCCTGCGCTTAGCCAGTTGCCTCAGGTCTTTGTCAGCGGTCTTTTGTGCATGTATCATCTTCTTGTAGAGGTTCCTATGCCGTTTGGGGAGCATCATTTCACGAAGTTTACGTTGGGCATTTTCTTCAGCTCGTTCAGCCATCTTGACCACCAGCTCGTTCAATGATTGGCCCGGTTTCACCACGGCTTTCTTTCCTATGGCCGCAAAATCAGATACTTTCAATAATTCGAGATGAGCTTTGCCTCTGCCAAAGGTGCAGCTACAGAAATTCGATATACCGATAGGTTTATGTATTAAGATCCAAAATTGGATCCATTTTGTTCTGCTTTTAAAACAATCGAAATTCACTTCGCACGAATAGCAAGCGCAAGGAACCTAGTCAATAGGTGTTCTTCCGATAATCTCATGGATGTGCGTACATTCCTACAAAGTCCTAGGTATCATCGAATCTCCTTTGGTGGGTTTATTCGTAGGTGAAGACATGAATTCATATAAACACTATTGATTGGTCCACATACCTTTCTTGAGCGCTCTGATGGCGTTTCGCTTGCTCGTTTTATTCTTTTTTGAACATTTCTCATCATTTCCAGTATTTGCTTCATCAATTTTTGTTAACACCCCATCTGCTCCTTCATCCTGCTGTTTTGGCCGCTGATTGTCGGCAGTTTCACCAGTGTGTGCAGCGACAGCAGCGCCGCGTACCTCCGCGAGGGAGACAAGACCAGCGAGATAGTCTACCTCGGGAGGTCTATAGAGCGCCGAGCCGGCACCAAAGCCAGGAGCGGTGCTCACCACAGCTGCCTGTTTCAGAGCGTCCGCCATGGCCGTACGCGGGTCCACAGTCACTGCGGTAGCGAATGGCGAGAGGTGTGGCGGGAGAGATGCCGATGGGAGGTAGTCTTGGGTCGGCAACAGACGACCTGCGTTCACACTGTCAAAAACCCACTGGGGCTGAACATAAGATCTGTCACAGCGATAAACACTTTAGTTAGAACTAGGACTAGGACATTTAACGGAAAAAAGAAACGGCGCACTTATTAAACTTATACTTTGATTAAAAAGGGCAAGGAGCTCAGCTGAACGCATTGAACTAACTTTGGAGTCGCTTTCGGAGCACGCACTCATCAACAATCTAGGAACCACATCATGAGCTAATCAAAGAGTGGATTTAGCTTTAACGGTAATCGGTCCCATTACAGCGACCTAGCGAAACATCACGTTGAAAGCTCTTTAGACACTAGCTTTTGGTTATATTAAGATATTCTAGTTGAGACGGAGGAATGCATTTAAACAAATCTAAATTGGAGCAGATGGCTTGCCGAGTTGATTTCATCCCTTTCATTGGTCTGTCCACGATTTGATAATCAATCCGACTGTCGTCCTCAGCGTAGGTAGCACCCGGCCCTGATGTGACATCCCAGCTGCAATCACCACCACAAGACCGGATAATTACCGTAAGAACCTCTTTGGGTACCTCTCGATTAAGAAAGAAGCGCTTGTCATCAAAAAGATGCTTAATTCTCTGAGCCTGAATTTGATTACTAACTGCCGCTGTAACGGAGTCGTCAATGGTCTGAAATCGGCAAATTAAAAACGTCAGTACAAACGTATTACCGTAAATAGGAGGAAATATGGACAGACAAACATTTTAAATGCAAGATATGACTAAATATGAATCATCAGTTGTCACTTACTTCAAGTTCAGCCAAATCATCCAGATGAACGGGATCGACACTCTCTTTTTCAGACCCCTTTATTGGGAATGAAAAAGAGGCGAGGAACTAAAGCCACTAAGGTTTTCGGATAGTAAATTACCTCGAAATGAGCATATTCAGGGGAACAATATGACGTGGTCGACGAACTGACATGTTGGGTGCTAAATTCTGGAGGGTATAAAAGACCAGCATGCTTATAAAGACTATTCGCCGTCGAGTCAGAAAATCATACATACTTGCAGAGCAAAGAGCCAAGCAGTGTAAGATCGAACTCAACACACGTCGCCAAAAGGCGATAATCCACATCTGTTGGCGCATGCGTGGCAACCTGATGTGGCATAACCCAGACTACTGGAATCTCGTCAATTACGGCCTCAAGAAAAAAACCCTTAATGGTAATGAAGGTCTAGGCGAAGAATATACTAATTAATTGGCCGAACATACCTTTCTAATACAACGCATAGCGATGACGTAGTGCAGAAATTCCACAGAAAACCTGCGACACAATGAAATTAGAGCCGGGTGGAATTGTGTTAAGCGCGGCAATCTGGCGAACAGGAAGATAAGGTTAAGACTGTCGGTTAAGTCTCGGAGAGCATCACTGCGCATGGGGTATCGCTCTCGAACTAGATGATGTAGAGTATAAGTTGGCTTGTTCATTCTCAGCCGATACTCCTTATCCTGATCAAGTTTCTCGCGCGCCCTCTTTAGACGCTTCTGGTGTACACGTAGCTTCCGAAAGGTTTCTATCAAAGGCTCTCTCGCAAGAAATGCGATATCCTTAGAGTGGAAGTATATTCGTGGTTGTGAATTCCCAAGACCAACTTTCTTTTTGTTTTTTGGTTCGACTGGATAAATACCTTTTAAGATACATATGCGTCTACAAGTTAAAAACTCCAAATTATTACCAACCGAAAGTTCGATAAACCTAGTTGTAGTTTACGCATCGCCTGCTTCTGACTCATGTACCCCACGACCATTCCATTTTCGTTCTAAAACAATACTTTCACAAAAAATATTAAACGCACCTTTCTTTGACGCCGCATCCCAACAGTAAAGCTCCAGCGACACCTGACCCGCACGCAAACCAATCAAATATACCGCTTTTGATAGCAATTTGTGTGAACTATTTCCGAAAAGAAAATAAGTCGATTAAATTTGTATAAGGACTATTTTTTCAAAAATTTTAGACCTAACAGACATTCAAGACAAGAATCAAGCTACGGAATAGAATAATTTAATAATCGAAATGGCGCATGCTGTTAGGCTTAGGTTATGGTACACCTTTGACCATTATTGTGCTTTCTTTGATTCTGTTAACCTCAGAGACTCCTACACACTTGATAATATATATATGTTGATGTTTTCTGCAATGCCTTTTAAATGAACACATGCATTCTGCCCTCTATTGTTCCTTCATTCGCCTTAAGAGAATGCTGGGGATGCTGCAATTTCTTACAAATAGGCGCTGCCTAGAGTTTTCCCAATAAGCCTTGAAAAATAATTAGTGCATATTGTAGCGCTCTGAGGATCCCTAAAAGCAGGAGAGAAGGTCAGGTGTAGGTCAGAATACGTGTATTCGAGACGGAAATAGGGGAGCTGCTGGCATGGCCGACAGGCCAGCCCAAGCAGCTAGCTTTAAGGTGGCTGCCACTAATATGTCCGACCAACCAACAGCCCAAACATACAATCCTCTACACATAAACTCAACCCTTTAGATGATTTTTTTTCGTTTTCCTACCAACTAGTAGCTCTGCTATTAAAGGGTTTGGTGATCCTGAATATCTTCATCATAAGCAAAGAAGGGTATGGGTAGCGGCGTCGAAGTGGCCTAGACCGGGCCGTGTTATGCTTAGGGCAGCTACCTCGTTTTTCCACGACTGGCGGCAAAATTATCTCTTCCCCTCTTGCGCGCGAAATGCGTAATAAGAACGCAAGCACTGCAGCATAATGTATCTCCTGCGCATTGTTTTGTTCACTGAAACCTTATTTGTTTTGACAGAAATGCCAAACACTTTAGTCTCTGGTTAGAGAAGTCGATGCATACTAATAGTTTCCTTTAACGCTTTTGCAGTGGTACTGTACGTTCTGTTGTACTCTTGAGCTTTTAATTGAAGGAAGGACCCTTGCTGCTTCATGGCATCGTTAATTTCATTGTAGTGTTCCAAGACGCCCCTGGAGGTGGAAGAACGCACAAACAGAGAGAACAGTGCTGCTGGCATTGATAAGGCATTATGATAACTTTAGTGACTGAAACCGAAAGTCAGAACGAACAAAGCATTGCCCCATCATCCCCAATATTCCGGACGGTAAAACAAAAAGATGGTTTAATATCTTAAAGTGGAAAAATGCTTTGTAAGTTCGAGCGCATCTGCAATGATTTTATTAATTGCTATAGTTTCAACTCGATAATACTTCTTGCATACTATAAACTCGAGAGTGCTTTGTCAACAGTCCTATCTTCGAAATAATGGTCACTTAATATTAAAGGATTGTCGATGTAACCCATTGAATAGTCCATAAATAATTCAATGCCTTCCGATCTCGCATCATCTTTCTCAACGTTGAGGTCCTTTAGCTTTACATTACCCTCAATTGCCTGGTCGCAATCAGCGGTCCGATAGATCTTAATTTCCCTCGAGGGCCAGCTGAATTCCGACTTTATGTACTGAATAAGTTGCTGAATTGATGCTTCACTATGGATCATCAAATGCATATTTAATGGGTTGAATGGAATGGATCCGTTCACAGCAGAGATAAAGACGAGAACAGAATTAGGTTCTATGAGACCAATATTCAGATCAACAGTTTGAACTCGGCCGTATCTTATGCTTTTCATCAAATCCAAAACATTACCGAATGAGAATGATCTGTCACCATAGTGTGTGACAATTTCAAAAAGGACGTAATGCTCGACGTCATTCAGTGGTGACAAACAACTGTTCAATATATCAAATGCATATTCGCGTCCGAAATTTTTCCCCAATTGCATCATTGTACATTGAACCATCTCCCCGTACAAGGAAAACCACTCTTCGAATTTTCGCAAAAGTTCAAACACTTGTGCTTTATCTTCCATATATGTCTCTGCCAAAGATTTCGTGACACTAAGTTCTTTTTCTTGAGCCCTCATTATCCTATCAATGCTGCGCTCTACGTGAGTTTTTCCACCATACGTTCGCCTCATTTTGCGAATGGCATAAAGCTGACCAAAATGCACGGCCACTAGGATCAAATCCTAAAAATTGGCAAATTTGAACAGAGAAACACATTTGAAGAGTACTACAAAATCAATGTTGCAAATAACATTTAAACGCATCCTAATTCTAAAAATAACAGGATAAAATGCATCTGTGGACAAAGAGGAAAAACCAACGCATTCATGAAGGTATGGTCCCCAAAATCCTCAGAAAACGAAAGAAAGCTAAGCATAGGGCGGAATATATGAATTCCAGACACGGAGGGAAAGAAGCTACTGGCACATCAGGAAGGCCAGTACACGCAACTAGGCCCAAGGCAGTCGCCCAAGTCCCGAAGGCAAAATCAGCAGTCCAAACAAGCAACCCATTACAGCCATGTCCAGGTTACAAGTTTAGCATTAGGCCTAATAGTTTTATGTCTATTTATGTCGCAACAGTAAAAGGATAGTTCAAATCTTACAAATTCGTTTGCATTAAAATTAGCAGTAAAAGCAATTTTGAGGCCCTACTAAAGGAAGTCTGGAACTAAAAATAGCTGCGCAAGGGTCCATGTCATTCTCCACAGTTGTGCCAGCTATAAGGATGGTCATGTAGTGATGCAAGTGACATAAAAGCATTATTTGTAGCAAGGACGATTTTTAAAAAACTATACAGGGTTTCGTAATGCTTGTCTCCATTGAATGTGGTGTGCAAGCCAAGGGAAGAATAGCAATTTTAACTTGGTCCTAGAACAGCACAGAAACTAGCGCACCTCCAACCTAGAGGTTTTAACCTCGTTGCACTGTGTCCGCCTCTTGTCTATAATAAGGATGTCAAGGTGAATTGGGCCTTCAAGAAGTAGGAACAGGAGAAGGGAAGACGAGTAAAGGAAAAAGTCGTCCACACTGGTGGCAGCGTTGGTGGACCTTCACCACGTTAAAAAGGGATGAGTTCTGCAGATTGGCTGAAAACAGTGGGGCTCAACTCCATTTCTATCCTCAGCGACAGGGAATTTTGCTGAGCTCTATCGGCAGTGATTGATGCTAGAGCCCCACCTGACTTCGACCTCTACCAGTACTGAGTAACACCAGCACAACTCATCATTGACCAGCGGTGACAGTCGCTGGCCAGAGAATTGGCCCACCGCAATCAACTACCAGGCGAAAACGACGAGGAGTGCGCTGGGGTTTTGTGTCTCCTGGCCGAATGGGCTTTCAATTGGCTTTCAGAGGCTGCTCACCAAACAAGGTGGAAATTGGGCGGCAATTCAATTCGAGGCTAAGTTCCAAACATCATACGTTGCACCGAAGCTGCACGCCATGAAATGCCAACGATCTTAGCCAGTTGGTTGAGGCAGCAACCAGTAGGCGTCAGGACCTCCTCCTGGCATCGCCGTCCCAGGAGACCAACAGCGTGAATAAGCTTCGCACACAATTAACGCAGATCACCGACAGCGGAGGGGAGGAGCTGCGCTCACTGCTGAGCAAGTATCCAAACATGAGCTCGGGGCAAGGAACGAAACTCGAACAAACGACGATCGTCAAGCGCACTATAGGCAGTGGCAAAGTCGGACCGGATTGGCAACCACCCAGACGCATGTCGCCGTCTCTCATAGAAGAAGTAACCCGTCTGGTGGACGAAATGTTTAAGGATGAGGTGATAAGTCCATCCAAGTCACCATGGGCTTTGCCAATCGCGCTGGTGAAGACGAGCGACAGTAGCCTGCAGCTGTGGATTGATTGCAAAAAGTTGAAGGCATAACTGCAAGAGACGCTTTCTCTTACCACATACAAGCGACTCCTTCGATTCGCTGCGTGGATTAAAGTGGTCCTCCGCAATAGACTTGAGGTCCAGATGCTGACCAGTTGAAGTAGTGAAAAGGTAAGGGAAGACGACTACCATAGTGCCGAACGGGTTTAATGAATTACAGACAGTACGGTTCAGACTAAAACACCGGAACTACTTTTCAGCAGCCGACACAGATGGCACTGATTGGGCTCTTTCCAAAACATTGCATAGTCCATCTCGACGACATCTGGAAGATGCAGGTTTGAGCTTAAACTCGAAGAAATGCCATTTCCTGTGTCGGTTGGTCGCCCTCTTATTGAATACAGTCTCGTCCGACAGCATGGTGGCAAAGGAGGGTCGTGCAAGAACTAGTGACAACTTGGCCATCACCAACCAATCAGACGAACTCTTCAGATTCCTCAGTTTGGCATGCTACAACAAGCGTTTCGTCAAAGCCTTTGCAAAGATCGCCAACCCTCAGTACAAGCTTACGGATAAACAAGCTAAAAAGAATTTCAAGTGGGAAAATGAGAATGACAAAGTCTTCAAAGTATTAAAGCTAACTTGGAGACTAAAGCACCATTCCATGCAGTAGACAGGGACGCCAGTGACGTGGCCATGAGCGGTGTACTGTTACAGAGAGACAAAGAAGGCAGAAAACACGTTATCAGCTGCGCTAGTGCTATGCGGAACAAATAAATGAGTCAGAAGAGTGCAATGGAAAGTGAGCCTTGGCCATCTGCACAATGGTTCAACACTTCAAGCACCACCCAATAGCACGGCAGCTCATAGCAAGAGCAGACCATCAGGCACTGACCCGGTTAAAGGCAATGAAGGAGATCGAGCGTTCAGTTGCACGCTGGTACGAAGGATTACAACAGCACGACTTCACAGTGCAGTGCAGAAAAGGAAACTCGTATGGCAGCGTGGATGCATTGTGCTGCAGAGCTCTCTCAGCAGAAAGGCGTAGCGGTATAGTGAGTGCCTTATTTTTAATCAAGTCAAGTAGAAGACACCAGTGGAGGAACACGCAGAGTACCAGTCTCTACACGTCTTCGGTATGCGAGAGGTTTCTGGCATCCTCATTCGAGCTCACTTCGTAAAAAATGCGACCGTCTAGCAAGGCAGCTGGGTACGTCTGGCAGCAATAGTCCAAACATTCTCCGTAAGGTGAGGTCTTATGGTACTAAGGGGACGCCACGTCACCTAGGCGCCCAGTTGTTGCAGGTTCCTTACACAAACAGTTCTTCAACAGCTACCCAAGCAATTGGGTCATGTAGGTGAGAGAAGGATGGTGGAGGCCTCAAACAAACGGTACTGGTGGCTCCCCTCCCCCCTCTCGCTTCCCTTATGTGCACGGCAGCTCATGCAGCAGTTTAAATGGCTTTAATTCCACAGCAGTCGCCTTCATGCAGCCCATGCCTACGGGGATTCCGGGCGAACGAGTGGATGTAGACAATATAAGTCCTCTTCCACTTACCGTAGGGGGATGTCGATATACGTATGTATATTCTGGTTAGAGCTGACTATTTCGCGAAAGTAGTCAAAGCAGAGCCAATGAAGTCGCAAGACGCTGAGGTAGTCGCGTCAACCTTCTTCAATCGTCAGATCTGTCGACACGGAGTGCCTGAATCAGCCCATGGCGGCCAAAATCCCAAGTTCCAAAGCCGTCGCTTTACTAAACTACGCAGGATTCTCAGAATCGGGGGAACGCGTATGACGCCTGAACATTTTAATTCAGAGTTGGCTTTCTGAATAAGCCGCATAAGCCGGTGAGCCACACAATAACTTGAGTATTCATTTGAAATAAAAAGAATACTAGGAGTTTGGCATCCCGAGCACCCATAGGAGACGAGGAGAAGACTGAGTATAGATCAGAACGATTGCCACAAATGGGCGGGACCGACCAGCAGTCCAAACAAGCACAGCACTCCAGAAAACTTCGGCTTTTGGTTCAAATTCTCTTTAAACCTGATTTCCGTCGGCTGCTGTCTGCGAAGAGCGCGTTGTCAATTAAATATGTGTAACCACGCTGCTGCAACAATTTAATCGAAATACGTAACGTAAAAAGCCAAAATGTTATCAACAGAACTATCCAAAATGCATTTATTAGTGTAATGGGAGTGTCGAAAAAGGATTTCGAACGCGATCGTAAAACAACGTGGTGATACCGTGGAGCGCGGCACCCATGTAGCATATTGTTTGTTTGGGCTATTGGTTGATCGGACATTTTGGTGGCGGCCACCTTGAAACTAGCTGCGTGGGCACGGCCCATCGGCCATGCCGACAGTCCCCTTCTTTTCCGTCTAGAATGCAAGTATTCTGACCTGCACCTGGCCTTCTCTCCTTCTTTTAGAGATGCTCGGGGTGCTACAACCCATTCCACGCAAACAGACTAGTTGCCCAAGTCCGATCTGTACTCGGTGTTTAAATTGACGATGTCTAGGAGGCCTGGGCCAGCGGGAAAACGATGAAAATGACAAACGCTCTAAAATAAGATGTATCAATGTATCTACTCACTTGTTTGTGGGATTAGTCCGATTCTGACTAAGCAATGTAATGTCTTCGAGGTTTCCAATGTGTGCACACTAATCGGACGTCCGCAAGGCGACGGTCAGAACGAATGATACAATGCACTATTGCTTTGCTTTTGATGACATTTTATAAACTCGATCAAAAGAAGGTTTCAAAATCCATAAGGGTTCCTGATTATGCACAGGGATGAAGTCCATATTATCCAGCGCAGTTCCGTCATTCAGGGTGCGCACATTTTAGTGGAACGGGAAATTATATTTGTCACTACCTTAGTGTATTAATTAAAGATTTGATGAATAATCGTATGTTGTAAATTCAAAGCTAAACATATAAGTATGCTATCTAATTCCTTTGTTTGTTCCCTTTTGGGGATCAGCGCAAGGTCTAAAACAGAAGGCCTTTTGTTGAGTTAGTACCTGGCCTTGCGCGAATGGCGAGAAGGGTGGAGCTTTTCCGATGTTTACAAGGGATTTTGTCTCTATATAAATCTCCTGGGCAAGATACAGCAAAATTCCGAAGACGGATGGCGCAGAAAATTGCCAACGGTCTGATTGTTTTTCCTCTCACTCGTTCTAGAATTCAATAGGCTGCCCTGGGAGACGGTGCGTCTGCGTACCAGTGTCGTAAGGAGAAATAACATGGTTTCATCCCCCTCGATTTCGACAGAGCTTGATTTTGTGGACAGTCCTCTGGGTGCGGTTTGTTCTTACATATGATTTTCGAGCTTTTTAGTTATTGGCAGACGCTTCGTCCTTGGTGATGTTGTTCTTAACCTTATTGATCCATTACCTGATTATGGGTCGGGCATTCAATTGGCTGGGATAGGGGAAATCGGCGCATATAATCTGGCAGATGTGTTGTATAAACAGTGCTTTCTGAAATCTTATCATCTTAATGGAATGTTGGGTCAAGCCTCTTCAAACGGTTTGTCTACGGGTCCTGTGATGTACCGGTCACCTTGGCGTGAGTAACAATGTTGCGTTAAATCCTCCTGATGTTTTGTTTTCGTTCTGCTGTTGTATTTTTTATTGCTCTAAGTATGCCACTTCCATTCTTTACATTCGAAGTAAAAACTGCTTTTGAGTTATCGGTGATACTGCTATTGAAGCTTAGGTCATATAACGCAAGCAAAATTGGATCGTGTTCTGGCCTCAATCGAATTTAAAGCCCGATCGGCTTTGCTGTTGCAAGCTGGGCTCGTAGCAAATACACAGAAGGCCTACGAGGCTCTCAGCAATCTTGATCCTGCAACTACGGGCCTGAAGCCGCTTGTCGAGCCTCGAGAGTCTCTACCCCCTGATCATGTGACCTCCTACTGGGATAGGAGACCAGATTCCACGCAGCCGCACTCCCTTCGATCTAGTCCAGATCCGAGTTCGTTACCCCAATTTCCGCCTTCCCTTCATGCAGTTCGGTGTGTGAACTTCGAACCTCCTTTTTTCACCCTGGGTACGACTGGGTTTTTGCACCTCACCGATTTTTTATGCACTAACACAGCTCCGTTTCGTTTCTTGCAGAAGTTCAAGTGGTTTATGAGACGGACGAATTTTTCATCGACCTAATGGCCAACATCGGAGCTTCACTGCGCTCTAGCTGCGTGCTATTGAGCGCGCGACGAGTTCGGCACGGGCCTTTCACCGTTCGTGATAGCCTCCTACTTAAGCAGTGCACTATTCCGCAGACCCTTTACGAGAGATTCGTACATCTTCGTTCGAGGCCTCCTGAGAGGGAATTTGACAATGAAGACGATTACAGACGTCACATCCTTTCTGAACTCGTTGTTCATGATGAGACCAACCTGTTCTCTAACTTGGTCAAGTGTACCCTATCTAAGAAGTTTTGAAAAATGTTCTGCCCTAACGAGACAGTTCCTTTCGTGCACGAGCATTCAATGCAATTAGTGGAAACTGTAGAACTCCCACTGGACAGAACTTCCTGGATTGTAGATGCTACGACTTAATTTTGCTGAACAGGCTGCGATCACGTAGGTAACTTTTACACTTAAGTATGTAATTTGCCATTTTGGACCTCTTAGAGCATAATGACGTTGGAGGTAGAAGGACTACAGCTAACTTGTGTTACTTTAATGAAAATAATAAGAACTGTGTGTGTAGATGCGCAGAGGCGAACTTGGTAGTTTGAAGGAGGCCAAACTGGGGTGTGATGTGTGTAGGACATAAGAACAGTAAATAACAATAAGGGTTGGGAAGGGGAAGGTGGTGGAACGGCGGCTGTGGCTATGGTACTTCAGGGTGGAGGGGACGGGGGAACGAATAATGCTGGGTGGAAGAAGCCTGCCATCTCAGATCCTCCGGCGCGTACATCCACGCTTTGCGGTGGTGGGAGTGGTGGGGGCACGCATCGATCTACGCTGGTCCTTCCACCCTCCTGTAACACCGATTGAACTTCTTCCACGTCGTCCGTCCTCGTCTCAACTGCTACCGTCTCTGCTTCGTCTTCGCGCTCTGTTGCCTCCTCGTTCCAGTCCACTCCACCACCACCGCTGACGACAATCTCCTGCAGTCCTTCCTCGCCGGTATCCCGGGGCGAGCTCTGTACGATTGTGTTGCGCAGTCGACGACCTGCTGACGAGGAGGAGGAGCGCTGACGGATGGCGACGGTAGGTGGGGGAAGGTTGGCAAGGAAGGACAGTGGGTTGGGTGCACGCGACGCCGTGGCTGAGGCGGTGGTAGTAGTAGAGGTAACAACAAGGGAGGAGGTGGCCGAACGGTGATGGTGGTGGTGGTGCCGTCGGTGACCTCGATGGTACTGCTGCAGCCCACTGCTGCTTCCGCTCCCGCCCATTCGAGGCGAGGGAGAGGAGGCAGTGGTGGCGGTTGCGGTGGCATAGACGCCTACCGTCGACGGAAGATTGACGGAGGTGGATACTGTGTGTGATGGGGTGAGTGTGCTTCCCGCAGACGAGGTGCTTGTCTGGTTGTGCTGCTTTCGAAGGAGTTTTGTATCAGCTACACTGAGGGATACCCGATTACCCCCTTGACCGTCCAGTACCGTCTCCTCCAACATACCGATCCCTATCTCCAACAGGGGGTATCGCGCCTTACCCAAATTTACTGCAATTTTGAGAACCATTTTAGGTTGTTTCTTCTGTACCCCTTGATAGTTAGAAGTTTTGTCGATGTTTGAATACTATCTCAAAAATATCGAGCTTCATGTATGCCTGCGATGTTACATGAACGAATTTTTAAGATCAGTGGGGTCGACTCACCTAAAATAGCATTGTTTACGGATTCTGCGAGAATTTTTCTGTGTCTCGGATGCATCAAATCGGCGAATGGACTCTCATAGGGATTTTCGTAGGCAATTAAGCTGAAGGCGTCCTACATTTATAAAAATAAATGGTTGCCTCCTTTTAACTTTTAAACAAAATTTTAACTAATTCAAACCAACCTGAAGTAGAGTGGCCTGGATTGAAGAGAGAGCATTCTTTGCCTGAAGCTCCTGTGCCTTGTCCCGAAGCTCTCGACCCAACTGTACGACGCTGTTGAGGTCCAGGGAGACGACGGGATTCTCTTGCGGCGGCACTGTCTCAGTACTCGGGATAGAATAGGAGGAAGGTTCGGGTGGGATGTCGGAGAAGTAGTGGGTGCTCTTCTGAGTGATTCCATTATGAGTCGGGAGTTCTAGAGATTTCTCGACCGAATTCAACGAGGAACACTTGAAAAGACTTCTGGTAGCTTTTCTTTTCTCCTTTGTCAATATGGAGATGCCATTCTGTCAAAATGAGTTAAGAATAATTAATTGACGTAGGAACAAGAATGTGGTTCTCATAACAGGAAGCTTATTTAGCAATGAGTAGATTTGTTTCGTTTAACTAAAGTTGAGACCGGAATTCTGACAATTTTTCGCCAAATTTATAATTCCGTGAATTCATCACGGCAAAACACATTAAAACAGGTTTTAAAATGTTAACTGTGGTTCCACAGTTTGGTCATTTAACGCCTTGCAAATGATGGAATTGATGAGCACAAAATCACACTCTAGGAAAGAAGTGGTTAGCTATTCTAGAAGAATAGGATTCAATTTATTGACGGACGTATAAATTCTAGATGAACAGTTTATTGCAGATAACGAAGTGGAACAATTCAGGGTAAGGAGAGAGTAAAAAAATTGCAAAACGAGTGACATCGAGATAAAATGTAAAGCAATAAAGTTTCTTTACCTGAACGCATCGTGGTGCCCGTAGAACCGCTACACTGCCGTTCTCTTGACGGATGCATTCAGTGGGAAGATCCTCATCATCCTCATCCTCTCCAGCAATGCCATTCGTGTTTCCATTGGTTTCCTCGCATTTTCTGCGAACGGCAGCAGACTGTCGGAAGCAGCTCCCACCCCCACAGGGCGAGCATTCTGGTGAGCTGGAGGGCTGAGGGCGCTTAAATGTGGTGCCCATACTCACCTTTGCCCCATTCTTACAGTCCGAATTAGGTGGCGCTGATGTCGCCTTCGCCGGCGTTACCACCGACGCCGTCATCGCCCTCCGGGTAGCATCTTCAGATGAACGTTGATTCGTAAATAGCTGGAGAATAAATACTTTTACTTATTACTAACTAGTATAATGTTTTGGCAGTCAGAGAGGGAAATCACAAAACGCAGCCATAGACTATGCTGAAATAAAATAAAAACCAGGTATCGTGGCGCTGAGAGAAATTGGAGGCAAAATCAAGCGTTAGCGTGCAAAATGGCAGTATGACTCGGTTCAATGACGTCGATAAAGGGGAAATGATATTTTCATGTGCGAATGATACTGGTTTGGCGAAGGAGTGGGAATCCCAGGGAATTAATAATGCCCAGAGTGTAAAAAGCGGTTAATCGTATGAAGCTAGCAAGACATCCTGCTGTATCTTTGCACATATGATTCCATCTGAATTCCTTAAATGGTATTCGTTTGCCCCAGGGGAAAGCCAGGAAGACTCGGAGTCCCAAAGTTATCCATGACTTAACGTTGCACTCGTTAGAAATTTTCTGATTAGATTAACATAAAAAAGGACGGCAGATAGGGTGAACCATTTTTGGAAAAATTGCTGGAAATACAATTAAATAAAGCATTATAACTTACGTTTTCAGTAGCAAAGCTAATCCACAACTGCCAAATGCAGTGCGACCCCAAATAACGCAGTTTATTGGTAAATTTTTGTCTACAAAGGGTCCATATGCAGCATTCATTCGCTTCAGACCGGGACCGGCAGACGCTTCGAAGATAAGGGATGAAAAATACGATGATTAACCCTCAAATGTTTTAAAACTGTCCCTCATCCTCAAAGTCAGTAACCGGAGCCAGATATAGGTATCCATGCGAACAAAGACGCAATAACGGTTAGAACAAACTTCAAAAGTCACCACGAGGCGAATTACCCGACATGAACGAGAGAATCACTAGGACTCATAGGATTTTATCATTCGGATTCAACTTCACATAGACACTGACAAAAACAACCAGTTATGGAAATAAACGTCCCTCCCCACAAGCACACATATCACTGACTACACCTTCATTAATATCTCTTCCGTGCAGAATACATGCTCTTAGGAAGGCGAGAGCTGTTTATGCTACGGTTCACTGCGCGTAGTGAAGGGCAAGTTACCTTCGATAACGTAAACGTTAAGTTTACGGAAGCATCGGAAGTCATTTAAATAATGTGGGATAATTTTAGTGAGAAATGCAGATACATCAAGAAGGAACATGATTTGAAGGTATTATCTGTGCGATACACCCATTGATTTCTCAAACTACCAAAACTCAGACTGGGCTAGTGACGGATGAAGCTCTTGGCGAACACCGACGCCCTTCTGATACAATGATCAATGAGTAAGGTCGTCAGAAAGCAATCCCACAATGGACAATAGATCCCCAGCGAAAAAGGAGTACCGTTCAAATTCCCCAAAAGTTTGTGCTAGCGACTTGCAGGCACGGTTGCAAGTACTGGGAGGGAGGGGGAGGCAGATGAAGCATTTTATGAGGAGCAGCAGAGCTGTGGGGGGGGGAGAATCGTGACGACACTCGCAACCGAGATATCGTGCTGGTGCTTGCACACCAATCATACCGCAGTCAGCTGTTTGAGCCGGCATGAGGAATGCTCCAGCCAATCAGGCATTTGACCTTGAGCCAAGGACGAAACGAATATGGGAAGTCTGAAGGTGGCCATGCTAAATTAATCCATCGGATTTCGGTGCTAGATCAGCTAAAGGTAGATGACGTGGTAAGCGAATCGAATCTTGCATAAGCCAGATAGTAGATCAGATCCACAATTTTAATAATTTAGTTGACAGTTGTGACGTGTATACGCTTGCACAATTATGGTGAAAACAACGATGACACACGATATTGTAAACGTGACAAGAGTTGGATAACGATGCGCATGCGTGGGTCTGAGGTGCGGAGTAAGGTAAAGCTATGAAGTGGGTCTACCCACCAATTCGATGAAGTAACGGCACCGGAGCATGAAGATGATTGAAGGCATTGTCTCCACGAGACTGGTGTAGTCATGGTCCAATTGAGAAATCGCCTGCAGGTATTGGCCTTGCGAAATCAATTCAGCCAATCGGATCCGTTGATTTACCGCCTCCGGTGTCTCAGGCCACCGCTCACCGTCGCCACACTCCCATCCCTCCTTGGGTGATGCTGGCTTCGGAACCTCGCCGGAAAGTGGGGGTGACAGCACAGTCTCCGTGGTCGGCGAAATTTCTGTCTCTGTCATTGGCGATTCCAGCGAGTCTTGTTTCTTAAGCATGAAATGCGGTGTAGATTCAATGTTCAATAGGCACCCACAAATAACATTAGCAGACTGCTTAGCTTAAACACGTGAATAAGGATGTGGCATTCAGCCCATCAATTTGAGCTATATTGAAGTACATTCCCAAGGTTTAGTTATGAAAAGGGTGCAAGGCGTTTTGAGTGGCTTTTGTTGAAGAAAGTGATCCCCAGTCATTATGCGAGTGCGGCAACTTCTTCATCAAGTGAATGGTGCAATGACTAGGAAAGCGGTAACTGTTCGTCATTTCAAGAGTTCTGATGTTTAAAACCATCATACAATAAAGTTCTTGTGGGTGGTTCAATTGTGAGAGGAGCGCTGAGGAATTAAATACTTATGCGATCAGAGGTGGCACAGAGAACGCAGATTTGAAGTGCGAAAAAAGCAAAGATTACCCCAAAAATGCGCCCACGTCTCCTTATGGTCATTAAAAAAAGACTTCAAATGCATCGTGATCGATATAGTGAGAAACGAAAAAGAGGTAGCCTAGTTTATCCCTTCCACTCTACCTATGAAAAGGCAAAACGGTTAGTTTAATACAGCCGCATAATAGACCTTTCGATTCTCGTAAACATATGTTAGAGGCCTGGTGCTGGTAAAAAGTGAAGCTGCACGGGTTGGAAAGGCATAAAACATTTATTTCAAAATTTACCGGAACCATGGCGAGTTCCGTGAGTAGTATTAAGGAAAAAGGCATGAAATTAGTGGATGCATACTAAAACACCCAGAACTATAGATACACAAAGTGAATCGAAAGCTAATTTCTTAAAGGCCAAAAGTGAACAGAAAAGCGGTAAGCATTAGAAAACCGGAAATCCACTTTTTACTGAATGTTATGAGGAGTTTTTTTTTAATTTAAACAGTGCGGCAGGTACTGAAATCCAGACACCAGAAACAAAACTCCAATCAGAGTTATAGAAGAAGTACGCCGATGTGAGAGAGAGCGAAGGAGGATTACAAAGGCGACGGAGCAGAGGAAGGTAGAATAGTAGTGGCGGTGGTGGTGCGCAGCAAGTTACATTGGGCGAACAAGGGGAAGGACAGGGAAGAAGAGGGGAAGAGGAATGCTTAATACGCATTGGAACTTACCACCTTCCTGTGACGCAATGGAGTGAAGGACGGACTTTTGAAAAGGTCTTTCAGATTCCACCTTTTAGCCCAAAGTTTGATTCTGGGGCTTAGGGAGTACTGAATAGGGCGAGAGAGCGACAGAGACAGAGAGAGGGAATGGAAAACCCAATTAGCGACGATCCGCGAGCAAGCACGCAGCATTTTAAAGCTCAGTTATAAATATGCACTTTGCGCAGTCTAAGTAAGGGGATTTCGTACGAGCAATTTGCTTATATGAAAAGTTTTTTTGCTAACTAAATAGAACCCAATAACTTGGTTGATGAAAAGTTTGCTATCAGAGGCAAGATTAGAGAGCACAGATGGAGTTAATATGCAGTATGGAAAACAAGAACAAAGATAGAAAGCTAATGGGAAAAATAGAACCAACTTCAAGATAGGCAACGTGAATCCCAAATTCATTTGCTTAAAAGTTCCTGTTTTGTAATTAAATGATATGACAAGGAGGGGTGGAATAAAGCAGCTCTTCAAACGGATTAAATGATTTAGATTTGCTGTAAACGCAATCAATGAGCACTTTCACGGTTTGAAGAGAGAGAACTGGAATTGAGCTTCTTCAGGACGTAATCACGACCTATGATCTGCTACATGTGGAAGTTTTTAGCGTTTTCAGGTTTGGCACAAGTAGCTGAGAACACTAAAAAATCCACTCTATGACCTCTTTTAGTCAAGAAGGAGGACAACGTATTATCTGAGTCAAAATAAACGTGGAGTACGTTTATTTATGTGTGTAGCTCGTATCCTTAGACGAGGGAGTAATACAACCGGTTAAGCGGCTTCCGGAGCCGATAAAACAAAAATGTAAGACATCGCGTCTGTACGGGATGACAGTTACTATTTTAAAAGAAAATTGATAGAAAACTGTGTTTAGCATCCTGGGGATAGTTTTGATCAGAATCGCGGACATTCGTTAACGCAGTCAAGGTCAAGCCAAGTAATGCCATTAATTTCACCTACAATGGTGACCCAGATATCTCCATTGAATACGTTCAATAGATGAAAATGAAGCTTAACTCGAATAATCTTACCATAAGCCAATAAATCTTAATGCTGACCGCAATTGCAATACGATGTTAACTGCATCCCTGCTGCCGACAGTTTGCATGGTGTGCGCACCCAATTCATGCCTAAAACAGCCGACTTGGACGCCACGGATCAGTTCTAGTTGCACTCGCGAATTCAAACTGTTGCCAGGGCTACGATGAAGGCACAAAATTAAGAGGTCCGTTGTTTGTACGAGTCTTGAAACATCAAAATAGATTAATAGGAAAACTGGCTACGCCGAATGACCATTCGAACATAAATTACTATGTAATGATAGTTTCATCACACAAAAGGTAGGTAAGCAGGGCCGAAAAAAATCATAGCATTTTAAACTGCAGTTGATCGCTTTTTTTGGGGGGATGCAGTAAGGTAGGCATGTCGTTAAAAGGCCACTTTAACTAATAAAAGAAACATTGGAATCCAAGCGAAAATTAAAGACGATATTCGCACGTGGTGAATGTTAAATATCTCCTGGTAATCGCTGCATAAGATATATCGAAAATAATGATAATCGTGGGATGTGGATTGGGAGCAAAGGGGTAAAAGTGCGCACATCTTCATAAAAACATTGAATAGCACTGAAATTTTCTGCTCAGCTTCATGCATAAGACGCTAGTGGCAACGCAAATTTCCATGTTTCTGTGTTCAAAATGGAATGTGCTCGTTGCAGCTCCTTCATCTTATTTAATTACACTTGGTACGCGAGGTCCGTATGCATGAAACCCATCCAACAAGAGAAAAAGCAATGGACAGTGGGTGAAATTTTTTTATATCAATCGAAAAAAGTCATGTAAGTACTACAGCTTGCTACTGGTAAAAGTGCTCAAACATCCCCGGGTAGATTCAGCCGACAGAAGGTAAGTGTTCCGAAATAAATTTGCCTTGACCTAATAATAAAAGATGAGTATCGGGTGCCATTCACGACTTAGAAACTGCAGTGTTAGAGTGGTAAAAAGTGACTGGCACAAATAAAGACATGCCACTGATGGCGAGTGCCCTATGGCGGAGGCTCTCGACCACTGCAAAAAGTCTTTTGCATAATCAAACCGAGAATTCAATTAATAAAGCCACCAACTCCACTTGGCCCAGTTTCCTTCTACAAAGTGATTTGGTGACCCCAGCAAAACTTCATTCAGTATTTGCGATGGCTGAAGGGTCAACGCCTTCGAGCTGTATACGAAAGTTACACTACATAGATGACACAAGAGGGTGAACGAATCCAGCCATGTGCGACCCAGAAATTTTCTTTCATACAAAACAAAATGGGATTATTTTATTTTCTACTAACAAGAATGTATAAGCTAAACCATCTACCAGTGTCCTATGCCACAACAAAAGTTCATTATCACATTATCCATGCTCAACGAAGATGGGAGGGAAAAATCGGAATGCCCCACCAGAAAATTTAAAATTGCAGTAAGTACTAATTTACAAGCCATATCACGCTTTGTTTGTTGTCGTGAATCAAGCAACTCCGAAAGAGAGCATGGAGCCATTTATTAAGACGCAAGCTCAGAACCCGTCCCACTATTTATCCAATGCTAAATTAAGTAGCAATGCAATAAATCAACATCAGAACACATTTACCCCAAATATAATTACCAGGAGAGCAAAGAGGAAGCCGCGTGAGTATTGTGGCTTCCCACATAAAACGAAATCAACAAATGCCAGTATTATACAGTACATCCCCATTCCTCATTTTCAAGGTTCTCATTGGAGTTGCTGAACATTTAGTCAGATGACCGTTTGGGGGGAAGAAAATACAAGCTAATTAAAGCAAGTTTGAGCTTTAGTTGACCACCATTTTGATACAATAGCTGAAAAATTAACAGAAAATCGGCATGCGCTCTTCTATGAACAGTTATGAATTTTTCATGCTCAAAATAAATAAGAGAACGGACCCCAGGATACCGTACTATGGCTGTAGAAAGTCCACCAGCGGGTTCGTGTACCCCTAACGGGAATCATCAAACGTGACCCGGGAAGCATGCACTACAGTCAATGACGTAGTCTGCACGGTTTCAATAACCACTACAATCTTGCCTCAGAACGTTGCGCATGTGATACTGACGGTATTGACTCCCGAACTCCAAAGGGAAGTATTTTTATTGTGCCGATTGCAGCAGCTCCCACCATGTTGTCTGTGTCACTGCAACCAGTTAATGGATAAGAAATACGTTCTTGTGCATTAACGATGATGATAGTAACCAGTTTCTGGGTATGTGACGCCTCCCAAAGTGTCGGAGATCAAGAAGAAGCCAAATTAAACAAAAAGTGGTAAATACCCAAAAATTGCCCTTTTAAAACCATGAGTTATGATGACCGTACATCGGTGTCCAAGTTCATTCCCGTAAAAACGCGCATACGGGAACTGACAAGGGGGCAAAAGTGTTTAAGTGCACCTGGCACCGAAGGTGATAGCACATTCCCATTGGCAAGGGGTTGATAATATTTCGAGGAAAACACATTTACGAATGGCAGAGGGGACGCATACAAGCTGTTAACATATCTACGTATGGACTTCGTATTAATGATCCGACATGTAGTAGCAAATGAACTGGTAAACAATAAGCGGACAAAAAGGTTACTCCGGTGTAAACAATTTATTCGATGATTATTTCAGAAAGGCGGATGGTGAAAAGTCACCTGCATAGCGCGATTTTCCATTTTAAGAAACGGCATAACAGCTGACCATAAATTATCGCTCCACAAGCTACTACTCTTTTAAATGGGCAGTTGGACACCATAGCCGAGCAACGGGCAGATGAAGAATGCAACAAAGTAGCCATTGTGCTCTGTTGCTAAGTCTATATCAGTCTGCATCGGCGGTGTCGAGGATACGGTAGGCAGCAAAACGAAATTATTATAAACAGTGAATGACACTTTTACGCCAAAACTCATTCCCTGTCTGATTCAATGGATTCCTTTAAGTCAAGACCACAGACACGAGCAGTAAACACCGCATAGCACCAGGCAGAGAAAGCTTAAAGGTTTATGATGCAATGACACAGCATGAATGCCTTGTTGCTGACTCTGGAGGAATAAATAGCTAATCGTGTAAAAAGCTAACCCGAAAATGCCTAATGTAGACGACAAATGTGAATGGCCTGTGTGTATGGCCGGAAGGATGTGGAACGTTCTTGCATGCCAAGATGGAAAGCCGTCACTATTCCTGAAAAAAAGTATTCACAGCCGTTTACGCATCTACGGGATGGGGAGACGCGTTTCATTATACGCCTGCGCGTGGATGCGCGTGATGCCTGGTGCAAATCAATGCCCCGCAGAATCGTGTATGCACTCGCCCTGACTGACAGCAAACACCCGTTTGTGCAGTTCACGCCACAGCTACAGTATCGATTTCTATTATTCCTACTTTTCCTTGCCCATAACTACGTAAATAACCTTCGTACAGAGCACCGAACCCCAAACCTCCATAACCCATTTTCAGTACCAGGAAGCACAATTACGTGACCTAGCTGATATTAATAGGGCGTGACTACAAAACGACCCCAAATAACCATCCTTCATTCAAGCAACTGGCATTGCAGACAAGGAACTCGCGAATCGATAAACAATGCTTGGCTTCGGTCATACACGCGCGCACGGCTGGGTCAGGTAGTGACAACACGAAGCGTACTTTAAGTAATCAGCTTGCGGTGGATAACGCTAACTCCTTAACCATTTTCCATCTACGCAATTTGAGGATGGCAACGAGAACGACTTGGCGAAGTCAGTTTTGGGCCGATGATAACTAAACGACTACAATAGTATCTGTACCTTCATTAATAAGTCCTCCTTCTGCATCATAACTGAGCAAGACAGAACGCTAATTCAATCACTACCAAAGCTGCTTACGAGCCAATCGACAGCTTTCCACTGGGTAAAGTACATGATTGCACACAACTAGTTCAGGTCGACACACGCTAGGCTCATTAAGACTCGAGCATAGGGATCAAAATCTTACTGGAAGCAATCACATCTTAGCCAAACGAATCTACTGTTAATGCTATGTGACCTGTGCAAAGGCATCGGGGTGAAACACAAAAACGCTTAACAGATGCGTAGACGTTTTATAAGGAAGAAAATTGCACCGCTGTCTGAGGTTAACAAGGGAAACTGAGAATGCCCCAACATTGGAATGAGGGACTTAAGCATCGTCACACGATTGATTATGCTGAGGGTGCATGACCAGCTTTCGTAGAGATATGGATTTCAACATTTGAAAAGCGATGTCGTAGTTGTGTCGCTCTGACTTCCACATATACACATTAATGCTTTTTTTCGAAGCCTTTTGACCATAATTGGTAGACTGCCAACAATATCACGTCCAGCTGCTTTTCTACAGGGTGATACAGCAAATCCATTTTTTTTGACCGAATAAACAGTACATCGCATCGCTGCACAAATGAGTTTTATTTGAAAATGCCTTTTTTTGCTGCTTTAGCTGGCTATAGAAAACAACGTAAAACAAATCATCCTCGCCAGTCATATTTTACAACTGTGGTCCACGTGGCAAACTTCATCAATCCAAACAGAGGGTTATAATCGGGTACAGCATGGAATTTGTGCGGATGGTGAAAGCTATGCGCCTACAATGCAAGACAGGGCTATTGAGGACTACCTACCGGAGGGGTATTGAGTTGAGTGGACGGGGAAGAAGAGTTTGGACCGGGGCCGCTTTTAGCTAGGGCTCCGTTCTCCGACTCCGGCAATAAGGGATTAGGAGACAGGGGAGCGGGAGCAGCAGCCGTGACGACCCGAGGAGCTGTGGTACTTGTAGGAGGTGAGGCTAACGATGGTTTGACCATGGAGCTAGCCGTAGAAAGATAACCGTATCTCAGCAGGTAGTCCAGGACGAGGCTTGAACGTCAATAAAAACAGGCATGAAAATTCAGTTGCCAAAGCGTTTTTTTACCAATTAAAAAGCGCAGTACCTCTTGAAAGCATATCTTACGTAGCCTTTGTCTCGATTTGAAATCTTTTAAGCCATTTAAAAGCGGAAATTCTGCACATATCACTGCAACTGGAAAGCAACCCACGAATCAAATACCACATTCAGCGGTTGCAGCCAAACAGCAAATCAGCAACTACACTGATAGTGAGGTACAAACAAGCCTCTCCATTACTATAAACAATGAAAGACCAACCAAAGAGAAGTGAGAACTATAACGACATGTCAGCTGCGCATTTTTAATTGTGCTGGTTCCTCGAAAAACTAACCTAAAATGCAAACATCGTGTGTACAAGTTTTGGACCTAAGCGGTTATAGCAATTCATGCGTAAATAAAGGAATACAAACAGATTCTCATGTTATAAAGGAAATATGCTTAACTTAAGAGCGAATCAATCAACAGAGAGGCTACAGGAGCCCCTAGTTATGAAATACAATACTTGAAACTAATGCTGTTTTGAGTTGGGAAGCCGCGTAAAGGGCTTTCAAACCTTTAATCACATCTAATTGGATTCTATTGCAAAGCTATCCGTTAAAACCTAACAGACCTTGATTGTACGCGTAAATTGTTTTCTCAAACCTTCTGGCCACACGTTATTATAACCATAATTTCATATAGATCGTCAACCTATAAAATGCATAGTCAAATAAAGGCCTTGGCTATCATATGTGATGGGAAATAATTTAATCCAAGAGTCTGGCTGATTACAAATGCCTGAAATGAATGTCTGAGTAAGCATCTTCAACGTTAAGCCAAGGAAAGGATACTTGGGAACGAAAGAAGTGCAATAAAACGGCATCCAATATTGAGAAAAAAACTCATGAAATAACACCAAATACAAGAACCAAGGTCAGCCTTAAGCGATCTGTGTAGTCACAACCAAGCGCTGATGTAGTGGAAACACAGGCACCCTAATCAAAAAAAGCTCAGAATGTCGGCTAGATCATGCCAATGAAGAATAGGATGAAAAATAAGAACATTAGAGAGAGAAGGTCAAATTAAATCAGTTGGATGGGGTCCACTTGACTCAAACATAAGATTAAATGAATAAAAATCAATGCCAGTGGTAACAAGGGTAAACGCAAAACAATAGAAGTTTAAGCTGCATTTCTGTTACACACAGTCCTTGTGTGGAAATACAAACTACGTGCTTCCTTAATGCGCTCATCTCTACTTTGTGTTCCAGATGTATTTGCTCCAAAAGAGGTGCTTGAAGGGACAAAGGTCGATGGCTAAAAATTCCACCAAAGGACGGAATACGCCCCATCGGAAAAGCCGATTGACAACTGTCTGGGTGTGACCTTAGATACTTTCAAACCCATTTAGAGGCAGGGAAAAACGGTCCAGTGTTTAAATGAAAAAATGACTTTACTGCATCAAAATTTACAGCGATTTTGAGCGAAATATTTTGCTGGTTGCATTTATTGAGGGCGTTATTTGGCCTACTTGTCGGAATGGCTTTGACTCACTTTCTCCTTCAGCTAAGTAGTAGAGGAAAACAGGCGACAACATGGAGCCACGCTAGAATGGAATGGCTGAAATCGGAAGAGTTTAAAATCGCAGTAAAATTACAATGACAAGCTTCATGCAGATGTTCTTTACATCTGCCAACTTGGGGTTGCATATAGTCAACGAAATCTTCTCATCTGCTAATAAGATAGGAAGAACAGCGTGTATTGGGGACGGGATGACAAACAATTGACAAGTCATACTGGCACTGCGACTTGTATTCACTTCACATGGAAGGGAGAATAGCACCTCCATTTAAGTGTGAGCACTGGGAAGAAGAGCTAGTTATTTTAACCTCATCTAGTTTAAGGGTAGCACCACCGTTCCCACCACCAAATGAGAAGTTTATCGTGCATAGTACAAGCAGGACTGCATCTACGTTTGAGTAAGCTGCATGAAGAGGAAGAAAACATGGTGGTTTTGAAATGGAAGTGAAAACAGCAACTATACGCCTATATTCGTAAAATTAGTTCAAAACAATTCACCGAATGCCACGCCGACAGGTTTAAATGACGCACTAAAAAGCATCAGACACGCGTAAGGTTGCACTCCGTGGCAATCGTGACTATGCATTTTTAGTTTTCACCAGTTGGAAAAGCAAACCCAGCATCTACCACCTACTGCAGTCGCGCACTTGTTGCGCGTGAAAAATGCCGACTTATCTGCAGCCTCAGCGTTGCTCAAAGCACAGAGGCTTACGACTAAGACAAATGGCTTTGCAGGTGCAGGGCTTTGCCCAAACACTGACTTACCCTAGGTAATACACGCTCAACATATTTTATGGTAATAATTTTGAGTGACGTATACAACTGCTCATAAGCTCAACTGGCCAAATACAAGCTTTGAGTAGGGAAAAGTAGACGCACTACATAGTAAGCATTTAGTTCAATGTAATACCAACAATATTTATCCAACCAATTCGACGGTAAATGCCCAATTCCTAGCAAAGTAATGCGAAAAATTATTAGTTTACATATTTGTTGGCAGGATCTCAGAGGGGAGTCGACTGCCACGGCCCAGATATTCTATTTTTCGGATGTAACAAACAGCGTGATCACCTTAAAGTCAGCCGATTTAATGAACATCGTCAACCAACAAGGAGTGCATACTACGTGCGTTCAACACTGGTAATAAATGTGCTAAAAATGCACGAAATTGATGAACGTAGTCATACAAAAGGATAAAGTGGCATAATTCGCATTGCACTTTGAATTAATTAAATCACCGCGTTTTACCGCAAACACTTTTAAATGCACCGAAGGGAGAGTAACACAAAACGGCTTTCTGAAATGACTCCTAAGAAATAAATTACTCGACAAAGAACCGGCTAAATCAGCTCAACTGAGTAAGAAAAGAATGCGAAATTATCTAAGCATAACGATGCGTATCCATGTGCCTCCCAATCAAAGCAAACACATTTCGCGTATAGGTGGGGCATAGCAATTGACCAAAACGGTGGGAGGTCAGGTGGATAGAGGATGAACAAGGTACGTTCCTGACTAAAGTTCCATTTGCCTGTGATGTGGCTTGTAATTTGGAGTAGCCTAGACGTACTGCCTCTTGTATTCTTGGAAAGCACTTCCCTTAGTCAAACTTTCCTTAAAATCATAATGGCAGCCGCTTCAGCATTTAAAGCATCAAAACGCACAAATAAATTGTTATGTAAATATGCTCCAGCGTTGCCCCATTGCAAAATACTCTTCATATCGACTCCAATCCCTTAGTCTTAATGGCACAGTAGGAGGGTAAGAGACGTCGGAAAATACCCTCCTTATCAAATCTCCAAGCTGGCCCCGAGCCAACCGCGCTCACCGAAGCCCAAGTGAAATAGACGCAGTGGTCTATAAACGAGGCAAGAGACAGCATACACTTCGCGGCACGCGAGATGTGTGCCGGAATTACTCATCTCCCCGGGGGTTCTCTGTGGGCTATTCAATGATGCAGAATCTTTTTTGAGGGGTGTGAGGTGGGAAACACACACACACATGCTGATGCACCTACTCGCAACAAAGAGTTAAGCTTGCTGCTCCTTTTCAACAGAATCATTAAAATTAATAATGTGGAAGAACATACCCCTGCATTTCCACATTGGCCAAATCTGCGGTGAGTTTGTCCTCAATAGCCTGAGTCACAGAGTTACAGCGCTCCTGAGCCAGGTACTGGGCGATCGCAAAGACGAAATCACGCTGTCCAAAGTTGGCGATCAGCGCAGTAGCAGGAGAAATCATGATAACACAAGGAATCGTCACCGCATTCGCCTACAATGGCCAAAAAACTTGTCTAGTTCCATGCTGGCTTGAGGTGGGCAAGCTTTTGTTGTTTTAGGCCTCAGACAGTCACAATGGGTTCACAAGCATTGACCACCAATGCGTGTAAAAACAGTCTTTCGGTGTTTTTAATATTGGGAAGAAGTACCATCAACGCAATGATTTTCCATGCCTAGTTGGAATAAAAGTCAAGTTGTGAAAATGAAGAACGTGTACTGTTAAAATGAGGCTGCAGAAAACAGCTTTTCCGTGTTAAGATCATCTCTGTGCAAACTAATTGCGTCTGCGAACTCAGGAGTGCCCAACAGAAACGCGCAAACGGCAACTCATTCAATATGCAGCCTGGCATTCGCAAGTGAGAACTAGAATAAGGCAATTATGTCCTACAGTATTGTGATCAATTGCAACCGCAATTTTCATTACCCAAGTGAGACTGCAAAATATGTCCTTCAATTTTCCATCAGTACCAGGGCAGTTGTTATGATAACCAATTTTTTGAAGTTTGAAAGCTATCGTCTGTATTACGGCACGCAAAACGGTGATAGAAAAAAACAGGGGTTTACTTTAGAAAAAATCTTTAAGCATGCTGCTGACAAGACATTCAATCCCTCAGATGCCTTACATTAGAACGGTGAAAATGGCTTGCTCAAAATACAAGCGTTCCAATTGGCCCACGATGAGTCCAGTCTAATAAACTTACCAACACTAAATGCTATCCCTGATTTCCTTTACAAGATGAGCGCTTACCATCAGGAGAAAAATATTTAGAACATGGGTAACCATCTCCTTAAACCATCACGTCCTACGACACGACAGATCACGTAACAATTAAAGCCAATCAAACCACCTTACTCGTGTGCAAGCGGTAAAAGTGACCAATTTAATCGTGCAAATCTCGTCATTCCCAACGCTGAGATGCCCAAAGAAATTTTTGTAAGGCGCATGAGAGATGCCGTGATGAGCACTATGCATAGGAGAAAAATAAAACATGAGATAGATTACAGCCACCACACACGCATTCTCGATTGCCCATTCAAGAGAACTGACTTCATTACACCCAGTAAAGAAAATCCAAGTCGAGTAAAAGTAAGCCGTCACTGGGTCCGCAATACACCTTCGCTATTCAGTCAGCCTTTGGGGCGTGCAGGCGCATTCGCAGTGGTGGCGATAGGAAAGGAGAGTGAGGGGATAGTGGGGAGGGAGGGCGAGGATAGGGCGACCGAAGGGCACGCCCTTGCGCATGAACGAATGAAGGAACGAAAGCAAAGGTACGTCACCATCAGCAAACGTGATTTACTGCGTAGGAACAGTAACTAGTTAAATTATGGCCCATTTCTGCCCGTCTTAACTGAACATTGAAATTAGTACAAGGTGGTTTCCAGTCAATTGTGGGACATGATCTTCATGCCATCGATGCAAATGATTTTTGTGACGCCGCCTTATGGCTTGCTTGTGGGGTTGGAAATTATTAAACAGTATGTGGGCATGGAATCATTCATTCTAAAAACTATTCATTTTAGTGAGAATTAAAAAAGCAGAAGTACACGTAGTTAGCACAGCACAGGTACTGCTCGATTTCCCGTAGAACTAATGCGCATTTTGAGATGCCTTCTCAGTGCTCATAACACCAAGAATTAGCAGAAATTTGGGTTGTCTAAAGCGCGACAAACGACGTAAGAGTGACAAAAAATAGATTCAATGCAGACTTAGAATTCCAGTCCAGTGGATGAGGCATTATTAACGGTTTGCGACGATCCAACTTGTGTCCCATTAAAAGCTTCGTATGTATTAAGAAGAATAAATGACCTTTCAGAGGCGATTGCATAAAATAGCAGTTATTTGCCACCATGAGTCCTAAAGAGGGATAAGCTGTCGTTTCTGGCTCTCAAAGGGCACTAGCGCGTGTGCTAGGATGGGTTTGTGCATTCAAGGCTTGATTGGAACTTGATGCAATTGAGGCTAAATTATTTTTCTCATCCTTAAGCATCAGGGATGATCAGATTGCATTTCGTATTAAATTTCCTCCTGCTCATTGCATATTGACCAGCCACAGCAATATCAAGCTGGTGAATAGATCGATTCGAAACAAATTCATGGACGGGTGGCCTGTCTGTGCATCAATGAATCATTTACCATCCATGTTGATTACCATTCCTGGCGTTTTCCTTACTGATAACACATCAGTGTAGAATGGTTCGAGATTATGATGCAAATAAAAGTCGTCCCCAAAATAAACAATTCGTGCTTGGTAGACCTAAGGCCAAATTGGCAAGAAATTCTGAGAAATGTGTCATCTACCTTTTTTGACTGTCTCGTATCAGTTGCAGGTCAGCCCAGTTTATTAAACACGAAAAAAAAACAACCGAACGATACCGGCACAATGCTAAGCAACATTTTTGAAGGGTTCATATGGAAAGCTAAAACAAGGTTTTGTACTTTTCCACTGAAGTACACTTCTGATACTCACCTTATTGAGAGTAATCAATGCAAAAATTTAACATTTACCCGAGGAAGTGTTTCAAGCGAGAGGGATTTCACGTGCAGTCTTTAAAAAGTATATAATTAAAATCTCCACACACAAAATGGTTGGTATTGCCTATTATGAAAAAATAGGAGTGCTGCTTGATGGAGGCAACAAGTAGCAAGGTTCACACGACAGCGATGTTATCAAAGGAAAAATGAAGCCCCGGTTCATTCCTTTCACCCACGCTCCCATGCTACTATAAGTAGGTCGAGGCGAGCACAAATGGCAAGAATGCAAGCGGTTTCAATTGTCCTCTGCCTCGTAGAGAATGGAGCCATCACCACCAGTTCAGGCAAATTTACATGCTACAAGAAGGAGGTCAAGCACTTCACCCGACTTTATACTTGTTAGTTTATTAATTTCTGATCTGGTGCCATATCCACACATGCCCGTCAAGCTACAAATTACCACTATTTTTGCACAATGATAAACACCTCACCATTTCTCATGACAGTCCAATAAATTTAGCAA
The DNA here is from genome assembly GCA_023968675.1 of Taenia pisiformis. Classification (NCBI taxonomy): domain Eukaryota; kingdom Metazoa; phylum Platyhelminthes; class Cestoda; order Cyclophyllidea; family Taeniidae; genus Taenia; species Taenia pisiformis. The sequence continues at coordinate 3,933,072 of CM043736.1, forward strand.
CACTATCAGATTTTTATTGATATAGACGGGTTCGTGACTTTGCAATGAGAGAAATTGACAATCCGGGGAACAAGACGTCTTTTAGCATGTTTGCCATAAAAGTCTTGGAGGAAATTTGACCTTCGTATTCCGGATGTTGGCTGCTCTGGTAAGACGCCAGTTACTATTAATTTCACTGGCAAGTTCAAATGTTACTCAAAAACCAAGTTGCGATAAATTTAAGTGAGATATGATTTGCTACAAACAGCTATTTCCGAGTAATAGAGAACACTTGCTACATAGTTTTGACGTCCCGGCGCCAAAACTATCTGACGCTGGTAGTCAAAGTGTTAGCAATTTCAGAGCAAGGAGCTCTGGCACAGGCGGAGTGCAGACCTGTTAGTGGGTTAAACCAGATTGCATAAATTAAGGTACGAAGTGAGGCAATAGTGGTGCTATTGGACTCGCAAGAGAACATCTTCCAACCAGGCCAATGGGAGCGATCTGCGTGTTCTCCGCCGAAACCTGAATAGAGAGTGATGGTGCACCCCTTGTGTCTCGTCAAATCACATGTGGAAAAGCCTATCAGCAGTAGCTAAGTCGCCTTCAGGAGGTCGTTTCATCGAATGGAATCACACAAATAAGCGGTACTATGTACAGATTTCACACCATCGCAGCTGGCACTTACAAATTAACAGGATGGCACAATCTTCGGAACTAAAATGATTGATCGAAAGCTATCCTTAGAATCAGGAGACATGGGTATAGAGATTACTTAAGGTTTCAGGTCGTCGGAAAGTGAAAATTGACACAGTGGGAGTGAATTGACACCCTGAACGAGGACAAGCACATTGGGATTACGAGAACCAGCGTGGTATGAAATCGAGTGCAGTGCCTCCCAAATCGAATGCACAAAATGGGATTAGACAGGGTGGTGATCGCCAAAAGTCGTCTGAAAAGGGTACATGAGGGATGTCCACAAAACAAACGTAGGATAAGTTGACGATTGGAGAACTGTATAAGCATGAATGAGAAAAACATGTCAATCTGGCACTTCACAAATGCACGGAAAATCTAAACAGGTGATGGTCCAGGCAAATATAAAAAATACACTGCACACTATGGAATCAGATTATCCACCCTGGGTGTGCAAGTTCAATTTGCTTAAAAAAGATCTCAATGGTGTTTTGACGAAGGTTCCGCACAGTGTTTCAGCACTTAGTACTCCACAATGGCATATAAGTTATGAAGTTTGTTTGATGGAAACAGACGTAATTTTACCAAAATGGGCACAAGAAAAAGTCATTTGCATCCACCTTCCCCTGGGACCACTAGTGCACTAAAAAGACCCAAGAAATTACAATGAGTTCCCATAGTCAAGCACACGAGCACAAATTAACCGCAACGGGAAAACGCCATACCGTTTATGGTTGCAAGAAGGGAAAGACCACTGTGTTCCGACAGACCCTTTACCTATAAAAAGGTAGCACAACCTCCGAGCAACGACAAAACCGGTTGGTAGCAGGTAGCACACCAATTCGTAACGAATGGGAAATTTATTGGCGAGTTCAATTGCCCACACGTAATACCCAGTTTGGTCAAAACAACCATCTCCAACGGCAGCGGGATAAAAACAAGCTAACGAGCAGGTTGCAAGAAGCCTTCGGTTTCCGCCCCAGTATCCAAGGGAGACGGCGTTGTCCAGTCGCTCTCAATAGAAAGCAAATGAGGTTATATCCTCATTCCAAATAACAGGGTAGATGAATCTCGGCTAAGGCTGTGGACCCTCGGGGGAAATCGATGGGCAAGGATCTTGTGAAGGAGATGATACTGTGTGCAAGGAGTGCTGCATTTTACACCGAATTCGCACGTGCCGCTCGTTTACGCGATCCCTTACTAGCGCCCATTGGCTAAGGCACCTCGGTTATGCATTCAATGGGGGGAGAAAGGAAAAGGGAGGATAACAGGGATGCGTAACAGTGCTGAAACAAGACTAACGCATGTAAAGTCAGGAGTCAGGTTAGCAGCAGTTTTGAGAAGAACAATATAAGGCTTCAAAAGTTATCTTAGCTATCAATAAACCATCACGAAAAAGAGGAGCAGCCAAACATGTAATTAATATTTCTCTAGGAACATAATCTCTACCAAAGAAATAAAAAGTGACAGATAGAAACAAACAAAATGGACTGAACTGTTTACCAGGTCAATCCCCAAAAGCTACTGGACTTCTAGAAGGGAACGGCTAGCATTGTTACTACTCCAACGGGGAAAAAAAGGCAGCAATGGCAACAGAATTTTAAGCCAATTTGTAAAAGTGGGTGGGTTGTCGATCGTAGTGTCACAGTGGCAAAACCTAGCACCTAAAGAGAAACATCTTAACAGGAAGGCATGAATATTATTTGTAAGACATTGAGGTTTATCAACAGAGAGCAATCCTGTGACACGAAAATTTCACAACTTACTGCAGCAGTTGGACTACGAATTTTCTTTTGAATCACAAAATTAGAGAATAACCGCAACTGGTGTGGAGAACCCACTAACTTTTGCGAGTATGCACCACTTTGCAACCACTATTTGCAGCTTTGGAAGCTTTTACTGATTAAGCCTAGCACCTAAGTGGGCATTATTTTCCCAATGCGCTTCCGTCTAGACAACGGCAATGTAGTTAGGTTTTATGAGCTGATCTCGTGAGAGATCGGAATGACGAAAGGATTACTCGTTTTGAGCGCAAAAATAATCAGCCTATGCAGAAAATAACTTGCTTTAAAGAGAATGGATTAAATGCAGTGCGAAAAGGATTCGTTCGAAAGGTAAGAATGAGACGAATTAGTTTTCAACGTAAAATGGGGCATTTGCCGAATGCATAATCAAAAACTCAACACTGCTCATTTTCATCCTTAAGGAATTATTTGCTTAGTCTAAAAAAATCAGAAGACAAATCTATCCCCTAGCAAAGAGTTTGATAAGTTGGCCCTAACTGCTTTAGCAAAATCATTAAATTATCCAGATTCCAATACCTATGCAGCACAAATTAACAAAAGCGTAGCATGGGGGTAATTCGGCAAACTTGTTTAAAAAGAATCTCATGAGCAGAAACTGTGGGAAAATAAGTCATAAACGGTGGGAAAAGTCATTTTAAAAAAATAATCGACGAAAGATTCACAGTGAACCAAACCAGAGCACGCGCATGTCTTCCAGTAAATTATGAAACTTCATTATTGCGAAATGGAATTCCCAGTGGTTACTAGACCCACTAAACCAGTGTTTAAAATCCCAGTAAAGACTATTAACTCGAAACAGCAAAGTATGAAATTGACGCCTACATGAGACTTTCAACTATCGGATGCTACCTTTGACAGATAGTCGACCTTTTTACAGGCTACTTTACAGTTCTCGCTTAAGGATGACCTTGTGGTACAGATGCTGATATTGTCAAACATCCCTTCAACTAAAACTACCACAGACACAAGCCAACGTGAAGTGGTTAAAAACAATGAATTAGCCCCCAAAATTCACTTCTTAAATGCGCCTTTTCCCTTATTTATTACTCATGGATAGGCCATAAGGCCTGGTTTCTGGTTCAGGCGAGGATCAAGAAGTTTGGGCGCATCAGACAACAAAGCGTGATATAAACAAAGTATAGAAACTTACCAATTTATGGTGTACACTGGAACTGCCAATAATAATCCCGTTTTTAGTGAAGAAAACCGAATTACTGACGAAATTGACGCCGCAGCCAATGACATCACCAACACCGAAAGGCGGTCCGCAAACCTCGTTTTCTTCGTCCTCCAGCGCGGAGTCACCACCATTAAGGCCAATTCGACCTGTGTTACTGTGATAACCAATGAAGTTGGCGCAACCTAACAATTCACAGAAGCAAGGTAGCTTTAGGTTGCGCACTTAGTTTGAGATCTTATTGTACATATGATCCCGATTCCAAGAAACGAATATGTTGCGGATCCGTTTGCGAGCCTTACGCTTAAGGGAAATCATGCCAAAACTAGGCCAGATTCCACCATGCTCCAAATTAAATGCGTTGGCAAAGGCTAATCCTGAGCGTGGTAGCTCATAAGTCCTCTCAGAAGTAGCAAAAATGTTGCGTGTCTCCAAGATACTCATCCAGCCGTAATCCAAGAATCCGCTTCATTCAGACTAAGCGTTTGTGCTTATGCAAATGCGACCCGGTGGAACATTCTCCTGAGCACTAGAGTGTTCCATTCGACTGTATCAGAAAAGGCCAAAGACCTGACAAGCTGCAATGGAACTAACAGCAGCGAAAAAAAATATAAACCATATAGGAGCATGCATAGTAAGGGATTCTGACCTCATTGGTGAGAATGGGAACTCACGTTGGTGTTTTGTCTTGTCAGATTCGTCGAAGGAAAAACCGACCTTAAGAGACCTTAAAAATTTCAGAAGGTTAAATTGAAACATCAAACAGAAAATCTACATAAACAAGCTAACTCACCCACACTGGCTTTTTGCACTTATGTTAACTTCATAGTAGTAAAGACTGCAACAAAGCGGTATGGGATTGTCGGCGATAACTTTCAAAACCATCGGGACTTTATGAGATAGTACCCGCATGTCTACAATCGCAAATAGCTTTGATGGCCAAAAGCTACCTACGGCAAGCTTTAGATATAAGGAATTGGCTGCATAAGCAGTGGTGATTTGGCAAAGGGAAGTAAAATCGAATGCTGAAAACGGCTGAACAGATGAAAAGCACTTATCAAACTAAGGGATAGTACAGAGGTAGAAAGGGAATAATTACAAGAGCCACAAGCATAATAATGGCTTCGAGATCTTTTATTACTGGCCAAGTTAGTTTCCACATGAGTCAGTTTTCCAAGGCATGTTTCAAACCCAGCACAACAGCATATTTGTACAAACGCATTAGTATGCAAGGCGCAAAAATAAGGAAGGAAGTTATAAGTTTATTTAACTCAAAAGATACGTGCCTTTAAGTTTCAACGTTTCCTCCCAGGAGGGAGAATTTGAATAGTCCTTGAATTGCATAAAGCATTTCGGCAAAGTTGCATTATAACGAATGGCAATAGGGTAGAGCGAATTTACCACCCTTTGGTGCAAATCGAGACCTCGTCTCAGGACCGGCTCTGCCATTACAAAACCAACAGCTGACGCCGGATACTTGAAATGAGCGAACGCGTCTTCACAATCTTAAACAAAATATGGATTTTATGGTCTCTTATGTCAAAGCTATAATTTATCCTAAGTAAACGTTTTTTAGCAAAAAAGCCGTGGTTTCTATGCATTGCGTTTATTCTTGCTAGTTATTTTATCCAATAATTTTTAAAACTGGGAAGCATTAACACGAGCTGCTGCGAACGAAATCAATGCTAGGCAAACTTAAAGAAGTTAAAATACAATTATATGATCGTTTTTAATTTAGGTTTCTTGAAAATCAGTACAAAATGCCTAATGCAGAGCTCATTAATAAATGTACGTTGTGGTTAATCATTCAGAATTTACGATATCAATTCGTTAACATAAGAAAACTCTTTTAGTGCTCGTGTAGTACCCCGAGCATCCCTAAAAGACGGAAAGAAGGCTAGGTGTAGGTCAGAATACATGTATTCTAGAGGGAGAGGAAAGGGACCGCTGGCATGGCCGACAGGCCAGCCCACGCAGCACCGTTCAAGGTGGCCGCCACTAGTTTGTCAGTCCAACCAACAGTCCAAACAAGCAAAACACCACAGCTTGCTTATTGAACTTATTCCTTCTAGTGGGAAGCGGCTAATGCGTGCAAATCTTGTGGCACCCTTGACTCTTAATGCTGTAGCAGTGCTTTGCAGATAAGCACAAATATCTAGTCTAATCACCTTTGGAATGTAGGGAAGAAAGTAGGCAAGAGGGGCTTTCGCCTCCGCATCAGCCGCATAAGTAACTGTAGTACCTTGTTTGTTCGGACTGCTGATTTCGCTTTCGAGACTTGTGCGGATGTTTCGGACCTAGCCGCGTGGGTAGCCTTCTGGCCAAGCCAGCAGTCCTTTTTTTCCTTTCTTGACTTCATACATTCTGTCCTCTGCTCAGCCTTCTTTCGTCATCAAAGGATGCTTGGGACGCTGCAGTAATGACTCGCGCGTCAATTTTCTTATCATATTAAATACCTCTACCTATTTTTTGTCAGTTTCGCCTTGTGCCTGTATTTTACAAAATGTAACGGGGTCTAAAATTCTTGAAGATATCACACGCTGAGTTGTGAACTCTAATAAGGTTGATTTTGGTAAACATCAGGGTAAATGTGTTTTTGACAGGTGTAGTGTTCTGTTTGTTTGAACTGTTGGTTGGTCCCGCACACCAGCGGTGGCCTCCTTGAAGATAGCTGTGTGGGCTGGCCTGTCAGTTATGCCCGCAGTTCCCCTTCTTTCCGTCTTGAATACACGTATTCTAACCTACACCTGGCCTTCTCTCCGTCTTTTAGGGATGCTCGGGGCGCTACAACAGGAACAGCATTTACACTTACGGCGTTATGACGCCTGGGTGTTAAGATAAATCTGCACAAAATAAAGATCATACGGGGCTGATTATGCAAGTATTCGCAAAGGTTTCTTTAAAATTCGATCTTGACTTGCTTGTGGTCATTCGCCTTTGTCGTTTATCTTAACGTAGTCAACAGCTTGACAGTTACCTATGGCAGGCGGGAATACATATAATTCCATTACAAGTATTAACCGATGCATCTCTTTTTTTCGACGTTTACAGACCCTTCCTTCCTCAGGGTTGGTCAATGCTGCAATGGATTCATTGTTCTTGCCTACCGCACTTTATGGAGGTCCTGGCATTATACATCGAGACTATTCCACACAATGTATTAGACTGCGCAGACAATCGCAAACCTCATGTATTCATGCAAGCATGACGATCGAATTTCCATTTAGCTTTTTAAATTGTTTTATTAAGCAATCGCCTCATTAATTGGTTGCCCTAGTGTGCGGCACAAAATCGAATGATCACCTTAGACCAATCAAACCTCAGTGGATTTTCCTTTGAACACTGTCGTCGATTTACTCCTCCGTATTTCTCTAGGGTCTTAGTGCAATCATTCAGCAACTGAAATCGAGAATTATTTGCATTTGAATTAACTTTATTTCCAACAGATGCAGCGTCATGGTCATCTCCGAAGAAGCTAAACGAAGATCAAGTATTAATATTCCACCTTTAAGGCATAGGATCATTTAAAGTAAAGGCATTTAAAGGAGCCTTCAAAGCCCTAAAGACTTGTGAATATAAACGTGAAATTGAGCCATTTTGTTTGGCTACAATTCAAATTTGTATAAGATTTATTGTGAATGCATTACTTTGCTCGGTTGGCTGCCAGTTTCGGTTAAGGTCACCTAGGCGGCCATATTACCTTTGATGGGTGGGTCGGCCTCCGGGCCATGCTAGCAACCCTATTTTCTGCCTGGTAAATGAGGACATGCGCACGTATGTGCATAATGCCTTCGTTTGCCTTCAAGAAGTCTCGAGCTGCTACAGTAGTAACTCAACTTGGTTCTCGATGTACCTTTGAACTAAATTAGGTCTAAAAATTTGATAAGTAATGTTTGACCAAATGACGCTAGGATTAAAATGAAATCTGTTGTCATATTGCCGCATTATTTGCTGGAAGTAAGCAACCTTAGTAAGGGCAATTCTCTTTTATGTGAGATAATAACAGAAACAGCAATTCGCAATTGCCTTAACTCTATATGACTTTCAAACGCATTTGACAACCTTTCTAACATTGCAATACGGGAGTCGTTTATCATTCGCTTCCCAAAGTGGGAACAAATTGCCTGGAGTGCATACTGAGTATAAGATTTACTGAAGCACTCAACTAGCTGGAATGCCTGATACCTTACACACTTGTGTTGCCGAAAAAGAGTTGAGTTTGGCATAGGTACTTACATACCTATCAGTAGAACAAACGATCTTGCATCTAAACCTACGCATCTGTTGCAGATTGATGCCTTCTTCTGGTTAACAATGCTAAAAATCAAAATCGACCAAAATTGACAATCTTTTGTTCACAACGCTATTAACCCATAGCAATTATTAATCAAGGAAGGAAATATTGTGCAGATCTGGTCTTAATGCAGTTGTTAAGTTGCTTGCATGTGAACTGGAAATCATGCATGATTAAGCACCTGGCTGTCGTGCTTGGGCGCATGCTCCCCACGTTTTCGTGATGAGTGAAGATTAGATGAGGTGCAAGCACATAGCAGTCTTCTTTTCATTGCTAATTCATTAACAAAATACAGCAGAGGCGAGCGGCTACGCTGGTCGTTCTGAACTAATTTTAATGGCCACAGCAGTAGCACTGGCAACTGCAACAGAACTGGAGTGTTTTTGGAACCTTATACATCCCAAACGCAAAAATACACTAGCCCACCCCTCCCGCTCAGCGATCATGCCAGTGTCTAATGCCAGTGGAGCAAAAGATCAAAAACTTCTAGCAGAAAATGCCTTCATAGGTGCGTTATTTTGCCATTTGACGAAGTCATCGATATCCGTTTGTGGTGATACGAGCAACAACCACCCTTAACCGGGTCGCGGGAGTGTTTTCTGTATTTTCCAGATGACTGTACTGGATACGAACTGGTTTCTCCCCACTATCTTTAAGCTCATCAAGTGCACAGACATTTCTACCTCGAAGAACCAAATGAGTTGCACATTCATTTTTGATCCAGTCTGTCCGTCTTTGAGGTACTCCATGGCGATTTGTATAAGTCGAAGAAAAGTAGTCAACTATTGCCATGCTCGCATTATTAAAATTATGATGGTTCTGATAATAAGTGGCGCGTACTATTGAAATCACAACGTAGTGCTTGCTTTGATTGCAATCGAGCTTTATTTAATCATTTCCAGCTCTCCGAAGCAACTCTGAAGACGAAAAGTGGCATAATGCTGGGGTAGAATATGTACTGCCGACACGAAGAAGGGTTTGAAGCTACTGACATAGCCCATGATCAGTGTCCCCGACGAGAGTGCAATGGTGGAGATCCAAAGTGGTTTCTTTATTCAAACCCAGGGTTAATTAATTTATTAGTTACAAAATTTTGCTATCCACTGATTTAGTCGTTATGGGAACTAGCCAATGCTCCCAAATCAGCCCCGTTGGGATAGAATTGTTTCACATTTTATAGGCATGCATTTCATTCTTTGAAACGCGATCCTATAATTGAGGAAACGACGAAATCTAGAAAAGCCTGCTGTTTCTTTTACTGCCATAAACTGATTTATTTGAGAACTTCCTGAAAACGCACAGTTTATTTTTCATCCCGCTACCTCCGTCTACTGACGAAAGAATACTTTAATCTTTTGGCACCGACGACCCTAGTTTTGAAATACCAAATCTTTGAATCGGTGAGGTCTCACAAATCGTGCAAAGCCACCAAATATCCAATTTACCTACGGGTAGGTTCGGTCTCCGAAGACAAAGGCGAGTGACGTGAGTCAAGCCTAAGGCGAAGCTATTATACCTGGCACCCTGCTGAACATAAGTGAAGCTTTTGTAGCAATAAGGCTCCTATTACCAAGTTTGCTATTAATCCCAGGAAAATTCTGCCTACAGTAGTTTGGCACTTTACATAATCGAAGAAGTCTTTTAGTAATTGATGCTTAAAAGGGTAGAAAAGAAACACATTGCTAAGACACAAGCTTTTTGTCAATTTAGCAGGTGCCTAAATGTCAACGTCACAGTAGGCATCTGGTTCGACTGCTGCAGGACAATGGGCCAATCTGCTCGATGCTTTGGTCTCCATCTGCAAGAGGAAGCAGGTCAATGCTTGTCGGTGTGACGTCAATCTCGGTACGGATACCTTGCAAAAGCATCCAAATTTCCCAAATCATCTTTGAGTTTGGTAGTCTCTTTGCAATTGTAAACCTTCAACTTTTTGCTGTTACTCCTGTGCATCAAGTCCTTTTAAAAAATTACGCAAAATAATCGTTTTTCGCTCCACGCAAAGCACTTTAAACTGCTACTCTCTTTTAGCAGTGAGACTACTTTTGCAAAAAGTACTCATTGAGAAGGAATGCTCCAGAGCATTTAACATTTTCAGATATTCCTTAATTTCATTCAGCATATCGTTTAACTCATGGTCAAGTGAGATGATTCGAGGTCGTCTACGGAAAGCATTGTTATACGGAAAAAGTGTCTGTTCTTTGTGAGTTAGGAGACCCAGTGACTTACTTATAGTTCCACAATCAATGTTTACAAACCCATTCAAAGAGACGGTGCCACACAACAAGTGCACGCACACCCGCACACAAGCAGGGAGAAGAACAATAGGTTGGCAAAATGCCTGTCAGTGGTACTGCTTCGCACGTATACTTTCCTCTCTGAGGTCACACTTCGTTAGAAAGTTTCTATTTTTTAATTATGTCTTGCTGGAGTTACTGCGATTATTAGGTGCGCAAACCAAACTGCTAAAATTATTTAACCATCTGCATCATTGTAGTTCTTTGATGTTATTACAGATTTTACTGACAAACATTTTTGCCCCTCAGCTCAATGTAAAGTTGTTCTGGTAGTTATTTGGATGTAGCGATTACGACTCTGTGTTCTTTTTACATGCCAATCTACAATCGTATAAATGAGCGAAAGCTACTATATTGATCCCTTGTAATGTTGAACTTTGTATTCCGTCAATTCACACCATGAAGGCTCCGAACTAGTGATGCGCGAACAAATAAGATGACTGGGCTGTAGACGCAGGCGGTTATGATAACTGACCCATGCTGCAAGGCCGCTACGATCTAGCATAAAGCAGTGTAAAAACTCTTTTACACAAAAAACCGCTTTAGTGATCTGAATCTGCCTTGTCTTATGCTGCAATGCTGGCTAAAAACATTTGTGAGGTGTGGAGTTGAATCCCATGCAAAGACCATCCCGCATTGTCTCCGTCGAGCAAGATATGAGGCAATTGCGACTCGTGGACTTTATTTGTGCCACGCAATGGCAACTGAATCCCACTCGTAGTGCTCGCCAGGTGCCGGTAATGTTTGCAAGAACACCTCGTAATTCATGCCGAAAAGGCTTTGTGGTCCGGATTGCAAGGGCCCGCATAACAAATAGCTTCGGATGTTTTCAATCTTATGGCACACCGATCACTTCATGCTGACATAATTCCAAGCGCATTTGCATTAGGCCTTCATATGCATTATTAAATTTTAAATAGGGAATAAGACTGCTTGAAGCAACAAAATATAGCCAGGAATATACTCTAAAATTTGCGGCCTCGGTATCACAGCACCCTATTTTTCAGCAGGATCTCACAAAACTACGGGACCTAAGTGAATTTCCTCGCTTTGCCTATAATTTACCAAATTTTGTAACTACCTATGAAGCTTGTGGAGCTGACCATCCTATTCTTCCGAACGAACGCTTCCTGTCAGGTCCGTGGACAAGTGAGATCCTGCGCTTAGCCGCAGAACGCTGACGCGTTTGCTGGGGATCCCAGAGGCCAGGCATGAGTCGTTTGATCCATTAATAGAACGTCTTTGATGTTATCACAAACCTAGCAACAAGTGCTGTTCACAATTTTTAAATGGTAAGTTCTCGTTACAGATGCGAGCGGTCGAAATACCGAAGAAGCATATTCATCTGCTTGAATGTAAACCAGTCCCCATTTATTCTCATTTCATCTACACAACTAGGATTGTGAAAGTGTTGACCAACTGCTTATCCTTACCATTGGCAAAGACCGTAAGCCAAACATTGGCACGAGCTTGACATCAGCAATTCAGCAGAACTGAAATAAATGCACCGCTTAGAAAAATTGAAGCAAGCGGGCACATGAGTGACCAAAGTACAATAAGGTTAAAAGGAAATATGCTTGATTACCTTTTTGGCACCAAATCTAATCAAATGTGCCTCTGGTGGCTGTTGTCAAGTTGGTAATCCGTGGACTCATTGAGCAGGCGCATTTGCTTCGTGAACAAAACCGAGCGCATCCCCACCTGACTGGCCAGCATATTGCGTGACTGCTTTGAAAAGCTCCTTTTTTCCTAGAGGTGCACACGGTGCGTGCTTCATTGTGAATGCATGCTTCGACAACAAAAGGGGCTTGGCTGAACAGCCTTCGGCGCCTGGCATCAATAAAATGGGGGAACAGAAATGGGAACTCTTCCAAAGGCACTTTGAAACGTATTGACTTGACTGGCAACGTGCCCATATGGTTGCCTTTGTTAACATAGGTGTGCTCCCTTCTAAATAGCTCATAATCTTCTGCTTAAGCTAATTAACATATGCTTGAACCCATCAAAACCTTATGCAGACATTTGGCTAACATGCATTGCTAGATCTTTTTGACGTATGCATTGAAAGTTAGTGAAAATCCAGTTTATGTAACCCTCACAAGGAGGCTGTGCATTGTGAAGTGCCCATGCGGTCGCAAAGACCGCTTTATTTAGAGAAGTTGGCACTGACAATCAATGAGCTACCTCTTCTCCACTATGAATAAAAATTTATCTTTATCTTTATTGGAGAAATGCAGAACAGACTTAAAAATGACTTTTGGAGATTTGAATGAGACTATTGTTATTGCGAGGAGCGTAAAATGAACAGCATGGTGGAGTGGGTTTTAAGTGGCACTCTTCAATTCCCGTTCGACGGAGCCTTATTTAGTATCGACTTCGTAGCCACAACATTTTTTAGCTGAGTGGCGGAAAACAATGCTGCAGCATGCTTGGTAGTGAGGTAATGTAAATTAGTTGTACTCCAAATGCGTACGGGACCTAATCAACTATTTATTATTTGGTAGAGTAAAAACGTTAGCAGCCAACGATATTTTCAGTTTAGAAGTTAATTGTCTAAGTAAACCCAAGCTAGCAATGATCTTTCAGCATACCGCAAGCAGTAATTTTGGACTTAATTGCGGAAACTTCCAATTTATGTCAATGATTCCGAAAGAAACCAGTGAGCATCTGGACCAGTTACAGCATTTCACCTATCCAGCTAGGCAGTTTTTAAGGTGAAATTCACACACACTAATGGGAGGTATTCAGAATCTTAAAAAATAACAAACCGCCGACCTTATGGGCGGAATATCATCATAATTTACAGTAGTGGTGCGAACTCCTACGTGCACCTGAGGTCGGCTATGTTTACACAAGCCTTGTGCTAATACAGGGTTTACGGAAGCTGATTGGCGATATGCAACAGAATAGCAGTAGCACTGCATTCCCACGCCTGAAAACGGGTAGTGGAGGTGGAGACTGCTAGAAGGATTCAATGATTTCTACAGCACCTCAAGATAAGCAATTCATCTCCTACGCCCCAAACAGGCATGTTATATTCCACCAGATTTGAGCACTGCGCTCACCACCACCATTGTTTCCGAAGATGAAAGTTAGAGCGGCGATCCCACTCAAATGATAAGCAACTCCCATTCGTCGAGCGCACGTGTATACCTCGTGTCGGTCAGCCAGAGCCAATGGGGGAAGTGGCAGAGCTGTGAATCGATCAGCCAATCAACAGTCGTCTGGCAAACCGTAGTAGCAAGTGGTCGACACGGCTACAACGAGCGCTAATCTCGTTCATTCTCGCTCTCTCACCATAAACCTGGCCGAAGTGATGGGCAACATGGCCTTGAGGTCCTGCTAGCCAGGCGTGCCCACCACCTCCGAAAAATTGAGGTAGTACGAAAATCAATCTTTTCGTAACGCGCCTAGTCCTCCACCACCCACGCACTCACATAGTCACAACCAACCCGAGAACCGTAAAACAACTAGCCTATCAGTATCCTCCTCACAGATAGCATAAAAGACGCGCACGCAGTGTGGTTCTCTCTTTGGGTGAAATTGCACAGAAGTATTTGCTTGTGAAACACCAGACTACGGCCTTGGTACATCTTGCATCTGATGTGGCGAAATTGGCTGTCAAGGTCACCGACACCATCCCGAGACGGCAATGAGGAGAGGTGTAGATCAGCCACGCTGCCTCGTCAGCAGCACCACCAACACCAAGACTGCCCTGAGACCTCACACCGACCCAGTAGTTCCAACTTCCCCCGCGAGAAGAAGGGTCGCTTCGATTTCCTTCGACCGAAAAGATGGCGCACTCTATCTCGCTCGCGGCACACCTCACCCAAACGCCCCTGCTCCACATCCGCTGAAAACGTCGCGGGCCAAAATACCAGTAGCGGCTCCTGTACACCAACCAACGAGGAAGCGAGTCGCACCGTTCTTCCGCTCTGCCTTCACGACTCTGTCTCCACAGGGATAGATGAAGCCACCCCAAAGGCGGAAGACGCGAATAAATCGATAAAGATGTCACTTCTGTCCTCCGGAAGCAAAGAAACCAGCGCTGCATCCTCCTATGACTCCGACTCGAGAAGATTGAGTAGAAAAGACTCCAGCAAAGAACAAGCCCAGCACCAAACTTCAAAGCCTTCGCTATTCCATTTTGCCAAAAAGACATCTGAGAGGAATGAGGATCAAACGGTTAGTCGTTTACCATGGATGAGGGGACACGTAGGTGGTACGGTTCCTATGTCCCAATCCGTTGGTGTTCATAACTTAGTAATTTTTTTCTGAAGCGTTACACCCTAAATATCCTGATTACTGCGGTGGTAGCTTTTAAACTACTGAATGTTTTTGCACATTATTTTCAGAGTTATTTGAAGCAACCGTTATCGTCATAACATCAAGCTTGCCTATCCAACTTCGCATTTGGGTGTTCATAAAGTCAACTACTAAGAGCCTCTTTAAGGAAGATCGTGCAAGCAAAATACGTTAGATTAATTAGCAAAATTTCACCTGATTTGCTGGTGACCTTTCCTATGATATCTGAGTCGGATTGCCTGCTTCGAATTGCCGCTCGGTGCATTCCAGAAAAGTGGCTCCACTCAACCCAGTGTAAGGGTTAAAGTCTTTCTCACTTGTCAGATTCATCCCCTCCTATTATCGTTTAATTTTACAATGCGCTGGAGAAAACGCATTCCAACAGCATCAAGACTACTAAAATCATCCTTCTTCTATGCTATCGTGCAAGACCATGTTTTTCCCGATTCTTTCAAATAAGTGTCAGTATATGGTGGGCAATTAGAAGCACATTTTCAAATATCTTAAAAGAGGAGCGACTGCTTTTTGGATGTTCATTAACAATCCTCAATAAGAATGCAAAATTGTCGATATTATCTCTTGAAAGGAATAGACTGAGAACTGCTCCTAAAACATAGAAGCTAAGCGGGACGCTGCGGCTGTACATTCACTCTTGTTAGTTGGACCTACCTTTGCATGATGTGAGAAACTTTATAAGTTCTCAAATGCCCATACTGGAATTAGAAGTGAACGAAAACCTCGGATGAGACTGCAGCCGGCATAGTCAAAAGCGGTCGTGGCTACACAGTCGCTGCCAAGTGGGCGTTGACAATCATTTTGTTATGGCAACGACATTTTTCTTACTCGACAGCTATTGCATTCGAGGTATCACTTTACCAGGGTCGGATTGCATTGGTCCACTGTTCACCAAATATAAAAAGGTCGTGGTTGAAATCCACATACAAACGGTGTAAGATGTCTAGCAGTGAGACGAGGCAAAGTTTAAGACATAAGGAATACCTGCTTTTCTTAACCTATTTGGTAGCTTGAGGCTAAGCATTTGCTTATGCGCCATTAAAGCCACGGCTCTTATTGGTACGAGTTATTGCAAAGCACAAATCATTTCGTCTTATGCCACAAGGCAAATCTGTTGCTCATTAACAAACTAATTACTTCGGTGCGACTCAAAACACAGCTTTATTACAGACTTATTGCATTCTGAAGCAAATGAAATGTATCGCCTTGATGCTTTGAGAGAACTTAGGTTGGCGAGCTAAAGTTGTTCTCATCGGAGCTGATTCTTTGACTCTGAAATTACTGGAACGACGCGACCTTGGCCAAAATTATTGTGCATGTCTTGCAGGAAGAAGCATGATCGAAATGCGGTTTTCGCTTTTACTTTCTACAAGGTCATCATGACTCGCCTTTCACCTTCATTAGCTAGTTGAGCAGCAGCTGCCGGCAGAGGTAGGGCCTTGTACGTGGCCCTTCGCATTCACCGCAGGTAATTCCATTCGACAAGACTTTCGCTGTCGCAATTACATAAATCGTTACAATGAGAGAGAAATATGCGATCCATCATAAAAATGGAGAATTGGTCAATTCCTGTCCCATTCATTTACCATTGAGTCTATGCGCTTCTAAAGTAAACACAATTAACCTCATTCGAAAGGGGCGTTGTGCTTATATTTCAAATCGTAAGTCGACAAAATTGCCAATGAACAGCGAAATTTCACTGAACGGAGCACCACTACTAAGTGCGAGGAACCAAATGATAGACGAATTTACGAAGGTTTAAGTGCATTTGTAAAATCCGAAATGCAAGTGCTCAAAAGTTAGTAGGAAGCTTGAGTCGTTACTTTCTCTACACAAATCCTGAATCAGAGATTGGGGGTTCTTATTCGATACTTTGCTCCGAGTCACCTTGCATTGGTCTCCATTTGCTGCCACAAAGATTAAGGTAAACTGAATTTGTGATTGGGAAGACTCTCCTGAAGATGTGTGTACAAACAGTTGTAATTTTGAGGTCTCTTCCCTGATTTTTTTGCAGGCTTATTATGTACTGCTAGCTGTGGAAGAAGTTACTCTGACACCGCCTTCCGTAGTTTAATCTGCGAGTTGCCTTTACATCAGCGTATTGTTTTGACGATGGGATGAGAGAGCGAGGGAAAGTTTTGGCTTGATTGGTAGACCAAACAAAAGTGATTCGAAGGCTTGGTTACCTAGGGATCTTGCTAAACTATCGGTAAATGGTATGACCCAATCAACCGCCAACAGCAAGCGTAACTGATTTGCCGAATGACGACACATGCTTTCCATAGTGATCTTCAAAACATTTATTGGTGTTCCATGATGTCGCATAAAGTAACGAAGAGCTACAACTTGCAAATAAGCGTTCTCTAGTCCCGGCAATCGATGGTCATGCTTAGTGTTTGCCCCAAAAGGCAACACAATTATTTTACAAATTGAAGAATCAGTGAAAGCCTCATCCTTTTCCTCTATTGTCGAATTTTTCTTTTCTCCATTCATTAATGGCGTAGGTGTCTTCGCGTCCCTTCCGGCTTAAATAGCGTTAAAACTTAGTGATAAAAAACCAATCATTGCTTTGTTGCTAATGGTCAAAAGAGATTTTAATTGAGCAAACCACTTTTCCAGAAAATAAACCGTATTTTTCTGAACTCTGAGCCTTTAGGAAGGTGTACAGCCACCTCGTAGTTTAAGAAGAAAAAATTTCGAATAGGAAAGTTGGGTTCGAGCATCCACCTACGCAACAGGATTCACGGGTGGATGCTTGGCACGAGTCATTAAAAATGTCAATGAATGCTTTTTTCCTAGCACTCATCCCCATCCGAGTTAGCCCAATGCAGTTTCCATGAAAAGGGAAACATGAACACTTCTGTAGGGTTTACAGTGAGCATACACAATTCCCAGACCACGAAAAGTCATGACTGCAAATTGACCAACTTCCCATGAAAATTTTGTAAATCTATGAGTTTGTCACTTTTATTCAATCTTAAATGACATATTTTACTTATCATGTTGGAATGAGTTGTTTAACTGGAGGCGATTGAAATTAAAATAATGAGGCAGATTTTGGATGTCGCTATTCTGCAAACAGTTTTACTTTCCATTTTTCGAAACATATGATACAATTAGTCCGGTAGTGCAAAATTTCATCCCATTTGCCACGGCAACCGTAGCATTAATTTTAAACCCTTAGGTTAGAAGAAACATACTCGGGAGCATTATGGCTCAGCATGATTGAAGTTGACCACTCAATTGTGGACGGCTTCACAGTCGAGTTCATTAAAAGCTCGCTACCTTGATTCAATCTTCTTTTGCTCATTCGAAGGTATCTGCAAAGTGAGCGCCACAAATGTATGCATCCAATTAGCGGAGTCCTTTCCTCTTAATGCTCCTCTTAAACTTGTTGAAAATTCCATTGCCAAAATGGCGGACTTGTCAACAGTGGTACCGCTACAGGTTTGCAAAAGCATGAAAGCTCCCATAATTTGTGAATCAGAAGCGCCGTTACATTTCATGAGTGGTGTCATGGTTGATCAGGTGGCACAGGACCAATGAGTGGTGTGATTTTATTTGACTGCAACTACTAGAATTGCTTGGCTTCTTGTTTGCTGATCCCCTCATGTGGGCGACTTTTCCACACCTTGACGTCACAAGAAATACAATTCCTTATTGCCACAAGCCTCGGAGTCTCTATAACCCAATCCGACAATCGCTATCCTTAGAAATGTGCTAACTCCTCGAAATTAATTATGCGTGCCTGCCTGCTTTCGCTACTCTTAACTTCCTAGCATCAGAGGAGAATGTGTTGTAGTCCCTTTAGCAGACTTTAGATCAATGAATCAATCCACCTCCTTGTGTGAATTGTCTGTTGAAATCCTTTGCCATACGGAGCCTACAGCATTCTAGTTTGCCTAAGATCGATGGGAGGCTCTGGTTGGTGAGGGGCTCTCAACTCCAACACAACTTTTCTCAGGCTGAACTCGCTCATAAATCAGAGTTATCCTGCCTACATAAAAATAAATATTTTGGAGAGCGTTCGCCCGCATCACCCTCGCACGAGTTTGGACGCCTCAAAAGGGACTTGCGCCATAAATCCTTGCCACCATGGCACTGCCCCAAAACAGTGCAATTTTGTTGGTGGATTTCCAAAACTTTGTTCCAGCTGGCTGCGAATAGCCTTGCCTAAGCAACGATAATAAAGTTTTCTCAAACTTCGTTATGCCTGAGGAATTTTCATTTCTAATTGAGTTTCAGAAATGAATGGATGATTGGGAAGCAGGCAAAATATTATCACTTCCGGGTGAAACCAGTGAAAAGTCGTTGGGAGCAGGTTGGGCGACACCAACTGATAAGGTTTTTGTGGAACATAATGCATTGTTTTGAGGGAGAGCTTAAGTGCAAATTTACATGAGCATTAACCTATATCGAAAAAGTGGATGAATGCTTCAATGAATAAATTAATCGCTAGGATGCATAATTTTATCGATACTTGAGGCATACATTGGATGCTTTGCCATGGTAAAACATTCTCGATTTCATCTAGACTGGCAAACTTGTCCTGTGTATATGCAGTGCCGCTGAAATTTAGGCTTTGATTCCATTTTCAAGGACGGTGTGTTTGAAAACAGGGTGTGGATTATGGTCCTATGAAGGACACTTGCATCGCACCTATTGAACTAAAAAATCGCACCACATCGTTCAAAGCTTCGCTTTAGATCTGGGCACTCACGGTAAGTGCCAAGAAGATGCTTAAACACGTAACACTCTATTATTGTTGCTTGGTGATCTTGGGGTTTTGGAGAAGCTAACTTCGTTTCCTTTGACTTGGTGAAAGATAAAAACAACCCACTGAGTGCACGTTCCATATTAGCTGAAATGGCATTGATGTCGCCTAATATGGCAGCTTAATCGCTAGTGCGGGATGGTCGCCAACCGTGACAAGTGACGACGCTCTCAGATGATCGGGTGGTTAGCAGTGAACATAAACAACGTACACCCAGTGAGCGCTCACAACAGTCACATATCGTTCGCTGACAAATCACTCATCGAACAGAGAGGGAGAGCCGTGCTGCTCCAAACTGCTAACTCAACACACTTTCCAGTTGCGCAGATAACAGATTCTACGCATAAATTAAGGATGATGAATTACTCGCCCCGTTCTACTTATTACGATGCGCAACCTTCTAAAGAATATTTTCGTCTAACACAAAAACACGAAGCAAATATTATTATTTTCGCAGCTATTAGGGGAATAGAATTGTTAAATCAATTTCCAAATATTAGTGACCTATTATTTTATCTAGCTTTGCAAATTAGGGCATGCTCCTTTGATACTAAAAAATGGAAAATCATGTTTTGAGTTCATGTTTAAGTACCTTTTGGAGCCAGAGGTCCCAGTAATGATCCAACTCTAATCTAACCGCCCTTTTGATTACCGGATCTCAAATCCAGCATGAGAGTGACCCTAAAGACTAATTTTGTTGTCAAAGTTTTGGATTTAACCACATCGCACTGCATGGAACTGCGGTTAGTTTGGACCTCCAGTTCACACATAAAAATAAAAGGGAACCTTAAATTTTCCTACCCCACTATTAAAAGCAATTCGATTCCAATTTTTCAATCACATTTTACGCGAACACCGCAGCATTAACCTACTCATGTAACCCTTTGGCTTGCTAGTACGCAGGTCCTTGCATAAAAATGTCAACGCGTTTTTGAAGGAACTCCCATCATTTCTTAATCAAACATGGCATCAGGACGAAAGAAACATACAAGTCGAATAATTAAATCCTACTTTGTGTAGGCATATGTACTGCTGCATAGTTTATTTTGATTACAGTTGGACAATGCAGTCAAATAAATGAACCGAAAGGTCCAGTTGACCAGGCCCACATACATGCTACTAGGTCTTAATAAGTAAGAATGCCTCGCTTCCCCGTCTCAAAAAACAGTTTTCACGAGTTTGGCACTCCTCTCGAAGGCAAACATTTGGTCACAACGTGATCAGTTAATCTGATTTGAAGAAGCATTTGGCAAACAAAGCATGCTGGAGGCCGGGCAAATCAAAATATTATATTAAACTGCGTAAACTAATAGCAACCTCTCCTGCGCACTAGTGTTTATCTTAAAATTTCGCCTGTTACTAAAGTCGAAGTAGTAAGTTCGCCTGATCCACCCAGCACTCAGCGTTCTCAGTCCATCTAGAACTGCGTTATTCACTACATTTCTTCACTTAGGTATACATCAGCCCCTCACCACCCCGTTTTTAGCAATCAGTCTTGGTGGCGCAGAAAATTCGCCAGTGCGGAACAAGACCGAAGTCTTAACACAATCATTTGCATTGCTTAGTCGCTTTCATTGAAATAGAATTTTTTAATCCGTATAAAACCCAACACAACCAATCCTTGAAAGCATAGGAAAATTCTAAAATGTTTACTTTGCAATCGCGGGTAATCAGCCAAACTCGTCAAAACCGAGAAGTCCTTGATGACGTTTGGTTGAAAATCATCCAAAACCCATTGACAAGATCCGCGATGCCTTTTATTATCAATCTACCGACCTAAATGTACATCGAGTAAAATGACTCCCACTAAACCTTACCTCGTCCCCGGTTATGGCAGTCTGAGGATCAACAAGCAGTCAAGTCAGAAAACATTTCAATGAAGCCGAAACGCTCCGTATATTCAACTTATACCAAAAATATGCATCAAGTTCTGTTCGAAAATTTTTACTGCAAATAAAAATTCGCAAGCCGAATAAGATTTATTGGGCAGAGGAACCTCATCATAGGCGAGTTTAAGGAATTTCTCACAGTGTTAACGCAAAAGTGAACGACACTAGTAATGAACTTAACTGCTCTTTTCTCACTTTAAAATACGACTCATGGGAAAGAAGACCTCCAGAGGATTGTCATATCGCAAGCTTTCATTTCCTACCATGGGTCTCCATCTACTTCCCCTTCTTTGGCGCATCAAATACTTTGTGAATCGCGATTGACTCCGCTGAGAGCATAAAAGCTGAGTCACCTTTAGCCAAGGGTGGAATCATTGAGCTTGCAAAGGGGCGTCATGCAATGGTAAATTTACGTCAAGCATTAGGAGGACAATTTGTTCCTGCCAGCTGCGCTTAAGAATTGCTATATTTTCCTAAGTAAAATCAGATGAAAAAGTTAAGTTTTCTTATTTTGGTAACCAATGGCATTGTTTTTTTTTAAACTAGAACGTCAACGTTTGCACTGCTTTGGATTTTTAGCCTCATAAATGTTCTTTAACTTTTTTCCAACTGAGCACGTTTGACATTCCTTCTCAGCACTCCAGCTAGGCGGCATCAGCGTGCTTGCATTTGGGTGACCCCACTTTCCTGCGCAGTCACCCCATTCAAAGTGGCATTGCATCTCTCTTAGCAGTTCTCTGGTTTCATAAGTCACACTTCCGCGTTGGTTTTAAATCAAAGGCGATTGATGCGAGTTCTCTAAAGTTGAAAGAATGCTTTTACTTTGCCTACTGAACAACTTCTAAATGTGACCTGAATGCCTCAATGTTTCATGACTGTCTGGTTTTTTTTGCTTTCTTGGGATTCTTATAATAGCGGACTGCTTCAAGCCCATACGGAAAAAAAATGATTTGGCTCCAACAGTAGGTTGCCACCGCCAGTTCAACCATCACAGGCATATTGCTACAGTCAAATCAATATCTACATCACGTGATCTGCACAATTCAAAAGATTTCGCCCCTCGGTGGTCTTATGAATAGACGTGCTAAAATTGCCAAAGTTAGGAGTCACCAGGACGTCTGAAAAGTGGTCTTCTTTTGGCGGACTTAGGTAGAAACAATCAGTGACACTGGATGGGTCAATAAGAAGCAAATGTGACTAGATTTGCTCGGATGTGCTCATCATGATCTTTTACCAAGTCAGCTACCTGGAACGAATCACGTTTTGCCGCTTGAGTGATGAGCATAGGAGTGCACAAATGCGCCAATCGGTGGGCTCAAGCAGGCACCATCATATGGTCCGGAGCGTGTCTATCCGAAATTGTGGGACAGACATGCGGGTGTGCGCTAACGTGCGTGCGTGGCTACGGGCCCATCCCTTTTCCAGGATGGAAGTGCGTGACGTGCGCGCAGCCCTGCATTGATCGGTGTGGGGATTACGCATTCGCGGCAGTAGTAGCAGTGAAGTCACATCCTGCCTCCGCCTCCCTCCCTCACCCCCTCCGCCCATTGCGTGTTGTAGCTACTGCGCGCGAAGGCATTTCCTGTGTACGTGTGCGCCCACAGCATTGTACAGTCCGAACAGCCTCGTCGCACCGACAGGTGTGCACAAGCGGTCTCTGTGGCCGCTCCATCCAGCGTTCAAGCTGAAGCTCAACCAGACACGAGATTCCGAGTCCCCTTTCTCATAGAGTTCGATTTTCTAGCCTGTGTCAACACCGTCACATGCTTTGCACACCATTCTAGAGCCACCATTAATGCGCAAAGAAAATATGGTGGAGACTTCAAATACTGCTGGATCTCATGTGAGTAGTTCAAACTACTATTTTTGCCCTTGAGTTTTACAGCTTCTCGACTCCCCAATACATACCTTAACATCAGTTGGACGTTTTTAAGCGTAAACATGGACAGCAGGAGATGTATGCCACCTTAAACGCGTCTTAGCAATGTTCTGATTAAAATCATTCCTATTTTTCCTATGTTTTTTCCACGGTTTGGGTTTTTCCATCGCGGTTCCTGCTATAGAACTTAATTATTCTTTAAGCTTTGGTATTTGCCAATGGGAGCTACTGCTACTCCGACGCGATTAGCTTTAACGTGGCAGCAAGGTGCGTGTCATTTGCATTTTGCCATGTTTATGCACTAACCAAGTTTACACCGCGGTGATGGGCCTTTTGGGCTGTGAAGACGACGCCCAAGGTCAAGTTAGCGATGCGTAAACGAGATGGAGGTCAGGTATCAACAACCTGAAAGAACAAAGCCCATCATAACAGCACATGCGCATATCTCCAATCTCGAAATAGTATTGCCAGTAGTGTTGAAAACTTTTTTGAAAGTACCATAAGACTTATTGGAGATAACCGCCAAAACTTCTAATGCATGATACAATAACGCGAAAAAGGGCATCTCCACACACTTCTTGGGTGCAAAGTGGCAGAAAAGGGTTTCGCTTTTATTTGACGGCGCGAGAGCGGGCCACTGCAGCAGGTGGCGAAAGTTCCCCATGTCATGTAATGCAGTCCCAAGCGAATCCCTTAACACTGGAATTTCTTGCTCCCTCGTAATAGTTGTGGCTGAAGTCGTAGGCTGCAATGTTAATCCGAATACTTAGATGACTTTGGTGAGAGTTTGTTGTGCCACACTACTGCACAGATTTCAGCAAAAGAGCGGCTGCCATTATTTCCGCTACACCTTGGTTACACCCACTCACTCACACCGAGGGTCATGGAATGAATTTGTGTGCAGGTGTGTGCATTGTCGAATAAGACTATTCCCTCGTTCTTATTGGTTCCCTTTAGCTTTAACGATGTGTGCTTTGGCTCTTGTAAAAACAGGAAATTTTAAGCTTTCTAGCTATCGCCGATTGGCACTCAGTAGCTCATATAGCTTAAGCATCTGAACACGCACACGATTGCATACACTCACAGGAGGAGTGAATAGTTGACTGAAGAATTTTCTCAATATTGCACGACAATGATGCATAAAAAGGGACCTGCGTCCACCTTAGTTCGGGGGAATCAGACGGTGGAGCGAAAGCCACGAAGAAGTGCTTCCTTTACCGCCTGCTTTCCCATCAGAAAAAGCATTCGCCAGTGGGAACGTGAGGACCTACTAGAACGCGTTCAACGAAACTCTAACCGTCGATGTTTTACCCTTCCTCCCATCTTTTCACGCAACTCTGACGCTATCGACCCGGACGACATCTCCTTATCCCCTGCTTCCATCGCTACGGTGCGCGAAACCTACCGACCCCTTCGCGCTCGAAAATTACCCCTCCAAATGCACCTCGGTCGACGTCGATCACGGAAACAGACTGAGACTAAACAAAGCTTCTTACGTGCAGCCCGATCTGGAAATATTGGGAAGATAGTCGAGTATCTCAATTCGAATGTTGACATCAACGCTGTCAGTTCGGTGAGTATCCTTTTTTCGCCATCAGCAACAAGTATTGTGTTACTCGTTATGTCTGAAAGAGTGAGTGTTTAATTGTGGGTGCTAACTGAATTTACAGATACAAATTGTGGCTTTCGCTGACTTTACATTATTTAGTGCTGTCCTGAGTTTTCTGCATCATGCATTCTTGAATAAGCGTTAGTATAGAAATTCGTGACCTTAAAAGTGAATTGGTCATGGCTTTATGTTAAGCAAAACCATTACGGTATTTTGCAAAGGGGTGCTGATGTACTGATGCTGATGTACGCTCTAGTTTGTAACATGGCAAGAAATTCCGGCGCCAGACCACAATTGTTGTCCTTTTCTCGTAGTATTATATCCATGTTTGCTTCATTTCTTATGGTGGTAGGAAATTATAGGTTTATTATTAATTGTTCTGATCCCCAGAAAACGGGGGAGACACTAAATACCGCCACAGGGTATTTTACGGCTTGAGGTGGTTGTGAACTGCATGAAACTAATTCATGTAATTAAATTCTTTCCTTTCAAATGTTGACTCAGCATACACCTTTTAGTTGCAGCACATTACTTTGGATTCCTTTCGTGTTTTTGCTACGCAAAAGCCTTTGTTCCATCAAGAGCCTCATCTCCTCATTAAGATTCAATCACACCCAAAGGAGTTAAACATCATCCATTTTGGATGCATTTTATTGAATAGTTTAGCTATTTTTGTTGATTGCTTGCTTGACAACCTAATGTCGATCGAAATCCATTGTTTCTCTTAATGACTCAAAAAGCTGGAACAGCCCGTCACAGAAAAAGTTTAGTGTACGCTTGCGTTTGTCAAGTTTTACAGGATGATATTTTTCATTAACGGCCAGGCTGGCCTGGGATAGGCATCAGGTATGATCTTCCTAGTCGGCAGTGGGGTACTCATGCAGCCATTTGTGGCATAGATTCGCATTTGATTTATGAGAGGGAGTTTGATTTGCTTAATGGGCAGCGAGCTTCGTCCTCCATTTGGGTTCAACACAAGGTTAGTCGTTAAACACTGTGGAAAAGGAAATAACTTCCCTGTTTCATGCGATGGTGCTCCGAGATGTGCATTAGATTGTGCCCACCACATTCGCGCCGATAGGCTTAACAGTTGACATTGGCAATGCGGTAAGGTTAATGCAGCTAGGGGCGGTTTTTTCTCAGTGGCCTACGCCCAATGTCGACAAGATGCTTCGCTTAGAGCGGCCACTGCAAACGTCGTGACGGTGAGTCAGCATCAGTGCCTCACGCCCTCTCCCTCCGCCTACCGTAGCAATGGCGTGGCGTAGCCCCCACCCTCGCCCAGGGTCGGAGACGACTATGTGAGAAGGCGCAGCAGCTTGCCATAGTAACAGTGGGGAAATTTGCATAATGGAGAAGGTGCTTATTTGGGAGAGTTCCTAGCAAGCTAATACTGATAGTGCACCACTTCGAGTCCACACCTTAAGGCTTGGCATAAATATCGGCGAATGAAGTGGCAGCACAACTTGCGCTACATTTTCTTTACCACTTTTCACACAATGAAAGGTTGAAAATTGCTACTTGACACTTGTCTTGCAAGGCGAAGGAAAAATAGCTCCGTTAAGCGAGAGTCAAAAAATCACGCACGTAAGCGAAATACGTGCACGCTTTTAGAAACGGAGAATGGTTTTGTGCCAAGCCTTGGTTGGGCGAATATTCGCCATATTTTTCCGTCTAGTAGCTTAATAACAGTTTACTGAAAAAGCGTGTGTGTAAATTGTTGTCGAGGTTTTCTCATACAAGACATCGCAACTACCATCTTGGCTGACGATTGATCGCTGAGTCGAAGGAAGTTAGAGGGACCTGACTGACTTTCGACTGAAACAAGTTGTTTCAACTCAAAGGACCACTTAACTGGACAGAAAACTTCAAAGGCTTCGTATTATAATTCTAGTGATTATTATGTATTTTTTTCGTTGAGACGGAAGTTATTTCATTAAAACCAATCTTAACTTTGTTCAGACTTTCAAAGACTTCATGCAGGCCCCATATTTTCTTTTCAACGCAGCATAAACAGATCTTTAACGCCATACAATGGCTTCCATCACTGCACTAATTTTGCAATTTTTAATCATTCAAACCAGTGGTACAGTTGTGTGGATTGTGAAGAGACTGTTCAAATATTTAAAAACTAAGAGCGCATTCGCCCTCAATTACGAAGGGAACGAGGGCTAATTGATTGGGTCATCTGCCGGGTATCCATCAACCAAGTCCCGTCGACCAGTGCCAAATTTTGGCGAAGGCGAAAGAACTGGGGCTTCTTTTTACTCAGCTGATACTGTTTCAAAAATCCATCCGCCTCATTGTTACGGATGCCTTTGGATCATGCTCGCAACATGAAGGGTTCAAAATGGGAAGAGATTCGGAGGGGAAGCCCTGTATATTTGCCTTGATTTTGGCACGCTTATAATTTAATACTTGGTCTCTTACACCAGCAAAAATGTACAGTTCCCTAGGATTCAGTCTCCAATTTAAGAAACACTACTGCGAGCCTATTTAGAAAATTTTGAGAGCCTAGGTATGGTGCTGAGCTCTGATATTCGCTCCCATTTTGTAAAATTTGACGTTAATTTAGGCACTCCACTCAGCATGAGATCGCTATCATCAAACGGTTTTGATCCAACATGTATCGAATAAAGAGCACCGATAGCCGTAGATTATTTTCATATAAGGTAGTGGGAGAGTTAATGTATGCTCAGTATGCTCACCATTACTGCATATTTTAGAATGGACTGAATGCACTTCACCTGGCCTCAAAGGAGGGTCACTTGCCGGTCGTTCGTTTACTACTCGATCATCATGCGACAATCGACGCCAAGACGAACCGTGGGAACACTGCCCTCCACATCGCCAGTCTTGCCGGACGGAGTGAAATTATTCGGCTTCTCGTCGAACGGGGTGCCGATGTTAATGCCAGATCTCAGGTACTTTCGCCTTTCCCAACAACCTGCTTTTTAGAGGATATATTTAAAATGCTTCATTATTTCCGCTGTTCACGAAACTCTTTGCCGGTAAATTTTCGGAATTTGAAATTGGGCAATACATTGTAGAACTTACAAACTTCAGCAGTTGTTAATGCCTTAGCAGCCGCTGCAGTCGACAGAGCGTACTCGATGCAATTTCTTTTAGGTTTAAGGATGAAGTGCTTGATAAATTCCACGAGCAAAGGTACATTTGAAGTGGGTTATCTGAAGTTTAGAACCCTGTACATAAGATGGTATTGAGTATCACAAGGTCACACTTTGCGACCCTCTTCAATCGGTATCGATGCTTTAAGGAAGATTAAGTTTCTTTCGATGGAGCCTAAATAATCGGAACTAGGTAATTAAAATGTATCTTACGAAATGAAATGGATGCCTAGTTATTGTGACAAGCACGTTTTTTCCTCCGTTTTACAGCTGCATTTTGCCATTTTGTCAGTAGTTCCCGTTGAAAATTAATGCAGTACGCCGTTACTACACCGAGTGTTCCGACAAGTCTGTGGCATTTTACTGTAGGCTCGGTGGAAAGCTAATTGTGTTCTATTCGGACATCATCTTCTGCTTTGTAGAATGGATTCACACCCCTGTATATGGCCGCTCAAGAAAACCACACTGACATTGTAGAATACCTTCTGAACAACGGGGCTGACCAGGCCTTAGCGACTGATGTAAGACTTCTGTAATCCATTAATTTCGAAGTCATCACTAACACCATATGAACTGAAGCTTTTTAGCCACTGGACTCGAAAAATCGTGGAATAGTCGTTTGAAGCAGATGTGTCCATTCATATTACCATTTTGCATTTTCTTTCAATCGACTTAACTTTTATTAGACCTTGAGGAAAGATGGCAAAAAGACAGGCTGTGTGATCGCATAACCGAAGCTGAGGCATTAATTTGCTTATAACCCTTTCAGAAGGCAATTGCAAATATCAAAGCCTCTACCATCTCTTAATGCACTGACTTCATCAATCCGCAAATATACGGTCGTGTCACTGCTACCCACCGCTTCACTTGCGCTGCCAGTAAAACGCTGCAAGATCAATCATTGCTCATCCACCTACTTGGCGTTAAGGTGAATGCACTTCATTAAGAGTAGGTAGTTGTTGACAGGTCACACCCGCATCTGAGCTACGGTTCTCAAGATGATTGACGTTTTGTGAATTGGTACATTACGAGAACTCGCCGACTCGAATTGAACAGTGCTCGAAAATCCAGGTGTTCAGCTGTTCATCACACCGCTTTAACTGTTCAAAATCCGCTTATTGTAACCGAATTGGAGTAAATAAGAATGGGAAGTCATTGTATGCATACAGATGGGAAACAACATATTGAATAAATTTGCCAATGAATTTTAGTAGTGTTGTCAAATGTAATGCGGCGGCTCTATAGAGGATCGAAGACAAAGCCCTTGTTTTTGTTTCATTGACATCTTTGAATGTAACATGTGAGTCCAGTAAGGCAGAGTGGGAAAAATGCTTTGTATGACAAATTTGCTTGATCTTCTCAAAGAATTAGTCTTTTATTGTTTGGGCCGTAAATTTTTAGTGCTTTGGAAGTAAGGCCATTAGTTGCTAACTTTTGAAGGGAACGGAAACTCAAAACAGCATTAATGATGGTTCTTAAAAGTGAGGTTCCTATACCGGTGAGTAGAGAGACGTTATTCGAATCAATTGTGGGTACAAACAACTGGAGAGAGCACAGACACTAATATGGTTTGATCGAACTTCTCTTGTACAGGATGGCTTCACCCCCTTAGCAGTGGCCTTACAACTCTGTCACGATGCGGTGGTTTCGCTGTTGCTGGAGCGTGACTCGGGTGGAAAGGGTCGTCTTCCAGCTCTGCATGTTGCTGCAAAGAAAGACGACGTTCATGCCGTCTCTCTTCTCCTCGCTAACAACGACGTTAACGTCAATCACGCCTCCACAGTAAGCTAGCTCCCCATTTGATTATTTACTCTGGAAAAGCCTGGAAGTGCATAATTACTGGTGATTGCTCGCTGACGGGTTGTATAGGCCGAACCTATTTGGAGTGAGAATTCTAACCCGATTGCAATGGAAATGCACACACCGCATCATTTTACGTGACGACCCGCAAAGGGGTTACCAGCGCTATGTAATCTCAACGTTGACGTCGTTGGCTTGCCAACAATATGTATACCATTGTTAAGTTGCCAACGGGTGTTCTAACACTTACGAAGTGATTATTGGCCATAACAGACGCATATCAGACTTAGGAGAAGTTCAATTTTTCTTTTAACATATAAGCTTTACACTCATTCAATGATGTGGCTGTTGGCGCAGTCTAAACCCTGCTCAGTTCACATGGAGGTGGTGTGCGAAAAAATTTCATTGACTTTTGGCACGGTTTTAACGTGGTGCATTCTTGGATAGAATGGGTCGTTATTTGTAACCTGAAATAAAATTGCCGCATTTTATTGCAGTTTGCAAGGCACCCTTAAGAATCTCGACATTACCCTTGGCATGTTGCATTAGGCTTGTGGAGCTGAACATTTGTGCTAGCGCCCGTGCGTAAGGCTGAAGCTGCCAGAGGGGATCAATGGAAGACTGCAGCTGATTGGCTACTTGGCATAAACAAGCGCGCGAACTTTCCTGCTTTTCCATCCTCCTGCCAAATGGATGAAGCAGCAATTTGTGCGTGGAAAGTAGTAATCAATTGAGCGGGTCAAATATTTTTCCGTGCCTATTCGCTTGTCACTGAATGATTGAATGTTCTCCGTCGAAAGGCTGTAATAAAAACATGAATGCTTCTCACTTTGGAAACTTCATGACTTAAAAAATAGATATGCTTTAATTGAACAGAATCATACCTTCAGGCACAAATATGTAGTAGCTGCAATCCATGGTGAGGTTTCATCCTTTTCCTTTGCTTCCCCTCTACTATTCTTTGTTTGGGAAGGTTGAGCCTTCTTGGGCAAGACATTTAGGGAACAGGAGCATTACAGATTTGTTTTGAGTTTGGCCTTCGAGTCTGGTCTGATCTTGATAATCAGTAATTAGCGCTTGCTCAAAAGGGTAAAAATCTCTCACTTAACCATCTTGAGACCAATCGTCTAATTCGGCAGCATTCAACTCTTTCCCATCTAATCATATTTTGTGCAATCGGCAAAAGTAGTAAGAAATTTCGTTCTGCTGCCCTGCCACGACGGGAGGGAATCGGCTAAGATGCGCGAATTAAGAGCTAATAATTTTTCGAAAGCAAGGGAGCCTATGCGGTCGTTTCAAGCTACTATGTGAAGCGGAAAGATAATCATCCAAACACCTCCCGAGGCTCAGATGATTTCCTCTAAGATTAGGCTAGACGATCCGGAATGCCTAGTAATTGGGCGCACATGACATCCCCTCATGCCTCTAAAAAGAATTTTTCTGAGCTATCGCAGTGTGTTAATTCGAGTAGTTTGCAAAGCATCTTCTCTCGTGGAATTTCGATCCAGATTTGACAGAACTTGAACGTACTTGCCCTATCTACAAACCGTATTTCCTGTATTGGCATTAAATTTAAGCCTATCCTGAGTAGGTAGATTAAAGTTCTTCAAGTCATTTGAAGATTATAACCAGAGAGATCTGCTACAAATAATAATCGTATGGAATTAAGAATCCTGACGATGGAAGGCATTGTACCGTATTTGTAAGCTCCAATACGATGTCCAAGACGATGGTAAAATTGTGCAGAAACGCAATAAAAGGTTATCTTGGAGTGAATTCTTCCGGTACAATCCTAATCTCTACCTCTAGACCCACCTCAGCTGGAATGCTTTCCTTCATAAAGCCAGGTAAACGTCGACCAGCAAATAGCCAGATCACGTTCACCAAATTTCTGTTGGTCATCAAAGCTACAAATGCATTTATTTTAACAATCAATGAAACTTGCGCTACTATTCGTTCATTAGTGTTGTCTATCACATCACAGCCCATTACAAAGTGGTGCTCATCCAAAATACAAACGGCTAGTCTTACATCTCAGCACAAAGTGCAACCGGAAACATGTGCTTTTTCTCTTCCATTTTTAGCGTGGTTTTACACCTTTACACATTGCATCTCGATACGGCAATTTGAAGGTCGCCCGACTCTTGCTAAACAACGGAGGCGACGTCAATTACTGCGCTAAAGTACGTCCTGTTCCGAAGCCTGACCCCTTCTAATTGCTTTGAGCACTAAACTTTCAGTACCCGCCTTTGAAGGAAATGCTTGCGGTTAAATTATTCCATGGTAATTATATCTGTGATTGGCTTCTGTATTTTAACGCAACTTTTAAAGCCCAGAAAGGCGGATAAAAACAAATGGGACTGCCAAACAGTAGCTCTATGAACAACTTATTACACGGAGTCAAAGTGGCAATAGTTTGCCCGTAAGATTTTACGAGAACTTCAAGAAATGATGTTTTCTATTGAAATGTGTTCTGAAATGTAAAAGTGTGGAAGCCTCATTGCGTCGATGGAATGACTTCACATTACTATTGTTTAACCATCCTACAACTAAATGCTTTGGAGTTACCTATCCTAAGTAGTGTTGTTCGCTACGGTTTCTCGAAAATCATTCGAAATAAGTTGATTCACCCGTCAGCAGGTGGATTTGCTTGTATTTTTGTCACAAAGTCTTAACTATAGAGAAGCATTCCTCTGTCTTTAGTTCTCCAGGTATGATCCGGGCTTATGCATTTATCATTGACACGCAAAACGTGCCTGGGATCTTTTTAGTTTTTTGCCTATTTATGATGGCGATGGTAGGACTTGTGGAATTGAGGCTCGGTTTCATCCGCCTATATGCTAGCAGAGGTTGTTTAGCATCGTTTAATAGCCTGCAATTTTGGTTCGGCGCAGTAAGGCAAAGCATGATGTTACCTCTCTTAGGACAGCATAACGCCTCTTCATCTTGCGGCTAAATGGGGCAAGGCGGAGATGGCGCAGCTGCTGATCGACAGGGGCGCTCAGTTAGACGCGAGAACGCGGGACGGTCTCACGCCGATGCACACGGCGGCACGCTCCGGCCACACCAACGTAGTACAGGTCCTTCTCAACGCCGGCGCCAGTATTACTGCCAAAACAAGGGTGAGAAATTACATTTCATCTGTCATCACTCCTACTTTAGTTCTGGCATCCCATAATGCCTCGCGAATGCATGAGTAAGCAAACTCGCTTGAAATTAGCTGGGTAATTTCTGCAATCTTTGTGACAATAGATTGGTAACCACAAGTATCTTTGAAATTGCATTCCAAACTTCCAAATTAATTCAATTTGGCTGATAGAAGAGCTAAAAGTCAGTCACCTGATGAGTTGTACCCGCTAGTATGATGGCGGTTTTCTCACCAACCAATCCTATGGATAAAGTCAAATTAGAGTGACTTACAAAAAACGTTCGTCTTTCCTCTTCCTCCAAGGTAGTTATGGGTTACCATTTTCCACTGTTAGAGCAATCCATATCTTTCGCTATCATTCACTTAGGACCTTTGATGCATCGACGTCGCAAATTGTGGACCAATCCTACTTATTTACTGCTCTAGACGAGTCTTTCCAACATTCCTTTTGGTGCAGTTGTTGTTACAGGCAAACAGATAAGCAAAACCTATTTGTTTAACGCTCTAACTACCGGATTGCCAGCAAGAATCTGAGGAAATCATGAGATCCCCTTAGCTTAACTCATTTAATCTTATTACCTTTTTGGTAATTTAAGCATGTGAACTACCAAAAAAGCTGCATTTTTGCGCACTTTTCACTAAGCTTACTGACGTGGTCGTGCTGTGCGTGTGATTTCGACTTCACCGCTTCTCAGCTATTGTGATCCACTTAGCACTTACACTGTAAGAGTGACAGGTCGGAAAGCTAAGCTAAGGTTCGCAGGTTCGCAGCTAAGCCTATTCGACTCATGCGATGTATGGGCTCCGATTGACACTTGAAAAGTCTAATTCAAGGTTATATTTACCCAGACGTGCTATTGTTTTAATGCCCTGCAGAACGGTCTTTCGCCACTTCATATGGCTGCCCAAAGCGATCACGCGGACACGGCCAGGCTACTGCTGAAAAAAGGTTCACCACCGGACGATGTAACTATGGTGAGTCATTAATAAGTTAAATTTAAAAACTTTCAACTACTTCGTGCAGTGGAGAGCTTTTTGACGCATCTGCCACTTAACACTCAAACTCATCATTTTATGGAAAGCGCTTTAAAGGGATCATTACAGCATACGACAATTCCCGCTCGTTTGGTAAAACGAAGTCCTAAGGTGAACTGAAAGTTAACA
The DNA here is from genome assembly GCA_023968675.1 of Taenia pisiformis. Taxonomy (NCBI): domain Eukaryota; kingdom Metazoa; phylum Platyhelminthes; class Cestoda; order Cyclophyllidea; family Taeniidae; genus Taenia; species Taenia pisiformis. The sequence continues at coordinate 3,967,028 of CM043736.1, forward strand.
ACCCCAAGGGTGGGCTTTGTCAAGAAAATTTCTCAACGGTCAAATCACTTCCAATTACCAATGAGCATCGGCTTAAGATATTGGTCGTTCAAGGGGTCGGTAACCTTTCGTGCTTATATTGTGCAACTCATAGCTTTGGCATCGCTGACAATATTCACTGCCAACACTTTTGACGTGATTTTGTGCATCATTGACGAAAGATTACGATTTCGGTAAGATGTGTTGCCCCAACGTCCAATGAATTGCTGGACGTTTGCTTGCACATTAGACAAACAAAATGGGCTAGCAAAATGCGTTGAATTTCAGAAAAAGACAATTAATATTAGCATATTAAGGAATGAATTCATGTCGCTTTCCGTCTTGGGAAAGAAGGACAAAACCTATTTTGACAAAAGTGTTTTTGCTGCATGACCAGAAATGTGCTATTGCAGCTCAGTTGTCCCTTATTGCGCATGTTAAGGACTACCTGACGCCCCTTCACATCGCCGCTCACTGTGGCAACATAAAGGTAGCCCAAGTGCTTCTGGACCATCGCTGCGATCCCAACCTTCGTGCATTTGTAAGTCCACCATTAGCTCTTTTATTAAAGGTTTCTCCTAACAAAAGAGGCATTATGGTCAATTTAGAAAGCACTTGAATCACAAAAAAGTGCCGCTTAGCATTGCTGCTCTAACATGGCTCATTATTTGTGGGAAATAATCATCAAACGAGCAAAGGGCTGGCTCTCAAATTCAGAATGCGCCAAAGTGATGTGTGCGAGGAGAACTCTGGATTTGTTAAGTGTGAACTACATGAATTTCTGACTTAAATTTGATGAAGACGCCCCAATGCCAACCTAAACGCGCCTTTCGAGACCATTAATGCACGCGTTAAAAGCGCTTCGACTTAGGCTGCTGTATTGCGTTCCAACTCGCTAAGCCCTCTCTGTTTGGAATGCTTAAGTAATTTGTGATGTAAAGGCATCTCATTTACACGGGAGTAAAAGTGGTTTAACTGAGGAGGGCGTTAAAATTTAATGTTTTACGTTTTAGAATGGTTTCACTCCTCTCCACATTGCCTGTAAAAAGATGAAGGTGAAGATTGTAGAATTACTTCTCAAAAAAGGCGCCGCCGTCGATGCTACTACTCAGGTAGTCGTTTACTACTTTCTCTTTCCTTTGAAAAGAAAATGCTTGTAGTGATGGAAATGAGCCACCATCGTGGCAAAAGACATGCTTCTTATGCCAATATGGACATGATACTTCCAATGCTAACTTATGCGTTCATCCAGAGTTGGTCGAAACTACTATAAGAGAAGTTAACTTGAACTTAAACCCTTTTAATTGAAAGCTTAAGTTCGAATATGCAAGAAGATAGGGAGGTTGCTATGCAGGCACAAGCTTGAGTGAAGTTGTTTCGGCGCTCCCTCAGAGATTGCCAAACCTAGTAAGAGAAACATATGAGGGGTAAATCCTGCCAAATATCAAATCCCATGTTCGGATTAGTTTGACTGCACTTTATCTGATGAAACAAAGCAGCAGTGACGACCAACAGTAGTGATTATGCTTCAGTGACTGCAGGTATCGGTCGCTAAGACCGTCTCTGTCTCTTTGTTTCTAGGCTGGTTTGACCCCTTTGCATGCGGCAGCTTTCGTTGGCTGTCCTGATGTGGCGATCCTTCTTCTTCAACGCGGCGCCAATGTGAACCAGGTAACAATGCGCGGCGAAACGCCTCTTCACTTTGCAGTTCGTGGGCGCCATATTGACACCATCAAATTGCTACTCAAACACTCAGCCTCTGTAAATGTCAAAGCCAAGGTGAGAATCGCAAATCCATCTCTTTTCTGCCATTTGAGTATAAGACTGGTTAACAAAGTGGAATTGTGTGTGATTCCAACTTAAACTACTCCAATGCTTACCGAAGCTGATTAGCATTACCTCGATAAAATCATTTCAATGCAGGCGGAATATGTTCACAGGCCAAAATGCTCAGGGCGGTATTCTCCCCCCGAGGATGGTGGAAAACTGTACGCCTATTTTACTACGAGTTTGGAAACTTACAAATGCAAAGCATCAACTTTTGGTTGGCATGTAGGCAGGCAGGAACAGAATGCGTTTGCTCTTTGGATTCGCTGTAGTATTTGTGGCAGTCCAGTTAAAATAAAATTGATCACGGGTGGATAATTTCCCCATTATTCTGTGCAATAACACAAAAAGCTCTCCAAAGGGTAAGAATGACATTTTTAGTTTCTTGAGGAATGTTTAATCGAAAATCGTTGATAAGGTGGAATGAAGTTTTTGTGAAAAAATGCTTGAGTTCTAGGTAGTGGCCCAATAAAAGCCAAGGTTGAGTCGGTTCATGACTTTAAATTGTTTCTCCAAATGACTTTGAGTTGTATTAGCTTTCTTTTTATCAAGCTGCACAGTTGGGCTAAGTTTATTGGGTGAGATAAAAATTTTGAGGCGATCCGGGCAAACTCTAGAAGCATTTCAAAGCCCATTTTATTTGCCGAAAGCGTAATACCAATGTGTTATTTGAAGTTTATTTGATAACCGGAACTTTAAAGGGCGAATTGTCCGCCGCAAATCTCAAAATTGGCTTTTTGCAAACTCCATTGCAAGCACGGGTGCCTTCGTGACCCCTTCGAAGTCCCTTTGCATGTTCGAGTGCTTGTAAAGGTCCAATCAAAAGTGCGCAACTTTATCTCTGCTTAGCAATTTACGGAGCATGTGTTTGGATTAGAAATTAAAAGGCTATGGATAAGGAAATCCCATGGTCTAGTTTTGAGATTGAAGAAGACAAATCCACGTATGAAAGCGTGTTGGATTTAAGGAATTCGCCTAAAGGGTTAAACTTACATCGTAAGGTGGGTTGATTTTAAAATGCTCACCATAACTGTCAAGTTGTCTAGTGGACATAAAATTTGCTTCAATATGGTCGTAAACTACCACTTTTGGAGACGCAGATGTCTGCTGAACTGCTGGGCATCGCTATCAGGCAGGGTTAAAAATGCACAAGCCCAAGCTGTGGTTGTTATGCAAACAGGTTGATTCACGTCACGAACCTCTCAAATGACAAGACTAATTTTGTCATACGGCCGTAAGCAGGACTGAAATGCCAAGTGTTTCCAATCCACGAGCATGCAGACACAGGGGTTCTTAGGCTTCAAGCTATTCATTAAAAAAGGACAAATTATGGCTTTTGATTCCCCAAACTTGCGCATTAATCGGGTCGAATCCGGTGAAATAGAGACATAACCGAGGTGAGAATCGTGCCAACATAATTTAAGACGAAACTCATGCAACAGAATGTAATTTTCGTTCAAATTTCTACACAAACGAATCTGTTGTGGTCGCTTCCTGAGTATAATGTGGTTCCTCTGATGAGCAGCCTCATTTTCCAGCACAGTCTTTATGCTTGAAGCTTAAAATCCTTGCTTATTCCCAATTGATAGGAAAAAGCGACACCTCTGCACATAGCCCTCCGGCTGAAGGATGCTGAAATCGTAAAGCTGCTGGTAGACGCCGGAGCGGATGTGCGGTCGGAGTCTCGTGGAAAGCACCAGCCCATCCATCTAGCCGCGAAGGTTGGCGACGTCGAAATAATCCGTCTCCTCTTGGAAAAGGGTGCTCAAGTGAACGCGAGCACTAAGGTATGTGCTTTTCCCATTCACCACTCACCTTGATTAGGGAATTATTGCAAGGTTTAGCATCTGCACCACTCAGTGAAATTCACATGAGGTGAAGGTACGGCAGTAGCTCTTTGGGAACTTCTGACCGGGAACAAGCCTCACATACTTAAATCACAATGCAAAAGAATTGCAGCATTATGCATAGCTAAAAATAACAACTAGCGTTGAATTCGGCATGTGCAATTTTAAATCGGCACTTTTCGTCTTAGTCCGCCAGTGATTAAGTGACTTTTGAAGGTGACAATGATGTCTCCTCCTCTACACGCTCTCGACACTGATCAGGTTGCGCCCTGAGGTACCGTAACTCATGAACTACAACACATTGACAGCATGCAAATTCATCCACTTTGTTTTCATTGCATGTAGCTTATTTCTTACAAACTTTTAAATGTGATCAATTTAAGGCGATCTACTATTTCATCACCATTTCTCAATACCTTGCAAACGGTATTTATTTTCCCCTTTCACTAGAACAAAATTCAATACTTCGAAGATCAACATTAAGTAGTGAACGTGTTATGGTGGGTTCCATGTTTGGACTGGATACACATGGTGCCTAACATCAAAGGATAGATCCTGTTCTCTACCTTACGTTAAGCCAGCACAGACATCTATGTTTCAGCCTATAATTGCAGGCAAGCGGTGGGATGGGAATGTTTCGAAGGCATCTTTCTTCAGCAAAGTAATGATGTGTACGGGTGGTTGGCTCAAGTATAGCCAGCGGACCGCATGATTCAACTCCTTAGTAGGAACTTCAAGTGGTCTGAATGCTTCAACTCGATGCATTAATACGGCACTTTAGAAGGAAAAACAACAAAGGCTGATGAAGGACTTGTTATCAGCAGCGCACAACTGAGGGACGACTGGCTGGCCATTAATCAAACCATCAACAAATGGGGGCCCTGAAAAGGAAAGCAGGTAGCAGACGGCGAGTGCTACAGACACCCAAAAATGGGTCGGCCGCAATGTCGAAAAAGCTAAGCAGGCGTTGGGCCGTAGGTGCGAATGGGATATCTTGACCAAAAAGCGTGTAGAGACGCTCTGTCGCGCCTAGTTTTAGTCGGGAAAGTAAGGCGGAATTACTTAGTGCGTTTAATGAAACATATTTGGATGTCAACACCGCATGGCTATGAAAAGTAGCTAAAAATAGTCTCCATTTTGGGATGCTTTTGCCTTTGGCGCTTGCCCTAGCAACTGTTTTAACGAAATGTGCGTCCTGGACGCTCTTGGCATGTTGTTCGTGCAAATGCCTCTGCTGCCATTAGAGTTACAATGCGGTGAATTCGCAAAGCATTTAGCTATGCTTTACCAATGTCATTCCTGTTCAAAGTTTAGCGCAGTATGAAGGGCAAGTCGTAGTCCTAGCATTGTTATCGCAGGTAGACAATATGGTAGTTGCATTGACTTATCTAGATTTGTGGAGAAATAGTTCATAACCGTAATGGCAGTCTTTAGATATGAAACGCGTTTCTTATTCATCGTAGATTTCAAGAATAACCTCGAGTTTTTACTCGATTTTTAGCGCGGCTACACACCACTCCACATTGCCACCAAGTACGGAAAAATTGACGCATTGCGCTACCTCGTGGATGAAGCGGGAGCCGACGCTAATGCGACAGCAAGGAATGGACTCACACCTTTGCATGTTGGCATCTATTACGAGTACCCAGAAGTGAGCATATTTTCATCTCACGTGGTTATCAAAACGCCTTACTTATTCGCTTGCGGTTTTTGGCCGTGCAACTTCGCTGCGATGCAAATATCACTCCAATTAGCTCGGAAGTCTTGGCTTTTAATCAACCACTTTATGCAACTACTTTTTTTAATTTTAAAGTGTGCACCACCTCCAACTCACCACACAAAGACTCTGGCGCTAAACCTAAAATGCAAACAGACCCGAGTCTACAGAAGAGCGCTGGGCGACATTTATCAGCATAAATAACTTTTATATTTTCACAAATCGTACCTATGAATGATTTTATTTAAATGAAACGCACACAAGACTTAAAAATACCCTTTGCATTTCATATGGCTGCGAAGAAGCGAAACTTCAGTGCAGTGGCTAAATGACCTAGCCATCCCTTTCAGGCGATTGAATTTTTACTTTCTCGTGGTGCGGAAGTGACAGCCAAGTGCAAAAACGGATTTACACCACTTCACCTAGCTGCGAAATCGAAGATTCCGGAAATTATCACTCTTCTGCTCAAAGCTAATGCCCAAACCGACTGTATGTCTCAGAATGGCTACTCACCCCTACATCTCGCTTCTCTGGAAGGCGAATTTGCAGTTGTTCGAACCCTAGTGGACGACTACTCGGCTCAAGTCAATTGCTCTGCCAATGTGGGTCCCTCGTCCTCTGCTTTATGCAACTGTTACTTAACGAAGTTTGCATAATGCCTTTTAATTCACTTCATTTGTAGGACGGTTTGACACCACTGCACTTGGCGACACAGGCAGGTCGTGCTGACGTCGCAGAATTCCTGTTGGCTCACCGAGCTGATCAGAACATGCAAACGCGTAATGGCTACGTGGCTTTGCACGAGGCTGCCTACAGAGGAAGTGCACCTTTGGTCAAGCTACTACTTGCCCATCCGGGCAAGGAGAGCGTGATCAACAGTCGCACGATTATGGGCTGCACGCCTCTGCATCTGGCTGCCCAGCAGGGTCACTCACAGATCATTGATTTGCTTCTGAATGCTGGTGCTGATCCGAATAGTAGAACTATGGTAAGCTCTCTAGTCAGCTCTTTTCGTAGTACTTCGACTTGGAAGGGGGACAGTGGTTCCTTAATACACTTTTAGAACTTGTGGTATGTGAGCCCCAAAAATTTGAAGATGAAGCATCAAGTGTTTAGGTAAGAAGAGAACATTAAACGCCATCATTTCTTTTAGCGTAGGCGCACACCGCAACCAAGCTTCCCTCTCTATACCCGCCTTAGTCCGCGCTTCACCATCACAAACGTGTGAAAGAAATCCGAAATTTCGTTGAATGTTCATCTGTAAAGAAATTAACTTCTATAAAAATTCCTTTGGTTACGGAGAAATACTTGAGTCATAGCATCGAGAAAATTGGTGAAGGTACTCAATGTTGCCTTAGTTTTGCCTTGATAGTTCTCCGTTACACCACTCGTATCATTACCTTGAGAAAACCATCGAGGACTGACCCCCTTCAACGCGGAAGGTAGCCGAAAATCGCTTTGATATTAGGCCATTATGACTTAGCTTCTAATTTTGGCGGCATATATTCTGTCTGTCTAAGAATCCAGGCTTCGAAGCGTTTCTCTTTTTAATAGTTTTTCTCGTGTGCGGTTTTTTAATTGCGGGGAATAATTTCAAGGAAATCTTTTGGTTAAATTTGAAAAATTTTTGGTGCTGTCACAGAGGATCAAGTATAGGAATGTCTTTCATCTTAATGCTTTTTACATAAAATAAGCCTTTGATCAAATGTGGACCCAGACGACCACGGTACTCATTATTTATGTTTGATGCGATCTGCACTGATATCTAGTCACAGAGGCGTCTTGTGCGCCTATTGTTTAAGCTGACAGACCTAGACGCAAGTAAACCACTGCTAGGGTGTGGATTAATGTACAACGGACTTGAAATCGACCCCCCGCAATAGTTTCAAGGGAGTATTTTACGAGTTCGTTACGCTCACGACGCCAACGTCAGTGACCTTCTACCCAAACTCTTTGAGGTTGAAATTAATTTTATAAGGAAGACGTTTAAAAACCGCGGAATGATGGACATTTTGTATCGCCTATCCTTATCCTAGTTATCATACATCAACAGACATAAATGTAGAAGTCATACTCCTCATTTGCAAGTGTTGGACTGTTTAAGAAGTGGAAGTTAAATAAAGCGAGACGATTTCTTCCGCTTCGCTGTTATGACCATGAATATTGCTGCTAAGGCGATGAATTTTGCTTCATGGATTCCAGCAAGGCTGGACGGCGGCACAAGTGGCAAAGCGGCAGCACTACCCGAGCATCTTTGAAAATCTATCCCGGGTGACCACCACGGTATCGGACTGGGACACGCCCTGTCTCGAAGGTGCCAGTGCCGATGGCCTCTCGCAAGGTGACCCAGCTCTTGTCGATGGCTCGATGGTACTTGACTCGCCTACCCAGATGCTTGATCGCGTTGCGGTAGTCGAAAGTGAGGACGAAAGTGAGTGCTTGTCCTTGGTATTCACATTCCCATCTTCAGCTTCTGTGTTGTCTGCTGCTTACAGCTTCGATATTATTGGCACTCTCACTGACTGGTTAAGTCTCTGATTCAACGTACACTGCTCTTCACTGCCAGTGAACTAATGTTTGTGTCGTAAACTGAATTGTTTTCCATAATGACGGTAGCTTTTTGATAACACTTTCCATTCAAGAGACATCTTATCTGCAAATATTTACAATTTATCAACATTGCTAAACTCAAATTATAAACCTATCTACTGATATAGCACATCCATAGAAATGCTTTCAAATTTCGTTGGCGGATGCTGCTCCAAATATAACAATGCGAAGGTGCAGGAAATTATAAGCAATGCTGCCTGGAGCACACTGAACTTGCAGCTGGAATTTAACACCACTCTAGGACATTTCAAAAACAATAGGTCATATTTGAGCAGGGCTAATTTCCTACACTCATTAGAGGAGCCCACATAACTTGATGCTCTACAACTATTGAATGACCAAATTTTCAAAACTTGATGTACTGCCATTCCTGTGTTGTCAGTTTCCATACAAATTCCAATGTTGTAATGCATGCAGGCGATCAACTTGTCTCCACTCCTGTCATTATGCGTCGTCATCCCCGAGGCCAAAGGAAAGGTAAAGAGAAGGCTTCTCTTTTTAAAAGAAAATGCTACTCTTTTCTGGTCGTTGTAACCGTTGATGCCTTTTGTAGCTTCTGTTGGTGAACTTTCTCTTTTCAAATCACCCTCATACAATCTGCTCTGCGAGCAAATGGAGTATACACGTGCCCACAAAGGTATCTTTTTTGCCTCCCTTCTAGAAATCCACTATTTAACTTTTTACTTGCTATTAGTTCACATTGACGACACGAAGCTGCCTGCCACACTCTCGCCAGATAGACAAATAAAGCAGTCGGGGATTTTGATCACCGACACAAGTAAATTTGATGTTGTAATTCCAAGTTGTTGTAAAATTATTTTTCTGGTCGGTTGGCGTAGGTTCCGGACGCTTCTTGAGAAGCTCGCAACGATATCTGCACTCTTTACAAAGGCTCACTTATCGTTCTCCTTAGGATTTATAGAATATCTTAATATCCATATCTGACGGTAATTTTGAAGCTTCCCCTCGATGTTTAGTTGACCAGATAACATCCATGAAGTACACTTCAAGGAACTGCATCCATGGTACATTAAAATGAGGAAAGCGGAGCGTTTGTCCCCCTAATCGCAGCACTAATGCATCGATGATGCACTTTAACACCCTAGTTGGAATGGCGACAAATTGAAACCAGTCTGTATAAAGTCCCTAAAAACCAAGTAATCAAGCCTTCCTTAAAGTGATCAGTATCGCCGATGCACAGCCCTGTTTCCGCACCTAATAATATCTCGGTATATTTTAAGGTGAGCCAAAAATTCGGATTAGTGCTCTTGACAGCACAATGGAGGAGCCGACTCGCGTCTCCGAGTTAATGGTGAGTTAGCTGACGAATCATTGCTGTTCCGCTGACCGTGGCCCACTGTTTACAACTGCATGTGATCGCGCTTGGTATAACGCCTTTAATCCGTTTCAGGGCACATCAACATTGTCCATGCGGAAATCGGAAGTCGAGATGTCGGGCGTGACACCTCGTGGCTCCAGTGAATGGGAGGCTTTCGAGGCCGAACCAATTCAGGCTGTTTGCAAACCAGTGAAGGCTGGGTAGGATTTATAGCTTTCAAATCGTTCCTGAAAAAAGTCGAATTAGGTCGTGCTTTGTGGTTATTTTTATTTTTATGTCACAGTTATCGACATGAATGTTCATGAACTTATCTAGGCGTAGTTTCTGACTTGCAAAGGACTATGAATTCACAAAGCATTTTCTATTCCATTTGGTTGATTTTTGTTTCACTTTAGATTCCTTGTTTCGTTCCTTGTGGACGCTCGTGGAGGATTTGTAGAGGCCCAACGTCGTCCAGACCTTCGATTTCTAATCCCACCCTACGCTATTTCCAGTCCTACGCGAATAATTTGTCGACTATTGCGACCAGATCGTGTCTCTCGGCTCCCCCACCTGAACGACGGCGATGCGTTCGCATGCAGGCAAGCAAACGGCGATTTGGATAGAGTTCCTTTAATCTCTTCCCATCATCAATGCTTAGTAAAACAATGCGTGCTCTTTTACCTTAGAATAATTGAAATGTCACCAAATAGCGTACGTTTCGATGGGCCCATCCTTCTTGAGGTCCCGCATTTCGCATCCATCCAAGGACGTGATCGAGAAGTCATTACACTGAGATGTGATCACGGCGATTCGTGGAAGGCTCATCCTCTTGAAGCCACCGATCAGTCAGTGCAAGACGCCCTGGGAACTGCATTTGGTGGGTTCTCGCTAAACTTTATTGTGTTTGTACGTAAGCTGGGTGCATTTCTGTTCCTTCTGATCATTGTTATTAATCTCTTCAAGCGCCCAATGTTTTCTTGAATCATGTATTGCTCCTTTCTAAATGCATCAATTTAGCGAGGAAGTGATGATGTTTAGGTCCAATTGAATCGTTGGCATCAATTCGGGAGCGCCGGATCCAGCGTATTCTGATGATAGATGTACCACGTTTCTTCGCGCTCATCTCGCGTTTCCGCCAGGAGATTGCACTGATCGGCCCAGACGGAGGTGTGCTGGCATCCACAGTATCTCCCAAGGTGCAAGCCGTCTTCCCCAAGGGTGCCCTACAAAAGCGCATCAAGGTTGGTCTACAGGTAAGGCACCATTTCCACTTTTGTCTTCATAATTGTCAGCACCTACCTTCCACACCGAAAGGCTAAGAGCTATGCATTTGACCTAAACTACAGGGAGGAGTCTGCGCTTTTTAGTAATTATAGCACTATTCGTGATTGCAACCTTCCAGTAATAATGAGTAAGACTACAGTTTTTGCTGCAGCTTCCATCACAAAATCATTTATTAACTGAAGATTATTATCAAAGTGTAGGTTAATAGTGATTAAGACAGGTAACTCCATTAAAAAGTCAATCGAGAAAAGCGCTTATTCCTGCGTACCAATGGAAATTATTACCCCATTGTATGAATGGAACCAATGAAGTTAATTATAAGGAACTCTCTAGTCCATTGACTTACATAAAACTGCTCCGAATAGTTTGTTGTCATTTGCCTTCCTAAAATAGCAACAAAAATCCATTTAGGCCCAAGTGATTCAGCCCCACGTAGTTAATAAGATGGTGGGTAACCGAGCCACCTTCTCGCCGGTGGTCACATTGGAACCACGACGACGCAAGTTCCACAAGCCAATAACAGTGACCATTCCGTTGCCACGGCAATCGCTCAAGGGGGTACATAAGTCAGATTCGTTGCCACCAAGCCTCCATCTACTCTGCTCCATTACCGCCGGCTGCTCACCGGCTACTTGGGAGGACATAACTGGCTCTACCACAATGACTCGTCACAAGGATTGCATCTCTTTCACTACCACCGTCTCTGCAAGGTCAGTCGCCCTCACCACCTCCCCAGCCCCCATGTTGATTTCCACGTTTTTCAGTGTTGCAAAGTGCGAAAAGCCCTTGATCATAATCACATCAGCCATTAACAGACTGAACCTCTCTTTTTTCTCCCAGACTATGGCTAGTGGACGCACAGGGGTTTGAGAATGTGGCAGAGGTGGCCAGTCGGGTGTATCAGGAGAGCATACTTCCACCTTATATTGGAAGGTTTGCCGTCTACGCCCGGCTGCCCAAAGATCGCCAGGCGATTGAGGCGAACGAGGCAGCTGCTGCTGCCACCGTTGCAGCAGCTTCGGTTTCAACATCATCGACTAATGCCATCTCGGCATCCACTTCAGCAGCTTCTCGCTTTCGAAGAAAAGTCTTCCACCCTGCGGACGCAGAGCTCCGCTGCGTTTGCCTTATCGACGATGTGCCAGAAAAAACGTTGGAGCAACAGGAAAAATTCCACCTCGCTGCCGTTGGTCCTCCAACTGAGGTATACCCCAACATTCAGCCTCTTGTAATATCTTTATTAAACAGTGTAAATTATGCATGCTTGCAATCCGTCTGTTCTCGATCATACCGCTCTGTTCATACTCTCTGGCTTTCTTGCTGAAGAACGTCCAACTTTTTGTCTTTAAGGTGACGGATTCAAAAGCTTATTGGCTGGAGACAGTAGGAGATATTTTCTCGTACCCAGCACACGCGGGTCAGCTAAGTTTGGACGTACAGGCCTTCCAGGAGAACCGTTTGACCTATCCGGTCCGAGTGCATCAGCCTGTGGGTACTAAAGCACCGCCAGTGGGCTACTTTCGGGTCTACCGCGAGCCACGGGACGCATCCAGTATTGGAACCACCGGTGACGATGAACAGCCCATTACGGCGCTCGAAATTCGAATGCCTGGTGATGCTGTGGAAAGCCGATGGCTTGGTAGGCAGTTGAAGCATAACCTACGTATTATCGATTAGAAGACAGGCATGCATAAATAAGATCCTAACTACTATGCTTGATTATAAAACAACATAACTTATGTTCACATACTGATTTTATCCAGGTGCCCCGACTCCGGAAGAGGTGTCGACGAAGGCAATTAGACCTGAGTTAAACATTAAGGAAATTGCACTGCGTACGGGTGCGCGATGGCCACAGTTGGCGGATAAGTTGGGTCTCTCGCCCGAGGACATCAAAATGGTGGAGCAGGAATTGCTTGTGGGCGCACAGACCGGTCCAGAGGCCAATCATGAGCGCTGTCAGCACATGCTAGCACTCTGGATGCAGCGCTCTGCTGCTACGGGCAGTCCTCCTCCAGAAGATCTGGGTTAGTTACCAAGATACGATCGTTCTACAGGCCACCTAGCAATGAGAGATAGGCATCTAGTCACCTATATTTACCTTCGTTGTTCCAGCCTCTACGTCTCTCGAATGCCCACTTTTAGCACTTTCGTAAATACGCGTCGTAAGCCGACCTGAGTGGCTATTTGACAGGAGCTGATGCGTAGTGCATGAGTAGCTTGACCTTTATCAAGGCTGGATTAGCCAGTAGGCATGAGTTTTAGAGCAGGCGTCTTTGTTGATTAAGGCGAGTAAACTATCACAGAGATATGGTAAAGGGTCACGGTTCCGAGAACTAGCTGGCGGAGAGTTCTGGAAATGGGCAAAAGAGCCTGTGTATGGGCCACTTGCTCGGTTCATTTACTTGCGTGGTCGGAAATGGAGCGATATTCTGTACTCAACATGTCTGAACGTTGATTCAACCGACAAAAAGGGGATGAGTGTACGTGTTTAACATTTTTGAGACTTATCCACAGAAATGGCAGGTTATAGAGACCAAAAGAAACGTATTCCTGAAGTTGGAGATGCATTTTAGCGGGGGCAAATTTTTGTGCCTCAAAATGTCAGATTTAATTAAAAAAACTGCCTGTGTTCACAGTGCCTCATCTTGAAAGGATAGAGTAAATCGCTGCTAAAATTGCCTGATAAAAGGGCATAAACAAGTAATTACTAACCTTGAATGAAACACAGAGTTCAAGTGATTAATGAAGCAATCAAAACAAAATTGAATCTTCAGTAATATAGGTGGCGTGAACGCTCGTGTGGTCCTCAGTATACATTACTGCACAAGCAACTCTTTGTATGCACCATGTGGTCAGTGTTGTTCTCACAATCTTCATAAAGTGTTGATGGATGTTATATGAACTATTCACATTAACGAAGTTGGTTCTGAAGTTAAATTTGGTGGCAAGACGTACCAAAATAAAGCAGTTTGAACCTTCACTGATGTTACTTTGAGGAATACTTCCCATCATTAGAAATAAAGCTGAGTAACACCACATTTTACAGCGGATTGAAGTTAACAACAGTATTTAATCCGAATGACAAATCATCTACTTGGCCTCGTGGACTTCATCTCCTTTCCCTCGCCAATGATAATATGGTTTGTGAAACATAATTTTTTATGCTTTAAACTTAGCTTCTTGCATGAAGGAAGCGCTGGAGAGCTTGGATATCCACGTAGCCGATATGACAGCAGACCTGGCCGTCCAACCGATCTCCTCAAGAGTGCACCACATTGACGAAGTGATGACTTCGTCCGAGGCACCCTACTTGATGCAGCCCATTCAATTAAGCAGCGCAGCTGCTCCTCGTTACACGCCGCCACCTTTTCCACTGACTGCAGAAGACCACGTCATTGCTGCCACTAGCGCTGCCGAAATAGATGCAGCACACTCTAGTAAGCTGTTCATCAACTCACATAAGAGCTATTAATGTATGTTCACAAGAAGTAATGCGAGATCACAATGCCACAAAGTTTTTAGTTTAAAGTAATTGAGATCTTATGTAGGGTAAATATCCATTGGCATTATTTACAAGAGAAGTCTCGATTATCCAATGGGATTGTAAGTAACAGCATTATCATACATCGTGTTTACAAATTGTAAAACACACAATCTTGGGGCTCAACTTATGACGAGGTACTTGGACAGTCGCATTGAAAACAGCTCGAGCATTTAAATTTGCATTATAACTAAAACCATGGAATACATACTAAACTTATCAATACATACATACGTATCCGCATACACTGCGAAGTTATACGGCTGCATGTGCAAAACTTAGCGATTTGCGTTTACATAGGATCAGAATCCCCAACAGTGCCCACGATGGACCAGACGCCACCACCAACTGCTGTTGATGGAATTCGTGAGTTCACCTCCAAGATAACTCTCCGTGTTAATGCACTTCATCCAACGCTAAAGAAATTTGCGTTCTGGTAACGACAAATGCAAATATATTATTGTGCATTCCACGATGATTTTGGATGTGAAACTGAACTTATCTACTTTCAACGGCCCTACCTTAGCTCGAACGGTACCGAGTGAGGAGCTACCCTACATTGTGGCCTCCTCGATCAAAGGTTCCAGTCTCGAACGGCCGCCATCGACGGCGGTATCAATGCCTGCATCCAAGGATGATCTTGAATTGCCGACCAAAGATGCAAAGCCGGTTCTGGATGAGTTCATCGTAGCCTCGGAGAATCTGGCGCGGAAGAATCTCCTGCCACCCGAGGAAGTGGTCGTCCACGCTGACTCCGTGGCCCGACAAATTGCCGCTGAGGAACTTGTCGAAGCTCTGGGCCTAGACTCCGATGTTCACATGATATCCGTTATCTCGCAGTCTGCTGGTACCACTCTCTATTACTAATTAAATTAGTACAGTTTCAGTCAAAGTGCTGCAAATGCCATGAGCTGATTCTTCATTTCGGGAGCCATACTTTATCCTTGGGAAATGCATGTGAATGTTTTAAAACAAGGCGCTCCTGGGCAAACTCCCAAAAAATAACTGTATGATGACCACGATAGATGTTTGAATTAAAAATCGGAACGCTTACACTGGCTGCATTTTGGCACCCAAAAGCCTTAGTGGACGAGCACTTTTATTGGGTACTTCGGAGGCGGAGTACTAGGTTTTTTTTGTCACCCATATCCCATATTCACATTGGAAATTGTTGTACTTGCATTTCTTTAAAAACGAAAAGAACCGAAGGCATCCAATGCTGCTATCAAAAAATGCAATTTTACAACTTTGAGCCTTTATCTCTTCACGTAGATCACGAGGATGTCTTGATCACGGAGGCTAAGATCGAGCCTATAAAGTGCAAACCCAAAGAGGAGTTTATCCCATTAATGTCGAGAGCAGCAGGTGAAACTGGCCAGGTCGAAAGCCCCGTTGTCGGGCCAACTGATGTTCTTCACATAGAAGCCGGTGAGTTTGCAGACAAACTAGAGCATTTCCATGTTCATAAAGATTGGCACCCTTGCCATGACCGTTGTAAATTTACTCTGAATTATAAATGCACACAAAAGTAGCATTAGTCGATCACAAAATAGAGGCACCAACTGATGCCACTTCTAAATAAAAGTGAGAAACAAATAAGTTTCAGATGACGAATTGCGAATTCCGTCAATGGAACAACTGGACACTGCTGACGAGGACTTTGAGGCAGCATACAGAGCGGCGGCAGCCGAGAGAACACCGTCCCCTACAGGTCTAGCTGGTCATGATGTACACCAAGGCCGTCCAGAGGAGGGCTACCTCGTGGAGGAGACGGAGGAAGTGCTGCCGGACGGAACAATTGTCAAACAACGAGTTCAGACCGCCGAGGCTATTCAGGCTCTGTCGGCTCACGACTGGGAAGAGGCCGTCTTCAATGCAGCAGCTGCTGCTGATGGTGACACCGATAGATACATAATCGAACCACCCGAAGAGGTTGTCAAGGTACGCGATCGGACATTTGGGTTTAGCATAAGAAAACACTTAATTCTGTTAATGTGATGCAATTTGAGTCGAGAGTAATTATCCAGCAGAGACGTCTCAATAGTTATTTTGCACAGTAAGTTATTTCTGACTAAGGTTGGGTCGAACCATCACTTCTTTAAGAACTATTAAATGCATGAACGAGTGGAAGACGTAACATCCCAGTGGCAAAAGTTAAATGATTATTTTGCACATATGAAGGTGGAAGAAATTGAAGAAATGTTACCAGACGGGACTGCAATAAAGAAACGAATCACTACTCAACACATAACTGAACGAATCACAGAGCGCGAAATTACTGACGAGGTTTCGGAGAACGAACTTCTCCCCAATCTGGCAGATGGAGGAGTTGTGGAGTGTGAGTTTTTTTTGCCATGTGCATTGCCTTTCGGGCTCAGCTCCATAAATCAAGAAGTAGCGCATGGTGATTAACATGATAATGCTTGGTGCATGCAAGCGCAGGCCAAATCGTCGGTAAAAGAACAGGCTAAAGGTTTTCCTTTTAAGTAATATGACAGGGAAATCATCTAATGCAAATTTTTAAGCAGCTGTCAAAAATTCAAATTAAAACACTCACAAAAGAAATGGATGGAGATTAGTAACTTGCGCCAAATATCGGATGTAAAAAGGTAAAGTATGTGATGTGCTGCATGGTATAACATTATTTATAAAAAATAGACATTTAAAAGAATTGTACACTGAGAGCGCAGCTGAAATTATATCTTACAAGTTATTATGTGCTTTTTCCTTTCTTTCAATCCTGTTCCCCTCAATTCCACATTTTCCTTTGCATGGCCGTATAAAATTGTAAATAATCTTTATAGTAAGAGAAGGAGAAATTTGCAAAGATTCCTCAAATAAAAAGCATGATGAGTCTGTTATCCAAACCGACAACATTAGCCAAGTCCAGATGCAAAAAGCAACAAAAGAAAAAGATGTTTGCGATACACATCAAACAAAGGCTAGCGAAACAGTAAAAGATCAAGAAACAGAAAAATATGATGAAAGAATAAAAGACCAAAACGTAAAAGAAGAAGAAGGACTAAAAAGGGCCGAAGAGCAAATAATGAAAGAGAACGAGGAAGAGCAGGCGAGAGAAGAAATGGAATTCCAAATAAAAGCACAAACAGCAAAAGTAACCCAACTGAAGAAAGACAGCAGATATGCAGTGGAACAATACAACGACAATGAACATATAGCAATGGAAAAACCCATAACTAATATAGTACCAGAAATATCACAAGAAGATAATCAAAGAGAAGAAATAGACGGAGGAGCAGAAGAATATGATAACCAGAAAAGGACCGACTTACAGCAAAGCGAACGTATAAACCAAAAAGACGCCCCTTATAACGCAACAACCGCCGAGGAAGAAGAAACCAAAAATAAATACATGAAAACGAAACAAGGCGACAAAAAGCCAAAAGAAATAAAAGAACAGCATAAGGAGATGGCAAAAATTGAGCAACAGCAAGAGATAGGTAAAATATCTCAACTAAAAACAACGGAGGAAGTTATGATAGAGAAACAAGCAGACAAAACAGAAGAGCATGACGCAAAAGATAAAAAAGAACCAGAAAGAGGAAAAGCAGTAGGAGGAAACCAGCTAGAAGTTGAAACAAAAGCGCAAAAGGAGACGGAAGACGAGACCGCAGTCGCAGGCGAAGCCGAAGTGGAGGCAAAAGGAGAGGTAGAAATAAAGGCAGAGGTAGAGGCGAAGAGAGAGACAGAGGCAAAGGAAGAGGGAGAGGCAGAGGCAGAAGGTGAAGAAGTGGAGTTGAGAGTGGAGGAGGCGGTGAGGGAAGTGCTGAGGCCCGTCACTGGTGAAGTGGAGGCTGCAGCACGTGCGATGGAAGGAGAAGAGGCGGCAGTGGTGGAGAAGGCAGAAGAGGTGGAAGGTGAGGTGAAGGTTGGAGTTGAAAGGGAAGCAGAGGTAGAAGCGGTAGTGGAGGGAGAAGGTGAGGTGGAAGGTGAAGCCGAAGCGGTGGTTGAAGTAGAGGCAGAGCCTGAGGCAGAGGCAGAGGCAGAGCCAGAGGCGGAGGCAGAGGCAGAGGGAGAGGCAGAGGCAGAGGCAGAGGCAGAGGCAGAGGTTGAGGTTGAGGCAGAGGCTGCGGCTGAGGCTGAGACTGTGGGTGAGGCTGCAGCTGTGGTCGAAGGTGAAGCAGTAGTTGAAGGTGAGGCTAGGGCAAAGGCGGAAGCTGAGGCTGAAGAAGGAGTGGAAGGTGAAGGTGAAGGTGAAGGCGAAGGTGAAGTTGAAGGTGAGGTAGAAGGAGAGGCGGAGAGAAGAGGTGAAGGCGAAGCCGAAGCTGAAGCCGAAGCCGAAGCCGAGGCGGAAGCGGAAGTGGAAGGCGAAGTGGAAGTTGAAGCCGTAGCAGAAGGAGAAGTAGAAGCAGAAGGCGAAGTTGAGGCGGAAGCTGAAGCTGAAGCTGAAGCTGAAGCTGAAGCCGAAGTGGAAGTGGAAGTGGAAGTGGAAGCGGAAGCGGAAGCGGAAGGTGAAGCCGAAGCCGAAGCCGAAGCCGAAGCCAAAGGCGTAGTTGAAGCCGAAGTAGAAGCTGAAGGCGTAGTTGAAGTTGAAGCAGAAGCGGTAGGCGCAGCCGCATCAGAAGCGGAAGAGGAGGCGGAAGCCGAGATCGCAGCCGTAGGCGAAGCGGAAGGCGAAGCCGCAGTGGAGGCAAAAGAAGAGGCAGAGGCGGAGGCAGAGGCAGAGGCAGATGTTGATGTTGAGGCAGAGGCTGCGGCTGCGGCTGCGGCTGAGATTGTGGGTGAGGCTGCAGCTGTGGTCGAAGGTGAAGCAGTAGTTGAAGGTGAGGCTAGGGCAAAGGCGGAAACTGAGGCTGGAAAAGGAGTGGAAGGTGAAGGTGAAGGTGAAGGCGAAGGTGAAGTTGAAGGTGAGGTAGAAGGAGAGGCGGAGAGAAGAGGTGAAGGCGAAGCCGAAGCCGAAGCCGAAGCCGAAGCCGAAGCGGAAGCGGAAGTGGAAGGCGAAGTGGAAGTTGAAGCCGTAGCAGAAGGAGAAGTAGAAGCAGAAGGCGAAGTTGAGGCGGAAGCTGAAGCTCAAGCCGAAGTGGAAGTGGAAGTGGAAGTGGAAGCGGAAGCGGAAGCGGAAGGTGAAGCCGAAGCCGAAGCCGAAGCCGAAGCCAAAGGCGTAGTTGAAGCCGAAGTAGAAGCTGAAGGCGTAGTTGAAGTTGAAGCAGAAGCGGCAGGCGCAGCCGCATCAGAAGCGGAAGAGGAGGCGGAAGCCGAGATCGCAGCCGTAGGCGAAGCGGAAGGCGAAGCCGCAGTGGAGGCAAAAGAAGAGGCAGAGGCGGAGGCAGAGGCAGAGGCAGAGGCAGAGGTTGAGGTTGAGGCAGAGGCTGTTGCTGCGGCTGAGACTGTGGGTGAGGCTGCAGCTGTGGTCGAAGGTGAAGCAGTAGTTGAAGGTGAGGCTACGGCAAAAGCGGAAGCTGAGGCTGAAGAAGGAGTGGAAGGTGAAGGTGAAGGTGAAGGCGAAGGTGAAGTTGAAGGTGAGGTAGAAGGAGAGGCGGAGAGAAGAGGTGAAGGCGAAGCCGAAGCCGAAGCCGAAGCCGAAGCCGAAGCCGAAGCCGAAGCGGAAGTGGAAGGCGAAGTGGAAGTTGAAGCCGTAGCAGAAGGAGAAGTAGAAGCAGAAGGCGAAGTTGAGGCGGAAGCTGAAGCTGAAGCTGAAGCTGAAGCCGAAGTGGAAGTGGAAGCGGAAGCGGAAGCGGAAGGTGAAGCCGAAGCCGAAGGCGAAGCCGAAGCCAAAGGCGTAGTTGAAGCCGAAGTAGAAGCTGAAGGCGTAGTTGAAGTTGAAGCAGAAGCGGTAGGCGCAGCCGCATCAGAAGCGGAAGAGGAGGCGGAAGCCGAGATCGCAGCCGTAGGCGAAGCGGAAGGCGAAGCCGCAGTGGAGGCAAAAGAAGAGGCAGAGGCGGAGGCAGAGGCAGAGGGAGAGGCAGAGGCAGAGGCAGAGGCAGAGGTTGAGGTTGAGGCAGAGGCTGCGGCTGCGGCTGCGGCTGAGACTGTGGGTGAGGCTGCAGCTGTGGTCGAAGGTGAAGCAGTAGTTGAAGGTGAGGCTAGGGCAAAAGCGGAAGCTGAGGCTGAAAAAGGAGTGGAAGGTGAAGGTGAAGGTGAAGGCGAAGGTGAAGTTGAAGGTGAGGTAGAAGGAGAGGCGGAGAGAAGAGGTGAAGGCGAAGCCGAAGCCGAAGCCGAAGCCCAAGCCGAAGCCGAAGCCGAAGCCGAAGCGGAAGCGGAAGTGGAAGGCGAAGTGGAAGTTGAAGCCGTAGCAGAAGGAGAAGTAGAAGCAGAAGGCGAAGTTGAGGCGGAAGCTGAAGCTGAAGCTGAAGCTGAAGCTGAAGCCGAAGTGGAAGTGGAAGTGGAAGTGGAAGCGGAAGCGGAAGCGGAAGGTGAAGCCGAAGCCGAAGCCGAAGCCGAAGCCAAAGGCGTAGTTGAAGCCGAAGTAGAAGCTGAAGGCGTAGTTGAAGTTGAAGCAGAAGCGGCAGGCGCAGCCGCATCAGAAGCGGAAGAGGAGGCGGAAGCCGAGATCGCAGCCGTAGGCGAAGCGGAAGGCGAAGCCGCAGTGGAGGCAAAAGAAGAGGCAGAGGCGGAGGCAGAGGCAGAGGGAGAGGCAGAGGCAGAGGCAGAGGCAGAGGTTGAGGTTGAGGCAGAGGCTGCGGCTGCGGCTGAGACTGTGGGTGAGGCTGCAGCTGTGGTCGAAGGTGAAGCAGTAGTTGAAGGTGAGGCTACGGCAAAAGCGGAAGCTGAGGCTGAAAAAGGAGTGGAAGGTGAAGGTGAAGGTGAAGGCGAAGGTGAAGTTGAAGGTGAGGTAGAAGGAGAGGCGGAGAGAAGAGGTGAAGGCGAAGCCGAAGCCGAAGCCGAAGCCGAAGCGGAAGCGGAAGTGGAAGGCGAAGTGGAAGTTGAAGCCGTAGCAGAAGGAGAAGTAGAAGCAGAAGGCGAAGTTGAGGCGGAAGCTGAAGCTGAAGCTGAAGCTGAAGCTGAAGCCGAAGTGGAAGTGGAAGTGGAAGTGGAAGCGGAAGCGGAAGCGGAAGGTGAAGCCGAAGCCGAAGCCGAAGCCGAAGCCAAAGGCGTAGTTGAAGCCGAAGTAGAAGCTGAAGGCGTAGTTGAAGTTGAAGCAGAAGCGGTAGGCGCAGCCGCATCAGAAGCGGAAGAGGAAGCGGAAGCCGAGATCGCAGCCGTAGGCGAAGCGGAAGGCGAAGCCGCAGTGGAGGCAAAAGAAGAGGCAGAGGCGGAGGCAGAGGCAGAGGGAGAGGCAGAGGCAGAGGCAGAGGCAGAGGTTGAGGTTGAGGCAGAGGCTGCGGCTGCGGCTGAGACTGTGGGTGAGGCTGCAGCTGTGGTCGAAGGTGAAGCAGTAGTTGAGGGTGAGGCTACGGCAAAAGCGGAAGATGAGGCTGAAAAAGGAGTGGAAGGTGAAGGTGAAGGTGAAGGCGAAGGTGAAGTTGAAGGTGAGGTAGAAGGAGAGGCGGAGAGAAGAGGTGAAGGCGAAGCTGAAGCCGAAGCCGAAGCCGAAGCGGAAGCGGAAGTGGAAGGCGAAGTGGAAGTTGAAGCCGTATCAGAAGGAGAAGTAGAAGCAGAAGGCGAAGTTGAGGCGGAAGCTGAAGCTGAAGCTGAAGCTGAAGCTGAAGCCGAAGTGGAAGTGGAAGTGGAAGTGGAAGCGGAAGCGGAAGCGGAAGGTGAAGCCGAAGCCGAAGGCGAAGCCGAAGCCAAAGGCGTAGTTGAAGCCGAAGTAGAAGCTGAAGGCGTAGTTGAAGTTGAAGCAGAAGCGGTAGGCGCAGCCGCATCAGAAGCGGAAGAGGAGGCGGAAGCCGAGATCGCAGCCGTAGGCGAAGCGGAAGGCGAAGCCGCAGTGGAGGCAAAAGAAGAGGCAGAGGCGGAGGCAGAGGCAGAGGGAGAGGCAGAGGCAGAGGCAGAGGCAGAGGTTGAGGTTGAGGCAGAGGCTGCGGCTGCGGCTGCGGCTGAGACTGTGGGTGAGGCTGCAGCTGTGGTCGAAGGTGAAGCAGTAGTTGAGGGTGAGGCTATGGCAAAAGCGGAAGATGAGGCTGAAAAAGGAGTGGAAGGTGAAGGTGAAGGTGAAGGCGAAGGTGAAGTTGAAGGTGAGGTAGAAGGAGAGGCGGAGAGAAGAGGTGAAGGCGAAGCTGAAGCCGAAGCCGAAGCCGAAGCGGAAGCGGAAGTGGAAGGCGAAGTGGAAGTTGAAGCCGTAGCAGAAGGAGAAGTAGAAGCAGAAGGCGAAGTTGAGGCGGAAGCTGAAGCTGAAGCCGAAGTGGAAGTGGAAGTGGAAGTGGAAGCGGAAGCGGAAGCGGAAGGTGAAGCCGAAGCCGAAGCCGAAGCCGAAGCCAAAGGCGTAGTTGAAGCCGAAGTAGAAGCTGAAGGCGTAGTTGAAGTTGAAGCAGAAGCGGCAGGCGCAGCCGCATCAGAAGCGGAAGAGGAGGCGGAAGCCGAGATCGCAGCCGTAGGCGAAGCGGAAGGCGAAGCCGCAGTGGAGGCAAAAGAAGAGGCAGAGGCGGAGGCAGAGGCAGAGGGAGAGGCAGAGGCAGAGGCAGAGGCAGAGGTTGAGGTTGAGGCAGAGGCTGCGGCTGCGGCTGCGGCTGAGACTGTGGGTGAGGCTGCAGCTGTGGTCGAAGGTGAAGCAGTAGTTGAAGGTGAGGCTACGGCAAAAGCGGAAGCTGAGGCTGAAGAAGGAGTGGAAGGTGAAGGTGAAGGTGAAGGCGAAGGTGAAGTTGAAGGTGAGGTAGAAGGAGAGGCTGAGAGAAGAGGTGAAGGCGAAGCCGAAGCCGAAGCCGAAGCCGAAGACGAAGCCGAAGCCGAAGCGGAAGTGGAAGG